>CM068368.1:863510472-865910472 GCA_034769895.1 Magicicada septendecula | reverse complement strand
GAATAGTTGTAGATAAACTGGTAATAGTAGTAGATAAACCGGTTTATTTTCATTAACATTCGTACTTTGCACGGTTACTTTTCTTTGTGTATCAATAAATAAATTTATATTATTTAACAGCACTAGTAAGATATTGAAAAAAGTACTTATATCCGGGCTGTTTGGGTCGTGGTCGATTGCTTTGTTCTCTCACTTTCTAAACGTTTGGGCCACCCATCGCAGGCCTTCTTCAGTAGAAGAAAGTTTAAAAGTGTTCGACAAAAAGGATTGCTTTTACCTCGGTTAGGGGTACGTTCGGCTCTCCACCCTTTTGTCGAACACTTTATACATTTTTTCTACTGAAGAAGGCCTCGGGTTGGTAGTCGATGACTGAACAAAGCAGTCGACCACGACCCAAACAGCCTACGTAGTCCATAACATTCCAACTCCTATACCCCTTATGAGGCTCCCGCAGCAATGTCACACGGAGACGACAGACAGCAGACACACCTGGCACAAGTCAGTGTATATAATACCAGAAAAAGGAGAAATCTGTTAGATTTGATTCACCCCAGCCTAAGCCGGTGTCACCTCGACACAAGAGGAGCCGAAGTGACGTTCCCTTATTCGCCGGAAGGTTAAATAAATTACTACCGACACAAATACAATATCTGCATCTGCAGCGCTAAAATAGATAATGCCATTTACAGAATTGGGAAAATTAAATGGAACTGAGCAGTACATTTGACTAGGCGAAGGTTGAAAGTTACTATATTGGAAGCCAAGACATATAATAAAGACGCCACAATGTTGATGGCCCGTAGTAAGCATAGGCGCACACTGGCGATTTTTGTGGCACGACAGATTAATCGCAAAAATGGAACACTAGTTTTAAATTCCAGTGCAATCACGTGCGACTGAGAAGTCGCAGCGATTAAAAAATAGCAACATGTTCTATTTTACCAGCAACGCGATTGTCGCTGGCTCGAATGAATCACACACACATGTACAGACCTGCACGCACTTGCGATTCTGTAGCCACTAGGGATGCGACATCGATGTCGATGTTTTTAACTTCGATTTATTGGAGCCGATGTTTTTTTAACATCGATGTTTTGTGCTCGATGTTTTATGTTGTCGATGTTTTTTTTTTGAATGAAAAAAGTACCATAATAAAAAAAATAAGTCAGATAAAGACTCTACCCATTTACCACTATGCTTTGTAACACTTACTACTTACCATTAATCTTAATGTAACACATTGCATAGCTCACAAGCTTTCACAGCTGTCGACCTTCATTTCCTATACTATTTTGTATGAAGAACGGTCGATTTATTTTTTAGTAAATGAGTAATCCTACATGGGCATGAAAAATTAATTCAAAGTTGATATAACATTTACAAACATTATCTGTTAAATTTATATACATTTCACATCAAGGCGGCAACAATGGAATGAAAATAAATGATAACGAATTTAATATCTTTGAATGTAAACTAAAATACAGTTTACTGGGCTCGTTACAGTATTTTAATACAGAACAGTTTATTATGATTAAGCCACATGAAGCCATATCATATACAGTTTAACACTTTCAACTGCTGTTTGAATACGGTAACAAACAAATGTAGTTTAGGGGTACAGTATGGAAAGCTGATGAAATTACATGGAGTTTTACCATAGATTCAAAAGACCGAGTTCGGGTGAGGTTTCTCTACCTGTGTAACGGTACTGGAGTAGAGTACTCTTGATGTATAATGGTATAGATAAAGATAAATAATGAATACAATTTGTAAAGTGACAAATTCCCCATGCATTTTTATTCCAAAACATCAAAATCTCACTAAATGCGAGTTAGTAGAGCATTTTATCAAAAATTTATAAAATTCCTCTCAAGGGGATTTTGATGCCTGTAGTTGGCATGTGTTATGTCGCCAAGGACGAACACCGAAAGTCCAAAACCATACACATGTTGTCGAGTAGCTGTTAACAATGTATTGTGGTTTGTTGACCTCACTGGTCGATTCGGGTAAATTACATATTAAAAAAAAAATGGTTTAATAAGAGAAAAACTGAGACATTACTGTATTGAATAATCAGCAAACCAGAACTATGAGGTGAAAAAACGTTCTGTGTGTAACCCTGTTGTGATTTTGTATTTTCAATACTGTCCCAATAAAGTGGCTGGCCCAAATAACCAGTAGCCTGATTATTAACTGGAATAAATGTGTGTGTGTGTGTGTGTGTGTGTGTGTGTGTGTGTAAGCTTGATAATATTCTACTAGAATCACTTGATAATAATTGCTTGTTCTTATACATTACCCAGTAACTCTGGCAAATACTCGCTAATTTCAAAAGGCGATGACAATCGTGTGACGGTACAACTCCTGGGCATTCTTTTATTCAATAAATGTAATAAATTTCAACCTGTAGGGAATCCCTCTTTCTAATCCACATGGGCAAAATTTGTTGTGAAACTTCGTCTGTGCTAGTGTTTGGCGTCAGTCCGTCTAGACGGGATTACGAAATAGTCACACTCATGATTTTAATCATCGTTGCCCAAGTTTGTGTGAACCACAGGACTTGTGTTAATCTCGCCCGAGGACCATATGCCACTTTAAATCAGCCAATGAGATGCAGCTATATAACCTCGCAAACACCCTGCATGTACGCAATCGGCAGGACAGACCCGGTAACAACAAGCAGTCAGTTGGAGCTCTGAGTCTGAAGTCTGAAAAGGACGAGTACAAAAATTTTTATTATTTTTTCAGATATACCTTTTTTTAATGCTTCCCTCAAATTCACATAAATTGATGAACAGTGGTCAATCTCAGGATTATCTGCAACAAATTCTTCTGTAGGAGTTTGGATGCTAGACAAGTTCTTTATGACTTTGGCCCTATCAATTTTTTTATAGCAATAATATTTCTTCTTCAATTTTCTGAGCTATGGGAAAAGTGATAAAAATGCATCATGGAAATTCTGTGATTTGCGCTGACTCTAGCAACCAAGTTTTTGTCATTTGTGACGGCCCAATCAATGAGTAAAATTACCCCCCCCCCCCCCCCCGTCGAGCTAACATTAATGTTAGAGGTTACTAAACCAGTTTAAAAAAATGGATGTTTAAAAACATCGATGCTTTTTGGGCGATGTTTTAATATTGAACATCGATGTTTTGTTGTCGATGTCGCATCCCTAGTAGCTACGGGTGCTTGGCTGTTAGTCTTGAGCAGGGTTGCCAGGTGTGGGGATTTTTCCCCACACTGGCGAAATTTGAACCCTCAAAATGGCAAGTGGGGAAATGGCGGGGATATGTGTAAATGTGGCGAATTGGTGGCGATTTCAAAATTAAAATTTCAAATAACGCAGATGTGACCAAACCGCAGTACAGAAATCCTCCAAAGTTTACAAAAGTACAAAATATTTATGTACGTGCTATGAGTGCACTGTGGTTTTGGAAAGTAAAAATCCAAACCTCTCACTTAAAGAAATACAAAATTTCGGAGTAAATTGCTTAAACTTTTATGTTAATGTGCACACCAAATTTACAGCCAATTTCCTTTTAACAATGACCGTGTTCAAAGGTTATAACATCTGGAATTTCTAGATATGAAAAAATTAATGATATTCAATCACTGGCTTCAGCAGCAGCAGCCTTTGAGAAAAGTATTGAAATAAAAATACTGTAGGCCTACTAATAGAGTTCTTAGGAATACAAATATTAACACCAGTACAGATGAAAGTTGATTAAGCTTTTAGAGAGAAGTTAAAAATACAAAGCGTGCAAATGGTACTGAAGCTTTTCCAACTTTAAATAATTTTGTGGCTTATCTATTTACTTTACCACATCGTAGTGTGTGTGTTGAAATGATTTTTAGTGCAATTAAGTTAATAAAAACAAAATCAGAAATAAATTGGGTACTGAGACACTGTTTGGCTAGTTGTATACGAAAAACGTTCAAGCAAACAAAATAAATCCTTTTCGATTGTACTACAGATGATTCAATGCTGGTGAAACACACCAACTATATGTATATGAACTAAAAATAGGTGTGAATGAGTGTAAATTGTTTTTGCAAATTAAACTATTGGAAATTTTTAAGTATAGTGAATGTGTGAAACTCAAGTCTATAATGAACTGAGTGCATGAAAAGGATTTCAAAGGCTGACCTCAGCAGGCAAGAGAACATTTTCTTTTATCGTACTTAAAAGATAAGTTTTTAATATTTATATCATTCTTATAATAGTATTTAAATATGTAGAATATACTCAGACTCTATAAAATGTGACACTCTGCATAAAGCACACGAATTTGTGGCAGTGGGGATTTCGATGGCAAAGTGGAGAAAGTTTGAGGAGCCATGTGGGGAAAAGAGGACTGATTGACCTGGCAACACTGGTCTTGAGAGGAGTGTATTGCTGAGTAGACTAGCACCATGTCTGGCACCGAATGTGATGATACTGTAAATTGTGTCCTAGACCTAATTATCATTGAAGTTGAAAAACGACCAGCTCTGTTCGGTAAGCGGTTAAAAGAATACAGCGACCGTAATATAAAAGAAAAACTGTGGGGAGAAGTGTGCGTAAATATAATACTAAATTGGAGTGAATTATCAGCGAAGGAGAAGAAATCTGTAGTTATAAACTCGTTGTGTAGCCTAACTGTTAGGTATCTCGTCGGATAAGGCTTAAGGATATGTTGTGACAATGCAAATGCCTCATCTCGTACGAAAACAAACATAGGTTTCCCTTGCTCATCGTACAGTAACGTTTGTGCGTTAGGAATGTTTAATTTGTTGGTTTGTAGTCTTCGACCAAAATTTGAATTTTTGTATACATTAGAATCGCCAATTGAACCGCATGATCCTACATCAATTGCTGTGAAACTGCAGTCAGCGTCAACTACGCCGAGAAGTATCGTGGAGAAAAATTTCTTATAATTATAAAACTGTGAACCGGAGTTTTCGGGTTTCTTTAAGCACAAAGTCCGTTCGGTTGAAAAATTCTTTGGGGTGTAATCGTAAATCCGCATGAATTTTATAAAAGTGTCCATTCAGCTTCCTCTGACTGATAATTGGATGTACCCAGTATTCTTTTTTGTATTGCTTCTGTTTGCGACAGATAATCACAAGTGTACGCCTAGCCTAAGATGGAGCGATAACTCTGTTTTTAAGTATTACGGAACGGTACACTGGACAAAATATGATATGTAGAGAAATAATTGGAGAGTGACTGAATGAAGATTCCGATGATTGACAGTGCAGGTAAGGGCTGCAACTGTTGCTGCTGATGATGATGATAATTATTATTGTGTCTAGTGGTGGGGGGTACAGAAAGACGTATTCTATGTGTAACGATTGCTTTGATCATTTGGCAATAGCGTCAGCTGATTGCCAATCTTGGAGTCATCCGATGGCCCCGTGACTCTCATTGTTGAGCGCTGGGCAATAAATTATCAATTGGTTCCACACGATTGGTCCAGCATACGATACAATCCGAGCCCGCGACGCACATGGGCTTACTAAATCGAGTAAATCAGAAAGACTCGGACTGCACGCAATGAGGAGGAATCCATTTTGTAGGGTTTCTAACCGCTAAAATGACCTCGTAGGACAATCGGGTTCAAGAACTAGTACACTTCTTATACATATAACATTTTTTTTTAAATCCGTCTCGCATGTTACGTCATTACACTGTATACTGTAATTGTAATTACACAGTTTTATGTAATCTTACACTGCGTTCGTCTGCTATAAGGAACAAGGCGAATCGCTTGTTCCGGTCCCAAACGAATATACAGTATACACTTCACCAATGTTTCCTAGGTCTTGCTATACTTCGCTGCCCAACAGGCTTGTACTGCCCAATCTTCCTTAGGCAACCTGCCGTCTGGCATCCTATGCAGTTGAGCTGTCCATCTGTCTGTTTTCTCTGCAATACGATAGCATATATGCTTGGATATTAAACATGTCCAGCCTTTTACGAATGTCTTCATTGTGGAGTCTATCCCTCCGTGGGCAACCTCTAACAGATCGCAAGAGCCTTTAAACTTTTGTTAAGTAAATATTTCGCGTGTTCTTTATTATAAAATGGTACATTTATCTTAACAGTAACGATATTTAATAACCAAACAGGGAAGATCATCATCATCATCACTCCAAGAACTAAGCCGTAGACCGGTTGCGGAACCCATCTCCTCGTCGGTTTACCGACATCTCTCTTCCCAATAGAGTGATAACCCAAGGCAGCCACAGGTAGACGGATATCAGGCATGCGATTCAAGTGTTTACACCATCTCCTTCTGTAGTCTTCAATTCTTGGTGCAATGACACGATGTTTAAATCCCGTCCAATATCCTCTTTCCTTCTCCGATCCAAGAGAGAACAACCTTGTGCCCCTCTTAGAAATTTCATTTCGGCTGCCTGAATCCTCTGCACATCCTTTTTACCGAGAGTTCTTGTCTCACTAGCATACAGGAATGTGGGGGACAGACAAAGTTGTATAAAATTTCATTCGGGTATCCTTCCGTGTTTTATTTTTCAGGTACCTACAAATCGTCCCACAGATGCGCTAAATTTTATTAGCTTACTATCCCAATCAATATAAGTTCCATATGAGCTATTACAACACAGATAATTAAAATGGCTAACCTGATCCAGATTATGCACGACTATCTTAGTTCTTCTACGATACCCGCCCTGAAATGCCATGATTGTAATGTAGCAAAATTGTAATAACAGGTTTTTAATTGAAGATTTTAAGTAAAAATATCGGTATGGAGAACCATACATGACTTCCATATTCTAAGATTTATATTTAAAATCATTTTCAGACAAACAGCCAGGCTGTGTCTTACCTGCCTTTTTATTGTTGTATTAAATGAAAAATATTATATTACATTAAAATGAAAAAATTATAATTTTATTGCCTGGCAACAAAATTATTTTATTTTTAACAATTACCATTGTTTCAAAAAGTTTAAATAAATTTTCAAGTACTTTACTCTTGTTAAAACGTAAAAGGTTGCAGGTAAACTACCCCTTCCCCTTAACCGATCTTCACCAAAATCGAAAGTCATTGAGACCTCTACAATTCAGGGACGTATACAAAACATTATTTGATTCTGTTTGCATTTGCGGCTGTTATCGTTTGCCATAGAAAATACGCTTGATAAAAAAACGTTGCAGGTAAACTACCCCTTCTCCTTAACCGATCTTCACCAAAAACAAAAGGTGTTGAGTACTCTACAAATCAGGGCTGTATGCAAAACATTATTTGATTCTGTTTGAATTTGCGGCTGTTATCGTTTGCCATAGAAAATACCCTTGTTAAAAAAACGTTGCAGGTAAACTACCCCTTTCCCTCAACCGATCTTCACCAAAAACAATAGGTCTTGAGAACTCTACAATTTAGGGCTGTATGCAAATAATCTTTTGATTCTGTTTGAATTTGCGGCTGTTATCGTTTGCCATAGAAAATACCCTTGTTAAAAAAACGTTACAGGTAAACTACCCCTTTCCCTCAACCGATCTTCACCAAAAACAATACGTCTTGAGTACTCTACAAATCAGGACTGTATGCAAAACATTATTTGATTCTGTTTGAATTTGCGGCTGTTATCGTTTGCCATAGAAAATACCCTTGTTAAAAAAACGTTGCAGGTAAACTACCCCTTTCCCTCAACCGAACTTCACCAAAAACAATAGGTCTTGAGAACTCTACAATTTAGGGCTGTATGCAAATAATCTTTTGATTCTGTTTGAATTTGCGGCTGTTATCGTTTTCCATCGGAAATACCCTTGTTAAAACATAAAACGTTACAGGTAAACTACCCCTTTCCCTTAACCGATCTTCACCAAAATCAACAGATCTTGAGAACTCTACAATTCAGGGCTGTATGCGAAACATTATTTGATTCTGTTTGAATTTGCGGCTGTTATCGTTTGCCAAACAAAAAAATTTACCCTTGGTAAAAAAAAAACCGTTGCAGGTAAACTACCCCTTTCCCTCAACCGATCTTCACCAAAAACAATAGGTCGCGAGTACTCTGCAAATCAGGGCTGCATGCAAAAAATTATTTGATTCTGTTTGAATTTGCGGCAGTTATCGTTTGCCATAGAAAAAAAATCTACAGACACACAGACACACAGACAGACACACAGACAGACACACACACAGACACTTTTCGGAAAACGACTTTTTTTCATGTTTTGAGTGTAGTAGAATCAGAATCTGCAATAATCTCGAACACGATTTTTTTTGCCATCACCATACTTCCATTCCTTAAGGAATATGGAAGTAAAAATCTAACATTAATCGTAAAAAAAAATTAATGAAAATTTAAATACGCATTGTGTTATTCATTTATTGTTTCCGGTTAATGTTTGTTTTTATGTGCAACTGTTTCATATTTTAAACACCGTTTCGTTAGACAGAATTGAACCATTTTACTTCCATATTCCTTAAGGAATGGAAGTATGGTGATGGCAAAATATCGGTATGGAGAACCATACATGACTTCCATATTCTAAGATTTATATTTAAAATCATTTTCAGCCAAACAACCAGGCTGTGTCTTACCTGCCTTTTTATTGCTGTATTAAATGAAAAATATTATATTACATTAAAATGAAAAAATTATAATTTTATTGCCTGGCAACAAAATTATTTTATTTTTAACAATTACCATTGTTTCAAAAAGTTTAAATAAATTTTTAAGTACTTTACTCTTGTTAAAACGTAAAAGGTTGCAGGTAAACTACCCCTTCCCCTTAACCGATCTTCACCAAAATCGAAAGTCATTGAGACCTCTACAATTCAGGGACGTATGCAAAAAATTATTTGATTCTGTTTGAATTTGCGGCTGTTATCGTTTGCCATAGAAAATACGCTTGATAAAAAAACGTTGCAGGTAAACTACCCCTTCCCCTTAACCGATATTCACAAAAAACAATAGGTCTTGAGTACTCTACAAATCAGGGCTGTATGAAAAACATTATTTGATTCTGTTTGAATTTGCGGCTGTTATCGTTTGCCATAGAAAATACCCTTGTTAAAAAAACGTTGCAGGTAAACTACCCCTTTCCCTCAACCGATCTTCACCAAAAACAATAGGTCTTGAGAAATCTACAATTCAGGGCTGTATGCGAAACATTATTTGATTCTGTTTGAATTTGCGGCTGTTATCGTTTGCCAAAAAAAAAAATTTCCCTTGATAAAAAAAACCGTTGCAGGTAAACTACCCCTTCCCCTCAACCGATCTTCACCAAAAACAATAGGTCGCGAGTACTCTACAAACCAGGGCTGTATGCAAAAAATTATTTGATTCTGTTTGAATTTGCGGCAGTTGTCGTTTGCCATAGAAAATACGCATGATAAAAAACGTTGCTGGTAAACTACCCCTTCCCCTCAACCGATCTTCACCAAAAACAATAGGTCTTGAGTACTCTACAAATCAGGGCTGTATGCAGAAAATTATTTGATTCTGTTTGAATTTGCGGCTGTTATCGTTTGCCATAGAAAATACCCTTGTTAAAAAAACGTTGTAGGTAAACTACCCCTTTCCCTTAACCGATCTTCACCAAAAACAAAAGGTATTGAGAACTCTACAATTTAGGGCTGTATGCAAATAATCTTTTCATTCTGTTTGAATTTGCGGCTGTTATCGTTTGCCATAGGAAATACCCTTGTTAAAACATAAAACGTTACAGGTAAACTACCCCTTTCCCTTAACCGATCTTCACCAAAAACAATAGGTCTTGAGAACTCTACAATTCAGGGCTGTATGCGAAACATTATTTGATTCTGTTTGAATTTGCGGCTGTTATCGTTTGCCAAACAAACAAAATTTCCCTTGCTAAAAAAAAACCGTTGCAGGTAAACTACCCCTTTCCCTCAACCGATCTTCACCAAAAACAATAGGTCGCGAGAACTCTGCAAAACCGGGCTGTATGCAAAAAATTATTTGATTCTGTTTGAATTTGCGGCAGTTATCGTTTGCCATAGAAAAAAAATCTACAGACAGACAGACAGACAGACAGACAGACAGACACACAGACACACAGACACACAGACAGACACACAGACACTTTTCGGAAAACGACTTTTTTTCATGTTTTGAGTGTAGTAGAATCAGAATCTGCAATAATCTCGAACACGATTTTTTTGCCATCACCATACTTCCATTCCTTAAGGAATATGGAAGTAAAATATCGGTATGGAGAACCATACATGACTTCCATATTCTAAGATTTATATTTAAATCTTAATATCGCCTGCCAAGCGCGATATATTTTCTCTTATACATGATGTACATTAAAATGAAAAAATTTTAATTTTATTGCCTGGCAACAAAATTATTTTATTTTTAACAATTACCATTGTTTCAAAAAGTTTAAATAAATTTTCAAGTACTTTACTCTTGTTAAAACGTATAAGGTTGCAGGTAAACTACTCCTTTCCCTTAACCGATCTTCACCAAAATCGAAAGTCGTTGAGACCTCTACAATTCAGGGACGTATGCAAAAAATTATTTGATTCTGTTTGAATTTGCGGCTGTTATCGTTTGCCATAGAAAATACGCTTGATAAAAAAACGTTGCAGGTAAACTACCCCTTCCCCTTAACCGATCTTCACCAAAAACAATAGGTCTTGAGTACTCTACAAATCAGGACTGTATGCAAAACATTATTTGATTCTGTTTGAATTTGCGGCTGTTATCGTTTGCCATAGAAAATACCCTTGTTAAAAAAACGTTGCAGGTAAACTACCCCTTTCCCTCAACCGATCTTCACCAAAAGCAATAGGTCTTGAGAAATCTACAATTCAGGGCTGTATGCGAAACATTATTTGATTCTGTTTGAATTTGCAGCTGTTATCGTTTGCCAAAAAAAAAAAATTTCCCATGATAAAAAAAACCGTTGCAGGTAAACTACCCCTTCCCCTCAACCAATCTTCACCAAAAACAATAGGTCGCGAGTACTCTACAAATCAGGGCTGTATGCAAAAAATTATTTGATTCTGTTTGAATTTGCGGCAGTTGTCGTTTGCCATAGAAAATACGCATGATAAAAAACGTTGCTGGTAAACTACCCCTTCCCCTCAACCGATCTTCACCAAAAACAATAGGTCTTGAGTACTCTACAAATCAGGGCTGTATGCAGAAAATTATTTGATTCGGTTTGAATTTGCGGCTGTTATCGTTTGCCATAGAAAATACCCTTGTTAAAAAAACGTTGAGGTAAACTACCCCTTTCCCTTAACCGATCTTCACCAAAAACAAAAGATATTGAGAACTCTACAATTTAGAGCTGTATGCAAATAATCTTTTCATTCTGTTTGAATTTGCGGCTGTTATCGTTTGCCATAGGAAATACCCTTGTTAAAACATAAAACGTTACAGGTATACTACCCCTTTCCCTTAACCGATCTTCACCAAAAACAATAGGTCTTGAGAACTCTACAATTCAGGGCTGTATGCGAAACATTATTTGATTCTGTTTGAATTTGCGGCTGTTATCTTTTGCCAAACAAACAAAATTACCCTTGCTAAAAAAAAAACCGTTGCAGGTAAACTACCCCTTTCCCTCAACCGATCTTCACCAAAAACAACAGGTCGCGAGAACTCTGCAAAACCGGGCTGTATGCAAAAAATTATTTGATTCTGTTTGAATTTGCGGCAGTTATCGTTTGCCATAGAAAAAAAATCTACAGACAGACAGACAGACACACAGACACTTTTCGGAAAACGACTTTTTTTCATGTCTTGAGTGTAGTAGAATCAGAATCTGCAATAATCTCGAACACGATTTTTTTTGCCATCACCATACAGTACTTCCATTCCTTAAGGAATATGGAAGTAAAATTACCCTTGATAAAAAACCGTTGCTGGTAAACTACCCCTTTCCCTTAACCGATCTTCACCAAAAACAATAGGTCTTGAGAACTCTATAATTCAGGGCTATATGCAAAATATTATGTGATTTTGTTTGAATTTGCGGCTGTTATCGTTTGCCATACAAAATACCCTTGATAAAACAAAAAATGTGGCCGGTAAACTACCCCTTTCCCTTAAACGATCATTACCAAAAACAATAGGTCTTTAGTACTCAAGAAATCAGGGCTGTATGCAAAAACGTATTTGATTCTGTTTGAATTTGCAGCTCTTATCGTTTGCCATAGAAAATACCCTTGTTAAAAAAACGTTGCAGGTAAACTACCCCTTTCCCTCAACCGATCTTCACCAAAAGCAATAGGTCTTGAGAAATCTACAATTCAGGGCTGTATGCGAAACATTATTTGATTCTGTTTGAATTTGCAGCTGTTATCGTTTGCCAAAAAAAAAAAATTTCCCATGATAAAAAAAACCGTTGCAGGTAAACTACCCCTTCCCCTCAACCAATCTTCACCAAAAACAATAGGTCGCGAGTACTCTACAAATCAGGGCTGTATGCAAAAAATTATTTGATTCTGTTTGAATTTGCGGCAGTTGTCGTTTGCCATAGAAAATACGCATGATAAAAAACGTTGCTGGTAAACTACCCCTTCCCCTCAACCGATCTTCACCAAAAACAATAGGTCTTGAGTACTCTACAAATCAGGGCTGTATGCAGAAAATTATTTGATTCGGTTTGAATTTGCGGCTGTTATCGTTTGCCATAGAAAATACCCTTGTTAAAAAAACGTTGAGGTAAACTACCCCTTTCCCTTAACCGATCTTCACCAAAAACAAAAGATATTGAGAACTCTACAATTTAGGGCTGTATGCAAATAATCTTTTCATTCTGTTTGAATTTGCGGCTGTTATCGTTTGCCATAGGAAATACCCTTGTTAAAACATAAAACGTTACAGGTATACTACCCCTTTCCCTTAACCGATCTTCACCAAAAACAATAGGTCTTGAGAACTCTACAATTCAGGGCTGTATGCGAAACATTATTTGATTCTGTTTGAATTTGCGGCTGTTATCTTTTGCCAAACAAACAAAATTACCCTTGCTAAAAAAAAAACCGTTGCAGGTAAACTACCCCTTTCCCTCAACCGATCTTCACCAAAAACAACAGGTCGCGAGAACTCTGCAAAACCGGGCTGTATGCAAAAAATTATTTGATTCTGTTTGAATTTGCGGCAGTTATCGTTTGCCATAGAAAAAAAATCTACAGACAGACAGACAGACACACAGACACTTTTCGGAAAACGACTTTTTTTCATGTCTTGAGTGTAGTAGAATCAGAATCTGCAATAATCTCGAACACGATTTTTTTTGCCATCACCATACAGTACTTCCATTCCTTAAGGAATATGGAAGTAAAATTACCCTTGATAAAAAACCGTTGCTGGTAAACTACCCCTTTCCCTTAACCGATCTTCACCAAAAACAATAGGTCTTGAGAACTCTATAATTCAGGGCTATATGCAAAATATTATGTGATTTTGTTTGAATTTGCGGCTGTTATCGTTTGCCATACAAAATACCCTTGATAAAACAAAAAATGTGGCCGGTAAACTACCCCTTTCCCTTAAACGATCATTACCAAAAACAATAGGTCTTTAGTACTCAAGAAATCAGGGCTGTATGCAAAAACGTATTTGATTCTGTTTGAATTTGCAGCTCTTATCGTTTGCCATAGAAAATACCCTTTTAAAACATAAAACGTTGCAGGTAAACTACCCCTTTCCCTTAACCGATCTTCACCAAAAACAAAAGGTCTTGAGAACTCTACAATTCAGGGCAGTATGCAAAATATTATTTTATTATGTTTGAATTTGCGGCTGTTACCGTTTGCCAAACAAACAAAATTACCCTTGATAAAAAAAAACCGTTGCAGGTAAACTACCCCTTTCCCTCAACCTATCTTCACCAAAAACAATAGGTCGCGAGTACTCTATAAATCAGGGCTGTATGCAAAAATTATTTGATTCTGTTCGAATTTGCGGCTGTTATCGTTTGCCATAGAAAAAAATCTACAGACAGACACACACACAGACAGACACACAGACACACACACAGACACTTTTCGAAATATCGGTATGGAGAACCATACATGACTTCCATATTCTAAGATTTATATTTAAAATCATTTTCACCCAAACAGCCAGGCTGTCTTACCTGCCTTTTTATTGCTGTATTAAATGAAAAATATTATATTACATTAAAATGAAAAAATTATAATTTTATTGCCTGGCAACAAAATTATTTTATTTTTAACAATTACCATTGTTTCAAAAAGTTTAAATAAATTTTCAAGTACTTTACTCTTGTTAAAACGTAAAAGGTTGCTGGTAAACTACCCCTTCCCCTTAACCGATCTTCACCAAAATCGAAAGTCATTGAGACCTCTACAATTCAGGGACGTATGCAAAAAATTATTTGATTCTGTTTGAATTTGCGGCTGTTATCGTTTGTCATAGAAAATACGATTGATAAAAAAACGTTGCAGGTAAACTACCCCTTCCCCTTAACTGATCTTCACCAAAAACAATAGGTCTTGAGTACTCTACAAATCAGGGCTGTATGCAAAACATTATTTGATTCTGTTTGAATTTGCGGCTGTTATCGTTTGCCATAGAAAATACCCTTGTTAAAAAAACGTTGCAGGTAAACTACCCCTTTCCCTCAACCGAACATCACCAAAAACAATAGATCTTGAGAACTCTACAATTTAGGGCTGTATGCAAATAATCTTTTGATTCTGTTTGAATTTGCGGCTGTTATCGTTTGCCATAGGAAATACCCTTGTTAAAACATAAAACGTTACAGGTAAACTACCCCTTTCCCTTAACCGATCATCACCAAAATCAACAGATCTTGAGAACTCTACAACCCAGGGCTGTATGCGAAACATTATTTGATTCTGTTTGAATTTGCGGCTGTTATCGTTTGCCGAACAAACAAAATTACCCTTGCTAAAAAAAAACCGTTGCAGGTAAACTACACCTTTCCCTCAACCGATCTTCACCAAAAACAATAGGTCGCGAGTACTCTGCAAATCAGGGCTGCATGCAAAAAATTATTTGATTCTGTTTGAATTTGCGGCAGTTATCGTTTGCCATAGAAAAAAAATCTACAGACAGACAGACAGACAGACAGACAGACAGACACACAGACACTTTTCGGAAAACGACTTTTTTTCATGTTTTGAGTGTAGTAGAATCAGAATCTGCAATAATCTCGAACACGATTTTTTTTGCCATCACCATACTTCCATTCCTTAAGGAATATGGAAGTAAAAATTACCTCCATCGGTATGGAGAACCATACATGACTTCCATATTCTAAGATTTATATTTAAAATCATTTTCGAAATGAAATATTACCATAGAAACTACTTCTTTCTACTTACTGCTTCAGCCTTAACCACAGTACTGTGGTCACTAACGTATACCACCTCACGTTATCGCACTCGATTTTCACTGATGATAGAAGTCGATGGCATTGCCGAAATGTCTGGTTTTGTAGAAAACATTGGACTACGGCCAAATATCCCGGAAGGAATTTTAACAAAAACTACTTCTTTGTTGCCGATAACGTTGTACACATATATATCAGTGGCGAAGTTACATGGAGGCAATTGAGGCAATGCCTACCCTAACAAATTCTGTAGAATAAAAATTATAAATACGTATGAACTACATAACGTAAAGATTATACATTGTTACTGTGACTGTCAAATTTATTAAACCGGAACGCGCTTTATTGAGCGACCGCTAGATGGTGACAGGTGAGATTCGGCATAGTTCGTTTAAATCGAATGAGGCAACCTGAACTTGCCTCAGCGTTTTTTGTGTACATCGTATGTAAGCAATGTAGTGGTGTGATAGGGAAGTGTAGGGAGGGGGGATTGTCCCGCGCTGTACACATAGAGCGTTGAGGCATGCCTCACTTCTGTGGTCCAAACAGTTAAGTTAAAGCGCCTGTGTTGTTACTATGTGTTTATTTTATGCGGTTATTAAAAGTGTCACTGTTATTCCGCTGAACTAACAGATGATCAAGATTGTTATTTGAATTATTTGTAACATTAAACATATATATAGAAACTAACCAAGTTTAAAAATTTGAAGTTCAATCAGTTGTATTATTGTGTATGACTAATACAAGGATTGTTCAATAGACACACGTATAGAGCTGTAAAGCATTTTTTATTCAACGATTTTAAAAGAAGTTTCCAATAACATTAAGACATGAGTTCCACTGTTGCGCTAACCTGTAGATTCCCTGCTAGTAAAATTCTTACGGCTGTTTGTGGAACCATTCGGTTACAGCAAACTCTACCTCAGCGTCCGATTTGACCCACCGTCCTTTTAGTGATTCCTTAAAAAAAATTTAAGATAAGTTTTTTGCCTACCCATTCATTAACTACTAGCTTCGCCAGTAAGCAAATTGATGTCCATTTTTTCGGCTTGCACGCGTTATGTTGGTGTGGGTTTCGGCACTTTCCATTTAAAAAGCGTGCAAACGTAAGAAAATAAACATGAGTGAGGCCAGAAATAACGTGAATTGTGTGTTTGTGTCTTACCTGCCTTTTTATTGCCGTATTAAATGAAAAATATTATATTACATTAAAATTAAAAAATTTTAATTTTATTGCCTGGCAACAAAATAATTTTATTTTTAACAATTACCATTGTTTCAAAAAGGTTAAATAAATTTGCAAGTACTTTACTCTTGTTAAAACGTAAAAGGTTGCAGGTAAACTACCCCTTCCCCTTAACCGATCTTCACCAAAATCGAAAGTCCTTGAGACCTCTACAATTCAGGGATGTATGCAAAAAATTATTTGATTCTGTTTGAATTTGCGGCTGTTATCGTTTGCCATAGAAAATACGCTTGATAAAAAAACGGTGCAGGTAAACTACCCCTTCCCCTTAACCGATCTTCACCAAAACAATAGGTCTTGAGTACTCTACAAATCAGTGCTGTATGCAAAACATTATTTGATTCTGTTTGAATTTGCGGCTGTTATCGTTTGCCATAGGAAATACCCTTGTTAAAACATAAAACGTTACAGGTAAACTACCCCTTTCCCTCAACCGATCTTCACCAAAAACAATAGGTCTTGAGAAATCTACAATTTAGGGCTGTATGCAAATAATCGTTTGATTCTGTTTGAATTTGCGGCTGTTATCGTTTTCCATCGGAAATACCCTTGTTAAAACATAAAACGTTACAGGTAAACTACCCCTTTCCCTTAACCGATCTTCACCAAAATCAACAGATCTTGAGAACTCTACAATTCAGGGCTGTATGCGAAACATTATTTGATTCTGTTTGAATTTGCGGCTGTTATCGTTTGCCAAACAAAAAAAATTACCCTTGCTAAAAAAAAACCGTTGCAGGTAAACTACCCCTTTCCCTCAACCGATCTTCACCAAAAACAATACGTCGCGAGTACTCTGCAAATCAGGGCTGCATGCTAAAAATTATTAAATTCTGTTTGAATTTGCGGCAGTTATCGTTTGCCATAGAAAAAAAATCTACAGACAGACACACAGACAGACAGACAGACAGACAGACAGACAGACAGACAGACAGACAGACACACAGACACTTTTCGGAAAACGACTTTTTTTCATGTTTTGAGTGTAGTAGAATCAGAATCTGCAATAATCTCGAACACGATTTTTTTTGCCATCACCATACTTCCATTCCTTAAGGAATATGGAAGTAAAAACGTTGCAGGTAAACTACCCCTTCCCCTTAACCGATCTTCACCAAAAACAATAGGTCTTGAGTACTCTACAAATCAGGGCTGTATGCAAAACCTTATTTGATTCTGTTTGAATTTGCGGCTGTTATCGTTTGCCATAGAAAATACCCTTGTTAAAAAAACGTTGCAGGTAAACTACCCCTTTCCCTCAACCGATCTTCACCAAAAACAACAGGTCTTGAGTACTCTACAAATCAGGGCTGTATGCAAAACATTATTTGATTCTGTTTGAATTTGCGGCTGTTATCGTTTGCCATAGAAAATACCCTTGTTAAAAAAACGTTGCTGGTAAACTACCCCTTCCCCTTAACCGATCTTCAAAAAAATCAAAAGATCTTGAGAACTCTACAATTCAGGGCTGTATGCAAAACATTATTTGATTCTGTTTGAATTTGCGGCAGTTATCGTTTGCCATAGAAAAAAAATCTACAGACAGACACACAGACAGACACACAGACAGATAGACAGACAGACAGACAGACAGACACACACACAGACACTTTTCGGAAAACGACTTTTTTTTCATGTTTTGAGTGTAGTAGAATCAGAATCTGCAATAATCTCGAACACGATTTTTTTTGCCATCACCATACTTCCATTCCTTAAGGAATATGGAAGTAAAAAATCGTGTTCGAGATTATTGCAGATTCTTATTCTACTACACTCAAAACATGAAAAAAAGTCGTTTTCCGAAAAGTGTCTGTGTGTCTGTCTGTCTGTCTGTCTGTCTGTCTGTCTGTGTGTCTGTAGATTTTTTTTCTATGGCAAACGATAACTGCCGCAAATTCAAACAGAATCAAATAATTTTTTGCATACAGCCCGGTTTTGCAGAGTTCTCGCGACCTATTGTTTTTGGTGAAGATCGGTTGAGGGAAAGGGGTAGTTTACCTGCAACGGTTTTTTTTTAGCAAGGGTAATTTTGTTTGTTTGGCAAACGATAACAGCCGCAAATTCAAACAGAATCAAATAATGTTTCGCATACAGCCCTGAATTGTAGAGTTCTCAAGACCTATTGTTTTTGGTGAAGATCGGTTAAGGGAAAGGGGTAGTTTACCTGTAACGTTTTATGTTTTAACAAGGGTATTTCCTATGGCAAACGATAACAGCCGCAAATTCAAACAGAATGAAAAGATTATTTGCATACAGCCCTAAATTGTAGAGTTCTCAATACCTTTTGTTTTTGGTGAAGATCGGTTAAGGGAAAGGGGTAGTTTACCTACAACGTTTTTTTAACAAGGGTATTTTCTATGGCAAACGATAACAGCCGCAAATTCAAACAGAATCAAATAATTTTCTGCATACAGCCCTGATTTGTAGAGTACTCAAGACCTATTGTTTTTGGTGAAGATCGGTTGAGGGGAAGGGGTAGTTTACCTGCTACGGTTTTTTTTATCAAGGGAAATTTTTTTTTTTTGGCAAACGATAGCCGCAAATTCAAACAGAATCAAATAATGTTTCGCATACAGCCCTGAATTGTAGATTTCTCAAGACCTATTGTTTTTGGTGAAGATCGGTTGAGGGAAAGGGGTAGTTTACCTGCAACGTTTTTTTAACAAGGGTATTTTCTATGGCAAACGATAACAGCCGCAAATTCAAACAGAATCAAATAATGTTTTGCATACAGTCCTGATTTGTAGAGTACTCAAGACCTATTGTTTTTGGTGAAGATCGGTTAAGGGGAAGGGGTAGTTTACCTGCAACGTTTTTTTATCAAGCGTATTTTCTATGGCAAACGATAACAGCCGCAAATTCAAACAGAATCAAATAATTTTTTGCATACGTCCCTGAATTGTAGAGGTCTCAATGACTTTCGATTTTGGTGAAGATCGGTTAAGGGGAAGGGGTAGTTTACCTGCAACCTTATACGTTTTAACAAGAGTAAAGTACTTGAAAATTTATTTAAACTTGTTGAAACAATGGTAATTGTTAAAAATAAAATAATTTTGTTGCCAGGCAATAAAATTATAATTTTTTCATTTTAATGTAATATAATATTTTTCATTTAATACAGCAATAAAAAGGCAGGTAAGACACAGCCTGGCTGTTTGGCTGAAAATGATTTTAAATATAAATCTTAGAATATGGAAGTCATGTATGGTTCTCCATACCGATATTTTATGTCATTTACTGTAACGTAACGGAAGTATGTACGCGTTGTATGAGTAATACATTTTACGTATGTGTCTATATATTTTAACATTGAAAATGTTTATAAGGACGTGTCGCACATTTGCGGCCGATCGCTGGTGCGTGATCGAAAATGGGAACCGGTGAGTTTCCATAGAAACTACTTCTTTGTTGTCAATAACGTAGTACACATTAAAACTTCGCTTATGAATGCGACAACATTTAACTTATAATCTGTACATTGGTAAATGAAGAATGAATTCATTGATTGGTGAATGAACATAAATATACATATATATATATATATATATATATATATATTTTTTTTTTTAGGTTTATTGAAGCATTTTCAATGCCCTTCTCTGTGCATTGCATTTGTGCAATGCCTGTAAATTTTTTTTTATTATGAATAAATGTTAATCGTTGGAATTATTATTTTTACTTGCATGTTCCATAAGGAAATGGAAGTATGGTGATGGCGAAAAAAATCGTGTTCGAGATAAGGACTGATTCTGATTGTACTACCCTCAAGATATGAAGAAAAGTCATTTTCCGAAAAGTGTCTGTGTGTAGAATTTTTTCTATGGCGAACGATAACTGCCACAAATTCAAACAGAATCAAATAATTTGTTGCATACGTGCCTGACTTGTAGAGGACTCAATGCCTGTTGATGTTGCTGAAGATCGGTTGAGGGGAAGGGGTAGTTTACCTGCAACGTTTTATGTTTTAATAAGAGTAAAGTACTTAAAAATTCATTTAAACTTTTTCAAACAATGGTAATTGTTAAAAAGAAAATAATTTTGTTGCCGGGCAACCAGGTTGTTCGGTTAGAAGGGAGGGGTAGTTTACGTGCATTGTTTTGTGTTTTAACAAGAGTAAAGTATTTAATTTTAATAAACAAGTGCCCCGAAAATAAAGTAATATTAATCAACTGTAAAATGGTAAACGAGATAATTATAAATGGAGTAGGTAGTTGAAGGGGGAGGGGGTGATGTTTTGAGAATTGCTGTGCTGAAATCAAGTAAGTACGAATATTTAATTTTGAAGGATAATATAACTTATAAATTGCATATAATAAAACTATTACTCTATGAAAGTGCAAATATCATTAACGGTGGGGATCGGTTGAGGAGGAGGGATGATTATCTGCGGAGATCAGTTTCATTATAAGAATAAAGTACTTAATTTTTATAGATAAAGTTACTCGAAAATAACATTATATTAAACGACTAACCCATAATAACAAAAATATCTATAAATAGTGAAAATAGTTTTAGGGTGGGCGATATTTTTTTTAGAAACTATCGAACCGGATTCGAGTAAATGATTTAAAATATAAATCTTAGAACATGGAAGTCATGTATGGTTCCCCCATACCGATTTTTTCAACTACGTAGTAATTTTATTAAATTTAGTTGACGAAAACGTCGTAATGAAATATCAAAAGTATGGAATTTTGTTTAGCGTTTTACATGTACAGTCATGGTTTTTGAAGCCATTCGTCCTATGACTTCCATTTTAGCAGATGCCAACCGTAATTTACTGCAACCGGAATCCCACGCAATAGTGGGACGCTGTATGTTTCTACACTGGGTTGACAAGCTAGCAGATCCTCCAGGGATCAGTATGCTTTGCCGCGTGTGTGGGGTATTAACCAGGTGTATTGTAAGACATCGGCAATACAGTGAGTGATAGCGTTGTATAATGAGGCGCCCCGATGCTGTGCCAGCGTATGCTAATCCACGCGCCGCTTACTGTGTACACGTTTTTAAAAATATCGCTCGCGAGACAGAATCGTAACCGTATCCACTTCATGTGAAGTTTTGTATAACTACCCCTATTAAACCGTTAACGCCGGCACTCAGAGTAGCTTTATCAGTCGTAATTAACGTATTGTCTCCATCATTGAAATTACGTTGTTGACACGTGACACCTTTCTGCACATCGTTAAACAACGACTGCACCGAACGCGTCGGCTCCATTGAAGGCGATAAGCTGCGGTCGATGAATACCAATTGTGGCGACGCCGCGTTCACGTCGACTTAAACTATATCTCGTTTTGCTAACGGTAGATAAGATTGGTGCACAGCGACGGTAACGGTATCGGGAGAGCCATACTTTTGATAACACATCCTACCAGTGGCGAAGTTACATGGAGGCAATTGAGGCAATGCCTACCCTAAAAAATTCTGTAGAATAAAAATTATAAATACGTATGAACTACATAACGTAAAGATTATACATTGTTACCGCGACTGTCGAATTTATTAGGCCTAAACGTGCTTTACTGAGCGACCGCTAGATGGTGACAGGTGAGGCTCGGCATAGCTCGTTTAAAGCGAATGAGGCAACCTGAACTTGCCTCAACGTTTTTTGTATACATCGTATGTAAGCAGTGTGCGGCTGTATAGGGAAGTGAAGGGAGGGGGGATTGTCCCGCGCTGTACACAGAGCGTTGAGGCATGCCTCACTTCTGTGGTCCAACAGTTAAGAAAGCGCCTGTGTTGTTTATAAGTGTGTTTATTTTATGCGGTTATTAAAAGTGTCCCTGTTATTCCGCTGAACTAACAGATGATCAAGATTGTTATTTGAATTATTTGTAACATTAAACATATATATAGAAACTAATCAAGTTTAAAAATTTCAAGTTCAATCAGTTGTATTATTGTGTATGACTAATACAAGGATTGTTCAATAGAAACACGTATAGAGCTGTAAAGCATTTTTTATTCAACGATTTTAAAAGAAGTCTCCATTAACATTAAGACACGAGTTCCACTGTTGCATCAACCTGTAGATTCCCTGCTAGTAAAATTCTTACGACTGTTTGTGGAACCATTCGCTTACAGCAAACTCTACCTCAGCGTCCGATTTCAACCACCATCCTTTTAATGATTCCTTAAACAAAAATTTAAGATAAGATTTTTGCCTACCCATTCATTAACTACTAGCTTCGCCACTGATCAGTACATCAGAGGCTTCCGATTGTTTTCGGCTGATTATCAATGCACGCGAACATTTTCCGTACGTCAGTGTGTAATTAAAATTATTTAAAAGCACTATAGTGCATACTTAGTTGGAAATATTTCCGGCATCATACAGTAATGTGTGCTTGACGCCGTTTTTATAATAATTATCTCGGTAGTACTTTTATATAATTGTATTCATATTGCCTCACGACTATTCTCCTTTTATAATTATACTTATTAATAATAAATAATATTTTTTTATTATCCACATGAATATATGTTTGTATGGCAATTTGTTTTACATTATTTCTAGTGTTTTTAACTTTTGTTTTTTTATTTATTTTATGATATTATAAGTTAATATAAGTTTATATCAAGGAAAATATGAAGCTATTTTATGTGTGTGTGTGTGTGTGTGTGTGTTGTGAGAGAGAGAGAGAGAGAGAGAGAGAGAGAGAGAGAGAGAGAGAGAGAGAGAGAGAGAGAGAGAGAGAGAGAGAGAGAGAGAGAGAGATTTCGTGTTGTTTTCCGTTTGCGTGTCATCTGTTCTGTAAAAGAGCCGATAGTGATGTTTTAGCCTTTAGAAGAGGAGGTACGGTGATGGCCGAAAATGACGTACCTACTGCCCGTCCTTTACGGACGCTCTATACCTGCTGGATGTAGCTGATTTTACGTCCCAACATCAGTGGCAATTTAGCTCATGAATGGAAGTATGAAGATACTTAGACTATATGTAGGTCTATTTGTGGAATACCGCTTAGGAACTCCTTTATATTCAGTGATAGGCCTATAAATTTTCTAGTCACTTTGAGCTATAACCTATATGCGTGTTATATAACGGGATTTATAATATTTAATGTGTCCGGGTATCACAGTAAAAGTTTAGAGAGCTTTTTAGAGGTTGTTCTTTAACATTTTACAAGTTATTTAAAAATGCCTCACATTTAGGCCTATATGCGTTTACGCCCATATAACTGTATGTATCTGTGTATGTATCTTATAACTCATGAATTTATTATATCTTTATAAATGAACAATAAACCCTCGTGAAGCAAACTACTGCAGGCTTTCAGTGTGGCAAACAACACGTTTACTTTTTGTAATCTGAATTCTTTCATTATTCATCATCATCGTCATGTCGCTATGGTCCTTGCAGAACCTTGGCCTTCGCAAGAACGGGTTTTCACTTTTCCCTGTCTTGTGCCCGTTTCTCTCTACCTTGTCCTATTTGAGGACTTCCTCTCACGCGTCTCCCGCCGTGTTAGTCGACAAAACATTTTCCGGTACCCTTTCGTCCTCCATCTTTTCAACATACCTAAGCCATTTGATACTTCCCACCAAGACCGAGTCATTCTTGGTTGGTCATATTCGTCTAGTTGTCCCCCCCCCCCCCCGTTTACTGGTCCATTAGATTCTTCGCAGAATTATATGGACTATAAATTCTTTTGTTTCTTATTTTCTTTTAAACAGTAACAGCTTAATAACGTCACAGTGTAAATTAACACTGTTAATACTTTTAGTTTCAATTTATTTCTTACAACAAATTGTATAACACAGGTGTATGTATAATAAGTATATAATAACAGTTGGTGTTATTTTTTTTGAATGGTTTCGTTCGTACCTTTTATTGTAGTTTAGCACAACCTCTAGTAAAGAGTGGTTTGTTGTTTGCAGTATTTTAGATTGATTCTGAAATTATAACTAGCGACGGGAAGGTAGGTAGTTAGGCCCACGAGGCGCTGATGGCGAGTGGGTAGGTGGTTGTGTGTGTGGGCGAGAGAGAGAGACTGAGTGGAGGAAAGTGCTTGCGCAAAGATAGTGATGACAATCGCACAGCGAAATTCGTGGGCGGCGAGAATGAATGGAGATTAAAGCAAACCTCAGAAGGCGCCTGTAATGTGAAGCCACACGCGCGCGCGCGCACAGACGTTTTACATGTATCAGATTTTATTGCTGACGGTGTGTAAATTATCTCTACGAAATAGTGCAAGACGGTTCTTATAAAATCTGTTCTCGCGTTGCGTCTCATATTCTGTGATAATTTGTTAATAGCATCATTTATGCAAAATAACTTGACGACGACGATCGTATATAGCCTACCAGCGGTTCCCAGTCCGCGGACCCCCTCCCAGAAATTTAAAAATTCACGGACCCCGTCTGAGTTCTGTAATAAAACAAATAGTAAATATGATAGAAACTCTTATATTTTAATTATAAATGTATCAAAATTAAAATTCTCTTATCTTGCAAAATTATAATATTAATGATATCAAACATAGTGTACGACGGTCTTACTGATCGTCGCATGGTACAGTGGAAAACAAAACACAAGACACCAGTTATGTCACTAATCACAAGCTTTAATTATCACAATTAAACCGTTTGTAATTTGACAAGACAGTCTCTTACAACAAATCAAATAAAAATTGTTCACACGCAATAAAAATTTTAACTGATATAAAACATAATTATATTACAATAGTCTCGCACAATTATAAAACACGTAACACTTCGCCACAATACTACAAACCGCACTCCAAAAATTCGCAACTGAAACTGAACGTCGCCGAGTACTTGTATTCATACCCCGCCGAGGTTCCACAATATTCGCTAATAGGCGTCTACTAGAAAACACTACGCATCAGCACTACACTAGGACGCAATTGATTTGGGCCTTGACATAGTGCGCGGGGCTGGCGACGGACGTCAAGAAAAGTCTCGCGAGCGCATGTTGAAATCACGTACGCCACAACATGCAGCCGGGTTCCTCTGGAACATTAGATACACACGTAGATTGTTCTGTAATGTCGTAACAATAGTTTAACGTGAACAATGAAGCTGCTTTTGCACAATTAGCTGCAATATTGGGTTTAGTGTCTGATAACTTCAATATTAAGTAACTCTCGACATCAAGTTTATTTCTTAACGTTGACTTTAAGTACGTGAGCAGGGAGACTGCGGTTTCACACAAATAAGTAGAGGAAAACACAGTTACACACTTCAAAGCTCTTTTTCCGAGTTCAGGGTTCAGGATAGTCAGTCATTACATATAACCAGAAGTCGGCTAGCTGTAATTGCGAAAAGTGTAATTTTAATGGACTGTCTTTTCGTAGTGTAAGAAAGAGGTCTAGTCAGTTCGGCTGACAAACAGATCTGCTACACGACATGATTTAAAGACATTATTAAAACCATTAATTTGAAATTACTTTTACAATTACAATTAGTTTGCCCCCCCCCCCCAAATACTGGAATCTCCTATCTCCTACTAATTTTTTAAGATTCTAAAATTTAGATTTATATTTTAGAGCATAAAAAATTCGAAGAATATTACGGTGTATCCTAGATTTTCTTAAAAGTGTCTGCGGACCCCGTGAAACATTGTCGCGGACCCCCAGAGGTCCGCGGGCTCCACTTTGGGAACCACTGGTATATCCTACCAGCATATCCTTACAGCTGCCTCATTTAAACCGTTACCATCGGCAATCAAAGCAACAACTGTTTTACACGTCTTCGTGCGAATACAATACTGGGCCCGAAAATTAAGCGTGTAAGATACCATACCACAATACTATAATAATATACCACAACAATATAACACAGAGTATCACAACAATTACAAAATTATCTACTAGCTATAACTCTTTGGAAATATAGTGTTCATTTAAAACAGACATGATAACCAACTTACATGTAATGGAGGGTGTTGCGTAAAGAAAAATATACGATCAGCTAGTGAGCAGAGTTAAATGAGTTTATTCATTAAAAAAAAAAAAAAACAGAATTAGCCTCTTTATGGTTTGTAGTTACGAATCAGCCAGGGTGTAAAAAAAAATTAGTTATTAGATAAATAATTCTGAATAAATTAATTGTTAAATAATTAGAAAAACAGATTAAATTAAATTACAATTTACAAAGGAATCGAACTCTTGAGCCAAATTAATCAGAATAATTCAGTCATATGAATCAATAGGAGTGTACAACGTGAGTTACGCACAGGTGATCTGTTAGTGAGTTTCTCACTCTTGCTTATAGTTTAAAGTCTCTGGAAAGGTCTATGTTCATGGAAAGGTATATGTTCATATTTCCTGTTTTACTAACTGTGTAGAACTACCGCTGGGTGTTATTAATAATAAAACATTGTTACTTGAACAGCACAAGGTGTATAATGGCGTCAGGTCCGCTGGTGTTCACGCCATGTGCTCACGAGTTACAGGTTCATGCTTCTACGTAGCCTGTAGGACGCTGTAGCGGCTCGTACAGGGAGGGCAAAAGGGCGCAGCCCTCCCACTAAATTTGCAAATTAAACTTGTCAATAATATAACTATAATGTGATAATGTGTAGTATCCTTATTGAAAGATATTTTTGGGGCGACTAATAGCGATCACCCGATGTTTTCGGCATGGCCCCGCAGACGGGAAGGTTTCGCTGTCGTCCTCCCTGCATAGGCCGGTCTTTCGGGGAGCGGGGCAAGAGACGTGTACACATGTCTATGCATTTAAGTGAGCATCCGCCATTACAGGTGGGGCTGTGCCCGCTTTCTGATTTCGCAGCTAAATTCATAGAGAAACGGAGCGTTGTTCAAAACTTCTCTGTTGCTGTTTAAAGTGCATATATTTTCTCTTGTGTTTTATACAGTTTTGATTGTGTTCTTGTTTACTTTTTGTGTAAACGTAATGTTCTAATAATTTATTCTTTATTAGGCAGTGTATTCTGTGTACGATAGTGTTTTTGTCGAACCTTGCGTAGGCCTACATAAACGTGTAACTTATTCTGTGTAGTTATATAATTACTTTATTATCCACTCTAGTGATACAAAGTTTCGTCAGTTATGACGCGTTTCGGGACTAAGTCCCATCCTCAGATAACACTTAATTCAATAAACTAATACATTAAAAATCGCAACCATGATACTGGTCAAGTCAATAAAATAAAACTACAAATCGCATGTGATATGTTTTACTAACCACGACCGGAGCTCCCGCATGCGTTCACCCACAACCGCGATCGTCACGCAACTGGTCAAAGATTAATCCAAACCGATGGCAGTGTCGAACAAGTAGTTGATGCAAAATTTATCTGGTCATTTAGTAAACTGTTTTTAGTGGTACTATTTTTTATAGCTTTATAAATTTCAAATTCTGTGTATTCTGTGTAGGCCTGAGCCTGTGTGTTTTGTGCGTATTTGTTAGAAACGATTAAAATGGCTATGAATTCGGTAAGTAATATTAAACGATTGATTATTTCAAATACACTTACTTACGAAAAGAAAATAGAACTAAAAAAATTAGGGCCACCAAAACCGAATTTAGATATTACACAACAAAATTATAAAACGGGGTTATAAATAATTTTAGTTTCAAACACTGTTTAAATATTGGTAGTTTGCAAGGTAGGTTTTTGATATTAACAATAATTTTAGTAGTGAAGCAAAAGATTCAATTTTACAATTATTTGATGATAATAGCAATAATTTAGTTTCTACTGTTTTTTTCCATAATATGTGGGTACAACTAAATTTTGCCCCCCCCCCCCCACAGTCAAAAACATTACCAGCCGCCACTGGTAGGACGTATCTGTATAACTCAAGTAAAATTGTGTGAAGAACTGGATTCCTGAAGTTCTTAGCACCGTGTGTAGAATTACTATCGCTGATCATGGAATTACTGTCCCCATACGTGGAACCAAGTTCACACTGTAAATTCCACAACTTTTAGTATAGGTTTACCATTACTGCGTTCACACATTCAATCATATAACATTTGACAGTCATTCACAATACAGCTATTACAATCACAAAGTTACGGTTCAAATTCTATAACGATATTAAATTGACATAAAATTGTACATATCTTCCATTACAGTACTTGACTGGCTGAAATTGTTTTCTTGTTGAGAGGCTTTACGGTTACAAACGTGTTAGATCATGGTTCTCTACAGATTACAATTTTTACATAAAATACATATGCTTTCGTTCACAAAAAGACTGACAAACAAATATAATTAGCTACTGGTACTGATCCATAATGACCGAAATAAGTATAAATACCTTGGTAAAAGAGGCTCCACATTTAGGTGTCGACCTGGAGACGACGGGGGAACTCTGCCCACAGCGATTTCTGATTGCCGACTGAGCTAACTTGTCTAGTTAAAACCTTACTAGGGAAGGCACCGGGGGAGCGGCATGACATCAGGACGTCGAACAAAGTACGAAAACGACTCCGTATCGCGGCTATTTAATTGGGTAATACGCTTATCGTTGCATTTGGCGGAGGCTAAATAACTGCAACAACTGTTATCAGTCGTAAGTAATTTTCTGTCTCCGTCATGTAGTGACGTTTTGTTGGCACATGATTCCGCACATGACTTAAACCAGTGGTTCCCAACCTTTTCGGACCTGCGTACCTCTTTGGTCTTCCGCGTTCATTTCGAGTACCACCGGAGCTTAGAGAAAGGTTATTGGTGGTTTTCTCAATAAAAACCTTTGTACAACATGACAACTATCAGCAGTTCACCTTTGCTACCGAACAAGGGATGTGGTGACGTATGCCATTCAACTGCATGCATCACTGTAGTACTACACATTTAAAATACGGTTTCGGTGTGACTTGACTGTCTCTCACAAAGTATTTCTTGTAGCGAATAAAAAAACACACTTTAACAAAATATTCAATAAATTACACTTGCATATAATGCACGAACGTTCAATCTAATACGCACACAAAATTACAACTAAATACGTCTTCTGAACCTCTGAACAATGTTTTCAGAACCAGTAATACCCCACCAACACAAGCACGCACTATCATTCAGTAGACCCCCCCGCTCCACAGGCGTCTCGGCAGCAAAACTGGTGTGCGTAGGGTAATATATCTTATTATACCTTCTTCTTCTTCTTCTTCTTCTTCTTCTGGCACTACGGTCCCTGTAGAACCCTGGCCCGGTCAACGCGATTCTCCTCCATTCTTCTCTGTCCAGAGCCTTACTCCTCCAACCCATCACTTGCACCTCTCTCAAATCCCCTTCCACATCTTCACACCATCTTCTCCTCGCACGTCCTCTTCTCCTTACTCCCTCCGGCTTTCTATCCAATGCCATTTTTGGGCCTTGATCACGTCTCATTCTCACCACATGACCCAACAATGGAGGCCTTCACTGCCGCAACTATGCAGCAGGCATACCTTGGGCCTATGGAGGCCAACCTTTGCGCCTTCACTGCCGCAACTATGTCCGCTTCTCCATACAGTTCACGATTGTTTCTTATCCTCCAATCTTATTATTCCTAGTTATGTATAATTATTTAAATCTAATATATAAAATTTACAAAATGGGAACTGATTTTTAAAATTAATTTCCGGTTGGTTCTATGGTAAAATAAAGTTTACAGTTTTTCAAAAGACATTTGATTACCTTCGTTACAGATTTTCTTGTTAGTACTGAATAGTAACAACATATAAAAAAGAAAATAATTAATGTAAAACATGTTGCTGCTTATTTTGTACCAGAGAGTTAATGTCAGGTTATATTGATGTTATTTTTTGAAATCTTAAATCACACTCAATGGACATCGTGTTGGATTCTAATGACACATTACCGCAAAGTGTTTAGGTTGCGTTTTTATAAGGGTAATGGTTTTAAATCATGTCCGAAGAATCATACAATGGTAGAATGAAAAAGAATTCTGTAAAACCAAATCTCTGAAAGGGAAGAATCAAGTAGAAAAGTCTCCCACTGGAGCTTTCGAATATTGCCCTGGTGCATTTTAGTTAAGAAACATTGTTGTTCATCTTTCACAGTTTTTTCTGTAAGTCCTGTTTTTTCTCATTTTACATATCATACACGTAAAAAATTACTCTTTTTCAGATAGAAATTTCTTTGCGTTTTTTTTTTCATTTTTCACGTATAAAGTACATTTATTTTTAAAAATTCTGTTGCCTCTCAACATTTGTATTACTACATTGTGCTCCGTAGTTTATGTGGTAAAACGCTGGAAAAAATTCATCACATTACCCGTAGCAGTTTTTTAGATAATGGTACCTATAGTTCATACGAAAACTCCATGTAAATAACACGAGTTGTAGAGAGTGCACTGCTATCCTTAAGTAGATGATAATGACGTAATGACGTGAACGAAGTGGAAACATAAATCTATAGAACACAGGTGTGTGTGTGTGTGGGGGGGGGGGTAGACCCACAAAGAGATGGCTGGAGAATCTTTGAGGGCGGAACAGGCAGCACCCTGCCTATGCCATGTTGTTAAGATGATGAAGATGATCATTAGCGTGGCGTCCATGTAACCGCTGTTGCCGGCGGCAACAGTACTGGAAATAAGAGAAACTAATATTAATTATCTCACAGAATAAATACTATAGTTATTGAATAATTTGAAATGCGAATAATATTAGTAGGGAAACTTGAAGAAAAGCGTAGCATTGCTTTCGAACTGTTGGGCACTTGCATCGTCTTGTGTTGCCGGCTCAGACATCGGTAATGTTTTACTGCGTACGGTCATTGACCTCCTAGTAGTTGTCACTGTACAAACTGAGGAGAGGGGACTCGTCCGTCCAATGTGTTGCCGTTGTATAAACCGGCAAAACGCTCAGTTAGCAGCTATGTTCGTTTTCGGAACTGACGTGCAGCAGATACCAAGTACCTATTTGTGTTTTGTTCGTTTAGTCATGTGTTGCTCTGTTTGTCTTTATTATTTCTAATTCGATTATTCGTGTTCTGATTTATTCTGTGTAAGTGTAATGAGAGTATTCGTGTTGTGATTTATTCTGTGTAAGTGTAATGAGAGTCAGATCCCGTTGAACCGGGACCCTCTTCTTTTCCCAGCGAATGATAGAAAATGCTCTAAAGAACACGTGGAACAAGAAAAAAAATCGAATTAATTTTGATGTCGCGTTTTAGGCCTATCACAACCGGCACAGGTGTTATGTGCCCACGCCACGCCACTGTAAGTTGTAGCTGCACTGCACCCCTTAAGTAGATGATAATGACGGAAACGAAGTGGAAACTAACCTATAGGACACGCGCGTGTGTGTGTGTGTGTGTGTGTGTGTGTGTGTGTGTAGACCCAGAACGAGATGGCTGGAGGATCTTTGATGGCGGAACAGGCACCTCCTTGTGCTAAATTGGTAAATTGTGCTAACACTTGATTTTAAACTTTCAGGACGCTTTATAACTCTGGTTTAATTGTTTGCAGTGCTATTATTTTTAACACAATATATATATATATTATATATATAATTATATATATATTGTAACAACAAATGTAAATTAATTTGTGCCGTGTCAACATGTATCTAACATTACTGCTAGAAGGTATCAATTACTGTGGTTTGGGTGTAATCATAATAAGAGTAGTCATTTTACTTCCATATTCCTTAAGGAATGGAAGTATGGTGATGGCAAAAAAAATCGTGTTCGAGATTATTGCAGATTCTGATTCTACTACACTCAAAACATGAAAAAAAGTCGTTTTCCGAAAAGTGTCTGTGTGTCTGTCTGTCTGTCTGTCTGTCTGTCTGTCTGTCTGTCTGTCTGTCTGTGTGTCTGTAGATTTTTTTTCTATGGCAAACGATAACTGCCGCAAATTCAAACAGAATCAAATAATTTTTTGCATACAGCCCGGTTTTGCAGAGTTCTCGCGACCTATTGTTTTTGGTGAAGATCGGTTGAGGGAAAGGGGTAGTTTACCTGCAACGGTTTTTTTTTAGCAAGGGAAATTTTGTTTGTTTGACAAACGATAACAGCCGCAAATTCAAACAGAATCAAATAATGTTTCGCATACAGCCCTGAATTGTAGAGTTCTCAAGACCTATTGTTTTTGGTGAAGATCGGTTAAGGGAAAGGGGTAGTTTACCTGTAACGTTTTATGTTTTAACAAGGGTATTTCCTATGGCAAACGATAACAGCCGCAAATTCAAACAGAATGAAAAGATTATTTGCATACAGCCCTAAATTGTAGAGTTCTCAAGACCTTTTGTTTTTGGTGAAGATCGGTTAAGGGAAAGGGGTAGTTTACCTACAACGTTTTTTTAACAAGGGTATTTTCTATGGCAAACGATAACAGCCGCAAATTCAAACAGAATCAAATAATTTTCTGCATACAGCCCTGATTTGTAGAGTACTCAAGACCTATTGTTTTTAGTGAAGATCGGTTGAGGGGAAGGGGTAGTTTACCAGCAACGTTTTTTATCATGCGTATTTTCTATGGCAAACGACAACTGCCGCAAATTCAAACAGAATCAAATAATTTTTTGCATACAGCCCTGATTTGTAGAGTACTCGCGACCTATTGTTTTTGGTGAAGATCGGTTGAGGGGAAGGGGTAGTTTACCTGTAACGGTTTTTTTTATCAAGGGAAATTTTTTTTTTTTGGCAAACGATAACAGCCGCAAATTCAAACAGAATCAAATAATGTTTCGCATACAGCCCTGAATTGTAGATTTCTCAAGACCTATTGTTTTTGGTGAAGATCGGTTGAGGGAAAGGGGTAGTTTACCTGCAACGTTTTTTTAACAAGGGTATTTTCTATGGCAAACGATAACAGCCGCAAATTCAAACAGAATCAAATAATGTTTTGCATACAGCCCTGATTTGTAGAGTACTCAAGACCTATTGTTTTTGGTGAATATCGGTTAAGGGGAAGGGGTAGTTTACCTGCAACGTTTTTTTATCAAGCGTATTTTCTATGGCAAACGATAACAGCCGCAAATTCAAACAGAATGAAATAATTTTTTGCATACGTCCCTGAATTGTAGAGGTCTCAATGACTTTCGATTTTGGTGAAGATCGGTTAAGGGGAAGGGGTAGTTTACCTGCAACCTTTTACGTTTTAACAAGAGTAAAGTACTTGAAAATTTATTTAAACTTTTTGAAACAATGGTAATTGTTAAAAATAAAATAATTTTGTTGCCAGGCAATAAAATTATAATTTTTTCATTTTAATGTAATATAATATTTTTCATTTAATACAGCAATAAAAAGGCAGGTAAGACACAGCCTGGTTGTTTGGCTGAAAATGATTTTAAATATAAATCTTAGAATATGGAAGTCATGTATGGTTCTCCATACCGATATTTTAAATTGTAACATGTTTTCATTAATTTATTCAAAAGAAATCATAAGTGTTTCAAAAATAGCATTTACTTCGCCATAAATTATTCTTATCATTTGTTTAAACGTTTCTTTGTTTGGAGTACATTCATTATAAAATAAATCTTATATACTATATTAACAAAAATCTATGTTAAACATTTATTTATTACTCTAAAATTTCTCGACCGCTCAGTCTGACTGTGTGCTTTATTTGTAGTATTGTTTTCTTTGCTTTATATATGTTTTCTTTATTACATTACTCTATGCATTGCATACATCTTAATGCTTTATACAATTTTAAATTGCTAATAGAATTGTTAGTCTTCTTCTATACTTCCAACTACGCTACTTTATACATTGCGTGTAATATTACTCACTGATTACTTTACACGCTTTAAATGAAAATTTATTACATTAATCGTCAGTCATCCAAGCAATGATTTAAATTAACTTTAAATTAATTGTTCATCATCAAAGAAAATTCTTACTAAATTTAAATTATATTCTATTATCTCTATCTACATTTGACATACATTTACTTTATTTTTAAATTTTAAAATGTCTTTTCAATGGCTTTATTCTTTCGTTTACAAAGTATAAATTAGTTATTTGTCACCTCGATTCTGTAGATCGTACCCATGTCCTCCGGTGATCTGTAGTTCCTCTTCAAATGGAGTTCCTTGCACGTTCTCCGGTTCCACTTGTCGTCCTCCAGTTACTCGTCCCTCATGGTCCCATCTGGTGGCTGTAGTATGGAGTGATATGTTGCTCTGCACCATCTGCTGTTGTCCTAGTAAACGCCTATATTGCTCTGCATATCGTTCCTCCGCTTGATGTGACCTCACCGGTTGTCTTGAGTGCTGAACGTTTGTGGTTGTAGACTGGTGGTGTATTTTCGATAATTTCTTTTTTAATCAAACAAAGAGTTACTGTTTGATTACTTGGTCGTTCATCCGACCTTACAGCTTATTTAAACTCAAAAAAAAAAATCGCGTCGATACTGAACATAGCGTCCCGCCGCTTCTGAAGACTGATTGATAGTAAAATTGGCTCTCCTGGGCCCGTATTTATATTCATCAAAAAAACCACACCTGTCGGCTCAGAATTCTGCAGGTCAGAAACTGTCCGTGGCGTCAGTTCCCCCACTACCGTCCAATTTCACATATTCGCACATTTCTGCCAATTGCAATGTCTGATGCGGATTTCAAAGTGATCTAACATTGTCTGATTTAATTACACATATCATGTGTAATTACCATAGTGATCGCATAATTAGTGTAATTACTATGCTCTTAAAATCGCACAGAATTCGCACTGAACGTCGTCATAATCACACCGTTTTCGCACTGCACATGTGTCTGATGTTTATGCATATTTAGAAGTCTCTGCAATCTTTCTAACATTTAAGGTTTACTTATAATTAAATAAAACTATAATTTAGTGTCTATTTGGGGTGAGATTGCAAACTTGCAGGCTTGAACAGGCTCCACGCACACACTATTTACTACTGTACACTCTCTCAGCAATAATCGCGTGATCATGCATGTTCATTCCTGCTTCTAATTCAGCTTTCAACTTCACACCTGCTTGTCTATTACATATTACTAAAATTAATCTAACTATTTATTTTATTTAATACATGCACATTACAGCATAATATGCTTGTATTGTCGCAATATATATATATATAACAAACCTTTATTTACAACAATCCCAATGACGTCATGCAATGATGACGTCATACAGCGTGACGGTAAACAAAATGTTACAGAAAGTTTCAAACGATGTTCAGCTAAAAGACATTATCATGTCAAAAAAACTTGTAGAAATTCCGCTATTCTTTACCGCCCATTCAGAGAGGGCCGTTGCTCGAAGACATCATACGAGGTTTGTCTAAAAAGTAATGAGACTGATGGTATAAAATTATTTATTGATGCATTAACTACAAAACAATTTTATCTTCTTCAGAGTAGTTCCCTTGGGAAGCCACACACTTAGGAGACGTTCCCATTGGTTGAAACAGTGCTGGAAGTCTTCAACTGCCAATCCCTTTAGTTGGTCCGTCATAATCTTTTGCATGTTCCCCACACTTACAAAATGGCGGCCCCGGAGTTGGCCTTTGATTTTTTGTAAATAGGAAATAATCACGGCGCCTCAGTAGACCAGTGGGTATGGTACCTGACTACTAATCTAGAGGTCCTGGGTTCGATTCCCGGGCCCGCACCATAAAATAACGGTGGCTTTTTAGCCCGCAGGTCGACTTAGCCTGTTGAAAATGAGTACCTGGGATAACATCCTGGGGATAATAATGGGCAGCTGAAGCGTAATGCTGGCCACACTGCCGCCTTCCTTGTATGGCGTACGGCTCACGTTAGGCAGCCTACTCCTAAGCTACTTCGGTGGTATACATGGGAGCCATTATTATTATTATTAGGAAATAATCACGTGGACTAAGTTGAGGGAAGTAAGGGGGCTGTGGTACCACAGGAATGCCCTTTTTGGCCAAATACTCGTTCACAGAAAGTCGTGTCGTGGAGCGTTATCGTGATGAAGCATCCAAGAGTCGACAATCTCTGGCCGGACACGAATGACCTTTTTGTGAGTTTCTCAAGAACCTGACGGTAGTAAGTTTGATTGACTTTCTGTCCTTGAATTGCACAGTACCTCGAATGTCCAAAAAGTAATAAGCATTGACTTGATCTTAGATTCGCTCTTTCTTGCTTTTTTTGGGCGTGGTGAATCTTGTGTGCCACTCTTCACGTTGCCGTTTTGTTTCTGGATCATACTCAAAAATCCACGATTCATCACCTGTTATGACACTTTTCATGAAATCTGTGTCATTTTCAATGCGGACAAGAATTTTTTTTTTTTAATTAACAAAATTTAGTTTTACTTAAATTCCAGTGTAACTGCATTGTTCACAGTGCTTCTGTGAACCCACACCGAACGCTACATCCAACACTAGAACAATGACGTCACGATAGGTCGGCTCCGTTGAAGGCGATAAACTACAGTTGAAGAATACTAATTGTGACAACACACCGGCGACGTGGACTGATTGTGACGATGTCGCTTTACTAACAGGTCAATCCCCTAAAGGTGGGGGGCGTGGAGTTGACCCTCTAGGAGCAAGGAGAAGGAGCCTATTCCGCCGTCCCCAGTGGTTCCGACTTCTACCATCTCCACCTGCAGACGCCGCCTCACCGTGGCTCAGGGGTGAACTAGTATTTCGACTGGATTGGGAGCGATCGACACCGGGAACGTGACACAATAAATTCCGGTTTAGATAACGAATAAAGATTAAATTTAATATTTAATATTGGAACAGCCAACTGCTTTTTCAAAATCGCAACTTCCCATTCTTAGGAAGTTTCTTAAAACTGCCGTTACAACGAATTTATTTCCCCCGTTAACTGATCACTATCGCCTCTATTGAAATCAGTCATTAGATCACTTCCATTGTACCGTAACCTAGAATGTAGAGACGGCCGCACCCGGTATCTTCTATTTTTCCTTTGTTTCGATAAAATAACGCAGCCTGCAGCCACGAGTACAGCGTCCTCCACACTCGACCAACCAGGGCCGCCACTAGGTGCTTGCCCCCCGTGTCCAGTTTTATCTTTGCCGCCCTCCTCCCTCTACTTTGCCACACTATTTAATATTATTTTAATTAAAAATTGATACAGACAAATAGTAAAATTGACAAAAAAACAAATATATTTTTCAAAAACGTATTTAGCTGAGCACTTACACGATATAAGTGGAAGATGTGCTCGTAGAAGTGTTGAATACATTTTCAAAAATATAATAATTTATTTTTGAGGTCGTCTTTTCAGAGTTTTTATAACACTATAGCTTAAAAATTTTCTACCACACCATTTAACTTCGGTTGTTGAATTTTCGGGCTTTTTGTTTGTATTGAAAGCCCGACAACCTTTCCTTTTTCTGTCAGACATTCTGATGATGTTACGAATATAAACCGTATAGAAATACGACACGTCTCAGAATTACACCGCCAGACCGTGACCACAAACAAGATCGTACTTGAAAACGTCTTAAGCATAACTAACAAATTTCTGTTACTGCTTACAAACTGCTGTTGTTTTGAATACAAGTTGACAGTCCTAAAGGCGCCCGTTCGTAAAAACAAAAAAATAAATAATTTCTCTTATCTTATCGGGTAGGTACTTTATAGTTTACCAGCGTCGACATGCGCGCGCCTATCTACAAAACCACACAGATACCGCAGCTATAACTCAGATATAAATGTCGCGCAACAATACCTATACGCTGTCTTCGCAGTCAGAACAAAGGCTGATGCCGGTTCTCTGCGGCAGTGCTAACAAAACAAATATCAAGAACAACTCAATAAACGTTAATGTCATATACCTAGGACCTGGTCGGTATTAATTGTTTTAATTTATTTTCCAATATCTGCTGATGAATTTGGCCGCCCGTGTGCGGTGCACATTTCGCGCTTATGGGAGCGGCGGCCCCGGTTAACTAACACATTCCAATCTTCAAATTCTACAGCTGTAAGTGAGTATGTTTTGTGATTAAAACGTACTGACATCGCCCGCTCCATTTAACCCCGCCCTCGCTATTCTATTCCATTCCATTACCATAACTAACGCCCGTTCCATTTAAGCAGTGGTAATGGGAAAGAAACTTGTTTACGAATCCGCAATTACTGCCAAGCAATTCTGTTAATTTGTACTGCGTCCCCCCCCGCATCCTCGTTGTTTACGTCGAACCCAGTAAACTCGCCATTTATTGCTTCAAGCTATCGTCGTAATGAAATAGCGGCCTCTGTGTAAATGAGTTTTCAAACAACTGCATTACGAAAGTCTGAATATCGATTACGCGCCGTTGTTTCACGAGATACAGACTCTGATAAAATATTACTTCCGCATATGAGGAATCACATTTATTATTATTTATTATTCCGACTGTACAATGTTTACACACTTTTCAGGAACCAAAGATTACAGAAGTGATTGAATTCTCATATTCTATTGGCGCTTGTCCATCCAAAGATCTTCAATTTCTCTGTCCCTCAATATAGTCTGAATTTCTTCTAGCCAGGTGGTAAGTGGACTGGAACCCCCCTACGCAACTAACGAATAAACAAGTAAACGAGTACACGAGTAGAAAACCACAGTTATTGGTGCTGAATACTTTATTCTGCGCATGTGCCGATTGCCATACAAGTACGAAACGAAGCAAAACAGTGAGGTTCAGAATATCTCTATGCCAAAGGGACGAAGCTGTTTTTAATAAATGAAAAAAATTCATACTGTGTTACATTTATTCTCGTGTGTTATGCAGGTATATAATACAGATTATAATAACTAATTGTATATTACGTATACTAGTCACCAACTTGGTAAATTTTGAAAAGCGAATTATATTGTGTTATAACCTACAGAGGGGCTGATAGGTGATAGGCCATATAATACTTTTACTGTACTTCCATGTTCCATAAGGAAATGGAAGTATGGTGATGGCGAAAAAAGTCGTGTTCGAGATAAGGGCTGATTCTGATTGTACTACCCTCAAAACATGAAGAAAACTCATTTTTCGTGAAGTGTCTGTGTGTAGAGTTTTTCTATGGCAAACGATAACTGCCGCAAATTCAGACAGAATCAAATAATTTTTGCATATGTGCCTTAGATGTAGAGGACTCAAGACCTATTGATTTTGATGAAGATCGGTTAAGGAAAAGAGGTAGTTTACCTGCAACGTTCTAGGTTTTAACAAGAGTAAAGTACGGTACTTAATTTTGATAAATAAAGTATCCTGAAAAGAAGGTCATAATAATCCACTGTAGAAAAGTAGATGAAATATTTATAAATGAAAAGGGTAGTTGAAGGGAGAGGGGGTAATTTTCTATAAATGAAAATGATAGTTGAAGGGGAGGGGATATTTTTTATTTATATGTCATGTGTACTACGCTATCGGCAACAAAGAAACGGAATCAATAATTTAATATTAAATCTGTCAGTTTGTTTACTCCTAGTAAAAACTTAAATTAGTATTCCTAAAGGTAGATAGGCCTATAAATTCTCTTGTTTCTTATTTTATTTTAAATAGTAACAGCTTAATAAAGTCACAGTGTAAAGTAACACTGTTAATAATTGTAGTTTCAGTTTATTTCTTATAACAAACTATATAATACAGGTATATGTATAATAGGTATATAATAACATGTATTCGTACCTGTTATTTTTTTGGAACGTTTTCGTTCGTACCTGTTATTTTCAAATACTAGTTTACCACACCTCTATGAACTGGTCTAAATTTGCTCAGGAAATGGTGCGGACTCGTGGACACACCGTGCTAACGAAATTGATTATAACGTGATTGTGAATGTTTTTCTTGTTTAACCAATCTCCTCTGGTTCGTTTCCATTCAGTCCACCACGGGTGTCGGAGCCGTAAATTTGTTTTACATTATTCGGCCTGTATACACTGCAGTATGTCGCTAGTCTCTCGTCCGTTTGGTGTTCATAAATTAACCAAACACGCAAACCCAACGTTGTGTGCAAACAAGATAATTGCAGCCGTTTAAACAGTACTCTTGTCTAGTACTGAGTAAACTTAATTATACCGGTGAGACAATGAAAAGAATAAATAAAGAAATGAGGAATTATTAGCCGTTGTTTTTCTAAAGTGTTGTACGCCCGTCGTTTTTATAACAAAAGTTAGATGACCGAATAATTAAAAAAATGAAATGGAGTTTTATAAAAACATAATAAATGAAAACACATTGTCCTGAGTCGTTGACGTCACCAATATGTACACCAACATACCTATAAAAGAAACAATAAACATAATACCAAGGTTTGAAAAAAAAACATACAAGCACTTGGTAAGTTTCACAGTTTATTATTTACCTCTGACAGCTGTTTCAGCTTATTAAGCTATTCTTAAAGAGATTATAAAAACAACTAAACTAAGAAAGTGAGGGTGGTGAACATGTGTGTAGGGTGTGTTCGCTGGAGGGGGTGGAGAAGCTAGTAAGGGAAGGTCAAGTGTCTGTAAAAACTAAGTATAATCGGAAGGCAAAATATAAAAATTAACTAACCTAAACAACAACTTTTAATAAAGGGGATACACAGATAGAATTCAGTTTGTTCCTTTGTTAAATTTTTGTTACTTTTAATTGCTTTTCTAATTTCTAGAATTTCTAATAAATCCATTTTTTTACCTTTTTGTATGTTGTGCAGTAGTGTTATGTTTTTTGTATCTATGAAGTGCAGGGCCGGACTGGGAATGAAATTAGGCGCGGGCATCCAGATCCAATAGCGGCGACTTTGTACTCCACAGCTACTAATAATACAGCATCCATCTCATTCTAATACTACTGCTTCCCTATTTCTTTTTTTCAATTATTCAAAATTTTGTTTCAATTATTTTCGCTTTATGTTTTCAACAATATCAAAAGGTTAGCTACAAGAAAAAAAATATATATGAGATCGTTATATGCCCGAGTACAAGGTATTTATAGTAGAATTTTTTAAAGTACTTGTCACTTTTTCTAATTTTTTTATTTTTATACTAAGCAAAATCATTAAAGGAGTTAAGCTTTTTATGTCAATACATCTATAAGAAGCGCAATGATAAAAACGTCAGGTTACTACATTAGTTTATTGTTTTAGAAATATAATAAAATATACACATAAGTGCTTAATACTAATATACATATATATTATATTTTAAACAACCAGAAGAGACTTCAACAGTGCACTCTTTTTTGCTACGTCATCTATAATGTCATCAAGATTTAGGTTTTCTAAAACTTCCTTTTCAATGGACATCAGCATAAAAGATTCCAATTTCTCTTGACCTAAATTGCATCTCAATCTATTTTTTTATAAATTTTAGAGTTGAAAAACTTCTTTCACAGGCAACTTGTGTAAATGACAATGTCAACATATACTTGAATGCAAGCCCAATCACACTGTATGGTCCGGTTAACAAATTATATCTCTTAAGAAGTCTGTAGCAGCATATGGAACAGTTATTGCAAGACTTACACTTCTTAAGATTGAGCTGTACTTCTTCTTCAGTGTCATTTTCATCATCGCTAAGGGGGTTTGATGTACCTGACGCATCTGCTATCGCATTGTAGCGATATTCTTCTAAATTTGATTTTTTAATGGTATTCCATATATTAGCTAGATGTGTTAACTCGGCCCGTAGATTCTCTTCAGTTGCCCTTTCGTCAAAAGTTATAAGTTTTTTACTTAGTTCTTTAAATGCAGATGGTGGCAATCTTTCAGATATAATATTAGGGAAGGCCTTGGGACTGCCTATCGTGCCTATAAAATACAATAATAACAAACAATTAAACAAGCTTTTCTTAATGTAGTACAAACTACTAATGTTCAATTTTAGGCCTAACATGAAAGAAACATTTATGATACGAATACTACTGCTCATTTTTAACTTACGATAAAACATCAAATGAATAATTTATTAGGCGTCTTGTTTTTGACCTAACTGAGGCACTGAGGCTTTCAAAATATTTAGAAAGACGAATGAAGGTTATATATGACACTTCACACATTGTAACAATAACAAAAACAATTTACTTACATGAATTTGTAGTCGTTTACAGTAAAACACCACCAGATTCACACACACATATATATGTGTTAAATGTATATTGTATATTGAACACACACGTATATATTGAATATGATAAAACAGCGCGGCCGATATCTATAGAGCTCATTCAATCCCTAAAGAGCTGCCTAACCTTTAAATTTTCGTAGTTTGACCATATAGGTATTACAATAGAGGTGGGAAGACATAGGAGCGCGCGTAAGTGAGACAAGTGAATACCATCCAGCGCCACTACGCCACTCACTACTCCATAAGAAATACATAGTGGCAAAATCGAGAACTTCAAAAGTTCCACTAGTTAAAGAAGTTCACGATTCAGCCGCAAGTCCCGCAACTTATTTCTTATGGATTATCAATCTATGGGGCTGAAATGTTTACCTAAGCGTATAACATTCACCAAGAAAATATTGCCAACACTTCGTGAGCACAGCGTAGCGCCGTATATATAGCCGTAGGCGGCGATTTTTTGCTCTGCGGCGCACCGGGCATTTGCCCAAATTCCCTTATGGCCAGTCCGGCCCTGATGAAGTGATTGTGTTGTATAAGCAATGCTCCGTAAAACCTGTATTGGCTGTATTAGTTAAAATCACTTTCTTATGTTCAGAAATGCAGTGCTTCCGAGCACGGCCACATTGTCTGATATAAATAGCATCGCATTCTCCACAGTGTATTTTAAAATAGCGTAAGCAGAATCCGATGCTATTTATATCGGACTAAAGAAAATAAACAAAATACCCAATATATAATTGAAATAGGAAAAACAGCCTACAATTCCTAAGAATAGGCCAAGAAGGAAGAATATTCATATAGAGTGTAATACTAAATTTTGCCCGACGTTGTGTGCGTCAATGTAATAATAAAATATGCCCCTCAGTTCCGGAGCGCCAATTTAATAATAAAATATTTTATATGCTCTTTATCTCAGGGTAAAATATAAATAAATGCTCAAATTTTCTTATAAATTGTTCTTCAATTTATTACAATTAGCTATGATTGATTATCATACTTTATCATTTATATATGAACTATATAAATTCTAATCAAAATATAAACATATTCATTTTCATAAATCTTATTTCATTACTCATATTCATAGCTCTAATAATTTAAATATTGTAATTCTTATTCAAAGACAAAACTTTTAATAATAATTTTCTTAAATTATTATATATTACGACATTGTTAATTATTGATCTGGATTCATTTAAAATCGGTGCTTATAGATGAACTTAATTTCCATAATTTCCTAATATGATTTAATTTTGTTCTAAATAAAATTTTATCTTAATCCTTTAATTAAATCTTATGAGTTCTTTAAGTGAACAGACAGTGGACCTAATACTAATTATGGCATGAAAATTTTACTTGTGGTATGTATCCAAATCTGGTAGCAGTTCATATTGTGTGGTTGTCATGTTGATCGTCTGGCGTGTCTGCGATATTTCCCTCTGGATTAGCAGATTGTAACGTGGTCTCCTTTGAGTCACAAGACACTGCACAACACCAAACTTCACTCTCTCAAATTAGTTCGCGTTAATTGTTATTATAGTTATTCGCTTCTACAGCCATTGTTAATTATTATTTATTAACTGCGTTATGGTTTGAATCACTGTTGTTACGGGTTTAGTTCGTTTCGAAATGTTACTCGATGATGAAGTTATTGTTGCGTATTTGCACAACTAAATCACAGCGTTATTTAATTATCATTTGTGTTGTATTAATTCACTTGTACATCACTAGTAAAATTACAGTTTTTCTCCTTACCGAAATCTGTTCTAGTACGAGCTTACTTTTCTAACCATCGTACCGAATTTCTCTAAGTCCAATAACTATGGGAATCTCGGTCGCGGACTTACACTCCCGTTTCCGTCAAAATTTTTAGTTAAACTCCCCGAGCGCGCCTTTCTCGCGTCCCTATATCGAATTCCATATTTCTCCCACTTACTTCCGATTTTTCTAACGCTGTTTTCCAATTGGTTCTACTTTACGACTCTTCAGATTTAGAGACCACCTATTTTTCCGAAAGAACTTCTCTGATAGGCCTTTGGATTCCCACCAGATTCCTTCCCTAGGTCACTACACTGAGGTCGTTGTCGCTGCTAGATACTGTAGCAATAATTCTTGCCTGTCACTTTTTTGGAGTAAACAAAACAACCCTTAACTTTCTCGTCAAGTATTGTTTTCGTGCATTTGGTTGTTCTAATGGCATCAACTATTGTTACTTACAGGCCTTACCAAACTTCCTTTCAACACTTCTTGCTTGTGTTCGGACATTACTCCCAGCTTTCTCTCTTCTCAGTAAGGTCGAAGTCCTGTCGCTGACCGTTTGAGTCTTTCAATAACATATACCTTTTTTTGTTTCGCTATATGCAGCTGGCGTGTATACGTATTCTGGTCTATTGTTAATACCTACAGCTGCTCTTCAAATGAGTTCGTTTACTTCTGTGCCCTTTTTTTTACGGATTTGAGGTAGTTGTCAAAGTTTAACGTTTCTTAGTATGGAGAGCGATGAACTCAGCCTATTTGCCGTGAGCGTGTTGGGGCTGATATATGATTTTATTGCCTGTCAGTCACCTCTGCGTTTCACACAACAATTCCCTGTTACGGCGCTTAAAGATACATCTCTACTCAAAATAAGAAAATTTCAAAATTTCTGATTTTGGTGTTATAAGAGGAAGAAGAAGAAGAAGGAGCTAGTATATTCAAGGAGAAGGAAGAAGTTTCTAGTCTCATATTAGTGTGTACCAGCCGTGAATTTAGATTTACGTAAGTCCCAGATCAGCTAGAAGTGCTATCGGTATTTTCTATAAATGAAAATGATAGTTGAAGGGGGAGGGGATAATTTTTTTATATGCGTAGTACGTTATCGACAACAAAGAAGTAGTTTGTTGTTAAAATTCCTTCCCGGGCTGTTTAGCCGTGGTCCAATGTTTTCTGCAAAACCAGAAGTTTCGGTAGTTCCATCGACTGCCATCATCAGTGAAAATCGAGTGCGCTGACTTGATGTGGTATACGTTAGTGACCACAGTACTGTGGTTAAGGCTGAAGAAAGAAGTGGTTTCTATTGAAATAGTTCATTTCGAAAATGATTTTAAATATAAATCTTCGAACATGGAGGTCATGTATTGTTCTCCATACCGATATTTTAAACTTGTAACACTTCAAACGTTCTGTAATTTAACCTTTTTATCTGCTGTACTCTTGAATATATCGTTACGACGGTCTCACTGATCATCGTATGGTACAGTAGAAGACAAAAACGAATAAATCAGAACACAAATACTCGAATTATATTAAAAATAATAAAGACAAACAGAGAAACACATGACTAAACGAACGAAACACAAATAGGTACGTAGTATCTGCTGCACGTCAGTTCTGAAAACCAACGTAGCTTCTAACTGAACGTTTTGCAGGTTATACAGCGACAACACATTGGGTGGACGACTTCAATTTTCCCTTGTAATATTGTTCTGATTTCAGATTATTCAATAACTAAAGTATTTATTCTGTAGTATAATTAATATTATTTCTCTTATTTCCAGTACTGTTGTCGCCGGTAACAGCGGTTACATGGACGCCACGCTACTGCCCCGCGCGCACCTTATCAAACCCCCACCTGAGTACTATTAGCTTTTACGCTGTTTCCTCTTTTCATTTGTGCAAGTAACCTCTCTTGAATACCTTACTGTAGACGAATTGCCAGCTGCAATAATCGAGTATACAATAACGTTAGTTGGTAGGCTAATGGTTTGTTTTTGTGTGTGTTGCAGGCTGCAATGTTAGTAATGAGCGTGTCGGCGGAACTGTTGGGCGGCGCCGTGATACTGCTAGTAATCTACCTCTTCTCAGCCAGTCATGTGTTCCGCTACTACGCCAAGTTTCTAGTCTTTGTCGTCCTAAGTCTCATATCAGCCACCATATTCGTGCCATTGATGCTGTGGAGACCGCGCGACTACAGGAACGCATTGTAAGTTTTTAGAAAATTGTAACTGTGAGTCAGTAAGCATAACCGACGCTGTAATTGCCAGAGTTCCCGTGAGTAAAAGTTATACAAGAGACATACTTACGGAATAGACAGAGCTTCCTAAAAATGTACCTTTTGTTCTCCGCCCACAACCTGCAGGAAGTTCCAGTAACGAGACTCGCCAAATTACTCAACGTGTGTCTCAGTATATTCTCACGTAGACTTTTACAGACTGTGACCATTCTGTTGTGTGAAATCTTCTTCCAGTATAGATCACGTCGAATATGTTTTGGCAGACAACGTTTCGCTCATATTACAATGGGCATCTTCAGGTCTATATGACGCTGAGGCTGGCGAGAAAACTCAGATATAGGCCTACGCGTACGAGGGACGTTCACGTCAATCCGGGACTTTTGTTAGGCTAGAGTATAAACGGAGATTCCTGCGCATTCTATTGGTCGTACATATGAAGTACAAGTGTCAGCTATTTTACCGCATCACAGAATAAGAAACATACAGAAAGGAAAGTAGAGGGCGGCACCTTTCATCACAGCGAGTAATACCACAGCTATTTCACGGTCAAGCAAGTTGTACGCGAAAAAACTAATATCGAAACAAAATAACATTAATGTACATTAAAAAATTCAACTTGCCTGCTAAAAGTAGCATAAGGTTGTTGTCTGCTTCCTACAATAAAATATAGGTAGCAAAAAGAAAATGGAAAATAAGTAGACAAATAATACCATAGGTTATGAAGTTTAAGAATTTATTTAATTTATCCAAAACGCACAAGGTAAAACGAAGGTGAGATTAATACAATTAACATTCAGGATTGAATATATAATAAATCAGGCCTTCAGTAGGGTACGGTACTTATAAAAATGCAATAATGAAATGCAATAGGATACATACTTAATTACGTCAGCAATAGAGGAGTACAGTAATAATAATAATAATTCACACACACACACACACACACACACACACACACACACACACACACACACACACACACACACACACACACACACACACACACACACACACACACATTTATTTATGAAGCATTTACATATATGAAGGCCTGCTAGCCCATACCAAACTCAGATTACAAACTTCACAGATGTGCCACTTTGATGAGTTTGCAAGTTTTGTTAGTTCTACTTTTCAAATCCCTGTTCATGAACTTCAAGAAATAAAAAATTCTCATTCTCACAAACAACTTAATCAAATAACTATGAGGAATCCTTACATGGGTTGTTGAAACTTATATTTTCCATTAACTCAATCAATTTATTTCCAACATTATTTTCTGTCATGAATTCAAGAAAGTTGTCAGTGAAAATATTCTCCAAGTGTTCAATGTAACTTACAAAGCTTGAACTTGGACATTTTAGGTTTCCAAAGATGTCCATATTTTTATTTTCATATGCTTTGAAATGTAAATACAACCTGGCACTATCTAAATTATTTGCTTCTTCTTGTGAGTATGCCAAACATGTATTGCATTCATGAATGGTTAAGCACTTTTTAATTAAGTATCCACAGACATATTGCAGTGCATTTTTACCAGGTAAATTTTCCATATAATCTATGCAGTTTACAACAATATTTTTTGAGATTGTGTTTTGACTAACATCTAAATTCAATAAATCACTGCAAGTATTAACTTTTGAAAGAATTACATCAAACTCTTCAGCACAGTTTGAACTGCTTGAATGCTAAAAATAACTGAGACAAAGTAACTTTTTGAAAGCTCTTGTAAATTGAACTGGAGTTGGATTGTATGAATTGCCCCCTTGCTGGCATATACTACCAAAAAAATTTTCAAGACAGTCCTGATTTAACCTGCGTGTGAGGACGAATGAAAACGACTGTATCTTTAAGTAAGACCACAACTGCAAAAAAGAATTTATAGTGATTACAAATCCCTGAAAACATTTAATGGTACTTGTTATATCTTTGTTTTCTTTGTTCTTTACAGAAATTGATTTTATCAACTGCAAAAAATCATTCAAAAGTTCATGCTGTTTCTCAGAGCCCATCCATGCTCTACCATAAACTTTATCTGAAACCTTAGAACTAGAATTTAAAATGTCAAAGACATTATTACACTTTTCCAGAAATTCTGCTGTACCTACGGCAGATGAGTCAAGAGCACTTAAACTGACATAAGTAAACAATGAACTTGCAACAGTATGACTAAAGATTTGAACTGCTAACTTCACTTTCATTTTTTGAAAACCATTGGGAAAAAGATGAGCATCTGTTAGATTCTTAGCCAGTCGTAGGTTCTGTTGTTTGTCTTTATTATAAAATGTAATAATGTGTTGCCAAGAAGCTACCTTATCTTGAAATAAAAAATTATACTTAGGCAAGTTGTTTCTCAAAGACTTAAATAAGTGTGGCACATCAAACATATAAAATATTTTCTGATCTCTAACCACAAAAAATGGATTTTCATGAGTTACACCTTCAATACGTGCAAACTGAAGAAAGTTTGAACCCATGTCAGTCACAAATAAACAAATTTTTAAGTCAATGTCATGTAGTCTTTTAATTACATCATGAACAATCCGTTTCAATTCCACTGCAGAACAACCAGAGTCTGTGAAGTAGTAGGTAATTGGTTGTTTCCAATTACCACATATACTTCGGATCATAAAAACTAGCACAGATGTTGCAGGTTTCAATTGCACAGTACCTGTATTATGTAACCCTACTATTTCATCCTTCGATATAGAGTAAAAAAGAAATGATTTCAACGACATTTCATCTGCACTTAAGACACAGTATTTCTGCATCTCACTTAAATTACTTACTTTCAACTTTAAACTAGAAAACACGAATTCATTTGGTCCAGGAGGGTACTGCCATTTTTCTGTCATCAGTCTTAAGCACCTTGTAGAGGGCAAATGTAGTATATTTTGCATAAACTTATAAGCATTGGGACTTAAAAAATACAGAGTTAGAGCCATAGTTTTGAATTCTTTTGGATATCGCATTCCTTTCTTGCAACGCTCACTCAATTCCACTTGAATTTTCACAAGTCGTGCTAACCTATCATTTAAAAACCTACTACATAAACTTTTAAACTGGTCACTATTTACACATGCAAGCTGTGAATCACTACTGTTTTCTGACACAGATGAAGATAATTTATTTTGTAAATGACGGGATTTTCCTCGAAGCAATTTCAATTGTCTCCTCAATTTTTCTTTTCTAGGGCTCCGAGAAGATAAATCAACTTGACTTACAACAGAAACAGTTGTTTTATAACACTCTGCAGAAATTTCAGGGATGATGTTAGTACTGGCACTAGCATTTCCATTCATATTTTCATGCTAAAAAATAAGACACGCCAAAATTAATTAAATACATGTGCTCTCCTTCCTTAGCGTTTGTCTGCCTACATAAGTAGAATGTGCTCAGTGAATTAACTATGCATTTAAGTTACGTTGACACAAGCAGTTTTTAATGAGGCCTAGGACTATAGTATAAAATATGCAACAACAACAACAACAATAATAATAATAAAAAAATAATAATAATTACCTGTACATCAATTTTACCCTTTTTAATAATTTTACTGGTTTCACTGCTTCTCTCTGTTGGTGCTTTTCTTTTTTGAGATATTTGTTTCGGTGGATTTGGTATCCTGAATAATGTCGGAACAGCATCTGGTTTCAACCGGTTTCTTAGGAAATTTAAAAACGTCACATCTTCAAAGTGTACACTACATATTCTGCAGTTTTTATTTAAATATATGGCATCTTTTTTTAACAAATCCTCTCTTCTACAGTTTACAGTCCATTTCCTTGCACTGGAAAAATGCAAGATTAACAATTTTAAATTAGGCCTATAGCTAATTTGAGTTTTACATTAATGAATACTCTGCTGTTTATAATTTATTAATAATATTATTAAGAAGAAAATATTAATAAATCAACTTATTTTACTTACCGTTCTTCGTCTTTTGGGAAGCAGAAAAAACTTTAAAACAGGTTAATTACCTTCCGTCACGCTTCTTGAAATCCGAATACAGGACTACTCGAGTTTCGACACATTAAGTGTCATCATCAGATCCTCAATGAATATGGGTAAAACTACATTTGTTGATGTATGCACATCTCATCAAACGATAAAAACAACACATACATAGTAACAAAAATATTTAAATAATTTGACACACATTAAAAACAAGACAAAACAGAACGAAACACAATACACGCGGCCGCCGCGGATCTGCGCAGGAACACGGTATACAGTAAAATTAATCGATACCGATTTGACCTTTGATAAACTTTATCGATCTGACACAGCTAATTTATCGTTCTATATCGTTGACTCTGTTGAATAAAATATTATTATTATGGATTGATTTTTCATTTAAGATGCGATCGTAATTCTCTTTAGTGGCCTTATATATTTCAAACCTTTCGAGAGTGTCCAGTTTAAGAGATTTCCTACATTTATGTAATATGTCCAAATTCTCACTAATACTTTTTATGTTATGATTTTATGCTTTCTGCTTTCGACCGGCAAAGAAGATTGCAAATCTGCAAAGAGTTAAAGCAACGTTTTGACAAAGAAGGCCAGCTTTTTCTCGATTTCACCCCGGAATCAAAGCAGTGGAAGCATGTGGACTCACCACCTCCCAAAAAATTTCGAAGAATTGCTTCTGCAGGCAAAATTATGGCCTCAATTTTTGGGGATAAAATTGGCATCATTCACGTCGATTTTCTACCCCGTGGAGTCAGTATTAACAGTGAGTACTACTGCAAAGTTCTTCAAGATGCGGACAATGCTCTCAAGAAAAAACGGCCTGGTGCGATCACTAAAGGCATTCTGTTTCTGCAGGACAATGCACGCCTGCATACCGCCCACTGCACGACATGCACGCTACAAGATCTTGGCTGGGAGTTATTGCCACACCCCCCTTACAGTCCGGACGTCACTCCCACCGATTTTCACCTGTTCGGGCCCTTGAAGTTGTTCCTGGGAGGCCAGGATTCCAACAGCGACAATGAGGTGAAGCAGTCAGTCCTATCTTGGATTCGACGTAACGACAAATCTTTCTACACTGTGGATATCCAGGCACTAGTGAAACGCTGGGCCAAATGTATAAATGTAGCAGGGGATTACATCGAGAAATAAAAGTATTTTTTACTATCATAAATGTGTTCTATATTTATTAAAAATTAATAGTCCGGGATTGACGTGAACGTCCCTCGTATATTTAGTAGTGTATGTACAAACTGTGAATTCACACTACTGTTCAAAGATTGTGCTACTATTCAGTCATAAGTCCCAGAGCAGCTACAAATGTCATCAGCATTATGTTTGTTAGCATGTGCGCGCGCGTGTGAACGCATAAATCCAATCAGTGCAAAGGTTTGGTCACAAAATTGAATATTGGTATGGAGAACTATACATTACTTCCATGTTCTAAGATTTATAATTAAAATCATTTTTGAAATGAAATATTTCCATAGACACTACTTCTTTCTTCAGGCTTAACCACAGTACTGTAGTCACTATATGTATAGTACTACGTATACCACCTCATGTTATCGCACTCGATTTTCACTGATGATGGCAGTCGATGGCACTGACGAAACGTCTGGTTTTGCAGAAAACATTGGACTACGGCCAAACAGCCCGGGAAGGAATTTTAACAACAAACTACTTCTTTGTTGCTGATAGCGTATTACACATGACATAAATAAAAATTATCCCCTCCCCCTTCAACTATCATTTTCATTTATAGAAAATTACCCCCACCCCATTCAACTAACCTCTTCATTTATAGATATTTCATCTACGTTTCTACAGTGGATTATTAAGACCTTCTTATCAGGATACTTTATTTATCAAAATTAGGTACTTTACTCTTGTTACAACAAAAAAATGCTTCAGGTAAACTACCCTTTCCCCGTAACCAATCTTCACCAAAATCAATAGGCCTTGAGTCCTCTACAAATCAGGCACATATGTAAAAAATTATTTGATTCTGTTTGAATTTACGGCAGTTATCGTTCGTCATGAAAAAATTTCTCTTGTTACAACATAAAATGTTGCAGGTGAACTACCCCTTTCCCTTAACCGATCTTCACCAAATTCAACAGGCCTTGAGTTCTCTATAATTTAGGGATGTATGCAAAAAATTATTTGATTCTCTGTGAATGTGCGGCAGGTATCATTCGTCATAAGGAAAATTATCCTTGTTAAAACATAAAACGTTGCAGGTAAACTACCCCTTTCTCTTAACCGATCTTCACCAAAATGAAAAGACCTTGAGTTCTCTATAATTCAGGGATGCATGCAAAACATTATTTGATTCTGTTTGAATTTACGGCAGTTATCGTTCGCCATGAAAAAATTTCTCTTGTTACAACATAAAATGTTGCAATGTCCCCTTTCCCTTAACCGATCTTCACCAAATTCAACAGGCCTTGAGTTCTCTATAATTTAGGGATGTATGCAAAAAATTATTTGATTCTGTTTGAATTTGCGGCTCTTATCGTTTGCCATAGAAAAAATCTACACACAGACACACTTTTCGAAAAAATGACTTTTTTCCATGTTTTGAGGGTAGTACAATCGGAATCTGCAATTATCTCGAACACGATTTTTTTTGCCATCACCATACTTCCATTTCCTTATGGAACATGGAAGTGAAAAACTGCTAAATGTATCTTATCCATACAAGTCTACATCTAAAGTACAAGTTTTTAAATCTAATTTTAGTTACGTAACTGACATTTATATGAATTGGTTAACACAAAATGTCAAACTAATGTTCTGAACACAAGTATATAAATAAACAATAGTAAAAATTTTTAATGGTGATACAGTAAAATTAATAGTAATAGAATGTGTATAACCATAATGTTACACCACTACACAACATTCTATGTGTTTCTCGGCTATTCCAGCGGAGCCCTGCTATAATGTGTGTGTGTGTGTGTGCGTACATATTGCTGCTACTTTGAGATGAAGGACAATTACATAACACTTGTCACGCGTCTGTAGCCGAGATTGTTCCAGACTCACCGGTCCGCGCGCGATGTGTTTAAGACCGTAAGGAATTACGCTCTAGTATAGTGTTGACGCGTGTTGTAGATTATTCTGGAATCTCAGCAGGGTGTAAATATAAGACTTCAGCGACGCTTAGTTTCAGTTTAAGTGGCGATGTATTCAAGTGAGGTTCGAGTTTACTTCGGGTGATTACACAGTGCGTCTCAAGTGGTATGGTAGTGAGAAGTGATTATTGTGCGGGACTCTATTAGTAAACATTATTATTTATGTGGGCAGATTAACTTGAATTATTGTACGATTATAATATTCTTGAATAACATGTTGATTACAAACTGTTAATTGTGATAATTAAAGCTGGTTTTTAGTGACTTTATTGGTGTCTTGTATTTTGTTTTCCACTGTAGCATGCGACGATCAAGGAGACCGTCATAACAATATGTTTTGTAGAGTCCATCTATTTATATATGGACCCTCAAGGTGTTGCAGCAGAATGAATAATATTGTAATAATACGACGACTTGCGTCTTATAATGTGATCCTCGTCTCTTACGGTCACGGGATTCTCGTTCTTTCCGCCCCCACGTTGCCGGCGTCAATTTGTACAATCGTGGTGTGGCCGCTACTTTTCAAGCCCCGCGATGGAAGCCAATTTGTAACAATATCGAGTACGTAATGTTTAAATTCCCACTGTTGTATTTGTCAATTTGTTTTGTATCACTTTAATTATATAAATCTCGGAGATATTTGGAGTTGTGGAATATATGGATGTAATTAATTAATATTAACTTAACTCTTTAATAATTATCAGTGTTAGTGTGCCTAGAACTTAAACAACTTAATCGTTATTCTACAATTTCATCCAACCCTATTATACCTTGAAGAGAGATCTGTCTAATTTCGTAATTTTACGCTCCCTCTTTGGTGTCAGATAATTCCGCTATAAGCGCTGCAGTATCGGCTCAACGAAACTTATAGGTTATTTCGATGTTTATATTAACCATTTATTCTATACTTATTCAGTTACTTTTTGTTCCCAGTTCACTAAACCATACTCCAAATAACAAGATTTGACAAATATATAAAGGTTCTTTATTTGTTTACTTAATTCACATTAAATAAGATATGTGCTAATTAACATATGCTTGGACTATAGACTTCAGGTATCGATTGTTGATTATTTTAATCCTTTATTTATATTTGGTTATATATTATGTTTTGATTTGTATTTAATTTATTTCAGGGTGTGAAGGTTCTTGTAACTGTGGGGAAGACTAAAAATACATAGATAAGAATGCAAGATTTACAAAATTTAGGTGTTGTGTATTTAATATAATTAATATAATATAATTTACCAGACTCGAACGAAGCAAATCGTGTAGGCGGTTGATCGCTAAATTTACTGTTTTGAATGGTTATGCAGTACGGTTTTCTGTCTTCGGTTTAATAAAAGTAATTCTTGTCCTGTCCACTTCGGAATACAGCTTTCTGATTGATCTACAGCCCGATTGATGTTTCTTCTGCACCGCCAGGATCCAATTAAGTTCTTCCTTCGGTTGAAGCAATTAGTGTTTTTCCGGGTATTTGCAAGGTTATAATTTCTGGTGTTGTGAATATTATGAGTTGTGTTACTGTTAGTTCTTTCTATTTGATTAATATCTCATCAATTCCCTTTGGATCTGGGACCGTTCAAGTTCTTTCTTGTAGACTTCAATTATTTACTCTTTTTTATTATTTCATATTGTAGTGTTATTTTGTTTATCTGTATTGGTAGTATACGTAAATATTGTCCTTAGAATTTTGTATTTTTATAATCGTATCTGGTAATTTCAAATATTACGATTAAACAGATTATTCTTGGGTTTTTTAATCTCATCACATTCAGTTTTTTCAAAGCAATCTTGTCTTGTTCAAAATCAACAACAACCTTCTTCTTATTTTTTGTCCCTAGCAACGTATAATAAATTCTTCCTTCCACATGTTTTGAATATATAGTGTTTCTTTCATATATTTTTTGTCTATTCTTTATCAATTTGCTGTCCTATCGGAATGTAACTTTACCGATAGTTGGTTTATTATTTTATACACATATTCTACTGGTTTTTTGATATAAGTCCGTTTTTTCTTTTTTATTATATTTAATCCACTTTCGATATTATATTTTACCAATCGATATTATGGCATTATGGTATTATTATAATTTGTATAAATTTTATTAAATATTATTATTAATTTAATGTTTTTTTTTCTAGCTCTTCATATCGTATTTATTAATTATTATTAATTGATGCACCTAATCTTTATGTTATGAGTGTTTATATAGTAGTTTTGCCTGTTAGGCCTTTTATTGTAAACTGATCTACCTGTGTTTATGTCTGTTAGGCATCTATAGTCCCTTTTATATAAATTCATACATACAATCAAATCTTAATTATTAGCACTTATATAAACAATTATTTTTCTATATCTAATAACAATTTTATCTTGATCTCTTGATCACATACAACAAAATTCGAATTTATGAACATTGATTAACTGCTTCACACTTCATTCTACAACAGTTATTGAATAATACAACTTGTTTCATTATTTTTCATTAACTCAACACATATTTGATATAACATCACATAAACTTTATCATAACATTTTTGTCATAAAATAATACTTCTTAACACAAAATTCTTATTTGTTATTACCATAAATTAAGTCATCGTTTCATTTTTTGTTTTGCTTTTCATTAAACATATATCATTAGCTATTATTTATCTTACAGGTTCGTTTATTCTAGTCAACACTACCTTGCATTCTTATTTAATTTTGTCTATGATTATAATTGTAATTATTGGATCTCTGTTCTATTATGGGGTTAAATATCAATTTGTTTATTATTCTGTGAATCTTCTTTTATGTAACATGAATGCTAGCATTTCTGTTGCGTTACAATATTCATTTCTATATTATATTCTTAATAAACATAGAAATCAAAGATTTCATAGCAAAGTTCCTTCAGCAGTTATTAAGGTGTCATGGTACACTTGGAATTTTGACTGACGTAGAGACCTGATGAATCAAGAAATAGAAACAAAAACAAGAAATAGCAGTTAATCAAGAAATAGAAACTTTGCCCGAAAAGCTGCATGAACCTTTTGAGCATTCAGCATGGTTTGAGCATTTATTTGAGCATTCAGACCCGAGGACATGGATAGATAGTTGGAAAACTCAAGAGGAGCTAGGATAGTGTTTAGTACCAGTAAAATGGACTGAAGAGAAGAAAAAATGACACCATTTGGTCCATATTTGCTTCAAGTTTTGTTTCAGGTACACTTTAGGAGTTGTATAAGACAAATTGCTGTAAGGTGAAAGGTGTAAATGCAGTATTAAAGGATATGTTTCATAAATAATGAGCAGTGATTGAATTTAGCTATGTAGTATGTGTTGTGTGAATTTGTTTCAGTTTAGTCTGTGCTTAAAATAATAAGAGAGGAAAACGTCAATATAATTAATTGTTAATTTTTAATTTTTCTCCAGATAAACACGAAGATTGTATACTTTGAATGAATTAATAAAATTATAATTTTGTTGTAGATTGCCTGCATGGGGTGCTAGACAGATTTCCAAACTACTGGGTCTCACGTGGGAGCTAAGGGGTCATGAGAACATCATTCAGGACAGTGGGTGTGTTGTAGTTATCAACCACCAAAGTGCTATTGATCTATTAGGTATGCCAGTATCGTGTTTTCTGTTAGAATGATTTTAGTTCATTTTAGTACTGTAGCTACTTTAGGCTTATATTTTATTATTTTAGTTATGTTATGCTGTGTGTGTGTGTGTGTGTGTGTGTGTGTGTGTGTGTGTGTGTGTGTGTGTGTGTGTGTGTGTGTTAAAATTTTAAATAAGCTACAAGTAAATTGGCAATATGTATGCAAGTACACAGTTGTAATAAAGACAAAAAGTTTATGTTATTCACGTAGTTGGTTTTGTGTTCTGTAATAACAAGAACGTATTTAAAAGTATCCACTGGCTGTGTAGGAATTTTTTGATACCAGCTGGTTGAAATAAACTACTACTACTCCATGGCACTACAGCTCATGAAGATCCCTGGCTCCAAAATGACGTACCTTCACTCCTCTCTATCCTGTGTGACTCTTCACCACCTTTTGACCTCCATTCTTCTCACATCTTCATCTAAATCGTCCACCCATTTTCTTCTTGGCCTCCCTCTTGTTTTTCTTCCTCCTGGTCCTCCAGTGAATACTTTATTCACTGCTCTTTCCTCTGTCATTCTTTTGGTCGAAGTAAAGCATATCCTATATTCCAGTGTTTACTAAACTTTTCTTTTTGAAATATGAAAGGTCGTATAAATTGTTTTTGTGGATGGGGAGGAGAGACAGATAGACAGACAAGCACCTATATCACATACAAAGATAAATTCAGGAGGATGAAGATGGCCATGGTCGGCTGTAGTAGAAGGTCGGAATATTAAACGTGGCAACGTTGCATCAGGCCTATAAGCATAGTGTACTAAAATAGCTAAAGTGAACATGTTATATTTTGACATATCATCATACCATTAATAAAATCATGAGTAGGCCTATTATAGCTAAATCAAAATTATAGGTCTGTCCGCACTTAATACTATACGTTTTAAGTTGAAGAAATTAGTGAATTTGTGTTAGGCCTAATGAACCAATTTTGTTCAAATTATTGAATTTAAATCATATGAATGAGTTCATTATTATATTTCTTAAATAATATAAAAGTATTTTACATAATAAACATTTAATTTGCAAAAAATTAAGAATTATAAAATGCTATTAACTGGGAATTAAAAATTACGCGATTTGATTATTGACATACAGTACATAAATTAAGAGATCATTTAGTCGGCCTCAAATATCAGCTGGTCCCAGTGTTGGCATGTTTAATATTCCGGCCTTGTACTAGAGTCGGCCATTAGATGGCCAAAGAGGCCTTTCTTCAGTTTATTATTAGTACGTATCAGTGCTATATATCCATGTATATTAAATATCAGCTGGTCCCAGTGTTGCCATGTTTATTACTCTGACCTTGTACTAGAGCCGGCCATTAGATGGCCAAAGAGGCCTTTCTTCAGTTTATTATTAGTATGTATCAGTTCTATATATCAATGTATATTAAATATCAGCTGGTCCCAGTGTTGCCATGTTTAATATTCCGGCCTTGTACTAGAGCTGGCCAAAGAGGCCTTTCTTCAGTTTATTATTAGCACATATCAGTGCTATGTATCCATGTACAGTATATTAAATATCAGCTGATCCCAGTGTTGCCATGTTTAATATTCCGGCCTTGTACTAGAGCCGGCCAAAGAGGCCTTTCTTCAATTTATTATCAGTACGTATCAGTGCTATATATCCATGTACAGTATATTAAATATCATCTGGCCCCAGTGTTGCCATATTTAATATTCCAGCCTTGTACTAGAGCCGGCCATTAGATGGCCAAAGAGGCCTTTCTTCAGTTTATTATTAGTACGTATCAGTTCTATATATCCATGTATATTAAATATCAGCTGGTCCCAGTGTTGCCATGTTTAATATTCCGGCCTTGTACTAGAGCCGGCCATTAGATGGCCAAAGAGGCCTTTCTTCAGTTTATTATTAGTACGTATCAGCACTATATATCCATGTATATTAAATATCAGCTGGTCCCAGTGTTGCCATGTTTAATATTCCGGCCTTGTACTAGAGCTGGCCAAAGAGGCCTTTCTTCAGTTTATTATTAGTATGTATCAGCACTATATATCCATGTATATTAAATATCAGCTGATCCCAGTGTTGCCATGTTTAATATTCCGGCCTTGTACTAGAGCCGGCCAAAGAAGCATTTCTTCAGTTTATTATTAGTACGTATCAGTGCTATATATTGTAATTAGACAAGTGTGTACGGTTTAAGCCCCACTGTTGGGTTTGTCAATTTGTAACGTTCTTTGCTCTTACGGTCGCGGGATTCTCGTTATTTCAGCCCCAACGTTGCTGGCGTCAATTTGTAACGGAGCCGAGTACGTGTCTCTCGTTCGTGTCACGCAATGTAAACCAATTTGTTAATGGGAACGGGTATGCTTCTCTGTCTCTCCTCTCTTCAGTCGTGTTAATTTAATTCAATTTCTGAGATATCTGGAGTTGGGGAATATAGTAATTTCGTTAACTAATATTAGTTTATCTCTCTAAGTAAAATACCAGTGTTAGTGTGATTGTAACTTAAATAATTAGTGTTTTATTCTATAATTTCGCTCAGCCCTAGTATACCTCGAAGAGAATTATGTAAATTTCGTATTTTAATGCTCTTCTCTTTGGTGTCGGAGAATTCCGCAACAAGCGCTGCAGTTCCGGGACAACGAAACTTATAGGTTAATTCACTGTTTACGGTAACCAATTATTATACACTTAGTCAGTTACTTTTTATTCCCAACTCATTAAATAATACCCCAAATAATAAGATTTTGAAATTATACAAGGTTTCTTTATTTATTCACTCCGTTAACATTAAATAGGATTGGTTCCAATTGGCATACAAAAGGCTATAGATTGCGTGAATCGATTATTGTTCGGTCCAATACTTTATTTTATATTCAGTTATATAATTTGTTTTTTTTTTTTAATTAATTTAGTTCAGGGTGTGAAGGTTCTTGTAACTGTGGGGAAGATTAAAAATACATAGATAAGAATGCAAGATATTACAAATTTGAAGTGTTGTGTTGTTAATATGATTTATACAGTTATAATTTACCAGACTAGAATGAAGCGACTCGGGTAGGCAGCTGTTTGTTAACCTCGTCGCTCAGAATGGATATGGTGTTCGATATTCCTTTTCAATAAAGTGGAATCCTTGTCCTGTTCACCTCGGAAATACTGCTCCCTGGGTTTATTTACGGCCAGACTGGTGGTTCTTCTGCAAATTCTGGATCCAAATACGTTCTTCTATCGTTTGAAGTAATTAGTGATGTTCCGCGTATTTAAAAGGTTAGGAGTTCCAATGTGGTGTGTATTATTAGTTGTTACACAGTTGACTCTTTGTATGGATTTAATATATCATTAATTCTTTTCTGATATTGGACAATTCAAGTCCTTCCTTGTGGAACCCAGTTATTTATTTTTATTGTGATACTGTACTATGATCTCATTTAGTTAAACTTTGCTGGCATAAGTCAAGACGATTATCATTAGAATTTTGTGGATTGTATGTATCAAAATAATTCAGAGTATTTGTATTACATTAAACATTTCTTTGGTTTTTTAATCTCATCACATTCAGATCATAAAAGGCAATAATTGAAATCAACAACTTCTATTCATTCCTGTTGTCCTTAGCAACACATTATTTTTCTTCCTTTTCAATGTTTTGTATATAGTGATTATTTCATATATTTTTCGTCCCTTCCTTATTAAACTTCCATCATATCGGAATATAACTTTATCTATAGTTAGTTTACTAATTTCTACATATATTCTGCTGGTTTTTTGATCTTAGTCTGTTTCTTTTATATTTATTATTTTTTCGATATCAAACGTTATCAATCGATATCATGGCATTGTGGCATTATCATAATTTGTTTAAATTGATGTGGTTTATTATATATCATTACTTATCAAATGTTTTTCCTAGCTCTTTGAACCGTATTCATTTATTATTATTAACTTCCGTACCTAACCTTTATGTTATGAGTGGTTATATAGTGTTATTGGCTGTTAGGCCTTTTATTGTATATGGACCTACCTTTGATTATAACTGGTGAACAACTATAGCCTTTTTACATAAGTTCATACATATAATCAAACCTTAACTATTAACATTTACATAAATAATTATTCTTTTCATAATTAATAACAATTTTATCTTGATCTATGGATCACATATAAGAAAATTGAGATCCATTAACACTAACTAACTGCTTCCCACACCCTTCTATAACAGTAATCGAATAATACATTTTGCTTCATTACTTTCCATTAATTCAACAAGTAATTTGCATAATATAACATAAACTTTAACATAACATTCATTGTAAACAAAATAACATCATTTAATTCATAATCCTTACTTACTATTGCTATAAGGTAAATTATTGTCTCGCTTTTATTTAATTTCATTGTCATTCACTTTGACATTTTCGGTACTAGTTTCTTTCTTACAATTCTTATCAGTATAATATATTTATTTACGTTTCACTGAACATGGATTTCTTACTATTGTCTATTTTACAGGTTTGTTTTTTATTGTTATCTCTACCTTGCATCCTTATTCATTTTTAGATATAATTATAAATGTATTTATCAGACCTTTGTGTTATCATGGGAGTTAAATATTGATTTACTTATTATTTAGCTAATATTCTATTTATGTAACATTGAGGACTGCATTTCTGTTGCGTTACAATATCCATGTATATTAAATATCAGCTGGTCCCAGTATTGCCATGTTTAATATTCCGGCCTTGCACTCGAGCCAGCCAAAGAGGCCTTTCTTCAGTTTATTATTAGTACGTATCAGCGCTATATATTGTAACATGACATATGAGCCCTAAGATTTCAGTAACATAAAATACTTGCACATGTCAATAATTGAGTCAAAGAGACAAGCCAAGGAATTTGTCTAAAATGCCAAGCTGAAAGCTACATGAGCTACCTATCACCAAAGATAAACTCACAGCAATAAGAGTTCATAAACTGATGGTAAATGTAAATGAAATGACTTTATAACGAAAAGAAGATGAACTACACAATGATTGTACCACAGGGAGCACGACCCAATAGTTTTCGGTCAGTGAAGAACCAAACAATACAAGAAAGAAGAATCAGTGAAGAGACAAGAAAGAAGAATCAGTGAAGAAGAAGTGAAGAACCAAGGAAGACGGTGAAGAAACCTACTACGAGAAGGACACCTAACAACCATGGCATAAAGTATAGATTCCAAGAGCCAGTCAACTATAAACATCTACCCGTATATACAATAACTAATCACCCTACAGGTTGAAGAGATGGACAAAAACTGACTAACTGAGATGACCAATATACAATAAATAATGTTATAAATGAATAGGACAAGATATGTTATAAAAAGGAATGAAAATAACAATAATGTTTATTGAATAGAAGCTGTAGATAAAAGCATAGTAACAAGTTATGCACAGCACCAATGTAACAAAAGAAGTATTAATTTGTCTCAGAATATCAGCAAATATTAGTCAAATAGTCTGCAATCATGTATAATAAGAAAGGGAATAACTAAAAAGGTTATTAGTTATCATAATTAAAACCAAACATGTAAAAATAAGGTTAAAAGAATACCAATTTGTGTCAATCCAACATACACATTGTTGGCACAAATGACAAAATCACATAACCTAAGATGTAGGTAATATTCCTCTAAATTCACAACTAGCAGTAGGAAAAACCTACCCAAACCAGAATGTTTTATAAGTAAAATCAAGTAGAGATGATAATCTTTCTATAGGTACCCATATAAGATACCCAAGATAAATTTTAAATAAGAATATAAACAAATACAGTGAACCAAAACCAATCAAAATGGAATTCACTATGTAAAACCTATATAATACCATATTATAAAACCCAATAGAAACAAAAGGTTAATGTCAATACCACAAGTAGAGTGTAATACCACTACTGTACTAGTGTATAAAGATTATAAGAAAGAATATAATATATTACAATTGAAATTAAGTGCACCTGTCATGTGACACCAGGTGTAAGTAATATTATGTAATCAAATACAAAATGGAAAAGACTAGTGTAGTAAACACACCAAGCCCATTACAATGACAATGTTATTATCCAACTATTGTAACTAAATAATAATAACAAAAAGAACTGAAATTACTAAATAAGAGTAACATTAAGTATGCATCTCATAATGAAAAATAGAGACCACTTAATTAACCAGAAATAACAAGAAATACCTAATATCCCAGCTAACAAAGGTTATCAGTAGTTGTAACCATTTGTTATTATCAACTGGAGCCAGACAGAAAGTAAACAGACACTTTCTAAAATGTAAAATATGTATATACAAATATAAGAACCTAGGCTAAGACCATGATAGTTTAAGAAATGTATTTTGTCAATAGATTTAAGTAATTAGCAACTAAGGAGTGTAAGAGAACTTGGAAGGCATGCCCTCAAGTGGGTATGAGTGCCATTATATAGAGTTAATCAAAAAATAAATATAAAATAATAGTGTATAGTGAATGGTGATAATCACAAACATTAACTTCCTTGATAATGGACCAAAGGACACCATGAGTGGACTCAAAATAAAGAGCCGAGTGTTAGCAATCCAGTGATACGTTCAGATTTAAAATCTAAGCCATATTAACAAAGTTATTACAATTATAAGGAATTCATGTCAAATTGAGAAAACATTTATACTCTTGACACCAAAGACCCCACGCCAACTTCAACAATTGAAATGGAACGCCGAGGGGGTATGTGCATCAAATTAAAGATCGTCAACCAATCAAATCCAAGGATTTAACAAAATTTTGGACATTTGGAAAACGGAACGGCAGGGCGAAGCCTGTAATTTCATCACTTTTTAATCAACATTGGAAGCAAGTAGATGACGGCAGTTGGGAGCAAAAAGTCAGCTGATCATATGATTTGTGCGCGTCACTGATGTAAACAGTGTGACCTAACCTCAAAATTGTAATAGCGAAAATACTTTAGTATCAGAGTGTGAAGTGTAACAGTGCGTAACAAAGATTGCTCAGTGTATAATCCAGAGCAATTCCGGGATTTAAGTTATAAAATAAAAGGGAGTATAAGTGATTATTACATATTTTAGTTAAAAAATGAAAAACGATATAGTCGAAACATTTACAAACAATGATACTAGATTAAGATGTATTTATAACAGTACCTAATCAACAATAATGACAATCCTCAGAGATTTGATTATTCTATTTTTATGAATTTATTAACTTTCAATTAATTTCTATGTATGAATACTCTGTGTGAATTAACCATTAATGACAGTTGTCAACCATTACATATCAATTGAATTAACTAATAATTACCAATGACCGAGTATTGTCAACTGATTGATTTATTAACAGAAGTTAATATAATAATTTAAGGTTATTTATGTTTTATGATTTAGGAAAGGAACCAACTATTATAACCATTTAAATGTTTTTTCTTGTTGTGAATAATAACCAAGGTTGTTCAGATATATGGTTACTTACAGCCATGCAACTATATTTATGTAACACTAAACAGTGAATCAGATGTTTTACTAAATGGCACTGTTTCACTATATAACATCATTGTTCATTTTTAATAATCTTGTCAAGAATTACTTTGACGTTAATTAACTTTATTTCAACCATTTATTATCAATTGAATTGAGTAATTCTACTAACCTGTAAAGTCCAGAATAGACACATGGTTATTATTTTGTGTGTTAATTATAAGTAGTGACTGAATTGTAGTCAATATCAAACTATTTAATAACAATTGAATGATAGTTCTATTCAGTGATTTGGTATTCTGTCAGCTCAAAGAATTCACGAAGGTATTAAACTAATGTTAACCAAAAAACGTTTAGACAGATTAACTTTGTAAACAGTTCTGCCACCCTGAGGCAAATTTTATAAAACTAAAAGTCTCATGCTATTTATTCTGAATTCAATTATAAATAATACTTCTGCACATTCAGAAAGAGCACTTTATTTGAATAAAATATTGTTTGACATAAGAAAACAGAGTCAGTCAGTTTATTTCAGTAGACTAGTTGAAAACAGGTGAATGAATTTCATTGGTCAACTCAACAAGCAGCGGCGAATACAAACACGGTAAGTCCGTATACATTGGATTGAGATAGCGACCCTGCAAGTTCGACAAGACTCACCAAGTAAGTGTTGTTTATGCAGAATATTTGTGTTTTCAGCACGGAACATACACCACCGTTTCAACGAGTCAACGGAAGAACATCCGTGTAAATAAACTAACCGAAGTAGAAAAATACTTCAATAAATAATTTCTTGTGCACAACCGGACTTATTCAAGTTGGATTCAACGCTAGGTTGAATTGAACCGGACAAGTCAATAATAATACGACATTAAGCAAAAGTTATTAAAAATTATAAACAAAAATAAACGGGAAGTTAGCTCCCCAGAACCCAAAAAGCGGTTTAGTATCAGATTGACACATACAACATGAGAGGAGTAAAACTAACCAAAAAGACGTTTACTTACAATATCCATGTATATTAAATATCAGCTGGTCCCAGTGTTGCCATGTTTAATATTCCGGCCTTGTACTAGAGCTGGCCAAAGAGGCCTTTCTTTAGTTTATTATTAGTATGTATCAGCGCTGTATATCCATGTATATTAAATATCAGCTGATCCCAGTGTTGCCATGTTTAATATTCCGGCCTTGTACTAGAGCCGGCCAAAGAAGCATTTCTTCAGTTTATTATTAGTACGTATCAGTGCTATATATCCATGTATATTAAATATCAGCTGGTACTAATGTTGCCATGTTTAATATTCCGACCTTGTACTAGAGCCAGCCATTAGATGGCCAAAGAGGCCTTTCTTCAGTTTATTATTAGTACGTATCAGTTCTATATATTGTAATGAAACAAATCGTTTTATTTACAAATAATTAATAAAAATAAAATTTTATCATGGAGTTTAATTTTTCTATTATATTTAATTATGTATTTAATTGATTTTAATTGGTGTAATTGTTTTATGTTCAATTAATACAAAATACTGTTTAATAACTGTGTTAGCTCTGATGAAGAATTATTTGTTTCTTCACGTTAAATGGATTATCATGGCCAAACCGATTGCATGTAGCGGCCGATTCAGTATCTGTACTTCTTCTTCTGCTCATTCCTTTCCTTCAGAAGTTCACGTTAATATTTAACAGTTCATGTAATTTCATTTATGACTCAAATAATCATCAATAAAACAATGTTTAGACAATAATTAAGTTTATTAGTTTCAAAGTAATGGTTTGAATTGCCGCGACTGGCTCGAGTCTGATTCGAGATCAAGTTCCAGTTCGATTAGTACATATAAATAAATATTCAATAGTATAAGGGTTCTTTTAACTGTAGAAATAATCAGGAGAGGCAAGAGAATTCAATACTTATAAATTATTAAAAAATTCATTAAACAGACAAAATAATAAAGTATAATGTATATAAAATGTTAACATTATGATACAGATGGTTTCTCTAACGTCACTTGTCACGCTCCCATCAGCCTCTTCGAATGGAATCAAGATGGCTGCCTTAATGAGTTGATCTGCGATGTGAATTCATCTAAGAGATTTTCCTTCAAATAAACATCTCCGTTAGTTAATTCCTCTTCAGTGATGTTCTTGGAATATCCACAAGTTGTAGAGTGTAGTTGTATTCACCCACTGGATTTTGGTTCGGTAATAGTAGTGTTATGTCAAAAAGGTTCCCTTCACTCGATGTCTGGTTATCTGAGTTCAGTTTGGTTCTTCAGTCGTGTCTATATGTAGTGGCAGTTTAATTTAGTATTATTTGATTTAGTTAAGGTTTCAATGATCGCTATTATATTATTAGTCACTTTATTTTATATTCTTTTATAACTGTTGTAAACTCATCATATATCTTGGTTGTGTTAGTCAAAAATTTCTCATTCATTCATCTCATTAGTTTTATTTTTTTTGATGTACTATTTATGGGTCGTTTGAATTATTACTTTGCCTTTCCTTACTTTACAAAAATACAACATTAATTAACATGGTTCAAATGCAATAAATTCTTATATATTAACATCTAGTATTTCATAGTATACACAAAAATAATAACACAAAATAATTATATAAATAAACACATTAAAACTTTATATTGAGAATTGTCTTTTTGTTGTCTTTTTTTTTTTAACTGGTTTGGGGTGTTCCCCTTAATCACATTTATTTTAATTATATTTAAGTTTACATTATTCTGATTATTTGTATTGGATTCTCTTATTTTATTAGTTTTGGTTCTAAATTGGTATAGCTAATATGGTTTAAGTTCTTCCATTTATGTGGTTTGCTGCTATAGAGGTTTCTGTCTTTACAATAGGTTTTTTAGGTATTTTGCTATTATTCTATTTCAATTCATTGGTTATGGGTTGTTACTCCTTACTACTTCATATCTTGAAGACTGTCATTTTATTTTTAATTATTCTGGGCTGTTACTCCTCACTACTCCGTATCTTACTGGGTCTACTAATTATTTTATTGACATGATATTCATACTATTTATTTTTTAACACCTTTTGGCTATAAATTGACTATATATAAATTATTTGAATCGATTTGTTTAGTTCTGTTAAGTTCTTTTATTGATGATTGTAATTAATTTTCTCTGCTACTTTTATTTAAGTTGATATTACTCCTTCCAGATGACTTCTTCCCGTTTTTTCCTATATGATCTTATTTTGTAAAATGAGGTAAAAACTTCGTTGTGCTACAAATTCCCCCCTGTAAAAGTGATTAGTTCAGCTCATGGGTGAACTAATTGCTTCTGACAGTCGTCTTTGTTATATTCTTGGCTTGGTTTACCCAGATATACCTGTTGCTTTTGGTTGAGCTCTAAGTTGATATATATTTTTGCTGTCTTTACTTTTTATTTTACTCTTATGAGATAGTTCTTTTTAATCTGATTTATCCTATTATTATTTTTAATATATGTATATATTTTTTCCTTCTTATTTAGTGTTTCTTCATTTATATATTTACTCCCTAGCATTCCCTAACATGTGAGCTGGAACAGTTCAGAGTGGCACTTTTTCGGCTACATGCTCTGCTGATCAACTTCACTCATTTGAGCTCAGAGGAATTATCATCTCTGCTCAATAATAAAAAACTGGTGGAATTATCTACATCCAGTTATTAAAATATCAATTATAAAAAGTAGTCCATTTTTACTAATAATAAATATATAGTACATTTTAGGTTAGTTGTCTCCAAGTCGCTTATATTAATATAATAGATATTTACCATAAATCCGTCGTGCGACTTCGTTTTTCTCGTCTTATTTTGACGCGTTTCGGCAACGAATTGCCATCTTCAGAAATCTTAATCACTCATAGGAGATCGTTAAAAAATTAAAAACACTAAAATCATCACAGAGGTCTGTGAGTTTCCAATGTCGTAAAAGTGCACTTTTACCGTAATGATTTTAGTGTTTTTAATTTTTTAACGATCTCCTATGAGTGATTAAGATTTCTGAAGATGGCAATTCGTTGCCGAAACGCGTCAAAATAAGACGAGAAAAACGAAGTCGCACGACGGATTTATGGTAAATATCTATTATAATAAATATATTTAGATTCCTCACTTCATAATTATTCAGATTACTTAATATTTCTATCCATATGGTTATCCTTACATTTTTAAAGCTCATTCTATATTACTTATCACTAGGTACATGTCATAATATCCATTTCAGCCTTCCTTTTGTGAAATTCTGCTATTTTAGTTAGTTGTTGGCATAGCCTGTTTCTCGTTTACTTTTTTTTTGGGTAGCACATGTTTATGTATATAGTTTTTTTCTCATTTGTTGTTTTATTAATTATGTTATTGCTCATGGCATAATGTCTGGTTTTAATACCCTTTCCTTATCTGCTTTGGTTAATTGGTTCTCCTATTTTTTCTTCTATGATCTTATTTTGTTTTGGGGTTTCATCAACTTATTACATCGAAAATATATATACTATTAGGATTCTTATTTACTTTTTAATTAACAGTTCTGCAACATTATTGTTTCAATAAGTAATTCATTTATATTTTTGGTTTGAATAGTCTTGTTCAGCATTCATAATTGTGATAAAAAATTTCTTGGTAACATTATTTCAATTCAATTTCTTTAACTATGTTGTACTTATTATTATTTTTTTTAAGCCTTTGATATCTTATTTCTTTCTTTCTCTTTATTAATTGATACACAACAAAGTACTTCTGAAATGTATTCTGTAAACTGTTTTTATTTATTTTAGTATTGAGATAATTTATTTATTTTCCTTTCTTGTTGCATTTAAAATAATTTCCTTGACATATACTATAAGATGTCCTTATTTATTCTTAGAATTTAGATGGTTTATCTTATTTGATTCAACATATTTTCCCTGATATTAACTGCAAGATGGTCTTACTCATCTTAGAATTTTCTTATGGTATTTATTTAATTCAAAATATCTTCTTCTAGATAATCTGTAAGATGTCCTTATTCATTTTAGAATTTTTATGTTTCCATTTATTTGATTTAAAATATTTTCTTCTGGATAATCTGTAAGATGTCCTTACTCATTTTAGAATTTTTATGTTATTTATTTAATTCAAAATATCTTCTCCTAGATAATCTGTAAGATGTCGTTACTCATTTTAGAATTTTTATGTTTCTCCTTCATTAAAATATTTTTTTATTGATAATTTGTTATAGGTACCTTTTATCTTTGGTGAATTAATCTCCTTCAACTCGTACGTGTTATTTTTATTATCCTTAGTAATCACGTATGGTCCCGTATACAACAGTAATAGTTTTTTAGTAATCCCTTCCATGGTACTGGGTAGTTCCCGGTTTTTAAGCAACACCTTTTCCCCAATTTGGTATTTTAGTACTTTTTTAACTGCTTTCTTATACTTGTTAATTCACCTTTCCTGGTCCTCGGCTACTTTATTATAAAATCTTATCTGATCAAATTTATATTCCTTGTGTGTCGGAAATTCAATAATTTCTTGTATTTTCTCGGGGGGGGGGGGGGGTTCCCTCATGCATTGCCGTATATGGGGTAATCCCTATAGCTGGGTGATGTGCTAGATTGAGAAATTCTTCGGTGGCTATCATGATTTGCGCTGAAATACCTTCTACTTCTACCATTACGTATATTATTTCATTATTTTGATTATTAATTTGTATATCGTTTTCTTCCAACAAATATGTTCGGATATCTTTAAGATAATTATTGTAAATTAATTGTAAATTCCTTATTCTCGTTTTGTTCATTTAACTCTTGTTCATACCCAGTAGATAGGAGCAGTGAAGGGTTGTGATTGTCTATCACCGCCTCCTCTAGTTTAAAGGTGGAGTATTATCGCTAATTGGGCTGACTGCAACGTCGGTCTGAAAACCTTGGGCTGGTTCTGGTCGCTCCACACGATTATCAAACGACACTTCACTCCTCCGTTGTCGATTTTGGTCCTCCAGGCTAGAACTTCGCCTGTGTACATAACTTCCCCGATCATCCCCTTCGTGGTTTACCTGTTGTTCTCTGTAGTCATGGAAACTATTCCTCCTTTGGTTTTGGTACCTCCGTTGTCCACTGCCTACTGCTCTTATATAGTTCACTCTCGGTCGGTACGTTCTATTATTATAATTACTACCTGATTGATAGTTTCTATTGTTATTTTCATAAGGGTAATTATTATTTTGATTTGAATTTCTATAACTATTTCTATTAGTTTCACCGTTATGATAATAGGTGTTTCTATTTGATTGGAGGTTGTCATTTCCACCATTGTGGTTATTATGATTATTATTATTATTATTATTACTATTGCGATTATTATAGTAATTATTATTCCGGTTCAAAGGGTTAAACTGATTGTTATTCACGTTATTTTGATTGTTATTCACATAGCTACTAATATTCCTCGATTCTGGTCTATCGGTTCTTCTTCTACTCTGTCGGTAATAGTCTTCATGCTCGTACATCTCGAGTAACTCCGTCATAGCTTGTACGGTCTTAATTTGACTACTCCTACGTGCTCTAATTATATCCTCCTTGTAGTGATAGGATAGCTTGCTGACTAGACACTCCTCGGGTATTTGAGGCTCTAGGTGTTTGGCTATGCACACCTTTCCCAGGAAATATGAAGTCAAGGTGTTACCTCAATATGGGTTATATTTCCCATGGCATATATTGTCTCTAGCTATATTTTGCGTCGACTCTGACCAATACTTGGCCTTAAACAATCTCTTAAACATTTGGTAATCAGTGACGTCATCTATAATGGCCATCCACCAATTATCAGTCATCTCTTTAAATGACTCATCGAGTACTTCTTTGTTTGTATTCTATCAGTTACTCTTATGTTTCTCGAAATGTTCTTCTATCCGAGATATAAATTCCATTGGCTTTCTTTGATATAACCGGAAATTAACCCCTTCTCGGTTTTCTGTAGTGGAACAATGGGTAATGTTACTCGGTCTGTTCAGACAAGTTTCTATGTCCGCTTGGTTCTGGCGAACCTGGCCATTCATATTGGTAACGGCAGCTTCTATCCCGTCACATTTTTCTGTGAATCGGTTCTTCACCTTTTCCCATTCTTCACGTGTTTCCTTTTGTTTATCTTCTATATTGGTAACCTTGGTGTTTACCTCTGCTTTAAAACTCTGTACTTCGGTGTTTACTTCTGCTTTAAGATTCTGTACTTCTCGTTCAGTCTGACTACATCTTTCGTCAGCTTTTGTAATCCTTTGTTCTATTACTGTTGTTTCCTCTTCTACCTTCTTGCTGATTGTTTCATTGTTCTCTACCATCTTCTGACTCAATTCCTCCTTTAATGATTCTATCTTTCTGTCTAATCTGTCCATATTTTCCTGGTTAACCTTCCTTAATTCTTCTCTTAATAGTTGGTTATCCTCTTTCAATTCTTCCAACTTCTCCCCCATTTTTTCTTCCATTTTCTTACTATTTTCCTCCATCTTCTCTTCCATCTTCTTACTATTTTCTTCCATTTTCTTCAATTTTCTTATTGGTATCTCCAATTTTAGTACCCAATTCTTCCTTCATTTCCTTACTAGTTTCTTCCATCCTCTTACTATTCTCATCCACTTTCTCCATCATTAGCCTGAGCATTTCCTGCATTGGCACGTTCTCTGTTTGTGTGGGTTTTTCTGGTTGTTCCTCTTGTGGTGTGGGTTGGTTCGGTTCCGCCGGAGGTAATATCATCTCCAAATCTTCCACTGGAGTTGCCTCCTTGATCTCCATGTCTATCTCCTTTTCTAGTTCTGTCGCCCTTTTCTTCGATGTTGATCTCTTCGGCATTTTGATGACTTTCCTGACTGGTTAACAGCTGCCAAGCTAAAATAGGAAATTTAGCAACTCGTCTTTTATCTTATAGGCCTATCAATTCCTATTTTAAGCCCCTAAAGTTGAGCGCCAATTTGTAATAAATCAAATCGTTTTATTTACAAATAATTAATAAAAATAAAATTGTATTATGGAGTTTAATTTTTCTATTATATTTAATTATGTATTTAATTAATTTTAATTGATGTAATTGTTTTATGTTCAATTAATAAAAAATACTGTTTGATAACTGTGTTAGCTCTGATGAAGAATTATTTGTTTCTTCACGTTAAATGGATTATCGTGGCCAAACCGATTGCATGTAGCGGCCGATTCAGTATCTGTACTTCTTCTTCTGCTCGTTCCTTTCCTTCAGAAGTTCACGTTAATATTTAATAATTAATGTAATTTAATTTATGACTCAAATAATCATCAATAAAACAACGTTTAAACAATAATTAAGTTTATTAGTTTCAAAGTAATGGTTTGAATTGCCGCGACTGGCTCGAGTCTGATTCGAGATTAAGTTCCAGTTCGATTAGTACATATAAATAAATATTCAATAGTATAAGGGTTCTTTTAACTGTAGAAATAGTCAGGAAAGGCAAGAGAATTCAATACTTACAAATTATTAAAAACTTATTCATTAAACAGACAAAATAATAAAGTATAATGTATATAAAATGTTAACATTATGATACAGATGGTTTCTCTGACATCACTCATCACACTCCCATCAGCCTCCTCAAATGGAATCAAGATGGCTGCCTTAATGAGTTGATCTGCGATGTGAATTCATCTACGAGATTTTCCTTCAAATAAACGTATCCGTTAGTTAATTCCTCTTCAGTGATGTTGTTCTTGGAATATCCACAAGTTGTAGAGTGTAGTTGTATTCACCCACTGGATTTTGGTTCGGTAATAGTAGTGTTATGTCAAAAAGGTTCCCTTCACTCGGTGTCTGGTTATCTGAGTTCAATTTGGTTCTTCAGTCGTGTCTATATGTAGTGGCAGTTTAATTTAGTATTATTTGATTTAGTTAAGGTTTCAATGATCGCTATTATATTATTAGTCACTTTATTTTATATTCTTTTATAACTGTTGTAAACTCATCATATATCTTGGTTGTGTTAGTCAAAAATTTCCGTTCACAATTTCTCTAAGAAGTATTCTGACACGTCTGTCTCGTTTGGCTTTTAACAATCAACTCACTAATATTTGTTCCTTCATATATAAAATTCCATAAGATTTTGGTATCATTTCTCATTGTTTATGAATCAGCTGTTCCTATCAAATAATTCAATCTTATTGAAAAAACTGTCATTGTTTACATTTAATTGGCTATAAATTATTTGTTTAGTACTTTTATGTAATTCTAATTATAGAACAATATTCCTGTTTTTATTTTACACAAGTTAATACTAAATTTGATCTGGTTTGGTTTGAATTAAGCTTCAGAATTACATTCTTTGAAATTTATCTATAGGCCTTATTTTGATTCACATAAATACCTAGTAAATGGTTTCCAATAGGTTTTATGTTACAATTTTACTCACACTTGATTACTAATTAAACCCTGGTAATTTACCTTTTATGTCTGGCTATTATTTTAAATATTTAACAAGTTATTTGCATTTTACTAGTGCTGGCTTACTGCTGTTAGGCCTTCTCTTGTGCAATCACCATTTAAGTCAATTTTACTTGTTGATTCCTTTAATCACTATTATATGTCGTTGTTATCACTAGGATAAAATATTTGTATTCTGAAGATGATAATTTATATCAATTTAATCTAGGTTCTATAAATTTATATTCTCTGATTTAGTTTATATGGTCAAAGTTGAATTTGTCTTGGTCATCAATTTTCAGTTTTACTAGCAATGTTATTATGAATTCATCTCATTAGTTTTATTTTTTTGATGTACTATTTATGGGTCGTTTGAATTATTACTTTGCCTTTCCTTACTTTACAAAAATACAACATTAATTAACATGGTTCAAATGCAATAAATTCTTATATATTAACATCTAGTATTTCATAGTATACACAAAAATAATAACACAAAATAATTATATAAATAAACACATTAAAACTTTATATTGAGAATTGTCTTTTTGTTGTCTTTTTTTTTTTTAACTGGTTTGGGGTGTTCCCCTTAATCACATTTATTTTAATTATATTTAAGTTTACATTATTCTGATTATTTGTATTGGATTCTCTTATTTTATTAGTTTTGGTTCTAAATTGGTATAGCTAATATGGTTTTAAGTTCTTCCATTTATGTGGTTTGCTGCTATAGAGGTTTCTGTCTTTACAATAGGTTTTTTAGGTATTTTGCTATTATTCTATTTCAATTCATTGGTTATGGGTTGTTACTCCTTACTACTTCATATCTTGGAGACTGTCATTTTAATTTTAATTATTCTGGGCTGTTACTCCTCACTACTCCGTATCTTACTGGGTCTACTAATTATTTTATTGACATGATATTCGTACTATTTGTTTTTTAACACCTTTTGGCTATAAATTGACTATATATAAATTCTTTGAATCGATTTGTTTAGTTCTGTTAAGTTCTTTTATTGATGATTGTAATTACTTTTCTCTGCTACTTTTATTTAAGTTGATATTACTCCTTCCAGATGACTTCTTCCCTTTTTTTCCTATATGATCTTATTTTGTAAAATGAGGTAAAAACTTCATTGTGGTACAATATCCATGTATATTAATTATCAGCTGGTCTCAGTGTTGCCATGTTTAATATTCCGGCCTTGCACTAGAGCCAGCCAAAGAGGCCTTTCTTCAGTTTATTATTAGTACGTATCAGCGCTACATATCCATGTATATTAAATATAGCTGGTCCCAGTGTTGCCATGTTTAATATTCCGGCCTTGTACTAGAGCCAGCCAAAGAGGCCTTTCTTCAGTTTATTATTATAGTCCATTCAACTAAAGAAGATCGCTGACTTTCAAAGCCTGCCATTTCGACAAAAGTAGAGCCAAAAATTAAAGAAACACATAGTTATAATCGTCAATTGCTTTTCTTTAAGTGGTTTATATTTCATAATTTTACAGCTAAGTGTTTTTTTACGGTAAAGCAATATTTAGTAAAATAACGGTTTTTTCATTGTTTTACCGTAACTGCCAATTTTATGAATTTATTTCTTAGTAAGTAATGCCTTGAAAAAATTTTCTTGTTCAAGAATTGTTGACCCACTCATTCTACACAACATATAAACATTTCAAGTTCATATTTTTCTTTTTTTACTAGTTATTAATTTTTGTCTAAGATCATGTTTTCTCGTAATCTAGAAACGTTTAACAATCAAGTGTTATATCGTTTTGAAGCTTACAATCCCAACAGATTGGTTAAATTATTGAAATTAGTTTAAGATGCTTTGCTGAATTTTAACTGTGAGATAAGTTTAGATCGAAAGGTCAAGCGACGCGTACAGTAACAGGCGTGGCGTAGTAGTCCACAGCCGCAGCAGGTCGGCCTCATAGCGCCAGTTAGGTGTGCTGAATGCAGGGGCCTTCCGTAAGTAGGGAATGCGTTTGTAATCTGTTTGCGGTAAGCCTATATTAACCTAACAAACAAGGGTTTTCAGCCTCCCTGTCGGAGATATGAATAAACTGCCGACATTTTTTTTATGATGCACTTTAAATATTTTTCCAACTTTAATTACCCGTGAAGTGCATTATGAATTATTAAAGAAAGTAGTGATTAACCAGATGTCTGTTCGTATGTTCTGGTGTCTGAATTATGTGTCCCAAAACATTGAAGTGACCAGAATTTATTTATTTTAAGACCTACGGCTACATAAACGTTTATATTTTTGTTAATGTCCTCAGTAATATTTTAAATTATTGTTACGACTTTTTAACATTTTATATTTTACAACAATTAAAATTTCAACGTATTTTATGCGTTATAAAACAATTCAGGCAAAATAAAATTTCTTAAACATTAGAAAAATTGTACTACAATATTAATTACATAATTATATAGGCTACATATTACAACACAATGAAGGGTACTTAAGGTGATAGTGGCAAAGATGTGATCCCCTCCAGAATTGAGTCATTGCCAATGTCCATGTCATCCTCTTCTGACTCTGAGGAAGTATTTCCCGTTATGTTTATGATGAACCGCTCTACTACTTCGTCAAGGATTCCCTCTGCTTCCCAGGCTTCCTTGGTCAGCTTCTCCACGTGTCGGACGACGTTTGCCCACTCGTTTTCGCCGATTAGCCCAAACCCTTCATTTATCAAACGCTCCACTTCCGTCAAAGTAAACTTTTTGTTGTTCCTTGCCACGTGTCCTTTTAACTGTGCCCATATCATTTCAATACAATTGAAATGGCAATGATAAGGAGGCAGTCGAATTATTTCGTGGCCATGACTTTTTGCCAGCTCGTCAATTTTGTAAATTGGAAATCTTGGCTTATGAGCCAAAACCATGTCTAATAATTCGCCTTTTTTGAGTTCTGGCCCTGCTTGCACTCCGTGTCTCTCCAACCATTCAATCATCGCAGATTTTTTTGATGACATTGTAGGCGCTTTGTCTATTTGCACTGTGTGGGTATGTAGCATTGTCCATAACTATTACTGAGTTCTGGTCAATGTTCGGCAATAGTTGCTCTTCAAACCACTTATAAAATCTGTTATGGTTCATTTCTTCATGGTAGTCTCCTGTCTTCTTAGACCGGAACATGAGTAAAGCATTGGGAACAAAACCTTTTAATGTGCCGGCATGCAGGACAATGAGCCTGCCTCCTTTGCCGATTGGAATGGTCATTGTTCCTTCGAGAGTGTTGTCAGTCCATCCCTTACTTTCGCTATGACTAGCATTCACCCATGTTTCATCAAGCCATATAATTTGTGTAAAATCCTTTTGTTTAACACTGCTCAGATAACGGCAACGCCAAGCAATGATGTCTTCCCTTTCCATCAAAACTTTTCTACCGTTTACTTCGGAATAATGGGATCCCAGATCGCGAAGATCTCTCCAGAGAGAAGTTTTTGCACAGCTAAACAATCCTGTATTTGTCGCTGATACCAGCATTTTATCCAGTGTGGGGTGTTCACGACGTTTGTAATACCCGTAGATGTGCCGTCTTAAGTGCATCCTCTTGAAACGGGTCTAGTTCGGTAACTTTGGCCGCATGTTTTCTCTCTTTCCCAGGCGTTGAGACGGAGCTTTGGCCAGCTTTAACTGCTGCTGATTTTTCACGACACACTCGTGTCACTGTTGCAGTTCCAATTTGTAAAGCTTGTGAGGTTCTCTCCGCTATTTTTGAAAAAGGTATTACAGGTTCACCAGTTTTTTTCAAGGTATCATTTTCTTTTTTAAAAAACTCCCGGACACTCACGATCTTTTATCTTCCTTGACTCTTTATCGTACTTCCTTTCCGAAAAACAGTCTTCCCGGCACTTGTTGATGGTAAACTTTCTTCGTCACTCGCCATCTCTAAGATTAAAAAATATAATTGAACAAAACATTTCAGCTATCTCAGACGACAACACTTTGCAAAACAGAACACTCCACCAAACTAAAGTATGTTGGTATTTTGTGTATGTGGTGGGGTGTGTGATAGCGGTGACCTTATCAGGTTATAGACGGTTGACTCATCAGGTTGTGGCGCGCGGTAAGCAATTCGGCCTACATAATCAGAGGGCAAGCATAAATGTGCGTTCAATCTTTAATAACATTTTTTAATTAATATTTTACAAAGTGTAGCTATATACAACCGTAATTAACATTCACTTAACGCCTATAACAATTACTTGGTGACATTTAGTTCTAAGAAGTAACGGCCGCCGCCGCACAGACAGCAGCCATTGTACTAGAAATGAAACTACTGCAATTTTGACATAATTAAGATATTTCTGTTGAAATGCAGTAACCAACACTTGACAATAATGAAATCATCTTATTAATGCTAACATTGTGGCACAATTGAATTTAATTAGGGATCTCGGTAATGTCCAACGACGAGTAAAGGATAGCATAATTCAAAAGAAATGTCTTAATTTCTTTTAAAATTTTGGCTGTTTCATTAATGGAAAACGTTTCATTATTATAATACCGTACAGCACAAAAACAAATATATACAAAGCAGTAATACATCTCCGTAAAGACAAATAAATAAAAACAATATTTATTTCGATTTATTAGATTTCGACACACAAGTTATTACAGTATTAACATTATGGTTCGTGTTGTCGTCGGCGCGCGGATAAAATGGACCGAGTACGGAACTGAGTGTACTCCACGCTTTGTCCGTCGCTTTACATTTTAGCGAAAGAGCGCTTCAAATATAAGTTGATATAAAATATAGTAGCTGTTTAAGCTTGTTTTCACTCAACTTGAACTTTCATTAGCGTTGTCTACTCAGTGTTGCCACAAATTTCAACTCTAACAGTGCTCCCGTTTACGAGTTGTTCGAGGTCAACAAAAAAGTTAATAACGCCTATAAAAATAATCGCAGAGAGTTCAAATGGGAATATGTGATATAGGATGAATGTAAAAATAATCGTTGAACAGGAAAAATTTGTTGACGCTGTACTTTTTTTGTAATGCATTATCAAAGTTGACAATCGTTGTAGAAGGGCTAAAAAACAGTGATTTTTTAAATATATCTCTTAACATTATGAAAACGAAGAATCAAAAAAATATGAAATGTACACTAGTAACGCAGAAAGGAATGCCGATTCCAACAATATGCTCATTTATGTTTTGTCTTTGAAAATTTGGAAACGGCAGGCTTTGAAAGTCAGCGATCTTCTTTAGTTGAACGGACTATAGTACATATCAGTGCTATATATCCATGTACATTAAATATCAGCTGGTCTCAGTGTTGCCATGTTTAATATTCCGACCTTGTAACAGAGCCGGCCAAAGAGTCATTTCTTCAGTTTATTATTTGTTCGTATCAGTGCTATATATCCGTGTATATTAAATAATTGACAGTTAAAAATTGTTTCATGTGTGTAATTTATAAAAATTTATTTTTTAATTTAATTTTAAATGATATTTACACATGGTCTTCTTCTTGCAGTTCTAGCTGAGCTCTGGCCAGTCTTACAAAGATGCACGGTCATTGCGAAAAGAGAAGTATTCTACTTGTGGCCGTTTGGTCTGGCGTGTTGGTTATGGGGCACAATTTTTATTGACAGACTCAATGTAGAGCGTGCGCAGAGTACGGTCAATAAAACTGGAGAAACTATACGCACAAAACAAGTAAGCAATTATGCCCCAAACATCAGTATAACGTTATGTAAACACAAATAAATCTTAAACACTGAATTGTTAAAAATCAACTTGTTAATTGATTAATTATACAAAAAGGTTTGTATTTTTTTTTTTAATTCAAAGAAAGATGGAGATTATTCATCAGAAATTGTAACAGATAAAACAGTCGAAGTATAGTATAATAGAATACCGTATCCTCCACAGAGTATTAGACCCAGAATTTGTTCATATTGTTCTAACGGTCACACCTGATTGCCATGGGTACAGTGGAAACAGAATAACTGACACCAATGAAGTCACTAATGACAGACACAAGAACAGTTTGAAATCAACAAAGCACTCTTATAGAATAATTCAGATGTGATATATATCTTGTAAAGCTATCATTTTTCCTCTTGATCGCAATATCTATTTCTTCTGTCCAAACTGTGAGACCACTCATTTGTCTATACTTCTTTTTGTAGCCAGACTGCTTCCTTAATTGCAGTTAATATTATTTTTTTGATGTTACTCCATTCCATCTCTGTATCTTCAGTAGTAGGTATTACTGCAATGCAATGATTTATTCTTTTCTGATAAAGATTTCTTGTACTTTCATCCTCCAACCTTTTTCACGAATTTAAAAATCTTTGAAGTCAGGTGGGCCAACAAAATACACCCCCCCCCCAGTAAACTTATTTTTTTAAGTTTATGAAATAATCAAGTCAATAAAATAGGTATTTAAATAAAAATTAGGCAGACTTTCCAAAGAAAACAATTTCATTTATTCAAAATAATGTAAATAAAAAAAGGAAAAATAATATTCAAAGATATTTCTTACGTATTATTTTTTGGTTTTCTTATGTATGGGATGTGTGGAGTTGCTTCTGGCGATTAATGTCTGTTCATTTTGGGTCAAATTTTGATGCTCCTATCGCTAGAATGGATTTAAAGCGTTCAACTGACAAGTTTTAAATGTTTGTCCAACCACGTAAATGTTTTAAAGTTATACAAAATATTATAACATTTTATTGAACTTATTTCTTGTTTAGTTATTTAGTAAAATGTTATAATATTTAAAGTATTTTGACAATCTATTTAAAAACTGCACACACCATCGGCCGGGTTGCCACGGGCCGGACAATAACCCTTCGTGGGCCGGATCCGGCCCGCAGGCCGTAGTTTGGAGACCCCTGCTCCAATCCATAAACTTTAAAGACTAGTTCATTATTTTATTGCCAAAATTATTTTGTTTTTTTTCATCGCATATGTAATCATATATTTGATGTCAGAAGAAAATTATCTGAAAAATGTCATACCCCCTCCAGTCTCTTATATCTTCAACTTCTGATACTAGCTTCTTATTAACTATTATATAATTGATAATTGATCTACAATCTCTTGCCAGTCAGGTATATTTACGAATATCCTTTTTCCTAAAAAATCCATTAGTTATCTTTAGAGCATTGTATGTCACAAATTCCCTTAGTCTTTCACCGTTTCTGTTTAATGTTGGCTCTCCATCAGGCCCTATAAGTTTTGGAATGGGATTACTGCCAACTCTAGCATTTAAGTTGCCAGCAAGTATTACACTGTAACAGTACATAAAGGCCCAATACCTTAATTATGGGATTTGAGGATGTTTATAATGTTTTATTGTATCACAGTTGAATAAAGTATGGTTAGGTCCATTGTCCCTGTGGGAAAAAGGAACAACGCATATTCAGTAAGAGGAGCATAATGCCAAGGTCACCGGTGGACGAGCAAAAGCAAGCAGAGATGATGGCGGTGTATGTGATGACGAACTCTTAATAATAATTGTGATTGGTGTACAAAGCTGTGTCGTCATGAATAAAAGACAATGACGCAGGAACAACAGCGTATGAAACGAGGCGTTGGCCGAGCAAACAAAAGACGGTGACGTCAAATGCACTAACACATATGCAAATTTGCATATTACTCGTTCTCAGTTCCGCACAGCACACCAAAGGGTCAGCAGCGATGTATCGCTGTTGACTTAGTTTTCAGCAGAAGTTTTAAGAAAATTATTATTCATCATTAAAAATGTACAGTGGAGTTTTAAAAGACTCAATTAATAGTAAACAGTTAAATATCAGATGTAAAATCAGTGCAAACCAACAGATAGACGAGAAACATGAGGCGACCACCTGCCATCCAAATGCGTAACATCTAACACCAGCGAGGGAGCCACTCTGGTCCACTTACAGAGAAGTCAAACAATTATCATATTTTTTACATATCAATGAGCTCAAATAAAAGATAAATCTGATGAAATGTATTTGTGATAGTGTGTGTGAGTGAGCGTATGATGGAGTGAACGCATGGCCATGATCATGACTAAATAGGGCATTGGTTTGTGTAACATACCAGTATATACTTAATTACATGTTATTAGAGCTGCAGCCAGAAGTAAATATAAAATATTAACAAGATTCACCATAATATAAAGTAACAATGACTAAATAGGGCTTAAGAAAAATGTAGACGCCATTTTGTTTTTGGCAATTGTATGTGACGCCATTTTTTGTTATGCTTCAATATATATTTTTTAATTCTGGCAATTAAAAGCAAGTGATTACATTCAAATGAAAATCAGTGTTGTCATTTCTATTACCTCTTTGTATCTGAATCTCGCCGAGAGTGAACCCTGGCCCCTTTAAGGAGAGATTTATATTGGAAAGGAACCACGTGCTCACACATACAGTGACATGGTAAGTACACGTGTTTACTTTATATCAGTAAAAGTAAATATATATATATATATATATATATATATATATATATATATATAAATAAATGTGTGTATGAGAGTGTCGGTTAACAATTGGCCCCTGAACAGCGGACTTTATATAAAACTATTTTATATAAAATATAAGCCAGATTCAGAGACAAAGAGAGTGATAAAATAGTGCATAACCTAATACGCAAGAGGTTATGTAGGTTATATTGACAAAAACATATTAAAGACAAATGTAATCAAATAGTTATAAAAAGAAAAGCTTGTCAAAATGGCAGAAAATAATGACAGCATAGAAATAAATAACACAGCTACAGAATCAGTTATATTAAACGAAATAAGTGCCAATTCAACACCTAGGACAATCGATAATAAGGTATCATTAGAAGATTTATTTATATTAATTAAAACACAAAATAGTGTATTAAGAGAACAAATTGATGAAAAATTTGAACACCAGAATATTAAATTCGATGACAAATTTAACCAGATGAATAGTAAATTTAATGTAAAGTTTGACAGTTTTGAGAATGAACTAAAGAAACAAAATAACTTGCAAAATGTAAAATTAAATCAAGTAGAGGAGAAATGTGAAGAATTTGAAAATGAAATGCATAAACAAAATTTTGATGTTAACAAGAAAATTAATAAGATAGAGACACAATATGATGATGTTAATAAACAAACAGAAACTGTAAATGAGCAAGTTAAGACTAAGATAAGTAATTTAGACGATAAAGTTAATCAAATTAATGAAACCATTCGAAACCAGATAGAAACCCAGAGTAGAGAAGTAGAAAATAAATATGTAGCGACAGTAGAACAGTTAGAAATTAAGACTAAGAATGAGATAAATAAGCAATTAGAATTGAGAACTCATGTTTTACAAAACAAATTAGAACAGTGTGAATCAAATGTAGTAGACCTAACAAAAGGTATTCAAACAATAGATAACACAATATCTGAATATGAAAACAGTACAACTGATAAAATAAGTATGTTACAGAGTATAATTAAAGAAATAGATAGTCTACATATACAAAATTATAACGATGTGCATGATAGATATAACTTAGTTGAGAGTGACTTAACAAGGGTGAAAAATGAGTTACGGGGGGAGATTAACCAAAAATTAATGGGAACCACGGAAAGGGTTGTCATTACTAGAGATTTCTACAACGAAATAGAATTAGAATTGTTCAGTTATGAAAACCAAACAATACACCCCATGCGATTTATCAACCAAACCAGGGAGTATCACCATTTCAGTAACAGTAATTGGGAGATACAATTAACAAAGATAATTAAATGTTTTAAGGGTAGTGCAACGGTATGGGCAGAAGCACACAGAGTAGAGTGGGGTAATTATGAAATGTTCGAACAAGCCTTTAAGGGAAAATATTGGCCAGAAGAGGAACAAGAAGCATTGATGAGTAGAATAATGGGAACAGGTAGTTTTGGGGGCTACCCAAATAATAATATAACAATTTATGTAACCCAGTTGTATAACGAAGCCAAGTATTTAGAACCCCAAATTCCCTTTAAGTCCTTTGTAAGGTACGTCAGTAAACACCTACCCAGGGAAGTACAAATAACATTGATGACTAAGGAAATAGCGAATTTAAGTGAGCTTGAGAAAGTACTTGATATCTTACAGAGCATTAGGGATAGGGAAGTGAATAGGCGATTACCACCGGGTAATTATAAACCAAACCATGTAGAATATAGTTCTAAAAGAAATAGTTACAATGAACATAATAATATGAATAGAAATTATCATTATAAATCAGGTGAGTGGAGATGTTATAGGTGTCAACAGGAGAATTTTGCATTCCGTCAACAGTGTTTCAAGTGTAGACTGCCGAGAGAAGTACAACGGAGGAGAGAGGAGATGAAACAGGACAAACCCCAAGGCAGAGAAACACTGGACACGAGAGAAGCAGTGAACAATAACCAGGGACCAAATAAGGGACATCGAGGCCCCACCACCAGCAAACACCAGGAAAACTAGAATCGACAGTGGTAGCCAGGGCCCTACCACTGTTCAGGGAAACGCAGGAGGTCCAACCAGTCGAGGAGATACACAGCAACGTAATTAAAGCGGATATTGTAGCAGAGCTGATGGAAGAAGAAAATAATGCAACAAGCGAGGTGAGAGCCGGACTGACAGAAATTCAGGTAACTGTAGTAAATAAGACTTATAGAACATTGATAGATACGGGTAGCGAAATTTCCGTAATAGCAGAGAACATTTTATTAGAATTAAGAGAGTTTAACAAAAATATTCCAGTTTTGCCAGTAGCAGGAGTCACGGTGATAGGAGTTACGGGTGTACGCAGCAAGAGAGTGACGAAACAGATACAATTGAGTTTTCTTATAAACAATGTAGAATTTGTAAACACATTTTTGGTAGTAAGAGGTTTAAGTTTAGATGTCATACTGGGTAATGATTTTTTGTAAAGGACGAAGGCCGTCATAAATTTTAAGGAGAAAGTGATAGAATTAGATGGGGGTGACCGGTTGGTAAGAGTAAATTTTGAACAGATATTAGACAAAGTTAGAACGTGCGGAGTTAAAATACTACAGAAGGGTGTAAGCGAGAATAGTATAGACACTAGAATAAGTGCATGTATAGAGGTGGAGTATATGAGTGAGTTTGAAGGTGAAAAGAGTAATATTAATAATGCAGTGTGGGAGTTAAGGGCGGATGAATTTTGTAGTGAAGGTGAGGTGGTAAGGAGTGGCCAGCGTGCAGCATTGACGCAAGTGATAGAGCGGTATAGGGGAGTGTTTGCCGAGGTTCCAGGAAGGGCAAGAGAGTATGAGTGTGTATTGCAGATAAGGGAACACACACCATTCATGCAAAGGAGCTACCCCGTCCCTTACTCAAAAAGAGCGGTGCAGAGAGAACTGGACAGGATGATGGAAACAGGGATTATAGAAAGGTCAGTATCACACTATTCTAATCCACTAGTGGTAGTAATTAAAAAGGACGGACGAGTACGTTTATGTTTGGACGCTAGGAGAATAAATCAGATCATAATACCCGACCGAGAGTCACCAGAGCCGATCAATGAGATCTTCCAGAAGTTCAGTGGAGTGAAGTATATGACATCGCTGGATCTCACAGCTGGATATTGGCAGGTTCCGTTAGCAGAGGTGAATAGAAAGTATACAGCATTTTTGTTTAATGGCAAGAATTACCAGTTTCAACGTCTACCTTTCGGATTAAATACCAGCGTCGCCAGCTTTATAAAGTGTTTGGATAAGATATTGAGACCCAAAGATTTAGACTTTTTGACGGTATACGTAGACGATATTTTGATTGCATCCAGGACCTTCGAGGAACATTTAGATCACTTGGAATATGTATTAGCTAGATTAGAGGAAGGAGGACTTACAATAAACTGGGACAAGTCGACGTTTCTGCAGACACAAATCAATTTCTTAGGATTTATTATCACGCCGGAAGGGATCTCAGCCAACCCAGACAAGGTCGAATCTATCATGCGTTTCCCTGAACCGAGGAATGTGAAGCAATTGCAAAGTTTCCTGGGGCTATGTAATTTCTATCGAAAATTTCAGCAAAACTACGCAGATCTAACAGCAAGATTGAGCTCTGTACTCCAGAAAACCAAACAATGGAAGTGGGGAGAAATGGAGCGTAAAGCATTTGAAGAGATTAAAAGGAAATTCAGCAAAATGGTGATGATGAACCACCCGGACTTCGAGAGAGTGTTTTATTTACAAACTGATGCAAGCAACGTGGCCATAGGTGCAGAATTATACCAAGAAGACGAGGACAAGGAACATAGGACTATAGCATTTGCAAGTAGATCGTTAATACAGGCAGAGAAGAACTATACAACGACGGAGAAGGAGTTATTGAGTATAGTATTCGCCGTTGGAAAATTTAGAACATACATCCTAGGCAATCGCACAGTAATTAGGACGGACCACAAAGCTTTGTCATTTTTAAACACATGTAAACTTGCTCACAGCCGTCTAACCAGGTGGGTGCTTGTTTTGCAGGAATATACTTTTGAGTGGGAATATATCAAGGGATCGGAGAACAAGGTACCGGACACTCTGTCAAGGATCTACATATTGTACAACAAAACAGGTAGGGATTTAAAAGAAATCGAAATTTTTCAGATCAGCAGAGAGGACAGGTTTTTTGGAGAGGAAATGAGAGACATCAAAACCATGCAGAGAGCAGATGGTAAGTCAAGTAAGGTTATAGAGAGTTTAGAAAAGGAGCTCAGTAGATCAGAGTATAGTCAGTATTTTCAAGTGTATGATGGGTTGTTGTTTAAGAGGATAGTAGGGGGTGAGCGTGTTTGGAAATTAGTAGTTCCAGAAGGTTTAGTTGAGAAGGTTGTTTGGGATTGTCACTTAAGGTATGGTCATTTCGGAGCAAAGAAGTGTGTGAGTGTATTGAAAGAGTCATGTGTTTTCAGAAATATGGAAAGAAGGTTGTTAAAGGGTTGTGATTTATGTCAGAAATCAAAGGTGGTAAACTACAGAGTTGAAGGGGAGATGAATTTTATAAAAGTGGAGAGACCATTTGATTTAGTTGCGGTGGATTTGTTTGGACCGTTGCCGAAGGGTAGAGGCGGAGTACAGTATGTGTTTGTAATGTTAGATACATTTTCCAAGTATGTAAGGCTGTATAGTATAAAAAGAGCTACCAGTCAGGTATTGAGCGAAAAAGTGACTAAAGATTACATGATGCAAGTGGGTAAGCCGAAGGTAATTTTGTCAGATCATGGGCCACAGTTCATCAGTGGTAGATGGCGTCAGACTCTAGGATGGGAAGGAATCATCACGAAGCATATGGCTGTGTACCATCCCCAGTCCAACCAGGCTGAGCGTGTAATGAGAGAAATAGGCAGGATCTTTAGAGCCTACTGTCACGCTAAACACAGCGAGTGGCCGTTGTACGTCAAGAAGGTAGAGAGTTGGCTGAACAGTACCACCCACGAGTCCACCGGCTATACACCTCACGAGTTGATCAAGGGAACACGCCCCCCGAGGATAATGGAACAGCTGTTTAGTTACCCACCTGAGAGTGCGCCCATGGACGTGAGCATCAAGATTCGTTTGGCAAATGAGAACCTGTTGAGCAAAGGAGAAAGACGGAAACGTAGACACGACGCAAGAGGTAAATGGATGAAGTATGAAATTGGACAGTTGGTGTTGGTGAAGAGGCACGATTTGTCAAATGCGCAGGAGAAGGAAATTAAGAAGTTCTTCCTGCTCTATGAAGGACCTTATGAGGTAATTGAAGTCAAAATGCAGAATGCCTATGTATTGCAAGATAGGGAGACCAAGGAAATAGTAGGTACACACAATGCTACTAATTTAAAGTTATACTGGACAGCGTAGAAATGAACAAAGGGTATTTAACTAAATGTGTGGATGATCATTAATTTTGTTATTTGTGTTTTCCAGAAGGGACTTTCCCCCACTTTTGGGCGATCACAGATTCACCACCTCTGATCGTGGGTTTTGGAAATGAGGGGCAGACCATGGTTGGCGGTAGCCTCAACAGCGGGGTGAAACTAACGGTGGTCTGACTACACAAAAAGGTGTGAGTAGAAATTTTAACACGCATGAACGGGGAAGGGGACCCAGAGTTCGTGGAAAGATAGAGTAGTCATAAAAAAAAAAAATGTATCCCACTAACACAAGTAGTTTCGTTGAGAAAATATGAAACGAAATGTTTAAAATTATTGTAATTTAAAGGATAACAGTCCTTTAAGTGCTTGTTTTCCCTCTGAAAACAAGGAAATGTATGTGTGTAATGTAAGCGCATCAGGTGATCCATTGTTGTAGTTCCTATCTTGTCATAGAAGTGAAAATAGTTATGAAAAGTGAAAGCTCGAACTTGCAAAGTGTCTATGTGAAAATTTTAAATAATTAACGAACTTGTTTTTGAGCAAGGTTGAAGGGTGTTTTTTATAGTTGTTTGTTGTTAGTGAAATGTAAGTCAAAAATGGACTGTGAGAACAGTGTATGTATGAGGAATTAAGTTAGAATTAATTGGGCTAGTACAGTAGTGGCATGTTGTAACGGTACAGAAGTGTGTGATCCAGTTTTAATTTTAATTCAGTAATTAATAAAGTCACTTTCACCTGTAAGGAGCCCCAACCAGCAATGCACATACAGCTAGTCTAAACAATTGCCCAGACGGATTGCGTAACCACCCCAGCAGCAGGCTTGTGTGAAACCCAGTCTGCAGTTTGTCAGCAGAGAGTGAACAACAGATAGCCAGCATCAGACAGTAAAGTTTGTGAATTAAAACCAGTGGCCTCGGGCATAAGATAGGCCTAGATTAAATGGGCCTGTCTATTTAAACAACTTAAAAAACAAGTTCAACTGTAACTCTGACCGCGCGGTCATCTATTAAGTGCTCAGGCAACAAAAAGTCAGCCGACAAAACGTTACCAAAAGTGTAATTTAAAACCAAACTCAAATATGTTAAAGTAAAGAAGTTGGAGTGTACTGTGACATCAAAAATATTCATAAATGACCGTTCGGAGTGATACCGTGAGTAACCCATGACGGTGATGAAACTGTGAAAAACGCCGTGGATTGGTTAAGTACCCTTCTCAACATTACAAAATCAATTTTATAAATCCATGAAATAAAAATAAACACAGAGCTCTAAGAACGGGGTTAAAAGGTAAAAATGTAAAAAGTATGAATGAGTGCGTGAGACAAAGTACTGGGCACTAAATATTTTAAAACCTTGTTGTAGTCATAAAAATGTACTAATTGTAAGAATTGTTTTTTTTATTTATATATATCGATACTTTACATGTGATTTCCATATAACAGGAAACTAGAGAAACTTTTGATCATTGTAGTAATCAACCACGTTATTGCATAGCTGTAAAACTTTATATAAGTTCATTAAATAAAATCCAAGTAAGTTATTTTAGCCAGAATAAACTGTGTTATTATATTTTGTAACGCCAACCTAAGTAACCCTGTCTGCAGCTGTTTTCGTCTGAATGACTCTTGGAAAAACCCGAAGGTAAGAATTAATTATTAATAAGAATTAATTGAGTAGTTTCATTGGCCCCGAACTAGGGACCCGAGTTATATAATTTGTCAATAAATTTGAGTAGTTTCATTGGCACCCGAACAGGGACGCGATTATAGGGTTGATAACCTATATTCGCCAGACCTAACCAAGCTGCAGAACGGGTTGTTTGGGAGTGAGGGCGATTGTCAGTATACGTATATAAAGTGTATAAGTAAATACTTGAAAACATGGAAAACATTATTGATTTAACTAGTACTAGTGCTGAAAATCAAATAAAAACAATAGTAACCGAAACGGTAGTAAATGAAAATATGTCAACTGAGTCGGCCAATAAAGGCGATTCAGGTATTCAGACAGAGTCACTGTCAATCAGTGACAGCAATGTAGACGAATCTGTATTAATCAATGAGGGGGGAGCAACTTCCACCCCTATTACAATTAAAACCAATATAAAAGAAAAAGAAATGTCAATGAATGACCTATTTAACCTTCTTAGTAAACGATTTGATAGTAATGACGCTAAATTTGATGAACAGAATGTTAAATTCAATGAGTTAAAGGGTGACATAAAAATATTGATTTAAAATTTGATAAGCGTCTATGCGAAATGAATACACAAAATGTTAAGTTCGAAATCAGTATGCATAAACGTTTAAATGAGATGGATGAATGTTTTAACACTATTAAAGAACAAGTGGTAGAAAAAATTGAGAAACAAATACAAAAGGTAATCGTAAATTTTGAATGCAAAACAAATGAGAATTATAATGATGTGTGTAAAGACGTGGTAGTAGAGAATAAGGAGATTAATGTTGAGAGTGATGAGAAAGATTTTGTTGAAGTAGAGTTTAGTAATGAAGTGTTGTTAGTAAATGCCAATGAGAATGAGAGAGAGTGTGAAGACAGTCTAAATGAAGAGAGTGTACAGAGGGTAGAATTTTCCCGTGATGTGGTTGTGAGTGAAGAAAATGCTTCACTAGTATTGTTGGAGGACAAAGGTTCCTCCTTAGTTGTTGTAAAAGACAAAAGGTCTTTGAATTACTTTTGTGTATCTGGTAAAGCCAGATGTTGTAATAATAATGTGTTACCCTCTGTAGGGAATGAGAATGTGAAATGGTGTGAGAAATATTGTGATGAGAGAATTAAAGAAAGAAAAACCGAAATATTTAAGTTGAATAGAAATCATGAAATATTAGTACAGAATTTATGCATGGAGAGAGAGGAGCAAATTGATTTACCTGTTAACATAGAGTTTGATAATTATTTTGATGAATATGGTAATAATAATGTAATGGGAATAACAAAAAACACTGACGGAGACTTTACAAATAATACTGATGTTGACTTGATTTATGATAAGATAATTTTGGGGGGTAACCCTATAGATTATTGTTTTGGTACAATGGAAAAAATAAGTTCTTGTGGTTATAATACAAAAAATAACCATATGTGGCGTATCAATAAAATTGAAAAGTGTTATATAAAGACCAGACTAATTTTTGACGATGGGGGCTGAAATTCACAAATGAACAATTTTAAATAGTTTGTTTATTGGTTTTGACCTGGCAGATTTGGACAATGAAGTGTGATATAACTGAATAATTACTGCTGAAGAATTGTAAACACATGTTTAGTGAAATCAATTGTATGTACTATAAAATGTTAGATAAACAATGTATGTATGTAGTAGAAATTGTTGTGATGATAATAATAATATTAATATTTTGCAGCCTAAACAAATAACAAAAATAATTTGAAAGAAGATAATGAATGAGTTGTAGTCATTGCAATGGGTGAAAGGAATTAAAATGTTGTGTTTTCAATAATTGATTTAATTACAATAATTTGAAATGTTTAAATATTTTGATTGACTTAAATGTTATCTGGTTGAATTTTTCCAATGGATTTAAATTGTTTTATGAGACTTGATATTAATAAAGAAATGTTAAATTGTTTGACATGAAATAACATTGTTGTTAAATGTTTCAGAGGCTACGTGGAGATATTGGTGTGTGTGTGTGTGTGTGTGGTGTGTATTTTGCGTTCAGGTCAATAGTTGGATAATGTACTGTAAGTATAAAGCTCATAATACCAATTAGATAGCATAAAATGCTTACAGGTGTGAAAAGAGTTTAATTCAATAATAAAAATGAATTGAGATAATGGTATTAAATAGAAATTGTAATTAAAAAGTAATAATAACCGAAAGGTGAATATTTGGGTTTATAAAGGGACTGTGTTTATAACTATTTATAACTAAATAATTATAAATAACTATAAATAATATAAAACAGTAAGTGGTAGCGGATAGATGTTCCCCACTTGTCCCAGTGGAGTTCGTCTATTTCAGGGACGCGCCCCTGCCCACGCGAGCCTTGGTTTTCTCCATTTACCCTATTTTCGGAGGAAGCTTTGTCCTTACCTTTAGTCCTAGTTCTTGACCTCTTAATGATCCTTACCCTTTTATCTTCCCGATTTCCTTAACCATCCCCGTAGAGTAATATAATTTGGGTTGAATTAATGAACTTAGAGTTTGAGAAATTAAATATAATTAAATTAATTTGGTAATTAAATTAATTGGAAAGATGATTTTAATAATAAATTTAAATTTATTCTGATTCAAATTTCAAATGTAATTGTAAAATAAATGAAATATGTACTTTACTTAAATGAAAACTAAAGGAAATTTTGTGTAATGCAATTCTGCATAATTAATGTGTCAGTTTAACTGGAACTTATAGGTACTATTGTATATGTATTGTATATATATCCTATATTGTTTTATTCACGCTATTTTCTAGGGTAAGAGATATTATATAATATAAAATGAGCCAGTACGTTGTCAATGAACCAGTACGGCTAAGAGGAAACAAATCAGTTGTGGGATATGGAGCGAGGGAAGGCCGTTTGTCGATTTTTTAATTGAATGTTTCAAAGTCAGGCGATACTAGGGCGGGCATTTGTCAGAGCTTATGGTGGTGGGATCTCGGGCAGAGAAGTCCCGTAGGATCGGATGGGTGCTGCCACAGTCGCCAGACTAGGGGGGTAAGAACCCACAATTTCAGTAGAGTGTTTAGGGGGGTTGCGGCACCATATCCTCACTGATCCTCTTAGGTTCAGGCAATAAGAGTTTGAACGCTTCGGCCTTCAATCTCTTATTGGGGGGGTATTGTAACGGTACAGAAGTGTGTGATCCAGTTTTAATTTTAATTCAGTAATTAATAAATTCACTTTCACCTGTAAGGAGCCCCAACCAGCAATGCACATTCAGCTAGTCTAAACAATTGCCCAGACGGATTGCGTAACCACCCCAGCAGCAGGCTTGTGTGAAACCCAGTCTGCAGTTTGTCAGCAGAGAGTGAACAACAGACAGCCAGCATCAGACAGTAAAGTTCGTGAATTAAAACCAGTGGCCTCGGGCATAAGATAGGCCTAGATTAAATGAGCCTATCTATTTAAACAACTTAAAAAACAAGTTCAACTGTAACTCTGACCGCGCGGTCATCTATTAAGTGCTCGGGCAACAAAAAGTCAGCCGACAAAACGTTACCAAAAGTGTAATTTAAAACCAAACTCAAATATGTTAAAGTAAAGAAGTCGGCGTGTACTGTGACATCAAAAATATTCATAAATGACAGTTCGGAGTGATACCGTGAGTAACCCATGACGGTGATGAAACTGTGAAAAACGCCATGGATTGGTTAAGTACCCTTCTCAACATTACAAAATCAATTTTATAAATCCATGAAATAAAAATAAACACAGAGCTCTAAGAACGGGGTTAAAAGGTAAAAATGTAAAAAGTATGAATGAGTGCGTGAGACAAAGTACTGGGCACTAAATATTTTAAAACCTTGTTGTAGTCATAAAAATGTAGTAATTGTAAGAATTGTTTTTTTTATTTATATATATTGATACTTTACATGTGATTTCCATATAACAGGAAACTAGAGAAACTTTTGATCAATGTAGTAATCAACCACGTTATTGCATAGCTGTAAAACTTTATATAAGTTCATTAAATAAAATCCAAGTAAGTTATTTTAGCCAGAATAAACTGTGTTATTATATTTTGTAACGCCAACCTAAGTAACCCTGTCTGCAGCTGTTTTCGTCTGAATGACTCTTGGAAAAACCCGAAGGTAAGAATTAATTATTAATAAGAATTAATTGAGTAGTTTCATTGGCCCCGAACTAGGGACCCGAGTTATATAAATTGTCAATAAATTTGAGTAGTTTCAATGTACTACTGTGGCTAGTGAAGTGGGTTGATGAGTAACGCACAGAACGTTGCCATCATCGGAGGCCTCAAGTGGGCGTATATACACTGTGCACTTTGAATATAATTTTATATTATATGTGATTTTGACAGTACAGTGTATCAATGATGTTAAAGCGTAAGACATGCGAATGAAGTTGATTTCCCCGACTTTTCGGGCGATTACTGCCTTACCAGCACTAATCGTGGTTTTGGCTAGCGGTCAGCTATGGCAATAAATTAAGAACCTTGACCATAGCTGTCTTGAAATTGGTGGATAGTAGAAATCAAAGGGGGGTGAATTTAGGGGAAATCCCTGGAATTATGGAACAGCGACTGCCACTCTGTTCGAGTAGGAACAGCAAGGCCAGGTGGTAGACCCGTTTTAAGGGCGTGTAATTATATAATTCTAGATATTATGATATCTTGTTATTTCAATGTAACGTCGAAGCAAGGGCAAGGAGATGATAAAATTCCTCCACAAATTCAGTCCTTGCAGAGGCACCCGAATGCTACAGTTCAGTTGGGGGGCCATAGAGTGTGTGGTTAGGAGGTCGCTACAGGGGTAACGATGGTAACAAATGTTAAAAGATAGTAGTTCTTGAATATTAAAAAGATAAAGTTAGAAATGGAGTTGAACAAAATATAGTATAATGTCATTGCAAAAAATATATAAAATGATTATAGAGTCGAGTAATAAAATTTAAATAATGAACTTGTCTGCCATAGTAGTTGTAGGTTGAATCTTATAGAAATAAATAGGTGATGGTGTTTTGGGAATATTAAAAGAATTGTTTACGTGTTATGTTATTGTAGGAATATATATATTATTCTCTTATAAGGAAGAGATTGAATTTGTGTTGGTGAAAAATCAGTCTGTGTTGAATTCTTGTTGTTGTTGTGTTGAAAAAATTAATTGAGCAAACCAATGCCCAGACACAAACCAATGCATCTAAAAGGAAACATATCAGTTGTAGATATGGAAGTATATTGGACCACTATTTTAAAATTTTGTATTCGATGTTTCAGAGTTTTGTGGTGTTGTGACCGCGGTCCTGAGCTGGCCGGTGCGTCAGAGCAGGAACGTTAAGTGCCTCATGGCCTTATGGTGTTGGGATCTCCCCTGAGAAGTCCAGTAAGGTCAGACAGGTACGATCAGCATTATTGGACCAAGGGTGAGTGATTATAATTTTTTATATATTAACATTACTGGGGGTTGTGGCGACATATCTAGGCAGATCCTTTTAGAACTGTATGAATGAGTCAATGAAAGTTTTCGTGTCTCGACACAAAATCTTTCATTGAGGGGGTTTGTAACAGTACATAAAGGCCCAATACCTTAATTATGGGATTTGAGGATGTTTATAATGTTTTATTGTATCACAGTTGAATAAAGTATGGTTAGGTCCATTGTCCCTGTGGGAAAAAGGAACAACGCATATTCAGTAAGAGGAGCATAATGCCAAGGTCACCGGTGGACGAGCAAAAGCAAGCAGAGATGATGGCGGTGTATGTGATGACGAACTCTTAATAATAATTGTGATTGGTGTACAAAGCTGTGTCGTCATGAATAAAAGACAATGACGCAGGAACAACAGCGTATGAAACGAGGCGTTGGCCGAGCAAACAAAAGACGGTGACGTCAAATGCACTAACACATATGCAAATTTGCATATTACTCGTTCTCAGTTCCGCACAGCACACCAAAGGGTCAGTTTTCAGCAGAAGTTTTAAGAAAATTATTATTCATCATTAAAAATGTAACAGTGGAGTTTTAAAAGACTCAATTAATAGTAAACAGTTAAATATCAGATGTAAAATCAGTGCAAACCAACAGATAGACGAGAAACATGAGGCGACCACCTGCCATCCAAATGCGTAACATCTAACACCAGCGAGGGAGCCACTCTGGTCCACTTACAGAGAAGTCAAACAATTATCATATTTTTTACATATCAATGAGCTCAAATAAAAGATAAATCTGATGAAATGTATTTGTGATAGTGTGTGTGAGTGAGCGTATGATGGAGTGAACGCATGGCCATGATCATGGCTAAATAGGGCATTGGTTTGTGTAACATACCAGTATATAATTAATTACATGTTATTAGAGTTGCAGCCATAAGTAAATATAAAATATTAACAAGATTCACCATAATATAAAGTAACAATGACTAAATAGGGCTTAAGAAAAATGTAGACGCCATTTTGTTTTTGGAAATTGTATGTGACGCCATTTTTTGTTATGCTTCAATATATATTTTTTAATTCTGGCAATTAAAAGCAAGTGATTACATTCAAATGAAAATCAGTGTTGTCATTTCTATTACCTCTTTGTATCTGAATCTCGCCGAGAGTGAACCCTGGCCCCTTTAAGGAGAGATTTATATTGGAAAGGAACCACGTGCTCACACATACAGTGACATGGTAAGTACACGTGTTTACTTTATATCAGTAAAAGTAAATATATATATATATATATATTTATTGTAACAATAAACTTGGGTCGTACCTGTCAAAATGTGTCACACTTGTTTATTTTGTGTATTAGTGTGAATGTAGTGTGTTTGCCTCACACTGGTCGTTACATAAATCGACGTCACTACTGGAGTCCGTAGCGTTGTCAATGTTACCAGTACAACCTACCTGTTAATTCATAGGGATTGCTATTCCCGGGTGGCGCCAAATTGTTTCTGTTAAAACAATTAAAATATTTAATTTCTAAGATAATACGTGATATTAGCATGGACAGCTGTGGCGTTCGAATTGTTCCCGCTGCTAGACAGGTTGTCAACTCGTCCACTCGTGATGAGCGCTAGTTGGCTGTTGCTTAAAACTTCGCTAACACACATATATTCTACAAAAATCCTATGAAATAACAAGATAGTAATGATCTGTACTGTATTTTTTAATACAAATTGGGTCATCAATAAATATGACAAATGAATTACAAATAATTTTATAACATTCGGCTCTGGCTTAGAGCTTGAAACACAAAATATCTCAGAGTTGGCAAAATTGATTTCAAAACCTTATCGTTGCCGAGACGGCATTAAGTTACATACAAAATATTACCAGTTTTAAAATCTGGGGTTCTTTGGATCATGAAAATAGACATAAACGTTGATTACATTAAAAGAGTACACTACCATACCTTATACGTACTTAGAAATTATAATGTGTTTATACAATTTGTTCGGTAGTGTCGTATTTCTGTTACAAAAATTGTGCTCTCAAATAAGGTTATAGTTAGTTTAATAAAATGTTTTTTAAAGTAAGTAAACTATGCATTTACCTTTGAAAGAAAATATTACTTTTTAAATAGTGAGAAATTTTATCGTTTGAAAAATAATTTAAGTAATTTAGGGTTTTGGGAATAAGGAGTTTATTCGGTACTTATCAGTTCATCTCACGTTGAAAAGTCGTCATCAGGATAGTCGTATTCTTCGAATTTGGGCAGGTTTTAAACTTCTAACATCTTCTTCATCTGGTCTTGGGTTTTTTCTTTAATTAATTTAGTTAATTTGGTTCCTGGACCTCATGAATTCTTCGTAGATTGACATCTGTTCGTCTTTGGTTATCTTGATTCACTGATTCGACTTTTTATAACTGTTTAAATTAAAATTTCAATCGTTCCAATTTTGCGTGTCGCTTACCCACGCGTCGTTTTTCAGAGTCTACATAATTTAACGGAAAATAAGCCCTCAACGTCTCGTTGTCATAGTAACCAATAATTTGAAGATTGGTTAATTACTCCTTTAAGACATTGTTAGAAATATTTGAATTTTTATTCAAATTTATTAAGTATTTTCCTAATGGTTTTATTCCTTTATAATTCCTTTGGGATAATAAATGACATCACTATTATTTTTCTTTCCTTTCAAAGTTTACAATGATACCTCATAAGGTCATATTCTGTTACACATTAACTATAGTCTAATTATTTGACATTTAATAAATAACATATCTTTCTTATATTAAACTATTACAATGATATTTCTGTGTTAAAATAACTGGCATATAATTACTGTCCTTTCACTGGTCTTAGATTAGTAAGATTTCTTGTGAAATTGATATAATTTACATTTGAATGTCTTTGGCAGTTAAATGTCTTCATAGTCAAAATCAGCCATGATTGTTTTTTAGTGTATTTACTTTTAAATTACATTCTGAATTTAGCCTGATGGGCTTCATTTATTTGTTTGTGTTTTAACTACTATTCAACATATATTTTCATTACTCTTCCTCTAAAATATCATAATTAGGTTTATGGACTGTAGGTTCCTTTCAGCCATATTCCTCCTTTAACATTGAACCAACTATTCTTTACAAATCATGAGTTATTATTAGTACTAACATTGATTTCTTTCTTGTGTTACAAACTAAAGTGATAAACATTGTCACTTTTCATAAAATTATGACAGTTGATTCCCCCTTTCAACATGGGGTGTTGTATTCTTTGCAATCTTAATCTTAATAACAAACTTTAATTCTATTCTATCATACCATGTTAACACAAGTTATTTGTCTGGGCTTTCTCCCTGAATAATATCACAAGCTTCCCTTATATTAATTTGGACTACTATTTCTAATTACTTCTATACAAATTACTGTTTATAATATCACTCCAATCATTGGTTGTTTATCAATGTTTCACAGAGTGTCTGCTTACTTATCATTCTATTTTGAATGTTTCACATACACTTTCACTATTTTTTAGGGCATTTACACTTCACTAAAGCACTTCACTTTGGTTCACTGTTTTGTATTTAGTGTTATTTAATGGGTAATCCCTATATTTTCTCCTACCATTTCTCACTATTTTGTTTTAGTATTATATTTACTATTAACAATATTCGGTTAGTTGTGTTTTGTTAAATCTAACCTTTCTGACTGGGTTAGTGTACTTTTCTACATCATTATATTTTACAATTGTATTGTCTTTAAAATGGGTACATAGGTTAAATTAATGATAATAATAACATTGGTTTCATTAATACATAATTATTCAAGGTTTATTGACCGTATTCTATCCTTAAGTATACTATCTTTCCCTTTTATATGTGTGTTAGTTTCCCCTTGGGTTTAATCTGTCTCCTCTTCATTCTTCCTCTTCTTCATCTTCAATAGTCTTCATCTTGGTTCGGTTCTCCTCTTCTGGTTCTTCTTTAGTTCTGTGTACATTATTGTTTTGTCTATCATATTTTCCTTAAGTATGTTACGTGGTTCCCTTCTTTATGTTTAGGTTGTTGGCTCAATCACTTGGGTTGGGTAATATCGTTGTACGTCGTGTCAAAGTATTTACATTTTAATCATTTTTTAAACATTTTATTTTGTATGAAGTATTTTTATATCAAGAATTATCTTTTTTATCACTGGTACGGGATTTGGCTTAATTGTATCGTTACATAATGCCTCTCCTCTAAAATTGATCATTTTAATAAAACACTAGCATAGTTTTTTATGAAATTATCAGTTATAGATAACTTTTTTCCTCCTCTTCCTTGTTTGTTTCTCCATTCTTCATTTCTCTTCTTAATTAATTCATTCCATTTTATTTGGATCTGTTTTTATTTATTTCCATTGGTGCATTTTCCCTCATACACAAATTTTTCCCTAACTTTTATATAGTAGTTGGTTTCTCCCATTACTACTCATTTTTCTGAGACTAGAGGCACATCTTCTCTACTCAGTTCATTTGGATTGCTGGACTTTTCAACAGTCAATCTTAAATCTTTGTCAACTTGTGACTTAATAATAATAATACAATAATATAATATACTTTGGGATTGTCCACCTTGTGGTTTGTTTTTAGATCACTTTGTCATTACTACTCATTCTTCCTTCCGCTATACCTTAACTATACACTATCATCCACTCATACACTTGATTGTTTTTATATTTATTCATATGTTAATTTCATCATATCTCACTTTTCATTATTTTGTTTTCAATGCTCGTTGTGATCATTTTAATTGTCTTAGACATTTTTTTTTTCTTAGTCATTTAGCAGGATTCTGCTTTAGCCATATTTGTATATTTGTTTTATATACAATTTCTCTCTCTCCTTGTACCAGGTATAATTTTAATTTTTTTTTTCTTATAATACTTTTGATTCAGTATAATTTCAAGTATTTATCTCAGTAATTTGAGCTTGATTTTATTTTTTGGTTTATTTCATTCTGCATTAAATATCATTTTTGATAATTCTTTGGTAAGTTAATTGTCTTACCTTAAAGGAATGTTTGTATCGTATTCCTTTTTAGCTAATTTTTTGTTTTAGTTATAATTGTAAGTTTGTGCTTCTTACATTTTTATTATATAGGAATGTGTGTAACTTATTCCTTATTATCTCACTTTTTTTACTTCATACTTCATATATCAATTTTTTGTTATATTATAAACTGATTTAAATTGAAAGGAATTTGTGTAACTGTTTCCTTTGTTTTTTTTCCATTATATACTTATATTAATTCTTTTTATTGTTCCGCATATCTCATCTAAATAAGTTAGTAAGCTGCTCTTACAATTTCTTTTGGAATTTTGAAATATGTTTCATTTCACAATGGTTTTATTCTTCTTCGTAAAACTTTTTTGTCGAAGTTTGGTTGTAAACTCCTTTGATTTTCTTTGTATTGACATTACTGACTTGGTAAGTATTATTACCATTATCTTTTGTGATGATATACGGTCCTGTGTATAGCAATAATAATTTCTTTGCTATACCTTCCATTGTACTTGGCAGTTCACGATTTTTAATTAATATTTTTTCTCCCTCTTTATATTTGATTATTTTGGGTTGGTTTTTTGCGTATTTGGCCTTTTGTTTCTCAATTTTTTCCACTATTAGGCTGTACCATTTGTTTTTGTCATACGGGTCATCTGGGTCTTTTGGGAATTCTATTATCTCTTGTATCTCTCTGTTTGGCTTCCTCTCGAACATCATCAAGTAAGGTGTACTTTCAGTGAATTGATGATAACTGATATTTAAAAACACTTCGGTTGAAGGTAAATATTTGTACCATTCTCTCCGGTTGTTATGACAATAAGTTCTCAAAATGCGTCCCACCTCTCTCAACATTCTTTCTGCGGGATTGCTACTGGGGTGGTAGACTGATGTTTTATAAGTTTTGATATTTAGTTTTAATAACTCTTCTCTCCACTTCCTTCCTTTAAATTGCGTTCCATGATCTGTTATTAACATGTACGGTTTTCCAATCTCTACTATGTATTTATTTTTGATAATATCTAATATTTTCTTTGTTGTGGCTCTGTTTATAGCATATAATTTGGTGTACTTGGTGTAATGGTCAAGTATGATAACAATGAATTTGTAGCCATGTCTTCCTCCGCTACGTGGGAATGGTCCACATATGTCGAGGAACGTCTTCTCTAGTTTGGCACTTGATGTGATGGGTATCATCGTTCCATCTTTCTTTTCGTTATTGGTTTTGACCATCTGACACAATGTGCAGGTTTTTATGTTTTTACTTACTTTCCTTGCAATATTTTTTATGAACAAATCTTCTTCTAATGCTTTTACCATTTTAATTGTTCCCATGTGGCCGTATCTCACATGATAATCTTTGATGATTTGATTTTCTAATGATTTAGGAATTACTAGTTTCCAAGTGTCTTGGTTCTTTTTCGTTTTTATAAATAAAATATTATTGTATACACAGTAAAATTTGTTAATAATGGCTTCAGACTCCATCAGTCTTTTTCTGATGTTGGATATTTTTGTATCTTGCTCTTGTTGCAACACTATTTGGTTCACAATATTTTCCAGGTCTTTCCTATCTTTCAATATATAATACACTTTTGCTATCTTCCCCTTTTCTCCTTCAAATGTCTGATTTACTACATTTATTCTGGATAATACGTCAGCCACTATATTTTTCCGTCCTGGAATATACTCGCATGTAATGTGGTATTCTTGCAAAGCAAGTATCCATCGAGTAAGTCGGCCATGATTCAACTTACATTGTTTTAGAAACGATATTGATTTATGATCGCTTCGGACCGTGATATTATATCCAAGTATGTACGTCCTAAACTTGCCGCACGCGAATACTATGCTGAGCAACTCCTTTTCTGTAACATTGTAGTTACGCTCACAGCTATTGAGTATTCGGCTGGCGAAGCTAATGACTAGGTGGTTACCATCTTCGTCTTCCTGGTATAACTCTGCGCCTAGACTTACATCACTAGCGTCGCAGTTTAGGTAGAACCGTTTTGCGAAATTAGGGTGGTGTAAAATAACAGTGTCAACAAATTTCTGTTTGATTAATTTGAGTACTTCTTCTTGTTCCGCTCCCCATGTCCATTTTTCTTTTGAAGAGAGTTGTTTGGAAAATTTGGCTGTTAGGTGGGAGTAGTTGGTCTGAAACTTCCTATAGTAATTACATACTCCTAGGAAGGATTGCAACTGCTTTTTGTTTCTTGGTGATGGGAAATTTTGTATGGCGTCAACCTTCTCTTGGGATGGAGAGATTCCCTCTTCGGTTAGGTTGAATCCTAAGAACTTCACTTCTTTAGCAATGAACTTTGATTTGTGTAACTTAAGTGTGATATTGTTGTTAGATAATTTTTCCAATACATGTCTGACTCTTTCACAGTGTTCGTCCCAGTTTGCTGACGTGATAAGCAGGTCGTCAACGTACACTGTAGTAAATTCCAGTGCCTCTTGACCTAACACTTGGTCCATGCACTTCACGAACACTGCTACTGAATTAATGAGTCCAAATGGTAACCTTTTGAACTGGTAGTTTCTACCGTCAAATATGAAAGCCATGTACTGTCTGCTGTGTGGGTGCAGCTCTACCTGCCAATACCCACATACAGTATCCCAGGTGCTAATATACCTGATTCCATGGAATCTCTTCAGAATTTCTTCTATTTCTCCTGGTGAGGTTCTGTCATTGATAATCATCTTATTTATTTCTCGGGCGTCCAGGCAAATTCGTACCTTGCCATTTTTCTTGGGTATGGCAACTATGGGGCTGGTATATTGAGAATGACTGTACTCAATTATATCTTCAGCAATCATCCTATTTATTTCCATTCTAACTTCGTTTTTTAGAGAATGTGCTATTGGATATGATTTCCTGTGGAAGTCCACTGGTTCTCGGAATTGAATTTCACATTGGTATCCTTTAACCTTTCCTGGGGTGTTCGAAAAGACATGCTGATAATCATTATAAATGGCGATTAATTTTTTGGACTGTTGCTCACTAATCTCCTGCATAGGCCGTTCTCTTTGGAAGGTGATAATCTCTTCCAACTTCCGGTTCCACAAGGTATTACGCTCCTCTTCCTCTACTATGGTAATAGCTGGCTCATGCCTCTGGCAATAATAACTCTTCAGTTCTGTGGTTTGGCTCAAAGCAGTGGGACTTGGTACACAATTTATAATGTTCGCGGACCAGGTTCCTTGTTCTGAATTTAACAACACTACTCCCTTCTGCAGGTTTATTACTGCTGAATACCTTCTTAGTACATCACATCCGATGAGCATATTGAAAGGTAGCCCACTTGCCACGAGAAATATAATAGGGATGGTTGATTCTAGATTATCTAGCTCCAATGACACTTGTTTTCTCACTGTTTTGTTCTGATTGCCAGTTGCGCCAATGATGATCATATTATTTATTGGCAATGTAGGTATTGGTGTTCGAGAGTGAGCTTGAATTCTTTCTAATTCAGGCTGGTTGATGAGAGAGATATTAGACCCCGTGTCTACCATGATAACGGTTATGGTACCGTTTATTGTCGCCTTTATATGAACAATTTCACTATTGTTCTGTGGTAATTGAGTGGCCTCTTCCTCGAGAAGTTCTTCTCGAATATCTTTTAAATAATTGTTGTAAATTATCGTGATTCCTTTGGTTTTCTTATCTGACATTGTTTGACGTATCAACCCAAGTGATTGGTCATGTGAAGGGCGTTCATACTTTATCACTGACCCTTTTAGTTTAAAGGTGGTTGCTGGCTGACGGCCAGGTTGCTTGGCTGGTCGTTCGTTTCATTGTGCGGCACATTTTGCTGGTTATCTCCATTTTGTAGTGGTTCATGGTTCCTGTTTACTGATGGTCTATTGTTAGTCTCGTCGGACGCGTGGTACCATGGTTCTGGGTGCCAATTTGAGTTGTATCTTCGGTGGTTATTCCGCCTTCTCCCACTAATAAAATTTACATGACGTCGATTGTCATTTCTATTTGGATTACCCCCGGGTCCCCGGTTGTACTGGTAATTGGGATGATACCGGTTGCCGTAGTAATTATGGTCATTGGGGTGACCGTTGGTACGTTGTTCAGGTTCCACTCCTCGATAATTCTCATTTGGTCGGTTATTATTATTTGGGCTGTTTCTATTATTGTTTTGATTTCCTGAGTGATGGTTCTGTTGACCTCGGTTACCAGGCTGATTATTCGGAGGGTGATGCTGATTATTTCCACTGAATGTTTGTTCTGCATTATTATCATTGTTATTTCGGCTCCAGTTATTCCGATTATTGCTTGGTGGATGAATGTATGGTCCATGGAAATTAGTTGTATTGTTATGTTCATTCCACTTATTGTATCTTTGGTTTGTTATCCTGTTTTTTCGATACTGGTTATCGTTCTCCAGGTCCTCCAATAGACTAACCATTCCTTGAATTGTTTTAATTTGGCCTTGTCTTCTGGCCTTTTGGATGGCTTCTTCGTAATGATAACCCAGTTGTATTACCAACGACTCCTCGGGTATCTTGGGTTCCAAATTTCTGGCTAAGCATACCTTTCCCAGAAAGTACGATGTTAACGTGTGTCCTCCTTGTGTCTCGTACCTTCCGTTACTGATGTCATTGCGGACCACATTCTGTGTTGATTCAGACCAATACTTCTCCCTGAACTGTTTCTTGAACTCTTGGGTATCATTGATCTCAGGTCGTGTAGCCGTCCACCAATTGTCATGGGTGTCCCGGAACATCTCATCGATTATACTTCTTACACTGGACCATCTGGTTTCTCTGTTCTTCTCTATCAACTCTTCTACCCGTTTGAGGAATTCTATCGGGTTTCTCCGGTAGCTACGAAAATTAATCATTTCTCGAGTTTCACTGGTTATAAACTGTGTGTGATTATATGGTTTTTCTCTTAATGCATCTAATTCTTCCTGCATCTGTTTCTCTCGTATATTGATCCCCTGGATTTTTTCTCTGTTTTCTCGGGTCAGTCCGTCTACTTTATCTATGACGGTGTACACCTTCTCCACCCGATTGTTTACATCCAGTTGTAGCTCTTGGTGCATCTCCTCCAGTTCCTTGCTCACCTCCTGTTTGTTCTTCTGGCACCCTTTAGTAAGGACTTGGTAGAATTCCGTTGCTCTCAATTTACCTTCCTCCTCAACGTTATTAATTTTATTATTTAATTCTTCTCTGATTTGTATTACTGTCTCGTTGGTCTCCGTTATCGTTTGTCTGATCTCTTCTCGACATTCTACTAGTTTTTGCTTCCATTCCTCCTTGGTCTTCTTACTTTCTTCCTCGATTTTCCGTTGGAGAATATCATGATTATTTTCCATCTTCTTATTAACTATCTCCAGATCCTTCTTGATCTGCTTCTTCAGCTCTTCGCTCTTCTTCTCCAATGCCTCCTGACTTCCCTGTATCACTTCCATTTGCTTCTTCAACTCTTCACTGTTTTGGTCCAGTTTTTTATTCACTCCTATTTGCAATAATTCCAATTTTTTGTTCAGTTCTTCCTTGTCGGATTCTAATTTTTTATTTAAATCTTCATGGCTCCTGTTCATTTGTCCAAATTGTTCCATCATCATTTTCATCAAACTATCTAGTTTCGTTTCTTCTGTTGGTTTGACTGGTTGTTGGTTTACCATGACTTCTGCTTCTATTTCCGGTTCAGGTGGATTGGGATTTTCCATTTGGTCCTCCTGTGGGTTTTCTTCTGATAATTCTCCAGTCGTTTCCTCCATTTCTACTTCCTCAACTTCCTCCATTTCTTCTGGGTTTCCTTCTTGGTTCTGGTAGTGTCGTATTTCTGTTACAAAAATTGTGCTCTCAAATAAGGTTATAGTTAGTTTAATAAAATGTTTTTTAAAGTAAGTAAACTATGCATTTACCTTTGAAAGAAAATATTACTTTTTAAATAGTGAGAAATTTTATCGTTTGAAAAATAATTTAAGTAATTTAGGGTTTTGGGAATAAGGAGTTTATTCGGTACTTATCAGTTCATCTCACGTTGAAAAGTCGTCATCAGGATAGTCGTATTCTTCGAATTTGGGCAGGTTTTAAACTTCTAACATCTTCTTCATCTGGTCTTGGGTTTTTTCTTTAATTAATTTAGTTAATTTGGTTCCTGGACCTCATGAATTCTTCGTAGATTGACATCTGTTCGTCTTTGGTTATCTTGATTCACTGATTCGACATTTATAACTGTTTAAATTAAAATTTCAATCGTTCCAATTTTGCGTGTCGCTTACCCACGCGTCGTTTTTCAGAGTCTACATAATTTAACGGAAAATAAGCCCTCAACGTCTCGTTGTCATAGTAACCAATAATTTGATGATTGGTTAATTACTCCTTTAAGACATTGTTAGAAATATTTGAATTTTTATTCAAATTTATTAAGTATTTTCCTAATGGTTTTATTCCTTTATAATTCCTTTGGGATAATAAATGACATCACTATTATTTTTCTTTCCTTTCAAAGTTTACAATGATACCTCGTAAGGTCATATTCTGTTACACATTAACTATAGTCTAATTATTTGACATTTAATAAATGACATATCTTTCTTATATTAAACTATTACAATGATATTTCTGTGTTAAAATAACTGGTATATAATTACTGTCCTTTCACTGGTCTTAGATTAGTAAGATTTCTTGTGAAATTGATACAATTTACATTTGAATGTCTTTGGCAGTTAAATGTCTTCGTAGTCAAAATCAGCCATGATTGTTTTTTAGTGTATTTACTTTTAAATTACATTCTGAATTTAGCCTGATGGGCTTCATTTATTTGTTTGTGTTTTAACTACTATTCAACATATATTTTCATTACTCTTCCTCTAAAATATCATAATTAGGTTTATGGACTGTAGGTTCCTTTCAGCCATATTCCTCCTTTAACATTGAACCAACTATTCTTTACAAATCATGAGTTATTATTAGTACTAACATTGATTTCTTTCTTGTGTTACAAACTAAAGTGATAAACATTGTCACTTTTCATAACATTATGACAGTTGATTCCCCCTTTCAACATGGGGTGTTGTATTCTTTGCAATCTTAATCTTAATAACAAACTTTAATTCTATTCTATCATACCATGTTAACACAAGTTATTTGTCTGGGCTTTCTCCCTGAATAATATCACAAGCTTCCCTTATATTAATTTGGACTACTATTTCTAATTACTTCTATACAAATTACTGTTTATAATATCACTCCAATCATTGGTTGTGTATCAATGTTTCACAGAGTGTCTGCTTACTTATCATTCTATTTTGAATGTTTCACATACACTTTCACTATTTTTTAGGGCATTTACACTTCACTAAAGCACTTCACTTTGGTTCATTGTTTTGTATTTAGTGTTATTTAATGGGTAATCGCTATATTTTCTCCTACCATTTCTCACTATTTTGTTTTAGTATTATATTTACTATTAACAATATTCGGTTAGTTGTGTTTTGTAAATCTAACCTTTCTGACTGGGTTAGTGTACTTTTCTACATCATTACATTTTACAATTGTATTGTCTTTAAAATGGGTACATAGGTTAAATTAATGATAATAATAACATTGGTTTCATTAATACATAATTATTCAAGGTTTATTGACCGTATTCTATCCTTAAGTATACTATCTTTCCCTTTTATATGTGTGTTAGTTTCCCCTTGGGTTTAATCTGTCTCCTCTTCATTCTTCCTCTTCTTCATCTTCTTCATCTTCAATAGTCTTCATCTTGGTTCAGTTCTCCTCTTCTGGTTCTTCTTTAGTTCTGTGTACATTATTGTTTTGTCTATCATATTTTCCTTAAGTATGTTACGTGGTTCCCTTCTTTATGTTTAGGTTGTTGGCTCAATCACTTGGGTTGGGTAATATCGTTGTACATCGTGTCAAAGTATTTACATTTTAATCCTTTTTTTAACATTTTATTTTGTATGAAGTATTTTTATATCAAGAATTATCTTTTTTATCACTGGTACGGGATTTGGCTTAATTGTATCGTTACAATATATATATGTATATATATATATATATATATATATATATAAATGTGTGTATGAGAGTGTCGGTTAACAACACTATAGTTTTTATTATACTTGTCAATTATTTTTTTGTTGTGTTTGATAGAACTAATTTCTGTCTACATCAATTAAAAGGAAAAATAGTGAATTATGGTTATAGAGTGCTTTTTAGTGTATGCTCCTAAACAAGACAGATTTGGGAAATGATAGTAAAGTTGAAATGGGTAGAAAGAGAAACAAATATGAGTGTAACCACAAAAATATTAATCTTGTATAAACTATTTATCATTTCAAATTTATTGCACATATTTTGAACTTTATAAGAAAGTTTAGAGTACTGATAAGTAAGAAATATAGGCTGAGCGAATAGACTGAGCAGTTGTAATCAGTGGTTCTGTCTGATAACACGTACGTTTGGCAACTTCTAATGGAGAATGCTTCCATCTGAAATATTTTGTAATGCTGGATTGTTGAATAATGAGTGTAGCTATTACAAACAATGCATAAGACAAGGTTGTTGTGGGTCACCATTAATTTTTAATCTTTATTTAGATGATCTCCTCAAAAAATGGAAAGCATAATCCCCTGACCCTATTAAAATCCACTGAAATAAAATCTTGAAAACCATTCTCTTCGCGGATGACCAAGCTATATTCACCACTTCAGAAGACGATCTCCAGTGAACAATATACATCTGACATAAAATAGGTAAAGAATATAACTAACATATCTGAATCAAAGACAAAAGTAATGGGCTTTATAGGAGATGAATCAGTTCAAACCAAAATATGCATAGACAACACATGGATAGAACAAGTAAGACATTTCAACTATCTTGGATGTGACATTACTTATGATATGTCTCATTACCTATGATATCTCTATCTCAAGATAGAGATATAGAAAATAAAGTGATGAATTTCACAAGATTGTGTGGAACAATTTGGAGAACATTGGGAAATAAATGTAGAAAAGAAACCCAAATAAAATTTTATAAAACAATGGCAGTACCTACACTACTGTATGGTTCTGAAACTTGAGTCATAAAGAAAAAAGATGAATAGAAGACACAAACAGCAGAAATGAAATTTCTGAGATCAGTTGAAAGATGTAATAGATGAGATAATATAAGAAATGAAAAGATAAGAAGTGATTTAGATATTTTTGCAGTTATTGAAACGATTAAAGAATACAGAAGAAAATGGATTCAACACATTAATAGAACGGAAGAAAGTAGAACACCAAATATCCACTTTAGTGATACACAGTTTCGTCACTGATGACGCGTTTCGGGACTAAGTCCCATCCTCAGATACATAATTAATAAACTAAAATATTAAAATCACGACCATGATACTGGTCAAGTCAAAAATGAATAAAATAAATTATAAATCGCATGTAATAAGTTTTGCTAACCACGGCTGGAGCTCCCGCATGCGTTCACCCGCAACCGCGATTGTCACGCGACTGGTCAAAGATTCAAATTGCGACTGATTGCGTCAAATTACCTGTTCGACACTGCAATCAGTTTGTCTTAATCTTTGACCAGTCGCGTGACAATCGCGGTTGCGGGTGAACGCATGCGGGAGCTCCAGCCGTGGTTAGCAAAACTTATTACATGCGATTTATAATTTATTTTATTCATTTTCGACTTGACCAGTATCATGGTCGTGATTTTAATATTTTAGTTTATTAATTATGTATCTGAGGATGGGACTTAGTCCCGAAACGCGTCATCAGTGACGAAACTGTGTATCACTAAAGTGGATATTAAGGTAATTATATATCATATAATAAGTGATACGGTACGCAAAAAATAAGTAAAGAACACCAAAGATGGCGAAAGATTACAACCCTACTGGCAGAAGAAAAGCTGGTAGACCTAAGAAAAGGTGGACTGTGGAATAAGAACAGGCCGCTAAAGCCTAAAACTGTTAAGATATTACAAACATTTTATAAAAACCGAGATAGTTTTGTGATTGCACAAAACCAGTTGTGACACCACTTTGATATGATAGCCTGTGCCAGAAAAGTTTGGGTGCAGAATTTTTAAGAAACTCTGTTCAGTATTGATTGCAGAAACTTGCAGGTAAACAAAGAACTGAAAATATACTGACTGAAAACGCTTACTACACAAAAGCTGGTCTGTTACCTAGCCTGAATGATACCTCATAAGTTAAATACTATTAATATACTTTCAGTTTGCCGTTTGACAGAAGATCAGTTTGGTTATAGGACAAATATGGGAACAAAGGAGGCAATTTTGGCATTAAGACAGATAATAGGAAAATGACTGAGGAAAGACAAAGCGACAGTTATAGCTTTTATTGACTTAGAAAAGGCCTTCGATAACGTTAAATGGAAGAAGCTGTTCAGTATTCTACACAAAACAGGGGTACCCTACAAAGAACGAAGATTGATCCAGAATCTGTACAAGCACGAGACAGGCATAGTTGGATGTGGAAACCATCAAGAGGAGGCGAGCATTGAGAAAGAAGTAAGACAGGGATGTTCTCTATCTCCATGCTTGTTTAAATTGTACATCCAAGAAGCAATCGATAGAGTAAGAGAAGACACCCATCTCTGTGTAAACATGCACGGGTAAAAAGTGGACATGCTTAGGTTTGCAGATGACATAGCAGTGACCTTAGAGAGCAACGAACATCTATAAAAAGATTCTTGACACAATGGATCAAGTAATGAAGAATGAATTCAATATGAAAATAAATGAACAAAAGACCAAAGTCCTAGTCTGTAGTCGGTAGGAAGAAGATCCAGTTAGAATAACTCTTGGAAATAATGTTCTCCAGGCAGTTAAAGAATATAACTGTCTAGGAAGTAAAATCACAAGTGATGGACATAACAATAAGGAAATTATAAGCAGAATTAACCAGGCTAAAATTGCTTTCAACAAACAGAAAAACCTCTTCACTTCAAACACTATCAGCCTAAAAATATGGAAGAATCTAGTAAAGACATTTTTGTGGAGTGTTGTCCAATACGGGAGTGAATCTTGGACAATTGGAGAAAGGGACAAGAAAAGACTCCAAGCATTTGAGACCTGGTTCTACAGAAGAATGTTCAGGATAAGCTGGAGGGAGAAGATAATGAATGTGGAAGTCTTTAGAAGAGCTCAGGAGGAGAAGAGCTTTCTACGAAATTTAAAAGGCAGAAGAGCTAAGTTTATAGGGCATATACTACGACACAATGGGTTGGTTAAGAGAATAATAGAGAGAACAATTGAAGGGAAGAATCACAGAGGATGACCCCATTTAGACTACATGAAACAGCTTATGGTCGATATAAACTGCACATCATATTGCGAGTTGAAAAGAAAAGCAGAGCAGCGTGAAGAATGGTGAGGTGCTGCCAACCAGTCTATGGGCTGGTAATCTAAAAGAAGACTTTGGGTTTAAGTAACCATTCTTTTTCAGTAGTAAAAATATTACAAATGTTTTTAAATGCACAATTCCATTGGCTAATCTTGTATGCTCCTTTTCATAAAGTGCTTCCTGTGTGTTCTCAGAATGACATTTGGAATGTATTGTATTTGTTTGTTGCAGGCCAAAGTATGTATGTTTCCTGAAGGAACAAGAAACAATGGACCTGATCTGTTACCTTTCAAGAAAGGAGCATTCCACGTTGCGATCGCGTCACAAACAGCGATACTACCGGTTGTTGTCTCTCATTATCATTTCCTTGATTCTGAAAGACACGTTTTCGATAAAGGTACCGGTAATTTAATTTACATTAATTATACTTTGTAATAGCATTTGAAGAATAGCGTATCCACAGAGCATGTCCATTCGTCCTTGTTTTGTCCAGTTTGATTGTTCTTTCCAAGTTATCCAACCTTTTTAAATTCTCATTGAATTTCTGAAAGAGCAAAGTGAGCTCTCAGTTTTTACTTCACCATTTGGCATTTTTCTGTCTGTTTGGAGTATGTTTCACAATAACTTTTGAAACATCATCAAATGCTTTATAAGAATATCAGACATGATCTTGACCATGACACCATAATATGAGTCAGAAAAATTTGACGAATTTTAAAACTCCATTTTCTCAGAACACTGTTTTATGACATCGGTGGTTCTTGCACCAAGCCACAGAAATATGATTTTTTATTACCTACTTATTAGTAGTTTGGAATGTGTGTTGTGTTATTAATTTTTCATTAAGGCATTAATACTTCTTGTTTTTTGTTTTAAGGTTCCAGCATAATCAGTATATTACCACCAATTAAAACCGAAGGTATGACAAAGGCAGATTTGGAGTCGTTGATGTCAAAGACACATTCCACGATGTCTGAAGCGTACACCCAGTTGTCGCAAGAAGTCCTGGGTGCTAGTGATAATAAAACAAAGTGAAGTCTGCGCTCGACAAAATATTATTGTTATTTAAAATTAATTGCTAGTGTAAAAAGAGACTTAATTAAACCAAGTAAGACATTTAGTCTAAGTATAATCATAATTTTTCTATTTAGTTTTGTTGTAAATACTTATATATATATATATATATATATATATATATATATATATATATATTAGGATACTGCACAAATTCTAAAAAAAAGCTTATAGATTGTTCGCCTCTGTAAGTTTATTTATGTTCAATAAAGTTTGTATTTTGATAATAAAGACAGTATAGATTGTTGATTTTTTCAAGACAGTTATAAAAATTGAGCTAAAGTATTTTATGATAAAATTGTAAGTGATTTATTATTGTATATTATAACTTTTACAAGAAAAAAAATAGTATGATTATTTTTTTAATGTTATCTAGAGTTCTGTCACCCTGTGGCACTTAAAAATGTGAGTAAAATCATTAGTGTATCGAATTATAACCAAAAAAGATGTTACATAGGTTGCCCAAAAAAGATTTATCAATCACTAACCTGTATTTTAACTTTTTACAAGAGTAAAATCTAGAAGCCTTCAACAGTGTATTGTCATGACAGCTGTTGTGTCAAAATAGATTTTTTTTAACAAACCCATTTGTTATGAGCAATCCGTAATAGGACGCTACGTCCATTTATAGATACACCTACCTTCGAACATGACCCTTCAGATGGTAGTGCACAGTGTGAAATTGATAATAATTCTAAAAGTCTGTGTCCTTAGAAATAATTTGTTTAGTTTGGGTCATTAAAAAAACATGTGATACAGCAATGTGCAATGATGTTTTGAGTATATTTTCCAAATTACAGAATTATTTTTATTATTGTTTTGCTCTGTGTGTGTGTGTGTGTGTGTGTTCATATAGATATCGCAAGCATGTCTTTGGATGAATAAAAAAATCATTTGACCAAAAATCATTTTACCATTAAATCATCTTGTAAGTATTCCAAGGTGTATTTGCTTTTAAATTTTATAATAGTTTCCAATGTTTGCCATTACAATAAAATCAGTTCATAACGTAAAATACTTTATTTCCTTTATAACTGTGATAAAGAGACAATTGTAAGTTATACACATACATACGTATATAATTTTTTAGCGTAGACGAAACTGTCCAGATAATCAAAACTATTAACAGGATATTACATGTTACCTAAATAATGTTTTAGTATCCAGTTCTTTTATCAGCTGATTTGTATATCATTCTCCTTATTTATGTCTACAAAAACTATATTGTCTGCATAGCATATAATATCACTCACTTTCATAGTCGTAGGAAGTGTCATAAATAAATAAGATGGTGCACTTGTTCAATCATTGTGTTGTTTTTTCAGAATCTTCAATCTCATTGAATCTTTTCTAAAAAAGATCATATCTTCTTCATTTTATATTCTTCCATACCAACTAAATATGCTTCGTTCTCAACCAAAAGTGCTACTATGTCCGCATATGAACAGTGCTCAGAACTATTCCTCAAATAAAAGTTTACAGTTGTGATGGTCTGTAGTAGTGTGAACAGATTTTTAGAAATAGTGATTTTTGAGATGAAGTGAGTACCTCTGTGACAAGTTGACATGTTACCTTGGAAAATTCGTATATTGAGGGATTAGTGGTTAAACTACCCAAGCCACAGTTTTAACGATGTTTCAAGATGTTTAAAAAACGACTTTTTTTATGCATTTCTCTTTTTTTATTTTTGAACAGCTGTGTAATCTATACAAAACTTCTACTAATAATAAAAATTAACGTTGAGGATCAGTTTTATGGTTTATCGTTGCACCTGAAAACCTTTAATTCCAATTTTCCGTAAATCCACATGAATGGATTTGGGTAGTCCAATAACACCACGATATGTATGAGGGTAGGGTGAATGTTCTGGGCTTGAATAGGAAAACAACACTTTTTTGAATTAATTTGCATTCATTTCTTAACATAATCTCTATTTAATTCTATACAATTTTTCCAACAATGTTCTAAAGTGGTTATGCCAGACTGAGGCAGCCAATTTGTCGAGGTCCTCAAAATAGTCATTTACAGCATCGCTGACTTGGTTGTCATCAGTAAACTTTTTCCCACCAAGTCATTTTTGAGGTTAGGAAAGAGGTAGAAGTCACTCGGGGCAAAATAGGGCGAGTATGGTGGCTGAGGAAGCAACTCGAACTTCAATTCTTTGATTTTAGCCATCGCAACAATTGGCTGAAATCTCCTTTTGACAGTGTTCTTGGTCAAGTATATCAGCAAAGGCAGCACCCATCTAACGCACAGCTTTGTCATACACAAATGTTTATGTAAGGTACTGCGCAGAGATTCCATTGATATTCCAGCAGTTTTAGCTATCTCGTTCATTTTCATTCTGTCGTCTACCAGAACGATTTTGTTTTTTCCTATTTTTGCTGACACAGTCACTTCAGTTGGACGCCCAACATATGGGTCATCAGTTGTGCTTGTCCAACCCATTTAAATACAGCAACTCAGCGCTCAACCATTTTATTCGGTGGATAAGAGTCCCCCAACTGTGAGTACAGCTCTGTTTTTATATCAGTTGCAGTTAAATCTATGAAAACAAAATTTAATCACAGCACGCATTTCCAGTCTATCAAATGATGCCCAAGGCACTTGCAGTGGTGGACTGTACCACTAATAGTAAACAACTCATTGATTTGAAATCATCGAATCTAAGCCTACAAAGGATGAAATCATACGACACGGACAAAATAATGAACATAGTACCGCTATGTCTGCTTCGGGTCCGTAAATTTTCACCCTACGTATGTAAATCGGGAGGTCACAGAAGCTGGGCACAGCTACAAAAGAAATGGGTACAAAAAAAAAGCCAATCTGACTTATGTAAATGGGAGAAGAAGCTAACGCAGTTCTTGAAAATTTATAGTATTCATAAATTTGAATCGTTTTATACTGTGTCGGTTTTGTAGAGTCTTTTGGTTAATACAGACTGATTATACTTCAGACAGGTACAACACATTGCAGTCCAGTCCGGAATAACAAGGTTTCACTGTAATGTCAACCATAGTGACCAATCTGTAGATAAAATTCATGTAACGTTTGTGTAGTTTACTGGATACGATATTCACTTGAATTTTGAAATTGCTATTTTAGATAGTTAGTAGTTTGTTTGCTTTTTTTTAATACTGAATACAGTGGAACCTCGATATAACACACGTGTGATAAAACACAACCCTTGATGTAACTCTCATTTTTCACGGTCCCGGCAAATTAAATAGTTAAACTGGAGACCTTTATATAAAGCGACCCTCGATATAAAGCGCTTTTTGGCCGGTCCATAGAAGAGCGTTATATCAAGGTTTCACTGTACGTAATTCGATTCCGTATTAAGTTACTAGATCAATGGGACCTTTACTGTCTTGTGCCACAGTCATTCCATTATGAACTGTGATTACTTAAAGTTTTTTCAGGATGTTTAATACTAGTAAAAAATAATGTTTGACGTATAAAAGCATTTAAAAATATATGTAAAGACAGTTTATTGTATTTAAAGTGATTTAAACAGGCAATCTGTTAGGGAGTTTAATTTGTTAGATTTTAATTGTGTGTTAAGAAATTTTTTAAACAGTTTAAATTGTATATAATATTTTATTACTGGTATTTGTTTAGCTGTAACAAAACTTAATGTGATGCAAATCAAAGTATTTGCTTCATTCTCAAGCAGAAAATTTATTTTACAGCAGCCAAATTATTATTGTACATAATAATTTTAAAAATATATGAAAAAATTTTACCATTTGTAACTTGAAATATTATGAATGTGATGTTTTTGGTAAGCTATGAAATACCATGTATGTTGATTTCTTGTTATGTAATTATAATATATATGCAAATATACAAATGTTATTGTACATTTTAATGCAATAAATTAGTATACATTATTATATAAACATTTATTTTTATATATAGTATTGAGTGCTGTTTAATTTGATTTATTATAGTTTGTCATAGTACAATACTTAATGATTAATAATCAAATCTCTAATCTTTTTAAACTTACATATAATCTCACAACTTTTTAATCTTGTATGTTCTTAGACAATATGTAACTACTCAATTAATTAAATTATAATTCTCTTACCTTAGGGTTTTTATTCCAAAGTCTTTCAGACGAAACCAGTTGCAAAAAGGATTACTTGGATTTGATATGTTCAATAATTACGTTAACACATGTGATACTGTCTAAAACACATACTTATTTTTATTTATCAAAATTTCGCCTTTCTTTTATGTTATTACAATCTTTCAACTATAGTACAACTGGTTGAAATTATTTCTTATCTCTATTGAGTTTTATTTTGGTTAATATTATAAGTGATATTGTTAAATAATTAAAACATTGAAAATGAACCAGTGGATAACCTCTATCTTAGCACACGCACACTCATTCTGTTACATTGATCTTTGAATAAACTCCGCCCCTGAGAAAACTCTATCGTACAAAGTTTTGGTGTTGTATATTTTCCTTTTATAACGAATAATCACCGGTTAGTTGGCATTGGTTTTAATATGCATATTAAATGTTTCTAGTTACCCATACGCAGCGTACTCCTAGGGTTAGTTGCGCGAACTGGTGTTGAATACTTGCTTCGATCTCACGCACTCCGGTACTCGTTTAACACGTTTACTGTTTGTGGTTAAAAGCCCTTACTGTTTTATACATTAAGGTTCCACATTAAGTCGGCCGAATTAATTTTATTCGCACTAATTTTTTGCAGACTGGCCACGCGGAACTGTTTTTGAGTTGTTTAAATAGATAGGCCCAATTAATCTAGGCCTATCTTATGCCCGAGGCCACTGGTTTTAATTTACGCACTTTACTGTCTGATGCTGGCTGTCTGTTGTGCACTCTCTAATGACACACTGCAGACTGTATGCTGCTTATTACCACTCTCTCTGATGACACACAGCAGACTGGGTCACAAGGCTGCTGCTATGTGATTGTGCAATGCGTCTGGCAATTGTTTTGACTGACTGTATGTATGTTGCATTGCTGTACTGGAGGCTCCTTACAGGTGAAAGTCTGGCAATTTGGAAAGTGCTTAAAATGATGATTTGAATTAATATGAAATTAAACTGGGGTGGCTCACAATTCCGTACCGTTACAATACCCCCCCAATAAGAGGTTGAAGGCCGAAGCGTTCAAACTCTTATTGCCTAAACCTAAGAGTATCAGTGAGGATATGGCGCCGCAACCCCCCTGAACACTACTAAATCATGGGTTCTTACCCCCCTAGTCTGGCGACTGCGACAGCACCCATCCGATCTTACTGGACTTCTCTGTTCGAGATCCCAACACCGAAAAATCGAACAGATACCCGACCCAGTATCGCCTGACTTTAAAACATGTAATTAAAAATTGACAAACGGCTTTCCATCCCTCCATATCCCACATCTGATTTGTTTCCTCTTAGCCGTACTGGTTCATTGACAACGTACTGGCTCATTTTATATTATAGACCCTAAACAATAGTATTAAATAAAACAATATTGGTTTACAATGGTACACCTAAATTCCAGTTAAATTGAATAATATTCTCCATACAATGTTGCCCAACCAAAATGACACATTAATTATACAAAATATCCTTAACTACTATATATGTATGTAGGACAAAATTCATGACATGTGTAAAGTCTATATGGACAGTAATATACACATCTTATTTTCCAGACACTATCTCATCCTGAACGTTTTCCATTAGTTGTCAGTGTTAAATAAATGTTTTAATCATTATTGGCATCAATTAGTATTTAATTTATAATTCCAATTTGAATTTAAATGAAAATAAAGTTAAGTTCATTGTTAAAAATCATTGTTTCTATTAATTTTATTACTAAATTAATTTAATTGTATTTAATTTACTTTAATTAATTCAATTAATCTCAAAAGTTACAGTAATTGCCTCATTATTATTTTGTCTGTAAAAATTTAATTTCAATTCCTTTCTATCACAATAAGCTTTTACTCAAGCTACTGGTTCAGCAGACTACAACATTCTTTGTTATTGTCACCAAGTATGTCTGTGAACCTTAGTCTCAACATACCACACATGTTTATATAAACACTAGTCTGCAAGACTCACATAGTATAAACATTCTGGTTACATCATGTACTAACACCTGTACTTTTCAGTCTTTATAAATTTTTTAGATAACATATTTATCAATGTCTATTTCTTACAGTTCAACCAAATATACTTTTAATTCACCTTTCAATTATTATTTCTCTTTTAATTACAATTTCTATTTAATGCTATTATCTCAATACCATTATTATTATTATTACACTCTTTTCACACCTGTAAACATTTTACTCTATCTGATTAGTATTATGAACTTTATACTTACAATACACATTCCACCTATTGACATGAATACAAAATACGCACCACACACACACACACACACACCAATACCTCCGTGTAACCTCTGAAACATTTAACAACAATGTTATTTCATACAAACAATTTAACCTTTTATAATACATACAATTAATTTCACTACACATGTATTTACAATTCTTCAGCAATAATTATTCAGTTATGTCACACTTCAATATCAAAATTCAGCTAGGTCATTACCATATATTAACATATTTAAAATGTCCATACACTGCTTTCAACCTCCATCGTCAAAAATTAATCGGGGTTTCAAATAACAATTTTCAATTTTATTTACATTCTGTATACGGTTATCTTGTATATAGTAACCATAAAATTTCTGTTTGTTCATTTTACCATAATAATCATATACCAGGTCAACATCGAGTACATCGGTTAAGTCTCCATCAGTAATATTCATTATCAAGTCAGTTATTTTTTCATCATAAGGTAAATTATTATTGTTTGAACATGTATTATCAAAATAATCTTCACTCTCTATTTTAACAGGTAAGTGTTTCGTCTCTAACATCTCTCTCAACTCATTATAGTCTCTCTTTACTTTGTATAACTCTGTCTCTCTTTCACTACACCGTTCTATATTTAAACTTCTCTCATCATAACACCATATCATACTTTCTCTCTCATTCCATGCAGAGGGTACAAAATTATTCAACAAAATTAAGCAACTCAAATCTTTCACTAATAAGGGTCTCTTGCCCAAAAATAACACTTTTGAACACTCTGGTTCATCACAAATAAGGGGAAAATTTCCTCTCTGCCCTACACATTCAACTACTCTCTCTCTCCATTCTTTTTCTAATTCAACAACACTAATTATTACTTCATTACAACTTATCATTTTCTCACTCTCACTTACTGTTTTGCTATCTATTTTCAATGTATCACTTTCTGATACCACCCTTTCAATCACCTTACCATTTTCAATATTATTGTTACTATTTATCTTACTCTCTACTACCACGTTTTTACACATATCATTATAATTATCATCTGTTTTATACTCAAAATTTTCAGTTACCTTTTGTATTTGTTTCTCAATTTGTTCTACCACTTGTTCTTTAAATGTATTGAAACATTCATTCGTCTGTTGTTTCATATCATATAAACGCTTATCAAATTTTTGGTCAATATTATTTATATCGCCCTTTAACTCATGGAACTTAACATCACTTACATCAAAACGACTGTTTATAATATCAAATTTACTATTCTGTACATTGACTTTCATATCTAATTCATTATTCTGATTTTTTAATACATTGAATTTAGCGTCCGAGTCACTCTTCTGTTCATCAAATTTCGCATTAAAACTACTCAAGTTATCAGATATTGTTTTCATGAAATTACACATATCTTCCATTGACAACTGTTTAATTCGTGTCGTCATTGGAGTAGATTGTACTGCTACATTTTTGTCAATGAAGCTGACTTCATTATTAATTTTATTTTCCCTATTCAATTTTGGGGTTATTTGGATCCCCGAATCATCTGTATTATTTATTTCATTTGTAATATCTGGTTTTATTTTATTGTCCTGACTCCCATCTGGAGTCGAGTGGACCTCAATATTATGCATAATAGCCGATTCATCAAAATTGTCAACATTAGTTACTTCATTGACATCGTCATTATTCGCTGCCATTTTATACAAGTTTATATAATGTTACACAAGAATATTAATCTTATCCACTATTGACTTAACCCTTTTTATATTTAATTTACCAAAGCGTCCTCCCTCTCAAATAACCCTTTCTGCAGCTTAATTAGGTCTGGCGAATATAGGTTGTAACCTATACTCACGTCCCTGTTCGGGCGCCAAATGTAACTACTCAATTAATTAAATTATAATTCTCTTACCTTAGGGTTTTTATTCCAAAGTCTTTCAGACGAAACCAGCTGCAAAAAGGATTACTTGGATTTGATATGTTCAATAATTACGTTAACACATGTGATACTGTCTAAAACACATACTTATTTTTATTTATCAAAATTTCGCCTTTCTTTTATGTTATTACAATCTTTCAACTATAGTACAACTGGTTGAAATTATTTCTTATCTCTATTGAGTTTTATTTTGGTTAATATTATAAGTGATATTGTTAAATAATTAAAACATTGAAAATGAACCAGTGGATAACCTCTATCTTAGCACACGCACACTCATTCTGTTACATTGATCTTTGAATAAACTCCGCCCCTGAGAAAACTCTATCGTACAAAGTTTTGGTGTTGTATATTTTCCTTTTATAATGAATAATCACCGGTTAGTTGGCATTGGTTTTAATATGCATATTAAATGTTTCTAGTTACCCATACGCAGCGTACTCCTAGGGTTAGTTGCGCGAACTGGTGTTGAATACTTGCTTCGATCTCACGCACTCCGGTACTCGTTTAACACGTTTACTGTTTGTGGTTAAAAGCCCTTACTGTTTTATACATTAAGGTTCCACATTAAGTCGGCCGAATTAATTTTATTCGCACTAATTTTTTGCAGACTGGCCACGCGGAACTGTTTTTGAGTTGTTTAAATAGATAGGCCCAATTAATCTAGGCCTATCTTATGCCCGAGGCCACTGGTTTTAATTTACGCACTTTACTGTCTGATGCTGGCTGTCTGTTGTGCACTCTCTAATGACACACTGCAGACTGTATGCTGCTTATTACCACTCTCTCTGATGACACACAGCAGACTGGGTCACAAGGCTGCTGCTATGTGATTGTGCAATGCGTCTGGCAATTGTTTTGACTGACTGTATGTATGTTGCATTGCTGTACTGGAGGCTCCTTACAGGTGAAAGTCTGGCAATTTGGAAAGTGCTTAAAATGATGATTTGAATTAATATGAAATTAAACTGGGGTGGCTCACAATTCCGTACCGTTACAATACCCCCCCAATAAGAGGTTGAAGGCCGAAGCGTTCAAACTCTTATTGCCTAAACCTAAGAGTATCAGTGAGGATATGGCGCCGCAACCCCCCTGAACACTACTAAATCATGGGTTCTTACCCCCCTAGTCTGGCGACTGCGACAGCACCCATCCGATCTTACTGGACTTCTCTGTTCGAGATCCCAACACCGAAAAATCGAACAGATACCCGACCCAGTATCGCCTGACTTTAAAACATGTAATTAAAAATTGACAAACGGCTTTCCATCCCTCCATATCCCACATCTGATTTGTTTCCTCTTAGCCGTACTGGTTCATTGACAACGTACTGGCTCATTTTATATTATAGACCCTAAACAATAGTATTAAATAAAACAATATTGGTTTACAATGGTACACCTAAATTCCAGTTAAATTGAATAATATTCTCCATACAATGTTGCCCAACCAAAATGACACATTAATTATACAAAATATCCTTAACTACTATATATGTATGTAGGACAAAATTCATGACATGTGTAAAGTCTATATGGACAGTAATATACACATCTTATTTTCCAGACACTATCTCATCCTGAACGTTTTCCATTAGTTGTCAGTGTTAAATAAATGTTTTAATCATTATTGGCATCAATTAGTATTTAATTTATAATTCCAATTTGAATTTAAATGAAAATAAAGTTAAGTTCATTGTTAAAAATCATTGTTTCTATTAATTTTATTACTAAATTAATTTAATTGTATTTAATTTACTTTAATTAATTCAATTAATCTCAAAAGTTACAGTAATTGCCTCATTATTATTTTGTCTGTAAAAATTTAATTTCAATTCCTTTCTATCACAATAAGCTTTTACTCAAGCTACTGGTTCAGCAGACTACAACATTCTTTGTTATTGTCACCAAGTATGTCTGTGAACCTTAGTCTCAACATACCACACATGTTTATATAAACACTAGTCTGCAAGACTCACATAGTATAAACATTCTGGTTACATCATGTACTAACACCTGTACTTTTCAGTCTTTATAAATTTTTTAGATAACATATTTATCAATGTCTATTTCTTACAGTTCAACCAAATATACTTTTAATTCACCTTTCAATTATTATTTCTCTTTTAATTACAATTTCTATTTAATGCTATTATCTCAATACCATTATTATTATTATTACACTCTTTTCACACCTGTAAACATTTTACTCTATCTGATTAGTATTATGAACTTTATACTTACAATACACATTCCACCTATTGACATGAATACAAAATACGCACCACACACACACACACACACCAATACCTCCGTGTAACCTCTGAAACATTTAACAACAATGTTATTTCATACAAACAATTTAACCTTTTATAATACATACAATTAATTTCACTACACATGTATTTACAATTCTTCAGCAATAATTATTCAGTTATGTCACACTTCAATATCAAAATTCAGCTAGGTCATTACCATATATTAACATATTTAAAATGTCCATACACTGCTTTCAACCTCCATCGTCAAAAATTAATCGGGGTTTCAAATAACAATTTTCAATTTTATTTACATTCTGTATACGGTTATCTTGTATATAGTAACCATAAAATTTCTGTTTGTTCATTTTACCATAATAATCATATACCAGGTCAACATCGAGTACATCGGTTAAGTCTCCATCAGTAATATTCATTATCAAGTCAGTTATTTTTTCATCATAAGGTAAATTATTATTGTTTGAACATGTATTATCAAAATAATCTTCACTCTCTATTTTAACAGGTAAGTGTTTCGTCTCTAACATCTCTCTCAACTCATTATAGTCTCTCTTTACTTTGTATAACTCTGTCTCTCTTTCACTACACCGTTCTATATTTAAACTTCTCTCATCATAACACCATATCATACTTTCTCTCTCATTCCATGCAGAGGGTACAAAATTATTCAACAAAATTAAGCAACTCAAATCTTTCACTAATAAGGGTCTCTTGCCCAAAAATAACACTTTTGAACACTCTGGTTCATCACAAATAAGGGGAAAATTTCCTCTCTGCCCTACACATTCAACTACTCTCTCTCTCCATTCTTTTTCTAATTCAACAACACTAATTATTACTTCATTACAACTTATCATTTTCTCACTCTCACTTACTGTTTTGCTATCTATTTTCAATGTATCACTTTCTGATACCACCCTTTCAATCACCTTACCATTTTCAATATTATTGTTACTATTTATCTTACTCTCTACTACCACGTTTTTACACATATCATTATAATTATCATCTGTTTTATACTCAAAATTTTCAGTTACCTTTTGTATTTGTTTCTCAATTTGTTCTACCACTTGTTCTTTAAATGTATTGAAACATTCATTCGTCTGTTGTTTCATATCATATAAACGCTTATCAAATTTTTGGTCAATATTATTTATATCGCCCTTTAACTCATGGAACTTAACATCACTTACATCAAAACGACTGTTTATAATATCAAATTTACTATTCTGTACATTGACTTTCATATCTAGTTCATTATTCTGATTTTTTAATACATTGAATTTAGCGTCCGAGTCACTCTTCTGTTCATCAAATTTCGCATTAAAACTACTCAAGTTATCAGATATTGTTTTCATGAAATTACACATATCTTCCATTGACAACTGTTTAATTCGTGTCGTCATTGGAGTAGATTGTACTGCTACATTTTTGTCAATGAAGCTGACTTCATTATTAATTTTATTTTCCCTATTCAATTTTGGGGTTATTTGGATCCCCGAATCATCTGTATTATTTATTTCATTTGTAATATCTGGTTTTATTTTATTGTCCTGACTCCCATCTGGAGTCGAGTGGACCTCAATATTATGCATAATAGCCGATTCATCAAAATTGTCAACATTAGTTACTTCATTGACATCGTCATTATTCGCTGCCATTTTATACAAGTTTATATAATGTTACACAAGAATATTAATCTTATCCACTATTGACTTAACCCTTTTTATATTTAATTTACCAAAGCGTCCTCCCTCTCAAATAACCCTTTCTGCAGCTTAATTAGGTCTGGCGAATATAGGTTGTAACCTATACTCACGTCCCTGTTCGGGCGCCAAATGTAACTACTCAATTAATTAAATTATAATTCTCTTACCTTAGGGTTTTTATTCCAAAGTCTTTCAGACGAAACCAGCTGCAAAAAGGATTACTTGGATTTGATATGTTCAATAATTACGTTAACACATGTGATACTGTCTAAAACACATACTTATTTTTATTTATCAAAATTTCGCCTTTCTTTTATGTTATTACAATCTTTCAACTATAGTACAACTGGTTGAAATTATTTCTTATCTCTATTGAGTTTTATTTTGGTTAATATTATAAGTGATATTGTTAAATAATTAAAACATTGAAAATGAACCAGTGGATAACCTCTATCTTAGCACACGCACACTCATTCTGTTACATTGATCTTTGAATAAACTCCGCCCCTGAGAAAACTCTATCGTACAAAGTTTTGGTGTTGTATATTTTCCTTTTATAACGAATAATCACCGGTTAGTTGGCATTGGTTTTAATATGCATATTAAATGTTTCTAGTTACCCATACGCAGCGTACTCCTAGGGTTAGTTGCGCGAACTGGTGTTGAATACTTGCTTCGATCTCACGCACTCCGGTACTCGTTTAACACGTTTACTGTTTGTGGTTAAAAGCCCTTACTGTTTTATACATTAAGGTTCCACATTAAGTCGGCCGAATTAATTTTATTCGCACTAATTTTTTGCAGACTGGCCACGCGGAACTGTTTTTGAGTTGTTTAAATAGATAGGCCCAATTAATCTAGGCCTATCTTATGCCCGAGGCCACTGGTTTTAATTTACGCACTTTACTGTCTGATGCTGGCTGTCTGTTGTGCACTCTCTAATGACACACTGCAGACTGTATGCTGCTTATTACCACTCTCTCTGATGACACACAGCAGACTGGGTCACAAGGCTGCTGCTATGTGATTGTGCAATGCGTCTGGCAATTGTTTTGACTGACTGTATGTATGTTGCATTGCTGTACTGGAGGCTCCTTACAGGTGAAAGTCTGGCAATTTGGAAAGTGCTTAAAATGATGATTTGAATTAATATGAAATTAAACTGGGGTGGCTCACAATTCCGTACCGTTACAAATATAGTCCATTCTGTAACAATCGTTATGCTGGAATTTTCTTGAAAGTAACTTTTTCTGTTCTGTTTGAACGGAATTTTAGAAAGTTAATCTAAAATTAAAATGCATTCTGAATGTATTGCTAAGTAAAGCCAATAGTAAGGATAGGAAAAAATGTACAGAAATATCTATTATTAAATGTTATTTTCGCTATAAAAGTTTGCTTCAGTCGTTTCTGGTTCTAAAATTCTTTCTTTTTCTTCCATGTTCCATAAGGAAATGGAATTATGGTGATCGCGAAAAAAATTGTGTTCTAGATAAGGACTGATTCTGATTCTACTACCCTCAAAACATGAAGAAAAGTAATTTTCCTAAAAGTGTCTGTGTGTAGAAATTTTTCTATAGCGAACAATAACTGATGCAAATTCAAACAGAATCAAATAATTTTGCCTGCATATGTGCTCGAGTTGTAGAGGACTCAAGGCCTGTTGATTTGGTGAAGATCGGTTAAGGGCAAGGGGTAGTCAACAACAACATAACAATCCAGTGTAGAAAGGTAGATGAAATATCTATAAAAGAAAAGGGTAGTTGAAGGGGGAGGGGATAATTTTTTTATATGTGTACTAAGTTATTGGCAACAATGAAGTAGTTTTTACGGAAATATTACACTTCAATTTGTCAAACATAAAACTCGATTTACAAGGTGGAGGATATTTTTTGAGAAATTATCGAACTGAATTCAAGTAAATGATTTTAAATATAAATATTAGAACATGGAAATCATGTATGGTTCTCCATACCGACTTTTTTTTTAATGCTTGCTTGAGCATCTGGTAAACTGTCTTAACACTTGAGACCCAAGCGTTATTATACTTTCTAACATTCCATGAATATCGATTCTGTATGTTTTTGTTGTAGTTTTATCAATGTCTTATTATATAGTCAGTGACAGACATAATGATTGTTTCACTGCCGCTGTATTATTCATTACACTTGTGAAAGAAGAAAAAGAAATTCTTATCATTATAGGTTGTTAGAGAGATATTTATTTCTTATTAAGTATGTTAATGTAAATATCTAAATTTGTTAGTAATCCACATTGATAACATATTGAGAGCATGGAAATCCAGAATGACTTCGGGAATACAGCTTAACAAATCAATTTGTATGGGTTCTCTGCTATATGCGGGTGACATAGTTCTTATTCAAGAAAATGAGGATGATTTACAAAGAGCTGTGTTTCAATTATAAGAAGTGGCAAGAGAGTATTCAGTGACAATTTCAGTAAGCAAGACCAAGAACCATGGACTTTAAAGGTGAATATCCAGTGAGGACTAAGATGGTTATAAACAACAGAACTTTACATCAAGTGACCCGTTTCAAATATCTCGGCAGTGCAGGAAACTATGAATCTGAATATGACATAGGAGAGAAGATAAAATACATTTCAGAATATTCATAGAAATCATAGAAATAAAACAAGACACAGCTTAAGGATTTAATTTTATAAGACAATTGCAATACCCACATTGATTAATGCCAGTGAGGCGTTGGTCATGACAAAAAAGGAAAACGGCAAGAGTCAGAGTGCTTAAATGCAGTTTTCGAAATACTTTAAACTATACATTGCAAGATAGAATAAGGAATGAGGCTATCAGAGGAGAACTCGAAGTACAGGAAATAAATGAAATTATTTCAGCTTACAGAAGACAATGGTGTGATCATCTGCAAAGGATGACAGAGGATCGATTGCCATAAGCAGCACTGAACTATACAGCCATTGGTAGAAGAGATGTGGGTCGTCCGAGGATGAGATGGGTGCCGGAACAGGTTCATATAACCTAATTCTCGAAGTGAAGAAGAAGAAGTTAGTAATCCTCAACTAATCTGTTAGTACGTTACATTATAATATACCCATCATAATTTAAAGATTGTAACTATAAGATAAGCCAATAAAACTGACAATTACAAGCATAGGTTTTTTCCAGTAACATTTGCTGTATTCAGTAATGCTTGACATAAGTAATTAATGAATTGATATGCAATATTTATGTACGACTGAGCACTAAATTTTTGAACAGAATATGTTTACAGATTTACAGACAAGTGGTTTTACATATAGTTTTGTTATTTCAAATAGGCTGTTAAGACATTTCACTATCTTGGACGTGACATTACTTATGATTAAGACAGAGATATAGAAAATAAAGTGATGAATTTCACAAGAATGTGTGGAACGATTTGGAGAATGTTAGAAAATAAATTTATAAAAGAAACCCAAATAAAATTTTATAAAACACTGTCAATACCTACACTACTGTATAGTTCTGAAACTTGGGTCATAAAGGAAAAAGATGAACAGAAGATACAAACAGCAGAATTGGAATTTCTGAGATCAGTTAAAAGGTGTAATAGACGAGATCATATAAGAAATGAAGAGATAAGAAGTGATTTAGATATTTTTTCAGTTAATGAAAGGATTAAAGGATACAGAAGAAAATGGATTTAACACATAGATATAATGGAAGAAAGTAGAATACTGAAGATGGCGAAAGATTACAACCCTAGAGGCAGAAGAAGAGTTGGTAGACCTAAAAAAAGGTGGACTGTGGAATAGGAACAGGCCACTAAAGCCTAAAACCATTAAGAAGATGGTGATGATGATGACATTGGCTGTTCTAACTCTACTTCAATAGCCATTTATCCTCGTCAACTTGTACAATTAAAATCTGGGACAAAATTTGTAAGGATCTGGTTCTACATTGAAAAGGGAACATTCAGCTTAACAAAAAAAAAAAATACATTTCAAAAAAGTTGTCTAATTTTGAACAGATTGAGGCCTACGGACGAGCATTACTTGTTTGCATCATTCCGCTCTTGGGTCGTGAGGACGAGCATAACTCCATGAATTTATTAGCAGCTTTTATGTTGAATTAGATGACTATTATCTGTCTATAGGTTTGTTTGGTACGAACTGTAATGACAGTTTAGTTCTGCAGTACAACTGCAGAGGAAGACATGTTTGAATTGGTATCCAAGTCACTTATTGACAAATCTGTATAATATTTACCTTATTTCTTCCGTCATGTTGTGTTTGATTTGAGTAACGCGTTTTGAAACATATGTTTCATCTTCAGAAATAAATAAAAATTCACTTAGCGAGGTCGTTACATATTAAAATTGGAAATATTGGAAAATGATTCCACACATATCTGCATTACATGAGTGCGCACTCGAGTCGGACCGATCGGACACTGACTATCAATAGCTATTGTGTAAACAATAGCCAGTATATGTGTGTGTGACGTGGTGTACAACATGGTATCAGACACATATTATATCATATTATTATTATTATTGGATCCTTCAGTCTTTCGAAATCTGCATAATTTATATGCACAGGGCATAATTCATTTGATGCAGTTAATAAGTTCAGATAACTGGGTAAGGTGATAGGTGATAGATAATGAAGGGTCCATAAGCACATGACAGGATACAAATAGGAAATAGGGCATATTATGCCAACAGCAGACTATTGAGAAGCCAACTCGTTAGTCGTAACACAAAAATAAAAATTATCTTGTTGTTGCATCCTCTTCGTTCACTTATTAATTTAATAATATATATATACTTTCACTTATGAACTTACTATTGTCACTTCCCAAACGTTTCAAGATGTTGTTTCTCTTCTTCAGTGGGTTGAGTTGTATAAAAACATACTTATTTATACATTTAATTCACTTCTACTTACCTTTGTTCCTAAGGGTCCCCCCAGAGTTCTCCTATAAGCGAGATCAGAAACAGTGTGAGGTTACGAAATAATTCTGAATACCCATTTTGAATGAAGAGAATTTAACTTTTCCTTTTATTTTAAAATCATTTGACAGATTTGAATTTTTTACTTTTCCTCCAAATATAGATTTTACATACTTTAAAAATATTATGATTTTACAGGTTGTGTAATCATTACGTCTTATGTACTATTCTTATTTTCTACTACTTACATACATTAAACAAGAGAGCCCAGCCTGCCATTTTCACTTAAATTAGGGTGAACTTTTGAATTTTTAGGGTGGCGCGAATTCTCTGCCGCATTCCTCGACAACAACTGCGCCTTACTGCTTTGTTTCGAACTGTTGCTTAACACGGGTTCTGGTATACTGACAAATACGTTGCACAATAATACAGTTTTACAATATTTTATACAAGCCCGCCCGAAAATGAAATAAGTAAAAATATAAATGCCCCAAACCGTTAAAATAAAAACACCCAAAATTTGACCCGCTACAATACCCCCTCGATGAGAATTCTGCTGTTCATAACAGAAGAAATCTCATCGATAACCCCGAAGAGGACCAGAGAGGAACTGGTGCCAACAACCCCCTTGTTCTTACTACTTATGGGTACACTACCCCCCTGGCTCAGCGACCATGGACTCATCTGAACGAGATCACTGGACTTCTCCGTAAGAGATCCCAACACCGAGAAATCGAACAGACTCACACCACAGCGCGCCTCGCCTTCTAACATGCTACCCCCAAAAATCCTCAATCCCTGGCTAAAATTATCCCAGCTCCTCCGCCGATATGTTTCCCCTTTTTTGCAAGCTGGGCTGCCTTTAGCAGATACTGGGCTCACACACACTAACATTACATATTGCCATAACACACTAAAAATAAAAAATTTCTCTTAAAATTTATTAAAAATTTAAAAAAATTCAAAATTAAAAAAAAAAAAAATATTTTATCAAAAAATTCTCTTCCTTGTTTTTCTAAATTTTTGTTTCACATGACTTAACCTAGACATTTCTACTAAGCTAAACACATCCTTACTCTAACATGAGAACCACTTATAGTCTACCAATACAATGCAATACAATAAAATAAACATGGTTAATGCACACATAATAAAATAATCATTATTCAAAAATATTCACTCGCTGGCAGGCGAAAAATCAAGTTTTTTTTTTTCAAAAAAAATTAAATTTTTCAAAAATTTTAAAATTCAAAAAAAAATTTAAATTTATTCATTAAAAAATTTTATTAAATTTATTTATTAAATAACATATTTATTAAAATTATTCAAATATTGGTTTGACTTAATTAAACAAACAAATTAAATTGCCTTCCTACTATACAAGCTTAGTAGGTGTATGACCTCATCAGCTGATCGAAACTAGGTCAAGTCCAAAACCCTTGACCTACATATGTTACGTATACTCTCTGCACCTACATTAAACATCTGTAACAATCTAACTCAAAGCACAAAACATAATAAAATAAAATATTTAAAATGAACAAAATATTAATATAATAATCAAATTGACTTTTACATAATAATAAAATAAACAATTCTTAACTTTACATTATTTTCAATTCTATCAAAATTTTGTCACTGGCAAAAAAAATGAAAATTTCATATCTTTATCATAAATCACTCTCTCTATTTGACAATCTTACTTTATTCTACTGTGGGTGATTTGAACTATTTATTCTCATTGACTGTACTACTAGATCTGTATACATATATAATCTTTATTCCCCTGACTCTACTATTAACTTTTACTACATGACACCCATCTCTATAAAATATCTATCAAAACACTCTAAATTCAATTTACCTCTGGCACCGCTCATCTTTGTACTAGGATGTGTGTTCCCTACCTGGCTATAACCATACGAGCCAATGCCCCTCCAAAATATCGGCAAACACTCACGCGAACTACTCTATTCTCGCCACAACGCCGCACGTTGTTCACACCTTACCACCTCATCCTTACTACAAAATATCATCAACAAATATGTTTAAATCTCATTCACATTACTCATCTCTACATATACTCACTACTACTGTGTCCCGAAAATATCTAACACTATCTCTGTGTGTTACCTGTATTTCAAAATTCTTATTCTCTTTAACTCCCATTACAATTAACTCTGCTTAACTCACCTACCTTATTTCATTATCACCCAAAATCTATTTTCCACATTTTACCTTGATATAACACTAGAAAATTCATCACTTCTCTCCTTACAATAATATACCTCCATTTGAACACATTATCTATTTAATCATCTACCAATCATTATAGAATCTTAATTTCATAAAATCATTTAACTTCATTCTCAAACTTTCTTTTATACAACCTTAATTAAGTAATTAATTTTCAATTATTTAATTCAATTATTTAACAGTTCACAATTATTTTCATCGCTTATTTAGTCTGTGAAATTATATAATTATTATTAATTTATACTGGTTAATTGCAAATTCAATTTAATTGATAATGAATGTTATCACTTTCTACTGTACATACACATTGTTTACATAACCTATAGTACACTATAATGTAATACACAAATACACTTAACATAATGACAGTAACACATAAAAGAATATACAGTCCAACTCATTATTTCTTATCATTACCCACAAATCGTTCCATAAGAATGCACTTCAAAACCACATTATTCATATCATTAAATGTTCATGAACAATAAACAATAAACAATTACCCCATATCGTCAAACAATAGTCTAATCTTATGATTATACCAGTCATTTACTATTGAATACACTATCTCGTGATTATCAATATAATGATTACCTGTCTTGTCATATTCTTCTACAATATCGTCATATACCTGGTCACGCTCGAGTATGGTCCTGTCGCCTTTATTATATTCTGTTAACATTAGATAGGTTATATTATCATCATCATCTACTGCCATCTCAATTTCACTATACGGTAAGTACTCCTTCTTTTTATTATTTCTCTCTATGTCTAACTTTTTTACGAATTCTTCATAATTTCTCTTTACTTTATATATCTCTATTCCTCTCTTTCTCTCTCTCTCAAAATATTTCTCACCATCATACCAAGCTACACACTCTCTCTCAAAATATACATGGGACATTACTTCATCATTATGGCACCACCTATGAAGTGCACAAAAAACCAAGGGAAATTCATCTGCAAATCTATACTCTTCCAAATACTCCCGTGAAGCCATTTCTTCACCCCCCACTACAACATTACGGGAAAAATCTACCCCCTGCATCCACTCTACCTGTAAATTCTTTCTACTTTCTCTCTCTAACTCATCACACACAACCATCTTATCAACTTCTACTCTTTCTACAATTACGTTATCACTTTCAACATCTGCACCATCATTTTCTAACACTACATTTTTATTTGTATTATCATTGTTACCACTGGTAAACCCATTATTTAAATTATCATTTCCCCTACTACTTACCCTGTCATCTTTGTTCGATTTTAATTTGTTTATTACTTTCTCATTTTCTAATTCTATTTCGCCTAACCGTGTCTCTATTTCACTTAATCTTTTATCATAAATACAGCCTTGTTCCTGAATTTCTTTTTTCACTTCATCAAATTGCACGTTAAGATTATTTTGGACATTTCTAATTTCGTTTTTCTGTTCGCTAAAAAGTGCTTGCATCATTTTAATTATTTCGTTATTATCTGCCATTTTAACTTTTGTTTAAATATTTCTATTTCTTTCAAAAAAAATATGTTTTCGTATATTAAATATTACATATTCATATTATATTTAAAATTACTGTAAAATTTTTTCTACCACGTATAGTTACAACATAACCTTATTTTACGTATTTTGTATTCTTTCGACACCCACTCTGTTTCTGAAATCTGGCTTATTTATATAATTATTTTATATAATGTCCCTGTTCGGGCGCCATTTGTATAAAAACATACTTATTTATACATTTAATTCACTTCTACTTACCTTTGTTCCTAAGGGTCCCCCCAGAGTTCTCCTATAAGCGAGATCAGAAACAGTGTGAGGTTACGAAATAATTCTGAATACCCATTTTGAATGAAGAGAATTTAACTTTTCCTTTTATTTTAAAATCATTTGACAGATTTGAATTTTTTACTTTTCCTCCAAATATAGATTTTACATACTTTAAAAATATTATGATTTTACAGGTTGTGTAATCATTACGTCTTATGTACTATTCTTATTTTCTACTACTTACATACATTAAACAAGAGAGCCCAGCCTGCCATTTTCACTTAAATTAATTTTAATTTATTTGATACCCCATACCTTGATAAAACCCCAACCCTTACACTTTCAGTAGACGAAATAACCCCCGGCCACGTGGTCTTCGCGCACATCCATTTCTTTTCTAATTTCGTGTGTAATGTCCAAAAGGTGTTTAATGTTGTTTTACATTTTTCCCGACCGCGGTCACATAAACTTTTTCGGCTATTTCACTGTTATATCAGTTAAAAAAAAAATTTGTTTCTGAGCCCGGTTGACGGGCGGCCTGCGCAGGCGAGAGTCGACCAAAGACTGACTGCGTCTCTCAGTTCCCCACTCCGGGAGTATTTTAGTCAAGACGACGGACATCAATGCCTTGTATGTAGTCGTCACAGTTTCGACTCATGCTAGTCATGTAGTTGTTGGAGTGACGATAGCAGACGATTTCAACTAGGCACTGGCTAATGTCATAAAAGTGGGTGGGACTTAAAACAGCACTTCCGCAAGGTCTTGGAGAAGGCGATGAATATTATCCTCTCTAGCCATCTTGGTTTTTTACCATCGCTTGGGTAGGCGCTCACACTCGAGTAGTGGCGTGTGTGCGCTGCCACACCAGTACAGATTTCTGCGAATTTTTAGGGTGGCGCGAATTCTCTGCCGCATTCCTCGACAACAACTGCGCCTTACTGCTTTGTTTCGAACTGTTGCTTAACACGGGTTCTGGTATACTGACAAATACGTTGCACAATAATACAGTTTTACAATATTTTATACAAGCCCGCCCGAAAATGAAATAAGTAAAAATATAAATGCCCCAAACCGTTAAAATAAAAACACCCAAAATTTGACCCGCTACAATACCCCCTCGATGAGAATTCTGCTGTTCATAACAGAAGAAATCTCATCGATAACCCCGAAGAGGACCAGAGAGGAACTGGTGCCAACAACCCCCTTGTTCTTACTACTTATGGGTACACTACCCCCCTGGCTCAGCGACCATGGACTCATCTGAACGAGATCACTGGACTTCTCCGTAAGAGATCCCAACACCGAGAAATCGAACAGACTCACACCACAGCGCGCCTCGCCTTCTAACATGCTACCCCCAAAAATCCTCAATCCCTGGCTAAAATTATCCCAGCTCCTCCGCCGATATGTTTCCCCTTTTTTGCAAGCTGGGCTGCCTTTAGCAGATACTGGGCTCACACACACTAACATTACATATTGCCATAACACACTAAAAATAAAAAATTTCTCTTAAAATTTATTAAAAATTTAAAAAAATTCAAAATTAAAAAAAAAAAAAATATTTTATCAAAAAATTCTCTTCCTTGTTTTTCTAAATTTTTGTTTCACATGACTTAACCTAGACATTTCTACTAAGCTAAACACATCCTTACTCTAACATGAGAACCACTTATAGTCTACCAATACAATGCAATACAATAAAATAAACATGGTTAATGCACACATAATAAAATAATCATTATTCAAAAATATTCACTCGCTGGCAGGCGAAAAATCAAGTTTTTTTTTTTTTCAAAAAAAATTAAATTTTTCAAAAATTTTAAAATTCAAAAAAAAATTTAAATTTATTCATTAAAAAATTTTATTAAATTTATTTATTAAATAACATATTTATTAAAATTATTCAAATATTGGTTTGACTTAATTAAACAAACAAATTAAATTGCCTTCCTACTATACAAGCTTAGTAGGTGTATGACCTCATCAGCTGATCGAAACTAGGTCAAGTCCAAAACCCTTGACCTACATATGTTACGTATACTCTCTGCACCTACATTAAACATCTGTAACAATCTAACTCAAAGCACAAAACATAATAAAATAAAATATTTAAAATGAACAAAATATTAATATAATAATCAAATTGACTTTTACATAATAATAAAATAAACAATTCTTAACTTTACATTATTTTCAATTCTATCAAAATTTTGTCACTGGCAAAAAAAATGAAAATTTCATATCTTTATCATAAATCACTCTCTCTATTTGACAATCTTACTTTATTCTACTGTGGGTGATTTGAACTATTTATTCTCATTGACTGTACTACTAGATCTGTATACATATATAATCTTTATTCCCCTGACTCTACTATTAACTTTTACTACATGACACCCATCTCTATAAAATATCTATCAAAACACTCTAAATTCAATTTACCTCTGGCACCGCTCATCTTTGTACTAGGATGTGTGTTCCCTACCTGGCTATAACCATACGAGCCAATGCCCCTCCAAAATATCGGCAAACACTCACGCGAACTACTCTATTCTCGCCACAACGCCGCACGTTGTTCACACCTTACCACCTCATCCTTACTACAAAATATCATCAACAAATATGTTTAAATCTCATTCACATTACTCATCTCTACATATACTCACTACTACTGTGTCCCGAAAATATCTAACACTATCTCTGTGTGTTACCTGTATTTCAAAATTCTTATTCTCTTTAACTCCCATTACAATTAACTCTGCTTAACTCACCTACCTTATTTCATTATCACCCAAAATCTATTTTCCACATTTTACCTTGATATAACACTAGAAAATTCATCACTTCTCTCCTTACAATAATATACCTCCATTTGAACACATTATCTATTTAATCATCTACCAATCATTATAGAATCTTAATTTCATAAAATCATTTAACTTCATTCTCAAACTTTCTTTTATACAACCTTAATTAAGTAATTAATTTTCAATTATTTAATTCAATTATTTAACAGTTCACAATTATTTTCATCGCTTATTTAGTCTGTGAAATTATATAATTATTATTAATTTATACTGGTTAATTGCAAATTCAATTTAATTGATAATGAATGTTATCACTTTCTACTGTACATACACATTGTTTACATAACCTATAGTACACTATAATGTAATACACAAATACACTTAACATAATGACAGTAACACATAAAAGAATATACAGTCCAACTCATTATTTCTTATCATTACCCACAAATCGTTCCATAAGAATGCACTTCAAAACCACATTATTCATATCATTAAATGTTCATGAACAATAAACAATAAACAATTACCCCATATCGTCAAACAATAGTCTAATCTTATGATTATACCAGTCATTTACTATTGAATACACTATCTCGTGATTATCAATATAATGATTACCTGTCTTGTCATATTCTTCTACAATATCGTCATATACCTGGTCACGCTCGAGTATGGTCCTGTCGCCTTTATTATATTCTGTTAACATTAGATAGGTTATATTATCATCATCATCTACTGCCATCTCAATTTCACTATACGGTAAGTACTCCTTCTTTTTATTATTTCTCTCTATGTCTAACTTTTCTACGAATTCTTCATAATTTCTCTTTACTTTATATATCTCTATTCCTCTCTTTCTCTCTCTCTCAAAATATTTCTCACCATCATACCAAGCTACACACTCTCTCTCAAAATATACATGGGACATTACTTCATCATTATGGCACCACCTATGAAGTGCACAAAAAACCAAGGGAAATTCATCTGCAAATCTATACTCTTCCAAATACTCCCGTGAAGCCATTTCTTCACCCCCCACTACAACATTACGGGAAAAATCTACCCCCTGCATCCACTCTACCTGTAAATTCTTTCTACTTTCTCTCTCTAACTCATCACACACAACCATCTTATCAACTTCTACTCTTTCTACAATTACGTTATCACTTTCAACATCTGCACCATCATTTTCTAACACTACATTTTTATTTGTATTATCATTGTTACCACTGGTAAACCCATTATTTAAATTATCATTTCCCCTACTACTTACCCTGTCATCTTTGTTCGATTTTAATTTGTTTATTACTTTCTCATTTTCTAATTCTATTTCGCCTAACCGCGTCTCTATTTCACTTAATCTTTTATCATAAATACAGCCTTGTTCCTGAATTTCTTTTTTCACTTCATCAAATTGCACGTTAAGATTATTTTGGACATTTCTAATTTCGTTTTTCTGTTCGCTAAAAAGTGCTTGCATCATTTTAATTATTTCGTTATTATCTGCCATTTTAACTTTTGTTTAAATATTTCTATTTCTTTCAAAAAAAATATGTTTTCGTATATTAAATATTACATATTCATATTATATTTAAAATTACTGTAAAATTTTTTCTACCACGTATAGTTACAACATAACCTTATTTTACGTATTTTGTATTCTTTCGACACCCACTCTGTTTCTGAAATCTGGCTTATTTATATAATTATTTTATATAATGTCCCTGTTCGGGCGCCATTTGTATAAAAACATACTTATTTACACATTTAATTCACTTCTACTTACCTTTGTTCCTAAGGGTCCCCCCAGAGTTCTCCTATAAGCGAGATCAGAAACAGTGTGAGGTTACGAAATAATTCTGAATACCCATTTTGAATGAAGAGAATTTAACTTTTCCTTTTATTTTAAAATCATTTGACAGATTTGAATTTTTTACTTTTCCTCCAAATATAGATTTTACATACTTTAAAAATATTATGATTTTACAGGTTGTGTAATCATTACGTCTTATGTACTATTCTTATTTTCTACTACTTACATACATTAAACAAGAGAGCCCAGCCTGCCATTTTCACTTAAATTAATTTTAATTTATTTGATACCCCATACCTTGATAAAACCCCAACCCTTACACTTTCAGTAGACGAAATAACCCCCGGCCACGTGGTCTTCGCGCACATCCATTTCTTTTCTAATTTCGTGTGTAATGTCCAAAAGGTGTTTAATGTTGTTTTACATTTTTCCCGACCGCGGTCACATAAACTTTTTCGGCTATTTCACTGTTATATCAGTTTAAAAAAAAATTTGTTTCTGAGCCCGGTTGACGGGCGGCCTGCGCAGGCGAGAGTCGACCAAAGACTGACTGCGTCTCTCAGTTCCCCACTCCGGGAGTATTTTAGTCAAGACGACGGACATCAATGCCTTGTATGTAGTCGTCACAGTTTCGACTCATGCTAGTCATGTAGTTGTTGGAGTGACGATAGCAGACGATTTCAACTAGGCACTGGCTAATGTCATAAAAGTGGGTGGGACTTAAAACAGCACTTCCACAAGGTCTTGGAGAAGGCGATGAATATTATCCTCTCTAGCCATCTTGGTTTTTTACCATCGCTTGGGTAGGCGCTCACACTCGAGTAGTGGCGTGTGTGCGCTGCCACACCAGTACAGATTTCTGCGAATTTTTAGGGTGGCGCGAATTCTCTGCCGCATTCCTCGACAACAACTGCGCCTTACTGCTTTGTTTCGAACTGTTGCTTAACACGGGTTCTGGTATACTGACAAATACGTTGCACAATAATACAGTTTTACAATATTTTATACAAGCCCGCCCGAAAATGAAATAAGTAAAAATATAAATGCCCCAAACCGTTAAAATAAAAACACCCAAAATTTGACCCGCTACAGAGTACTAACTGTCGATTACAGAATAACCGTTATGGAATGGAGTGTGTGGTGGGGGTTGATGGTAACCCACACACTCCATTCCGTAACGGTTATTCTGTAATCAACAGTTAGTACTCAACCCACTGAAGAAGAGAAACAACATCTTGAAACGTTTGGGAAGTGACAATAGTAAGTTCATAAGTGAAAGTATATATATATTATTAAAAATAAAAATGTTAGACACTTATCAGACCGGTTGTTACTTATGGAGGCGAGACATGGATGCTGATAAAAAAGGAACAAGAAACATTAAGGAGGTTTGCAAGGAAGACATGTTTGTGGCTCGGATAAACAAGATGGTGAATGTAGAATCAGTAATAACCAGGAAATAGATGAGCTTGTATATCACTAAGATATTGTTAGATTCATAAAGGTTCAACGAATACAATGGTTGATCACCTACAGTGGATGGATGATCAGCGTATGCCAAAGAAAATCCTAGGGGCCGCAGGTCTAAAAAAGTAGAAAGAGTGGCCGACCTAGGATAAGATGGTTGGATGATGTACTAGAAGATCTCAGAAGAATGGATGTGAAGGGTTACATTGATATGGTAATGGACAGGAGACTTTAGAGAAGATTATTATTGGGTCCTTCAGTCTTTCGGCTGGTTTGTACCCTTTTCACATATACCTGTGGTGCGTGTGTTACGGAGTCACTCACAGGTATATGGGACCTACAGTTTAACACCGGATCCATAGTTGGGGAGGGTTTTTACTAGGCAGGATACCTCTCGCTGGTTTGCCATCACCTTGCAAGGGGGAACGGTCGTATCTAAATAAGATGGCCCCGGCGGGAATCGAACTCGAGCTGACAGCGTAGCAGTGCCACATGCTAGCCACTACGCCACGACCGCTCCATTATGTCATATAAAAGAGGATAATTTAAGCTTTCAGGTTGTATGTGTACGTTGATTATAAGTAAATTTTTTTTTAGTTTGTTTTAAACTTACATAAAAATGCTCAGGCTCAGAAGTAGGTAGCATTTTATTTTATTTTTTTTAAATTCCACATATTGTTGGCTTACGAAGACTCTAAGTCTTTTCCAATAGTTTGTCGCAAATATCTTCTTTTGTTTACATATCTTTCAGTATGTTGGAATAATGAACATGGATATTAAATATGCAGTTACCTGTTTCAATAAAACAGAGTCAAATTCTTTACCACTTTGGTTTGTTGTAAGCAAACGTTTCGTATGAAGTGGGTTTATTTGAAAAATAATAATTGATTTTAATTTAAGTATTTTTATTAAAAAATAGTGTATGTTTTAATAATAATAATAATAACAGATGGTGCTCTGAAAGATTGCTTGTTGAATAATTCAAATTGTGTGTTTATATATATATATATATATATATATATATATTTAGTCACTTTTTGCTACAGACCGTTTCTTGATGTATATAATATATTTAATATTTATATTAAATTTACCTCAAGATGTTATTTTTCCTTATTTGGAACATGTTTCGGGTACCATCTTGTACCCATCCTCAGCCTTCCGGTTTTTTTGTCTGGTGAAGTACATATGTGTTGTTGGTTGACTATTATTATTGTGGCTTCCTTGTAACGGTACAGAAATGGGAATTTTATTTTATATAAATCAGTATTTAATTCAGTAATTCAGTAGTTAACTTTCACCTGTGGGGAGCCCCAACCAGCAGTGCACATACAGTTAGCCTAAACAATTGCCCAGACATATTGCGTAACCGCCCAGCAGCAGGCTCTTTGTGAAATGCAGTCTGCAGTTTGCCATCAGAGAGTGAACAGAAGTAAGCAGCATCAGACAGTAAAAAGTTCGTTAATTGAAAACAGTGGCCTCGGGCATGCAAGATAGTCCTAAAGCCAAAAGGGCTTATCTAACAAAAAACATAAAAAGTGTTACCATGCAATTTATGGCAGCATGGTCAAATAATTAAAAACATAAGAGTTCGAGTTACGTACGTCGACCGACTAAAAATGTTATGGGAGTGAGTTTCAAACACACGTGCAGTAAATAATGACGGACAATCAACAATAGTAACGAGTTTTCAACATTCAGAACTGAAGTTTTGTGAGTGTGACTTAAAAAGTGACTAACATGTGGTGGTGAAATTGAGCGGATATCTGATCCAGATAAGTAACAGTCAACAGTCAGAAATTTAAATAAGAATCGTTGACCATTTGTGATTCATCCCGTTAAAATAAAAGTTTGGAGTTTAAATCCAACAATGAGATCTCATAAAAAATTTTTAAATGTAAAGTAGAAAGAACGAGAAAGAGAGAGAGAGAGAGCGTAAGCGAGAATATGTATGTACAAGATCAAAGTACTGGTTTTGATAAAATAAATTCCGGAATTATAGTGTAGCAATTAATCAATTGTAATTTTCTTTACATAATTTGGAGGTTATAAGTTAATGAATTAAAGGTAGCTCTGGTAACTTTGAATATCCGTATCATGTGTTAAGTGAGTTCTTTGTGTAAATCATTGTTCAATAGTGAACTTAAATAGTGAATTTAAACCAATAGAAATAAATAATATTAATTACTAGAGCAGCCATGTGTTAAGCGTAATTATTTCGCCATTCAAACCCAAATAATCATTTCTGTAGCTGGTTTCGTCTGAACGGCCCTGGATCCGAACCCGAAAGGTAAGAGTAAGATATTATAATATATTGGCAAGTAAATAATACTGTCTCATTGGCCCCCGTACAGTGACGCGAGTGTAGGTTATAACTTACATTCGCCAGACCTAACCAAGCTGCAGAACGGGTTGTTTGGGAGTGAGGGCGATTGTCAGTATAAGTATATAAATTGTGTATAAGTAGATACTTGTAAACATGGAAAACACTATTGATTTAACTAGCACTAGTGCTGAAAATCAAATAAAAACAATAGTAACCGAAACGGTAGTAAATGAAAATATGTCAACTGAGTCGGCCAATAAAGGCGATTCAGGTATTCAGACAGAGTCACTGTCAATCAGTGACAGTAATGTAAACGAATCTGTATTAATTAATGAGGGGGGAGCAACTTCCACCCCTATTACAATTAAAACAAATACAAAAGAAAAAGAGATGTCCATGAATGACTTATTTAAACTTCTAAGTAAACGATTTGATAGTAATGATGATAAATTTGATGGTACAAATAATCGTTTGGACAGTAACGACATAACATTGAATGAAATGAAAAGGGACTTTAACTGTAAATTAGAAGTACAGAATAACATATTTAACGAATTAATTAATCGTTTTGACAATAACGAAATGACAAGTGAATTTAACTGTAAATTTGACGAAATCAGAAGTGACATTAATGAGATAAAAATGATATGAGAAAGTAGTTGTAACAAATTGAAACAAGACATTGAGAGAATAGTAGAGTCAGTGGGAGAACAGAGTAAAAGTAAAAATAATAATGATAATAAAAAAATTAACAAATGAGTGAGAGAGAGAAAGTGATATGTGGTAACAAGGTAGTAATTAGTGTTGATGAATTAGAAAAAGAATGGAGAGAGAGAGTAGATGCATGTGTAGGGCAGAGGGTAAATTTTCCCCTTATTTGTGACGAACCAAGGTGTTAGATATTTATATATTTTTAGATATTTTTATATATTTTTAAATATATTGTTTTATGGTTTTGACCTCACAACCTTGGACATTGAAGTGTGATATAACTGAGCAATCATTGATGAAGAATTGTAAATAAGTGTAGTGAATTTAAGTGTATGTATTATAAAATGTTAGATAACCAATGTATGTATGTAGTAGAAATTGTCATGATGATAATAATAATATTAATGTTTTGCAGTTTAAATAAATAACAAAAATAATTTGAAAGAAGATAATGAATGAGTTGTAATTATTGTACTTAGTGAAAGTAATTAAAAATATTGTTTTCAATAATTGATCTAATTAAAATAATTTGAAATGTTTAAATATTTTGCTTGACTTAAATGTTATATGGTTGAATTATTATTTAAATAATAATAAGATTGAAATAATGAGGTAATTACCATAATTTAGAGTCTTGAGATAATAAAATTAAATTAATTTGGTAATTAAATTAATTGAAAAGATGATTTAATAATGAACTTGTAATAATGAACTTAAACTTTATTTTCATTCGAATTCAAACTGGAATTATAAATTAAATACTAATTGATAAAAAACATAATGAGTAAAATATTTAGTAGACTGTAAGGTTATATTATTATTTTAAACTAAAGCCAGTACTTTGCAAATAAAAGAACCAGTACTTTGTAAAGAATAAGCCGGTATGGCTAAGAGGAAACGAATCAGTTGTGGGATATGGTATAATGGAAGGCCTTTTTGTTAATTTTTTAATTACATGTTATAAAGCCAGGTGATACTGTGGTGGGTATCGGTCCGAGCTTATGGTGGTGGGATCTCGAGTAGAGAAGTCCCGTAAGATCGGATGGGTGCTGCCGCAGTCGCCAGACTAGGGGGGTAAGAACCCATGATTTTAGTAGAGTGTTCAGGGGGGTTGCGGCGCCATATCCTCACTGATCCTCTTAGGGTTTAGGCAATAAGAGTTTGAACGCTTCGGCTTTCAACCTCTTATGGGGGGGGGGGGTATTGTAACGGTACAGAAATGGGAATTTTATTTTATATAAATCAGTATTTAATTCAGTAATTCAGTAGTTAACTTTCACCTGTGGGGAGCCCCAACCAGCAATGCACATACAGTTAGCCTAAACAATTGCCCAGATGTATTGCATAACCGCCCAGCAGCAGGCTCTTTGTGAAATGCAGTCTGCAGTTTGCCATCAGAGAGTGAACAGAAGTAAGCAGCATCAGACAGTAAAAAGTTCGTTAATTGAAAACAGTGGCCTCGGGCATGCAAGATAGTCCTAAAGCCAAAAGGGCTTATCTAACAAAAAACATAAAAAGTGTTACCATGCAATTTATGGCAGCATGGTCAAATAATTAAAAACATAAGAGTTCGAGTTACGTACGTCGACCGACTAAAAATGTTACGGGAGTGAGTTTCAAACACACGTGCAGTAAATAATGACGGACAATCAACAATAGTAACGAGTTTTCAACATTCAGAACTGAAGTTTTGTGAGTGTGACTTAAAAAGTGACTAACATGTGGTGGTGAAATTGAGCGGATATCTGATCCAGATAAGTAACAGTCAACAGTCAGAAATTTAAATAAGAATCGTTGACCATTTGTGATTCATCCCGTTAAAATAAAAGTTTGGAGTTTAAATCCAACAATGAGATCTCATAAAAAATTTTTAAATGTAAAGTAGAAAGAACGAGAAAGAGAGAGAGAGAGAGCGTAAGCGAGAATATGTATGTACAAGATCAAAGTACTGGTTTTGATAAAATAAATTCCGGAATTATAGTGTAGCAATTAATCAATTGTAATTTTCTTTACATAATTTGGAGGTTATAAGTTAATGAATTAAAGGTAGCTCTGGTAACTTTGAATATCCGTATCATGTGTTAAGTGAGTTCTTTGTGTAAATCATTGTTCAATAGTGAACTTAAATAGTGAATTTAAACCAATAGAAATAAATAAGATTAATTACTAGAGCAGCCATGTGTTAAGCGTAATTATTTCGCCACTCAAACCCAAATAATCATTTCTGTAGCTGGTTTCGTCTGAATGGCCCTGGATCCGAACCCGAAAGGTAAGAGTAAGATATTATATATTTGCAGTAAAATAGTGACAGTTACATTGGCTTCTGGTATTTCAAATTGGTTTTATTGTGTGTGATTGTGGTGTATGTGTTAGTTTTTTGTGTATTTTCAATGTTGAGTGCTTTGAATATTGTGTCATGTTTTGTATTGATTTGTATTTGTTCAGGTATTACAGAAAACAAACTAATACCTGAACAAATACAAATCAATACAAAACATGTCACAATATTCAAAGCACTCAACATTGAAAATACACAAAAAACTAACACATACACCACAATCACACACAATAAAACCAATTTGAAATACCAGAAGCCAACAGAAAGCCATAATAATAATAGTCAACCAACAGCACATATGTACTCCACCAGACAAAAAAACCGGAAGGCTGAGGATGGGTAAAAGATGGTACCCGAAACATGTTCCAAATAAGGAAAAATAACATCTTGAGGTAAATTTAATATAAATATTAAATGTAATATATATATATATATATATATATATATATATATATTGTAACGTAACAGAGTTGGGGTTCCTGACGTTACATAAAAACTTTGTCAACATGACTTAAAACAATGCCTAAAGTATGTTATAATGAAATGCAAGAGGGCCAATCTCACCTAAAAAATGCATTGAAGGTACCTAGTAAGGTTACTAAGTAATAAAACATTGAAGGTGTACTTAAATATAAAATATGTAAGGAGTAGTATGAGATGTAAACTATAAACACTGTGTCTAGTGGGATGAGTTTAATGTGTAGGAGTTGGGTATAATATACTGTTCAATTAATATAATATGTTATAAAATGTACTTGGTGTTGTACTGTATCATGTCATAGTGTTTACATGATATTTATTTTATGTTTTGTGTGTAGTAAGTGTGGAGCCGTTGCTTTAAGGAAGTACTAAGTCATGGGTACTCATTTCATTCATGTTAAACTTGTATTTAAATAATTAAATACAAGTACATTTATTAGGTATGATATTATGTTAAATGTATTTACTGTAATTAATTAATGAAGATGTTTAAGATAATATTTGTAAACTTGGCCAGGAAGACAATAAGTGATAATCAGTTGGCAAGTAGTTATTTAAAAACCAATGAAGGGTTCAATGATGAACTAAATAATAATAATAATGAATTGAAACCAGGAACATAAAATTGATATAAGTGGCCATAAGCCAGTGACTCTTTGTACAGTAGGTAGGTAAAGAAAAATTAAATTAAAAACAAAACAAAATTATAACATGTGTAATAAAACCAATAGGCCTAAATTTAATATTTGTAAGAGGAAATTAATACCTTTTTAATAGGTCCATTCAGATGCAAATGTAGTAAAATGTATACGGTTTAATAAGGCAGATTAAGTGAAAGTTTTATGTGAAATGGTGTAATTCCAAGCATGTAGTATTTTGTTAAATAAGAGTAGTAATATTTCCTAATTCTGGCTCTAGGATATCAAATATTATCCAATGACAGAAAAAGTAATGGTTGTTAGGGTAACAGAAATGCAAGAAATTTTGTTGATTTCAACATTCGATTGTTATATGCTATTGGGAAAAGTTCAGCAGACAAATTTAAAAAAGAGAATAAAATAAAATGAATAAAAATTAATAAATCAAATGTCTTAAAGCCAATCCATTTAAAAAAGAACTGAGTAATAACTACTGAACTAGATTTCAGGAAATATAATTCTACACATCCTCAAAGTTCACGGAATTAATAAACCCTGCTTCAAACTAATTCCAGTAACAGAATGATGATGAAACCGATTTACAATTAAACCAAGATGATCCATAGCAGAAGAAGTCAAAATTAATGCAAATATAAATTAAACATATACGAAGAACTTTTGTATTGAAATACTAAACCTCACTTTCAATAGACTAACGAAGTCGTAATACTACACCAATTCCACTGGGACCGGCAACTACTAGGATCGTGAAGAAGAACGAAGAACAGAACTGAACTTCTGTTACACTCCTGGACATCACATTTAAACCTTTATTGATAATCTGGACGCGGTTTTTGGTCAAGAGTAACCTCACCATTACATCTTCACTCAGTATAAACAGACATGGCCACCTTGAGTATCGTATTGCACGGTAACAAACCTGCTTATATTTAATTTTATATATTAAGAGTTAATAACAATTGTAATATTAGTAACCTTAATTTTGCATTACCTGGCCTTACTAATCGTTAAAAGAATCACATGTACCCTGGAATAAGAGATAAACCAAAAATTATATTTAAATTGTAATATACATCACTAGTCCACTAACAAATCGATTCAGTATTGTACGATCAATATTATGATCCAATAACCTATGAAGACGACTGTTGAAATTTAAAAAATAATATAAATAAAGAATCCTTATTGTATGTGATGATGTTCTGTGTTATTGTAGAATAGTCATTGTATTTTGATTGGGGAGTAATTTACAGAGAAAGAAAGTGATAAAACCGTCAAGTGAAACGAACTAACCTATAAGAACGAGTCAATTACTAATAACAGCGCTCGTTGCAGACAGCTGGTGAATACGGGAGAGTGTAGAACTAACGTATTCTCTTCACCACACTTGGGTCAATTTAAATAATACAGACCGACTAGGGTTGGAGAGAATTACTGAATTATTAACTATAAAACCCGTAATATAGCATTATTCTCTGGTAAAACACTTGGTTATTAATTAACACAGGTTTATGTTCAACATACGAGTCATAGCAACTATATAATAAATAATTGTTTTTATAAATTAATATTGATTTGGAGGAGGTCTCATCTGCAGCAACATAATAAATATTTATAAACAGAGTGGATTAGTAACCAACTGGTTAATTCAACGTGGGCTGAATTAACGATAAACCCGCAACCGTATTACACTCGTATTAAATAAGTAACATCGTTTTAAAGTTGATACAATATATATGTTTGTTATAAACAGTTATACATAAACAATTATACGAGAGCTATTCGGAAAGTAACCTCCGTTTGACTATAAACAAAACACAGATGTAGATACATAAATTTTATTATATACATCTTAAAACTACACCTTTCCACTATTTTTTTTTTACATAATCGCCATTTAAATTTAAGCATTTATCATAGCATTTGACCAGTTTGGAAATCGCTCTTCATAAAATTCTGCCGCCTGGGCAGCCAGCCTGTCACAGCATCATGAAGTTCTTCGTTGTCATCATCAAAGCGCTGGGACCCAAGCCACTTCTTCATGTTCATAAATAGGTGAAAATCACTGGGAACCAAATCTGGAATATATGGCGGATGATCAAGAACATTCCATTTGAACTGACGCAACAGATCTTGTGTTTTCCGAGCGGTCTGAGAGCGAGCATTGTCGTGCAAAAATACGACACCAGAAGTCAGCAGACTCGGCATTTGTTCTGGATGGCTCTTCTTAGTTTTTCTAAATTCTCACAATAGACTTCAGAATTGATGGTCGCTCCATGGTCCATGAACTCCAAAAGCAGTATTCCTTTCGCATCCCAAAAATGGTTGCCGTAACCTTCCTGACAGACAAAGTTTGCCGGTCTTTCTTTGGTTTGTTTGGTGAGGCAGTATGACCCCAACCATTAACTGTAGTTTTGTCTCAGTGCTTATATACGACACCCAAGTCTCACATGTACGTCATTTCCAGTCACAGTTTTGCTAAGAAATGTTTCTCCTTCTGTGTCGTACTGTGACAGAAAGTCTAAGGCAGAGCCTGTTCGTCGTTTTCTGGTTCTCGGAATGCACTTTCGGTACCCACCAAACACAACTTCTGGTAGGCTAACTTTTTTGTTACTACCTCATTCAAAACAGAAATTTACGTAAATTGTTCAGAAAGTTCACAGATTGTGAACTGCCAGTTTTCATGGACTTTTTCGTAGATTTTCTGACGAGTTCATCACTGACTGATGGTCTGCCACTGCTTTCTTCATCATGAATGTTTGTTCTTCCACTTTTAAGCAAACGAACCCACTGACACACAACACCTTCACTCATAACGTTTTGGCTGTATACAGTACACAATTCACGATGAATGTCTGCCGCTGAAAGGTTTTTTCCATCAGAAATCTTATCACAGCACGCACTTCACATTTGGCGGGATTTTCTATTGCACCGCTCATTTTGAAAGGCTATAACGAGTGAAAGAACGGCAGCACGACCTTCCCACCATACAGCTGGATGCATATTGAGCTACTATACAAGTCAGGACAGGAATCACGCCACTTCCTCCACTATGCGGCAATGGAGGTTACTTTCTGAATAGCCCTCGTAATTTCTTATATTTAAAAGGTGGCACAGTACCTTGTATAGTAGAGAGTGATGGTTAAACAGAGTATCAGTTGCCTAGCATGTTTCTCTGAGACATAAAAAAATACACTACTCTGTCCCAGAGTGTAATTGCAGTACGCTGAAATTTTAGGGGTTTGGCTGCAAATAAAAAGCTAAGTGATGTATGCAATCTTATATTGATACTACTTTAAATGAAAGTTTCTAACAACTGTGATACCTACTTTAAATGTATGCCTTTTTTCTATAATTAAGACATGTGCCATTTTGATTTGTAGATTTCTGTATCACGTTAATGTTTAATATAATTTTTTCAGTTTTATATTATAGACGCATAATTTCTGAACATACCTCAAAATAACCATTTGTAAGTGTCTATTCAATTATGCAGAACGATTGTGACAGAAAGTTTGCAGGCTTTCATAGCTGGCCACCATTTTCCAAAGGACATTTGAGAGCAGGATTTTTCATTTTTTAGGGGAGGGGTTGGAAGTAATGGGTAATTTGCCAGTTATATCTAACTTTATTTGTTACTATCATGCCTGCTACCAAACCAGTACTGTGTATAAGCGATACACATCCATGGTCAATTGCAGTCAAAATGCCTGATACAAGAGAAACAAATTGACCATGGCCCTGTGGCCTCAATACTTCAAATGTTCATCAAATGGTTGACACTGATTAGTGTTAATAATCGACACTCTACTATTACAGTTACTATCAAACCTGGTAGAGGTTGTCAACGATAGAGAAGCATATGCGCAGTGAAACACGAAGTGGTGTAGTGGGGGGAGTGGGTATACCTACCAATGTTGTCGTGTACCCCCACCTTTCTTCCTACCAGCACAAATTGAGCTTCTCTAACGTTGACAATCTCTGATAGTTACAATTATGAGGGTGGATCAAATATAAACTGGAATTTTTATTTTATATTTTATTGAACCAACTAAAAAATACAAAATTGTTATATCATTTTTCCACATAATCTCCCGATTTAAAAACACATTTTTTCCATCGGATTGGCAGTTTTTTGGTTCCTTCCTTGAAGAAAGAAGCGGGCCATGTTTGCAGCCAGTTGCGCGCAAACTCCTCTACTCCTGTATCATCGTCAAATCGCTGTCCTCCCAACACTTCTTTAAGTGGTACAAACAAATGGTAGTCACAAGGCAATAAATCTGGACTGTAAGGAGGATGCTCTAGGGCAGTGCAGTGGAATTTTTCAAGCTTCTCATGTGTTAATACAGCAGTATGGGGCCTTGCGTTGTTGTGAAGAATGATGGTCTCGCTTTGGTCTCTGATGTTGTTTGTTGCGATAAGTTGCTTTTGCATCATCCAGAAGCTAACATTAACTGTTCTTCATTGATGAATAAAATCTATCAACAAAACGGCTGCCGAGTCCAAAATACTGCTGCAAGCTCCTTTCCAGCTGACAATCGTGTTTTGGCCTTGACTGGCACAGCTTCCCTTTTCTTCCGCCACTCCATGCTTGCTTGTTCTGATTAAGGAGTGTAGTGGTGGACCCACGTTTCATCACAAGTCAGAATACGGTGCAAACAATCCTCACCTTCCTCCTCATAGTGAGTCAGAAAACTTTCACAAACATCTAGACAAATACTTGTTCCTGGGTAAAGAGACGAGGAACCCACCTGTCAGACACTTTCCAAAAATTTAAGATATTGCTGATGATTGCTTGAACACTTCCATAGCGTACTCCTACAATAGAAAAAATTTCAGAAATCTTCGTGTGCCGATCTGAATCAATAAGATTATGAACTGCATAAATGTCTTCTGTGACACTTCTCCTTGGTCGTCGTTGGTGGGGTTGGTTTTCCACAACTTTCCGTCCAGGAAAAAAATGTTTGTGCTAATTGAACGCTTGCACTTTGAAAGTGTTTATTCACTTTATTGTGCTCGAAGTCTTCTGAAAATTTCGGCAGGTTCAACTCCTTCTGTAGCAATAAATTTGATTATGATGTGTTGCACAACGGACGAACGTACCTCTTGCTCAGTCACTGTGCTACTGACGACATGAGACTCGCACCACGAGTCTGGGAGAGAGGCCGACTTCAGACATCCACACCATTATCCGCTCAAGGCCGCACAGTGTTCAATTCACTTACTAAGCCGCTGTACAATAATTCCTGTTCATATTCTATCCACCCTCGTACAAACAAAGTTTCTCTTATAAAAATGTATTTTGTACTAGCACAAATTAATCACTTGTGGAAGTTACCATTTATTTCTTCAATGAAGTGGCAGATCACTGACTTTATATGTTAATGAACCAGATCATACAAAGCTATTGAATGTTTGTTGTGTGTGTATATATATATATATATATATATTTCAATCACCTTCTGCTACAGTCCGTTTCTTGATGTATATAATACTATAATACTTATAACTATTTTACCTCAAGATGTATTTTTTCTTTAGGGACATGTTTCGGGAGATCCTGTTCTCCCATCTTCAACCTTCGCCATCTTGCTTCTGGTGCAGTATTTGTGTGTTGGCTTCTGGATGTTATTATGGTGGTTTGTTGGTCTTTGGTCCTTCAATGTTGCATTATTGTGTGTGGTTGTGGTATCTGTTTTTGTATTTTGTGTATTTTCGATGTTGAGTGCTTTGAATATTGTGTCATGTTTTGTATTGATTTGTATTTGTTCTGGTATTAATTTGTTTTGTGTTTTATGTTTGTAAATCTGTAAATTTTCCCAAATGTTCATTATGGTGCCTTTGTGTGGTATATGTTTTATTAGTGTTACATTGGTTATGTCTGGGAATTCATGTCCTGTGTTTATTGCATGTGTGGCTAAATTGGATTTATATATGTTTGGTTTTTTGTATGCATTTAGGTGTTCAAAATAACGTTTTTTCAGCTGTTTTTTTGTTTGTCCTATATAACATTTATTGCAATCTTGGCATTCAATTTTGTATATACCGTTGGTTGTTGTATTATCTTTGTTGTGTGAGTTGTTTAGATTTTGTAGTTTATTTTTATTAGTTTTGTATGCTATTTTTATATCTGTATTTTTAAATAGTTTTGTTAGTTTTGACATTTTATTATTTATATATGTGAATGTGGCCCATTTTTTGTTGTTGTTATTATTTATGTGTTGTTCAGTTTGATTAATTCTTAATTGTTCGGTTTTTATTTTGTATTTGATTTTATTTTCTATTTTGATCATAGTATTTTTATTGTATCCATTTGCATAACCAATTTGGTGTATTATATTTCTTTCTTTGTCAGTTTCTTGTTTGTTTAGGGGTATTTTGTACATTCTGTTAAATAACGAATAAAATGCTGCCATTTTATGTTGTGGTGGGTGGTCAGAATGGTTAGGTATAATGATGTTAGTGGAAGTTGGTTTTCTATATATTGCATATTGTATGTGTTTGTTGTATCTTGTGATGGTTATGTCTAAATAGTTGATTTTGTTATGTTTTTCTTTTTCTTCTGTGAATTGTATTTTGGGATGTATGTTATTGATTTGTTTCAGTATGTTCTCTGCATTTGTGTTTTTGTTATTTGATACATATAGTCCATCATCTACATATCTTATCCATATGCCATCTGGGTCATGTGTTTTTATGATATTTTGTATTTTGGTGTCTATATGTTGTAGGAATATTTCTGCTATTATGCTTGATAATGGTGATCCCATTGCTAAACCTTCTTTCTGTTGATAAATTTTGCTATTAAATTCAAAGTAATTTTGTTTTAGTATTAGTTGGAGACTATTTTTTATTTCGGTTATATATTGTTTGTTTTCATTTTGTCCTATAAGTTTGTTTATTATTATGTCAATTGTTTCTTCTACTGGGATATTAGTGTACATGTTTGTTATGTCATATGATGTGAAAAATGTATTTTCATTTATATTTATTATTTTTAGTTTGTCTATTAATTCGTATGTATTTTTTATGTTATGATGGTTATTTGTTAGTTGGTTATTTTTTAGTTTTTGTGCTATTATTCTTGCTATTTTGTATGTAGGAGCTTTTTTGAAATTGATTAATGGACGTATTGGGTTGTTTAATTTGTGTATTTTTATTAGGCTGTTCATTTTAGGTGGTTCTGGATTATTGTTTATATATATGTTTATGTTTTTATTGTTGAAAATGTTTTTATTTGTTTTTATTAGTTTTATTGTTTGTTTAAGATAGTTTTCTGTTGGGTTTTTATCTAGTTGTACGCATTTATTATTGTTGATGAAGTCTTCGGTTTTTTTGATGTAGTCTGTTTTATCAATGATTACTGTTGCTTGACTTTTGTCTGCTTTAGTTATTATTAAATTATTGTTCTTTACTTTATTTTTAATTTCTTTTATTGTTTTATTGTTTTTCTTTTGTTTATCTTTGTTTTTCATTTCGCTAGTGATTATTTTTTTAATTATATGTGCTGCTTCTAGAAACAGAATTTGCCATTAACCTAATAAAAGACAATATACAAGAAGAAAAAAGAACAGAAGCAGCACATATAATTAAAAAAATAATCACTAGCGAAATGAAAAACAAAGATAAACAAAAGAAAAACAATAAAACAATAAAAGAAATTAAAAATAAAGTAAAGAACAATAATTTAATAATAACTAAAGCAGACAAAAGTCAAGCAACAGTAATCATTGATAAAACAGACTACATCAAAAAAACCGAAGACTTCATCAACAATAATAAATGCGTACAACTAGATAAAAACCCAACAGAAAACTATCTTAAACAAACAATAAAACTAATAAAAACAAATAAAAACATTTTCAACAATAAAAACATAAACATATATATAAACAATAATCCAGAACCACCTAAAATGAACAGCCTAATAAAAATACACAAATTAAACAACCCAATACGTCCATTAATCAATTTCAAAAAAGCTCCTACATACAAAATAGCAAGAATAATAGCACAAAAACTAAAAAATAACCAACTAACAAATAACCATCATAACATAAAAAATACATACGAATTAATAGACAAACTAAAAATAATAAATATAAATGAAAATACATTTTTCACATCATATGACATAACAAACATGTACACTAATATCCCAGTAGAAGAAACAATTGACATAATAATAAACAAACTTATAGGACAAAATGAAAACAAACAATATATAACCGAAATAAAAAATAGTCTCCAACTAATACTAAAACAAAATTACTTTGAATTTAATAGCAAAATTTATCAACAGAAAGAAGGTTTAGCAATGGGATCACCATTATCAAGCATAATAGCAGAAATATTCCTACAACATATAGACACCAAAATACAAAATATCATAAAAACACATGACCCAGATGGCATATGGATAAGATATGTAGATGATGGACTATATGTATCAAATAACAAAAACACAAATGCAGAGAACATACTGAAACAAATCAATAACATACATCCCAAAATACAATTCACAGAAGAAAAAGAAAAACATAACAAAATCAACTATTTAGACATAACCATCACAAGATACAACAAACACATACAATATGCAATATATAGAAAACCAACTTCCACTAACATCATTATACCTAACCATTCTGACCACCCACCACAACATAAAATGGCAGCATTTTATTCGTTATTTAACAGAATGTACAAAATACCCCTAAACAAACAAGAAACTGACAAAGAAAGAAATATAATACACCAAATTGGTTATGCAAATGGATACAATAAAAATACTATGATCAAAATAGAAAATAAAATCAAATACAAAATAAAAACCGAACAATTAAGAATTAATCAAACTGAACAACACATAAATAATAACAACAACAAAAAATGGGCCACATTCACATATATAAATAATAAAATGTCAAAACTAACAAAACTATTTAAAAATACAGATATAAAAATAGCATACAAAACTAATAAAAATAAACTACAAAATCTAAACAACTCACACAACAAAGATAATACAACAACCAACGGTATATACAAAATTGAATGCCAAGATTGCAATAAATGTTATATAGGACAAACAAAAAAACAGCTGAAAAAACGTTATTTTGAACACCTAAATGCATACAAAAAACCAAACATATATAAATCCAATTTAGCCACACATGCAATAAACACAGGACATGAATTCCCAGACATAACCAATGTAACACTAATAAAACATATACCACACAAAGGCACCATAATGAACATTTGGGAAAATTTACAGATTTACAAACATAAAACACAAAACAAATTAATACCAGAACAAATACAAATCAATACAAAACATGACACAATATTCAAAGCACTCAACATCGAAAATACACAAAATACAAAAACAGATACCACAACCACACACAATAATGCAACATTGAAGGACCAAAGACCAACAAACCACCATAATAACATCCAGAAGCCAACACACAAATACTGCACCAGAAGCAAGATGGCGAAGGTTGAAGATGGGAGAACAGGATCTCCCGAAACATGTCCCTAAAGAAAAAATACATCTTGAGGTAAAATAGTTATAAGTATATATATATATATATATATATATATATATATATATATAGTTTTAAATGACCAAGTATGTAGTTAAGAGTCTGTTCCTGTTCTCAGTAGTAAACTATTATAGTTTTTGTTATTAATATCTGTATTGTTTTTGGAGCACCCACCGAGACAGACATATTGAGAGTGCCTCATCATAGAACTGGTATTGTTTTTAAATACACTAGAGTCCCGATTAACTGACTCGCGATTAACCAAATGATGATGCGGTAATTTTCTTTTTTCAAGAAGTTTGCATATTTTAAATTTTACAGTGTTTATAATTCATGTAACGGACTGTACTATAGATGCCACTTCCCCTACGGAATACTGCTAATTACTTCGAGATCATGCAGTACCTAAGCCTCAAACAAAAGAAAATTTCTACATTTTTCAAAAAGTTGAACTACTGTGAGATTAATAAGGTTTCTTTTTTATTTTTCATTTCATTCATTCATTTTCATTGAGTTTTCTTCTTTGTTAATTTTTTAATGTACACTTACTATAATGACTTAAATACCTACTACTGTAAACTTACTTGAAAATGTCGTTTGAAAAATAGTTTTTAGTTTGATTAAAATAAAGTTCTTCTTTTAAATTTGTGTACAGTAATACTGTATGATTTAATTATGGTATTTAAAAGCCCATTGATTTTAAATACATCTGCATTTTAACAGAAGTATGTAATAACGGCACATGAGGACAGCTAGTTTCCCTAAAAAACGATTAAAGGCACTTGTTGTTCTTTAGTGTTATTTGTTCACTAAAAAAGTATAAATTACAGTACAGTACTACATTTCCGATTTACCCAAATTTTCGTTTAACCGAATCACCCTTGGTCCCATCAAATTCGGTTAAACGAGACTCTAGTGTAAGAGACAAAGTGTTGTTAAAAATAAAATCTGTGTTAAACTCAAAAAGACTATGAATACAATGACAATAACACTTATTCCGTATTACAATTTGATTTGTTTTTGTTTAGCACATTTTGAGAGATATGCCTTATCATCAGTATATCAATCTTTCTGACTTTTTTGGACACCACTGGAACATTAGGATTTGTTTTAAAAGTCTGTATAAATGTTACAACACAAAATATATAACCCACAGTTTTCTAAATGTGCGTCTGATTGTAGGCGTGTACTCACTTTTGATTATATAAAAATAAATACACTGATTTCTTTTTTTTTTTACCTCACTGTTCTAACAATCTCAGAAAGCATGAGAAGATTCCAATTATGAGTCATATATTTCAAAACACATGATCCAGAGAACAAATTACAGGACAAAATAAGCGATAATTTTATTTTTCCGCACAAATCAAATGACTTGTGTACTGACAAACAGTGATTCTTAAAGCAAAAACAGTGTTATTTATATTTTGTTAGTTTTCCATATATCTTGTGGATGAGCAAGAATAATAATTCACGTTTTCTTGCACAATGTTTTCCACGTCAATAATAAAGCCAGAAATTTAAAATTGATAGTGAAACGTATCTGTGAATAATTAATGTTAATCATGCTGTATGTGGAAATAAAATAATATATCTTTAAATGAACAGTCTTGTGCTATAACAATCAAAACTCTTATGAAGTATGTCGTAAGCAAGTTGACCGTAACAGTGTAATTAAATTATTATAAGTAATTTATTTTTCTATTTAATGGTGTTCAGATATTGTAAACATGCTAGTGATTGTAAAGAGACATAGTAAAAGAATAAAATTTTTTATAAACTGTACTTTTCAGAGTTGTCTCTTTATCTAAAAGAACAATGTATTAGTAATACAGTCCAATGCTGGTAATCCATATTAAAAATTCATGGCTATATTATATTAGCAGGTTTTCCTTAATACTTGAAAATTAGTAATCATATTGATATTTTACCTTTTATCAATACACTTATAATTTATTATGCAGTACTAGAAGTATTACAAAACAGAAGTACACCGTTCACCAGATTTAATATTTTTATGGTAAACATTTTTGACTACATTAGAAAGTATTTAGATTGTTGGCACCTTTTAAATTGGCAGGTACCAAAATTTGATAAAATAATTCTAAACGACAGCTTCGTTAGAATATGGATGAGATGGATTGTAGACATTTGAATTCGAATCTGACAGATTTTTTCCATCACAGAAAGAATATTTTTTTTATGAGATGGCAAAAGTCCATCATTTAGATTCAATTTCAGTTAATTCTAAAAGATTTTCAGTGTCTACATGTTACAAAAAATGAATCTTACTGCAAACATGTTAAATATTATTTCTGTTCTACAGCTTTTTAACTCAACACGTTTGAAGATGTTTAGGATTCTCAGACTTAAAATATTCATTAAAATTGAAATACTTATGCAGTAAACTACTGTATAGTAATTTTCACTCAAATATTCCTTTTTTTTAATTTGTTTGTTTATTTTTTTGTTTAACTCAAACATTTGTTTGTTTTGTTTTGGTTTATGTATTAACTTCTCAGTAGCCCTCTTTGAAACTATAGTGGAGCATAACTTTATATGACAGAATTATATTTTTTGTTGTCTATTCAGTAATTAAATACTGATTTTGGCCTGAAAGCCAAAATCGTATAACCATGATTCTTGTCTGACTTTCTTGCTTCTCCAATAGCATTTCCTTTTACTAGTTACTTTTTAATACTCTGTTAATCATTTCATTGTCTAGTAATAATTCGATAACATCTTAACTATGGGCAGATTCTTTGGGGGGGGGGGGGCACTTCCTCCATAATTATCAAATAAATTACAAATCAGTGAGCTGTAGCTTTGTGCAGTATTTGACAAGGCATTGGAAGGCTTTTAAAATCTAGTAGTTTTGTGTAGTTTAGTTTTGAACTGTCTTTTCCGCCCATTTGTAGGTTAGAATTTTTGCTCACCCCCCTTTCCACCCATTCGGAGGTTAAAATTCTCGCTAGCCCACCTTCCTGCCCGTTACAGGTTAGAATTGTTTTCAGCGCCTCCACCCAAACACACTGCCAATGCCTTTCTATAGTGTCCATTCCTCAATGAAGATTCCTAGGTGAAATCCCGTCCTTAACAACTACTGTGGCAGTCAACTTCAGTGGTCTTGTGTTCACAGTCCTGTTCATCCCAGAGACTGATGACCTGACACCCAAACCATCGCACTTATTTAGATGTTAGCTCTCAGCCAATCAGATAGCTGCCAAACCACAGCCGTCTATACAAGTGCTACAGTTTGGCGTGTCTTGTCATCAGTCACTGGGAGACCAGGACCGTGAACAGAATCCAATGAAGATCATTGTCCATTGTCTCAACTACAGTCAAAACATCTGGCATTTTGAGAAAACCCAATATACTGGCGCAATAGACAGGGAAATAATTTTACTGAAATTCAATATCATTTTTGTCTTTTTTATCCAGTATTGTATGTCTTTGGGACTTACACTTCCATCTAATTTCTTTGAAAACCATACACTTCAAGTGATTTTGTCAACAACTTGACGTCTTCTTTTCTTCATTTTCGTTATTATTTAGTACACAGTTTTTAATGGTCAGGAAGTAAGTCCAATCTCAGAAGCTGTGGTTTGATTTTTGGAGGGTAAAATTCCCAGTATGTTTATGAGAAAGTATCATATACTTTGTGTTTGATTAAAAATTGTTTTTCAAACTACTGGGTATGTTTTGGAGTGCATAAAAAGGTCTGGATTAACAGGGATTGTATTGTATTATGATAATTTAAATACAATTTGTCTAAATGCTTATATATGATACAAACCACGTATAAATATTAATAAACCAATGTCAAGATTTTGTGTAATCATTCATCATATGTAGACATTTTTTACTATTTTCTACAGTGTACATGTTGATTTTATTTGTTGTGTGTGTGTGTGTGTATGTGTGTGTGTGTGTGTGTGCGCGCGCGCACGCTTTACTAGTAAAGTGTTTGGTATGGAGTACTTTTAAGATTTTTCTTATATATTTAGGATAGTAGTTCTCAGCCCCATTCGTCTGCGTTCCTTGATGGTTTCTAAAAGCGTCTTGGGTTACAAAACAGACAAAAATATATTAAATTTGTAGGGAAAGAATTATTTAAATAAACTAATTGATATATTTTGAGCATTAGGATCATTCATGATGTTTTCCTTCAACTTCTTCTTTCCCACTGACAAGTCGTTGGGTTTCTCTACAGTTATATTTTATGGTGTGGGTCGTAAGCTCCACGACCAACCCCCATCCTGGAGGACCAGGGACACTTCTGTCGGGGTTACCATACCTTAGCTGGTATGTTCCAGTTAATTATTTCGGGCGCTGGAAACTCGCCCTTCATCCTCTCTCATGTTTGCTACATGGCGCACAAACAGGCATGCCATGCACCCAGGGGTCACGCGACTACAATTAGTCTTCGAGGACGTGAGAGTAGGATTTGTTGGCAGAGCTGAGTTCATCTAGAACCTCTGACTCTTTCGTCAGAAAACAGTGGGCCTTTCTCAGAGTTTTGTTGCTATCTGGGCACCAGATTCTAATGAATCAAATTGATCATGTCCTTGTTAGCAAAAGACATGCAACCTCTGTAGTAGACACTAGAGCAATGAGAGGTCCAAACTGTGATACTGATCACTATCTGGTGAGAGTAGTGGTCAGAGAAAAACTAGCTATGATCCAAAAAGATAAGGGAGAGAAAAGAATGAAATGGGATGTCGATAAACTTAAAGATGGTCAGTGTTGTGGTCAATACCAACTAATGATAGCTAACAAACTTGATGAGGAAATCAATAATATTGAAGAAAAGTGGACAAACATGAAAGAAGCTGTTATACAGGCGGCTAGAGAGATAGTAGGTGTGAAAAGGAGAAAACAGTCCGAATGGTTTGATGATGAGTGCAGAGAAGCTATACAGAAAAAGAATGAATACAGAAGGAAAATGTTGGAGAGAAACACTAGACAGAATAGTGACCGATATAGAGCTAGCAGACGCGAGGCAAACCATTTATGTAAGAAGAAAAAAAGAGAATACATGAAGGAGAAGGTGCGAAAAATAGAGGAATTATCAGAACAGAAGAAAACAAAAAAACCTGTATAATGAGGTAAGAAGTATAAACAGAAGTTACCAACCAAAGCTAAATATCTTCAAAGACAAAGATGGAAAACTAATAGCAGAAGACAGGCTGATCCTCAACAGATGGGCTGAATTTTTTGAAGAAATATTAAATAAGCCTGACGCAATAGAGACTGTAGAAGAGAATGTAAGAATAGGTCCAGAACCATATGTAGAAATTCCCTCAGTTGAGGAAGTGAGAAGAGCAATTAATCGACTAAAGAACGGGAAAGCGCCTGGCGAAGATCAGCTTAGCCCTGAACTGATCAAAAAAGGCAGTAGAGCACTAACTGCACAAATTCATGATATAGTATGTAGTGTATGGGAGGAAGAGAATGCCAAATGACTGGAAGACTGGAGTAATATGCCCAGTTTTTAAAAAAGGAGATAAAACTGTATGCAGCAATTATAGGGGCATAACACTGCTAAGCTGTGTCTATAAGACATTTTCCATGATTCTCCTTGATAGGCTAAATGTATATGCAGAGGAAATCCTAAGTTAACATCAAAGTGGATTTAGAGCCGACCGGAGCACAGTCGATCAAATTTTCATCATGAGGCAGTCACTCGAAAGATGTTTCGAATATGGTATTGACCTCCATATACTGTTTATAGATTTCAGGCAAGCCTTCGATAGTGTAAATCGAAAAATGTTGCGAATAGCATTGGAAGAATTGGGAGTACCTCAAAAGATTGTGAGACTGGTAGTGCTCAGTCTGAACGATTTCAAAGGAAGAGTAGTTCTGGGAAGAAACAAAAGCCGAGATTTTACGGTTGGTACTGGAGTAAAGCAGGGTGATGCACTATCTGCAACCCTCTTCAACTTGGCACTACATTATGCTATAAACAAGATAGACTTCAGAGGACACATCTTCAAAAGGACGAGGCAACTAGGAGCATATGCGGATGATATTGTGCTGGTAGCCAGGAACAAAAATATATTAAAAGATACCTTTATTGAAATGGAGAGGGAAGTAAGCAAAATTGGTTTGGAAGTCAATGAGGCTAAAACAAAATACATGAAAGTGTCTGTGAAGGAAAATAGAGAACTGCTAGACCTTCACACAGGCAATTACTGTTTCCAAGGAGTTGCAGAATTTAAGTACCTAGGTGTTATTCTGAATAATGAAAACCGAGTGAGCAGCGAAATAGTAAATAGAATCATAACCGGCAATAGAGCCTACTATGCAAACCAATCATTACTGAAATCAAAGCTTCTAACTCCAAGAACCAAACTGATGTTATATAAAACACTGATCAGACCTGTTGTTACTTATGCATCCGAGACATGGACTCTCGTAAATAAGGATATAAGCGCTCTAAGAATTTTTGAAAGAAGAATATTGAGGCAGATATTTGGACCAGTGAAGGAAGGGAATATGTATAGAATCCGAAATAACAGTGAAATAAATGAGTTGATTGGTGGACAAGACCTGGTGAGGCACATAAAATCAGCTAGAATTAGGTGGCTGGGACATGTATCCCGTATGAATGTTACGAGGATGCCCAAAACTACATTAAGTGAAACGATATTGGGCAAAAGAAGAAGAGGCAGGCCTCGAAGAAGATGGCAGCAGGATGTGGAAGAAGATCTGAGAAAGATGGGCATTAGGAACTGGAGATTGAAGGCAATGGACAGAGTTGAGTGGAGACGGGTCGTAGCGGAAGCCAAGGCTCACCATGGGCTGTAGTGCTGGAGAGTAGTAGTAGTAGTAATCGATATATTAACATTTCACATAATAAGAAACTTTATTATATAAAGTAAACTTATAAAATTGTAAAATATTTAATTATTTTTAAAGTGAATGTAGGTGTGAAACAAGAATACATAGTATTCATATTGTTACGACAGTCGCACTGTATGCCGTATGGTACAGTGGAAAACAAAATTACAGACACGAATTAAGCCAATAATCACCAGTTTCAATTAATCACAAATAACAGTTTGTAAATCAACACGTTATTCAGGAAGATTATACTTGTACAATAATTCAAGTTAAATTTGTACATATGCAATAATAATGTCAACTAATAGAGTGTCGCACAATAATCACTTTTCACTAATAACCACTTGAACGCACTGTGTAATCGCCTGATGTAAAACTGAACTGACCATCACTGGATGCTTATATTTATACCCCGCTGAGATGCCAGAATAATCTGTCACTTTTTGGATGATGTGTTAAACAACTGCCTCTTACAGATGCTCCCAAATCCACTAGAAACAGTATCGGGTCTGGCCTTCAACACAGTGTGCGGACCGGTACGGTCTGGAACAGCCTCGATTGTTGACGCATGATAAGTGTCACGTAATTGTCTTTCTTCTCAAATTAGCAGTGTGTACGCACACAAACATTACAGCTAGGCTCTGCTGGGATAGTCGAGAAACACGTAGAACAACACACTCCATTGTTTGAGAATGTTCTGTTGCGTAACACTGCCCCCTCCTGAAACCTGTTCATCCCGAACTGGCAAACCATCTTTGAAGTAATATTTGGCCATGCGATCTAGGTGGATGACTTGAATTTTCGCTGTCCTTCCTGTTTAATCTGATAGTCAACATCATTGATTCTCTTTTTCACACTGTAAGGTCCTTCCCAGTTAGTCTGAAGTTTAGGTGAGCGACCACGATGGTGAACCCACACTATTGCTGCAAATGTCATACCAAGTTTTCATTTTACCACTGGCTATCTTCAGCCATCCTCTTGTCAAGCGATTCATTTCTTGCAGTTGGTTTTCTAATTGCGAGGAATAGTTCTGTGGCTCTTGGGACTGAGTCTCATGTGATCCGAACATCAAGTCTCCAGGAAGACAGATCTGTCATTCAGCCACTTAGATTGAATCTTTTCAAAAATGTTAACAGTTCTCTGATGTATACAGGGATTACTTCCAAGGATAAGTAACTTGAAGAAGTGCTGACAGTATTCATTGTTAGAACTTCATTTAGGTTGGTCACAGCTCATATGGCAGAGTATGGATATCAGTTGCATACGATATTAACCATTAATTCCAGTTTATCTGGTAAAGATTATCACCGTTTGCAAATCTCAGTTTGTTTGGGGATTTGTAGTGAGATGTCGGTAGTAAATTTTATTCAGGAATTCAAGATTATTGTAATTTTGCAAGTAAATCAGCAGTATATGGAAGTAAATCAGCACCATATACTTAGGAAGTGTATATAACATCTACAAAAACGTTCATGAAAATAGGACGAGAAGTGGCCGAGTTGTTTAATATTAGTAAGGGACTGAAACAAGGTTGTTGTTTGTAGTATATAAACTCCCACTTTATTTAAAGTATATATACAAGGAGCACTGGAGACATGGGAAAACAAGTGCAGCAGAATGGGAGTAGAATTAGAAGAGAAGTGTTTATGCACTCTTTTATTCGCAGATGATCAAGTGGTGATAGCCAATGATGAAGAAGATATCACTTATATGATGAGAAAACTAGTAGAAGAATATGATCAATGTGGATTAAACATAAACTTCAAAAAACCAGAGTACTTACCCACAGGAAGTCTAACATCAGATCTTCAGTTATCAGATAATACTTCCATGAAGAAATGTGAAAAGTATAAATATTTAGGAAGTATAATTAGCAGTGATGGAATATGTGATGAAGATATAAGACATCGATTAGTTTTAGGAAAAAGCACCATACGCCAATTAAACTCACTTTTATGGTCCACCAAAAACCGGCTACCAACACAGATCAATATTTATAAAGCCACTGTTGAACCAATTACCACCTATGGGTCAGAATGTTAGACAATCAACAAAAAGAACCGCAGGAAGATTGAAGCTGTAGAAATGAACTATCTTAGATGAGCTTCCGGAGTTTCTCGTCTGGAACGTGTAAGGAATGACGTAATAAGGAAAAGAACAAATAGGAAATAAACTGTAATAGAAGATATAAAACGTAAACAGCTTTCCTGGTATGGACACCTAATGAGAATGAGTGAAGAAAGAATACCTGTGAGTGTGTTCAAATACAAACCTAGCAACAGAAGAAAAAGAGGCAGACCTAGATTAAAATGGATAAAAGGGTCAAAAGGAGTATGGAAGAAAAGAATCTGAAGAATGAAGATACACAGAATAAGTTGATATGGAAACTGAGATGCGAGATGTGACAGTAGCTGTGAGATCCCCGAAAAAAAAACAGCAGTCCTTTAATTTTGACAAGTTTTCTTAGTGATCTATGTTTAGGAATTACTTATTAAACCCCTTTGTATAACTGAAAATCTCATATTTACACTGGCTTCATATAATCAACACTGATGATATCACACACGTACAACCACAACATTCTCTCCAAAACCATTAGCTCTAAGAATTTTGGGTTAACTCTTCCTTCTCCCAATCTTAAATGGGTAAGCAATTCTTGTTGAATATAATCAGTTGTATGTCATTTTGTGTCCCGTGTGTACTAGAAATCGAACTTGCGATGACAGTAATCAGACACAAAATCATCATCATCATCATCCTCAAGGTTTAAACCAAGAATGGTTTGTTCTGGTCTCAAATAGGCAAATATTACAGCTGGTCATTCCAGCGCTTCCTCGGACGTCCCACACCTCTCCATCTCCTCGGCTTGTAGTTCCATAGTTGTTTGGGGATGCGGCAGTCATCCATTCAGCAAAGATATTCCCACCAATTCAGCCGATATTGGGCGATCCTGTCGAGTATACTCATAATATTCAGTCCCTGCCGTATATCTGTGTTTCTTCTATGATCATGGAGAGTATACCATGCCACGTGCCTGAGAAATCTCATTTCAGCCGCTTGGATGCGACTGGCGTAGCCTTTCGGTAAAGTCCAATTCTCAGACCCATAAAGAAGTGTGGGAAGAGCCATCGCCTTGTAGAATTTTAGGCGTGTTCCTTTACTTGCTGACTTAAGGGTTCACCTGATGGTCCCGCACATAATGTTGAACTTATGCACTTGTTCACCACGTCGTTGCTTGCATTATAAGACACACTGTAGCCCAGGTATTCAAAACTGCTAACTTGTTCCAGGACAGTACCGTCTATAACAATTTTTGCCCATACGGGATCAGTTCCACAAAAATCCATAAATAATATTTATGACAGACACAAAATCCTGTCATAAATAATGTGCACAACAATTATCAAGTTCCAGAAGTCTGTATTGCAGTTTTGTTTCCCTTCGGATACACAAGTTTTACAGAAATGAGCAGCACAATATTTACATAACGTGCGTTTTCTTAAACTCTTTCCATATGAGATATTTCCAGTACTTGTTAATATAAAACTTGTCAGTTTAGAATTTTTTTAATTCAGTAAAATTAATTTTTACAAACTTAATTTAAAAGATGCTTGTGATGATTATACAGTGCAAAAGTAACGATCGATTTCAGTAAAATTAAACATATGGTGCATATTGAAAATTAACTAATTTGTTTTATGAGTTTTAAGAATATTTAAAAAAATTATACTTATTACCGTATGCATTAAAAATGTCATTAACATTTTGTTTTCAAGTTTGTACTTCATATGTAACACAAATTACAGTTGAGTTTTCAAAAAATATGTTAAAATGATAATGCAATTCATCTGTATTTGAGATTCTGTTGTGCTATTATAAATAAATACACAATTATAAAATAATATTTAATGTCTCACCTACCTTCATCGAGTCCCGGTTCGTCACACGAACTGTGAATATCAACGTGATTTTAAGGTTACATCAATAATGTACACTACTCTCTTTTATATAATAGAACTCACATTTATTCCTTCAAATTTCTTTACTATATCATTTCTCAATTATTAATAAAACATTTATAAAAAAAATGAACTCATCAAAACATTTATTGCCAAAGCTTTACTTCACTCTGAGCTATTTATTCTAATTTATTAAAGCTACGTAAGACGACCCAGTTTGCTACACTCACTCATTCGCTCAATTTAGCCCCCATTTATTTAATTTAGAGATCTCTATGATTTTATGATTTTAAAAGGAAGATTATACAACTTTACGTGTCCCTCGGTGTCGACTCCCGTCACATGTCACACCTCAGATGTTTGTCTGTTCGCCACATCATCGATTTATTCAGTGCACTTATTTCATTTTGATACTGTCACTAATTTGATTCGGTTGTTGTTTTCTATTAAATTTTACAAGAACTTATTTTGGATCCACGTGTGTCGTGGTCGACCCGGCCGGGTTCAAAACTGTTAGGTGACTGGGAAGAGTGTTAACACAGCTCCCACCTCCAACTGTTGCTCAAGATGGAAATGCACAGCTTGCCTGCTACGAACTGTTCGTCAATTTACACAAAGTCTGGCTTCATCCACGTGCTTTAGGTGTTGACGATATTCCATCGCCACGAGGCAGGCAACTCAGATGGGCGGAGTCATCATGGTACTTCCGTCATGTTCCAAACACATGTTGAAAGAAATTTTATAATTTAGCCATCTTGTTGGCGTCCCTTCTGTGCGCATGATGGTGTTGAGCGTATAAGTGCGTAACACCAAGCTTGATTTCCCAGAACCGTATTGCATTGTGACCACACCCGCTCACAAGTTATGTCACTGCGTTCATTGTTTGAATAAAACCGTTTTACGTGGGACTTGCTGCGTTGATCACATACACATTAAAATACATTTAATAAAAAATAAAATCCCCTTTTTTGCCCCATTACAATACACCCCCCCCCAATGAGAGATTTTATGCCCAAAAGCATAAAAACTCTCATTGCTAACCCCTAAGAGGATCGGTGAGGATATGGCGCCAACAACCCCCCGTTACTTTCTAAACACATCATGGGTAAACTACCCCCTAGCTCAGCGACTATGCCTGCACCTGAACGAGATTACTGGACTTCTCTGTTCAAGATCCCAACACCATAAAATCGGACAGATATTCACCATAGTACACCTAACCTTCTAACATTCCACCCCAATATCAAAACACTGGCCTTATACCATACCAGATCCTCAACCGATATGTTCCCCCTTACATGCATACTGGGTTGCCTTTAGCAAGTACTGGGTGCGTACACATACTCATTATTACATTTTGCACAAACTCCATAAAATATTTTATCTTTCCAAGTTCAATTTCTTTTCTCCAATCAACGTTACTTTTTCAAATCAAAACACAGCAAACAAATTAAATGCAAATCATTTAAATTTTGTTCAAAATTTAATCTAAGTTCAAAATCAAAATTTCATATTGTTATTGATTTCATCATCTCCTTTCATTTACCATAAAATTCAAAATCCTTAAACTAAAATTACAACTTCTTCACTAGCCGCTGGCAATCATAAAAAAAAACAAAATAAATTGAATACATTAAATCATAAATTCACTTATCATTACATTTGCTTACACATATATACTAAACAATATAATTCAGTAAACACACTAGTAATACATATAAACAACAATATACTCGGAACCTCAAAACATCATCTATACGGCAGGCATAAAAAAATAAAAATTTTTTTTTTTAATTTTAATTCCCCAAAATATTTCTTTTATCAGTATCAAGAAAAAAATAAAATTATTTAATTTAATTAAGTAACACAATTGCGTGAATTAATTACTAGAAACTGGTCCTGTCTCTAACATCAACCATCAGCTGATCTCTCTGGGTCAAGTGAATGACCTTGACCTATATACTCTACACAAAGCTGCACCATAAAATACATGAAACCTGTTTGTAATTTTTACCTTCAAACATAATACAACATAATAAACATAGAACATTCAAAATTAGCATTGTTGTTAATACCTTACCATAAACAATAACTTCACATTTAAGTTGACCAAAATTTACACATTTTACAGCTTCAATTTGTTTTCAAATTCTACTCGATCTTCTACTGGTTTCATTTATTATTACACTTTAACTCTGACTTTCTCTCTAACATTTTCATTCTCAATTAGTTTGGGTGACTCTTAGTTATTCATAACATTTTGATTTACAACTTGGGTGTTTAAATATAACCTCACCCCCCTTCTGACTCTAATACTTAACAGCTTTACCTAGTCTGACACCACTCTCTTAAAACAATTATCTCCACTAACTTAATACTCTAACTCATATCGAACCATTCTACCCCTCTAACAAAATACCCTTTACCCCCTTTGTACATAGGACGTGTGTTCCCTTCCCCATGCTCATTCCCTTATGGGTTCCTGGTCCCCCCAGGTAACCCCGCCAAACCCCAATTAAAACTATTCACCTCCCGCCACAATGCTTTTCGTTGAGGACTCCTTATCACACCAACCCCTTTTACAAAATTTCCCCATCATCTAATTACTCTCCCATTACATCACTTTCATATTCTACATATACCCACTATCACTACTGTGTCACTATTAATACTCAATTTCTATACCACTTTTATTCTCGAGAATCTTATTCTGTTTAACACCCCTTTAACGTTACCTTGGACTGACTTAAATGTCCTATTGAAATAATAATCACCCAAATTCTAACCTTTACCACATTTTACATTACATTAACCATTGAAAATTCAAAACTATCTCAAATCAATTTCATCATTTAACTTAAAACATTGAAAATTTATTATTGAAACATTTAATTACATTGAAAAATCTGCAAATCACTTATAAGTGACATACTACATTTATAACCCCAGCAGTCAGCTGATGTCTCACTGTCATGTGAATGACCTTTCTCTAGATACATTTCAAAAATTATACAAAGTACACACGTTTATAATCCTTACCCCTAACATACTGCATACAATTAACACAAATACATAAAATTATATAGTTATCATCATAAAATATTGGTGGGTTTAAAATCCTTACCATTAAACCTATTACTTAAAATTGTTTTGCTCTCATAAGGGAAATACATCACTAATCATCGAGTCATAGTTATAGCAACTGTTACTGAACAGGAACTGGGTCGTCAACCACCAACTCTCTCTATAGAGGAAGTAAAATTGATCGCCCGCTGTTTACAGATGTCGTCACCCTCTCATTGAATTTTCAGTTACCTTCCTACTACATCATTTTCTTAAAGTCCCCCCTTATACCCAGTTACAATTAGGTAACCACCCGCTGGGTAAACCAGATCAAGCGTTTGCCTGGTTGCATAAACACTTTATTGTTTATGCCCCTGGCTTGTAACGGCCAGCTCCTTTTCCACACACACTATTGTTTCCTGGTGTTGGACTGTGGCGCCCATTTGCATCCTCAAGAACTGAAGTTTACATATATATAGTATAGACGCTGCCTATACCGTTCTTGGTTCAGCGTTACATAAAAATTCGGCATTACTGATGTCCGAGGACACCAGTAATCTTACTAAAATGATTCACACACCCTTAAAATGGCACTATCACCCCCTTCGATGATAGCCACTGTTCCATAGTTATGTAGTTTCCCCTGGTTACCCCCCGGTCAACTTCTACATTCACCAATTTGGAATATACTTACATAAATCCACGGTCAGGGTTCGGTGAAGCCGTGACCGCCCAAAATGTGGGGAAACTACCAAAAGACATATAAGGCTCACACTGATACTGCTACTACAGTTCACAGAGGGTAAACTCTTATATGTTTGGTTATTTTATTAATTAATTTTCATGTTTAACATCTCTGAGACTCATCTACATGTTTAACTTTTAAACATCAAACATTTCATTTAAACTTTGCTATTTAAACATTGAACATTTTACTTTATTTGAATTGCATTACAAAATTCGTACTTACATTACATCACTCAGACATTGTCATAGACACAAAATATAAACAATTGTTACCACCAAATCATGTACACAACTCCATGTATCGTCTGAAACATTTTAACAACCATATGATTCCACAACTAAATACATTTTACATTTATTTATTTATTATTTATTATCAAATTCCAATCTCATGAAATCATTTAAATTCATTATCAAAATCTCTTTATACAACATTTTAAATCAATTAAAATATTTAAACATCTCAAATTATTTGATTCAATCAATTCTGGAAAACACAAGTTATTTTAATTACTTTACTCCAAAACAATTACAATTCATTTATTACCACCTTCAATATTTATTTAGTCTGCCAAAATTTTATTATTATTATTATTATTATTATTATTACATCAATTTCTACTACATACACACATTGTTTACATAAAATACCTTTTACAACATAGACACAATTAATTTCACTATGGATTTATTTACAATCTCTTGTCATTAATTTTTCTGTTTACCACACCTCATTTCCTAATTTAGCCAGGTCATTACCACAAACTAAAATATTTAAAATGTCCATTTACTTATTTTTTATTTTAACCACCATCATCGTATAATAGTCTTATTTTTATATAATAATTATCATTCTTACTCACACTCAATTCATTATTATTAATATAATAACCCATTAGCTCTATGTCATTCATTATACCATTATAATTTATAGGATTGTACCTTTTTATTATTTCATAAACCTTGTCAACATTAGTTAATTTTGTCCAGTCTCCCTTAATATTATTTGTTATTCCCATGTCATTTGTATCATCATATTCATTTATTATATCAATCACAACATAAGGTAAGTTTTTATCATTTACAACAGTATTATCAAAATAATCATCAATCTCTATTTCACAAGATATGTATTTCATATTGTTTCTCTTCTCCACTTCTAACCTCTCTATCAACTCTTTATAATTTCCCTTTAACTGATATAATTCTATCTCCCTATCTACACAGAACTCTCTCTCTAACTGATAAACATTTGTTTCTACCCCTTTACAACCCATTACTCTCTCACTCTCACTAACTATCTCTACATCATCACTATCTATTTTCATTATATCACCCTTAAGTATCTCGTTTTCCACTATCTTATCACTACTGTTAATACATATATCTCCGTTATTTTCATTTATTTTGCTCTTACCTGTATCTGTTCGCCACTCTCCCATTTTCTCAATATCTCGTTTTAATTCTTTAAAATTACTTTCACATTTAATTTTTACCTCATTTATATCATTTTTAAGTTCGTTAAACTTCCTACTCTGATCATTAAATTTAATATCATTAACATCAAATCTATTATTTATATTCTCAGACATGGTTTTCATAAAGTTCATCATATCAGCCATTGTACATTCTTTTTCTTTTATTTTAGTTGCTACGGAAGTGGAATTTGCTCCCGCCTCACTAATTATTACAAATACATTTGTCAGGTTTGGAGTGTTCTCCATTCCTGAATCATTCGTGACATTCAGTACATTTATCTTATCTTGACCCACCTTAGGAGTCGAATAAGCTTCAAGGCCGCTCATGACGGCTGCTTCATCATAATTAGTTATTTCATTTATATTATTCTCGTTATTATTACCTGCTATTTTTAAATTATAAATTTATACAAATTTACTTACATACAAAACATCTGACACTTACCCTAACCATGACATACTATTTTACGTCTGTTACGTAATTTGTACGTATTTTTTCTTAACCTTCAAATCACATTATTTACCTGTAGGTGTGGTTTTTATATATAAATTTTAATTTATAAAAACTCGTCCATCTGTTCGAGGCGCCATTTGTGCTATTATAAATAAATACACAATTATAAAATAATATTTAATGTCTCACCTACCTTAATCGAGTCCCGGTTCGTCACACGAACTGTGAATATCAACGTGATTTTAAGGTTACATCAATAACGTGCAGTATTCTCTTTTATATAATAGAACTCACATTTATTCCTTCAAATTTCTTTACTATATCATTTCTCAATTATTAATAAAACATTTATAAAAAAAATGAACTCATCAAAACCTTTATTACCAAAGCTTTACTTCACTCTGAGCTATTTATTCTAATTTATTAAAGCTATGTAAGACGACCCAGTTTGCTACACTCACTCATTCGCTCAATTTAGCCCCCATTTATTTAATTTAGAGATCTCTATGATTTTATTATTTTAAAAGGAAGATTATACAACTTTACGTGTCCCTCGGTGTCGACTCCCGTCACATGTCACACCTCGGATGTTTGTCTGTTCGCCACATCATCGATTTATTCAGTGCACTTATTTCATTTTGATACTGTCACTAATTTGATTCGGTTGTTGTTTTCTATTAAATTTTACAAGAACTTATTTTGGATCCATGTGTGTCGTGGTCGACTCGGCCGGGTTCAAAACTGTTAGGTGACTGGGTAGAGCGTTAACACAGCGCCCACCTCCAACTGTTGCTCAAGACGGAAATGCACAGCCTGCCTGCTACGAACTGTTCATCAATTTACACAAAGTCTGGCTTCGTCCACGTGCTTTAGGTGTTGACAATATTCCATCGCCACGAGGCAGGCAACTCAGATGGGCGGAGTCATCACGGTACTTCCGTCATGTTCCAAACACGTGTTGAAAGAAATTTTATAATTTAGCCATCTTGTTGGCGTCCCTTCTGCGCGCATGATGGTGTTGCGCGTATGTGTGCGTAACACCAAGCTTGATTTCCCAGAACCGTATTGCGTTGTTACCACACCCGCTCACAAGTTATGTCACTGCATTCATTGTTTGAATAAAACCGTTTTACGTGGGACTTGCTGCGTTGATCACATACACATTAAAATACATTTAATAAAAAATAAAATCTCCTTTTTTGCCCCATTACACTGTTTATTTATATTTGTAACTATGGCTGAGAACTACTAATCTAACAGATCACAGTAGTGTGTTTACTAAGGTCTTTTCGTACCACATAAAATCAAAATGTAAATGAGAACATAACAATAACTACTTAACTAAAAATGAACTTTTTTCATGTGAAAAACTTACTATTTTATCGGACGCGTTTCGGCTTAGTATCCGCCTTCTTCAGCTTTGGTAACAGACTGCCAGCATTTTGTAACGATTGTGTGGAAGGTGAAGTGGGGGTGGTGTGTGGCGGAAGGGGATTGGCGCGGGGATTCAATTTACTGTTTGTTTTCTGTATAATTGTGTCAAAAAGTGTATGTGATTTATATTGTAATTGATCGTTGAGTATGTTGTTTGGTTGTGTTGTGTGGTGTTTATATATTTCGTATTGTTCAGTTGTGTTGAGTTTTTGACCTTTGGGTATGTAATGTAGAATTTCAAGATTAGTGTCTATGTTGGTGTAACTGTGGTTTTCTGTGTGTATGTGTGTGGCAAATGCAGAGTGTATATTGTTGTTGGTTAAAGCTTTTAAGTGTTCAGAATAACGGGATGAAAAAGATCTTCCCGTCTGGCCTATGTAGAAACTATTGCAGTCATTACAATTTAATTTGTATACACCTGTTTTGTTATATTTGTCTATGTCTGTGTTTGTATTACTGATGTGTTTTTTGATGGTATTGGTTGTTCTGAATCCTATTTTGTATTTGTGTTTTCTGAATGTATTGGCGATTTTGTGTGTGTATGAGTTGTGGTATGTGAGTGTGATGTACTTATTGTGTTGTGTGTTGATGGTATTTAGTGTTTTGTTGTTTTTGTTTTTGATGCGTTTGTGTAGTATGTTTATTAAATTGGGGTTATAACCGTTTTTTATTGCTATGTATTTTATTGTGTTGAGTTCGTCGGTGTAATCTTGTTTATTTAAGGGTATTTTAGTTAGTCTATGGAGCATATGGTTGAAGGCCGCATATTTATGTTGTGTTGGGTGGTTTGATGTGTTGTGTATAACCATGTCGGTTGTGGTTGGTTTCCTGTATATTTTGTACGTGTGTGTATTGTTAGTTTTGTTAATTGTTAGGTCTAGAAAATTTATACTATTGTTTTGTTCAGTTTCCAGTGTAAATTTTAATTTGTGGTGTATAGTGTTTATGTATTTGTGGAAGTTTTCAACTTGTCTTGTGTTGCCTTTGAATAAAAGTAATATATCATCTACATACCTGTGCCAGTATATAATTTTGTTAGTGTATTTGTTGTTGTTTATTATGTGGTTCTGTTCAATGTTGTGTATATATATTTCTGCTAGTATTCCTGATATGGGGGATCCCATCGGGAGTCCTTCTGTTTGTGTGTATATTTTGTTATTGTATGTAAAGTAATTTTGTTCAGTTATTATTTTGGTAAGTGTGATGATTTCTTGTATGTGTGTTTCAGGTGTGTTGTTTTGTCTGAGTAGTTGTTCTAGTGTTTGTATGGTTTCTTTGATGGGGACATTAGTGTATAAATTGGTTATATCAAAAGATGCCAGAGTTGAGTTATGTGGGATGTGTATGTGTTCAGTTTTCCTGACTAGGTCAATGTTGTTTTTGATAGAGGTGCTGTTGCTGAGTTTTATGTTTTCTCTGATTATTTTGTCTAGTTGTTTTGCTATTTTGTGGGAGGGGGCCTGTGTGTTGTTTATTAATGGTCTGATTGGAATGTTAGGTTTATGTATTTTTGGTAATGCATTTAGTTTAGGGGGGTTAGGTTTTATTTGTTTAAGGTATTTGGCGTTTTCTGGTTTGATTATATGTTTGGTGTTGTTTATAAATTTATTAATCTGTTTATGAAATTTTAGTGTGGGGTCTTTATTTATTTCCGTTATATTATTTTCGTTGAACAAACTTTCGATTTTAGTGTTTAATTGGTGTTTGTCCATTATGACGCTAATGTTACCTTTGTCGGCTTTTAGGATTGTTGTGTTGTGTTCGAGTAACTTGTGTTTTACACTATTGTGTTAAACACTCAATAGTGTAAAACACAAGTTACTCGAACACAACACAACAATCCTAAAAGCCGACAAAGGTAACATTAGCGTCATAATGGACAAACACCAATTAAACACTAAAATCGAAAGTTTCTTCAACGAAAATAATATAACGGAAATAAATAAAGACCCCACACTAAAATTTCATAAACAGATTAATAAATTTATAAACAACACCAAACATATAATCAAACCAGAAAACGCCAAATACCTTAAACAAATAAAACCTAACCCCCCTAAACTAAATGCATTACCAAAAATACATAAACCTAACATTCCAATCAGACCATTAATAAACAACACACAGGCCCCCTCCCACAAAATAGCAAAACAACTAGACAAAATAATCAGAGAAAACATAAAACTCAGCAACAGCACCTCTATCAAAAACAACATTGACCTAGTCAGGAAAACTGAACACATACACATCCCACATAACTCAACTCTGGCATCTTTTGATATAACCAATTTATACACTAATGTCCCCATCAAAGAAACCATACAAACACTAGAACAACTACTCAGACAAAACAACACACCTGAAACACACATACAAGAAATCATCACACTTACCAAAATAATAACTGAACAAAATTACTTTACATACAATAACAAAATATACACACAAACAGAAGGACTCCCGATGGGATCCCCCATATCAGGAATACTAGCAGAAATATATATACACAACATTGAACAGAACCACATAATAAACAACAACAAATACACTAACAAAATTATATACTGGCACAGGTATGTAGATGATATATTACTTTTATTCAAAGGCAACACAAGACAAGTTGAAAACTTCCACAAATACATAAACACTATACACCACAAATTAAAATTTACACTGGAAACTGAACAAAACAATAGTATAAATTTTCTAGACCTAACAATTAACAAAACTAACAATACACACACGTACAAAATATACAGGAAACCAACCACAACCGACATGGTTATACACAACACATCAAACCACCCAACACAACATAAATATGCGGCCTTCAACCATATGCTCCATAGACTAACTAAAATACCCTTAAATAAACAAGATTACACCGACGAACTCAACACAATAAAATACATAGCAATAAAAAACGGTTATAACCCCAATTTAATAAACATACTACACAAACGCATCAAAAACAAAAACAACAAAACACTAAATACCATCAACACACAACACAATAAGTACATCACACTCACATACCACAACTCATACACACACAAAATCGCCAATACATTCAGAAAACACAAATACAAAATAGGATTCAGAACAACCAATACCATCAAAAAACACATCAGTAATACAAACACAGACATAGACAAATATAACAAAACAGGTGTATACAAATTAAATTGTAATGACTGCAATAGTTTCTACATAGGCCAGACGGGAAGATCTTTTTCATCCCGTTATTCTGAACACTTAAAAGCTTTAACCAACAACAATATACACTCTGCATTTGCCACACACATACACACAGAAAACCACAGTTACACCAACATAGACACTAATCTTGAAATTCTACATTACATACCCAAAGGTCAAAAACTCAACACAACTGAACAATACGAAATATATAAACACCACACAACACAACCAAACAACATACTCAACGATCAATTACAATATAAATCACATACACTTTTTGACACAATTATACAGAAAACAAACAGTAAATTGAATCCCCGCGCCAATCCCCTTCCGCCACACACCACCCCCACTTCACCTTCCACACAACCGTTACAAAATGCTGGCAGTCTGTTACCAAAGCTGAAGAAGGCGGATACTAAGCCGAAACGCGTCCGATAAAATAGTAAGTTTTTCACATGAAAAAAGTTCATTTTTAGTTAAGTGTTAGTGCTGTGAAAGAAGAGATGAATAATCAAGACAACAACAATAACTAATATCATCTATTCAATTCTGATGTTTGTAAAATTTATACTTAAAATACTTTGTGAAGTTTTGACAAGTTATTTGGCTCTCACTCTCTCTGAATATGATCAAAACAAGTTAAAATGAAAATTTATATTTTTTAAAGAAAACATTACCACTTCTTTTAAAAATATATTGCATAATATATTTTGCTTTTTTGAAAAGTGGTGTGTTTTCTGTATTCATACACCTTTTTCACCGATACTTACAGCCTTTTCCATCAAAATTTATATTATGAAATAAACTGTCTTTGAAACAGGATTGATTATGATTGTTTGCCAATGGTTAATCGGACAGCTTTTTATTTATGACGAAGTTCAAACAACAAAATTTGTATCTTGGAAGAACGAAACGGTTTCAGGAAGAGCAGCTCTTTTACAGAAAATGCTTTTCTTAATGCGCAAATCATTGAGAAGGATCGTGAATTCAATAAAGAAACACATGTAGCTTTCATTTAACTTTGAAAGACCTTTGACGGAGTAGATAGAAATTTCCTGGGGCAAGTATTAAAAGAACGGGGATACCCACAATAACTTATAAGAACTATACAAGACCTATATAATGGAACAAGAATAGCCATACAAAATAATTGAAGGATACCTCAACAAACGTCTGTCAATCAAGGTGTTAAACAAGGGTACAGTATATCACTTACTCCTTTTAACATTTGTATCGACGATCTAGTAAGGAAATGAAAACATATAGTGAACCCTGGTATTAAGATATCATGAGTCAGATATTTGAACGTGCTGTTGTTTGCTGATGACTTGGTTGTAATTTAAAATACCTACAGAATTTGCTTTACAAAAATCAGTTTTTAAGCTTCATCAGATTTGCGAACAATACAGTATGAAAATCTCCACTACAAAACAAAAGTAATGTCAATGAAGCATATTTTTAAAAATAGGATACGTCAAGATACAAAATCAAAATTTTATAAAGTTATCATGGTCCCTATACTGTCCTATAAGCTTGAAATATGGACGACAGCCAAGAAACAGGAAAGTAAAATACAGACCTCAGAAATATCATTCTTAAGACGAGTTAAAACGTGTTCTTAACTTGACCGTATAAAGAATGAGGCCATAAGAGAAGAATTACAAGTTTTAAACTTGAATGAAAGACTGCAGGATTATAAACACTTAGAAAGAATGTCAGATTCAAGACTGGCCAAACAAGTCTGGAAATACGAACCTATAGGGCACAGATGTGTGGGTAAATCCAGGAAGAGAAAGCTGGAGGATCTTTGTAGACAGAACAGGCAGCATCTTGTCTATGTCATGATGTGAAGATGACGATGACCTGATCCACACAGCAATCCAGTCATCTCCCTCATGGACGTTTACCATCAATCTTCCCTTGCATAACTTGAGTTTCCTCTGTATACGTGTTTCACTTCTTGTATCTTTTCACAACCAACAAATGTCAGGCTTGACTGAACATAAGAATTTTGAAAATTAGATTATTAACTTCATCAAAGAACCGAGATTCTAAAAGAGCATGGTCACTATACTCGTATCTAGAAGGCATTCTTATCAGGCATAAGATACTGCAGTTTTTTAAGCTGTTCGTATCAGAATATGAACATACGGTAATATCAGAGTATAGGAAATGGTACTCTTTTATGTTGTTTGCACCTCCAGGTAAGGGAATTCTATCAATCAAGTAATTTTTGCTTTTTAACTTCGATTCAAGAAGAAGTACACAAATGGTCTAATTTAAGGCTTACTACGAGTCTTAACATTAATTAGATCATGCTGCATTGACAAACATCTCAATAAATTGTTGCTATTTTTACGAGTCAGCATCTCCATATCCTGTACGAAACTGTGTTTTCTTTGGAAGTGGTGTTGGCATTTCCTTTTTTTTTTGAGTACACAAATTTTTATTCCAAACGTCTTTAATATTGTTACGATGGTATCACTGATTGTCATATGGTACAGTGGAAAACAAAATACAGACACCAATTAAATCACTCATTACCAGCTTTAATAAGTAACAAACAACAATTTTTAATCAACAAGGTAGTCTCGTACAACAATTCAAGTTAAATTTGTCCACACGCAATAATAACGTCAAATTCCACACAAAATATAACATAGTGCTATTGTTGAACTCATATTTAGCAGTGAAGGTTTTAGGTTTTGTGTATTTGTTTATGTGGGTTAGTGAAGAAACTTTGTGTTCCGAGTCAGTAGTATTATACTTATAATTAGTTAATCAACGGACACGTCACTGACAACAAAATCCCAAGTCTTTTAAACATTTCTACAGTATATTTCTACATTTGCATTTAACTGTTCAATAATCAACCACCTAACAGATAATGTATTGTATAAATAAGTGAGTATTTCGTTCCGAGCAGTAAACATTCTTTTGTTTGTAAAAGACAGTGTGTGGAACAAACTGTAAATGTTATCATTTGATTACACATGTTGAATTTAATTGTGTTTAACCCAAGAGAAATAATGAATGCTCTGCACATAATAAATGGTAAAATGAGAACAACTTAATTTAGGTCAGTGGTTCTCATCCTTTCTAAATCCGGGGCCCACCTTATTTCATGGGACCCATAAGCACAGGCACCAGCAGAATTACTTTTAAGGGTGTGCACCCAGTTTATAATCATATTTTTGCTAACATTAAGTCAACCCTTGAAAATTGCACTCGCCCACTCGCCAGTGGCGAGTGGGTTTTGACTGTGAAAAAAAAGAGAAAAGAGGAGAGAAAGAATGAAAAATGGAAAAAAGAAGGGCGTCTATTAAACCATAACATGTCATGTTTTTGTTTTAGTAAAGGCGCGTGTTGAAGTTACAGGCCGTCAGTTAGCTGTCACCGTGTGCATTTTATAAACAAAACTGCTCTGTTGGATATAAACATCTTAAAACACGTCGAACAAAATAGTGTTGCTGAGAGAGGGGAGCGGAAATTTCACGCCGTTCTGCGCGAGCCGCCGGCCACCGGCCTTTGTCACTCCTTCCAAGTTGTACAGTCTGCTAATTATTGTTGAGTTGACCGGATGTGTTACGCGTGTGATTTATTGTTTCGTGTACTAAGAGTATTCTCAATTTCTAAGATCGTGTTCAGCGTGTATTTTATTTTTCGTGTGGTATTTTATTCATAATGAAACAGATTAAACTTAATTATTTCTTTAAAAAAAGTTCTACTGTCAGTACGACGACGCCTAGTGAGTCTGCGAGTGCGACGTCTACTCCTAGAGATGTAAGTGTCGGGCCTAGTAGGGAAACTGAAACGCGAGTTCTAGTGGACTTAGGCCTACTCACGGTTCCTCTGGGAAACGAAAATTTCAAAGAGCTTGGCTGGATATCTTCCCCTGGCTAGCTTACGATTCCGACCGTGCAAAATGTACTATATGCGCTAAATACCCTCAAAATAGTGACTCAAAATGGGTAGCAGGATTTTCTGGTTCCATGAAAAAGGAAACTTTTGTGTTTCATGGTAAAAGCCTAGTACATATGGACAATTTAGTGTGGTTTGAAGTAGAGTCAGAACCAGGAAAAGCTCCTCTTGCCAAATTATTAAGAAAATACAGTCTTCTATGTTTGAGCATCTAACAACTTTATTCAAGATAGCCTATTGTATAGGCATCAATGAAAAACCATTTACCGACTTCCCTAAGCAAGTTGCCCTTGCAACTAAATTAGGTGTAAATGTGGAGACAAAACAATGTAAACGATAAAAACTGCCAAGTTTTCATTAATTTTATTGCTAAACAGTTACAAGAAGATGTGGTTCAAAAATTAAAAAATGCTCAGTGTTTCAGTATTTTGATTGATGGTTTCACGGACCGAAGTGCTGAGGAACATGTGATTGTTTATGCTCGTTATGTGTGTGAAGGGGAGATAAGAGAAGACCTTTTAGGCCTTGTGCCTCTCGAGACCGGTAGGGCAGAGTCGTATTTCACTGCTGTTACTGGGCTCTTGGATAACTTAGGGCTTGATTGGAGAAGAGAAAAGTACATGGTTAGTGTGGGAACTGACGGGGTGTCATCTATGATTGGCTCAAAGTCAGGTTTCGTACTTCGTTTGAAAGAAGAAGCTCCGCATTTAATTAGCATTCACTGCGCCGCACATCGTCTACAATTGGCCATACTTGATGCTGCCAATTCCATCCCTTACGTAGAAAAGCTTGACGAAACTGTGAAGAACATATACAAATTTTACAAACGATCCTCAAAACGCCTCCATGAGCTTACAAACACCGCGAAAACTTTAGAAAGTGAGATAGTAAAACTCAGAAATATTCACAATGTACGGTGGCTATATAGTAAATCTGACGCTTTGAAAGCTTTGCGGCATGATCTCGTACCTCTGGTCATCCATCTTGAGGATATAACGAACCAGAAAGCTACAACAGGAGAAGCTACGGATGCAGCTAGACCAAAAGGCTATCTAAAAATCCTTTCATCATACAAGTTTGTAAAAACATTAAACTTTTTGATTGACCTGTATGGGAAACTAGAGCCATTTTGTAAAGTTTTACAGTTGAAACAGTTACTGGTCTCACAGGTACGATCGTCAATGATTGTAACGGTGGAAGTGGTTCAGTTCTTGCTTTCATCTGAAGGATCCAGTGTGAAACAATTCCTTTCTGACACTTCAGACTCAGAGAAACTGAATTGCTCAAAATACAAAGGCGACCAAGGAATTGTTCTCACAAACACGTCTCAAGGGGAGGAAGAATACAAATCAATCCGTAATAAGCTGATCGAAAGCACAGTTCATTACTTGAAGTGCCGTCTTGATACACTTGACACTGTAGTAGGCACCAAGTGCCACGTTCTGGATTTCTTGTGCCTTCCTCAAGATGACACCCTAACTGCATATGGCAATGAGGAGATTCTTCAATTGGCGCACGTTTTTATTACTGGTGATATAAATGAGGATGTTTTGCTATCGGAATGGCTTCAATTAAAAATGATGGTTAAAGAAGAGCAAATAACTTCAAAAGGACTGGGTGAGCTATTAAAAACTCTGTACAAGTTTCCTGAGCGTTTTGGTGAGCTAAAGAAAGTATTTTACGGCATTGCATGCATGGCAGTAACAACAGCATCTTGTGAACGGGGATTTAGCTTTGTTAACAGGATAAAAGTGAAACAGAGACTTTCCCTGGACATCACTTCATTAGGAGATCTAATGCAGCTGGCAGTAAATGGACCACCCTTAGAAGATTTCAACCCTGGTGCAGCAATAGACAAATGGTATTTCTCATCAGGACATCGCCATGTTAGTGGCCACAAGAGGAAACACTCAGCCTAGTCCAGCTTGATTATTTTTAATCAATTATTTTTCATCTTCAACTCGATAAGGGACTATCAGAATATAAACTGGGCTAATGAATAATATAGCGGTACATGCTAAATATTAAATAATAAAGTTTTATCCCCCCCCCCCCAGGAAACAGTATCTGGCCAGTGGGAAACGCCAACAATTTTCGAGGGTTGATTAAGTACTTTAAACCCTCATTTCTGCTTAAACAAAGTATACATACTTAACCCTACTACTTAATGCTAAACATAACAGGTTTTTAAGATACGAGGTGCTATCGAAAAGTTCCCGGACTGTACTTGGCACGGCTGTTGGACGTGACTGTACAACCTGGCATCCCAGTGTCCGATTCCGTAATATGTAATGAGTCAGTCTGCCGAGTTTCGTTGCATTGTGAGGTTGTGTTCGGTCTACGCGTTGTGTTTTGTAATCGTGTGTTAACGTTCATTTGCTAATTTTATGATGGCTGATAAATTCGAGCAACGCGCGTGCATTAAGTTTTGTTTTAAACTTGGTAAATCGCCTACTGAAACTTTTGCAATGCTTCGAGAAGCTTTTGAAGAACATTCCCTACATAGAACACAGGTTTTTGAGTGGTACGCTCGTTTCAAGGCCGGCAGAATGTCACTTGAAGATTACCACCGTTCAGGACGACCTTCCACGAGCAAAACGGATGAAAATGTTGAAAAATTTGACAACTCATTCACGAAGACCGTCGTCAAACAATCCATGAGTTGTGTACAAGTGCCGGAATAAGCTATGGAAGCTGTCAAGAAATTCTAACTGAAAATTTAGGCATGCGTCGTGTTGCTGCGAAATTCGTCCCTCGGCTTTTGTCTGTGGATCAGAAACAGCGCCGTGTTAATGTGCGCAGTGAACTCAGAGAAACGTCTGAAAATGACCCTACCTTCATCTCCAGGGTCATAACCGGTGATGAAAGCTGGTTTTATGGTTATGATCCAGAAACAAAACAGCAGTCGTCACAGTGGAAAAGTCCACAATCACCGAGACCAAAAAAAGCACGGCTGGTCAGAAGTGCAACAAAAACCATCCTCATTGTGTTTTTCGACATCAAAGGCATTGTCCATCGCGAGTTCATGCCAGCTGGTGTACAGTGAAATCAGATTTTTATTGTGACGTTTTGAGGCGGCTGAGACAAAATGTGCGACGAAAAAGGCCCAAATTGTGGGAAGACCAAAACTGGCTGTTGCATCACGACAATGCACCTGCTCACGCTTCGCTGAAAACAACAGAGTTTTTGACCAAAAACAATATGGCCACCGTCCCACACCCTCCATATTCACCAGATTTAGCCTCCTGTGATTTGTCTCTGTTCCCGAAAATAAAAATTCACATGAAAGGTCACCGTTTTGACACTGTAGAAGACATTAAGACAAAAACGCAGGAGGTGCTTGACAGTCTTCAGCAAAAGACTTTTTTTGACACTTTCCAGGCATGGAAACAACGCTGGATTCGTTGTATCAATTCGCAGGGAGACTACTTTGAAGGCGATAAGAGCCATTAATGGCCTAGGCAAGCAGAAAGAATTTATTAGACCTAGTCCGGGAACTTTCTGATAGCTGTGGTATAGTAAATAAACTTTCAAGCTTGACTTCAAAACCCACTAAACGCCCTCCTTAGGACCCAGCAGTGGCTTGTGCCTGATAGGTTGGGAAACACTGATTTACTTGATACAGCCATTTCATAGAGTTCTATGAGATCCATATCATAGAGTTCTATGTCATATCATAGAGCCGTACCTTAGAGTTCTGGGAAGAATGTCCCAAATCAGGTTCAACAATGTAAACTATCTGGTAGGAAAACACAGGTTACACCAAGAAGTAGTTGGATGGAAAGAATTGCGAGTATGATATAAGATCAAGATGAGTGGATTATTAGAAGGTGGTGTATGAAGGTGACAAAATATTGTTACAGTCTAAGTAAGGAGGGAGGGATGAAAGTAAAATATGATCTTGCCTTTTGTTTAATTTAAGAAATGTGATAATTACCTAACCTAACTACATGGAATTTTTCAATGTTTTTGGGCTTCAAAAAGTGAACATGTACAGACAAATCGAAATAAATTTACTGTTGGACATACAAGTTCAGACTCATACACAACGTGCATGGGCTCCAATGTACTACTATTGAAGTGGTGTATGCATGTTGAGATATGGTGTTATCATGTAAGTAAATTAGACTGTTGAGAAACATCTTTATTTTTGTAGGCACATAATTGTTGATATACACATGATATGTAAGATGAATACCTTGAAACATACCATTTTATGTTAGTATGGACAAATAAGGTGTCTCAATTTGAATTATGAAATGCTGTCCATTGTATCAATTGATCAAATCTAGGAGAGAAACACAAAATATTGTGAATCATCCAGAACGTCTCAGGCCACAGCCTTTAATGTTCTTATAAACGATACATCACTGATGTAATATAAAATCATAGCTATTTTATATAAACTGTATTAGAATTTAATTCACATAGTATAAAATTTAATTCAAGTGGCTAATTCAGGGCAGCCACTACAACAACATTGAATCAAAGGACTGCTGATTTACTTTAAGGGATCTTGGTAGCCACAAGATGCAATTTTATTCCCCCCATAAAATGTGTTGTCATCTTGACTTCAATTCGTGCGGTACCACACAAGCGTCTACGTCAAATTACAAGATTTATGTATACGTCAAGCGCACAGATTACAAATATATATGGTGGGGTGGAGAGCGCGAGAGAATGCGAATGTGTTTCATTGCCCGACATAACTTCAGTAACAGGTGATCTGATTTTTAAAATTCTTTCACCACCATGTTCCTTGAAGTTTGAGGATGGTTTTAGGCATAAATTTTAACAGATAGTTTTAACAATTTTCAAAAACAGAGTCTTCAGACGGTTCCACGTCATGAAGTTTCTTTTTTAATTTTCATGTAGTGAAATTTTCAGCATGCGACAAACTTTTGTTTTATGAGAGGTAGCTATATGGTGTCAGCGAGTGAAAATTATAGAAAATTCCAAATTTTATTTTGGTTTTGTTTCAATAATATCGGCTTTTTCGTTTTCGAGACATTGGCGGTTTTATAAGAAATTTAGTTGGTTGGCACATGCGCGATTTTTCTTGTAACGATTTTTCTTAATAATAAATATTACCTTAACGTAATCATATTTTAACATGTATTATATTATTCTATTTAATAATAAAAATTTCAATTTTCATGTAGTACCTTAATGTAATTTGAATTCCTGGATTTTGTTGTCCACTGATTATAAATATATCACTACTGACTAGGAACACTAATTTTTTATAAATGCTCCATGAAGTTTTAAGAAGACTCTTTAATGATGAAGAAACACAATCATTTTATGAATATTTTATAAAACAATATATTAATAAGAAACAATACAGATCATGGGCCTACTGTTATCAGATTCACTTAGGCATAATCACTAACATGTCAATAGAAAATTTTAATAAAATATTGTTATCTAAAAGGAAAACGGATTAAACAACTGGATAAAACAATCTGTGCCATATTACATTTGTTAAATGGATTAAACACTGCACATCATGTCTTTTACAGTGCGTACACTGTAACTCTTGCTTTCATGAGTTTGTGTGTTCGTGTATGGACAGTGCCATATGAAACAATATGTGCAAACATATTCACCTTGTTTGTAGAACACTTAACAATAGGATCCCTGAGGAAAGGGAGAATGAAGATACACTCATTATAGATATTCCGAATGACGGAGTCATATTACAAGAAATTTTAAATGAAATAAGTACAACTAAAGAAACAGAAAAGAGCATATCTTCAAAAAAAGAAAAAATGAATCTTGACCTGTCTGCAGAATTTACAGAAATTCAGGAAAACATAGAAAAGTTTGACTACGCAAAAAACAGATCAGACATCTTTTAATGACACTGAAAGCGATGAAGTCAGCTGCTGAAAGGAGCTTACAGGTATGCATAATTTTATAAAAATTAGTGTTCTGAGTCCTGATATATTTATAATTAATTTTGATTGTTAAGAAGCAAACTTAATGATACCTACTTAACTGTTATTTTTTTGTAATTAATAAAATTAGTAAAAATAGTTTTCAAAATTTGTTAATCAAAAAACTGACACTGTAAAAATACAATCAATAACATATTTATCTTTATGCCCAGATTTAACTTTGTGGCTGGTGTTAAGAGAAATTTATTTATTTATTTTAATCTGTTGCTATAAGAACAATTTGGAAAAAATACATACGATAAGATTTTAGAATTATTTCAGTGAACTTAATAATTATAAATCTAATGTAAACACACACAAAATCAGTATTGACTAGCAATTAAAGGATGGGTAGATGGATAGATAGATAAATAATTCAGTAAGAATATGAGTAGATCATTAGATAAATAGGTATGTGATTGAGTATATATCTGAATAGGAGAGTAGGTGGAGAGATAAGTAAAGCTATAAAATTTGGATAGATGGGTGGGTGGATAGTTTGTGTAGGTGGATGAGAAGATACGCAAGTTGATGACTAGGTAGTTTGGATTAGACTGTACTACAAAATAAAATGGATAATCTGACTGAAAATTATACATACCTGTAAGCTTCTTTCAGCAGCTGACTTCATAGCTTTTATTGTCAGTAGTAAGTGTCCCATCTGTCTTTTTGCGTATTGAAACTGTTCAAATGTTTGTAGGTTTTTCTGAATCTCTTGAAATTGTTTAAACAGTTTCTTTCATTATTTAAAGATACGCTCTTTTCTGTTTCTTTACTTTTACTTACTTCATTTAAAACTGTTTCTTCTAACATAATATCTCCGTCCTTTGGAATATCTATAACAAGCATATCTTCTTCATTCTGACTTTCCTCAAGGATACTTGTCTTATTGTTTTTATTCAGTGTTCTACAAACAAGGTGAATATGTTTGCACATACTGTTTCGTATGGCACTGTCCATACATGAACACACAAACTCATGAAAGCAAGAGTTACAGTGTATGCACTGTAAATGACATGATGTGTAGTGTTTAATCCATTTAACAGTATAAAATTCTGTTTGTGTGGATGACAGGACCTGCCACTTGTCATCTAAAGTTGTCAAAACTTTCTCTGTGTCCAACAACATACTAGCTTTGTGACGATTTCTTAATACTTGCAATTTTTTCACAAGTTTTCCTTTTTTCATTTTAATTATCAGATCAAAAATTTTATCTCTGAGCAAATGTAATATGGCACAGATTGTTTTATCCAGTCGTTTAATCCGTTTTCCTTTTAGATAACAATATTTTAATATTTTATTAAAATTTTCTATTGACGTGTTAGTGTTTATGCCTAAATGAATCCGATAACAGTAGGCCCATTATCTGTATTGTTTCTTATTAATTCACTCACTTTCTTATTAATATATTGTTTTATAAAATATTTATAAAATGAATGTGTTTGTTCATCATCATGAAGTCTTCTTAAAACTTCATAGAGCATTTTGTTACAGGCTCATCATGTTCATACAACAGAGCCTGTAACATTTTAAACACACTGTCTCGCTTTTCTTTTATTTTAATTTTTGTATTTACATTGGTCTTCCATGCCCTTAATACATGCCGTGTACAATAAATACGATTATTTGAAGTCCCCATTGTTTTATACCACGCGGAATAGAATGTGTCTTCCATGTCAGACATAAATGTATGGGTTGTAATACATCCTAATACAGGCTTTATTTGATAAAAAAAATCATTATAACGGTTTCATCCCCTCTGTTCGTGAACATGAAAGTGCAAGGAAACCCCTCTCTGGTTTTGTCCATTGTTAGAAGTGTGTATAACTGAAAGTTGTAGTTATTAAGGCCATGGATGCCATCAATACATACGTCATTACTATACTTTTGTAGAATAGTTTTTTGTGCTTTGGTCATAAACAATAACAAAAAATCTTCTTTTTTCGGTTGAGGAAACTCAAAACTATTTACACCTTGTGGTTTATAAACCACTAAGGCAGTGTCCTTTGATGTTTTAAGATCTTCAACCCAAGCCTCAATGCTTAAAGGGTCAACTGGATGTTTTGTGGCTTCATCATTTAGATTAAAGCTTTTTTCAATATTTATCAGTGGCGGCTGGTGGTTGAAAAATTTGGGGGTTGCAGTTGGGCTGGATGGTATTAAATTGGTATATTCTCTGAATAGAAAATGTCCAAGTCTCTTCGCCTCCAAACAATACACAAGGAAAGCAAAATAATGCAATTTTTGTGTCATACCCACGTAACCACGAATATTTATTGTATGAATCTTTTTTAAATTTACGATTAAATATTCTATTACCTGATTTTACACTTTATTAAAATTTCAAAGGTCTGGTGTAGGCCTACCTACTCTTTTTAATTTCAATTTTTTCTTTAATATGACGTAAACTGAACAGCGTTTTCGTTAAGTTTACAACAGAATTAATTGCGTCCTACCAGTTAAATACAATAAATATCTTACGCTATGACACCTTAATTCTTTATATGTACTATTATTTACATTTAATGATGAACTGGACTGACACTAACAACGAACTTCCAACCCGGCGCACCATGTGTTATTTACCAACAGACAGACTGGTGGCGCCATGAGGTACAAGCGGGGTTTGCAGTCCCTAATCACACTAAGCGAGCCTATACCGCTGCAATAGGAACAACCGAGTCTAGCCATCCAGAGCACTACTCCATTGTATTTCCCCATATACAAAGCGCGTCACAGTTGGTGCACACTTGCCATGTACACCGCGGCAAAAGCGTGTACGGTTTTTAGTAATTGCTCTGCGCTTTTCAATCGGCAAATGATTAATTACGATGATTTTGCTTGAAAACACTATTATTACTTATTGTCTTATTCATAATTCTATCATTTAAAATACAATTCGGGATTTAATGGGAGTTGTGCAACCGTGATAATACGTAATAATGCTTAGGTTGCACGGTTGCACAACTCCCATTAAATCCCGAATTGTATTTTAAATGATAGAATTATGAATAAGACAATAAGTAATAATAGTGTTTTCAAGCAAAATCATCGTAATTAATCATTTGCCGATTGAAAAGCGCAGAGCAATTACTAAAAACCGTACACGCTTTTGCCGCGGTGTACATGGCAAGTGTGCACCAACTGTGACGCGCTTTGTATATGGGGAAATACAATGGAGTAGTGCTCTGGATGGCTAGACTCGGTTGTTCCTATTGCAGCGGTATAGGCTCGCTTAGTGTGATTAGGGACTGCAAACCCCGCTTGTACCTCATGGCGCCACCAGTCTGTCTGTTGGTAAATAACACATGGTGCGCCGGGTTGGAAGTTCGTTGTTAGTGTCAGTCCAGTTCATCATTAAATGTAAATAATAGTACATATAAAGAATTAAGGTGTCATAGCGTAAGATATTTATTGTATTTAACTGGTAGGACGCAATTAATTCTGTTGTAAACTTAACGAAAACGCTGTTCAGTTTACGTCATATTAAAGAAAAAATTGAAATTAAAAAGAGTAGGTAGGCCTACACCAGACCTTTGAAATTTTAATAAAGTGTAAAATCAGGTAATAGAATATTTAATCGTAAATTTAAAAAAGATTCATACAATAAATATTCGTGGTTACGTGGGTATGACACAAAAATTGCATTATTTTGCTTTCCTTGTGTATTGTTTGGAGGCGAAGAGACTTGGACATTTTCTATTCAGAGAATATACCAATTTAATACCATCCAGCCCAACTGCAACCCCCAAATTTTTCAACCACCAGCCGCCACTGATAAATATTGAAAAAAGCTTTAATCTAAATGATGAAGCCACAAAACATCCAGTTGACCCTTTAAGCATTGAGGCTTGGGTTGAAGATCTTAAAACATCAAAGGACACTGCCTTAGTGGTTTATAAACCACAAGGTGTAAATAGTTTTGAGTTTCCTCAACCGAAAAAAGAAGATTTTTTGTTATTGTTTATGACCAAAGCACAAAAAACTATTCTACAAAAGTATAGTAATGACGTATGTATTGATGGCATCCATGGCCTTAATAACTACAACTTTCAGTTATACACACTTCTAACAATGGACAAAACCAGAGAGGGGTTTCCTTGCACTTTCATGTTCACGAACAGAGGGGATGAAACCGTTATAATGATTTTTTTTATCAAATAAAGCCTGTATTAGGATGTATTACAACCCATACATTTATGTCTGACATGGAAGACACATTCTATTCCGCGTGGTATAAAACAATGGGGACTTCAAATAATCGTATTTATTGTACACGGCATGTATTAAGGGCATGGAAGACCAATGTAAATACAAAAATTAAAATAAAAGAAAAGCGAGACAGTGTGTTTAAAATGTTACAGGCTCTGTTGTATGAACATGATGAGCCTGTAACAAAATGCTCTATGAAGTTTTAAGAAGACTTCATGATGATGAACAAACACATTCATTTTATAAATATTTTATAAAACAATATATTAATAAGAAAGTGAGTGAATTAATAAGAAACAATACAGATAATGGGCCTACTGTTATCGGATTCATTTAGGCATAAACACTAACACGTCAATAGAAAATTTTAATAAAATATTAAAATATTGTTATCTAAAAGGAAAACGGATTAAACGACTGGATAAAACAATCTGTGCCATATTACATTTGCTCAGAGATAAAATTTTTGATCTGATAATTAAAATGAAAAAAGGAAAACTTGTGAAAAAATTGCAAGTATTAAGAAATCGTCACAAAGCTAGTATGTTGTTGGACACAGAGAAAGTTTTGACAACTTTAGATGACAAGTGGCAGGTCCTGTCATCCACACAAACAGAATTTTATACTGTTAAATGGATTAAACACTACACATCATGTCATTTACAGTGCATACACTGTAACTCTTGCTTTCATGAGTTTGTGTGTTCATGTATGGACAGTGCCATACGAAACAGTATGTGCAAACATATTCACCTTGTTTGTAGAACACTGAATAAAAACAATAAGACAAGTATCCTTGAGGAAAGTCAGAATGAAGAAGATATGCTTGTTATAGATATTCCAAAGGACGGAGATATTATGTTAGAAGAAACAGTTTTAAATGAAGTAAGTAAAAGTAAAGAAACAGAAAAGAGCGTATCTTTAAATAATGAAAGAAACTGTTTAAACAATTTCAAGAGATTCAGAAAAACCTACAAACATTTGAACAGTTTCAATACGCAAAAAGACAGATGGGACACTTACTACTGACAATAAAAGCTATGAAGTCAGCTGCTGAAAGAAGCTTACAGGTATGTATAATTTTCAGTCAGATTATCCATTTTATTTTGTAGTACAGTCTAATCCAAACTACCTAGTCATCAACTTGCGTATCTTCTCATCCACCTACACAAACTATCCACCCACCCATCTATCCAAATTTTATAGCTTTACTTATCTCTCCACCTACTCTCCTATTCAGATATATACTCAATCACATACCTATTTATCTAATGATCTACTCATATTCTTACTGAATTATTTATCTATCTATCCATCTACCCATCCTTTAATTGCTAGTCAATACTGATTTTGTGTGTGTTTACATTAGATTTATAATTATTAAGTTCACTGAAATAATTCTAAAATCTTATCGTATGTATTTTTTCCAAATTGTTCTTATAGCAACAGATTAAAATAAATAAATAAATTTCTCTTAACACCAGCCACAAAGTTAAATCTGGGCATAAAGATAAATATGTTATTGATTGTATTTTTACAGTGTCAGTTTTTTGATTAACAAATTTTGAAAACTATTTTTACTAATTTTATTAATTACAAAAAAATAACAGTTAAGTAGGTATCATTAAGTTTGCTTCTTAACAATCAAAATTAATTATAAATATATCAGGACTCAGAACACTAATTTTTATAAAATTATGCATACCTGTAAGCTCCTTTCAGCAGCTGACTTCATCGCTTTCAGTGTCATTAAAAGATGTCTGATCTGTTTTTTGCGTAGTCAAACTTTTCTATGTTTTCCTGAATTTCTGTAAATTCTGCAGACAGGTCAAGATTCATTTTTTCTTTTTTTGAAGATATGCTCTTTTCTGTTTCTTTAGTTGTACTTATTTCATTTAAAATTTCTTGTAATATGACTCCGTCATTCGGAATATCTATAATGAGTGTATCTTCATTCTCCCTTTCCTCAGGGATCCTATTGTTAAGTGTTCTACAAACAAGGTGAATATGTTTGCACATATTGTTTCATATGGCACTGTCCATACACGAACACACAAACTCATGAAAGCAAGAGTTACAGTGTACGCACTGTAAAAGACATGATGTGCAGTGTTTAATCCATTTAACAAATGTAATATGGCACAGATTGTTTTATCCAGTTGTTTAATCCGTTTTCCTTTTAGATAACAATATTTTATTAAAATTTTCTATTGACATGTTAGTGATTATGCCTAAGTGAATCTGATAACAGTAGGCCCATGATCTGTATTGTTTCTTATTAATATATTGTTTTATAAAATATTCATAAAATGATTGTGTTTCTTCATCATTAAAGAGTCTTCTTAAAACTTCATGGAGCATTTATAAAAAATTAGTGTTCCTAGTCAGTAGTGATATATTTATAATCAGTGGACAACAAAATCCAGGAATTCAAATTACATTAAGGTACTACATGAAAATTGAAATTTTTATTATTAAATAGAATAATATAATACATGTTAAAATATGATTACGTTAAGGTAATATTTATTATTAAGAAAAATCGTTACAAGAAAAATCGCGCATGTGCCAACCAACTAAATTTCTTATAAAACCGCCAATGTCTCGAAAACGAAAAAGCCGATATTATTGAAACAAAACCAAAATAAAATTTGGAATTTTCTATAATTTTCACTCGCTGACACCATATAGCTACCTCTCATAAAACAAAAGTTTGTCGCATGCTGAAAATTTCACTACATGAAAATTAAAAAAGAAACTTCATGACGTGGAACCGTCTGAAGACTCTGTTTTTGAAAATTGTTAAAACTATCTGTTAAAATTTATGCCTAAAACCATCCTCAAACTTCAAGGAACATGGTGGTGAAAGAATTTTAAAAATCAGATCACCTGTTACTGAAGTTATGTCGGGCAATGAAACACATTCGCATTCTCTCGCGCTCTCCACCCCACCATATATATTTGTAATCTGTGCGCTTGACGTATACATAAATCTTGTAATTTGACGTAGACGCTTGTGTGGTACCGCACGAATTGAAGTCAAGATGACAACACATTTTATGGGGGGAATAAAATTGCATCTTGTGGCTACCAAGATCCCTTAAAGTAAATCAGCAGTCCTTTGATTCAATGTTGTTGTAGTGGCTGCCCTGAATTAGCCACTTGAATTAAATTTTATACTATGTGAATTAAATTCTAATACAGTTTATATAAAATAGCTATGATTTTATATTACATCAGTGATGTATCGTTTATAAGAACATTAAAGGCTGTGGCCTGAGACGTTCTGGATGATTCACAATATTTTGTGTTTCTCTCCTAGATTTGATCAATTGATACAATGGACAGCATTTCATAATTCAAATTGAGACACCTTATTTGTCCATACTAACATAAAATGGTATGTTTCAAGGTATTCATCTTACATATCATGTGTATATCAACAATTATGTGCCTACAAAAATAAAGATCCTAATCAACGACAGGACATCTGGTGAAATTGAGGAGATCCTCAAAAAGTTTCATGGGACTCAATTCATCAGTACCTGGGATACAGTTTGCGGGTACTGGCAAGTAGAATTGCACCCAGCCAGTAGAAAATACGTAGCGTTCATATTTGAAGGCAGGAACTACCAGTTCAAGCGACTACCTTTTGGGCTGGTAAACTCGGTAGCAATATTTGTCCGCTGCATGGACCAGATACTGGGTCCAGAAACTATGAACTATACAACAGTGTATGTCGATGATCTGCTGATCACTTCATCCAATTGGGAGGAGCATTGTATGAGAGTAGAGAGAGTACTAGAAAAATTATCCATCAACAATGTAACATTAAAATTAGAGAAGTCAAAGCTGATAGCAGGTTGGTTTCGTATTTATCTGGAGTCAATTTAATCAATTATTTTTGTTTCTGGAGTGATAAACGCTGAAACAAAATATACAATTCATGGTAATAAATGTAAGAAATGGTATGATATTAATTTATTCTCAATTGTGTTTATTATTTATCTTCGAGAATTATATAATTACCTTTATAACATAGGAAGTTAAAATTTGTACAGTTATTCTACTAATAACATTTGTCTACTAGAATTATAAAAATGTTTTAAAAACTGACTGAAATAAAAAAGGTTTTTATTTAAAAAATATAAAAAATTAGAAAATTATAAATTTTGTAAATTTATAAATTTATTATTCTAGTGCCATAACAATCTGAAAGTGTGATGATTAACCTGTTCAAATTTCAAGTCTGTAGCACAAAATAGATGCTGAGAAAATGGCATTTTAACATATACGGTTCCCACCCCCCCTTAAATTGACAAGACTCTTTTGAAATGTTACACGAACTTCACATCGAACACTTACAGCGCGTGTACCTAATAAAAACTGTTACACTAAAAATAAAATGACAAAACTTTAAAATGAAACATCGAAATGCTTACAGGACATGTATAGGTAGGTTAGACACGAATACACACAGAACTTGAATATACGAAAAATGTACTCTTGAGTTTACGTATTTGAAGCCATGAACTTAATAAAATTATTGTGCTAAAATAAATACACAAACTTTAACCTAACATTGTAACGGGACAAACGATTGGGACTTATTTTATTCTTTAATAATTGTAAAAAGTAGTAGTAACTCAAGCTGAACAACGTTTGATCACAAACGCTTGACATTTTTGAACACCTTGCAGTCCCCCTCGTACCAAACCATGTGAGGCACACAAGCAATTAAGAGTCTGGGAATGTTAAGTGTCAGAAAGGGTGCGTATTCACGCGTATGCGCGCAGGTGTTGGCCAACATTCACACGATAATGTCATGTATCAAAAATTTCTTCTCGCCCAGTGCCCAGAGAATAAAGTCAGTCGGCAATTAACATCTTACGATAACGGACGCGAGCAGTTTTCTGCGTCCGCCGGCTGAGCACAGTTTTTGTCTCGCCCGCACATCAAAAAATGTGAATTTTATAGTTAAAAGTTAAAACCAGTAGTTTGAATAGCGAGATAAATGCAGTGACAGTTTTAACTAGTAAAGAAAAGTGAAAACGAGGAGATCGCAACCTAGTGCACGTGCACGAGGAGACCATTTATGGATGTACAGCCAAGGATTACGTAAGGGAAATAAATTACCCAGAATTATAAATAAATCAATCAAAATCATGCAAATTTAAATAATCAACATAAAATGACCTGAAGGGGAATCTAAATTATGTACTGGGTGAGAGTGTGTGAGCGTATGTGCGAATGTAAATTACATAATTAATGGCACTGGTTAGCGTTAAGTGAATTTTAGAATGTTTTTAAAAGTCTGTTTTCATCGAGTTTAATGTAGTGTCAGTTTTGTTAACTTCATAAAGAAGGGAAAATTTTAAATAAAAAAACGAAATAAATTAATGTTCACAGAGTAGATGGGTAGAAGAGGGTGAAGGATATTTTATGTAAAAGGGAATATAACAATGAATGTCATATTAAAGTATAATAAAATAGTATTTTATTTTAACTTGCCATATGTGTGTTAGCGTAATCATTTCAACAACCTAACTTCATTTTCTGTGCTGGTAAATTCGTTATACGAAAAAGGGTTTCCACCACTAGATGATCTGGCCAAGCAAGTAAATAAGTTCAAGGTAAGTGGGAGTGTGTGGTTGTTTAAGATATAGATAAAAATATAAAAGTTACAACGTTTACCTAACTCACATCTGACAACAGAATATAGGCGGGCATAGATGAGAACGAAGGTAGCCGAAGTTGCCCGAGCGGCTTCACGCTGTCAGTCTGCAGACTCAAGTACGGAACTTGGCACACAATTTAATGATAAATGTACTTAGTAATCTAGTTAAAAAATATAGCGAATAAAATATATGAAATGAGTTAGGTTACGTAAATAAAATTTTATAAGCACTGTTTATTTTACTCAGCTGTCATTACAACTGGTATTATTTTTTAAATCTGTCTGAGTACTTTACATGTAAAAATGTAAATTTTACTTTTTTCCATGTGCCTTTGATAAATGTAGCGTAGCACATCAGGTATAAAAAGTACCCTCTCACATCAACAATAAATTAATTATCTTATTTATCTAAGTGTCTGCAAGTGAAATTGGTGCAAATGCCGCTGTTCACAACTGGCAGAACAGTGTACTGTGCGTGTGTGTGTGTGCGTGCGTATGCTTGCTCGCGCACATGACATTTAAGCAAGGAACGGGATATGTGTAAGTTGCATTTGAGAAAGATTTTGCCAGGCTCCTAGTACTACTTATTATAGTGTAATTATAGTGTACTATTTACTATCATTTATGCATTGTACTGGTACCCTATTATACACATTTCACAATTACTCTTGTCAAACACTGTCACTATTCTAAGATCTTTCAAGCAAAGATACACATGTCCATCCAAGTTGTGAATAACTCATTAACCAGTAAACAATTGACAAAATGTTCCGACTAATTATGTTTTAAATTAAAATCAATAGAGACAAACTGATATTTTAATTCGGCTTGAGTTAGCCCTTTGTCACTTAAAAGTAAATTAAATCCCTGGCATCTAGAAACAGTAAAACTGTTTGGATACATAAGCTAAGTCAGACAGTAAAAATCTGTTGCAAAGTTTCTGAGATTGCCTCTTACAAACTCATAAAGTAAGAAAACTTACAAACTTTCTCCATTTACAATACTATTAGAGATATTAACAGGAAAACAAAATGAGCACAGAAGAAACGTACAAATCAGTATTTGCAGTATGCCTTTATACGGTATAACATATAGGTCTGTGTATATGCCATGTTACTTTATATGGAATATAAATTGTGATTGTTAAATAAAGTTTAGTTGTTACAACTTTGCTTATTAAATTTAAATTCTATGAAAACAATGCTATGTTTATTTTCAGATGAATACTACTGCTGTAAAATGTGATTTTTGCAGCAAAGAGTTCAGTAAGAGTTCTTATTGTAAAGTCCATATTAGAATTGTTCACAATAGAAATGCCAAAGGTGAGCAAATTGAAACAACTAAATTTACTTGCACTTTGTGTAACAAACAGTATTCCCAAAAAAAGAATTTGCAGCGACACATCAAATCAACCCATTCTTCTGAGCCAAAACAAATTTATAAATGTGATATGTGCACTTATACAACAATTGGCCAGAGTAATTTAAAACGTCACATATAAAAATACATAAAAGTGGCAAGAAATCCTTAGCACGATCTTTCATGTGTACTCTATGTAGTGCAAAATACGAGCATAAACAGAACCTCATAAAGCATGAAAGAAAATATCATAACATTGGAAAACCTTCACTTTTGGTTGAAAGAAAATGTCCTATTTGTAAATTCATAACAAGGAGACCAAAGCAACATAATCAAGAGAATATTTAGTCATTTTGAAAATGTACATAGCATTTTTATGAAGTTTGAACATCACAGTTTTGATTCTGTTGATGAATTTAATGCGTGGAAACAAGAAATTGAAAAAAAAACTTCTTTTCTTATACAAAAGTCAAATGGAAATGTATCTATTTACCAATGCCACAGAAGTGGATTATACAGGAAACGAGGTGTTAACAAACGTTACGTAAAAATTATGGGCACATATAAAATAAATGCCTTTTGTCCAGCAATGATCAAGTGAAAAAATTAAAAAAAGGTACTTTGAATGTGTCATATCTTTCTACATATGTTGGCCATAAAAAAAAGTTAAAACATATTCACTTGACGAAGAAAGAGAGAAACCAAATTGCAACTCACTTAGCAAGTAAAATACCCCATGAGGAAATTTTAAAAGACATCAGGTGTTCTATATCAAATTGTGATCTACAAAGAATTCACCTAGTGAACAAAAAAGATATTATAAATATCAGTGGCTTAGCTGATATTTATAATATCTTTTTTGTTCACTAGGTGAATTCTTTGTAGATCACAATTTGATATAGAACACCTGATGTCTTTTAAAATTTCCTCATGGGGTATTTTACTTGCTAAGTGAGTTGCAATTTGGTTTCTCTCTTTCTTCGTCAAGTGAATATGTTTTAACTTTTTTTTATGGCCAACATATGTAGAAAGATATGACACATTCAAAGTACCTTTTTTTAATTTTTTCACTTGATCATTGCTGGACAAAAGGCATTTATTTTATATGTGCCCATAATTTTTACGTAACGTTTGTTAACACCTCGTTTCCTGTATAATCCACTTCTGTGGCATTGGTAAATAGATACATTTCCATTTGACTTTTGTATAAGAAAAGAAGTTTTTTTTTCAATTTCTTGTTTCCACGCATTAAATTCATCAACAGAATCAAAACTGTGATGTTCAAACTTCATAAAAATGCTATGTACATTTTCAAAATGACTAAATATTCTCTTGATTATGTTGCTTTGGTCTCCTTGTTATGAATTTACAAATAGGACATTTTCTTTCAACCAAAAGTGAAGGTTTTCCAATGTTATGATATTTTCTTTCATGCTTTATGAGGTTCTGTTTATGCTCGTATTTTGCACTACATAGAGTACACATGAAAGATCGTGCTAAGGATTTCTTGCCACTTTTATGTATTTTTATATGTGACGTTTTAAATTACTCTGGCCAATTGTTGTATAAGTGCACATATCACATTTATAAATTTGTTTTGGCTCAGAAGAATGGGTTGATTTGATGTGTCGCTGCAAATTCTTTTTTTGGGAATACTGTTTGTTACACAAAGTGCAAGTAAATTTAGTTGTTTCAATTTGCTCACCTTTGGCATTTCTATTGTGAACAATTCTAATATGGACTTTACAATAAGAACTCTTACTGAACTCTTTGCTGCAAAAATCACATTTTACAGCAGTAGTATTCATCTGAAAATAAACATAGCATTGTTTTCATAGAATTTAAATTTAATAAGCAAAGTTGTAACAACTAAACTTTATTTAACAATCACAATTTATATTCCATATAAAGTAACATGGCATATACACAGACCTATATGTTATACCGTATAAAGGCATACTGCAAATACTGATTTGTACGTTTCTTCTGTGCTCATTTTGTTTTCCTGTTAATATCTCTAATAGTATTGTAAATGGAGAAAGTTTGTAAGTTTTCTTACTTTATGAGTTTGTAAGAGGCAATCTCAGAAACTTTGCAACAGATTTTTACTGTCTGACTTAGCTTATGTATCCAAACAGTTTTACTGTTTCTAGATGCCAGGGATTTAATTTACTTTTAAGTGACAAAGGGCTAACTCAAGCCGAATTAAAATATCAGTTTGTCTCTATTGATTTTAATTTAAAACATAATTAGTCGGAACATTTTGTCAATTGTTTACTGGTTAATGAGTTATTCACAACTTGGATGGACATGTGTATCTTTGCTTGAAAGATCTTAGAATAGTGACAGTGTTTGACAAGAGTAATTGTGAAATGTGTATAATAGGGTACCAGTACAATGCATAAATGATAGTAAATAGTACACTATAATTACACTATAATAAGTAGTACTAGGAGCCTGGCAAAATCTTTCTCAAATGCAACTTACACATATCCCGTTCCTTGCTTAAATGTCATGTGCGCGAGAAAGCGTACGCACGCACACACACACACGCACAGTACACTGTTCTGCCAGTTGTGAACAGCGGCATTTGCACCAATTTCACTTGCAGACACTTAGATAAATAAGATAATTAATTTATTGTTGATGTGAGAGGGTACTTTTTATACCTGATGTGCTACGCTACATTTATCAAAGGCACATGGAAAAAAGTAAAATTTACATTTTTACATGTAAAGTACTCAGACAGATTTAAAAAATAATACCAGTTGTAATGACAGCTGAGTAAAATAAACAGTGCTTATAAAATTTTATTTACGTAACCTAACTCATTTCATATATTTTATTCGCTATATTTTTTAACTAGATTACTAAGTACATTTATCATTAAATTGTGTGCCAAGTTCCGTACTTGAGTCTGCAGACTGACAGCGTGAAGCCGCTCGGGCAACTTCGGCTACCTTCGTTCTCATCTATGCCCGCCTATATTCTGTTGTCAGATGTGAGTTAGGTAAACGTTGTAACTTTTATATTTTTATCTATATCTTAAACAACCACACACTCCCACTTACCTTGAACTTATTTACTTGCTTGGCCAGATCATCTAGTGGTGGAAACCCTTTTTCGTATAACGAATTTACCAGCACAGAAAATGAAGTTAGGTTGTTGAAATGATTACGCTAACACACATATGGCAAGTTAAAATAAAATACTATTTTATTATACTTTAATATGACATTCATTGTTATATTCCCTTTTACATAAAATATCCTTCACCCTCTTCTACCCATCTACTCTGTGAACATTAATTTATTTCGTTTTTTTATTTAAAATTTTCCCTTCTTTATGAAGTTAACAAAACTGACACTACATTAAACTCGATGAAAACAGACTTTTAAAAACATTCTAAAATTCACTTAACGCTAACCAGTGCCATTAATTATGTAATTTACATTCGCACATACGCTCACACACTCTCACCCAGTACATAATTTAGATTCCCCTTCAGGTCATTTTATGTTGATTATTTAAATTTGCATGATTTTGATTGATTTATTTATAATTCTGGGTAATTTATTTCCCTTACGTAATCCTTGGCTGTACATCCATAAATGGTCTCCTCGTGCACGTGCACTAGGTTGCGATCTCCTCGTTTTCACTTTTCTTTACTAGTTAAAACTGTCACTGCATTTATCTCGCTATTCAAACTACTGGTTTTAACTTTTAACTATAAAATTCACATTTTTTGATGTGCGGGCGAGACAAAAACTGTGCTCAGCCGGCGGACGCAGAAAACTGCTCGCGTCCGTTATCGTAAGATGTTAATTGCCGACTGACTTTATTCTCTGGGCACTGGGCGAGAAGAAATTTTTGATACATGACATTATCGTGTGAATGTTGGCCAACACCTGCGCGCATACGCGTGAATACGCACCCTTTCTGACACTTAACATTCCCAGACTCTTAATTGCTTGTGTGCCTCACATGGTTTGGTACGAGGGGGACTGCAAGGTGTTCAAAAATGTCAAGCGTTTGTGATCAAACGTTGTTCAGCTTGAGTTACTACTACTTTTTACAATTATTAAAGAATAAAATAAGTCCCAATCGTTTGTCCCGTTACAATGTTAGGTTAAAGTTTGTGTATTTATTTTAGCACAATAATTTTATTAAGTTCATGGCTTCAAATACGTAAACTCAAGAGTACATTTTTCGTATATTCAAGTTCTGTGTGTATTCGTGTCTAACCTACCTATACATGTCCTGTAAGCATTTCGATGTTTCATTTTAAAGTTTTGTCATTTTATTTTTAGTGTAACAGTTTTTATTAGGTACACGCGCTGTAAGTGTTCGATGTGAAGTTCGTGTAACATTTCAAAAGAGTCTTGTCAATTTAAGGGGGGGTGGGAACCGTATATGTTAAAATGCCATTTTCTCAGCATCTATTTTGTGCTACAGACTTGAAATTTGAACAGATTAATCATCACACTTTCAGATTGTTATGGCACTAGAATAATAAATTTATAAATTTACAAAATTTATAATTTTCTAATTTTTTATATTTTTTAAATAAAAACCTTTTTTATTTCAGTCAGTTTTTAAAACATTTTTATAATTCTAGTAGACAAATGTTATTAGTAGAATAACTGTACAAATTTTAACTTCCTATGTTATAAAGGTAATTATATAATTCTCGAAGATAAATAATAAACACAATTGAGAATAAATTAATATCATACCATTTCTTACATTTATTACCATGAATTGTATATTTTGTTTCAGCGTTTATCACTCCAGAAACAAAAATAATTGATTAAATTGACTCCAGGTAAATACGAAACCAACCTGCTATCAGCTTTGACTTCTCTAATTTTAATGTTACATTGTTGATGGATAATTTTTCTAGTACTCTCTCTACTCTCATACAATGCTCCTCCCAATTGGATGAAGTGATCAGCAGATCATCGACATACACTGTTGTATAGTTCATAGTTTCTGGACCCAGTATCTGGTCCATGCAGCGGACAAATATTGCTACCGAGTTTACCAGCCCAAAAGGTAGTCGCTTGAACTGGTAGTTCCTGCCTTCAAATATGAACGCTACGTATTTTCTACTGGCTGGGTGCAATTCTACTTGCCAGTACCCGCAAACTGTATCCCAGGTACTGATGAATTGAGTCCCATGAAACTTTTTGAGGATCTCCTCAATTTCACCAGATGTCCTGTCGTTGATTAGGATCTTATTTATTTCTCGGGCGTCGAGACATAGGCGTACCCTTCCATCCTTCTTGGTAACAGCTACTATAGGACTGGTATACTGCGAACAACTATACTCAATTATATTTTCCTCCAACATTTTACTAATTTCTGTGCGCACTGCTTCCTTTGCTGCATACGCTATCGGGTAGGATTTTTTATTAAAGTTGGCCACTTCTTTGAATTTCAACTCGCACTGATACATGTACCTTTCCTGGTTGGTCGGAAAATACATGTCGGTATTTGTTATAAATTCTTATTAATTTCTCCACCTCTTGATCCGTTAATGGATTCCCGTCTTGGGTCCCTCGAAACTGTCGGATTTCCTCTAATTTCCGATTCCATAGGGTGTCATTGTTTATTTGACTGTCTGGTTTCACTTCCCACCTCCGGTCTGGTGAATCACAAATCGTTCTTATATTATATATTGTACTGATTGGGATGACCCCCTTGCTACCAGTTAATTCTGCTACCCATTCTCTGTCTTCATATTTCATAGTTACCTTTGATAGTCTCATATCGATAACTGTAGAGTACTTTCTCAGGATATCACAACCAATTAAAATTTCGAATGGTAAGTTCTGAGCAATTAAAAATATCATTGGCAGTGTCTCACCATTACTCATGACTTCTAGAGACACTTGTCTCCTAATGGTTTTGTTCTGTCTCCCAGTGGCTCCAATTAAAACAATGTTACATACTGGTAACGTGGGCAAGCTGATCTTACTCTCTTTTTGAATTTTCTCATACAAGTTTGTATCAATTAAAGACACATTTGCACCTGTGTCAATCATAAATTTTACATTTACATCATATACCTTGGCGGTAACATAGGCAATTTCGTTATCCGGGTGCTTGATTAATGTGGAATTTTCTTCCATTAGCTCCTCGCAGATGTTCTTCAGATAATGGTTCTGAATTATTATTATTGTGTCGTCATTAGTCTCGTTTGTCTGTCTTGTTAATAACCCAATAGATCGGATCAGTGATGGGTCCTGTGGTATTCTCACTGCCGCTGCTCGTTTAAATGTTGGGCGTTGCCTTCGGCGCGGTCCTCTGGTCTAATGGGGTGATTATCCTCAGTGTTTTGCCTTCTCTCGATCGAGTGGTCATTGTGAGTTATTTGTTCTCGACTCCTTCTGTTTTCTTCAGCACTCTGGCTCCTCGGTCTTCTATAACCACGTCTCCCGTCGTTTCTACTCTCTGCATTTATATAGTTTACCCGTCGCCTGTATGTTTGATTCGGTCCCGACTGGTTATTATTGTGGTATTGATTATTGGGCCTGTTATAACTGCCTCCATTTTGGTTATTTCCCCTGTTGTAAGAATGGTTTGGATTGTTATTGTTGTTGGGGTAATGCTGGTTGTAATTTCTTGGGTAATTATTGTTGTTATTATTGTTATTAAAACCTCGATAATTATTGGGGTTGGCTGGCGGATGATTGGCCAGTGTGTGGTTTCCATCCGGTCCACTTGGTTGATTTCTGTTATCGTAATTTCTGTACTTCGGTGTGTTCTTTTGTCGGTTCAACACATAATGTTTCTCCCGCTCATATTCCCCCAGTAACGCGGCCATCTCTTGAATCGTCTTGATTCTTCCACTCAAACGGCTTTTTGTGATTTCCCGTTGTAGTGGTATGCCAATTGTGTCACCAGGCACTCTTCAGGGATGTTAGGTTCGAGGTTCCTCGCTATGCTTACCTTACCTAAAAGTAAGCGGTTGGGGACTGTCCCAGGTAAGGGTCGAATCGGCCGTTGCTGATGTTATTTCTTACCACGTGCTGTGTCGCCTCCGACCAGTATTTGTCCTTAAATAATTTTTTAAACTCACTAAAATTATGTATATCTGGTCTCACAGCCGTCCACCAATTGTCGTGAACTTCTTTGAACATGTCGTCGATCATGCCCTTGATTACTGTCCACCGTATCTCCCTGGTTCGGGCTAAGTTCTCCTCTACTCATTCTATAAATTCAATTGGGTTACGTTTGTAATTTTTAAAGTTTATTGTTTCTCTATTTTCACTACATGATATGTGTGAGCTCATGATTGGTCGGTCCTTCAATCATTGATCTCTTCCTGTAGGCGTAGTTCTCTTGCCCTGAATTCAGCTATTTTCCCTTCTTGGGCGGTTGTGGTGTCCTTCACTTCACTTACTGATGCATCCAATCTGCTGTAATTCTCTTCGACTCTGGTCTGTATTTGTTCCAATTTGTTATTCGTTTCTTTTTGGAGTCCTTCAACCCTCCTTTTACCTTCACCTTCAACTTCATTCATCTTGATCAAAATTTCTTCTCTGACTTGCAACACTACTTCGCTGGTTTTCTCTATCTTCTCTTCCGTCTCCATTACAGTCTGTTTCAGTTCTTCTCTGTACTCCGTCAACTGTTGCTGTAATGCATCCTGGTTGTATTCAATTTTATCGTTCAGCGTTTCAATATCCTCCTTCATTAGTCTCAGGGTTTCGCTGGTTTTCACATTACTCTTCTCTATTTTTTCACTGATTAGTTTATTCTCCTCCTTCATTTTCTGTGTCAGGGTTTCATTCAATGCTTCAATATTTCTTTTATTACTCTCCTCATTCCTGTCGAATTTTTCGTTCAAGGACTCAGACTTCTTATTCCATTCTTCGTTATTTTGTTGTAATAATTTTTTATTGTCCTCCCTCATTTCCTCCTTCTGCTTCCTGGAGTTTTCTTTGATTAATTCCCATAGTTTTAGTAAGTCCAGGTCTCCTCTGGTTTCCTCCTGCTGTGTAGGTTTATCTGTTTCCATAGGGGGTAATAATTCTTCTACATCTTCCACCGAAGTTATTTCCTTTTCCTCCATTCTGACGTCCTTCTCGATCTCCTTTTCTGATCTCTTATCTCCCTTTTCCGCCTCCTTCTCGCGTATCTTCGTCTGGTATCTCGTATCGTGCTTTGCCGGTTCCATTTCTGTAGTCGCTGCTAGGATCTGTAAAGTTTAAAGGTATGTTTCCTTAACTATCCTAGCCCTACTAGTTGGCGCGCCACTTTGTAATAAAACCGTTTGTGCAGGGTATTTAGATTGGTAAATGTTCCCCGTAGTATCGTCCTTCTAATAGAATCGAAAAGCCCCACTGTTGTGAGCGCCACTTTGTAATAAAACTGTTTACTAGGTGTTTAAAAATTTTGTTAGTGTTATTCTGTATCTGTAAGTCGTTCTATCTTCGTATAGTATATGTGTGGTTGTCGAGCATTTTTTAACTCGCTCGTTGGATTCGTGGTATAGTATGGGTGTGTGATTGGTGTTATTAATAAGTTCAATAAATTCTGTTACTGTTATTTGCGTGTACCAAGTCGAATTGTACCTTCTCTTACCATTTACGGGTAAACCGTATCTTTCGGCGTTTGGTTTGAATATTGCCGCCTCGCCACCTGATTGGCGCACGCCTTTCTTCAGTGTCGACTCTGCTAGTGTCTTGTTTTGAGGTTTTCACTTCAATAAATTTTTATTTATTATCTTAATTTACTCGAATCAAACATACAGTGTTGCAGAATAAGAATATTTATTAACACTTTGATAGTTTTCAATCATTTAGTAGTACATTAATTTTATTTTTAGCACCGGCTATTACAGTTGCTCAGTTGGCATGCTCAGTTCCAATGTTTTTGTACACACCGTCTTGACGGTTATCGTTAGTTTACAATTAAAATGTTTTACTCAGGGGTGTTAATAAGTCCTTTTGGCTACAGAAGTATTGGACTACGGCTAAAATACACAAATTTATAATAATTCTTAATACTAGGTACACAAAAAATTAATATTTTAATACATTCGAGTAAGTGACCATCAATGAGATTTAGTAAACATTTTTTGGTTAGGATTTGTCAATTAGAAATGTTTGTTAACTATTTATTTTATCTCAATTTTAATAATTATCAATTAATTAAAGTTCAAATAGTGATGTTACAAATACCTTCAGTTCTAAATCAGAATAGTGATCAGTGAAGTGAAAATTGTTGTTTATTATTTTTGATAGAAAAATTTTGAATTCGTTTAATGGGATTATTGTTTATACTCATCAATTTCCAATGGGGCTTCTGCGATGCCGTCTTCTTCTTCCGGAAGGATCCAGTCATCTTCTATTCTTTGGAATCTCATTAATCTCATCCAGACGGTTTTTCCAGTAAACTTCAGCTTCGTACTCGTTCTGCGATCGTCCGTCTTCTTGAGTTGAAGTAGGTCCCTATGATCTTCCTTCGGGATGAGTCGTCATCTATTCATCCAGATGTCTTCTTGATTTCCTCGGGTATTTATGGTTTGTGAAAAAATTTAATAAATAATAGACAATCCGGTATTCCCTGGGCTGCTATTACAATCTTCCTTTCCTTTGATTTTAGTCAAAATTCACTTATTTGGAATTAAATTTGGGGTGAGAGCTACATCAATCCGCCCTCGGCGTCGGTCAATAATGGACTAGCGAAAATTCAACGGTTTTTTGGCAAAACATTTCGGGTACTATGGTTACCTAATAAATTATGCTAATTCTCATTGGTCATTAATTTATGTCATTGTTATGTTTTAACGTCTTATTTTAGTTTAATTTTACAAAATATCTTCAAATGAAGATTTCCTTCTTATGTTACTAGCTAGGTTTATTACATGATTACCATTGCTCATAATTTTTGATAAGGGTCATTTTGATACCCCTCATGGTCACTTTTGAGTAGCTAATTACATTTTTGTTATTTTTCTTATTTATATTTTATATATACTTTAGTCAAAATTGGCTGTTATTCATACATTTTGGTATTAGGAATACTCACTTAATTTGTTTCAACATTTGGTATACTCTGCTTTAATATTGGACTATTATTTGTTCTCAAATTTACTAAATTCTTATTCAACAGTTAGGCCTAGAGCCTAGATTTTACTATACTACTATCTAACATTTCTTAGTAGTTTCTTACCTTTACATTTGGTATTTTCAACACAATTTTTAAACAGAAACAAGTAATGAACATTGGTGTTCCTAACTACACCTCTTATTATAATAATAAACATTTTCTTAACAGGTTCAAGCCTGAAATAACTTCTAACTACCTTTCTGTTCCCTTCAACTATCTGGTTCAATTAATAATTCATTACATTATATTGGTTCTTTTAAAACAATAATAATAACATCCTTATTATACTAACATTAATTTATACTTTGCACAATATATACTATTCCTCCATTCCTTCACTAGAAAAAGTGTCTATCGTTCTTGTTTGTCCTTCATTCCAATGCCTTAATTTCTATCTTATCCTATAATCCTTATTACCTATGGCTTACTTTAAATTACATTATAATGAGTTCCTCTTACTTACTAGTACAAGTTTATCACTGGCCTCCCTGTTATTTTAACACAGTTTACTAATTAGAATACTTTTTGAAGTTCACCAACTACACTTTTTCCTTCATAGAAGGTTTTTTTTACTTTTACACTTTCACTTACTATGTGCAACATGCTCTCACTACATGTCACCACTTTATATTAATACACTCCTTCTTCCACTCACTTAATTATTCACTGGGTTGTTTATTGATGTTAGTATCATCATGGGGTTACTGATTATAATTGTTTATTTTATTTTCCCTTCACAAATGATCACTTTTGGTAATTAACTGTGGCCTTGATTTGCCTTAGGGTATGTTTACTAGTTTTGATTATATTCATCACTATTTATTAGGGTGTGTGTATTATTAATTCCCTAACTTATATTTATAAACACATTCCTTCATCAATAAAATATACATAACATTATTATCTTTCATTAACATTATTAACCTAGGTAAATCTCATCTACACTCTAATTACATTAGTTCATTTGTTAACATACATTTTAATGGTCATTATTCGGGATTTACAGTGTTCATTCTTAATGTCTTGATTACATTTAGTTCTTAGCTTCTTCTTCATTGTTCCGTGGTTCCTTTTGTATTTATCCGATCTATTGTGTCAGGTCATTGTCAGTTTATCAGTCATTGGTCATTTGGGTTATTGGGTTATTATTCTCTGAGTTTATAAGTTTTTGCCTCTTATTCTTGTCTTCAGCTTCTTTAATTTATAGTTAAATATTATTGGATCTTCACTACCTTATGTCATGTTACAACCTATAACTCTCTTTTTTTTTTTAAACAGTAAAAGCTGAAAATCACAGTGTAAAGTAACATTGTTAATACTTTTCTAAAACTAATTTATCTAAAACTTTGTGGTAGTTATCAAATAGTATGAAAATCGCAACTGAACCATCAATAGTAAAAATTTTGAAAAACCCCGCGGCGACGTCACAACGATTAACCAATGGCATAGGTCTGATGCAAATAACCCCCGAATTTATTAAAACCACTTTATAAAGCTGATGTTGATTGGTAGATATAAAAAAAGCGCGTTCGTACACCGTTAATTTTAAAATTTTGCATATTCTCAATTGTCATTGGTTGCTAATGTGTGTGGGTGACTGTATTCTCAGTTCCGTTGTTGTAACGAACCTCGTAAGATACGGTTATTGTGTATTTAATTATTTTGTGAATTCAGTGTTTTCATTTCTGTTATTGTGTTGTGTTATTGTGTGGTGTTATTATTAATTATTATTTCTGTTGTTTAGGGTTATTATTATAATATACCATATATTATTTATTTAACATTTTACACTGAAATGGCCTGCCATGATATTCAGTGCGGTGGGACGTCAGACGAATGACTGAGTCTGAGATTATTGACTTTTTAATTTCCCACGAGGTTATTAAAGGGTCAATAAATTGTCCTTCGTGTGGGTCCTCGTTGTTGACTGGTACAGTTTTTGTTGAAAAGTTTTTATTTTCGACGCCTAGCGCACTTCAGCTGGGGGGCCCTGGAAAGACTGTAGAAGTCGACGAAGCCAAATTTTGCCGTTGGAAATATAATCGGGGCAGGTTCATTGAAGGACAGTGGGTGTTCGGGGGAGTGGAACGCGGTTCTGGCAAGTGTTTTTTGATACCGGTTGTGCGCCGGGATTCCACTACTCTCAAAATAATTGAGGAGTGGATTAAAGTAAGAGTTTCATCTTTTCATAATTATCGTAATGCATGTGCACATGTGTACATGTGAGCGCGCGCGTGTGTGTGTGTGTGTTGTAACAAATATATTAGAGGGGACGTAAATTCGCTGCATGTTGGATTCGTCAATTTGTAACAAATATGTATGGTTCTTAAGCTCCAAGTTGTATGTGTCAATTTGTAACAAATATAATATGTATGTCGAACGGTAAATTATTATTCTACGGTTGTATTCTGCTGCTCGCTCCCACTATGCATGCAGTTCCAATGACATCACTCGGAGTTGCCAACAGTTGCTCCATCCGCTGCGTTATATTATGGTAATTCTTAATTGAAACAGTAATAATAATGCAAAGATAACACCAAACAGATATATTACTTTTAACGATCTTTATTCAGATGAAGCATTGATTAATTACTTCTCGCTTTTCTTTACTGTAATTACAAATTATGACAAAATTATGTGTCTTTTTTCACAAGTTGGTAGTAGCTAAAAAATATTTTTATATAATATTGAAAACTTTCTCAAGTGAAACTTACTTGTCTGTTTTGTATGTAGAACGCGTTTCGGCGTCATTTTCGCCTTCTTCAGCTTTGCGATAGACTGCCAGTACCTAGTAACGTTTGATGGTTGGAAGGTATAGTGGGGGTGGTGTATAGAGGAAGGGGATTGGCGCGGGGATCCGAATTATTGTTTGTTTTGTGTATAACTGTGTCGAAAAGTGTATGTGATTTATATTGCAATTGGTCGTTTTTTATGTTGTTTGGTTGTGTTGTGTGGTGTTTGTATATTTCATACTGTTCAGCTGTGTTGAGTTTTCGCCCTTTGGGTAAGAGGTGTAATATTTCAAGATTATTATCTATGTTGGTGTAGCTATGGTTATGTGTGTGTATGTGTGTGGCAAACGCAGAATGTATATTGTTGTTGGAGTTTCTACATAGGCCAGACGGGAAGATCTTTTTCATCCCGTTACTCTGAACACTTAAAGGCCCTTTCCAACAACAATGTATATACATTAGTTGTTACATTTAGTAATTTAAATTGTAATACTGTATAAATTAAGTTCTCTCATACTATAATCTGCTCGCTTCCTTAAAGATAATTTGAAGATGTAAACAAACTATCATAAGTCTTCACATAAAAAATGATACATACATACGCACGCACACACTCACATCACCAACACGTTCACCCAAATATTTAATTGTTTCGTTATGTTTGATATTTCTATTGTATTTCAATTTAAATTGTAATACTGTATAAATTAAGTTCTCTCATACTATAATCTGCTCGCTTTCTTAAAGATAATTTGAAGATGTAAACAAACTATCATAAGTCTTCACATAAAAAATGATACATACATCCGCACGCACACACTCACATCACCAACACGTTCACCCAAATATTTAATTGTTTTGTTATGTTTGATATTTCTATTGTATTTCATACACAGGTCCTGAAGATGACAATAAATATTGTCGAAACGTCGACGCAAAATAACTAAAAGTTGTATTATTGACCGATCCTCACTAACCATCCACTAAAACATTCACTGATTGACGGTCACTAAAAATTTAAGGAGTTATTTTAAAATACTAGGTATGAAAATACTGTCACAAAAATAACAGGTACAAATACCTGTTATTATATACTATATATACATAACCTATATTATCCTTTGTAAGTAACTCGTTTTGAGTTTCCTGCACGTCTCCTATGTAATATCTTCAAATAAATACACTCCAAGTAGGTTTATTTTCACCTAGATAAACCTATTAATATATTAATAAACCTACTTGCTGTGTATTTATTTGAAGAGATTATATAACCTATACTATATAATTTGTTATAAGAAATAAATTGAAACTAAAAGTATTAACAGTGTTACTTTACACTGTGACTTTATTAAACTATTACTGTTTAAATGAAAATAAGAAAAAAGAGAATTTATAGGCCTATCTCCCTTTGGGAATACCAATTTAAGTTTTCACTAGTAGTAAACAAACTAACATTGGTTAGACAAATCAGTTGCGAAACTCGGGGCAATTAAATAATTTAGAGTAGGCCTACACGTAATACCACGAAAAATAATGTGAAAAAACATCAGAAACGTATAATAAAAACATAACAGTAAGCCACAAGAGTGAATGAGAATAAACAAAATTTTACAAATAAAAATAAAAAAACAAATTCTTGGATTTCGTTGTCCATGACGTGTCCGTTACTTAACTAAATATCACTATAATATTGACGACTCGGAACACAAAGTTTTTTATAAGTAAAAACGTAAAGTTTTACCTTACAGCCTAAACCGGCTTTCACCTATAGAAGGCTTCATCAGAGGCTGTCGTTAGTAGCGCTGCTCGTCTTGTTGTTGGCGACGAGAAAGTGTTTCGAAAGATTGAAGCTGTGTGTGTGTGGTGAGATGTGTTCGAATAATGCGTGCGATTTGAATTGTGTCTGTTCGTTTAGGATGTCGTTTTTATTTGTTTTTGTGTGCTTGTATATTTCTAATTGTTCTAGAGTGTCTAGTTTTCGGCCTTTTGTGTGTACGTGTAGTATGTTCATGTTATTGTCGATGTTTTTATATGTGTGGTTTGCTTCAATGAGGTGGTTTGCGAAGGTAGATTCTGTAGTGGTGTGGAGTGCTTTTGTGTGTTCAATGTATCTCTGTTTGAAGCTACGTCCTGTCTGGCCTATGTAGAATTTACTGCAATTTGAACAATTTAGTTTATATACACCGGGTAGATCGAATTTGTTTTGTGCTTTGGGCATGCGTTTTGATAGTGTGTGTTCTGTTTTGTTAGTAGTTTTGTAAGCGATTCTGTATCCTGCTTTTTTGAATTTGTGGGCAATTTTTTCTGTTTGTTTGTTGATGTATGTTAGTGTTATGAATTTGTTGTTTTCTATCTTTGTCTGTTGTTTGTTTTGTGTTTTGTGTAGGATTTTACTGACTATTGTTCTGTCATAACCGTTAGATTCTGCTAGATATTTTATCGTGTTTAGTTCGTCTTTGTAGTCTATTTCATCTAAGGGGATGTTGTTAAGTCTATGTATCATGGTTCTAAAAGCAGCTAGTTTGTGTTGTATTGGGTGATTGGAGGTGTTGTGTATTAGTGTGTCAGTTGTAGTTGGTTTTCTGTATATACTGAATTTGTGCCTGTGTTCTAGTTTTGTGATGGAGAGGTCTAAGAAGTTTATGGTATTGTTGTGTTCGTATTCGGCAGTGAAGGTTATGTTTTTATGTATTTTGTTTATGTGCGTTAGTAACTGTTCACATTGTCTTTTGTTTCCCCTGTATAGTATTAGAATGTCATCAACGTATCTGTGCCAATATAGTATTTTATGTGAGTGTCTGTCATTGTTTGTGAGTATTTTTGTTTTTTCTAAGTGTTGGAGGAAGACTTCTGCTAGAATGCTGGATATGGGGGAGCCCATGGGTAGGCCGTCGTTCTGTGTGTAGTATTTATTGTTATAAGTAAAGTAGTTTTGTTTTGTGATAATGTTCAGAGTTTCTGTTATTTCATTGATAAGTTCGTCTGGTGTGTTGTTCTGTTTGAGTTTGTTTTGTAGGATGGTGATTGTTTCAGAGATGGGGATGTTTGTGTACAGGTTTTTAATGTCAAAGGAGGCTAATGTGGCGTTATGGGGGATGTGTATGTCTTTTATTTTTGTTACTAGGTCAGTGTTGTTTTTTACTGCAATGTTGTTGTCTATTTGTGTGTGTTGTCTAATAATTTTGTCTAGATATTTTGCTAGTTTGTGTGCAGGGGCATTACGGTAGTTGATAATGGGGCGGATCGGAATGTCTTCTTTATGGATTTTGGGAAGCGCTTGGAGTGTAGGTGCTGATGGTCGGATTTGTTTCATGTAGGGCTTTTGTTTATGTGTCATAATGTGTTTGGCTTTGTTGACTATTTGTTTTACTGAGTTTTGGTATCTGTCGGTGGGGTCGTGTTTTAGTTCTGTGATGTTGTTCTGTTCTATGAAGTCTTGTACTTTTTTGTGTAGGTTGTCTGTGGGGATAATTACAGTCGTGTTGCCTTTGTCAGCTTTTACAAATGTGATGTTGTGTTTGTGTGCCTTTTCCCTCAGTTTGATGGCTGTGTGTATTTCTGAGTTGTGGTTGTTGTTGTCTGGTGTCTTATGTACTCCTATTGTGTTGTTTATATTGTGTCTTGATGTTCTGGTGCTGTGTTTTGTATATTTGTTTCTGTGTCAATTATGAGCTTTGTTAGTGTTTGGTTGTTATGTTTGTACGAAACACCTTCGTACTTTAGTTTAACTTCAGAAGAAACATATTTATATTTCTCTTTTTTGAGGAACGAATAAACGTAATATAGTTCATAAAATGGGTAGAGGGTACTACGGTTACTTAACGTTTTTATAAGCGTAAATTTGTGTCATTTGGATAAACGGGTGCGTAGCATTCGATTTTGTTTACGGATTTCATTGCAATTCACAACAAAACCTAACATCACAGACATTACTGTGTACACTATTGCCTATACTGTACTTTAAACCAGGCGTTTAATTTTAATCTTCTTTCAAGAATTGCACATCATCGTCTATTCCGGTTTTCGAGTCACCATACTTAACTAGATCTTCCAACATCTTTCCTGTAGATTGTGTATGCAAAAACCTTCGAGGGCAGTTTTTGTGCAGTCTGTGTACACGCCCTATCCACTTGGACCGATTGTGATTAAGACGATCACTGACCTCAGAAACATACAATGCCTTTCTGATGCCCACATTTACTCTTATGCATCCCTTGGTATATCGAAGAGATTTCAGTAACATCGTCCAACAAAAATCTTGAGCCGCCGACATTGTTCAGTGCTGTATGTAGGTATGTTTTGCATGTATGTGTGTGTAATCTAGTGATTGTTTCACGCTTGCCAGGTACAGCAGTATGAGCCATTAAATTCGTATGCCTAGATTGATCATATTTTTGTGTTTATAGCGCTTGTTCTTCAACTCTACATATAAAGCATACGATTTCACTTAAACGAAGCACTGCATAGAGGAAGCACAGTACGTTATAAATAATAATTAACGTAAGGAAACATTACTATGGATGTGTAATATGAAGCAGTGTCTTGAGAAGGCTGTCGTAAATGTTTGACACATACTTTAAGTCATAGTATCTAGACAGAAAAACAGTGAGCCGTTCTGTCATGTTCAAAACAGGTTCTTTGTTCTTAACATAGCAAAACTTTTATTACCGAAATTTCCTGTAATTAACGGGTCTCTTGAACAAACGGCCAAGGAAGCGATAACCTTTTCGCTCTCTTTGCTTATTTCATTTGTATTCAAATCTTTCTACCTACGTTCAAAATAATATAACCAAAAAACATAAAATACAACTTAACATAACGTGCATGAAAACTTGAAGACAATAATTCATATATTTGTAATGAATATAAAACGTACATTTTTTCTTTTTAATGTTTGGAAATTGTTTTGAAAGGTATAAATTATAGTGCTTACCATGTTGTCTCAAACCTTGCGGTACTCAGGATTATGACTCATTTAGAAGAATTGAGAATATTTTTACTTCCATGTTCCATAAGGAAATGGAAGTATGGTGATGGCAAAAAAAATCGTGTTCGAGATTATTGCAGATTCTGATTGTACTACACTCAAAACATGAAAAAAAGTCATTTTTCGAAGTGTGTGTGTGTGCGTGTGTAGATTTTTTTCTATGGCAAACGATAACAGAATCAAATAATTCGTTGCATACAGCCCTGAATTGTAGAGTTTTCAAGACCTGTTGGTTCTTGTATGTATGTGAACAGTTACTAACGCACATAAACAAAATACATAAAAACATAACCTTCACTGCCGAATACGAACACAACAATACCATAAACTTCTTAGACCTCTCCATCACAAAACTAGAACACAGGCACAAATTCAGTATATACAGAAAACCAACTACAACTGACACACTAATACACAACACCTCCAATCACCCAATACAACACAAACTAGCTGCTTTTAGAACCATGATACATAGACTTAACAACATCCCCTTAGATGAAATAGACTACAAAGACGAACTAAACACGATAAAATATCTAGCAGAATCTAACGGTTATGACAGAACAATAGTCAGTAAAATCCTACACAAAACACAAAACAAACAACAGACAAAGATAGAAAACAACAAATTCATAACACTAACATACATCAACAAACAAACAGAAAAAATTGCCCACAAATTCAAAAAAGCAGGATACAGAATCGCTTACAAAACTACTAACAAAACAGAACACACACTATCAAAACGCATGCCCAAAGCACAAAACAAATTCGATCTACCCGGTGTATATAAACTAAATTGTTCAAATTGCAGTAAATTCTACATAGGCCAGACAGGACGTAGCTTCAAACAGAGATACATTGAACACACAAAAGCACTCCACACCACTACAGAATCTACCTTCGCAAACCACCTCATTGAAGCAAACCACACATATAAAAACATCGACAATAACATGAACATACTACACGTACACACAAAAGGCCGAAAACTAGACACTCTAGAACAATTAGAAATATACAAGCACACAAAAACAAATAAAAACGACATCCTAAACGAACAGACACAATTCAAATCGCACGCATTATTCGAACACATCTCACCACACACACACAGCTTCAATCTTTCGAAACACTTTCTCGTCGCCAACAACAAGACGAGCAGCGCTACTAACGACAGCCTCTGATGAAGCCTTCTATAGGTGAAAGCCGGTTTAGGCTGTAAGGTAAAACTTTACGTTTTTACTTATAAAAAACTTTGTGTTCCGAGTCGTCAATATTATAGTGATATTTAAAAAAACAAATGTAATAAAATAAATATAAATAAAAACTTATAAATAATAAGCAACAACAAAAGTAAATTAAATGCATTACAGATATTTAAGGAACAGAACTAGATAAAGTGCATAAATGTCCATTACAATAATCTCATCATTTACGTGAGATGTGTAGTGAAGTTAAAATCACATTAATAAAAAGTATAATATAGCTTATCAACATCAGCCACTCTATAGGTTATAACTCAATATAATTAAATTCAACTATTTCACTAACGATCGGAACATAAAGTTTTTTTTGAGTAAAAACAAAGTTTTACCAACCGATTTTAGTTACAAGTTGGTGACTAGTATAATATATAATTATTAGCATATAATCTGTATTATATATCTGCATATCACACGAGAATAAATGTAACAGCAGGATAAATTATTTCCTTTATTAAAAACAGCTCCGTCTCTTTGCGCAGAATGAAGTATACAGGACGAAAAAGTGGCTCATACTAGTAAGGATCTATAAAAGGTCGTTGTGTGTGGACCGGAAAACTGAGAACTGCGCAGAGATTGGAGTAGGGGTTTGAGGTTTGAGACCAAGAGTATAAATATCTGCACCAACCACAGACAAGTCGTCGCATGTGGACGCTCCAGTTCAAACATCGCCACAAATCTTGTTCAATTTGCCTGGTTTTTGTATGAACACTGTCAGATTACCGTTTAACTATGGCAGATCTTCGTCAATGTACATGTGAGTTTCTTTCGGAGTTCATTGATTTATACAAGAGCTTTCCGTGCTTGTGGCGTGTTAAATCAAAAGAATATAGTGACCGGGACAAAAAGAATCAGGCCTATGACGCTTTGGTGCTGAAGTACAAAGAGATTGATCAAGCGGCAAACAGAGAAACGGTCACAAAAAAAATTAATTCTCTCAGGACTGTCTACCGAAAAGAGTTGGGAAAATTAAATAAGTCAATTCGTTCAGGCGCTGGAGACGAGGACGTTTATAAGCCGACCTTATGGTATTTCGATTTGTTCAGATTTTTAAGTGATCATGAAACTCCGAGGGAGTCTACAAATACCATGGATGAAGACTCTGAAGAAATAATAGAAGAGGTAAGGCAAATATGATTTATTAATTGTTTCGATTACTTCGGGAAAGTGTTGGGTTAGCCTTAAAAAAAATCCATTGTTACAAATTATGAACACAGTGGAACCTGTGTTATCCGCATTTAACATATTATTTCTGTAAAGAACGGAACACATATTAGTTAGTTAAAACTTACAAAATTTTGTTCGTACACACTGAATTATAAATTATGCCATTGGAAGGTCACCACAATATTTACCATTTGCGGTTTAAAGGACGCCACAGGTAGTGGCTTCCCCTCTTTCCTTATCTGGGTCGGCCATGTCACTGAACATGTTTATATTTTGCGGGAGGATTTAAAAGACGTATATTTTAACTTTTAACTACAACACAATATTATTTACAACTACTTTTCAGAATTGTATAGAGGTGGTTTTGTAATTTTGTTGGGGTCCTTTTTACTGTCTCCACATTTTCAATTTTTTCTATACACTTATAAGAACTTGTATTGAGGATAGGTTAGGTTGGACCACATCACCTTTTTTAATAATTTTTTTGGGATTGAATTTGTATTAATGTAGGAATAAATATTTTTTTCTACTCATTTCATGGATTATTAATTCGATCAGACACTTTTGGTGAAAAATACACAAACAAAGTTTTTAAAAGAAATTTATTCATATAAGTCAATTTTTTTTATATTATTACAATCAATCTTAATTCAGTATTGCCACTCCAGTTGTTAAGTATTTATTTATTAATATTTTTTTTAAATTATAAAACAACTAAAATAAATGTGGTAGTAATTTAGTACAAATATCAAGGCTAAGAAAATCTACAGAACTACTACATACAGCAATAGGGAAGCAAACTATGGAATTTTGTAAGTTTAATAAGTTTATAAGGCTACAAACTTGTAAACTTATCCTGCCAAGGTATACACCCCTCATTGTTGAAATACTCTTTGAATTTCTCTCTAACAATCTTAGCACTGCTCAAAATTTGCCCTTTTGTTCCTCGCTGCAGATCATGCATAGATTCTGGGTCACATCTTTCACCAAGTTCAACAGAACATTCATCAATATTTTCACGATCCACAGTGTCTGTTGGTGTGTAAGTTTGGGGGCAGGTTTTGCGTAAATAATTATGTAAAGCACAACAAGCAAGAACGACAGTATCTACATTGTCTAACTTCAAATTAATAGTTTTGTGGAAAATGCGAAATCTTGATGCTAAAATTCCAAAAGTATTTTCTACAACACGACGAGCTCTTGATAGGCGATAGTTAAAAATTCTTCGATCCTTATTCAACGTTTCTTGATGGTACGGCTTGATAAGTTCTTGGCGCATTGCAAAGGCTTCATCACCAACAAAAAGATATCCAAGAACTGTATTTGAATTGGGAAAGGATAGAGGTCCAGGAATATTCGGGTCATTTCTCACGAGTTTTTCATAAAATTTAGTATTATTTATGACTCCTCCATCCTAGACTCTTCCATTTGTACCTACATCACAATACACAAACTCGCAGTTGGCATTTGCAATAGCTAAAAGAACTACACTGTGTGACTTCTTATAGTTGTAATAGTAAGATCCACTTCCCTTTGGCGGTACAATTCTGACGTGCTTTCCGTCAATAGCTCCTAAGCAGTGAGGGAACTGCCACTTCTTTTCAAAATCAGCGGCAATTTCTAACCACTCCTCTTCAGTTGTAGGAAACTGGAACAAAACAAAAAATTAAAATACCCCGTCGCTTAAGAATATTGAAATATTGTAGCAAAGGAAATGCAATGGATGCATGAGAGGAATTATTTATTTTTAAGGAAAAATGTAAAAAATGCTTAGTGTGTCTAGTTTTTAATTTTTGAGAAAACTACTTCAACAAATAAATAAAATATTTCTTTACTCTTTTTCAGCCTGAAGATGATGAAGATCAGAGTCACATCAATGCTGATGCTGTCGATAATCCATCTGCTACTGCTACACCTGCAACTCCTGCTTCACCCACTTCAACTCGTGGACGGCAATTATCTTCATGCAATACATCTCGTTCGCAGTCTTCATCAAGAAAGAGAAAGCTACCCTCAGATGATCAGAAGACAAATGAAGTTATGGAGTTGGTTGGGAAAAAATTAAATTCATTACAACAAGAAGACTCTTTTGATGTATTTGGAAAACACATTGCCAACAAACTTCGTTCCGTCAACAGACAACAAAATATATTTGCCCAGAAGCTTATCAACTATGTTTTATTTGAAGCAGAAATTGATACTTTAACTAGAAGTTTTAAAGTTGTCGATTTGGGGGAGCCTCAATATCATTTTGGGGCAACAGGAGGCAGTTATGAATGGCAACCTCGATGGCAAGAACACATTCCACCTCAAACTGTACACCAACAACAAAATATTCCATCACATGTTCTTTGCCAACACCAAAATGTTCCACCAGCTATTGTTTACCAACAGGACATTGCACCACAAGTTATACACCAACAAGACATTTCTCTACAAACTGGACAGCAACAGCTGATGTCACGAGGCAAAGTAAATCCGCCTTCTGGAACTGTCAGGTCAGGAGACTCCGACTCACCTATTGTGAACTACTTAACAAATTTTCAGGAAAACTCAGAACAATGTGTGCAAATTTTTGTTGTTAATACTTTTATAGGTTATAAGCCATTCAACTCAATTCTAATTTTGTTAATATCTGTAACTAAATAAAATGTACTCATAATGGAATATAGCTGATTGACTTACCTTCAAATAATCCTTTTTCAGAACTTTGTAGATAGATTTACAAGTTTCAGGAATGATTTCACTCAGGGCCTGTTTTGACATAATGGTTGTGAACTCCAGGTCCTTATAGCTTCTGCCAGTTGCTAGGAATCTTAAGGTTGCGACCAGTCTCTCATGTGGTGAAATTGCTTTTCTCATGCACGAGTTTTGTTTTGTGATATGAGGAGTTACTAATTTCAATAAATTGTTGTATATCTCAATGTCCATTCGTAAGTAATTTCGCCAGTCTTCAGGTTCACGACGCAATTCACTAAGTAATCTAACATGGGAAAATTGTTCTCTTCTTAGTAGCCAACGTCTTGACCAAATTGAACGTCGCGCGGACTTATTTCTTTTAAGTTTAATTCGCTGTTGTTTTCTTACAAGACAAACTGCGAAAATTGACCACAGTAAAACTTCCTCCATGATTATTTCCACAAAACTGAGTGGTAAAATTGGTGCTGAAAACTGTGCCGTTGGACACATTTGGTTGCACAGTCTTGTTTGCAACAATCTGTTTTGCGCAGACATTTGCACAGACAAGTCGTTGCGTGTGGACCCCCCTTTATACTCTTGGTCTCAAACCTCAAACCCCTACTCCAATCTCTGCGCAGTTCTCAGTTTTCCGGTCCACACACAACGACTTGTCTGCAACGATCTAATTTGCGCAGACATTTGCACAGACAAGTCGTTGCGTGTGGACCGGCCTTAAGTGCATACTTGAAGCTAGGTATAACAGATGTTTACTCGCTCTTAATATCGGATTTTAGATTTTAGCGAAGTTTCCATTCTGTATGATTCTTATTCTGTGCTTAGACGTTGGACGTAGACGCTTGTAAGTTGTAGTGAATAGTGAATAGCACAAATTGTATTTACTTATTCATCAGCAAGTGTTATTAGCGTACTTTCGAAAAGTTTGTTATCTAAAGCGGTGTACTGTGTACTGAATAGTTGATGTTAGTGAAACTAATTTATAGCAGCTGTAGTATACTTCAGAAGGTCTAAGGTAATTTACTTATTTAAAGTCAACTGGATGTTAGGTTAAGGTGGAAATAACGATAGTATTCATTGATAGGTATGAAGTAGGGTTAATTTCATTAGTAATATAATGTAGACAGATTCTCAAAAACTAATTTCAATTTGTATATGTGGTTCTTAGTTGTTATTATATACCTATTATACGTATACCTGTATTATATAATTTGTTATAAGAAATAAATTGAAAGTAAAAGTATTAACAGTGTTATATTACACTGTGACTTTATTAATCTAAATACAACTACTTCACCAACGACTCGAAACACAAAGTTTTTTATGAGTAAAAACATAAAGTTTTACCTTACAACCTGAACCGGTTTTCACTTTTAAAAAGCTTCTTTAGAGCTCTATAGGAATTTATAGATTTATAGATCCTTAGCTTCTTCAGTCGTTAGTGAAGTAGTTGTATTTAGTTAAGTAACGGACACGTCATGGACAACGAAACCAAGAATTTATTAATCTGTTACTGTTTAAAAAAAAAAAAGAAGCAAGATAATTTATAGGCCTATCTCCCTTTGGGAATACTAATTTATGTTTTTACTAGAAATAAACAAACCGACATACATTTAACGTTAAATTATTGATTTCATTTTGGTTAGACAAATCAGTTGCAAAACTCAGTCAATGCAATTTAGAGTGCACGTAATAGCACAACAAATAATGTAAAAAAAACATCAGAAACATATAATAAAAACAAGAGTGAATAAGAATAAAAACAATTTTACAAATAAACACAATAAAAATAATAAAAACAACCTTCATAAAATAGATATGAATAAACAGGCTTGATTAAAAACTTATAAATGATAAGCAACAACAAAAGTAAATTAAACGCATTACATATCTGGATAATCTTCAGATTCATTCACCAGTGTACACAGAATATACAAATCATGAACTAATCTGTGTCACACCTATTCGCATTTGCTTCACTCAAATAACACATTATAAGTAAAATTAAACCATTGAATCGTTTTTAAAATACTAGGATTTCAGTTATTCAAACACTATTTCAAATGTGTATTAAAAAATATCAGCTATGGCACTTTCCCTTTTTGTTAGTTTTATTAGCAGCCATCTTAACACCATCTTAAGATGGTGGAGACACCGAAAGGCCTCATCAAGAACGCAGTATTTAGCAATGTGGCAATAAGTAGAGTGATAAAGTTGGTGTATGGCACTTTCCTAGATGTTAATTGTGTTCTTCGTTCAGATACAATTATTCCCATCATGGAAAATATCCTTTTCGCAGGGAACGGATGTTGGTTTCCACCACAGTAAGGGATTTTCCTTTCTGTCTGTTGGCGTGTCTTGAAGATATCTATCTATGTCTTGTAAAGCCATTGATAGGATTGGTTTAAATTTGCTTAAATTTGGCTTTCATAATCATCCCAAATTGAAACTTCTTTCTCTTGTGTTATGTTGCGTCGTAGATTTCCTTGGGTTTCAATGGTTATAGTGGTTCTTGAATTTTTTATAATTTGTGAATGTACTAGTTCAGCTGCAAGTTTTTTTTGTATTTTCTAGGGAAGTATTGTCTTAAAAAAAAATAGTCTTTGTATCTGGGGTCAAGCAGCATGCAAAGTGAAATTGTTTTACTTTTTCCAAATTATCAAACCTTACAAAATTCCTTCTAGAAGTTTAAGTACAATTTCTCTGACAAGTGGTTTACTTACTTTCATAATTATCTTTTTTATTGAAGATTTTAATCCTTAGGTTACAGGTATTATCAGGCTGGCTGTGATATATTTCTCTCCACTCATTTCTTTTGTTACCTGCTCACAAGGTTTCAGAACATCACACAGATGTGCAGTAATCGCATTAAAAGCTTCATTTGTTGTTTGTTGTTATACATATCAGTTGTTAAGCAAACAGTTAATGCCTCTTTTTGAATAGATTGTTTGATTTCACTTTGTTTCGTAAGAAGCTGGTAACAGTGTGTTGGCTAAATACTTTCTAGAGGAATTTCATAACTAGGGGGACAAGTATTCATCAAATTTCGGAAACCTCTGTCTTCAACAACTGTAAATGGTTGAAGATTCCAAATAAAAAGTTTCATTATGGCCTCACCAATTTTGTTTTTATCAGATAGGGCTAATTTTTTGGGTATGTAGGCTGACATTGGCATTTATTTTTTACCTGTTGGAACAGGCAACTGAAATGAAGAAGGTTGATTTTGGAAGGTGTCAGTAGTTCTTAAAGTGGTTGGTCTCTCTGGATTATAAATGTGGGAGGAAGATTCAACTACTAAGTTTTCTTGCACATCTGGTTCTATTTGCGGGATATCACCTGAAGAAGTTTCTGTTACCAGTAAAGATAGCAATTTGGGTGGATAAAGTAGGAAGAACAATTGTTGCATGTTTTCTTTATAAATGTTTTTTTTTTTAATTATTAACTGAACTTTTATATGATAGTTTTGTTTTGCAAATGTTGCACAATGCAACATAGTTACTGACTGATTCAAAAAGGCTCTACACATCATTCGTTTTTCTTCTTCTTGGATCCATGTTACAAAAATTTTAAAAATAAAGTGTTATTTTTAGGACACTGTACTAAACATGAACATAACCTAGCAAAACTGATAACAGTCACAGTGGACAGCAATACTTTAAAAGTATTGTAAGGCCTTCGCCTAGTACAGGGGTTCTCGACCGGTGATAAGCGTACCACTAGTACCGCTACCACTAATAAGTGTACGCAGGAAGACCTAGCTAGGAAAAAAATATTTATTTAAAAAGAAAAATTCATGTTCAAAACAACAATACATTTTCATCGGATATGATTTAAAATGATTACCCTTATACAAACACAACCTAAACAGTTTATGTAATATTTAATTCGATGTCTGCTCATATCTTATTTTGTTTTCTTATCCGGTAGTACTCAAAGTGAACGCGGAAGACCAAAGTGGTACGCGGGTCTGGAAAGGTTGGGAACCACTGCTAGTAGATCAGCTGTACAACTGATAGGTCTGGCAAAAGTACAAGTTGGGCAAATAATGGAAACTTCCAGCCATATCATAATCAATTATGAATGTTTTACAGTCTTCAAGAAATTCAGTTAAACTTGTAGCTTTCTCTTATCACTTCCTTGTTTTATTGATGGCCTTTTAATAAGTTTATTAGTAAATTCTTATCTTCATCAGATCAGTGTATTTACCTTAGTGACTGGAGTTTGACCAGTTATACCTATTTGTGTTATCTGTTATGGAGTTTGGTATTTTTATTTCTTTACTAAGTGGAAACTACTATTACTCAAATGATAAATAAAGTGATAGAGACAAAAATTCAGCATCAGCAGTTTAGGTAAAAGAAACAAATTTAATAAAACACCTTATATTATAGGGGAGTATTATCAGATCAGTAAAGTATTTATGAACAGGACGAAATGAAGTGCATAAATGTCAGTGTAAAGTTGATATCCTATCTTAGAGCAAACTACAGGTCTCAGTACAAAAAAAAAACTACTTTGTAGTGTTTTACAACAGGAACGTTACAACAATCTCATCATTTAAGTGAGATGTGCAGTGAAGTTAAAATCATCTCCGTAATCGCATTAACAAAAAGTACTATATGGCCTATCACCCACTCAGCCGCTCTGTAGGTTATAACACAATATAATTCGCTTTTTCAGTATTTACCAAGGTGGTGACTAGTGGAATATATAATTTGTTATTATCTGTATTATATATCTGCATAACACATGAGAATAAATGTAACATCAGTATGACTCTTTTTCATTTATTAACAACAGGTTCGTCTCATTGGCATAGAGGTATTTTGAATCTCACTTTGTTTTGCTTCATTTCGTACTTGTATTGCAATCAGCATATGCGCAGAAGCAAGTATTCAGTACCAATAACCAGGGGCGGATAAACCATTAGGGTGACTAGGCTGTATCCTAGGGCGCGGCACTTTGGGGGGTGCAAAATTTTTGCTAAAAAATAATACAATTTTACAGCTAAATGTAAAATTTGTAATAAATTACAAGGATAAAAATTTGAGTTTATTTTGAACACAGGCACCTGTTTGCGAGAAATTATGGTAAAACTAGATGAATAATAGAAGTGCTTTCCAAACTGTTTTCTCCGGTTGAGTCATCGGCCGCCGCCTGACTTTCATGGAATTGCCGACCACGTTAGCTTTTCTATCCCGTTGAGATAGCTTTGAACATTTTTCTTACTACACCTGTCACTAACTACAGTGGCGAAAGATATTTTTCAACTTTGAAGATGGTGAAGAATTATTTACGCTCAAATTTGTGCCAGGATAAACTGACCAGTGTAGCCCTTTTGTTCATTGAAAGTGACTTTCTGCAAGGACTTGATTTCAGTGAGGTGATTAAAATGTTTGCTCAATCTAAAGTGAGAAAAAGGAATCTAGCTTGAACTTTACATGAGTCTTAACAAATCCACAAGATATTTAGCTGATTTTGTCTTCTTTGTGTAAATGTTGTTAAATGTACCTTTAATAAAACTGTTATAATTCTGTAACTACTTAGTAAATTTTTTCCTTATAAAAGCCATGGAAACTACAAATGGTTGAAGGTGTAACTCTAAAACAATCTCTAAAAAATAGCCTCAGTTTTCAATTCTTGAGACTATTTCCAAAAACAGTAAGATATTTGAAATATTCGTAACTAAGAAATATATTGTAGGGTGTTTGAAGCTTCATTAAACCCCTTGGAAGTAAACGTAAGAGTAGCCTATGGGTGGTGAGGGGGGGGGGCTAAAATATAATTAGCCTAGGGCGCCAAGATACCTTAATCCGCCCTGCCAATAACTGCGATTTTGTACTCGTTTATTCGTTAGTAGGGGGGGGTCCCATGATTAATCAGAACAGGTATTTTGACTTTTCAGTTATCATTACACCTTGTACTCGTTTATTTGTTAGTTGTGCAGAGGTGTCCCTACACAAACTACTGTCGAAGTAGTCGGAACAGGTACTCCAACTTTTCAGTCACTGTTATATTTATTCCACAAAAGTAATCATTGTTCCAAAATACTTGTTATAGGTATATCAGCCCACCTCTAGTCCAGACTAAGCCTGGTCGATTTGTGGCTCTAAAGATACTACTTTAATGTATGTGAGGTTAACCAGTAATAGAGTGTGCGAGAAGTGTACTGAAAGTAATGGCATAGTCAAATACTGTTATACAACTTACAGGACAAGTTAAAGAGTAAGTGTAACATTATTATAGTTTGCATAACCCACACATGAGGAAACATAACCTCACCTTGCGGGCATAATTGAATACCAATGTCGTGGGCGAGCAGTGTTAAATGGCATTACTTGGTTAGTTACCGTTTGTCCAAGGACATGCACGTTACGCAACCCACAAAGTCCTGATCTCAAATGCACTTTATTAAGCATTCAGTGAACAAACAGTAATTGACACACAAATAAAATCAAATTGACAAAAGCTAAAATGTTGTTATTTAGTATTGAAAAATACAGGTGCACTAGCTGGTACACATTTATGCATTTATGATAATGTCTTCACACTGATTCAGTACACATGAAAAATTGAATTGTAGTTACTCAAGTTAACGACAAATTGGAAATGACAAATTTATTAGTTATTACAAATGAAAACAAGAAAACAATATGATGCTCAGTATATTATAATTAAAACCTATTATTATGTTTATAATTTGTATTGAACTGAATAGTACGAAAAAGAAACTTTTTGTAGACTTCGAAAATCAAATAAAACTTTCAGATTCTGAACACTTTGTTTAGACATTATTGCTGGTATATGTTTTATGTATGTAATACCCATTTTTACTTAAGTCAATGTGTTTAATGTAAAGGCAGTGCAGTTCAGCTTGAACAGTAACAATAATGGAGCCACTTATGTCGTGCATGAAATAGCTTTGTGGTGGGGGGATATAAAGTTGTATTATAGTTTTTGAAGAAAATTTATTTTTAGAAGGGATTGTTTATAATAGGCCTATTTCTGGTTTGGTCGTTATTGTATTGTATTAAGGCAATAAATGACATTTGACATTATTAAAAGACACAATGTGAATTAAAAGTCTATTACACAAATGTATATGTTAACTAAGTACTGAATATTATTATTTGACCATGCACAGCCAGTTATTATAAACAAACAGTTCAATAGAAACATAATGTGATTGCAAATTGGATAACCCTATTTTCACTATGTTAAACTGTGAAAATTAAGATCAATTTTTTTGAGAAATCATAAAAACAAAATATAATTTTGTTTAATCGTACAATATCATTATATAACTTCCCTACCGAGACTTGGGAAAGAGAAGCAATGCAGATTCAGTGCTCTTTCATTTTGCCATTCACAGTTCACGTTAAGATGCCCCTTCCCATACGAATAAACAAATGTTGGCAGATCTTATCAGCATGCACAAACTTCTCTTTTCAGTAATATAACTCATCACGTTTTGGATCTCTTGCCAGGTTTTTTATGTCATTCGTTTTAGTAATGTGTTATTAGGCTGTCAGTAATTATATAAGTGCCATGAATATTACTAAGGTTACACTTTATGTTATTGGAAAAGTCTTCAAAGTGGTCTCAGCGGATCATGGATTCAGTCAATTCCATTTCTCCTTTTTACATGCAGTTTACAAACTTCGAAATATTGATCCATTCTTCGCTATGGTATTTCAAGCATTATAATTTCTGCACGTTTTCTAATATTATTCTCCTGAAAAAATATTGTGTTTAAAACAAGATTAAGTTAACCGCACTCTCAAAGCTGTAAATAAGATAAAACGCGTCTCCAGATTAGTTAAAGCAGAACAAATATTTATACTGTTTAAATCTGTCAAATGCTTAGTCTTGTGTTATAAACAACAGTTTGCTGTTAGGCAGCTGGTAGTATTGTAGTGTATTCCTATAACTGCCAATTTAGATGTTATATGAAACAGATTATACAGTATAACTTCTACAGATATTTTAACTGAGGTTTCATAAAAACTTTAGCATTCATTTAATAAGAAATTGTTCTTTCCTTCTCAAAATAATTCTAAAATGATGTCAAAAGTCTTATAATTTCTAGTAAATAGGGATTTAAAACAAAGTCTATGCCAAAATATATAACATGATATGACGAACTGATAAAAAACTGTTGACACATGTTGTATAGCTTCAGTGAAAAATGTACTTTTATGAGGAAAACATTTTCATGAAAGATCATTATAGTGGTTTAAATACTCTTCTATACATTAGTTCATCCCTTTGCAGATGCAGAATTAATGTGACTTATCCTCTTCATAAGTAGTACCGTATCTCTTTTCAGCCAGGAACACTTTATTGTAATAATGAAGTACCATACCCATACTAAGATAAGGCATCCTCATTGATTAAACTGAGGTCTGACAATGGGAAGACATTACGTATTAATAAAGATATGTGCATTTAATTGAAGTGTTCTTAATCGGATGTTATTCTTGTGCTAACTTTTGTGTGATGTACATTTGGTCTTTATTGACTGCCAACTTATTTTCACTTGTTTCAGGTGTTAACAAGAACAATTTATCTATCATAAGGCAAATGGAAGAGATCAAAATGGAGGACAAGGTATAAAGTCCAAAAATAAAAAAAACATTTTTTCCTGGTAGTATTTTGCGTATGTATTAAATTGATACACATGTTATGAACACTTATACACACATTCATTTCTTAATTTAATAATAATTTAGTTATCATCACATTCATTTGTAATTAATTGATGTACAGAATATGATTTATATATTTTTGTGTGTGTAGGATTCACATTGACAATATGCATTTTCCATAACCTCCTAACTTTCAACCAATTCTCCTCATCCGCCTCCTCCTCCCACATTCAATTTAGGTTCATAGTCTGTTAGATGCAATGAACCTTTCCAACTTTTCCTTGATCTGCAGTCCTCCGTCTTTGCATTGGCTAATTATGTCAGCATACTCATACTATTCTATTATCACTCATTCTCTTGTGTTGGGTGTGTTGTATCTCTCTCCTTGCCAACATGTTCTCTTGTTGTCCAGTGTGCAAGTCTTCCTTCCTGGTATTCTCCTGAACTCCACACTTGTGACGTCTCAGTTTGAATCTTCCCTGTTTTCAAAAGTGCACTGAGAGTTGACTTTGTTTAGATGACTGTTTGTAATTAACAATGCAGCAGACCAACATGATGCTTTACAGCAGCTGTTCATGAGACAGATATGGTGTAACGAACAGTACTTGATTGAAGTTTAATCAAGAAAGTTGTGTTAGTGGTTATAATCACAAACAGAAGTATCACTGTTGCACACCACTATAGAGAAATTATTCCGATTAGCGGTTTCAAGCTTCTCAGCTCATCGTCAGATAGGTAACGAACAGTACTTGATTGAAGTTTAATCAAGAAAGTTGTGTTAGTGGTTATAATCACAAACAGAAGTATCACTGTTGCACACCACTATAGAGAAATTATTCCGATTAGCGGTTTCAAGCTTCTCAGCTCATCGTCAGATTTCCTATCTGACGATGGGATGAGAAGCTTGAAAGTGCTAATCGCAATAATTTTTCTGTAGTGGTGTGCAACAGTGATAATTCTGTTAGTACTTGATTGGTCTCAGTCTCTTCAGTCTCTTCGTATCTTGAGCCAGTGTCTTTATCTGTGAATGCGTACAGCATCCCACAACCCGGGTACATCAGTTGATTGGGCCTCTGCCTTCCTCTGCAGTACCTCTTACTCACTGGGCTTCCATCAGCAAAGTCATTACTGCTTGGTAACTCACCATACTGCCTCGTCTTCACAAACCTTTCTATTCACCCATTGTTCCAGAAACTGTTCACTTTTGTTTTCTAATTACTTTGTCCATCCAGTATATTTTTAATATTCTGAAACTTTATGATTTTTATCAATTAATACAATTTTATTAAATTTATGAAAACTTCATTTTCATCTTACCTTCGGGCTCTCTTCCAGGGTCCTACAGACGAAACCCGCTGCAGAAAGGATTATCTGGGTTTGAATTACGAAAGAATTACGCTAACACAAATTTTTCGTATTCTAACAAACTAGCTTTCTTTTATTAAACTGAATTATTTATTTCACTTTACCTTCACACTACAATTTCCATGAAAAACAAGAATACATGGATATTTAATCACTCAATATAAATTACTATGAAAATGACTTACCACTAGCATTATTTTGTTAACCAACACTTTGCGTCTCTCTCTCTCTCTCTCTCTCTCTCTCTCTCTCTCTCTCTCTCTCTCTCTCTCTCTCTCTCTCTCTCTCGCTCTCTCTCTCTCTCTCTCTCTCTCTCTCTCTCTCATACTGTTTTAATTCCCTTACTGAGATCTCATTAATAAAATATTTTAACTTGGAACTATTAAATTGTATTAAACTTTGATTAAAAATTTCTGTTTTTTATCAATAGAAATTGTGTTCAGTACAGTTACCCATCCGCTGCGTGTTCATGTGGTTTGTTGCACAGACTCGTGTTGGCCGCTTTCTTTGTTCGAATGCACTCCCGCAACTGTTTATATTGAATTTATTGTATCTTTAATTAAACTTTCAATACTTTGATTGAATATTTATACACATGGTAATGTATAGTCAGCCGACTTTAACTTGCTCGAGCACTTAGGTTTTGATTGAGATGACCACTACATTGTTCACACTTTACTAGTTGTTTTACTGGATAGGCCGATTATAATATTTTTGGCCTACCTTGCACCCGAGGCCACTGTTTTTAATTAACGTGCAGACGACTGTACTCTGCTACTGTCTGATGCAAACTGGGGTGATAAAGTGTTCTTACTGTGATTTACACAGAGACTGAGCTGGCAAGCTGTTGCGTAATATGTCTGGCTGGGCAGGCTACAGGCTTCAGACGTAAACAGTCTACAATAACAATGTATGTGTTGCTGGTTACAATGAGGTTCCCCTTAGGTGAATACTGACTACTTTAAAATTAACTGATTTAAATTGAAACCCTTGTAGCACACAATTCTGTACCATTACAATACCCCCCCCCCCCAATATGAGGTTTTATGCTGAAGCATAAAAACCACTCTCATTGCCTAAAACCTAAGAGGACCAGTGAAGGTATGGCGCTGCAACCCCCCTGAGTTCTTTACTAAAATCATGGGTACTTACCCCCCTTAGTCCGGTGGCTGTGGCTGCACCCATCCGACCTTACTGGACTTCTCTACTCGAGATCCCAACACCATAAAATCAGATAGGCACCGGCCACTGTATCACCTGAATCTGAAACATTCCAGCAAAATTTCAACAAATGGCCTTCCATTACTCCATATCCCACACTGATTCGTTTCCTCTTAGTCGTACTAGTTCATTATTGGCAAAGTACTGGTTCTTTTTTTATACAAAAACAATATGCATATGTCTACTTAGTAATATAACCTTACTGTCTGCTTACATTTATTTACATTGAATACATAAAAATCACATACCAGTGATATATTGTTAATTTTTTCCCCTGACAAAACATGGTTTCCCGCCAAAAGTACAAGTAGATTACACAGAATACAAATAAATCATCACCAACATTAAATCAACATTCTGTTTACCTTTCATTATCACTTTTACTATACGTTTCTGTTAAAACTTCAGTTCTTATTGCCTTATTATTCAATACACAATTACATAAGCAGGATTCAACATGATAGGAATTCCAAATAAACATTACCATTTTTACATTGAATTACAAACAAAACATTAACACCTTATTCATTACAAGTCAAAAGTAAATTATTCCAATTTATTAGATTGTCCATCTGTTAAATTAATTAATTCAACTTCAGTTATTTGAGTTCATACTCAGACACTATCACCTCAATTTCAATTCATCATCAACATGTTACATTGGTTTCATATAATACAAATGAATCATACTAACATTACTGTAGAGATTATTTATACCTGTTTATATCAACAGTTGTATACACGACTTGTTTTATAAACACTGACTCAGCCTCCACATTCCTGATTACATCACCACTAACACTCCCTTCAATTTTCAGTTTATATAAATCTTTTACTGTTGACATGTTAATCAATTACTATTTATGTTTCATTTTTGCATTTACGTCAAAATTTAGATTAATTTGACTTCATTAATAAAATTCACATTTTTAAATTGGCTTCATTTCAACTCAAATCAAAACAATTTCTTTAGTTACATTACTTAAAACACTTTTAATTTAAACACACAATTCAAAATAAAATTCCTTATTACCTCATGTTAATTATGTATTAAAATAAAATGTTATTATTCTTATTATTATGCCATTCATTCTTACTACAAACATGTTTTACATAAGCTATAGCATACATTCCAACAATATAACCTTAACACAATACATTTAACACTAACAAATTTATTTACAAATTTTCGTCATATCCAGTTCTTAGTTACCACACTTCATTACCTAAATAAGCCAAGTAATTATACCATTGACTCAAATAGTTAATTGTTCATTCACTTTTTGTCTAACCCCCGTCATCGAAAATTAGTCTTCTTATCACATAACATTTTTCATTTTTATTTATATATACCGTATGGCTATCCTTTGTGTTGTACCCATAAAGATTTGTTTTTTCCATTTTACCAGAATAATAATGCTCAGGGTTACCCCCATTATTATTTTATCATAGGTCATGTCTCCATCATTATTTTTTGTTAAGTCTCCGTTTGTATCATTGTGTAACGGTACAGAATTGTGTGTTAAAAATAATAATTTAATTCAATTGTAATCCCAAAGTAGTCAGTATTCACCTAAGGTGTACCCCCTAGTAACCAGCAACATACAATGCTATTGCAGACTGTTTATGCTTGATGTCTGAGTCTGCCCAGCCCAGACGTATTACGCAACAGCTTGCCAGCTCAGTCTCTGTGTAAATCACAGTAAGAACACTCTGTCCCCAGTTTGCATCAGACAGTAGCAGATCACAGTCATCTGCAAGTCAGCTGAAAACTGTGGCCTCGGGCACGTAAGATAGGCCGTAAATAAATTCGGCCTATCCAATAAAACATCTATAAAAGTGCATAAACAATATTGCGGTCAACACCTAAGTGCTTGAGCAAATTAAAGTCGGCCGACAAAATGTTACAAAAGTGCAAAGTGTAATTTGAAACCATGGTAAACTAAATAAGGTGGAGTATACCGTGACAGTGAAAAAATTCATAAACTGTTGAAATAACATTTCGGAGTGATCAGAAACAGCGAATAACACGAGGCGGTGATGAAACTGTTTGGAACGCCGTGGATTGGTCAAGTACCCTTCACAAACTACCAAATCAATTCTATAAATCCATGAAATACATATAAACACAGAGCTCTAAGAACGGGGGGTTAAAAGATAAAAATGTAAAAAGTGTGAATGAGTGAGTGAGACAAAGTACTGGGTATTAAACATTTTAACACCTTGTTGTAGTCATAGAAACATAGTAATTGTAAGAAATGTTTTTTTTTCTTATTTTGGCATATCGATACTTTATATGTGATTTCCATTTAACAGGAAACTAAAGAAACTTTTAATCAATGTAGTAATCAACCAGCATAGAATTTGACACGTTATTACATAGCTATAAAACATTATCTAATTTCATTAAATAAAATCCAAATAAGTTGTTTTAGCCAGAATAAACTGTGTTATTATATTTTCACCACTCAACCCAAATAATCCTTCTGCAGCTGGTTTCATCTGTAGGACCCTGGAAGAGAGCCCGAAGGTAAGATGCAAACGAAGTTGGCATGAAATTAATATATTTTATTAAACGAAATAAATTCAATTGTCTCATTGACGCCCGAATACAGGGACTCGATTGTTATATTCTTAATTAAATTCAGTTGTCTCAATTGGTCACAATTAAAGTATTTATATTTCCCTCACTATAGTTGTCAGCTGTTACTAATACGCTAACCCTCACAACAGGTAAGTGTATATTATCATCATCAATATAATCATTGTTTATTACACAAGGTAAGTCTCTATTATTTATAATAATTCTCTCCTTATTTAACTTCTTAACCAACCCTTTATAACCTCTATTTGGCTCAAATATCTCTATCACTCTCTCTCTCTTTTCATGATCACTTTCGTCACCACACCGTTTCGTATTCTCACTCCACACAGAGGGCAATACCACTTTATTATAACACCATCTGGCCCTACCAGATAAACACAAAAAACTTATTTGACCATCTGCCGAACCATTGTCGCCCAAATCTCCTAGTGAGGATCTCTTATCCCCATAAACAACTTGTGAAATCTTTGCTCCACATTTAACCCCCGAAAAATTTGCCCCCTGTTCACCCTCTTCATTTAAACTATCTCTATACTCCCTTCCTAACTCATAAACACTAAATGCTACTCTGTTACTAACCCCACATGATTTTCTACTCTCATTATCACCACCACTATTACTCAATATATCACTATTATTTTTATTCCATGTTATTTCACTCTTGTTAACATCATCATAACTAACATTATTACTCACCATGTTTACGGCCACCTGTTTTACATTTAAACTAACCTCTTTCTGATTATTATGTATATTGACCTCACTTACCTCGTTTTTTATCTCCACTGCACTTAAATTAACACAGTTGTTTGTAAAAGTATCATCGTTATTATTACTATCAGAACTACTCACCTGGTTTAGGCCACTTTCTTTATTTTCTGTTAATTTACATCTATCTCTTTCCCACTTCTCATCTCGTTTCATTTTATTAATCACGTCATCTAATTTTGCATTCTGTTCGTCTAACTTTACGTTAATATCCCCCTTTAATTCATTAAATTTAACATTCTGTTCATCTAATTTTACACTTAGTTCATTAGACATTTTACTCTGTTGCTCTAAAAACAACTGCATCATTTTCATCACATCATTATTGTCACATTATGTATTTTTATTACTTGAGGTTGGGGTTAACTGAATCCCAGTAGTCATCTATAATAGCTGGCTCATTTAATTCTCTATTTTGGACTAAGATTGGAGTCGAATGGACCTCCAACCTACTCATGACCGTTGATTCGGTCAAACTATTTTCTTTATTGATATTTGATCAAATTTATTTTCTGTACTGACTTTGGTTAAGTCAGTTATGCTGACTTCCTCATTGTTATTCTTCATTTTATGTTTACATATACGATTATACACACTTTAGCTTAGTTTCTCATCACAATCTACCATCATTTACAACATCGCCCCCACTCCCAAATAACCGTTTCTGCAACTAGACTGAGGTCTGGTTTATGTAATAAAAATTACACTCACCGTCCCAGTTCGGGGGCCAATGAGACAACTGAATTTATTTCAATTAATAAAATATATTAAATTTATGCAAACTTCGTTTTCATCTTACCTTCGGGCTCTCTTCCAGGGTCCTACAGAAGAAACCGGCTGCAGAAAGGATTATCTGGGTTTGAGTTATGAAAGAATTACGCTAACACAAATTTTTCGTATTCTAACAAACTAGCTTTCTTTTATTAAACTGAATTATTTACTTTCACTTTACCTTCACACTACAATTTCCATGAAAAACAAGAATACATGGATATTTAATCACTCAATATAAATTACTATGAAAATGACTTAACACTAGCATTATTTTGTTAACCAGCACTTTGCGTCACTCTCTCTCTCTCTCTCTCTCTCTCTCATACTCTTTTAATTCCCTTACTGAGATCTCATTAATAAAATATTTTAACTTGGAACTATTAAATTGTATTTAAACTGATTAAAATTTTCTATTTTTTATCAATAAAAATTGTGTTCAGTACAGTTACCCATCCGCTGCGTGTTCTTGTGGTTTGTTGCACAGACTCGTGTTGGCCGCTTTCTTTGTTCGAACGCACTCCTGCAACTGTTTATATTGAATTTATTGTATCTTTGATTAAACTTTCAATACTTTGATTGAATATTTATACACATGGTAATGTATAGTCGGCCGACTTTAACTTGCTCGAGCACTTAGGTTTTGATTGAGTTGACCACTACATTGTTCACACTTTACTAGTTGTTTTACTGGATAGACCGATTATAATATTTTCAGCCTACCTTGCACCCGAGGCCACTGTTTTTAGTTAATGTGCAGACGACTGTACTCTGCTACTGTCTGATGCAAACTGGGGTGATAAAGTGTTCTTACTGTGATTTACACAGAGACTGAGCTGGCAAGCTGTTGCGTAATATGTCTGGCTGGGCAGGCTACAGGCTTCAGACGTAAACAGTCTACAATAACAATGTATGTGTTGCTGGTTACAATGAGGTTCCCCTTAGGTGAATACTGACTACTTTAAAATTAACTGATTTAAATTGAAACCCTTGTAGCACACAATTCTGTACCGTTACAATTCTTCTACAGCAACAGATTTCAAATGCTTCTGTGTTTGTGTCTTTCACCTTTCCCTATTGTCTAGGTTCTTATAACACAATGAAACTTAACTTGAAACATTTCTTTCTAGTTCTGCTAGTTCCTAGATTCTCCATTTGGCCTGCTATCTGATACTGATTCCTCTCAGTTAACCTTCCCAGTTTTAATATTTACAGAATCCTTACTTTTGTTCCTGATTTCTGTTCTTCTCTTAATAATTTTTCTATGATATTCAATACTGTTTCTGAATTCGCCTTGTTTTCTACAATTGAAAACCATATCATCAGTAAATCTTGACATTTTTGTACTCTTTCCATGAAACGTTATTGCAGTGTTATGCATCTTTATTATTTCCTGCATGGGTCATTCCATGTCAAATCACCCAATAAAAAATTAATTTGACACCCACCTCCTCAGATTTTTATGAAACTTGGCACAATTTATTCTATTACTATCCTGATAACACCTGCAAAACTTTTTTTGCTCTATCATTTATAGTTTTTTTTATTAATTTTTTAGTTTTTTTAATTTGGCGCTATCCGAAGCCTCAGAAATCGCGCCTTTAACGTGCACTCACAACTTTAAAAATATTTTTCTTGAAAACTATTCAAGATATTATTATGAAATTTTGCAGGAAGTTTGTGTGTTACACCTAAAAGCAGCGAAAAATGCTCATATTAACCTATTTCAATCCCTCAAAAAACTAAAAATATTTAAATATAATTTTTTAAAAATTTAAGAAACGGGTGTTTTGTTTTACAAAAACCACAATATCTAGAGTCTCAGACATGATAGAATGCTCAAATTTGTTTTAAAATACTCTTAAATATTGTATAATAACGGTTTACCTTTCCTGTTAATTATTATTGAATAGTGTGTAGCGAACCGTTTTATACTTATTAGTCGACCTTTTTTCTCGCCGTTAGAAGTTCGTATTTCTCTCTCTTCTAGCTCCAGCGGTTGGTCGTCAATTTGTAATGTAGACGTGTGTACGGCTACCGTTTTACTCTGTAAAATGTGGATAATGTACAATTTGTGTGTAATGGGTGTAACATGTCTTCTCTATCCGTAGTTCAAATGCGTGCAACTTCCGCAGATTTCGTCCGTTGCGAACGTACGAATAACCAGGTCTTGATGTTCTTACCTGATGTTCACTAGGGGTATGAAAATCCCGGTGGCGCCAAATTGTTTTCTTAAAACAATTAAAATAAAGTTCAAAGGTGTATGACCAGCGCAGCTCAGGCGGTTTGAATAATTCAAATATTTCCGCCAGCTAGGCCCACTGGAGCGCACAGCAGTTCGATGCGTGGGCTGTATAAATCGTTAGTCGTCTGCTAAAATGTACATAAAATATTGTGCACCTCCTAATGAAATTATAACACCGTGGTTACACTCAATACTTACACATTTTTTAAATCCTCCATTTAAAGATAGGTTTGCTGAAAGTTTTACTCGCTGGTTGATTGTTGATCCCTCCTAGAATCTCCTTCAGAGTTCTCCTGCACTCCATAACATTCATCATTTCCGTATGGTCATTAATTGGTCGATTAAACGTCTCAAGTAGTCCGTTCTTCATCATTTCCAATTCCTCTCTGGTATTGATTCGTTTTCTCTGATGTATTTTCTTAGTCTTCTTAATTATCTGTTTTTTCTGTACTCCTCTACGGTTGGTTCCTTTGTGCTTACTCTTCTCTTTGTTTTCGTTACCTTTATTTTGATGTAACAATGTATTTGGGTCTTCTTGAATTTCTGTTTTTTCATTATTTCCTTCTGGAGTGGTGTTTATTGTTTCATTCACCTTCTTGAACCCGTTACCTAATGTCTCATTAAGTAGATCTATTTGGTAATTGGTTTCTTCCCCTTTCTTATTCATCTCCATTTTTGTCTGGTCGCTTTCTTCACGACGTTCTCTGAAAATTAGTCTTATTTGCTGCTTCATTTCTTCTTTATTTTTCTCGTGGTCCTCCTTCAGCTGTTCCTTCAATTCTTCCTTCAAATCTTCATTTCTTTGCTGAATTTCCTCCAGTAATCGTTGTTGTAGTGTTTCATTATTTTGGTTGACTGTTTTCCTCAATTCTTCCTTAGTACTCACTATTTTTTCATTGATCTGTTTCAAATTGTCACTGGTTTCTTTCTTCATGCCGTCGAATTTATTGTTCATCTCCTTCAAACTCTCCTCATTCTTGTCGAATTTATTGTTCATCTCCTTCAAACTCTCCTCATTCTTGTCGAATTTATTGTTCATCTCATTCAAACTCTCCTCATTCTTGTCTAATTTTCCATTAATCAACTCCCATAATTTTTGTAAATCCATTCCTCCTCTGGCTTCCTCCCTATCTCCAGCCTGTGTTTCCATTTCTTCGTCTTGGCTTGGTTCTGTTGTGGTTATTACTGTCTCCACTTCTTCAATCAGTGTTCCTTCCTCTTCTTCCCCTCTGTTTTCTTCCATCTCCTTCTCCTTTGCCAATTTTTTCGACAATCCTCTGGTGTGCATATTGTAACCTTTCGTAATCGCCGCTAGAATTTCTAGGGTTTAATTGTATAATTTCTTTATTATTCTAGCCCTACTAGTTGGCGCGCCACTTTGTATAATAACGAGACGTCCGCCTCGTTTAAGCCCCGCGATGGAAGCCACTTTGTATAATAACGGTTTACCTTTCCTGTTAATTATTATTGAATAGTGTGTAGCGAACCGTTTTATACTTATTAGTCGACCTTTTTTCTCGCCGTTAGAAGTTCGTATTTCTCTCTCTTCTAGCTCCAGCGGTTGGTCGTCAATTTGTAATGTAGACGTGTGTACGGCTACCGTTTTACTCTGTAAAATGTGGATAATGTACAATTTGTGTGTAATGGGTGTAACATGTCTTCTCTATCCGTAGTTCAAATGCGTGCAACTTCCGCAGATTTCGTCCGTTGCGAACGTACGAATAACCAGGTCTTGATGTTCTTACCTGATGTTCACTAGGGGTATGAAAATCCCGGTGGCGCCAAATTGTTTTCTTAAAACAATTAAAATAAAGTTCAAAGGTGTATGACCAGCGCAGCTCAGGCGGTTTGAATAATTCAAATATTTCCGCCAGCTAGGCCCACTGGAGCGCACAGCAGTTCGATGCGTGGGCTGTATAAATCGTTAGTCGTCTGCTAAAATGTACATAAAATATTGTGCACCTCCTAATGAAATTATAACACCGTGGTTACACTCAATACTTACACATTTTTTATTAGTGATTGTTATTCATTTAATACAAATTATTCTAATACAAATGCTCCGGTTGTTTATATGAGACAATTACAGGGTTTGACAAATCGATATTTGAATTGATAACCAGACGTTTAATAATGGTATCTGTTGTAAATAGTACATCAGTTATTAATGTTTGTTTGTCACAGGTTCTTGAGGTTACGTTAAAAGGATTACAAATGTTTAAAACAATAAAAATACACACCCTTACATCAAGTAAACTTAACTAACATATTGTGTAGGTATAATTTGTTTAGCGCAGTGTAGTAAAAGTGTTTACAAGTTATGGATCATTAACAACAGTTTATATTGGTTAGTTTATAAATTGTCAGTGACTTAGTATTCTTTTTAATCTTTGAAAGTAATTAATTTCATTTGAATTATGAAAAATATCCGGGCTGTTTGGCCGTGGTCCATGGTTAAAAACAAAACCAAACGTTTCCGCAGCACCACTGGCTGCCATCATCAGTGGAATAAGATTTCTGCACTCGGGGTGTTTACGTGCAGGCCCACAGTACTGTGGTATAGACTAAAGCTGTCCTGCCATGCTACCTGTACATATAAATTCAGCAAAGTCCCACGTACAGGTAAAAATGACACCATCAACCAATCACAACAGAGATGGTATATGATTGGCTCGCACCAAGATACGCCATTATGTGACTCACATGTTTTCCAAGAAATACTGTGGGGAAGGCTGCTGATTTCCCGCGATGCCACCTGTGCTAATTGTTTACTAATTGCAACCCCCGCACAGGTAAGTAAACATCACCGGCCAATCAGAAACAAGAAGGTGTGTGAGAGGCTCGCATCGCGCCATGCCATAATGCACTTAATGAGATGCTTTCGCCCCGGGGGGCGGGAGTCTACCTAGAGCATTTGCCCGGGTAGGCTGTGACCAATTTTGCTCTGCAATATTTCGTGTAAATTAGCGGAAATATTCAGTTTTCAACATTTTTATCACCATCATCACATTCAGCATCATCTACTCTACAAGATTCTTCAGTAGTTCAGTGCAAATCAGTTTTTATTTAGCTAGTGCGGGAGTTTTTGTATCCGTGTGCTGTGCGGTCTGTGTAGTGTTCAATTGTGCCTGTGGATAGTTTTCAGTGTCTGGTGATCCCTCAATCCTAGACCTGCGTAGACGTTCATTTCGGCTTGTCCGAAATGGCGTCGAATACGCCACCGAATCCTCTGCCGGCGCCGCTTGTTTCCTTAATGGAAACATGCTCAACCGGCTTCCGTACCACTCCACTTCCTCACGACAGTGAAAGTGATAGTGAAAGTGATCATAGTGCGGTAGATATGTGCAGTGTTGGGTCGGGGGACGGACAGTTCTCGCTTGTGGAGGGCAAATCTGCCAAACGCAAGCGAAAACTGGCCCAAACTCCGCCGCCCGCCTCAGCTGCAGATCTGCCATCTAATCATGGTAACAGCGGCACTCAGCGCGTGCAACGTGAATATCCAGCTACCACCCAAACTGTGTCTCCTCCTCGCATTCCTCCTATTGTAATTCCTGATAATAGGAATTATTCTGAACTTTTACGTTCCATATCCCAAGCTCTCCCATCGGTCAAGGTCGAGGCGAGGTGCCAAGGCGCCTCGCTAAAGCTGGCGACCGCTACCATCCCAGACTTCCGCTCTGTTCAGTCATTCCTGACAGAGCGTAAGATTTCTTTTCATAGATTTGCCCTCCCGTCAGAGCGAGAAATCAAGGTCGTTCTGTCGGGAATTCCATCCTTTACTGAACCTGATGCCATCAGGCAGGAACTTGTTGCGCTCGGCTATGCGCCGACCGCGGTAAGCGTCCTGCATGTTGGCAAAGGTGATGACCGCCGTCCTGTCAACAGCTTTCTTTGTAAATTACTGAAAGTAGGCCCCTTCGAGGAGATTTACACTCTCCAGAATCTTCTGCACCTACGGGTGCAAGTCAGAACATTTGACCCGCGGCCCGGCCCCTCGCAGTGTTTCAACTGCCAGAGGTTCGGCCACAGCAGTCTTTTTTGTCATCAGCCCCCGCGTTGCGTGCGTTGTGCTGAACCTCATCGTGGCTGTGATAAGCCTACGACGGGGTACACAGCTAAATGCTGCAACTGTAAAGGAGCCCATCCGGCTAATTACCGAGGCTGCCCAAACTTTATCGCCGCCATGAAACCGCAGCGACCTCCTGTGCGCCCTGGCGCGCAGGCAGGCCGTGTAGCTGGTCCTGGCCCTAACCGGAGAGCGGCTTTCCCGCCACTCACTGGTGCATCTGCCCAGGTACCGGCAGCAACTCCGGTTGCTTCCGGTGCCGCTGTCTCGCCTGCAGTCGTCGCTTCGGCGCCGCCTGCAGCGGCCTCAATCCCGGCGCCTACCGGAGCGCCCGCACCTTCCTACGCGGCCATGGCCGCTAAATCAGCCCCGCCTCCAGCCCGATCGGGCAAATCAAAGCGCTCTCGTCGTCGCCGGAACTCCGCCGGCCGACCTACATCATCACAGGTTCCACCTGTACCCTCTCCGCGGGCTCGACCCGCCCCCAGTCATCGTCCTCAACCTCCCAGCGAGCAGTCTACAGCTCAGTCCACCAGCCCAGCGCCATCTGCTACCCCTGTCGAGGCCAGTCAGGCTTGTCCTCCTGAATCCCGGGAATCTTCCCGGGCTTCGGCGGATCCCCTGACTGCCTGGGCAGATAATCTTGTTGCATCCATCAGGACTGCTCGCGACACTACCACTGTGCTTGCCCTGGTGTTCCAATCATTAGCTGCCCTCTTTCCTCTACTTCCCCTAAATGGCTAATAGCCTGAGGATCGTTGCGTGGAACGCCTTCGGGCTACTCCCCAGGCGATCTGAACTGATGACTTTCGTAACGGAGTATGATGTTGATATCATACTTCTTTCCGAGACTCATCTGGCTCATTACCACTCGTTTTCCCTTCCTGCCTATGCCTGTTATCGTTAGGATCGTCCCCTACGGCCTCGCTGTCCCCCCTCGGGGGGCACAGCTGTTTTAGTCCACAGGCGGATATCCCACAGGCTTTTGCCTCCTCTAGATACATCTATTATTGAAGGCTGCGCGGTGGCGGTGGACGCCGGCGGATCGGAGCTGCGCGTTGTTTCTGCGTACCTCCGGCCTGGCCGGCGAACTCCGCCACCGCCCGAGGAGTGGGACGCCCTCCTCGACCACCCCCTCACAACCATTGTAGCCGGCGACTTAAACGCTAAACACCCTTCATGGAACAGCCGCGTTGTCAACGCCTATGGAAATTCTCTGTTCCGGTTCGTCTCTGGCGACCCGGCACTTAATGTCATCGGCCCTGAAGACCCTACCTACTTCCCCTTTCACGGCCATCGGCCGGACGTTCTTGACATAGTAGTTGTCAAGAACGTTGCCCGCAACATCGAGGTCTCGTCTGTGTCGGACCTTTCGTCCGATCACAATCCCCTTGTTATAACTGTTCGAGAGCTGTCGGCGTCACCCCGACTTCCCGCTCAGATTGTTAGGAGAGTCAACTGGCGATCCTATCATGATGAGCTCTCTCGAAGGTTACCATCTCTCCCGGCGGACCCAATCGTCACTCGTGACGATCTGGATCTCCGCGCCACAAATCTTCAGGAATTGGTCCAAGGTGTCATGGATCGACACACCTACGCACTCGAGGTGAATCATCGTAAATCGGCCTTACCTGCGGAAGTACTCCACGCCATCTGGCTACGGCGCCAGCTCCGCCGCAGATGGCAAAGAACCCGTGACCCAGTCGTTAAGCGACGATTTCAACAACAGTCCCTTTACGTTCAGCAGCTACTGCGGGACGTAAACTCTGATCGATGGGACTCATACCTTGAGTCTCTTGAAGTCGACCACGCCTCCGTCTGGAGAGCGGTGAGTAGACTGACCCGCGAGAAGAGAACTCGCAACCCACTGGAAACCCCGAACGGGGTTGTGTCTTCATCAGAAGGCAAGGCTGAGGTCTTCGCCGACTGCATGGAGTCGCAATTTACCGTTCATCGAGGCGTTTCGGACCCTGCCCACTCGGCAGAAGTCCGGGACTTCCTATCTGGTTATTTTTCTTGCCCTCCCGCTGGCCCAGACCTCCCGTTCGACAGAGACGAACTCGTTTCATCTGTCTGTCGACTAAACCGCCGTCGCGCCCCCGGTCCTGACCGGATCGGGGCCGCTGCATTACAATATCTCCCGGCCTCAGGCGTTGACCTCGTTCTCGAGCTGTTCAACTCTTGTCTCCGGCTACAGTACTTTCCCCGCCTGTGGAAAAATGCCAACATCGTTATGGTTCCTAAACCCCGCAAGCCGCGCATGCTTCCTGAAAGCTATCGGCCAATATCTCTCTTGCCAGTTATCTCGAAGGTGTTCGAGCGGCTCCTGCTGGCCCGCATCTCGCCGTTGTTGGATAATTTTATCCGCAACGAACAGTTCGGGTTTCGCAGAGAGCACTCGACCACGCTTCAACTAGTCCGCGTGGTAACGCAACTCTCTGACGCCACCAACAGGCGAGCGGCTACGGCCGCCGCACTGCTGGACGTGAGCAAGGCCTTCGACAAAGTCTGGCACGAAGGTCTTCTCTTCAAACTTGCTAACTCCCCCTTACCATCGTCCATAGTGTTTTTCCTCCGGTCGTATCTCAGCGACCGAACCTTCAGGGTTAGCGTCGACGGCACCTGCTCTGCAGTTCGTCCTGTCGCCGCTGGCGTACCCCAGGGATCTGTCCTCGGCCCCGTTCTGTACCTCGTGTACACGAACGACCTGCCTGTTTTGCCCGGAGTCACGTTGTCTTTGTTCGCTGACGATGCAATGTATCATTACAGCTCTGTGTCCCCGCGTTTTGCGAGTACACAGTTGCAGCGTCAGTTGGACCAGCTTCCGGACTGGCTACGGAAATGGCGGGTGACGATCAACACGGAGAAATCCGAGGCGATCTGTTTCACTCGTAAGTCCATCTCCCGATGCCAGCCCCTCTCCCTTGAAGGGAGGCCTATCGCCTACAAAGAGTCGGTGAAGTATCTAGGCGTTCGGCTAGATCGTCGCCTATGCTTCAACGCCCACGTGACGGACACCCTTGCCAAGGCTCGCGGCGTCCGAGCCAAACTTTACCCATACCTCGCGTGCCGCAGCCCCCTGGCGCTGCGCACAAAAGTTACCCTCTATCTGTTGTTTCTCCGGTCTGTATTGACCTATGCGGCACCTGTATGGTGGTCACTTGCCTCCGCCACCAACAGGCGTAGGCTGGAAAGTTTCCAATCCAGAACCCTCCGTTCCTTGTCGGGATCTCCTTGGTTTGTTAGAAACAGTGTAATTCGAGGAGGTCTACGAGTTCCTGCTCTCTCAACCTTTGTCTGGTCGTTAGCTGCGACTCTCTTTGCCGCAGCTGAGACCTCTTCCTTCCCTTACCTCAGAACCATCAGCACCACGCAACCACCTCCCCCTGTCCGGGTCAAACGCCCTCGGGCGATTCTCGATGACCCGCCATAAGTTTAAGTAACCTGCTTAAACCTCAATTTGAATATTCACCATCTGCCCATGCCCCAGAATTTACCTGCTAAGCTGTTTCCTTCCTCCCTTCCTAGTATGCCGACCACGCTGAATGCTGCTGCTACGCGCTATCACTGGCACGGAGGCTCTCTGCCTCGCGGGGAGCGACCGACGCCTCACGGCGTCTGCACGCGGGACTGGGAACGGGTGACATCTGTCATCTGAACCCGTTCATGCGGCAGTGCCCACTGATTGCAAATATTTTAAAATAAATAAAAATTAAAACCTTTCTCCCCCGCCTTCTCAGTTAACTGGTTGGCGGTTGTCCATTCCTGATATTAGGCACCAGTCGAAGAACCAGACCTATGTATATCCACAGGCAGCCATTGAGCTCGACTCAGATGCTGCAGTCATGCACCGGGTGCAAAGACGCCCCGCTACTACAATGCTACATGCTACATGCTACATGCTTTCGCCCCGTCGATTCATAGCGATCGCAGCATGCTTCTGAATCAAGACGGACTCCATATGAAGACGAGGGAAGTAATCACTCACCGCCGACAAGAGTTTCGTCTCATCGAAACGGATCCGATGGTCGGCATTGGCGAGCGCGTGTTCGGCCATGGCAGACTTCTCCGGCTGTCCCAGTCTACAGTAACGGCTATGTTCACCCACGCGTGTGCGGACGCTGCGCTTCGTGGTACCAATGTACACCTGGCCGCATGAGCAGGGAACTCCGTACACACCGCACGATGACAGCGGGTCTCGGACATCATAATATAACCAAACATATAAGAATTTACCATCTGGGAACTGTAGTAACAGTGTCAGTGTAAACCTTATATGTCTTTTTAGTAGTTTCCCCTACATTTCGGGCGGTCACGGCTTCATAGAACCCTGACCGTGGATTTATAATATAAATATATTCTAAATTGGTGAACTTAGAAATTAACAGAGGGTAACTCAGGGGAATCTACATAACTATGGAACAGCGGCTATCATCGAAGGTGGTAGTAGTGCCGTATTAAGGGTGTGTGAATCATTATAGTAGGATTACTGGTGTCCTCGGACATCAGTAATGCCGAATTGTTATATGTCGCTGAAGCAAGGACGGGGTAGGCAGTGTCTACCCCTAACAACCTTCCGTTCTTGTGGAAGCAACTGGACGCCACAGTCCAGTGGGGGGTCATAGTGTGTGTGGCAAGGAGGTTACTCAGGGGAGTAACGAATTAAAATCATAACTGACATAAACTGAAGGAGCTAATGAGCTAGTTAAATAATTTTATTTTGATTCAAGAGATGATTACCGTAGACGATTTGTACGAAAGTAATTGATTTACATGTGTTTGCTCCATATGATAATTTTGTAGACGAGTTTACTGATTTTGAAAAGATTGGTGCTAATGAATTTATTATGTTTTATAATGTTATTATTTTTACTATGTTAGAGTGTAAGAATTATAAACATAATGTTATGTATTTTTTATAGTATAGTTTTGTGTAGTATATCTAGGGTAAGGTCATTCACCTGACCCAGAGAGATCAGCTGATGACTGATGTTAGACATGTAGTAGATGCCTTATAATTGGTTGGCAATTTTTTTATCAATCTATTTAAATGATTGCATGTTAAATTTTATGGACGAAATAAAATTTTTTTGGAATAAAAATTTTTTTCAAAAAAAAAAAATGAATTTAAAATCTGTATTTTGCTCGAAGTACAAATTGTGTTTTGAGGTTCAGTATATATTGTTGATTATGTGTATTGCGATTGTATTAATTGGTGTATATTGTGTTGTAGACAAAGGTAGTGATAAGAGAATTTATGATTTAATAAGGTGTTCAGTTTATTTTGTTTTTTATGCTTGTTAGCAGCTAGTTAAGATGTGTTGTAAATTCATGTAAAAGATTTTGAAATGTTGAGAGTAAATAGCAAGAGCTGATCAAATGAATGGTAATATGAATCTTTGATATTGGACTTAGATTAATTTCTCTAGGTGAACAAATTTAAATGATTTAAGTTGATTTGTTTAATTTATATTTGAGTTGAAACCGTAACGTCAAACCGATAAAATATTGAGAGAAGTAATTGAAGTTAAGCTATAAAATATTTATGAATTTAAGATCAACAAAGTAGTATATAGATATTATATTCAATAAAATCAGGAGTATATGTACGCACCCAGTATATGCTAAAGGCAACCCAGTATGCATGTAAGGGGGAACATATCGGTTGAGGATCTGGTATGGTATAAGGCCAGTTTTTGATTTTTTGATGGAATGATTTGAGGTTAGGTGGTACTATGGTGTGTACCTGTCCAATTTCATGGTGTTGGGATCTCGAACAGAGAAGTCCAGTAATGTCGTTCAGGTGCAGCCATAGTCGCCAAGCTAGGGGGGTAGTTTACCCATGATGTGTTAAGAAATTAAAGGGGGGTTGTTGGCACCATATCCTCACCGATCCTCTTAGGATTTAGCAATGAGTTTTTCTGTTTCGGCAGAAAACCTCTCATTGGGAGGTATTGTAATGGGGCAAAAAGGGGAGAAATAAATTTTAATTATTTTAAAACCAGTCATGGTACTGTTCCGTAACCATCAGAAAATACGCGTCGGGAATTATCAAGCAGAAATTACAGTGAGTGGACTGTGTAGTCAAACTGTCGCATTGTAGTACAGGAATGCAGTTATCAACGAGGGGTGCGCTTTCTCAGCCACACTCGCACACAGACGGCCAACTTTCCCATGGTTGAGTCATGTTTTAAGAAATTCTTTCGCGGTGTGCGCGGAAAAGCTGCGGCAGTAGACGAATAACATCTGAAGGCAGCGGGCGCGAGTAGTGGTGTGCGTCGCCGGCCGGGCAGTTTTATCTCGCCCACATATAAAAAATAGGAAAATAGTTAAAAATCAGTCGACTAAGAAACCTTTCCCCGGCCGGGTGAACACATAGGCTCGTGAGCCTAAAACCTATTAAAAAATTTTTTAAATATGATCTAGAGTGTGACAAAGTACAAAGTATAAAAGCAGTTATAGTGCAGTGACTCGGGAAAATTAAAACAGCAGAACTTTTTCGGACCGAACAATGAAATTCATAAGAATGTGAAAAGTGACAAAATTCTAAAAGAAGAACTTCTCGAATAAAATAACGAACCACCTGCCCAACAGGAATCTCATATTGAACTCCTAGATCGGCAGAGAGTGGCGTAAACACGTAAAGTTATTATCAATTAAAATTTTCATATAAAGAGCTCTAAATTTTTTTAAAAGAAATAATTTAAATCATGTATGAGTGCGAGTGTGGGCAATGCTGGGTCGCCTTTATTATAGATTTAAACCATTATATTTAAGTTCAGTAGGAAGTAATTCCAGAGGGAATATTAGACTTTGATAGTATGTGTCATATGTGTATTTGACTTAAATATTGTTTGGAGTATAACTCCGAGAAAAAAAAATCCAAAAATAATAAAGAATATTTGAATTAGTTATCAGAGTAAGTAAATTAATATGTTTTGTTTATATTTTTTTGGAAAGTAATTAAAAAGATCAATGATAGTTTTGAGGAGAAATAAATGAAAAGCCAGTAAAATTTAATAGAATTGTTGAATAAAATATATCTATCTAATGCCGAAATTGAGAGTGTAATTTATTAAAGAACACTTAACCCTAAATCACTTATAGGTACGAGTTCATGTGAAGACTCTAGCCCGATACAGGTAATGGAATTGTGATTTCGCATGCATTGTTTAAAATATCGGTATGGAGAACCATACATGACTTCCATATTCTAAGATTTATATTTAAAATCATTTTCGAAATGAAATATTACCATAGAAACTACTTCTTTCTACTTACTGCTTCAGCCTTAACCACAGTACTGTGGTCACTAACGTATACCACCTCACGTTATCGCACTCGATTTTCACTGATGATGGAAGTCGATGGCATTGCCGAAATGTCTGGTTTTGTAGAAAACATTGGACTACGGCCAAATATCCCGGGAAGGAATTTTAACAAAAACTACTTCTTTGTTGCCGATAACGTTGTACACATATATATCAGTGGGAAAGTTACATGGAGGCAATTGAGGCAATGCCTACCCTAAAAAATTCTGTAGAATAAAAATTATAAATACGTATGAACTACATAACGTAAAGATTATACATTGTTACTGCGACTGTCAAATTTATTAAACCGAAACGTGCTTTATTGAGCGACCGCTAGATGGTGACAGGTGAGATTCGGCATAGTTCGTTTAAAGCGAATGAGGCAACCTGAACTTGCCTCAGCATTTTTTGTATACATCATATGTAAGCAATGTAGTGGTGTGATAGGGAAGTGTAGGGAGGGGGGATTGTCCCGCGCTGTACACATAGAGCGTTGAGGCATGCCTCACTTCTGTGGTCCAAACAGTTAAGTTAAAGTTTTAATATACTACAGTTTTAATATAATTCTGCCATGTTCCCTTTCGTTACACATAATTATTATATTTTGCCTATTATTTCTTATAGAGGTATTGCTATTATTTTCTTTATAAATTTCTTACTTACTTAAAACATACATATTACTGTAAAACTATTTCTTCTGGTATTTATTGCCTTAAACATTAAGCCAATAACTTCTTTCTTTAAATTAACAAATGAACAAATTTGGTGAGTGTTATACCTACACCCTCTCTTTTATAACAGTAATCACCCTGGTGATTTTTATACTGAGATAATGTTTTTTCTGTTTTTTACATTCACAATTATTCTGTGTCTTTCAGTCTAATATACTTAAATTAATTGCTCATTTAACATGTGCTTATGTTTTGGGTTTGTCACACTTGTTTAACTCTTTTTTATTAAGATTATATGCTGTTTATTTTATTACACTTATCACTTCACTGTTCATCTTTGTCACTCCCTACCTATCTCTAATTACCCTTATATTTCTCACGATCTCACTATTATTACAAAGTTTTTGTATCTAATGAGTTCATGTCTCTTTTGTTAACTTTAGACTGTCACATATCATTTTATAATATTCAACCAACATGGTATTGTAAATACATCTTTCAAATAAAACATAACTTTGTATACATTGTCATTAAAGTGATAAAAATTGGTCTGAAATGTCATAATTAATAATAATAACAACAATTTAATAATGTTAAAATATATTGTGTTAATTGAAACATACTACATCTGTAGCAACAGCAATAATATTAGCGAATAAATAAACTCTCCAAAACCTTATACTTTCAAACACATAATGCTGAAATAACATACATACTGCTGAAATAATCCTAGTAAAAGTTCCAAAGTATATAGTAGGCTATACAATTTGTTCTATGATTGAATCACGCACACATTTCTATTCCCTGTCTGTATGAGTGTAATTTTAAACATAACAGCTGACACATCACCTATAGATAAGGATATACATACAATCATATCTACACTTGGTTTTTTATGTATAACAATTGCTGAGATACTGTCATTTACAAGTTACCACTAATAAAAATTTAAACATAAATTATTAATAATAATAAAAAATTATGTTCTTTTAAAACAATCTTATGAGTTAATTGTTATGGCCATGTAATTTTTTTTTTCTTTTTTCTTCACTGTCTTCTTGTCTCGCTTTACTTTGGTTAATATCTGGCCAATCTCTGGGGTTGGGTCAATGTCAGTTGTCTGTCAGTCTAGTTCGTATTTTCTTGTTTTGTAACCACCTTTGGTTGTATTCTTCTTCCTTCACTATTGATTATATTTACTACTTTCATTCTCGTTATCATTTATCTATCAAAATATATTGTTTCTTGGCATTTTTTACATACTTATTTATATCAAATGTGATCAGGGTTTGGCAATGTTATAATATATAGGCTATTAGATAATTAAAAAATATATATGGCTTTTTAACAAGTTTAATTACAATACAAAGTAAAGAACTATATAGGCCTATCTAAGAAAACTATACTGCTTTTAAATAGGTAGTCCATGGGAAAGTTAAAATTTAGTTTGATTTTTATTTTTTATAACTTTTACAAACTTATAAACATTAGAGGAAAGTCTTACAGTGAAAGTCTACAACTTTTTTAATAATTAATATTTTTACTTCCATATTCCTTAAGGAATGGAAGTATGGTGATGGCAAAAAAAATCGTGTTCGAGATTATTGCAGATTCTGATTGTACTACACTCAAAACATGAAACAAAGTCGTTTTCCGAAAAGTGTCTGTGTGTGTGTCTGTGTGTCTGTAGATTTTTTTTCTATGGCAAACGATAACTGCCGCAAATTCAAACAGAATCAAATAATTTTTTGCATACAGCCCTGATTTGTAGAGTACTCACGACCTATTGTTTTTGGTGAAGATCGGTTGAGGAAAAGGGGTAGTTTACCTGCAACGGTTTTTTTTTATCAAGGGAAATTTTTTTTTTGGCAAACGATAACAGCCGCAAATTCAAACAGAATTAAATAATGTTTCGTATACAGCCCTGAATTGTAGAGTTCTCAAGACCTATTGTTTTTGGTGAAGATCGGTTAAGGGAAAGGGGTAGTTTACCAGTAACATTTTATGTTTTAACAAGGGTATTTCCTATGGCAAACGATAACAGCCGCAAATTCAAACAGAATCAAAAGATTATTTGCATACAGCCCTAAATTGTAGAGTTCTCAAGACCTATTGTTTTTGGTGAAGATCGGTTGAGGGAAAGGGGTAGTTTACCTGCAACGTTTTTTTAACAAGGGTATTTTCTATGGCAAACGATAACAGCCGCAAATTCAAACAGAATCAAATAATGTTTTGCATACAGCCCTGATTTGTAGAGTACTCAAGACCTATTGTTTTTGGTGAAGATCGGTTAAGGGGAAGGGGTAGTTTACCTGCAACGTTTTTTTGTCAAGCGTATTTTCTATGGCAAATGATAACAGCCGCAAATTCAAACAGAATCAAATAATTTTTTGCATACGTCCCTGAATTGTAGATGTCTCAAGGACTTTCGATTTTGGTGAAGATCGGTTAAGGGGAAGGGGTAGTTTACCTGCAACCTTTTACGTTTTAACAAGAGTAAAGTACTTGAAAATTTATTTAAACTTTTTGAAACAATGGTAATTGTTAAAAATAAAATTTTGTTGCCAGGCAATAAAATTAAAATTTTTTCATTTTAATGTAATATAATATTTTTCATTTAATACGGCAATAAAAAGGCAGGTAAGACACAAACAAACACACACACACACACACACACACACACACACACACACACACACACACAATTCACGTTATTTCTGGCCTCACTCATGTTTATTTTCTTACGTTTGCACGCTTTTTAAATGGAAAGTGCCGAAACCCACACCAACATAACGCGTGCAAGCCGAAAAACTGGACATCAATTTGCTTACTGGCGAAGCTAGTAGTTAATGAATGGGTAGGCAAAAATCTTATCTTAAATTTTTTTTAAGGAATCACTAAAAGGACGGTGGTTCAAATCGGACGCTGAGGTAGAGTTTGCTGTAACCGAATGGTTCCACAAACAGCCGTAAGAATTTTACTAGCAGGGAATCTACAGGTTAGCGCAACAGTGGAACTCATGTCTTAATGTTATTGGAGACTTCTTTTAAAATCGTTGAATAAAAAATGCTTTACAGCTCTATACGTGTGTCTGTTGAACAATCCTTGTATTAGTCATACACAATAATACAACTGATTGAACTTCAAATTTTTAAACTTGATTAGTTTCTATATATATGTTTAATGTTACATATAATTCAAATAACAATCTTGATCATCTGTTAGTTCAGCGGAATAACAGTGACACTTTTAATAACCGCATAAAATAAACACTTAGAAACAACACAGGCGCTTTAACTTAACTGTTTGGACCACAGAAGTGAGGCATGCCTCAACGCTCTATGTGTACAGCGCGGGACAATCCCCCCTCCCTACACTTCCCTATCACACCACTACATTGCTTACATATGATGTATACAAAAAATGCTTAGGCAAGTTCAGTTTGCCTCATTCGCTTTAAACGAACTATGCCGAATCTCACCTGTCACCATCTAGCGGTCGCTCAATAAAGCACGTTTCGGTTTAATAAATTTGACAGTCGCAGTAACAATGTATAATCTTTACGTTATGTAGTTCATACGTATTTATAATTTTTATTCTACAGAATTTTTTAGGGTAGGCATTGCCTCAATTGCCTCCATGTAACTTTCCCACTGATATATATGTGTACAACGTTATCGGCAACAAAGAAGTAGTTTTTGTTAAAATTCCTTCCCGGGATATTTGGCCGTAGTCCAATGTTTTCTACAAAACCAGACATTTCGGCAATGCCATCGACTTCCATCATCAGTGAAAATCGAGTGCGATAACGTGAGGTGGTATACGTTAGTGACCACAGTACTGTGGTTAAGGCTGAAGCAGTAAGTAGAAAGAAGTAGTTTCTATGGTAATATTTCATTTCGAAAATGATTTTAAATATAAATCTTAGAATATGGAAGTCATGTATGGTTCTCCATACCGATATTTTAAACAATGCATGCGAAATCACAATTCCGTTACCTGTATCGGGCTAGAGTCTTCACATGAACTCGTACCTATAAGTGATTTAGGGTTAAGTGTTCTTTAATAAATTACACTCTCAATTTCGGCATTAGATAGATATATTTTATTCAACAATTCTATTAAATTTTACTGGCTTTTCATTTATTTCTCCTCAAAACTATCATTGATCTTTTTAATTACTTTCCAAAAAAATATAAACAAAACATATTAATTTACTTACTCTGATAACTAATTCAAATATTCTTTATTATTTTTGGATTTTTTTTTCTCGGAGTTATACTCCAAACAATATTTAAGTCAAATACACATATGACACATACTATCAAAGTCTAATATTCCCTCTGGAATTACTTCCTACTGAACTTAAATATAATGGTTTAAATCTATAATAAAGGCGACCCAGCATTGCCCACACTCGCACTCATACATGATTTAAATTATTTCTTTTAAAAAAATTTAGAGCTCTTTATATGAAAATTTTAATTGATAATAACTTTACGTGTTTACGCCACTCTCTGCCGATCTAGGAGTTCAATATGAGATTCCTGTTGGGCAGGTGGTTCGTTATTTTATTCGAGAAGTTCTTCTTTTAGAATTTTGTCACTTTTCACATTCTTATGAATTTCATTGTTCGGTCCGAAAAAGTTCTGCTGTTTTAATTTTCCCGAGTCACTGCACTATAACTGCTTTTATACTTTGTACTTTGTCACACTCTAGATCATATTTAAAAAATTTTTTAATAGGTTTTAGGCTCACGAGCCTATGTGTTCACCCGGCCGGGGAAAGGTTTCTTAGTCGACTGATTTTTAACTATTTTCCTATTTTTTATATGTGGGCGAGATAAAACTGCCCGGCCGGCGACGCACACCACTACTCGCGCCCGCTGCCTTCAGATGTTATTCGTCTACTGCCGCAGCTTTTCCGCGCACACCGCGAAAGAATTTCTTAAAACATGACTCAACCATGGGAAAGTTGGCCGTCTGTGTGCGAGTGTGGCTGAGAAAGTGCACCCCTCGTTGATAACTGCATTCCTGTACTACAATGCGACAGTTTGACTACACAGTCCACTCACTGTAATTTCTGCTTGATAATTCCCGACGCGTATTTTCTGATGGTTACGGAACAGTACCATGACTGGTTTTAAAATAATTAAAATTTATTTCTCCCCTTTTTGCCCTATTACAATACCTCCCAATGAGAGGTTTTCTGCCGAAACAGAAAAACTCATTGCTAAATCCTAAGAGGATCGGTGAGGATATGGTGCCAACAACCCCCCTTTAATTTCTTAACACATCATGGGTAAACTACCCCCCTAGCTTGGCGACTATGGCTGCACCTGAACGACATTACTGGACTTCTCTGTTCGAGATCCCAACACCATGAAATTGGACAGGTACACACCATAGTACCACCTAACCTCAAATCATTCCATCAAAAAATCAAAAACTGGCCTTATACCATACCAGATCCTCAACCGATATGTTCCCCCTTACATGCATACTGGGTTGCCTTTAGCATATACTGGGTGCGTACATATACTCCTGATTTTATTGAATATAATATCTATATACTACTTTGTTGATCTTAAATTCATAAATATTTTATAGCTTAACTTCAATTACTTCTCTCAATATTTTATCGGTTTGACGTTACGGTTTCAACTCAAATATAAATTAAACAAATCAACTTAAATCATTTAAATTTGTTCACCTAGAGAAATTAATCTAAGTCCAATATCAAAGATTCATATTACCATTCATTTGATCAGCTCTTGTTATTTACTCTCAACATTTCAAAATCTTTTACATGAATTTACAACACATCTTAACTAGCTGCTAACAAGCATAAAAAACAAAATAAACTGAACACCTTATTAAATCATAAATTCTCTTATCACTACCTTTGTCTACAACACAATATACACCAATTAATACAATCGCAATACACATAATCAACAATATATACTGAACCTCAAAACACAATTTGTACTTCGAGCAAAATACAGATTTTAAATTCATTTTTTTTTTTTGAAAAAAATTTTTATTCCAAAAAAATTTTATTTCGTCCATAAAATTTAACATGCAATCATTTAAATAGATTGATAAAAAAATTGCCAACCAATTATAAGGCATCTACTACATGTCTAACATCAGTCATCAGCTGATCTCTCTGGGTCAGGTGAATGACCTTACCCTAGATATACTACACAAAACTATACTATAAAAAATACATAACATTATGTTTATAATTCTTACACTCTAACATAGTAAAAATAATAACATTATAAAACATAATAAATTCATTAGCACCAATCTTTTCAAAATCAGTAAACTCGTCTACAAAATTATCATATGGAGCAAACACATGTAAATCAATTACTTTCGTACAAATCGTCTACGGTAATCATCTCTTGAATCAAAATAAAATTATTTAACTAGCTCATTAGCTCCTTCAGTTTATGTCAGTTATGATTTTAATTCGTTACTCCCCTGAGTAACCTCCTTGCCACACACACTATGACCCCCCACTGGACTGTGGCGTCCAGTTGCTTCCACAAGAACGGAAGGTTGTTAGGGGTAGACACTGCCTACCCCGTCCTTGCTTCAGCGACATATAACAATTCGGCATTACTGATGTCCGAGGACACCAGTAATCCTACTATAATGATTCACACACCCTTAATACGGCACTACTACCACCTTCGATGATAGCCGCTGTTCCATAGTTATGTAGATTCCCCTGAGTTACCCTCTGTTAATTTCTAAGTTCACCAATTTAGAATATATTTATATTATAAATCCACGGTCAGGGTTCTATGAAGCCGTGACCGCCCGAAATGTAGGGGAAACTACTAAAAAGACATATAAGGTTTACACTGACACTGTTACTACAGTTCCCAGATGGTAAATTCTTATATGTTTGGTTATATTATCATTTACTTTTAAAATTCCCCTTCGATGATAGCCGCTGTTCCATAGTTATGTAGATTCCCCTGAGTTACCCTCTGTTAATTTCTAAGTTCACCAATTTAGAATATATTTATATTATAAATCCACGGTCAGGGTTCTATGAAGCCGTGACCGCCCGAAATGTAGGGGAAACTACTAAAAAGACATATAAGGTTTACACTGACACTGTTACTACAGTTCCCAGATGGTAAATTCTTATATGTTTGGTTATATTATCATTTACTTTTAAAATTCCTACACACTAACTTAATACATAGTACACTCCTAATGAACATTGCGATTATTACATGAAAATAAACAATTCACATTTACGTTTGACCCGAAATTACACACCTTACAGCTTAAATTTTATTTTCAAATTCTGTTAAATCTTTCACTTGTTTCATTTATTATTACTTTTTTTTACTATGATTTTCTATTTAGCATTTTCATCATTAATTGGTTTGGGTGATTCTTAGTTACTCATAATGATTCGCTTTATTAAAATGGGTATTTAAATATAACCTTACCCCCTTCTTCCTTCTAACAACCATTTACGGACTTATACAGTATAACACCAATCTCTCTAAAATATTTACAAAATATCACCATCATTATTTACTCTCCAATTGTATCACTCTCATTGCTCTACATGTATACACTATCTCTACTGTGTCCCTACTATTACCCTGTTTCTGTATTACTTATATTCCGAAATCTTATTCTGTCTAATACCCGTTTAAAATTAACCTTAATTGACTCAAATGCCTTATTGAAACAATTATTGTCGCCCAAACTCTAACTTTTACAACATTTTACATTAAGTTAACCATTGAAAATTACACCAGAAAATTTATAACTACCTCAAATTAATTTCATTATTTAATTTAAAACCTTTTAAACACATTTAAACATTTTACTTTATTTACTTGTATTATAAAATTCATACTTACATTACATCACTCAAAACACATGATTCCTGTTATTGACACAAAATTATAAACATTTATCACCACCAGATCATGTACAATCATATGTACCTTCTGAAACATTATAACAATAATATGATTCCACAACTATAAACTCATTTTACATTTCTTCATTTGGCTGTTTATTACCAAGTTCAAATCTCAGAAACATCGTTTAAATCCATTATCAAAATTTATTTCAATCAATTTAATCAATTAATTCATCTACAATTTATTTTAATTCACTCAGTTATTTAAACGCAACATTACTTTATTTACCTTCTTCCAAAACAATTACAATTCAGTTATTACAAACTCTCATTATTTATTTAGTCTGCTCAAATATTCTTATTATTAAATCAAATTCTACTACATACACATTGTTTATATACAACATTTTACAACATAAACACAATTAATTTCACTATAAATTTATTTACAATTCTTCGTCATATCATTTCTGTTTACCACACCTCATTTCATAAGTTAGCAAGGTCATAACCATAAACTAAAATATTTAATTTTGAATTAAACGGAATAAATCCTATTGTAGTCCCAAGCCACGTGTTTGTTAACCAAATACACTGCACTCACCGTCTATGGCTTAAAAGCCATAGACGGTGAGTGCAGTGTATTTGGTTAAAATATTTAAAATTTCCATTCACTGATTTTTTATTTAACCACCATCATCGTATATTAACCTGATGTATTTATAACATAACTCATTTTTATCTACATACATTACATTATAATTATTATTGTAATGACTACTTTCGTTAATTATATTGACACAGTAATTAACTACACTTTTGTCTCCCATTATTTCATAAAGCCCGTCTACATTGGTGATTTTAGTTCTGTCTCCGTCAGTATTTTTAGTCAACATAAGGTAAGTTATTTTATCATCATATTCCTCCACTATATTGTTACAACACAAGTAAGCCAAATCCCGTACCAGTTATAAAAAAGATAATTCTTAATATAAAAATACTTCATATAAAATAAAATGTTTAAAAATGAATAAAATATAAATATTATGACACGACGAACGACGATATTACCCAACCCAAGTGATTGACCCAACAACAGAAACAAAAGAAGGGAACCACGAAAGATACACAGAGACAAAAGGTGATTGACCAAACAATTATGAACTAACAAAAGAAGATAAGAAACCAGAACTAAAGGAGAATCAAAGGAAGTGAATAAATTCCTACGACTAAATAGAAATTAAACCAGATGAGAAGAGGAGAACCGAACCAAGATGAAGACAATTGAAGAAGATGAAGACGAAGAAGAAGAGGAAGAATGAAGAGGAGACAGGTTGAACCCAAAGAGAAACTAACACCACATATAAAAGGGAGAAATAGTAGACTCAAAGATAGAATACTGTAAATAAACCCCAAATAATTATCCACTAATGAAACAAATAGTATTGTTGTATTTGAAATAACTTATATACCTATCTTAAGGACAAAAGACAATTATAAAGTAACGTAGTGTAGAAAAGTACACTAACACAATTATTAATGTTAGATTTAATGAAAGATAAATAACCCAGTATTATTAATAATAAGAAATATGTTGTAAAGAAATAGTGAGAAATAATAGGAGAAAAGTATAGGGATTACCCATTAAGTAACACTTAATACAAACAGTGAACCAAAGTAAAGTGCAATAGTGAAAGTGTAAATACCCTAAAAATAGTGAGAGTGTATCAGTGATAAACCTCTGTTAATTAAAGGTGAAGGTGATACATGGAAATAGATATTTTAAGCAATAAAAATGTAATAATAAATAAGAAAACACTTTATGAAGCATTGATAAACAGTCAATGATTTGAGTGATCTTGTGAACATTAATGTAATTAAAAGTAATATTTCAAATAAATATAAGTAAAGCATGTAATATTATTCAGGGAGAAAGCCCAGACAAAAACAGTTTGTATTAACATGGTATGGAGGAGATAGTAGTATAGAAATAAGATTTTGTTTTGAAATTAAGAATACAATGATTAAAACACCCCATGTTAAAAGGGGAAATAACTTTAATAAGTTTGTAAGAAGTGATAATGTTTATCACTCAAAGTAGTAACAAAAGAATGAAATTAATGTTAAAACTAACAATAACTAATAACTTATAAAGAATAGTTTGTTTCAATGTTATGAAGAGGATATGGCTGAAAGAAACTTGCAGTCCATAAGCCTAATTGTTATATTTTAAAATATGTATAATGAAAATGTATATTGAATAGTAATTAAAACACAAACAGGATCAACACACAACACAAACAAATATGATAACTAAGTGAAGCCCATCAGGCTGAATAAAAATGTAATTTAAAAGAAATCAACCAAAAACCATCATGGCTACTCTTGGCTATGAAAACATCTAACTGTCAGACACACACAAATGTAAATTGTAACAATTTCACAAGGAACTTTACTAATCTAAGACCAGTAAATGGCCAGTAATTATATATAAATAAAATTATATATAAAAATTAATATAAAGAGAAATGTTATTCTAAAAGTTTAATTTAAGAAAGATATGTAATTTATCAAATGTCATATATTTAGACTAAAGTTAATGTATAACAGAATATGACCTTATGAGGTATCATTTTAAACTTTGAAAGGAAAGAAAGATAATAGTGATATTATTTATTACCCCAAAGGAACTATAAAGGAATAAAACTATTAAGAAAATACATAATAAATTTGAATAAAAATTCAAATCTCTTAACAATGCTTTTGAAAGAGGCCTTAACCAATCAAAGGTTTACTGTTGCCATAGTAACTTGAATAAGAATTTTCCGTTAAATTTATTAGACTTGAAGAAATGACGCGTGGGTAAGCGGCACGCAAAATTGTGATGACTGAAATTTTCAACTAAATAGTTATATAGACGTTCGGAAGTTAACCACAGAAACCAAAGACGAATAGATGCAGAACTACTAAGATTTAACGATGTCCTGGAACCAAATACCAATAAATTAGTTAACAGAAATCCCAAGACAAGATTGAAACAGATGCCCGAAGCCTAAAACCAGTCCAAATTTGCAGAATATCCACTACCCCAGATGACCACATATCAACACTGTCTGAACTGATAAGTATCAAATAAATTCCTTTCTCCCAGAAACCAAATTACTATAAATATTTCTCAAACAATCAAATTTCTCGCTATTGAACAAATATAATTTTCTTTCAAAGGTTTTAATGCATAATTAACTTATGTAAAAACATTTTGTTAATCAAAATATAACCTCGCATTAGAGTGCAACTTTGTAACAAAAATACGACACTACCGAACAATTTGTAAAAACACATTATACTTTCTAAGTACGTATAAGGTATGGTAGTGTACTTTTTTAATGTAACCAACGTTTATGTCTTATTTTATAATCCAAAGGACCCCAGATTTTGAACAGATTAGTATTTTGTATGTAAACAGTAGCCATCACGGCAGAGAAATAATTTGTTTAAGACCGATTTGCCAACCTTGAAATATTGGCGTCTCATGTTCTAAGCCGGAGCAATTTGTTATCAAACCATTTATAATCCTTTTGTCATATTAATTAATGACTGAATTTGTATTAAAATTACAGTACAGAGTCTTACTGTCGTTTTATTTCATAGGACGTTGTAGAATATATGTGTGTTAGCAAGTTTTATTCAGTAACCAACTAGCGCTCGTCACGAGTGGACAACACGGTAACCTGTATAGCGGCGGGAACCATTTGAACGCTCCAGCTGTCAACGTCAATAACACTTATCAACTTGTAATTTAACTATTTTAATTGTTTTGATAGAAACAATTTGGCGCCACCCGGGATTCGCAACCCCTATGAATTAACAGGTAGGTTGTACTGGTAATTTTGACAATGCTACAGACTCCAGAAGTGACTACGATTAATGTAACGACCGGTGTGAGGCAAACACACCACATTAACACTAATACACATAATAAACAAGTGTAAACACATTTTAACAGGTACACACTCCATTGTCTATTTACAATATCCATCGCAACATCAGGTAAGAGTATCATTTACAACCGTATCATCAAAATAATCATCCATCTTTATTTCACAAGGTAAGTCAATTTTCTCTCCTCTCTCAATATCTAAACTCTGCACTAACATTTCATAACCTCTATTAATCTCAAAAATCTCTCTCTCTCTCTCTCTCTCTCTCTCTCTCTCATCACAATACCTCTCACAACCCCACTGACCTATTTCATACCACGCAAAGGGCACCACAAACTTACTATATTTCTTGGTTCTTCCAAGAACACCACAAAAAATTAAGGGACCATACGAAGACACCTCATCTTCCACACAACTACCGGAGGAAACCTTGTCCTCATAACACCACGGTGAAAACCCTGTTCACTACATATTTGGGAAAAATCTGCCCTTTGCCCACCTAACCTCTCTTCACACACACTCCCCATTTCATTAACACAACACTTTCTCTGCTCACCGCCTTACTCTCTAACACCACGTTTTTAATTATACCACTGTTATCACTCGTTAACTCATCATTTAATCATCGTTATTACTCACCTTGTCTACCGCCACCTGTTTTGCATTTAAATTAACACCATTACTATTAATACGTATATCTCCGTTATTTTTGTTTGTGTTGCTCTTACCTGTATGTATTACCCACACTCCCATTCTCTCAATATTTCATTCTAATTTGCTAACGTTACTGGTAAATATCTAATTGGTTTTCTCGACATTTTTATTGATTTCATTAATATGGTTTTTTAATTCATTATTTTGCTTTTTTAATTCATTGAAATTCCCTTCACATTTTAATTTTTGTTCATGTATTTCGCTTTTTAACTCGTGGAATTTTACATTCTGTTCATCAAATCTAGTGTCAAATTTATTATTTTTTTCATCGAATTTGCTATCAAATTTATTTAACAGTAACTGCGTCATACTCATCATATCACTATTCTCTTTCTTAATTGAGGTTGGCGTCGATTGACTCGTTACGTCTCCCATTAATTTTGACTCTGTCAGCTGACTTTCTGTATTACTGTCAGTGAAGCTGACTTCATCATCATTATTTTTGTTATTTTCCCTACTTAATTTTGTGGTTATTTGAATCCCCGAATCATTCGTGACATTTATTTCTTTTGTAATATTTAGTTCGTCTATTTTATTGTCCTGACCCACATTTGGAGTCGAATGGACTTCAAGGCCACTCATGACAGCTGATTCATCAAAATTAATTATTTCATTTATATCATTCTCATTACTACCTGCCATCTCTGCCTTCTTTATGGGATTTTAATTTTACAAAATTTTAATCTTATATGTATTCAGTATTGATTTCCTGCTATACTCATTACTTAACTATGGTATACATATCACATAACCTTTATGTAATTTATACGTATTACTACTCAACCTCCAAATCACTTATTTTCGAGTAGATGTGGTCTGTACAACATGTAATTTGTGCAGACTGTGCCTGTTCGGTCGCGCCAATGAAAGTCTACAACTTTTTTATTGATTAATATTTTTTAAACAATACATGCGAAAAAAATTACAATTCCCTTACCTGTATCGGACCAGAGTCTTCACGTGAACTCGTACCTATAAGTGATTTAGGGTTAAGTGTTCTTTAATAAATTACACTCTCAATTTCGGCATTAGATACATATATTTTATTCAACAGTTCTATTAAATTTTACTGGCTTTTCATTTATTTCTCCTCAAAACTATCATTGATCTTTTTAATTACTTTCCAAAAAAATGTAAACAAAACATATTAATGTACTTACTCTGATAACTAATTCAAATATTCTTTATTACTTTTGGATTGTTTTTTTTTTCGGAGTTATACTCCAAACAATATTTAAGTCAAATACACATATGACACATACTATCAAAGTCTAATATTCCCTCTGGAATTACTTCCTACTGAACATAAATATAATGGTTTAAACTAAATCTATAATAAAGGCGACCTAGCATTGCCCACACTCGCACTCATACATGATTTAAATTATTTCTTTAAAAAAAATTTAGAGCTCTTTATATGAAAATTTTAATTGATAATAACTTTATTTGTTTACGCCACTCTCTGCCGATCTAGGAGTTCAATATGAGAATCCTGTTGTTTCAGGTGGTTCGTTATTTTATTCGAGAAGTTCTTATTTTAGAATTTTGTCACTTTTCACATTCTTATGAATTTCATTGTTCGGTCTGAAAAAGTTCTGCTGTTTTAATTTTCCCGAGTCACTGCACTATAACTGCTTTTATACTTTGTACTTTGTCACACTCTAGATCATATTTTAAAAATTTTTTAATAGGTTTTAGGCTCACGAGCCTATGTGTTCACCCGGCCGGGGAAAGGTTTCTTAGTCGACTGATTTTTAACTATTTTCCTGTTTTTTATATGCGGGCGAGACAAAAATTTGCCCGGCCGGTGACGCACACCACTACTTGCGCCCGCTGCCTTCAGATGTTATTCGTCGACTGCCGCAGTTTTTGCGCGCACACCGCGAAAGAATTTCTTAAAACATGACTCAACCATGGGAAAGTTGGCCGTCTGTGTGCGCGTGTTGCTGAGAAAGCGCACCCCTCGTTGATAACTGCATTCCTGTACTACAATGCGACAGTTTGACTATACAGTCCACTCACTGTAATTTCTGCTTGATAATTCCCGACGCGTATTTTCTGATGGTTACGGAACAGTACCATGACTGGTTTTAAAATAATTAAAATTTATTTCTCCCCTTTTTGCCCCATTACAACAGTACCTACTGCATAAAAACAACTCAAAGATATACTAGTAAGTTTGAAATCTAATAATGAGGGTAACTAAAAGTAATATTTAAAAGCTCAGTACTCAGATTTTAATCTCAGTACTCTGATTTGGTGAAATATCAGCACCTCAGCTATGCTGCTGATAATTTACATGACTCACCAAGCCTGTCTCAACAGGCTCTTTTCCTGTGGTGACGTGCTCCTCTCTACAGTTGAATTAGTGCAGTTGTTCCTATTAGTGGTGGGCGTTTCTGTTGTTTTTGCAAAACGAAAACAAACTGTTTGTTGGAAAAAAAACAACTGTTTTAAAAAACAGTTGGAAAAAAACAGGTTGAATTAATGAACTGTTGCTATTTACATTGACTGTTTTTATCATTATATTGTTAAATATTTTGTTTTGAGCATTTAAAAATAACTCTTCATTTTAGTATTTTTCTTAAATGGATGGTTATGAAACAAATACGGGCATTAGGTCAATATTTATCTTATTTAACCTACATCTTAAAGGTCCTTTTTTTTTAAATTGTTTCATCAAAACTTATGGGGAATATCTGAATAATATTTTTAAGGACAAAGGACTTACTTTTTAACTTTTACTAACTTTTAAAGGACGTAATATTTTACTAACTTTTTAACTTATGAGGACAAATCTGAATAAACTGAAATATGTTTTCTTTTTAAATGCCCTTTTAAATTGGTTATCGTAGATTTATACGAAATTTTTTGTTTACAAACTGTGTAAACGGCCATATCATTACCGTATCTACTTTGTGAAAATAATTCCACAAGTCGCTTCGTAATCTGTTTGCCATGTTAATAAACAGTTTTACTTATACTAAAAGAATATCTGCCTTACGCTGTCTATTTTAAGCTATAACCTAAATAAAGCTCAAACACATAATAAATATAAGCATGCAGACACACACACACACACACACACACACACACACACACACACACACACACACACACACACACACACACACACACACACACACACATAATTTTGCGTCAAACAGAACGAGGACAGTACAATAATCAAACCTAAGTCAACGCACGTTGCATTAAAAACGAACAGTTTAGTCCTAACAAATGGTTAAAAAAAAAGGTTTACGCGAAACAGCTCAACGAAAGTGCCAATGAAAACGAACGGTTTACTGCGAACGGAAAACAGAACGAGCACAGTACAATAATCAAACCTAAGTCAACGCATGTTGCAATATAAACAAACAGTTTCCTCCTAACAACAGTTCAACAAATGGTTCAGAAAAACAGTTTACGCCAAACAGCTCAACGAAAGTGGCAACGAAAACGAACGGTTTACTGTGAACAGAAAACGGAACGACAACAGTGAACGCTGTGAACAGTTGCGTTGTCAAAACTGTTGTCAACGCCACGTTCGTTTTTAAAACGGAGAAACAGTTTGTCTCCGTGGAAAAGAACAGTTCGTTCGTTTTTTTTTCAGAGAACTGTTTTTTCAAACAGTTGTGCGTTTTTGTTCCCACCACTAGTTCCTATCTTTCATTAAGTGAGGACATACCTACAGTGACTAATTGTTTCCTAGTTAAAGATTGTTTAAATTAATGTTTTTAAGTTAAGTGTTATTGAGGCAGTAATAATATAAACTTTTTTAAATTTACTTTGGGTTTTGAAGATAATTTAAATTCGTCTGAATATAAACTTATTTTGTTTACTTTGTGTTTTGAAGATAAGGTAAATTTGAGTGTACAAGTAGGGCATGGATGTTTTTTTAACAATAATTCAGTTGAATCTATAAGTACTGGCAGTTTGTTTACAGTTTAAAACCCTCTAATAAGTACTCCCTTTTTTTGCTAATTACTAAAAATAATATCACTATTATTTTTTTATAAATGTTATGCTTCAATAACTAAAATATTTTGGAAGTATTATATGAACAATAATACTTAAAAAATTTTTCATAACATGGTGTGAAGTATGCAAAACAGCATGGCAGATAGTCAAGCCTGTAGCATTGGACTATTTAAAAAATCCGACTGTTTCCAAACAATCTACATACCTTCCAAAAAGTTACAGTGTGTTTCTGAATTAAGTGACGAAGAAAAAGATTTGATTCGCCTTAGATCTGGAATTAATTTGTGTGAATTTAAAAATATCTGTTCTCATCACAGCTACTACTTTTTAAACGTATTTGAAAAGTATCAAACAATCTGTATAGACCCGTTAAAAAAACACAAAAAGCCTATTAAAAAATCTTTGAGAAGTGTAAGTTTAAGTTTTTTAAAACAATTGATAGCAAAAAATATTTACATAAAACCTGGCCAAAAGCTTTGTTCAACATGCCGTAACTTTTGTGAAGAAAAAATAAAAATAAAAGTCAGTGAGAATGAAACAGATGATGAACTCATGACTGAATTAGATTCATTAGAATCAAGAAATGTATCCCTCTCACAAACAAACACTGCTCTAGATGATTTAGGTTTAACGCCAATAAAGCTTCACACCTTGTCATCACGTAGTAAGGGGTTGTATTATAAAAGAAAAGTTGATAATGTTACTAAGGCTGTGAAAAGTAAAAATTTCAAAAGCACTAGATTATGATGTTCCAAGTTCTGATGACGAGGAAGGAAGATACAAGTATGGTTAAAAAGGCACAGGATTTTGATGTGATTTGTCTTTTGAAAGAAAAGATTTTATCTGTTGGGAGGTCTCAAAAAATCCAGATTTTGACTTTGGCTCCAGAATCTTGGAGCAAAGAAAAAGTGATGAAGGAATTCAATGTGAGTGAATACATTGTGCGACAAGCAAGAAAGCTGAAACATGAAAAGGGTATTTTGGCAATTCCTGATCCCAAAAAAGGTAAAACACTTTCTGAAAATACAATTAAGCTTGTAACAGACTTTTATCAAAATGATGAAAGTTCAAGAGTGTTACCTGGGGCTAAAGACAAAGTAAGTGTTAAAAAAAATGTTTACATGCAAAAAAGACTTATCCTTTGTAACTTGAGAGAACTATATTCTTGTTTTAAATAGGAATATCCAGATGTGAAAGTAGGATTTTCAAAATTTTGTTGTTTGAGACCTAAATGGTGTATCCTTGCTTGTTCTGCAGGCACACACACTGTATGTGTTTGCTGCATCCACCAAAATGTAAAACTGTTACTGGATGCTGCCAAAATTGAAGAATCATATAAAGACCTAATTAAGATGCTTGTGTGCAACATAGACAATTCCAACTGCATGCTGCGCCATTGTGATAACTGTCCTGCAAACACTGCATTAATCGATTATTTGACTGAAAAATTAAATGAAGATTATGATTTAGAAGAAGAAATTGTAATAAGCCAATGGTGAATACCGACAGAGCAGAGATGGTAAAACAGTCTATTAGTGTAGAGGACTATATTTCTTTATTGAGCAGATCACTAGAAAAGCTAATACCCCATTCATTTGTCGCTAAATCGCAGTCATCAGCTTTTAAGAGATTGAAAGAAAACCCACCACCCAATACAGCAATTGTAGTAATGGATTTTAGTGAAAATTATTCATACACATTATTCATAAACATCATGTCATTCCAAATGAAATCCAAAGTTATCATTGGAATAGAGGGGGTTGTACTCTTCATCCAGTAGGAATTTTTTTAAGAAACAAAGAGAATGTTTTGATTTCTAACCATTGTTTTATAAGTGACGATCTTGAGCATGACACAAGTTTTGTTAACTATGTCCAAAGGGAAATTACAAAATGGCTGGCAATAAATCATCCAGAAATAGACACAGTTCATTATTTCACTGATGGCTGTGCTGGTCAATATAAAAATAGGAATAGTTTTAAGAACCTGTCTGAGCATTTGAAAGACTTCAATATGAAAGCTGAACACTCGTTTTTTGCTGCAAGTCATGGGAAATCAATATGTGATGGTCTAGGAGGAACGGTAAAAAGAATTTTAAGGAAAGCAAGCCTCCAGCTACCAGATGAAGATCAAATTATGACAGCAAGTGCTGTCTACAACTATTGTGAAAAGAACATTGAAAACATTCACTTTCACTTTATTGACAAAAAAGATGCTGATTCACTACGATTGGAACTAGAAAAACGATTTTCAACAACCCAGACTATTCCTGGTACTAGAAGTTTTCATAATTTCAAACCACTTCAGACAAACAACCTTGAAATTAGAAGGACTACTGATAGTCTTAACCCTGCACTAATCTTTTCTTATCAAACTTCTTCTGATTGGGTTTGTGTTCAACCATCTTCAAATAATTATGTGGCTGCAAATTATAATGGTAACTGGTATTTTGGACTAGTAAAAACTATCTTCAGTGAAGAAGAAGATGCGGAAATTCTTTTTCTCCACCCTTCAGGACCAGCTGCATCTTTTTATTGGCCTCAAAGAGAAGATTCGTGCATAGTGCCTTTGGAACACATGGTAGATTATGGAACTACATCAGTATAGTAGACGCACCTCAATCAAGTGGCACCGGAAGAATGTATTATTTCAAAAAAGATTGTGTGAAAAAAACTGAAAGCTGTTGGATGAAGTGGAAAAAGTATTTCACTCAGCATTAACATGTATTAAAAAGACAAACAACTCACAGTATTGAATGTGTATTTTCAACAATACATTGTGTTTAACGTAAGTACTCAATCATCTTTTGAATTTTAAAAGATATTCTTCTGCTGTGCACAGTAATTAAACATGTTAAAAAACCAACAATATTTTTTAATTATCTAATAGCCTATATATTTAAGAGTATTTTAAAACAAACTTGAGCATTCTATCATGTCTGAGACTCTAGATATTGTGGTTTTTGTAAAACAAAACACCCGTTTCTTAAATTTCTAAAAAATTATATTTAAATATTTTTAGTTTTTTGAGGGATTGAAATAGGTTAATAAGAGCATTTTTCGCTGCTTTTAGGTATAACACACAAACTTCCTGCAAAATTTCATGATGATATCTTGAATAGTTTTCAAGAAAAATATTTTTAAAGTTGTGAGTGCACGTTAAAGGCGCGATTTCCGAGGCTTCGGATAGCGCCAAATTAAAAAAACTAAAAAATTAGTAAAAAAAAACTATAAATGATAGAGCAAAAAAATGTTGCAGGTGTTATCAGGATAGTAATAGAATCAATTGTGTCAAGTTTCATCAAAATCTGAGGAGGTGGGTGTCATGACCTGGGTGACTTGACATGGAATGGCCCTCATATCCTCCTTTAAAGCATTCTCCTGTAATGTTAATAAATTTGTGTAAAAGTAATCTTAATTCCCTGTTATTTGTAGGATGCTTTAATGGTCAGTGTAAAGAAAGAAGCAGATGTAGGAGAAGCTGAGTCTGAACAGGTAATGTGGATAAATCTGATTATTAAGCTTATAGGTAATGTGTTAGGTTGTTCATTGTCATGTGGCACTTGAGATTTATATCACATTCATTTGCAGATATTTAATTAAAACTCAACAGAATACACAAACTGTATTAAACAAGGGCTATTCAGAAAGTAACCTTCGTTTGACTATAAATGTAACGCGGAGGTACATGCATAAATTTTGTTGTATAGATCTTAATACTACAGCTTTCTACTATTTTCTACATAATCACCATTTAAATGTAAGCATTTGTCATAGCATTTGACCAGTTTGGAATTCCCTCTTCATAAAATTCTGCTGCCGGGGATCGCAACCAGCCTGTCACTGCATCGTGAAGTTTTTCATGTTCGTAAACAGGTGAAAGCACTGGGAGCCAAATCCAGGCTTCTTTTGTTTGCCGAGCGGTGTGAGGGCGAGTGGTGTCATGCAAAAACACTACACCAGAAGCCAGCAGACCTCGGTGATTGTTCTGGATGGCTCTTCTTAGTTTTTATAAAGTGTCAAAATAGACTTCCGAATTGATGGTCGCTCCATGTTTTGTGAACTCCACAGTATTCCTTTCACATCCCAAAAAACAGTTGTCAAAACCTTCCTGGCAGATAAAAGTTTTCCAGGCTTTCTTTGGTTTGTTTGGTAAGGCGGTATGACCCCACACAATTGACTGTTGCTTTGTCTCAGCATTTATGTGCGACATCTAAGTCTCATCGCCAGTCACAGTTTTATTGAGAAACGTTTCTCCTTCCGCAACATAACGTGAAAGATAGTCTAAGGCAGAGCCCATTCAGTGTGTTTTGTGGTTCTCGGAAAGCACTTTTGGTACCCACCAAGCACAGATCTTCCAGTAGCCTAACTTTTATGTGACTACCTCGTACAAAACAGTCCGAGACATTTGCGCGAATTGTTCAGAAAGTTCAGAGATTGTGAACGGCTGGTTTTCACAGACTTTTTCATAAATTTTCTGAATGAGTTCATCACTGACTATGGATGTCCTGTCACTCGTTTCCTCATCATGAGTGTTTGTTCTTCCACTTTTAAAGAAAGGACCCACTGACGCACACCTTCACTCATAACATTTTGGCCATATGCAGTTCACAGTGCACAATGAATGTTTGCCACTGAAAGGTTTTCTGCCATCAGAAATCTTATCACAACACACACTTTTCATTTGACGGGGTTTTCTATTGCACACTCATTTTGAAAGGCTGTAATGAGTGAAATAACGACATCGGTATGTCCCCACTATACAGCTGGATGTACTAAGCCACTGTACAAGTCGGCACAGGAATAATGCCACTTCCCCCATTACTTTTCTCGCTATGCGGCAACGGAGGTTGCTTTCCGAATACCCTTGGTAGTATTGTACACATATAAACTACATGGGATTAAGTAAGTAAAATCGCACATGCTCATGGGCGCCATCACACACACACACACACACACACACACACACACACACACACACACACACACACACACACACACACACACACACACACACACACACACACACACACACACACACACACACACACACACACACACACACACACACACACACACATGTAAGTACAGAGTATGGTTATTTATTGCAAAAATTGATGGACGATTGTATATATTTCATATTTAGTATTGATCGCCTCTTTATATACTGGTACTCTATTGAGAAGACTAAGTAAATTTTATAATTGTTCAATTTACAGGATGTATTGCGATTTGTAAATTCTGGCCTAAAAGAAGAACTACATGTAAAAGAAGAAATCAAAGAAGAGAATGAACAGATTATTGATCAGGTATAGTACGTAGTTATATACTTGTTTATAATAACAGCCATGTTGTAATGAGCAACATTATTGTTATTTGGAAACTTATCGGTTAAAACTGTTGGAGACTGTTTGGTGTCCCATGGAAGTCATTTGTATGTGCAATTTCAGTCCATACGATTTAGCCAGAACGCGCGCGCGCGCGCGCACGTGTGTGTGTGTGAAAAGTAAAACACTGTGGCTTGACTGGTCTTCTTGTCTTTGTTGGAAATTTTTTTATGCGTTCAAGTATAAGGTTAACCTTCATGCAAATAATTAATGAGTGTTGAGGAAAAAAGGAATGTATATGTGGGCATGTTGTATGTCCGTGTAGAGATAAAATGTGTGGGCCTAGTAGCCATCGCGTAAAAACACCTTGATGTGTATGTGTGTACATAGATCTTGCGTATTGTTGTAACGTAATGAAAACAATCACAATGGGAAACGGTATGTGTGAAATAAAACATGACATGAATCATATGTGTAAGTATAATTACAGCATTAAAAATGGCACAGTAAACACACACAGATATGCATTACATAATGCAATAAAAACACACACACATGCATACAATAAAGAATTGGCAGATGTTTTTGACATCAGCAGTGAATCTGTAACAGATGTTATAATAATAAGCTTTTGTCGTCCCTTACTCTTCTATCATACACGCGTTGTTTGTGTCAATTTATCGTGTGTGTATTTTATGATATCCATAACCTCGTAGCTTTCCCAATACTCGTCGTTCTTGTGACCTCGCCAATACCTGTTTACCTGTTTCCATGTAGATTTTATTTTCCTGATTATAGGCACCAAATTGTTTAATTCAAAACAATTAAAAATTTTATTTCTTTCTCTTGATGCAACCGTATCTCTCATCACTTGGTCTCGGCTAAATTTGAAATCCGCTCTCTCGCGACAGTCGCACCTGGTAGAAAATTCTGGTAGAAAATTTTCACGGTGCTATATTAATGAAATAAACGCATAAATATTATTAATTGAAATAATGAACAAGTATTACTTTTGAGTATTGGTTTATTAATTATCGGTTCTGCTTTTAATAGTTACTAAGACATGAAATTTTAAAAATACATAACTTTTTGCTCCGGCTTTAAAGAAATTACAACTCAGCGGTTGGCTATGTTAGTTTGGGTCGATGGCTGACCACGCTATAATGTCGAATTTATATTATACAAACGTGTGATCAGTCAAAGAGTTCTTTTGATTACGGAAAAAAGATAACAAAATGATATTCGAAAGTACAATCCTTCACATCAAGTTAATTAAATATTATGATTCTTCTTTACAACAGTTTTCTTAGTATTTAAAACAATAGTGAGTTCAATTTATAACTATAGGTTAAGTTAGATACATACTGCATTCAAAAAGTTCTGGGACTAACACTATTAAGGACACAACTTTTCAGATAAATGAAATTTTATTATCTTATATTCAACATACATCCCTTCCCTCTCTATACAGATTTTAGATCGCTCATACAATCGTTGAAAGGCATGCGCATAGTTCTCCTTCGAAATCGTGTTCAAAACAGCTGTCACATTCTTCTGAATTGTCTCTACATTATCAAAACGCTGCCCCTTCAGTGCCACCTTCAGCTTAGGGAACAGAAAGAAGTCAGCCGGAGCCAAATCTGGCGAGTAGGGTGGATGTTTAATTACTGTGACTGATTTTCCAGCGAGAAATTGTGAGACAATCAATGATGAGTGGACTGGAACATTGTCATGCAGAAGAAACCACTCCCCTGATCGATACATTTCTGGCCTAACCCTGCGAATTCTTTTCAAAAGGCGATCAGGTACCTCTTTTTAAAATGGTCCAGTTACAGTCTGGCCGGGTGGCAAGAATTCTTTGTGGATCAGTCCCCTTGAATCAAAAAATGTGATCAGCATTGTTTTCACTTTTGATTTTGTGGCCCTTACTTTCATGGGTCTGCCATCTCCTGGGTCGCGCCATTCAGCTGTTTGACTTTTGGTAGATGGGTCATACTGAAAACACCACGATTCGTCGCCTGTGACAATGTTCTTTAAGAAATTCGGGTTGTCATCGGCCCATTCAACGAGACTTCACGACGCTTCCACACGTTGTTCTTTTTGCTCTGCTGTTAACGAGTGTGGAACGAACCTGGCACACAGTTTCCGTTTGCCGAGTACGTCATGCACGATAGTGTAAATACTACCCACACTGATGCCGATCTCTTCTGATAAAATCTGGATGCTCAGCCGACTGTTGACGGACAGTGCAGCACAGACACGCTTGACATTCTCATCAGTCATGCTTGTGGAGGGGCGCCCATCTCTTGGATCATCTTCTAGAGACTCACGACCATTTTTAAAACGTGCATACCACTCGAACACTTTGCTACGACTTAAACAATCTTTTCCATATGCAAGTTGCATCATCGAAAACGTTTCTGTCGCACTTTTTCTACATTTAAAACAAAATTTAATTGCAGGTCTTTGCTCCATCTCGAAAATTATGACAACAAGGAAAAACCAGATAAACTTAACAGTGTCGCTGTTTACTATGGAATGAGTCCTCAACAATGCAATTGTCACAGGAAGTGGGTGAAGGTTGTCACATAGTGTTCCAGCTGTGACACAGAGATAGCTCCATCTGTATGTCTATAGCAGCATCAGTCCCGGGACTTTTTGAATGCACTGTGTATCATGTACAAGTATTTTCTTATTTCCCAGAGTGTTAATAATTAATTTGAATAATCTTTTAATAATGATTATTGAATATTTTAATGGTCATTCAGTGTTTTTAGTGTTTGAACCAAGTTTTGGAGATTGTGCATTAATTTGGAAGTGTTGTGATCATCCTCGCGGGTGTAGTAAATTAATTAAATATTATACATTACAATAAATTATTATAAATAAATCACCTTATATCCGTCGTGTGACTTCGTTACGTCGATTAAAATGACGCGTTTCGGAACATCTGTTCCATCATCAGATAAAATCGCTCTATTGAGGTCGTTAAACGTTAAAAACACATGTTACACATAATTGTCCACTACGTAATTCACTTGCTTCTTAAATGGTGCGCACCACGACGAAGCCGATCGGACACTGAACTATTATCTGAGTGATTACGCCTAAGCAGGTTCAAAGCTGTATCGTATAGCGGGTTGGATTTAAAATTTAAGTGGTCATTCAATATGAAGTCTCGGCTGTTTATGTTATTATATGCTTTGTATATTTCGAACTCCTCTATTGCGTCCATGTAACGGCCTTTGTTGCACACATGTAGGGGTATTAAATTAGATTTAAAATCAGTATAATTATGATTGTGTAAGATTAAGTGGCGGGCAAAGTTGGACTTGATATTATTTAACAAAGTGAGATTATTTAGGTGACGTTTTGGTGTGTGTTCCTTAAATCGTTTGAGGAAACCTCTCCCCGTTTGACCAATGTAAAAACTGTTGCAGTCGTTACATGATAATTTATATATGCCGGATTTCTTTTCTAAAGGTATGGGTTTTCTATGACGTAGTATTTTTAATAGACTATTGTTTGTTTTGAAGGTAGCAGTAATATTCAATTTATTAAATGTGGAGGTTAGAATCTTTGGCATTATATTTGTGTTTGCGGTAGAAATAAAAGTTATTTTTGTATCCTTATCTATTGGGGGCTTGGATTTTCGAATTTTATGTTTCTTGATGAGATTATCAATCAACGTGTTTTGGTAACCATTAGCTAAAGCTATATGTTTAATGGTATTCACCTCCTCACGGTAATCATCATCACTGAGAAGTACTGCCAACAATCTGCGGATAAAGTAATTATAAGCTGCCAACTTTTGCGAAAATGGATGATAAGAGTCAGCATGTATTGTCACATCAGTGATAGTCGATTTTCTATAAATATTAAATTTCAATTTATTTACGTGTTTAGTGACAGACAAATCTAAAAAATTCAATTTATTATCCACTTCAGTTTCCAACGTGAATTGAATGTTTTTATTAATATTATTCATATAATGTTTTAGGTTTTCGATCTGTCGTACAGTACCATTGAAAATTAGAAAGGTATCGTCTACATAACGTGCATAAAATATTATATCATTTTTGTATTTGTTATGTGAGAGCAAATGAGAGTTTTCATAAAAATTCAAGTAAACGTCAGCCAATAGACCAGAGAGAGGTGAACCCATGGCCAATCCATCGTCCTGAATGAAAAATTGGTTATTGAAAGCAAAGTAATTTTGTTCTAAGATAGTTTCAAGTAAACCAATTAACTCGTTTATCGTCTGTATATTTAATTTATTATTCTCTAATAAATTTTCTTTTAAGATATTTAGTGTTTCTTTTACTGGTATGTTGGTATACAAATTTACTATATCAAACGATGCTAACTTATAATTTGGTAGTATATCAACATTTTTACATTTATTAATAAAATCCGTGTTGTTTGTGACACTATGATTGTTCTTTAAATTTATGTTTTCTTTGATTACTTTGACGAGTTTTTTAGCTGTTTTGTATGTTTTGTATGTTTTGTGTAAGCAAGTGAATTACGTAGTGGACAATTATGTGTAACATGTGTTTTTAACGTTTAACGACCTCAATAGAGCGATTTTATCTGATGATGGAACAGATGTTCCGAAACGCGTCATTTTAATCGACGTAACGAAGTCACACGACGGATATAAGGTGATTTATTTATAATAATTTACTGTTCATACGTGACTTGGATACCAGAACTAATATGCATTTTATACATTACAACTTCATCGATGTTTGATGGATTATTTTTATAAGTTCTGGTGTTCAGGTCGTCCTTCTCTTATTTCATTAGTTTGTATTGGTTTTATTTTCTGTCATTCTCAATTAAATTGGATGGATCTTGCTAATAGGTTCTGGTTGGTTTATTTTCTAATTTTTATGGACCGACTATTTTGTCATCCGCCCTCTTCTGATGGTAAAAATGGACTCTTAATTCGTTTGTAACGGTTTTTTCTAATAATGTTTTGTTGTCATGGTGGCCAGTCTCCTACTTCCATTGGTTGAAATAATTTTGTACTCATTGTTATATATGGCTTGGGTTTTTTGCCCAACATGAATAAATATTTTCTAATTAGGATAATTTCCTTGTATTATTATCAATATGATTTTTATTAGTATTGTTGAATATCTTTTCTGATGTAGATTATTTTGATATCAAACATGATTATATTCTATTATCTCTGGGTTGTTTGAACATTTGCCTATTTTTGTTCTTTTTACTTATTTTGTTTATTATGTTGTTTTTTGCGATTATTTTGGGTTTGTATTGTTCCTTGGTTTGTTATTTTATGTTTTCTTATCTTTTTCCCTCACTGTGTACTGTTATTTGTTTATTTTACAATTTTTGTTCACATAGTTTTAGGCCTAACTTTGCCTATCCTTTTGACATTGTTTAAACTTTAAGTTTACTCTTATTACTAGTTTCTTATTGTTTAGTTGTAGCTAGTTTACACTGATTACGGATTTACAATCCTTAATATATGACTATTACTGCTTCTCCGACATATTAATTCCTTTTATATCTAAATTTATAATTTTAACATTAACTGTTTCTTAGGCTTTCATCACCATTCAACATAATACAATTTACTCTTAAGACTATTTCAACAATTATAACATTTGCATATTTCTGTAATATTACTATTATCTTCTCTGTGTTTCTTTATGACATCGTTACAATACCTTCAATCCTTTAATTTATAATTTTAGTATTTAAACATTCATTTCTTTTTTAGGCCCACTTTTCTTTTATCCCATATTATTGGTTTAAAGTTTGGTTTAGCCCTTTAACTATTAATTCTAACTGCTAACAAGAATATCTTTGATAATATTAGTGGATTCTTATCCTGAATAATAATATAATGTAATGCTACTACTAATTCTTATAACGTTATCTAATAATAATATTTTATCTACTACTGTTTTTGGTCCTTTTCCACAACTAAAATCTAATATTGTTCACTTATTTTGGTGTCTTTATACAGATTTTGTGTTCTGTTTTTTAATTAATCATTTTCTCTCCCGCACTCTCATTTTTATATGAGTTCTTGCGTATATTTGATGTGTTTTATATTTAATATTTGGTGTCGCACCTGCACTTGTACTGCTTCACTGTACCTAGTGTCAATAGTGTTATACACTTTTATTTTGTTTCTTTATAGTAATCACAATGGTGTTATCACCCTTATCACAGAGTGTTTATTACTTAGTGTTTATTTGTAATCACTCCCTATCCATATCATGCACTCTTGGTTCACTTTGGTCTATGACTATTTTGATTATTAGTCTACTTCTGTTATTTTTTTAGTTTTGTTATTACAATTTTCTGTATCATTGTTTGTGTATTTTATTATTTGTTTATTTCATCATTATTCTATACTTACTTAGCTAATATTACAAAATTTTCTTTTGGTTTGTACTTTCTATACATTCAGTTATATTTACTTTTCTTAGTTTTTTATTTCATGTGTTTATTTCATTTAATTTGTCATTTGGCCAATCACTTGGGTTGGGTCATAGTCATTTGTCTTGTATACGTTACAGTCATTCTAGTGCTATTTATTTAATATTCTTCTTCTTTTATCTACCTTTAGCCGCATGCTTTTTACTTTATATTCTATGGTATATCTTCCCTTGTATTGGGCTGCTTTTGGTATCGTAACAACGTTATGTACAAGTTTAGAGAAATACAAGTGATACCACTTTAGAATGAATAATTAGAAAACCACTAGGACTTGCCTTATAGAAAAATAAACATAAAACTGCATGTTCACACAACATTTAATGATGTAGTAAGTGTGCAACCAAGCTACAAAATCCAGTCCGCGCTGCTCCATTTCTCAAATACAAATGATCGTAATGCGAACCACTTCCTCCTCCTCCTCCTCTTCCACTGCACCGTAACAAGTGGGCAACAAGTTAGGTTAGTTCCAAATGATGTGTCAAACAGTCAGCTGTGTTTTTAGAAACAAGGTACAAAATTGAAGTTTTACAAAGTCATGGCAGTCCCTGTACTGTCCTATGTGTGTGAATTATGGACAACAGCCAAATAACAACATTGTAATATAGAGGCCTCAGCAATGGCGTTCTTAAGAGGAGTTAGAAGTGTTATAAACTTGACCGTATAAGAAATGAGAGAAGAGTTACAAGTGTTTAACTTGAATGAAAAGTTAAAAGATTACAATCAACAGTGGAAGAAACACTTAGAAAAAATGTCAGATTCCAGACTGGCCAAGCAAGTCTGGAAATACAAACCCATAAGACACAGATGTGTGGGTAGACCCAGGAAGAGATGGCTGAAGAATTTTTGAAGGCGGAACAGGCAGCACCTTGTCTATGCCGTGTTGTGAAGATGATGATGATGACATATCAAGCATGTCAGTAAATCAGCGTGATTTCTATGCTACCAGTTTATCTCTTATTTTAACACATTCCTGTTACGGATTGTTTCTAAGTTAAGGGTATATAACTCACATATGTTGGTAGTTGTTTCTTTTGTACCTTTGCATTATTGTACTTATCTTTGGTTTCTCATTACTTCTTCACAATGTTACATAACCATAGTGGGCACAACAGTGCAAATGTTCCACATGTTTACCGTGGGTGAGCTGACAGGCAACTCGCTCATTTTATTATGTTGACAGTGTTTCTGTGCAGAACCATGTTGTGACTGGCTTTGAATGTTTTTTTTTTTTTTATCGAGTTTACAGCATGTGTGCGTACTATCATACTTCCTTAAGGTCCATTTCTATGACAGCCAGATGTCCACATATCTTTGCTAACGCACATCCTTTGTTCTAATATTGTGTCCTTCTCACTCATTGATTACACAATTCGCATAAAATAAATTGACATCATAATTCTGCAACTGCTCTATAGAAGTCCTATTATGGCAAGCAGATTCACAGTTATTAACTCAATACTTCTTCATAGCACTGTTCAGACATCTGACCAAAATTTCTCTATAATACCAATAATATATATTGCAACGTTACAAATTATATAAAATAAATGAATATATATATCTGACCATGTACCCAACGCAACTATAAAGTGTTGAACACCAGGCCAGGTCATAGGATTTTTTGTTCATTGTGTTAAGTATATGTGGGTGCACAATAAACATAACTTTACTAAGAGGAGTAAGACGTTGATGACATGAAATAATTAATTAAAACACATATTAAAATAATCTGTAACGGTACATTTCTATCCATATATTGGATTGGGGAAAAAACAAATATAAATTTTTTTTTAATTCAAAAGCATAATTAATAATGGTAAAGTTTTGTAACGATGCAGGCATGTGCAGGAAATTGTATCAAGGTCAACATTGTATATGCAAAAACAACAGCTATTCTTAGCCAAACAAACTTTGACCGATTAAGTCAACAAACCAAAGCCTGCAAATACGTCATTTGATAATGCAATGCGTAATTCGCCTCACCTTAAAAATTGATTCGTCATAGTCTGAAGACAATAAGATTGGTGACGTGACACCCTCTCCACCTCAGAAAGTAACGCAGTTCGTCTTGCCGCCAGCTGCGTACCGTTTTTGCCCACAAAGCAACTAAAAAATGTGAATATTTTGATATATTTTGGATCTAAAACAGTATTAAACCAAACAAGTAGAGACAGTGAGAAAATTTGCAGTAAATTGACAGTTCGGCTGAAAATGTGAAAGTGAGAACTACGAAAACAGCAAACAGTGTAAGCCACGAGTTGACGCCTGTGGCATCGAATTTCTACGCATCAGCAGGGAAGTAGACATTTCAGAATTATTTAAAATACTGGCACTTTTAAATTGAGCTCAATAAAAAAGAATGTACTGTGTGAAATTGCATGAGTGTGTGTGGAGGTACCTAATTAATCTAAAAAAATAAAAGCACTGGTTTACGTTAAAAGAAGGTAGTTTAGTAATTTTCAGCATCTGTTTCAATGTTTAACAAGTTCATTTGAAATAATATCTTGAAGAAAGGTTGATGTTAGAGAAAACAATGTATTGTATTCATGTTTTGATCGTAAAAGTGTAAGAGATGGAGGGAGTAATTTTGTCATTATAATAACAAAAATAATGAATAAACACAAGTTTGCAAAAATACAAGTAAAATTGAGGTAAATCATTTCAAGGCAACCATCTTGTTATTTTTCAGCTCGTCTAATCAGAACATTGGACCCGGTAAGTATATTTTATGTTGGTACTAGACAACATGGCGGCTGCACTAGCCAAGAGTGTAAAATAGTAAATAAAGTTATATTAATAAATGTAATCAAAACGTAACAAATGTCGCCCGAACAGCTGGACCATTTGCATAAATAAAATTTATACAAATGTGGACCTGTTTTGAGCAACAGGATGGTTGTTTGGAATGAGTAAATTGGTATGTACTTAGAAATATAGACGTAGATGATGAGAGTGTCAGATTAGATTATGTTTTGGTAGCGTTATTGTGTTTACGTTTACATTGAGATAACAATTTTATGTGTTGAGTGTTTGTGAATTAATATGTGTAATTATTGAGTAAAATAAAGGGGTATAATAGAAAAATTTGATTAACATGACTAAGGAACAAATAAACGATATAGATTTCGCATGGGACGAATTTAGAAGTATTACGAATAGAATGACGGACGATGAGTGGGGTAATTTGGACGATAATTTGAGACGAATGGAAGAACAAGAAGAGGGAATATTCACTGAAATTAAAAAACATAGTGAGGATAAAGGTAAGATAGTTGAAGTGATAGGAGTAGAGAATAAGACAGTGAATAGGCCTAATGATAATGATGATAGTGTAGTGGTGGTAGAAAAAGGTAGAGAGACAACCAATTTAACAAGAATAAAGATGATCAGGTGGCAGATAATAAGGTAAATAATGATAATATGAGTGAATCTGATTATAAGATGAATGTGATGAATATGTTGCAAATGATTAAGGAAAAATTAGATGAAAGGGAGGAACTGATGAATAAGGGTTTTGATATGATGAATAAACATTTTGACGAATTAAACACAATATTAGATGAAAGGTTAGGTGAAAGGGAGGAAATAATGAATAAAGGTTTTGACGAGTTAATAACAGTATTAAATGAAAGGAAGGAACTGATAGATTAGGGTTTTAATAAATTAAAGGATGTTCTTGATAAACAAGACGAGAAGTGGGAAGGAGATAGATATCGATTAAAGGAGGATACAGGTGAATCAAATAAGGTAAGTGGTTGTAATGATGTTAATTACAATTATGAGATTATAGTGGGGGTAGAAAGTGGTGAAGAGACGGATCAATTAAACAAAAATAAAGAGGATCAGTTAACATATAATACGGTAAGTAGGGGTGAGAAAAATGATGATATAATTAGAAATATGGTGTTAGAGAGTAAGGTTGTGAATATTGAAAGTGCTGATGAAGTTATAGTGGGAGTAGAATTTGATAATGAAGTGATAGAGAGTGTTGATGAGTTAGAGAGAAAGTGTAGAGAGAGTTTACAGGTAGAGGGGTGCAGAGGGTAAAATGTTCCCGTGGTGTTATGGTTGTGTGTGAAGAAAATGCTTCACGGGTGTATTTGGAAGACGTATGGTCTACAAATAGTTGTCCCTTGATTTTTTGTGCATCTGGTAGATGGTGCAGTAATAAAGTTGTAGTACCTTCTGCATGGGTTAGTAGAGAAAGTGTGATAGGGAATTATGATGGGAGATATTTTGAAAGAGAGTTGTGTGTTGATGGGGAGATGATAGAATTATTTAAGGTGGGTAGAAATTATAAAGAATTAGTAGAAAGGTTAGGTATAGAAAGAGTGGATAATAATATTGAAATCTTACCTTGTGTTGAAGCTGATATAGCAGCAGTAGATGATGATGAATTTATAACTTACCTAGCGGTGACAGATTATACTAAAGGCGACATGACTATACTCGATCGTGACCAGTTATATGATATAATAATATGGAATAGTCCTGTTAATTATGATGATATTGTGGAAAAACATGAAAAATTAAATAGTCATTATGTTGATAGTAATAATATAATGTATTTAATAAAAAATGATTTGTGTAGACCTAAGATCAGAGTATTATTCGATGATGGTGGTTAAACAGTTGTTGTTCATGAACATTTAATTATGTGAATAGTGTGGTTTCGACATGGACTGTATTGTGAAGTGATTTATGGTAAATGATAACAGATAATTTGGATTGTATATTTTTTTATGTGTTGATGTCAAATATATTTGTGTATTACATTATGGTGTACTCTGTATTATGTACTATGTAAACAATGTATGTAGGAAATAGGAATTGATTTAATAATAATTATAACATTTTTTCAGACTAAATAAATGATGAGAATAATTGTGAAATTTTAAACTGATTGAATTAAATAATTGGAGATTAATTAATTAATTTAAAATGTATAAAGGAATTTTGATGATGAAGTTAAATGATTTTCTGAGATTTAGAATCTATAATGAATAGTAAATGATCAAACATACAATATGTTCAGGTGTTGAGATATATTGTTATTATGGGGTAAGTTATGAATTTTCTAGTGTAATTTCCAATGATCATATTAATGTAAAAGGTGGTAAAAGATAGAGTTTGGGTGATAATTATTTCAATAAGGCATTGAGTCAATCGAAGTTAACTTTAATGGGTGTTAGACAAAATAAGAATTTTGGAATAAAAGTAATACAGAAGCGGGTCAGTAGTAGGGACACAGTAGCGGGAGTGCATGTAGGTAGAGAAAGTGAGAGTAATGTAAAGGAAGAGTAAATAGGTGATGGTGAAATTTTGTAGTGAGGGTGATGTTGTAGGGAGTGATCAACATGTGTCGTTGTGGCAGGTGATTGAGAAGTTTCGAAGAGTGTTTGCCGAGATTCCAGGGAGGGCAAGAGGGTATGAATGTGAATTGCAGGTAAGGGAACACACATCCTATGTACAAAGAGGGTATCAGGTATTTTATTCTAAGAGGAGAGTGATATAAGTAGAGTAGATAAAGTGTTGAAGGGGGTTATTATTGAGAGATTGGTGTCACCCTATGCAAATCTGTTAGCGGTTGTTAGAAGGGAGAAAGGGAGTAAGGTTATATATAAATGTCCATTCAATAAATCAAATCATTGTGAATGACTGAGAATCACCCAAACTAATTAAGGATGAAAATGTTAAATAAAAAATTCATAGTGGAAATGTAATAATAAATGAAATGTGATGTAAAATGAATGTTGATAATAAATTTGAATTTTTGGAGAATCTAATTGTATAAGAAGTGGTAAATAATTAAAGATTGAGTATTAACAGATTTAATTTAAATTAAAGGTTTGGAATGTTTGGAAATTTTATTCAGATGCAACTGAGATGTTTATTTTATTGTAATGAAGTTTATGTTCATTGTGAGTGTACTATGTTTTATTATGTTATATTATGTTAGTGAGAATGGAATAAATTTAGTTATAAGATATGCTATTATAGTGACGGCATGTTGTTGCTATAGATAGCGGTAAGGGTTGATTGCGTAACATCGATGCATGTTGCAATCAACGGAGGCTCAAATAGGGCGTAATATACACTGTACAACAACATTATTGTGGGGTTCTTTTTGATTTGCAGTGGACTGTATATTGTCAAACTAAATAGTTAAAAGGCTTTATTCCCATGTAATCAACAATGCATAAAAATTAAGCGTTTACTGACCTTGTCCTTGTGCGTTGTAAATGTCCTGTTGTAAGCAACACTTTGGTGATTTTCTAGGCAGTCCTAAACTTAACAATAATATCCCAACAAATGTTAAACACATAAATAAACACATGAAAAAAAAGCACAACGTAAAATAACAATAGCGTTGAATAGTCTTTCTATTCTTGCGGTATGCGTGTATAAACGAAAAAGAACTGAACTGCACGATATACCGTACACTACAGGAAAGAAAAACGCTCTAATTATGACTGCGGATTACAATGTGAATTGAACTTTGAAAACAAAATATCTGACATACCAGCCCCTTTGAACCAACTGGTTCAACAAGAAACATTAAAAGAACATAAGAACAAATTTGATCCTTTGGAAGAGTATAATAAAACTAAATTATAAGGGGCAGTAGCCAATTGACTGGTCGAGGATTTTAGTAAATGGGAAGACGGGATACCTTAACAGAAGGACGGGTCAAGGTTCCACCTGCAGTCTTCATGTTGACGACACGTACCACTCCATCATTCCCTGGAGATACGGAGATGACTCTCCTGAGCTTCCACTTGAGGGGTGGCAGGTTCGCTTCATGAATAACGACTAAATCTCCTATTTTGAGATTTTCTTGAGGTCTGATCCATTTGGACCGTTCTTGAAGTGTGTGGAGGTACTCCATTTGCCATCTTTTCCAGAGATGTTGTGTGAAGGCTTGAACCAATTTCCAGCGTTTTGTGTGATTAAGTGGTGCATTAGTTAGTTGAGGTTCGATCAGGGCATTAAGAGGTCCTCCAGTTAGAAAATGTCCTGGTGTAAGAGGTTGAAGATGTGAAGGGTCATTCGAGAGAGGAGCTATCGGCCTCGAATTAAGGATAGCTTCAACACGCACAACTAAGGTGGTAAATTCTTCGTACGTTAAAATGTGTTCACCTATGACTCTGGTGAGATGATATTTTGCACCTTTAATGGCACGTTCCCAAAGTCCACCTTGGTGAGGTGCACGCGGAGGAAAGAAATGGAATGTGATACTGTTGTTCGTAGCAAAATCTTGCACCTCTGGTTGCTTCATGAGATCTTGAAAACATCTTTTGAGCGAAGAAGCAGCTCCTATGAAATTAGTCCCACAATCAGAGTACAGGTCTGATACAAGACCTCTCCTAGAGATGAATCTCGTAAGGGCTGCAATGAAGGCGTCTGTAGTTAAATCAGTAACCACTTCCAAGTGTACCGCTTTTGTTGCAAAACAGATGAACAGGCAGAGGTACACCTTTATAGGCTGTATCCTGCGAAGTGTAAAAAACTTGACCGTGTAAGGGCCAGCATAATCAACTCCAGAAGCGTTGAAACAACGAGTAGGGGTAACACGACCGGCTGGTAGATCACCCATGAGCAGAGACGTGTTTGTTGATTTTGTACGAAAACATCGTACGCATTTAAATATTCTTGAGCGTATAACACTGCGGGCGGAGAGGATCCAAAAGCGTTGAGATAGTGTTGCTTGGAGGAACTGGGGACCAGCGTGCAGGTACATGCCATGATAGTAATCAATGAGTAAATGAATAGCGACATTTTTTTGGCAGAAGAATAGGATGTTTGGCATTGTAAGTAAGCGCAGAGTTCTTCAGTCGACCTCCGACACGGACTATTCCTGCATCATCAATAAAGGGTGCTAGACGTTGGATGCGGTTTGAGCATGTCCTTTTCTTGGAGAGTAGATCTATGTCTTCTGCAAAGTGAAGTCTCTGAATGAGCCAGCAAATGCGGTTACAGGCGTTATTTAATTCAGTTACTGTAAATGATCCACTTATGGTGGTTTTAAATTTCAAACGGGTTATAAAGCGAAGGACATAAGCCATTACATGAAGAAGAGTCTTCCAAGAAGAAAACTTTGTAAGAAATCCAAATGTTGGGACTTCTTTTGTGGTCATCATAAGATTAAGCACATTTGGTTTCATTTCAGGAATAGACTCCTCTGAAATTGGATGAAGGATAGATTGTGGCCAGGTCTGCGTTGATTTAGCGAGCCATGGTGGTCCTAGCCACCACTGACTGTTTCATCAGAACCGTGGGTGTCAAGCCTCGAGAAGCACAATCAGCAGGATTGTCAACAGTTGAAACATCTTTCAAGACGTGCGGTGAAACTAAGTCTTGTATTTGTGCCACACGATTAGCAACATACACCTTGAGACGAAAAGATAGAGTGCGTATCCAAGATAGAACTACTGTAGAGTCGCACCATGCTGAAATGTTGTCGATCTTGTGATGTTGTGAGAGCTGTTCTGTACAGTAATGTAGCAATTTGGCTAACATGTGCACACCACAAAGTTCCAAGCGGGGAATAGTCACACTCTTCAGTGGAGCTACTCTTGATTTTGCGATCAGCAGTCTTATGTTGACATCTCCTTCTGCGTCTTCTGTGTGCAGGAAGACACAAGCTGCATATCCGGATTCACTTCCATCTGAAAATCCATGAAGCTGGATATTGACTGCAGTTGCTAAGGATATGAAACGTGGTATCCTTAGCTTTTCTATTTCTGGAAGTTCTTTCACGAATCGTGACCACTTCTTGGAAATATGATCAGGTAATGGAGAATCCCAATCTAAGCCTAAGGTCCATACATACTGCATTAAGACTTTAGACCAAAAAACTATTGGGGATATCCAACCACAAGGGTCATAAGAAAGTAAAGTTCTTTTTGTGTAATTACTTGAAGGTGTGTGCATCAAACATGAAAAGACATCAATATCTGGGATCCATTTTAGCCCTAATACACTTGAAAATGGCTGTTCCGACGTGCGTAACATGAGGGGTGTCTCATGATTATCTTGCATGACATTTTCTAAGAGTTTAGGATGGTTTGAAGACCACTTGCTCAGTTCGAATCCACCCTTTTTCAAAAGTAAAACAACATCCTCTTGAAGGTGGAGAGCTTCTTCCAGATAATTGCTCCCTAATAGAGCATCATCAACATATATTTGCTGGTGGAGTGCTTCAGCAGCAAGTGGATGATTTTTTCCTTCGTCCATAATGAGCTGTTGTACTACTCTATTAGCAAGGTAAGGCGAGGACGTCATACCATAAGTGACAGTAGTCAATTGGTAGACCTTTGGCGGGACTGAAGTGTCTTCTCTCCAGCATATTAACTGAAAGATCTGATCATCTTCATGGATGGATATCTGCCTAAACATTTGTTTGATATCACAAGAGAAAACAAATTTATGTTGACGAAAGCGAAGAATTATATCAGTAATGTCATTGTGCAACTTTGGACCCTGATGTAGAATGTGGTTCAGTTAGACACCTGATGAAGATGGTGCTGATGCATTGAAAACAACACGGATTTTCCTATCTTTAAAAATGCCATGATGTGGCAAAAAGTAATGCGGCTTGTTCAGAGACGGCACAGATGTGCACAGTTTCATGTGCCCACATGCTAAGTAGTCATTCATAAAATTGACATACTTCTGTTTAAACTCAGGTTGAGATTCAGATTTGCTTTCCAGTGTATTAAACAGGCGTTTTGCCAAAGTTGTAGAGTCACCTAGTTGAGCAGTGTTTCCGCTGAAAGGCAAGTGACAAACATATCTGCCGGAGGCATCTCTCTTATGAGTAGAGACGAAGTGAGCTTCACATTTTTCATCTTGTGGAGCGAGTTTTGTAGTGTGAGGTGGTTCCTCTATGGACCAAAAACGTTGCAATGTTGCGTGCAGATCACGATCATTCGTCGATAAAAGAGTCACTAAGCCTGAGTAAGGCTTAGACTTAAGTGTAACAGGTGTCGCACCAAGCACAACATAGCCAAAGATTGTATTGACAGCGTATGGCATATTCTTGCCGAGATTGATAAAGGTACTATTAAGAGTCGATGCAAATAAATCTGCTCCAATCAGAAGGTCAACTGGACCCGGAACATCAAAAGTGGATCCGCTAGCATATAACCTTTGAGTCGCTCTTTAATTTCTTGTGGGAGCTGAACACGAGGCAGATTGCATGATATTTTATTAAGAATCATGACTGGGTGAGATTTTGCTAAAATATTCCCACTGAGCGAAGACAATGTCACAAAGGTAAGTCCCTTCGTTTTCACTGGGGCTGTAGAGATGCCACTAAGTTCTGGAACATGTGTTTGAGAGCGGTACAAACACAAAGTCTTTGCACAACTTTCTGAAATAATTGTTGTTTGGGATGCACTATCAAGCACAGCTCGTACAACTGCTGCATTTCCATTGGCAGATGTGATATGCACCAAAGCGGTTGCGAGTAACACAGTGTTATTCTGGTTGCAAGAAACACCTATCAAGGTAGTATCCTGGTGACACTCTGCAGAGTGGTTTTGCTTATTCATCGTCGTTTCAACAGAAGGGCACAAGGTAGGTCTATTTGACTGAGTCAATTTTTGTTGCGGTTGTGCGGAGCGGTTCTCAACAAAAAAATGTAGTAGGCTGTGGTGACGCCTATGACATACATTGCATGTGTGGACGGACTTACAGGTGACTAACTTATGTGTTCCAAAACAATTTTGACACAAGTTCTTATTTTTAGCAAAAGCTTGTCTGTCTTGTACAGTAAGTGCGGAAAAATCTGCACATCTATATATGTTGTGTGAATTTGATGAACAGAAGATACAATGCTGAGTGTGAGTAGTGACCATCGCTATTTTGTGCGGTTTAAACTGGTTTTTATTCATTTTAAAGCCACTGATTTTTTGAGAGGTTTGAAGAGAAGGTTCATTTTTTGAGATGATATTAGTTAAACCCGCTGCTTCTTTGCAAGAACATTCATTTTCTAAGAATGTAATTACTTCTGTAATGGTAGGAACATTTTGTAAATTATCTCAAGAACGTTCAAGTTTGGTCCTGAATTCCGTGTCAAATCTACGCAAAATATATGAGGTCAACAACAAACTTTCACTAGCAATATCATGTCCTAGTGCTTTGAGTGCTTGATAATTTTCATTGTAGGTCGACAGAAAATTCCTCATTTGTTTAACTGAAGGATTGTGCAATTGTGGTAACTCAAATATATTGTTTACGTGAAGTGTTATCAACAATCTAGAATTTTGATATCTTTTTAGCAAAGTTTGCCAGGCTATGGCATAGTTTGTATTAGTGACAGGCAACGATTTAATTAAATTTAGCGGCTCATCAGTCAAACAAGAAAGCAAGTATGTAAATTTCTCCACATTAGAAATGGTTTCATTTTTGTGCACTGCATTTTCAAACAGACTGTGAAAGGCTACCCATTTCTCAGGTTGTCCAGAAAATGTTCCCAAGTTTGAGCGAGGTAAATTTACAGTGGGAGTGGGCGCAACTAGTTGTGGTGCACCAGTGTGAGACTGATCCAAGGTTTCCTGCGGTAGCGATGGTAGAAGAGGAGCACACGAACTTTGTATAGATATATTTAAGTCTGATATAGAATCTTGTAATCTTGAAATCTGTTCATTATCCAGAACTTCTGGTAAAGGTGTTGTACTAAATAGTTTATTTATAAGCCTTTCAAATTCAGCATATTTATTTTCTGCGGTGGAACTAAGCAAACTAACTTTTCGCGTTTGCTGTTCAGTTAAATTACCTATACCAATAACCTCAAGAGCAACTATTTGCTTGTTAATATTATGAAGCCTACTCTCAATCAGTTCACTTTGCTTCACAAAAGAAGAAAATCTCATTTTGGTAATTTATTAATACGCTCGGTTTAAAAAACAGATTCAGATGTAAATAACAAAAGAGTACTAAGTAAAAGTTGTAATTCACAATGTTCTTCCACTATTCAGTAATTTCCAGTCCAAATAATTTTAATTTTTTTTTTTATCACTCTAAAATACCAATAGCGTAGATGACAGTAATAATGGTAATATGGTAATAAAGTAATATGGCTACTGTATTTTAGAAACTAATACAGAGGTCGGTTTTGAAGAAACACACTACACTTCAGAACTATGCTTGCTAGATAAAACATGAAATAACACACGCTGCACAATGAATCAATAAAACTATGCTTGCATGAAAAAACAAGAGAAAATCATAACAAAATGAAAAGAGCACTGAGTATTGGCAATACTTGCCAGTAGTAAATAATTGTTTTTTTTTTTTTATTTAAGCGTTACAATAATTCAATAAACATAATAATAAAGAGCATAATAATTAATAAAAATCTTACTTTCCAACGTGCTGGATTCTGAATGAAAGATGCTATCCGGCCCGGAGGACCAAAAATGTGGGGTTCTTTTTGATTTGCAGTGGACTGTATATTGTCAAACTAAATAGTTAAAAGGCTTTATTCCCATGTAATCAACAATGCATAAAAATTAAGCGTTTACTGACCTTGTCCTTGTGCGTTGTAAATGTCCTGTTGTAAGCAACTCTTTGTTGATTTTCTAGGCAGTCCTAAACTTAACAATAATATCCCAACAAATGTTAAACACATAAATAAACACATGAAAAAAAAGCACAAAGTAAAATAACAATAGCGTTGAATAGTCTTTCTATTCTTGCGGTATGCGTGTATAAACGAAAAAGAACTGAACTGCACGATATACCGTACACTAAAGGAAAGAAAAACGCTCTAATTATGACTGCTGATTACAATGTGAATTGAACTTTGAAACAGGTAATGGGAGTGCACTCAATTAGAGATAATGAAGTAGAGATAGGGTGAGTTTAACTATTGTTATGAAAACAAAATATCTGACAATTATATAATATTATATTATATGTAAATTAATATGGTACAGTGTATAAAAAATGATTTGTTAAAACATGCTAATGACAGATTTCCCCACATTTCGGGCAGTTACTGTTTCACCAACACTAATCGTGGTTTTGGACGACAATCAGCTGTGGGCAGATATTGTAAACCTTGTGATGTGTCAAAAAAGGGGTTTTATTTTTGAGTAAATTTATTTAAATATTGTTTGTGTTCAGCATTGTAAGCTCTTTGTAAAATACAGTTGTCTTCGAACAAAGAACCGGAACGGAAACGTTTTGAGCAGAGTGTAGTTGAAAAAATGCCAGGTAGTTCGTAAATTCAGTGATTGTCACGTATAGCTACGCTCATGCACTCGACGGGGCGCAGCATATACGCCTAAACGGTAAAAACTGACGCTAAGAAAATGGCTAAGCCGTAAGAGTGTTGTACCATGTGCTTTCGAGACGACGGAAGTCCAGCAGAAGCCACACCCACAAACGCCTCCTATATCGTCAACATTTGACAACATTAGTCATGTGGCACACTGACAATCTATACACTGTGAACGACTACGGAAAATTTGTCACCTGAAGGCAGTGCTTTCCTTTTTGAACAACCAGACCTAGTGGGGAGGTTGTTGGTACTCTCCGCGGCAGTCGACAAGAAAATTTTAACCCGGCCGGGTGGACACATAGACGCGTGTGTCTAATTTTTATAAAGTTCCTAAAAGTGTGAGTCGACCAGAAGTGATAAACCATGATAAACAGTGAACATTAACATTTTAATCAGTAGCTAAAATTTAATTAGTTGAAAACGTATTATTGGCAGTGAACGAAAACGTGGCAGAGCAAACATAGTTGGAACGAACAAAGGAACAATGAAGGGACTAGTGTAACAACGTGGAGGAGACCGTATTCGTAAAGTAGATCGACTAGCTAAATTCAAACAAAATAAAATAAAACTTTTACAATGAATAAAGAGATATCTCAAGTTTGCGTGAGAGTATGAATGAGCAATGCTGGGTCACCTTTGTAGATTAAGTTAGTCATTATATTTTATTCAGTAGTAAGTGAACTTTGATAGTATGTATAAGTGACTTGAATATTGTTTGGAGTATTACTCCGAGAAAAGCACAACTCAAAAGTAACAGAATATTTGAAGTAGTTGTCATTATGTATTATGTAGTACGATAAAAAGAATGGGGTTATAACAGTAGATCCAAACAAGAAAGGACAAAAGAAAATGTCATGCTAAAGAGAATAAAGTAATATTTTATTTGAATTTATAAAAATATGTGTTTGTCAGTTGCATTCACCTGTTGTTTTTCTCTGCTAAAGTACACCAGACGACACCTTGGTAAATTACCGGTAAAGGTAAGTAATACGAAATTTCAGTAATTTAATAACTAATTAACCTGTACTACTTCAGTTGGCACCCATAACAGTAGACGTTGTAAATTAATTTTTAATTTAATATAAATTGAATTAATTTACAACCTGGTCAAAGTGGCAGAGAAAAGCAAGAGTGCAAATTTGTGTGAAAATGTAGAAAAAGAGTCAATTTTAAATGTTACACAAGACAATTTAGTATCGACAAATATTGACGAGCATGTAGACGATACAGACAATACAACAGACAAAATTGAGATAGTAGACACTAAGAGTAGCAAAAGCAATAGTGTAGATATATTTAATCAGTTAGCGTTGATTATGGAAGTAATGAAAAAGAATAATGATAATTTGAATGAATTTAGAACGGAAGTCAAATTAGAAATAAACATAGTAAATGATAAACTTCACAAACTTAAAACTGAAATGAAATCAAGGAATAATAAATTAAAAACAAGCTTAAATGAAATCAAATCTGAAATCAAGTCAGCGATAAATACAAGTAGCGTAGAGTTAAAGTCAGATAATTTGAGAACAAGTTTGAATGAATTTAGAAATGAAATCAAGTCAGCGATAAGGGCACGTAACGTAGAGTTGAAAAAAGAAAATAAATAAAGAAGACAAAATAAACGAAAGTAGCACGTTGAAGGAGGAGGTAGATAATGATACAGTTACAGGTGAGTATAACGAAAACAAAAATATTGAAGGTACAAGTGATACTAAGGTAAGTGACGAATTTAAAACTAGTGGTAATTATGATGATATAATTAAAAATGTGGTGTTAGAAGATAAAATAAATAACAGAATAAATAATAATAGTGGCAATGAAGTTTTGGTGGAAATACAAAGTGATTATGAGAGAGAGAGAGAGAGAGAGAGAGAGAGAGAGAGAGAGAGAGAGAGAGAGAGAGAGGGAGAGTGATAGAAATATTTAAGCGGAACAGAGGTTATAATGAATTAGCAGAGAGGTTAGATATTACGAGGATTAATAATATTGAATACTTACCTTGCGAAGTAGTTAGTATAGCAAATGATAAAAGTGATAATATTGATTACTTACTTTATGACGAAACTGATACAGCAGTAGATAATAATAATAAGGAAACTGTAATTGACATAATTATGACAGATCATACGAAAGGTGACTGGGCTATACTCGGTGGTAACAGACTATATGATTTAATAACATGGAATAATCCTGTTGGTATTGTGGAGAAATATATAAGAATTTGGATAATCTTTATATTAATAAAAATGCTATAATGAGTTTAATAAAAAATGAATGGTGTCGATGTAAGACCAAGTTATTGTACGATGATGGGGGGTAAAACAATTAATGTTTATGAGCATCTAACTATGTAATTAATGGTTTTGAATTGGACTGTTTTATAAAATGAGGTGTGGTAAACAATAAAATAATGACGAAAAAATTGTAAATAAATTTATAATGAAATTAATTGTGTTTGTGTTGTAAGATGTATTTTACGTAAACAATGTATGTATGCAGTAGTAATTTGATTTTAATAATAAAATTTTATCAAACTAAACGAATAACAAAAGTAATTAGGAAGTTTATAAAACAACTGAATTGTAATTGTTTTGGAGTAAGGTAATTAAAATAATTTGTGTTTTGAAAAATTTAATGAATTAAAGAATTTGAGATTAATGAATTAATTAATGTTGTATAGATAAATTTTGATAATGAATTTAAATGATTTTAGGAGATTGGAACTTGATAATAAACAGTAAATGAATAAATGTATTTAATTGTGGAATCATATGATTGTTATAATGTTTCAGAAGATACATGGAGTTATGTACGCTATATTTGTTATAATGACTTGTTTATATTTGGAATTAATGACAGTAATCATGTGTTTATTAGAGGGAGTGATTGACCATATGTAAGTATGAATTTGATAATGACCTTGAAGTAAAGTAAAAGAGTCTTATAAAGGCACTAAATGAGTTTGAAAAGAAGTTAACTTAGGTAAAATATTATAGTGAAATGTTATGCAAAATGAAGGTTGATAATAGATTTGAAATTGTGGAGAATTTAATGGCATAATAAATGATAAATAGTTAAAAGTTGATATAAAAAGAGTTAATAGAATTTAAAGCTAAAATAAAGCTGTAAGTTGTGTAAATTTTTTGATAAAATCTGAATTTAGTGAGGCAGTGTGTTCAAATAAAATTTTCTAATGTCGTCTGTGAAAATGATGAATAGAAGTTCATAATTGACTTGTAATAATAAAATGTAACGGGATGAGAGGTTTATGGAGTTTGAAACTAAACCTAAAATTGGAATGTTTGTAATTTTATTCAGATACAGATTAAATGTTTATTTTAGTGGAGTGAGAGAATGAATCCTTTTTATTAATTGGTCAATTAAGTTGTAATTAAAGATTCAATCATTAGTTGATGATAGCCTATGTAAGTAGGAATAGAGTAATTTACGTGAATAAGTAAATGTTTTGTTTTACTCACTATTTTATGTTAATGAAGGTCACAAGTAGGAAAGTTAAGAAAGCAAATGAGTTGTGGCCGAGCACGTAATCAATATTAAGAATTTCATGCAATGTAAATTATAAATTTTAAATGTAACTATATCATAAACAAAGATATCTTTTACTTGTGATTCCCCAACTTTTCGGACGGTCACGGCCTCACCGAACCCTGACCGTGGAATTGGTTTAGCTTTGACAGCTATGGTCGGGGCTCATTGCGTCACGTTCTGCCTTAACTGGCCATAGCTGTTATCGTTGTGAGAGGTGAATTTAGAAATTGACAGGGGGGTAACTCAGGGGAATCACCAAACTATGGAACAGCGGCTATCACCCTGTTTGCGTAGGAACAGTAAAACAGGTGATAGACCCGCATTAAGGTTATAAATATGTAAAATCGGATATTTTGATATCTGGCAGTTTAACGTGTAAGGCCGAAGCAAGGACAGGAGATGCCAAAATTCCTCCTCAAATTCAGTCCTTGTGGATGCAACTGGACGCCACAGTCCAGGGGGGGCCATAGTGTGTGTGGTAAGGAGGTTAGTCAGGGGAGTAACGGATTAAAATCTTAAATGGACATAAACTAAATGAGCTATGGAGCTAATTAAATGATGTTATTTTGATGCATGAGATTATTACAGTATATGATTTGTACGAAAGTAGTTGACTGAAATATGTTTTGCTTTAATCATTAATTAAAAGATATTAATGACTTTTATCATATGTTTTGCTCTCTGTGATATTTTATAGATGATTTTACTGATTTTGGAGAGAGTATCTCAAGTAGAGAAGGTGTTTATTCTATTTTGTTTGTTATGTTTTATTGTGTTTATGATATTGTGCTATGATAGAGTGTAAGTATTATAAACATATGTCATGTATTTTACCATTGTATAATTTTGAAGTGTATCTAGGGTAAGGTCATTTACCTGACCCAGAGGGATCAGCTGATGATTGGGGTTAGATATGTAATATATGCCTCATAATTGATTTGTAGTTTTTTTTTATATATAAGTAAAGAATGGAATAATACATTTTAATAACAAGATAATTCTTTTTGGAAATTAGATTAAAAAAAAAAAATAGGAGTAAAGAATTTTATGTTGAATTTTGAGGTTCATTACAAGTAGAGAAGGTGTCAGCTGATTCATGATGTGTATCTTATGTTATCTTTTGTACTCAAGTGTAGGTAGTTATTTTTTTTTACTTTATGGTAGAAATAAGTTGGTTAATTTTATTTGTTTATTATGAGTGTGAGCATCCAAGTAATAAGAAGGATAAAGTAAATTCATGTGAAAGATTTTGGAAATTTTGGAAAAATTTAAAATTTGCAATGAAATTAAGGAATGGAAAGAAATAAAGTAGACTAACGTGGATGTGGATGTGGATTTTGATAATAGACCTAGATTGTTTTCACTAGTGGCATAAAATTTAATTAACTGAATTTAATTTGAAATAATATCAGAAAAAATTTTGTTGTTCGGAAAGGGAGAATTACTTTGTGTAGAAGCAATTATAGAATGCTTGTGGAGTTTATTTTAATATAAATGGAGGTAATATGTAGTCGATAATGAAAATGTGTATGCACCCAGTATTTTGCTAAAGGCAACCCAGTATGAATGTAAGGGGGAACATATCGGTTGAGGATCTGGTATGGTATGAGGCCAGTATTTTGATTTTTTGGTGGAATGAGTTGAGGTTAGGTGGTACTGTGGTGAGTATCTGTCCGAGGTTACGGTGTTGGGATCTCGAACAGAGAAGTCCAGTAATGTCGTTCAGGTACAGCCATAGTCGCCAAGCTAGGGGGTAGTTTACCCATGATGTGTTTAGAAGTTAATGCGGGTTGTTAGCACCATATCCTCACCGATCCTCTTAGGTTTAGCAATGAGAGTTTTTATGCTCTTGGGCATAAAACCTCTCATTGGGGGGGGGGGTATTATGATGTGTCAAAAAAGGGGTTTTATTTTTGAGTAAATTTATTTAAACATTGTTTGTGGTCAGCATTGCAAGCTCTTTGTAAAATACGGTTGTCTTCGAACAAAGAACCGGAACGGAAACTTTTTGAGCAGAGTGTAGTTGAAAAATGCCAGGCTCATTCGTAAATTCAGTGATTGTCACATATAACTACGCTCACGCACTCGACGGGGCGCAGCATATACACCTAAACGGTAAAAACCGACGCTAAGAAAATGGCTAAGCCATAAGAGTGTTGTACCATGTGCTTTCGAGACGACGGAAGTCCAGCAGAAGCCACACCCACAAGCGCCTCCTATATCGTCAACATTTGACAACATTAGCCATGTGGCACACTGACAATCTATACACTGTGAACGACTACGGAAAATTTGTCACCTGAAGGCAGTGCTTTCCTTTTTGAACAACCAGACCTAGTGGGGAGGTTGTTGGTACTCTCCGCGGCAGTCAACAAGAAAATTTTAACCCGGCTGGGTGGACACATAGACGAGTGTGTCTAATTTTTATAAAGTTCCTAACAGTGTTAGTCGACCAGAAGTGATAAACCATGATAAACAGTGAACATTAACATTTTAATCAGTAGCTAAAATTTAATTAGTTGAAAACGTACTATTGGCAGTGAACGAAAACGTGGCAGAGCAAACATAGTTGGAACGAACAAAGGAACAATGAAGAGACTAGTGTAACAACGTGGAGGAGACCGTATTCGTAAAGTAGATCGACTAGCTAAATTCAAACAAAATAAAATAAAACTTTTACAATGAATAAAGAGATATCTCAAGTTTGCGTGAGAGTATGAATGAGCAATGCTGGGTCACCTTTGTAGATTAAGTTAGTCATTATATTTTATTCAGTAGTAAGTGAACTTTGATAGTATGTATAAGTGACTTGAATATTGTTTGGAGTATTACTCCGAGAAAAGCACAACTCAAAAGTAACAGAATATTTGAAGTAGTTGTCATTATGTATTATGTAGTACGATAAAAAGAATGGGGTTATAACAGTAGATCTAAACAAGAAAGGAGAAAAGAAAATGTCATGCTAAAGAGAATAAAGTAATATTTTATTTGAATTTATAAAAATATGTGTTTGTCAGTTGCATTCACCTGTTGTTTTTCTCTGCTAAAGTACACCAGACGACACCTTGGTAAATTACCGGTAAAGGTAAGTAATACGAAATTTCAGTAATTTAATAACTAATTAACCTGTACTACTTCAACCTGACCATGGTTGGTTGCCTGTGAAATTGGTTTGAAATTGAAATTAACGGAGGGGGGGGTGAATCAGGGGGAAATCATACCGGAACTATGGAACAGCGGCTATCACCCGTTCGAGTAGGAACAAATAAAAGGGTGATAGAACCGTTTTAAGGTTTTTATTATATAATCAGTAGGATTTTTATCTGAACTTTAAATGTAACGCTGAAGCAAGGACAGGAGACGACAAAATTCCTCCTTAACTTCAGTCCTTGTGGAAGCAACTGGGCGCTACAGTCCAGGGGGGCCATAGTGTGTGTGGAAGGAGGTTACTAAATTATTAGTAATGAATTAATGAATGTTAAATATATTATGTTGATGATGTTGATCAGAGGAGATAATTAAATGATTTGTATTGAATTAAGGAATATTATGACAATGGAAGATGATTGACATTTTCAAGTAGATAATTTGTTCTGATGTAGTTGATTTAAATGTGTTTTGTTATATATAAGAATTTTATAAATGAATTTAATTGTTTTGAAATATTAATCCTAGGAGGGAAGGTATTTGTAATATTCTAATGGGAAATGTTTATTTAAATTCTGATAGAATCAGAGAAATATTTTGAATTTTAGGAATAAGATGTAACAAGAGAAAGGTATGAGGAATGTCGATATTAAGGCTGGATGTTTTATATTTTGTTATAATAAATATTGTATTCATATATATGTTAGGAGTTAAAAAAAAAAAAAAAAACAGTGCTTCTTAATGCAAACCAGTACACAGCTAAGGGGAAACAGATCAGTTAGGGATATGGTATTATACAAGGCCACTATTTGATTTTTAATTTGATGTTTCAGTGTCTGGTAATGCTGTGGCGGCGGTCCTGAGCTGGCCAGCGCGTCAGAGCAGGAGCATCAAGTGCCTGACTGGCCTTGCGGTGTTGGGATCTCGAGAGAGAAGTCCAGTAAGGCCATTCAGGAGCAGTCACAGTCACTGGACCAGGGGTAAGTTAATTATATTTTTTTTATAAACCGTAAAGGGGGTTGTGGCAACATATCCTGACTGATCCCTGTAGGAAGTATGAGAGTGTCAATGAGAGTTTTTATGCTTCGGCATAAAACCTCTCATTGAGGGGGTATTGTAACGGTACATTTCTATCCATATATTGGTTTGGGGAAAAAATATAAATTTTATTTTAATTCAAAAGCATAATTAATACTGGTAAAGTTTTGTAACGACGCAGGCATGTGCAGTAAATTGTATCAAGGTCAACATTGTATACACATAAACAACAGCTATTTTTAACCAAACAAACTTTGACCGATTAAGTCAACAAGCCAAGCCTGCCAATACGTCATTTGAGAATGCAATGCGTAATTCGCCTCGCCTTAGAAATTGATTCGTCATAGTCTGAAGACAATAAGATTGGTGACGTGACACCCTCTCCACCTCAGAAAGTAACGCAGTTCGTCTCACCAGTCGGCACTCGCCGTCGGCTGTGTACCATTTTCGCCCGCAAAGCAACTAAAAAATGTGAATATTTTGATATATTTTGGATCTAAAACAGTATTAAACCAAACAAGTAGAGACAGTGAGAAAATTTGCAGTAAATTGACAGTTCGGCCGAAAATGTGAAAGTGAGAACTACGAAAACAGCAAACAGTGTAAGCCATGAGTTGACGCCTGGGGCGTCGAATTTCTACACATCAGCAGGGAAGTAGACATTTCAGAATTATTTAAAATACTGGCACTTTAAATTGAAAGAATGTACTGTGTGAAATTGTGTGAGTGTGTGTGTGTGTGTGTGGAGGTACCTAATTAATCTAAAAAATAAAAGCACTGGTTTACGTTAAAAGAAGGTAGTTTAGTAATTTTCAGCATCTGTTTCAATGTTTAACAAGTTAATTTGAAATAATATCTTGAAGAAAGGTTGATGTTAGAGAAAACAATGTATTGTATTCATGTTTTGATCGTAAAAGTGTAAGAGATGGAGGGAGTAATTTTGTCATTATCATCAATCTATGATAACAAAAATAATGATTAAACACAAGTTTGCAAAAATACAAGTAAAATTGAGGTAAATCATTTCAAGGCAACCATCTTGTTATTTTTCAGCTCGTCTAATCAGAACATTGGACCCGGTAAGTATATTTTCTGTTGGTACTAGACAACATGGTGGCTGCACTAGCCGAGAGTGTAAAATAGTAAATCAAGTTATATTAATAAATGTAATCAAAACGTAACAAATCAACCAACGATTTATTAATATTGAAAAGAAATCACGTGAATATTAAAAATTGAAATTATAAAATTTAAAAACATTATCTTTTATAAGTTTACACTCTGTAAAAACATAACATACCATTTCTATTCAGCACACATAAAAAAAATCTTAATATCTAAACATACATGCTGAACAAATTATACAAGTACTTTGTATTGCATGGGTGTCTGACTTTGACTCAGTTTTAAACATAAATAGCAACTCATTTATAAAATAATATTAACTTAATTGTTGCTATATAAATTTTATTAACAAGAAAATAACGTTTACTTGAAGACTATTATTTATTTCTAATGAGACACCCAATTTGTAACATTAAACAGAAGATTGTTATTTTTAATTTTTGTTGTTAAACCAAACTTATTATTTTTAACCACAATTTAAAATTACGTACATTATTTACATTTAAATCTTTACTATCTTGTATTACTTTTTTTAATGAGTTCTTTGCACCAAAATATAATTGTTCATTTGTTGAACTGCGTACTGCCAAAGGTTACCTTTGTGTGTGTGTGTGTGTGTGTGTGTGTGTGTGTGTGTGTGTGTGTGTGGTGAGTTGTGGCATTTTCCGCCGACCCGAGACCATACTGTGGCAACCTCAGTATTAGTGGCAACGTAAAACGCATGCCACTAATAAAAGTTATATTTTCGCCTAAATTAAAATATTTTTTTGTAACCTATGTGTTCGTAAGAGTATAAAACCACTCCTACTGTAACCTAGATGCAACGTTTCGGCATTTCAGCATTTTTTCTAGCTTTTACGGCTACTGTTCCACAAAGTAGGAAAATGCATGGTTGTGTGAGTGTATGCAATCCACCGCATCTGTGGCACATACACGCTGCTGTACTCATACGAACCTAGCGTGCATTCTTGTCATCATATAATTGCAATGTCAAGGTCTCCAGACAGATTATACAACGTTGCCACGCTGAAATTTGCAAAATTAGCGGGAAACTAAATCTAAACTGTCTGCTGTGTGCCATATGAGTGACGCGGAGTGCTTTGAGTAGTGTGACTGTAATGAAGGTGCATTACAGCGTTCTTGGATTAGAGCCTTCTTGGATTACAGCGCTTTAACCCAATAATCCAAATGGAATCAAGTTCCTTTATACAATAAAAGTCACTGTAATTTTTGCTATACACATTATATTTAAGGTTACATTTATAAACTTGTGTAACCGCCTTAACGTACTTTATATGAAGTATATAAAACAATAAGCTAGAATTAGTGCCGCAAATATATTACATTTGTTACGTAGGCAATAAACACATAAGAAATTAGGTGTAATATACATTTTATATAAACCGTTTCCGTGCAGGTGTGAAAATCAATTGTTCACCCACATGCCAATAACCTACCAACCTAAAATTTTTCAACTCACACGTTGCGGATGACAATATCCGCGTATGGTATTTTAGGGTATACCAATGTTAACAGAGAAAAATAAAATGCAAGTGTATTTTAGAAACAAATCTTTAAAAGTGCGGCGACTGTACAACCCAGTGACAGGAAGCCTGCAGGTAAGGACTAAGAGAAGACAAAAGTGTGGAACTACCGTTATGGAGACAACCAATGGACAAAGAAAATTGTGTCGAGTACAGTGAAAGACAACAAAATATGATATGTAACTTCTCATCCTTAACACTTTTAGCTAATCCCGTGACAAAAAAATAGACAAAAATTAATTTTGGTATTCTTCTAAAGAGATTATCTAAACATCAGTCGGATACAAACATCAGATAAACATATCATTACTCATGTACTTAAGTACTTTATTAGCTTTGAAACAAACCAATTGAACTATGGAATCGTTTATGCACTATTACAATTGTTTATTTTTCCACACATTTTAGTACATGGAATTTTAATACATCATTTTACACAAAAATGATATACATGAAAGGCAGAATATGGTATATAAACTTATAAAACGCATGAATAAAAACGAGAGATGCTGTGGATATTAACGTTATAAAAGACAAAAGTTATATCTCTTTTCAAAAAGGAAACAAAAATGATGTATCTATTATTATAAAGGCATAAGTCTCCCCAATGGGAGTTACAAAATATGTAGTAGACCCCTTAATCAACGGCTGCAAACTATTTCCGATAACATATTATTAGAAGTACAGTTGGGCTTTAGAAAAGGACGTTCATGCATTGACGTGTATATATTGTTACATAACGTTTATGTGGGTTGTAAAAATTTGTATTTATTAGTGTTAATTGTGTTTTATATATGTCAAAATGTAACTCTCTTATCGTTTACGGGTAAACCGTATTTCGCTCTGTTGCATTCAAATGTTGCCGCCTCGCCACCTGATTGGCGCACGGCTTTCTGCAGTGTTGACTTGGCTAGCGTTCTGCTTTGACGCTTTCACTTCAATAATTCTTAGTTGTTATTATAAATTAATTGAATCAAACATACAGAATTGCAGATTGAGAACATTTATTAACTCTTTAGAAGATTCCAATTACTTTATGATACATCAAATTCGTTTTCTGCACCGGCTATTACACTTGTTCGGTTGGTACTTGCTCAGTTTCAGTGTTTGTATACAATTCGTCAGTAATGTTAGTTTACAGTTATATATGGTTTTTCTCAGGGGTGTTAAAAAGTCCTTTCGGCTACAGAAATATGTACTTACGGCTAACACACACAAATTTATAACAATTCTTAATACTAGTTACATAAACAAATTAATATCTCATTATATTCAAGTAAGTAATTACCAATGAAAACTTGTAAAGAAATTTTGGGTTAGTTTTCGTTTGTCAAATTTATTTATCAAAAGATTTGTCAATTATTTATTATATTTTACTTTCAATAATTGTTAATTGATTAAAGTTTAAATAGTGAATTTAACAAAGCATTTATTTCTGAATCGGAATAGTGATCAGTGAAGTGAAATAGTTAGTTATTAATTCTGACCAAAAAATTGTTAACTCGATAATGGGATTATGTTTATACTCATCGATTTTCCTGCTGAAGATCCTGATTCGTCTTCTTCTTCTGGATTACTCCTGGGATATCGTCTTCTTATATTTTCCAGAAGTTTATTCCTCGTCTCGATGGTTTTCCTCGCTGACTCTGGCCTCGCACTCCTTAGGTTATCGTCCGTCTTCTTCTATTAATCGATGTCCCGATGATCTTCATTCGGTGTCCGTTGTCGTCTCTCTTCTTCACTGCCTCCTCCCGTCTTCTTCAGATAATTATTGTTTGTGAATTATTTTTTTATTAAACAAAATGTTGTTCAGGATTCCCTGGACTATTGTTGTTATCTCCGTCTGGTTTAAATAAAGTTAAAATTTACTTTAATAATACAATTTTAGTGCGAGAGCTGCTCGATCCACTCTCGGCGTTGGTCAATAATACAGTAATGAAAATCTAACGGTTTTTTGGCAATAAATTTCTGGTTGCTATGGTTACCTAATAAATTATGCTAATTTTCGTTGGTCATTAACTTAAGTCGTTGTTATGTTTTAACGTCTTTTTTAGTCTAATTTTACCAAAATATCTTCAAATGAAGATATTTCATTTAGCTTTAGTATGAAGATCTTATACTAATAGCTAGAGTTATTACATGAGTACCATTCTTCCTAATTTTTCATGATGATCATTTTGATATCCCTCATGCCCACTTTTGAATAGCTAATTACATTTTTACTATTTTCCATATTTATATTTTACATATATTTTATTCAAAATTAGTTGTTATTCATATATTTTGGTACTAGGAATACTCACTTAATTGGTTTAACCATTTGGTATACTCTGCTTCAACTTTGTATTATTATTTGTTCTCAAAACTACTAAATTTATATTCAAAAGTTAAGCCTAGAGCCTAGATTTTATTCTACTCCCATCTAACATTTCTTAATAACATATTTAGTAATTCTAATACAATTTTATAAACAAAACAAACAATAAACATCAGTATTTCTAACTCTAACTCTTATTATAAAAATATTCCTTGTCAGGTTCTAGCCTGAAATAACTTTTAACTACCTTTTCTGTTTTTTACTATTATCTTGCTTATCCTATAATTTACTACAATAACAAAACTCTTACAATACTACTGTTAAACTGTGCCTTACTCAATATGTCTTATCTACTAATCCCTTCACTTAAATACAGTGTCTGTCCTTCTTATTTTACTACTCATTCTAATAACTTAATTCTTACCTTATTATATAATTCTGACATCCTATTACCTAAATTTATAATAGCACAATCAGTTTAATCTTACTTACTAACATACAGTTTATCAAAAATTGTTTAGCTGTTTATTATAGTCTGCTTATAAAATATTTTATTCTACACCCCCACTGCACTTTTCCCTTCCATAGAAGGTTTCTTTACTTATTATCACTATCACTTTTTCCCATTATATGCTATACCTAGCATTTCATCACTTATTTATTTTTATACACATTTGTAATTCACTCACTTGTTTATTCACACGATTTGTCTGATTATTTTATATCACTGTGTGATTATGGGTCATGAATAACTAGTTTACTTTCAAATCACTCTGATCACTTTGGGTTATTACTTAATTATTGTTTTTGTTTGGCTCAAAGCATCGTTTATTGGCTTTGCCTATTATCATCACTATTAGTTTGGGTATGGTTAGTTTCTAACTCCCTACCTTATATTATATAAGTACATTCTTTTATCAACAAAATATACATGACATTATTACTTTCCATTAATCTTATTACCCTAGGTAAAACTCATCTATTACAATTATCAGTTCATTATTTTAATTACAATATAATGGTCATTATTTGGGATTATTTGATTGCACTTAGGTCTCGGCTGCTTCTTCATTGTCTCTTGGTTCCTTTGGTATTTATCCGATCTACTGTGTCAGGTCATTGTCAGTTTAATAGTCATTTGTCAATTTTTTGGGTTACTGGGTCTAAGTTTATAAGTTTTTGCCTCTTATTCTTATCTTCAGCTTTTTATTTTATAATTAAATACAATTGGATCTTCACTACCTTATGTCATGTTACAATATACTAAAGCAAAACATTGAAAAACGTAGGCAATTCAATTTAGAAACACACATAGCTTTTATAGATTATGGAAAAAGCCTTTGATAGAGTTAAAACTTTATGGGGATTTCTATAAGCCAGATGTATTTTGAGACACTCATTGATGCAATTAGGAGCCTATAGGCCTACTTGAACAATAGTACAGTATTGCAAAAGGATCAGTGTCACAACTGTCAAGAGAAATTGCGACGAATTAAGGTGTTTAGTACGTATAATGAAAATAACAATTACCATAATCATAATAACAGTAAACGTCGCAGTCTATCACAGCCTACTTCTAACTCTTCGCTGACATTTTCTTAATTCGCAATCTGGATATCAAGGTCCAAGAAAATTTCATTCATAACAATTTCTTTTGAGACACTGTTGTTTAATACAGCACTAGTGTTCTGGAAAGTATAGCAAACAACCTTTGTTTACAATGTACAGTAAATTATGAAGGACAGCAACAACGAGATGCTTAGTATACGCATTCCATGTGATGTCGACAGGAACAAGATAAAACTTACATATTAGCGTAGTCGTCTCGGTAAAACAGTGGACAGCGTCATTCAAAGAAACGTTATCAGTCTTATTTTTTGCCACACGCCCGTTCGTTATCTCATCTTTCTTCTAAGCATGCCCATACCAGAGCGATAGAATTTAACTTACAGCTGTAGTCGGCGGGAGCAGTCTTAGGACGTCATGTCCGTACTTTTGTGCTATTTCATCAATAAGAAATACTCTCTTTAATATTAGAATCTTTGATAATTAGTAGTAACGCTGGAAAGAGTGAGAGAGTGTGTGTGTGTGTGTGTGAGAGAGAGAGAGAGAAGGAAATAAATAAAATGTGTGTTTGTGTCAGTTTCATAAAATAATGGCTTTCCCGGGCAAATATTTTAATTACGTTATTACACAAAATGAAAATTACGTGCACACACCACACAAACCTCGCTCAGTCAGAAGGTTAATATTCGGAAGCATTTGTTGTCACAATGTGCTCTTAATTGTGTAGCACTTTTCGAACCTGCCTCTGTACACTAATCAGATTCCTCTGTTAGTAAGATGTGATTGGTGTTTCAAATCCACAGTTATCGCGTATCGTTTTCAATGAAACTGGCCAATTCATGTGCAGAAACATCGCAGCAACGTAACTACACTGACGTCAGATAAAAAAAATTATTTACTATTTATAACAGTTGCTTTAATGCCGACTGTCATTTTTTTTTTAAACGGGGAGTGTAATGGATGGTACTAACCTGGTATTACCATTAATCTTTGTTCTATTAACAGGAAGAAAGCTAAAAATGAACTAAAACAAAGGAACTATGCAGTAACATATACCAGAAAAATTATACAATGTTGTTTTAAAAATACGGAATAGATGTAGCAATTAAAAATGTGAAAGAGTATTTGATAAGATAAGGAATAAAAACATAGAAAAATGCCAATCTTACAAAGAAGCGGAGTTTTTCTTAATATAAAATGCAAAAAAATGTAACAAAGTGTACCTAAGCGAGACAGGACAGAAATTTGAATGCAGGTTGTCTAACCATAAACGAGGAGACGGTAATAGAACAACAAATTCTTTATATGCAAGACATTTTTAAAAAGAGAATCACAAATTTCTTAATCCCCTTGCAAACTATGAGCTTTCAAAAGTAGTTAATAATACAGCTGAAAGACGACACTTGATAGGAGGAGAGGGAAAACACAAGTACAAAACAATAGACTATACTAAAACACGAAACGTACTGCAGAGCCTTTGACCACAGACATCACTGCACAAAGAATCATGCAACGCCAAGGTCACACGCAATACACAGCTAACGGACTACACTTCATATGCAAATTTTTGTTTCGAATCTTAGTTGATTGCTCTATAAAGTGGATTGCACTGCCCCGTCACTTGTTCCCTTATCCTAAATGATTTTGTATTTCTGCTACACGTGTGCTGTCGTTTGTAACCATGCAAATGAAGAGCTTTTCATCTTTGGTAGTATTCCATGTTGCGACAGGAGCGTCGCTAATGTTCCAAAGCTGAATAAATAAATAAAACTGTCCTTCAAGTACAACTTAAATAAAGCGGGTGATATAGCACAACCTTGTTGCAATTCCTTAGTGACTGAAGGTTCATCAGATAGTCTTGACCCTATCTTTGTGGTGCATAGTAATGTTGGTGTATAGCGCTTCCACAGCATAGAGCTTCCAGATCGCTTTACAGCTCTTCTTTGGGTCTATGCCTGTACCCATTAATTTTTTGAAGAATTCTTCGTTCAATTTTAAGAAGAGGTTCCAAGTTTTGAAAGCACTTTGTTTCCACTCCATACATGATCACCGGCCTGGTCACAATGCTATAATGGCGGACTTTTACACTTCTAGAAAGGTTTTGCTTTCCGTTTATATTATTAATAATAATAACAACATTTTTACAAGAATATACTTTTTTATTTTTTTGTGAATTACTATAATTTGTTAGTATTCAACTATCATCATCTGATATAAAATTATATATAATATTTTATATCACTATTGTAACGTACCGAAAATAAATAACTTGTTCATGTGTTGAAAAGCCCTACGTTGTTGGCATCAATGTGTAACGTACCGAAAGACCGGTAGTGAATTTAATTATGTGTAAAATATTATTTTTAAATATATTGAAGTTTGTAGTTGTTGAAAATTGAAGGTTACTAATTTTGTAAAGCGATTTAACATGTAACATTCGAGTTTACTCAAAGTGTGTTTACAATTGTAGAATTATAATTGTCTGAAAAGAATTCCCTTAGATAAAACAAAGTAGTTGTGTTAATATTATTTAAATACTAGCTTTGCTTAAGTTTAATAGTAAAGTATAATAGTTGGTCGCTTGATGATGGTGATCGTCTTGTTGATACTAGCTGTGAAACTTCTCTTCCAGGTCGATAACAGTCTAAGTACGTTACGTCTAGTAATGTCTGGACAATAGAATAAATATAATATACTTTCACGTACCTGGTCGTGTTTTCTAGAAGTTCAATAAGCTGTCAAAACGGTTTACAACAAACCAACTCACTTTAGCTACAAGGTTAAGTTGCCTTGTTTAATAGTGGGCGCCACACGGATTTATTTTGGGAAAATCCCATGGAAAACCAATGAATAGAATTAATTAATGATTTCAAAAAGGTTAAAATAATTGTTTATTACCTTTATGGCAATGCAATTCAAAATATTTAATCACAACTGAAGGTTGTTTTTGAATTTTTCTGCATAAGATATTTAGTTACTTTTTAGAAATAAATTAAGTCGAGTTATGCTGTTAATAATGGGTTTTTATTCACACCCTTGATAGAGAATTCAAACAAATATAATTAAAAACATACAATGATGTACAATTGTAAATAAGTTATTACATACCCTGTCAGGCTTGCTCAGAGCATAAGCAGTAAATCTGGCTAAGTCCAGATATTTCTTTTTACTTCAAACATTAATCTTATTTAAATCTCAGGTGTAAGTTCTTTGAGACACAAAAAAGAAAGTTTATGCCTACACAATAGCTAATGAATTTCTGATATAAGATAGACTAGTAATGTCTTTGATGTTACTATTACAAATAAAAATAAAAATAACCTATTTCATAGGTTATGCGTTCGTCACGCTTGGTTTATGATTTACAACGTTATATTTTGAGAACACTTATAACTAACATTCAGCTTAACTAATATTGACAGATTCATTAAATAAATTTAGACATGGTGTAATATAGAAAAATGTTTCAGTGTTTTTGCGTCAGTACAGATCAGTGTATCAAAACGTACAGGTTATGGCGCTCGTAGTAAAATGAATAAATGTTTACACTGTTACCTGGTGTTTTAATCTTTCGATTAAAATTTCAGTTAACACCTCGATAATCGGATTATAATGATTATCGTTATTCACTACACACGCACAAGAACAGAGAATTTCGATCCACTTCTAACTTAAAGGACCATAAATAATACTATTTAATTATTTCTGTTCATTATTTCTCCCGCACAAAAATGAAATAATACTGCACATAATCACAACGATTCTTTGTAGAATATCTTGAAGTAGTTGTATGTTGTAGTCAAACTGTTTCCTTTGATGTACTATGGTGATGACGCTATCAGTTATTAAAAATTTTGAGATGGCCAGCGCACGTTTCACGCCGAATGAGATTAAGAAGTGTCTGCTGAAAATTGTTCCAGCTCTTTTTATACCCGACCCCTTGATCGGCTCTAGGCAACATTGTTAATTACTAAGAAATTTTGTCATTGGCTTAGACAGGTGTGATGAACGTGACGTATTGTCTTTTCAACCGTCAAAAACGGTTTTATAACCGCCAAACGCTGAGATGATTGACGGTTGTCAATGTTATTGGTGTTGATAACCAAATTTCTTAAGCATATTTTGTAAATGATGCTAACGCCTTTCACGCACTTAATATAGTTGCGATTGGGGCTGTATCGCCATCAAATTCAAGAATATTTTGTCATCTTTAATTTGATATAGTTTGATACCAAGTTAATTTCACTTTTACTGACATTGCTACATAAACAATGTTCAGGTACACTATTTCGCACTGTCGTCTGTTTACCGAAATCGGCGATTATACACTCTGACTAATATAGTATATGTTCCACATCGCGTTTTATCACTCAAACGTTTATGTGAGAACACTATTAAATCTGTACTGATATTTAATTACTGTACATTATGAATAAACCTTAACTTTATACATTGTAATGAACTGTTCCTACATACTATGATATTTCGTTTCACATTAATTTGCTCTATTCTACTAACTAACAATTGAATTATAAATTATATCATTTTAATAATGCTTATTGCTATGTTTGAGCATAACAATTGTTAAGTGTAGGTGACCTACATTTATATTACTTCCTAATAATCATCTCATTGATGATTGTTTGGTCTAGGCCTTGTTAAGGCATACCGTTTATACTGGAATTCTGCCTTAAAAGCTTTTATTAGTTCACAATTCGGTAATTTTGCTGAGGTAGCTTATTGGTATAAGATTCCCTCTTACAAACGTGTTTATTTGTCATAAGTATATTTGAGATTGCAATATAGCTTTGTTCTCATTTTTTGGCCCTCGCTAATTTTAGTTCTTGGCCTTAATAATTACTAGTCATGGTGGATTTATTATCAGCAAAATGCTGATTCTGATCTCACATTATTCAGATTCTTACTTAATCATTTTTTAGTAACATATCATATTCTGTTTACATTATTCACTGACTCGCTTGACAGCTTAAAGTGAATTTAAATTTGTCCATCGGTTTTTGTCTGTTGTAGTCTGGTTGTAGTGTCAAACAGTATTTGGGTTTACTGTTTCTTGTGGCACTTCTGCTTCTTTCTTCTTCCATGATTCCTCTCTTCTTGGTTATTCTTATCATTACCTTATCTCTTTACATTATCGTTATGCATTTATTAAACCTGATAGTATATGTTTAGGTTATGTAACATCTGGTTATGTTACACTATCAATATAATTTTATATCTGATTATGTTAGTTGAATACTATCAGAACACTGTAATTCACAAAATAATAAAAAAAAATATTCTTGTAAAAAATTTTGTTATTATTAATAATAATATAAAACAGTAAGTAATAGACATTAAATTGCCCAAAAATGCTATCTGTTCTAAAATCTTTATAAGACAGGTCCACTTATACTGTTAAATACTTTGCCTATGTCTGTAAAAATCTAAGTGGGTCTTAAATTTATGCTAAGTTTACAACTTTTTCTCCAGTACTTGTTATGACATAAAAATTGCGTTTGTACAATATTTTTATTTCTTAAAGCCAGTCTGATTACTGATATGAAAACATACGAAACTTATTTTAATCTTCTAGCCTATTTACTATTATAGTATAAAGTTTGTGTTACGTTTGTGGATGGAAGACTGATTCCTCTACAATATTGGTTTCATTGGATCCCCATTTTGTACAATCAAAACAGTAATCCGTAGAAATTTTGTGTGTGGATTTCTTGTGTTCAGTAGTACATATTGATAAAATGGAGTATTAGCATAGAACTAGTTTCTTATACTTCAACAGCTTCAAATTGATATCACTTAAACAAGGACCACTATGATTTTTTTGTGTCATCTACAGGCATCAACTCTTCCAAATTAACACTATGTAAACATACTAGATACATTTTGCTTTGTTAAAACTCTCTTCATATCCGTTATGTCAGCGTTGAGTCTAAGGATTTTATCATTCTTTCTCGTATATACGTGTACTTAAATGTTACTCTCGCCTTCACATCCGTGATAATTGTCTTCATTACACTATGGATAGCTGACTGATGACTATGAATGTAGGCCTAATTTTCAGAAGTTACAAAAGACCTCTTCTTTGTCTTTGCCTCTTCTTTGTGTTTCAACCTAAGAATTTTATTTGCAGCAGTTATGGGTTTGCCATATATTCGATATATTTGCTGCCTCTTCTTTCACATTCGTAAGCTTTAAACTTGTTTACTTTGATCTTAGTTACTACACTTAAAATTTCTTAATAGCGATTATAATTTTAAAGGTAGAATTTGTTTCGACTTTAAAGGAGAATAAATTGTCAAGATAAGCCTGTGAATAAGTTGCTGAAGGTAGCCAATCAACGTAAGCTATACTATCAATTGACAAAGAAATCGAACTTTGTTTACTTTAATCGGATTAATCAATTTCAAGTAGTTTCAAATTCTATGACAGCGAATAGTCGTTTCAAGATATCTTTTCTTAGTAAATTCTTTTATAGAGTTTGTGTTTTATTTAAACTGAACAACGTAGATACACATATTACATAAATTACTTATATATTATATATAAACTATTACGTTTGCTTCAGCGGTATTGCTAATGTGTAATTTCGTAATCACTCTGCTACACTAAAATAAAAAAAACCTTTATGTAACGACTGTGGGTTCTAAAACGTTTATCAAAAAAAAAAAAATAGATACAATTAAGTGGAAATAGAGCCATGTTTTAGTGTCTTCATATGTTTTAAACTCAAATAATAACCTTCTGTATAATAAATTAATAACCATATTTTGATACTGCAGTATTGTATGGTTCATTGATTACATATTATATAATTTTATTGACTTTTACAAAACTTACAAAGTAAATCAGACTGTTATATCTCCAATATTTGCGTTTTGAAGAAACAGTAGAAGTGTAAAGTGAGCAGCTGTTATTCAGTAGAGCAGTTCAGATAAACACGGAATGTTCTCAGTATATAGGGCCTACACAAAACATTCAATGCCAGCAGCAATTCAAGTAGACGTAAACACAGTCTACTTTTTGGCAGGATTTTTAGCTGATTTCAGAGAAACAAATGAGTTGTTACGAAGAGTTTATAAATTGTGTAATTTCTAATGGAAGTAAACGTATGTTGAAATGATAAATAAAACGCGTTACTAGCGTTTTCAAACTACACAAAATATTATTTAAATATTTTCTGCCACCATATGCTGTTTGATAATATAATTCAGTAAATCTGCTTAGTAGCTCTGTTATGTAATCTTGCGGACAATTATGAATTATTGTATACACCGCAAATGACTAAATTGGTCATCTCATTTAGTCAGTCTTACACAATCATCACAGAGTCATTACAGGAAAATAAAGGGTTAGTAACCTGTCCTATTCACAAACAACCTTTTTATTTTAGTTTTGTAACTTTCATCTATCTGCTAGTCATGTTCGCTCAACATACTCGTGCGATTGATTGCTTCTCTCACGCTTGTGTCCAGTGCATATTTAATTATTGTACGCTGCACTATTGTGACTCCATAATTTTCACTACGTTGCCTTGACTTGTTCCTAAATTTCTTTAACAAATTGTTGCCGTCTTTGATTTTTTTCCACTAATTGAATTTTATGTATCATTTGCAATTCTGACCTTTATTCCGCAGGTTTTGGTCCTCGCGCTCGTATCGCTCAGCATCACATATCGCATGCACACCTCGCCTCCCAACATTAACTAAATTCGTTGGCTACATTACAGTTTTTAAAAATGTTTAATATACGCGATACTTTTCTTTTGAACTTTTTAAAGTTAGAAGAATGAAGACACGGTAGTGTATAAACAAAGATTATAAGGTCAACGGATTGTCTTTAGTCACGAGTCAGCTGTTGAAACAAAGACAGTTCATTCAGTGTATCTGGTGTCATGTAGAAGTTGAGATAATACACAGATGACTTTTGTAATCGCTGCTATTAAGTAATACGTACAAATTTGTTGTTGTGGCAGCAAGTTCCTTTTGGTTGACACCTGAGTGTTGCTGAGGTTTTGTAATCTTTATCGTTAGCGATAAATGTAATTATTGTTGTGGCGAATATTTTTTGTTTGCGTTTGCTAACTGACAGTTGAGTGTGTTTGAGATTGTGTGATTTTTGCAGTAAGTGACACTTACAATTGTTGTTGTGGCCCGTTTTGTGTCACTTCCCCAGCCTGTGGAAACGTGCAAAAATCACCATGATTCCCAAACCTCGTAAGCTGCGTATAGGCCTACTTCCCGAGAATCATCGCCCAATATCTCTATTGCCAGTCATCTCGAAAGCGTTCGAACGGCACCTGCACAGCCGATATGCGCCCCTGTTGGATGGTTTCATTCGGCAGTAGCAATTCGGCTTTCGCAGAGAGCACTCGACGACCCTTCAACTCATCAGGGTTGTTACCCAACTGACGGACGCCGAGAACAAGCATCAGTCCTCCGTCGCTGTATTGCTCGACATGAGTAAACCCTTCTATCGAGTCTGGCACGAAGGCCTTCTCTACAAACTAGCCCAATCCCCTCTCCCTGTCTCTTTTGTTCATCTGCGATCGTATCTTTGCGACCGCATCTGTAGAGTACGCGTCGTACCCATCCGTTCGACCGATCGTTGCAGGCATTCTTTAGGGATCTGTCCTAGACCACGTTCTGTACCTTCTGTACACGAACGAAACGACCTGTCTGTACAGCCTGGAGTCATTTATCGCTCTATGCGATGACGCCATGTTTCATGCTAGCTCAGCGAACCTTAGTTTTGCCTGGTGCAACGTCAGCTCGTCCAACTTCCAGACTGGCTTTGGAAGTGGAGAATGGCGATCAATGTGGAGAAAAACCGAGGCGATCGCCTTTTCTCATAAATTTACTTCCCGCTTCCAGTCTCTCTCCCTAGAAGGGAGTCCAATCGTATGGAAACGGTCTGTAAAATACTTGGACGTCACTGTTGACTGGCGCCTAAGCTTTGAAACCCACGTCTCCCTGAGTCTCCAGTGTGCCTGCGGCGTCAAACCCAAAATATATCCCTTTCTCACTCATCAGAGTTCAGTGCCTGTGCGCACTAAACTCACCATCTATTTGATCTTTCTCAGAGCAATATTAACATCTGCAGCCTCTGCCTTTTGGGCATAACTCAGCCCAAACATTGTCGCCTGTTTGGAAGCTTTCCAATCCCAGGTCCTCTGGTACATCTCAAACTCTCCCTGGTTTGTCAGATATGATGCTATCAGGCGAGAATTGAAGGTTCCTTCTCTCACCGAATTCGTTTGGTCCCTACCCTTCAATATCTTTGCCCGAGCCTCTGTCTTCATTTCAAGGCGGGAACTTTCTTAAATTTTTAAATAAACTTTTAACTTGACTTCAAGGCCTTGTTTTCTGAGTTACTGCGATCCATTAATCTCTTGTACCAATGAGAATTAGAATTGAGATTACCGAAAAAGACCTGTAACTCTGTTTAACAGCTGACTGGAATAAAGTCTACACACCTTGTGATATTGACGCAGTAGCTTACTATCTAAACAAGAACTTGTCTGCTATTATTACAAAGCACGTATCAGTAAGGAAATTATTGTAAAAGAAGGATCCAGCTTGGTTTTCTAACTAGACCTTAGTCCCTGACGCATACCAACTGCTTCGTTTACTTCCATATCTCTTCGTAGAGCTGAGTAAGGAGCGAATACCCAATTTTTACCCAATGGTATGAGCAGGTACGAAATCCTCCGATGTTGAATTAGGCGGGAAATGTACCGTAAAAGACACAACGTGCCATTTAATATAGGCCTACTGTACGTGTGTTAAGTAATAGTGTGTCGATAATTATAGTACAGTAACACCAGCATGACAATAGTTCACGTTTAAAATATTACTTTACTGCTTCAGTTTAATTATCTGTGTGTGTGTTAATTAACAGTGTGCGACGATCATCTATTAATTTTAATTTTATTCTTTAATACCACTGTAAGTATCAAATGTCTTCGTAGTTCGTTTTATAATATACATTTTTATTTCATTTACATTATCCGTGCGTGTGTTTATCGAGTTTGTTGTGTGATATTCATTTGTTAATTTTTTGTGATTTTTTTTAGATTTTCATAATCTAGTATTTATACCCTTTTTATTTTTGGTTTATTAAAATCAGTGAGCTTAAACAATACCTATGTTCGTAGTGCGGTAAGGATTGTGAAAATGTAGATAATCTTAACCAGCATTCGAAATTACATCCCAAAGAAGTAAACAGTGGAATGCCGGTTTTGAGCAGCTTGAAGTCACGTACACAACAATGTAACATCTGTGAAAAACAGTTTAAGCACGGATACACATTGAAGCGTCATGAACGCGAATCCCACGGTAGAGGGGTATCAGCACCGAATAAAGTTAAGTGCCCCTTATGTGTTCTTGCAGCAGCGAAGGAACAAGCATTACTTGAACACTTCGAATTCCAGCACAACATATCAGTAAAGTCTGAAATTAAAGAATTTAAGTTCTTAGAAAGTTTCTTGGAGTATAAACAAGAGACTGAAAAAGAAACATTTTCAAGTTACGTTAAAAAGCGTGGCACTCATTCTGCTACTGACAGCATAAAGAGACATTAGGCCTATAATGTATGCCGTAGGTCCGAAAAATTTGTGTCTGAAAGTAAAGGTAGACGGTACATAAAATTACAGAGAAGCAACAAAATCAATGCTGTCTGTCCTTTAAGCATTCGCGTCACTGAAAATGAAGATGGTACCTGCAAGACTACATAAGTGTCAACTCATGTAGGTCATCTAAATGACTTAATCCATTTAGGTCTTACAGACAACGAAAGAAAAAGTCTAGCTGTGGATATTGCAAATCAGATACCACTTCAAGCAATACTTAATAAAATACGCGATTCTGTTACAGGCTGTAAATTAGAAAGAATTCATTTATTAACGAAGCAAGACCTGTACAACATGGAGCACGCATATAATTTATGCTCGAAGTCGGTGAGACGTCAAGAAGATGGTACAAGTGTTGAAGCGTTAGTCAATGAGGTAATTTCCAGTGATCAGCCTTGTGTATTATTTTATAAGCTTCAAGGGGTCGTCAGAGAAACTGACCAAACTTTAAAAAAAGACGAGTTATTTAATTATAATGAACAATGTACAGAGTGAAATACTGAAGAAATATGGCAGTGATTGCATATGCATTGATGGCACCCACGATTTGAACAGTAACGGTTTTTAACTAATAACCCTACTTGTTTTGGACGACATGAGAAAGGGATTTCCTTGTGCTTTTCTCATATCAAATTGAACTGACGAAAAAGTGCTTTCTTTGTTTTTTCAGTAATCAAGGCAGAAGTAGGCGAAGTTTTACCGAAAGTGTTTATGTCCGATTTGGATGAATGCTTTTATAATGCGTGGATATCAACAATGCAAGCTCCGGCAATGACATTGTACTGCACTTGGCACGTTGACAGGGCTTGCAGAAGGAATATTAGTTCCAAAGTAAAAAGCAAAGAGAAGCAGGGTTACGTTTATAGTAGAATAGTCAGGACATTAATGCAGGAGATAGACTCTTCTGCATTCGAAAAAATTCTGCCTGAAGCAATTAGGCGACTACTTGATGATCCAGACACTTCTGAATTCGGCACTTATTTTGAACAAACGTACTCAAAAAATATTCAGTCTTGGGCCTACTGCCATCGACTTCAAGGAGGTCTGAACACCAACATGCATATGGAAAGAATGCATAATACAATTAAATATATATATATATATTTACACGGCAAAAATGTAAAACATTTGGACAAAGCTATAGTTGCTCTAATGTCTTTCGTCCGCGATAAGTTGTTTGATAGTCCTATTATCTTAAGCATAGCCAAATTAATTACAAAGTTTAAAGACATTAGAAAAAGACATAAGTCCATTACAGAAATCGACAGTAACTTAATTATCAGAGAAGAAACAGACAATGGGTGAAAGTACCGTCGTCTTCTGGCATGAAAGAGGTATATTTAGTACATGAAAATGATGTGCAGTGCAAATATAATTTGATCTGTGTAGACTGTGATGTGTGTGTACATAAATATTCATGCACGTATGTAGAATGTATGTATGTATTCATGTATTAAGTGGAATATGTATAAACATATTCATGCTGTCTGCAGGATTAACAAAGCAGGGCGTAGTTTGCAGTCGAATGTTAACAATAACGAAGACGATGGTGGCGATCGGTTGTTTGTGCATCCGGAGAACGAAATTGATACGACAGAAAAACAAGAAATTTTATTCCAGGTCAGCAAAAGAGAAAGTTTTTGACATGTATGGAGACTCAAAAAGAATCACTCAAAGGGGATTTAATTTAATTAGTTAACGATGTAGCTATATTAGAAGAACTGGAAGTGATTAAACGAGAAACTGCTACTTTAAAAACGACATTAAGTGCAATTCGCTCTCGTGTTGCAGTTCAAAATATGCCCAGCTCTTCGACTTCTTAGAAAAGAAATATCGTGCCACAGAGGAGAATTTATTGCACCAAAAAAAAGAAATTAACACACGGTACTGTTATGGTAAAGCCCAATGAAACCGGCATACAGAACACTGCTCTGTCGCTGCTGCTGCAAAAAAATGATTGTTATAAAGTTAAAAAGAATTTAAAATAATTTTTAAGTTTTAAACAGAATTTTAAATAATTTTTAAATTTGTTAGTTGAAGTATCATTATACATTATTCATTAAATTATTAAATATTCAGTGCGTGTGTACTTAATGTGCATATAGGACTATGTATTTAATAGTGTAGTTTCTTGTTAATAATTATCGATGTGTTTCGTTCCAATGATTGTCGCGCGTCTGTGAACAATTACGATTCATCCTGGATCAGCTGCTTTCGAAGTGTGTACAGTCTTACGTAACGGGAGCGTATCAGCTCTGAGTGGAAATGACAGACGAGGTAAGCATTTTTAAACAATACAAACATAAATAAACATTCAGTTGTATACGTCATAATTTGGCACGAAGGAAGTTCCGTAAAAATCGTGTTGCTCAATAAATATTTGTTTCTCAGTATGTGTCAGGTTGCCAGCTGTACTGAAACGCAATCAACCTGTACGAACATTTTTACGGAAAGACACGAACATAAGCGAAGCAGTCGGTATTCGTCAGGGGGTAAGGTTTAGTGGTTTACTATAGAGGAAATAAAATGCCTAAAGCAAAAGAGTACAGAACATTAAAAGGTTAAGAAAACGAGTATGATTCAGCATTGCGAGAATTTTCGATGTTCAGAAAGGAAAAGATGCTTCTCTGAAGAGAGAAATTAAGAATAGCAGTGTGTTATATGTGCTCTCTTTGCATCAGAATAAATTCTGTTTCCTTGTTAGATAGAAATCTTTAAGGAGGCTATAAGGGGATATGTGGAGGCCATCCTTTAAACAAAATTATTGTTTTCATTACTTCTACTCCATTCGTATTATTATTTATAATTGTTGAATTTAGTTATATATATGCGCAAAAAATTTCATCTGATTTTGATACTTCTGATGTTGAAAGTTTCAACCATGGCTACGTCCTACATTCAAGATATTCCAGCGTTTTTTTTTAGAATTTACTGTTTTGGAATTCTAAATATAGGCTATAATTCAGTAAGGGACACAAATTTGTGGAAGTTATGTACTTCGTACGACCTTTGGAAGTGGCTCATTCTTCAGGTCATATTTCCAGGACCTTGGTAAAAATGCAGTTTTTCTTAAAGTATGAAGTTTAATTAAATATAAAATAGCTATCATATTTCACAGTACGCAGATACCCTGTAGTGTTGAACATATCATTATGTCAAACATAAACACCAGATTTATAGTTTTACATTAAAAAATAAATAATATTTTGTTTTCAACAAGAATATGTTTTTTACTATTTATTACACTGTTTCAACAGTTTTATTATACATTACTGTCATCTTCAGGAACAGAATGTGCAAAGAAATAGTTATACAAATTTAAAATCTATTGTTTATAAAAGCTGTTTTTTATATAAGGCTATATGATTTATGTTTTATATTTATAAATGGTACATATGTGTGTGTGTGTGTGTGTGTGTATACATTTTTCTATAAAAATGTATCAAAATGGCGTCTTTTCAAAATGTATGCGTTTTGGCGTCTACGTGAAAACGAAGAGTATATTGAAATTTTATTGTAACATTACGTTCTTGTGAATATGTTATTTGTTTTGCATTTTATATTTCAATATACTCTTAAAATAAGCAAATAATTTTTTTGTACAAAACGCTGTCATTATGGCATCTTTCCATAATTACGACAATAGGGCGTCTTTTCAATATTTCCCAACAATTAAGCATGTGAAATGTATACTTTTTTCGAATTTTCGCCGTTTTTGCTTCCAGCGACGTTTGCCAGTTTTCAACCCCAGGTATTGCACAGTTTTCGTAGACGCTTATTTGTTTTTATGAAAGAGTGACTAACTGCAGGCGAATGGCCTGGCAGTTATTTTGAGATACTAATAAAACTCATTAAATATATAAAAACACATAATATACTTTGACCTACCTGTACAACTTCTATCCGGGGCCAGGATTCTCGTACGAACGTAAAATGTTAGCGTGATTTACAGGTTACTGAAATAAGTACCTTGACTCATTTTTTTATGAAGAGAATTACCTTTTACTTTAATTTTGAATCATTTACAATTTCTTTATACACTTTACCGCATCTGATCTAATTTTGTGAAAACCTATTGCTTGGTTACATAATCAGCGTACTATAATCTTATTTAAACTACAGCTTACCTTAATCTTTTACACACACACACACACACACACACACACACTCAAGACTGCCCAGCCTGCAATTTTTTCACGCACCCAAACACACAAAATTTATTTAACCCTTAACATTTTTTATAATAATAAAATTCCCCCCCACGCCGGCCACGCGGTCTTCGCGCACTCTCATTGTTCGGTCATACTTCTTTTTGGTGTCCGATAAAAGTCTCAGGATATGTTCTGCACTCTCACCTAACCGCGGTCAGACAGATCTTTGTTGTTCGAGCACTTTATTACTGGAAAAAAAATAAAAAAATTGTAGAGAGCCTACTTGGCCCCGTGCCGGCCGACACGTATATAGTAACTGGACTGCGTCCTGTGCTGAGCGGGAGGAACTGTGTACTCACTGCCAACAGATTTTCGTCGCCGTTCAAGCTGAATTGCTGTGGTTTATTCACTCTATGCATGGCACATAATGTGTTTTTTGTGAGGTAACCGTGGACGATATTTGTCGCTGCTAGACTGATGTCACTATCAGTGGGCGGGGCTTAACGATATTTCCTGTAGTTCGTCTTGCTGATATCACAAACTGTTTGTTCATGTGCCATTTTTTTACCGCGCCGTTGGAGTTTCACGGCGTCACTACAGCGCCCCTGCTTGAGATGTTAAGTGCGTGCATCGTCACACATGTACCGAGTTCTGAGAAAATTAGGGTGGTGCGAATTCCTTGCCGAGTTACACCACAGAAATTGCGCCTTGCCTTTGTTTCAACACTGTTTCTTGCCACGTGGTCAGTTATAATGGAAATAACGTTTACACAATATTTTTTGCAAAACCCCAAAAATGAAATAAATAAAATACAAATGCCCCATACCCGCAATAAATGAAATTACCCAATTTAGACACGTTACAATACCCCCTCAATGAGAATTCTGCTGTCCAAAACAGAAGAAATCTCATTGATAAAACCCCGAAGAGGATCGGTGAGGAACTGGTGCCAACAACCCCCTTGTTCTTACTCTTCATGGGTACACGACCCCCCTGGCTCGGCTACTATGGATGCATCTGAACGAGATCACTGGACTTCTCCGTAAGAGATCCCAACACCGAAAAATCGAACAGACAAGTACCACAGCACACCTCACCTTCTGACATGCTACCCCCCAAAATCCTCAATCCCTGGCTTAAACTATGCCAGATCCTTCACCGATATGTTTCCCCTTGTATGCAAGCTGGGCTGCCTTTAGCAGATACTGGGCTCACACACACTCACATTACATATTGACATCACATATCATAAAATTGAAAATTTTTTTTAAAAAGTTCTTTAAATTGCAACACGTTGTTTTCAGATAAAATTGATTCATAAATTTTGTCTAAAGTCTAAATTATTCTCTTCATTGTTTCCTGTTTTTATTTAAAATAAGTGAATTTAAACATTTCTTATAGTTAAACATATCCTTAACCTAACATGTAATCACTTAGAATCTAACAATACAATGCAATACAAAATAAATCAATAATCATAAACATGGGTAGCACACAAATAATAAAATAATCAATACTTAAAATATTCATTAGCTGGCAGGCGAAAAATCAAGATTTTTTTTTTCAAAAAAAATATTTTCCAAAAAATTTTAAAATTCAAAAAAAATTAAAATTTATTAAAATGTTTCCTTTACATTTAGGCATTAATTAAAACTTGGTTAAATTGATTAAAAAACACAAGTTGAATTGACTTCCATATGAAACAAGCTTAGTTGGTATATGACCTCACTGTCAGCTGATCGAAACTAGGTCAAGTCCACAACCTTGACCTACATACGTTATGTATACTTTCTGAAAATACATTTAACATCTGGAATAAGCTAACTTGAAACACAAAACATAATAAAACTAAACATTTAAAATAACAAAATATTATTAATAATAATCAAATTGACATTTAAATTATTCAAAATAAACAATTCTTGATTTTACATTTCCAAATGCTATCAAAATTTGTCACTAGTTTTAAATTAAAATTTTATATTCTTATAAATCCCTTTCTTTGCTTGACAATCTTATTCTCCATTACTGTGGGTGATGTAAATATTTATCTCATTTAATTTACTACTTGATCTGTATATGCATATAATCTTTCTCCCTCTGACTCTAACCACTAACCTGACACCCCTCTCTATCAAAATCTCTCCCAAAACACTCTCTAACCCCAACTTTTCATTAAACTCAAAACACCACCTTCTCTCTATATAAAAAAAAAAATACTCTAACCCTTTGTACATAGGATACGTGTTCCCCCCCCAAAACTCATTTCCCTTATCTGGCCCCTGGATTCTACCTAAGGCGGCCCCGTCCCACTAAAATCTATCCCAATCCCGTCCCAACTATCATTATGTTGCGGACTCCCACATTACACTACCCCTACTACAAAATTGCCATCACCAAAATCTCAATCTCATTACCTTACTATAACTACAACAAAATAACATCATTAATTATAAACATCAATATATCACTCAAAACTCTACATAAATTCTCCATAACTACTGTGTCAGCAGCAATACTTCTCAAAATTCTATAACATATATTAACTCAACACACCATTACATTATTTTCATCTCTACTATTTCAACTTTAACTTTGACTTCAACTTGGACAGATCTATATGTCCCATAAAATATTCATCACCCAAAAACTATCTCTTATTAACTTGCATAAATTATGACTTTATTTCTCATTTTATCAAATTATTTTTATCATTACTTTAAAACAGCATCGGTAATACATTAAAACATTACATTGAACATTAATTACTTGGAACATTTATAAACCATTTTACCAGTGACATGTTATTGCTGATCAGCTGATCTCCTAACACAATGAAAACACATTTCAAAATTGAACACATTACATAAAATATTTATATATATGTTTATCAATATTCGCTTCTGACCTCTACGTTTCCCCTCTCTGATTCTGATACTTTACGTTAACCGCCTGCCAGACGGTTTAATTATCTGCTTAGTTTAAAAAATACACACATAATGAAAACATATATTTTTTATCAATACCTATATCTAACGTACAACAATAAAATAATACATTTAAAATTATGGAATGAACACCTTATATTGAATGTCTGAGCGTATAGTTATTTAAATAGAACACAAGCATTTTTATTGGATCAAAATTTGAATTAGCAAAAATTTGTTGTTGTTGTTGTAAAATTTAAATTCGTGGCTCCTCTGAGTCACCTCCCATCCACACACAAAATTTCCAAATTTATTATTTTTATTATATATCATCTTTTAATTATTATTACAATTTTTTAATTATCATTTTATTGAACACGATTATTTCCAATAATCTCATTATTGAATTAAAATCTTAGTTACCTGTAAACATTTTTATTATACATGATTCATATTGTAAAGGTTCTATACTTACATTCCATTTAACATGGTATACACATAACATCTACCCCCTACACCCCAATATTTTCACCTCACCTCTGAAACATTTAACACAAATATCAGTTTACATCAAACAATTTAACCATCTATTACCAAATTCCCAAATCTCGTAAAATAAATTGAATTCATTTAAAGAATTTAATTAATTAGCATTTATATAATCACTCAAAATATTTAAAACATATCAAACTGGTTTGATTAAATTGATTACTGAAAATACAAATTACCTAGCTATCAAACAATTATAATTAGTCAATTACTGTTATTCAAAATTAATTCTGATGTTTATTTATTTAAATTGCAAAAATTTAATATTATTATCACTTGCCTACATACATACATTGTTTAGCTGACCTTCTACAATACACATAAATAAATGCACTACAATTATTTACAAATTTTTGTCATTTACTGTTCAGTTTTTTCCGCACTTCATTGTCCAAATCTGCCCTGTCAGAACCATAAAACAAAATGTTTATCACTGTCTTTTATTGTTTTATAGTTTAGCCTCCATCGTCATAGATAAGTCTTAGTGTTATATAACATTTTTCAATCTCATTAACACACCAGTTATTATTTTGTGTGTTATAACCATACAAACTAACTTCACTCATCTTACCCAAATACTCATCAAACCAGTCAACGTTAGGCATTTTTGTTAAGTCTCTGTCAGTAAATTCACTCATTATCGGGTTAATTACTTTTGTCAAATCATTATAGTCATTCTTATTCAAATATACTTTTCAACATTCTTTCCATTCGTCATACTTTCTACTCAAATTATACAATTCTGTTACTTTCTCCCCATACACTTCTCTGTTTAACTCTCTCTCATCACCACACCACATCACACTCTCACAATTATTCCGGACAGAGGGTACAAAATTACGCAACAAAAATAAACACCTTAATTCATCTACCAATACGGGACTCTTGCCCTTCAACAACAACACTTGTGAACTCATTAAATCATCATAAACATCATAAATAATAAAGGGAAAATTTACCCTCTGTCCCCACTCTACCACAACATTATTTTTTCTCTCTCTCTCTAACTCAGAAATACACATTAACCTTTCATTATCGCATTCCACAAACTCATCAGTACTTTTATTATTTATTTTCACCGTATCAGTCTCTGATACTAATTCTTCAAATACATTACTATACTCAATATTGTTATTCTCATTATTTTCAACATTATTGTTATCATTTATTAACTCTTTCTCTGATATCATATTTTTACACTTGTCATTACAATCTTCATTTGTTTTGCATTCAAAATTCTCAATTATCTTTTGTCTTTGTTTATCAAATTTTTCCACCACATTACTCTCTATTTTGTCAATTCGGTTATTCGTATTTTTTAATGAATGACTCAACGTTTCATTTAATTCATTTGTCAATTTGATAAAGTTACTCTCACAATTGATTTGTACTTTATTAATTTCAGTTTTAAGTTCATCAAATTTTAAGCTAATACTCTGTTGAAACTGAATATTCCGTTCTTCAAATTTTTTATTATTATCATTCTGTATATCTAATTTCTCATTTACATTATTTTTAAATTCCAGCATTTCGTTTTTTTTGTTCATCTAATTTGTTATTGATTTGGTTGGTATTGGTTTGTATCAGGTAAAATATATCATTTATTGACAACTCTTTTGCTCTATTCGTTACAGGAGTAGATTCTGCTTGTGCTCCACTCATTATTACCGATTGTGTCAGATTATTCTCATCTATCAGGTTTGGAGTTGTCTCCAATCCTGAATCATTTATATTATTTAATTCATTGGAAACGCTTTCTTTGACCACCTTAGGGTCTGAATTAATTTCTCCCTCCCCCGTGATAGTTACATCACTCATACTAACTTTATCTCCGTCTTCCATTTTTCTTATTTATGAGATTTTGTTCTATATAAAATTTCAATTTTAAATATTTCTGTATTATTCAGTATAATATAATTTAAGTATCGCTTAACTACCTCTTAACATCATTTACATATAATTGGTTCTCATTTCTACTTAACCTCCACATCACGCTAACATCCTATTTGTAGGTACGGTTTTTTACTTTATTTTTCTTTACTCATAAAACTGTCCCTGTCGGCTGCGCCATTGAGATACTAATAAAACTCATTAAATATATAAAAACACATAATATACTTTGACCTACCTGTACAACTTCTATCCGGGGCCAGGATTCTCGTACAAACGTAAAATGTTAGCGTGATTTACAGGTTACTGAAATAAGTACCTTGACTCATTTTTTTATGAAGAGAATTACCTTTTACTTTAATTTTGAATCATTTACAATTTCTTTATACACTTTACCGCATCTGATCTAATTTTGTGAAAACCTATTGCTTGGTTACATAATCAGCGTACTATAATCTTACTTAAACTACAGCTTACCTTAATCTTTTACACACACACACACACACACACACACTCAAGACTGCCCAGCCTGCAATTTTTTCACGCACCCAAACACACAAAATTTATTTAACCCTTAACATTTTTTATAATAATAAAATTCCCCCCACGCCGGCCACGCGGTCTTCACGCACTCTCATTGTTCGGTCATACTTCTTTTTGGTGTTCGATAAAAGTCTCAGGATATGTTCCGCACTCTCACCTAACCGCGGTCAGACAGATCTTTGTTGTTCGAGCACTTTATTACTGGAAAAAAAATAAAAAAATTGTAGAGAGCCTACTTGGCCCCGTGCCGGCCGACACGTATATAGTAACTGGACTGCGTCCTGTGCTGAGCGGGAGGAACTGTGTATTCACTGCCAACAGATTTTCGTCGCCGTTCAAGCTGAATTGCTGTGGTTTATTCACTCTATGCATGGCACATAATGTGTTTTTTGTGAGGTAACCGTGGACGATATTTGTCGCTGCTAGACTGATGTCACTAGCAGTGGGCGGTGCTTAACGATATTTCCTGTAGTTCGTCTTGCTGATATCACAAACTGTTCGTTCATGCGCCATTTTTTTACCGCGCCGTTGGAGTTTCACGGCGTCACTACAGCGCCCCTGCTTGAGATGTTAAGTGCGTGCATCGTCACACATATACCGAGTTCTGAGAAAATTAGGGTGTTGCGAATTCCTTGCCGAGTTACACCACAGAAATTGCGCCTTGCCTTTGTTTCAACACTGTTTCTTGCCACGTGGTCAGTTATAATGGAAATAACGTTTACACAATATTTTTTGCAAAACCCCAAAAATGAAATAAATAAAATACAAATGCCCCATACCCGCAATAAATGAAATTACCCAATTTAGACACGTTACAATTTTTTTTCCTTCGTTCACCCGCTAACTTTACAACATAATTTTAACTAGTAGTGTCAAATATTTATCAACAATTTTTAAACTTCACTATCCAATTCTATTAACCGTGGTAATATAATTATTGTGTTTTATGAAGCATGCCAACGTAGCATACTGGCCTTTCGAATTATGTAAAAATTGACCACTTCTCATCGGACCAGATAACATAATTAACGATGATGTTAATATTTTCTCACATGCATTGACACCGGGCGATAATGTAACGTTGATCTCATTTACTAGAGAAATTTCCTACGCATATTGGCAGTCAAAAGTAATAAATGTATTGCCAAACGTAATAAACATATACTAGTTATATAACTAATATAATCAGTTATATTTTTTGTCAGTATTCATCATTATACATACAGTATTTTGAAGTAATGCTATAAAACATTTATTTGTATCAGTTTTGCGATTAACAAAATTTTATAATTTTAGTTTGTAGTTCTGTAGTTCTTAATAGTCTATAGTTCTGTTTGGGATTGAGATTGGTAAATAGATAGATAGATAGATAGACAGACAGATAGATAGGTAGATAGATGGAGAGAAAGAGAGCGGGAGGGGGGAGAGAGAGAATTAGTAAAAGGATAAAAGTGTGTAATTAAGAGAGTAAGTGAGTAGGAGAGAGAGGATGAGTAGGGAGAGAGAGAGAGAGAGAGCTAAATGGGAGTCAAGAGTCAGACACACAGATAATGGCAGAAAGCTACTGTACGTATTTTTTTGGTAATAAGAGTTCTATGTTTATTAGTAAGAGATATAAAGAAGGGGGAGAAAAGAGAGAGAGATAGAAGAAAGGAGAGCGATCAAATGTGCAAAAATGTACAAAAATAATTACTTCTTGTGTTAGAGACAGACGGAGAGTAGGAAGACAGAGGGTTGTGAGATAGCAAAAATTGTTTGTGTTATATTAGTTCTATTTGTGTTAGAGATAACAGCAAGATGACGCGAGACGCAGGCAGGGAAAGTGAGAGAGAGACACACACAATATTAAAATGTTTTGGGTTGAGGGTACTAGAAGTCGTCGGATACCTGCTTTACATCTATTTTAATTTTTTTAATTTTATTTTTTTTTATATTTTTTCTAATTTACTTGTACTATAGCTAAATTTATTGACCACAAATTACTGTATATTCAATTTAAAAATTGCATGTAAAAATAATGAATAGCCGCTAAAAATTCATTAAACCATTCTTCTGCAGAAAAACACTTTTCTCCAAATATATTCAATCAAATACATCTGAAATGTATAATAGACATTCTGCTGACTCTTCTCCGCGTATCACACTTAATTTTGGACCATTAGTTCTCGATCGTTTGTGTGTGAACAGCAGAATTGCGAGGACATACAAAATTAAGCGAATGGTTCACAGACAGAAGTAGGCCTCTATACCCATACATTCGGGTATGTATGGGTACTCGCGACTTGTACCCGTGCCACATATCTGCAACTAATGTGGTTCCTGGTTCCATATTATTTAAAATTACACAATATACTGTAGTGAGTTTGCATCACGTTTATCCACCACCTTTAGGAACAACTTCTTTATTCTCCTGCAAATGCTCCCAAGTACCCACGGAGTTTTGGTTATTCGGCCTCTGTTGTACTTCCTTCAAGCAAACGCACTTTCATCAATTTCAGTATCTCCCGGGCCGCCAATTTTTGAGCTGTTGTCTATCAACCAGACAGTAAGGATCTATTTATTTATTAATTTTTGCGTTGTTTTCCTGTTTATGTCGATCTGTTTTGAAATGACTGAAATTTGATATTTCAAAATCCAAGTACACACACAGTACAGATAATGCAGGAACACGCGCTATTCCGAAAAAGTGTAATCATGTATGTTTGTTGTAGCTCTGCAATTCCTTCTACCACATCTGAAGGTGACGTTTCTTTATCCTTTTACATTTGTTAACATATTACCATCATACTTTACACATTGTATTGATAATTAAACACGTTATTATATCAGAGGCTTCTGATTGTCATGCTTCTGCTCAAGCCAGTATTACAGACACATCTAATGAATACACACAGTATTGTTTCTCTTGAGGGCGTAAAACAAATTGGTATTCATAACACAGACTGTAATGCACTTATTTTCCAAAAGAACAATATTGAAAACTACTCGAACCATTTTAAAAATTTTTCCCGAGTGTTCTTTTTTTGAAGGAATTAAATAAAAAATGCTAGCGAATGTTTTTAACTTGATTATAAATAGAATGAACTGAATAACAAGGAACCTACAAATTGTATAAAACATTTTGATTATTTACTTACCATCTAGTAATACCAGGTCTAAAAAGTTTCGTTATTTTTAATAAGAATTATGTTCCTTCTTTAATAGTGGCACATCGAGAACTGGACTGGATTACTACCTGATTTGACCTGAATTGTAAATTTTAGGATATGAATTTTCGTTATTTAAAGCGTATCAGAGAAGAACACATGACAGTAAAGTCTTGTGAATCAACGGCACTTTTAATCTTAATTTAAATTAAACTTTGTAGTTCATACTTAATAAAAATACAAATACATAATAAATGCAATCCAATTTAAGCATCTTATTTTAACAGCTGAATAAAGTAAATACATTTCATTTAACGTTACGGTATTCTGTACAATATGTTTACCACAATAAGCACAAGTCTAAAAAGGTTGTATCTATAAAATACCCACGATTGGAGTCTTCAACATCAGATTGTTGAAATGTCATGAGTTTATATGTGTGTATACGCGCGTGTGCCTGTATTCGTGCGTTTAAGCCAGGCCATAAACTTAATACTAATAACTTAATTAGGAATATTAAGCAACGGAATATTTGCTAAGCTGAAAGCATTTTAAACTAATGAACACTAAACTAAGAGAACATTACTTTTGTTCTTATAAAACTTACGTGAACACTGAAATATTTCTGGAGTATATTTGTGTAAATATGTAATAAAGTAAGAGTAGTAATGTAAATACTTGTTATACTGTTACGTATAATTTAATGATAAAAATTAGGTTTATCAGAAAATGTAAATAAATTATCTAAAATGCACATTATTACTTTAAAATATCACTGGTTTTTACGCGGATATAAAGCATTGCCTTCTTTTATTCAACTTGTCTGGTGTTTATATTCACACAACAGTTGTGACTACTTATCCAAGACCGGACATGAATGAATACGAGTTTGTTTATTCGAACAGGACTGCGTATTATGTCTTCAACTGGCTTGTGTGCGTAGTATACACAAGGCAGCTGATGTCTCATATTACATAGTTCTCCTTGATTGTGTGCGTAGCATACGCAAGGCAGCTGATGTCTCATATTACATAGTTCTCCTTGATAATACCACATCTGACAACAATTGCTGCATACCTTCATGAAACATTTTTGTTAGTTATCAGTTCGAAAATTTTACACATGTCAATTGTAGTAAGCAATTCGAACTAACCAGTTACACGGCCGTGAATTGATCACAGGACTTATCTGGATGTTATCGAGGAATAGTTATTTCGGGACAAAAATCTCGTAACTAATAGAATTTTCGTAAGAATGTATATAACTATTTCTTCAGGTTACAAATAAAACATTTCCACGAGAGATTACTGTCTATTATGAAACCAAGATATTTCATATGTTTAGTATGCTCTGTCACCAAGCAGCTGTACATGCTTGACATGTTTGACATGATGATTCATAAAAAACAATACGAAAATTCAACCTTGTCTCTCAAAAAGAAAATCATATATTTTTTTACTTAAAACCGTACTGTATTTTACTAAATCAATATTTCAGTTTATCTAATTCGACAATTCTTTAACTGGGAAATAAAAAATACGTACAATAGTTATTTATTTTTAATTTACTGTTTTAATAAACATCGTGCCATGGCTGACACTTTTTGCTACAGTCTATTTCTTGATGTATATAATATATTTAATATTTATTAAAAAACCAAAAACCAACGGGAAGCCATAACAACCGCCAACCAGCACACAGGTACTACACAATTTTCAAAATTGGGAGGCTCATGATGGGAACACTAAGGGTACCGAAACATGTTCCAAAATAGGGGAAAAATAACATCTTGAGGTAAAATAAATATAAATTTTAAATAATATATATATATATTTAATATATAAAAATAATTTTTGTACAGTTCTATTTTGTGTTTCAAATTTTTTTAAAGTAAAGTACTGGATTGTATATACTGAGACGATCGAGCGAGAGGGAGAATTGCAGTACATTGCCATCTGTCTGTTGGCAGGTTCGAATGTGCTTCGCTGTTGGCCGCTCATTTCCCTTGAAGCTTCCAGCATATTCACATAGAGTCGGCTTGTGTCTACAGTATTTGCGATGAGTACTGTTACATGAGCAAAACGCGACAGTGATTTTCGTAATGAATTTGAGCGTAGGAATTTCTATACACATGTATTGAGTGTTATCGCAGGGCAGGTACATCGTATGCCCATCTGTTTTTCATTAATCTTTTATTGGAAGAATCTACCACATTTAAGCACTGTCTGAATGGAATGAATATTTAATGTTTTTACTGTCATTCCTTGCGTTTCGTTAACAAGTCAGTAAATGGTAATTTCAATTCTTGTCATAACGGTCTATTCCCTTCCAGAACTCAGGTAAGTACGCAACTGAAAGAATTACTTCTTAACAGCATTAATTTTGTCCAAAACATCCGGAAATATAATAGTATGAGGGCATTCTCTTACTTTTTGGTCACGAAAATCATATCCCTGGTACAGGTTTCTACTCCTTAAAATTTTAGGGACAGATTCACAGATATATTTCTGATTATTTACCACTTGCTGGCGACAAACCTTATTCTTTGGCAGAATATGACATACGTATTGTTCGTAATGAAAATGAAGAGTTTCAACATTCGTTACTCACAATCCTGGCAGCTTTCTGGCTAATAATCCTTATGCACTACACGGCCGAGGTTATCGAACATGAAGGAGCAGACTACGTAACATGATTCTTCGGTACCAGGATGTGATGGCGATCGCACAGTACGCAAATCTGGAAAACTGGACAGGTTTTTAACCATGACCTGCAATTCGAAATGGACAGATATAACTTCTTAACTTGGTGAAAATGAAAAATCTGCCGATCGTCGTGATAGGTTTCTGGAGTGTTTGTTGCAAACTCAACTAGTGATAAAAATGAGTTACTAAAAAATCACTCATTGTGAGCAGTTGTTGTCTACACATATTTATTATTGAATCCCAGAAACGTGGATTAATACACTACCTGATGCTTCTCCCAAGTTTTGTGCGGAGAAATACCTGACCCAGTTAGTTTTCCAAGGATTCATAAAATTGTTATCTCGACTATGATACTTGGATCTTGTAGAGCTCGTAATCCTAATGTTTCTTGCATGATTGATAGAATGTGTACACATAATAACCGAGCAACTTTTTCCATTCAACTACTGAAAATAACAATGGTTATCCAAAGTACCGGAGACGAGATGACGGAATTGTTGAACTAAAAGGAATATATAATTTGATAATCGTGATTCGTTCTCTACAATCGCTTCCTAATTCTACAGTACAATGCTCACATCAATATTGAAAACCTATTCCAATACATGTATAAATAATGTGACTCAACATGTATGCAATTCGTAAGAAGCATCAGTGACGATCATTAACTGGATATGTTGTAACTATAACATATGCGAATATGCCATACTTGAGCTCTCGTCAGATATTCTGTGCCTTCATTCAAAATAAATGCATGATCAGTCACATACAATCGTTCGCTTAGTTATGCTTGAAGATGGATATTATAATGTGTATTAGGGCAGGGGATGAGAATGCAATCCAAGGACCTGCAACAAAACGCACAACATTGATGAAATCATTGTTTGATTTTAATCAATGCGATCCCTGTGCTTGTCAATTCCTGTATAGTGGCATTTCAGGACTTTACGGATTCGCTGATAACAAATGGACTCCAGGAAAGAGAGATGGTTGCAAAATGATCGGGAGAATGTACACTGTCGTACCAAACGATCATAACAGATTTTACATACATATGTTACTATGTCATATTAAAGGAGGAACATCATTCGCATGTCCACGCAGCTACATCAATACATACGCAACTTATAAGCCATACAAAGGAGAGGCTCTTGCATGTGGGTTACTTGAAATTGACACAGATTCGCACAAATGTTGGGAGGAAATGCAGAGCACATACTGTACATGTCGTGTCAACTACAAGAGTTGTTCTCATTAATGTGGTACTTCTACAAACCATCATTACCGTTTCAAGTGTAAACGATTATCAAAACACTAATGTAGACGATACGCAGGCCCTTGAAGGAAATGCAGCATTGCAGGATATACATTACATTCTAAGAAGTAATGGTTTGGAGTGCAGGAGCATCGGCTTGCCAATACCAAATAATCCAATGCTTATTACCCTGTACGCAATATGAATGAAGAGGCCAGTCATGGTGCTAATATACATAGCAAAATAATGAAAAAAAAATTAGTTGTAAATAAAATTATGTAGGCCATAGCAGGCGAGACAATTGAGAAGCTTTTCTTCTTAGAAGCCGCAGCAGAACGTAGCATGACCTACGTATCGCAAATATTCTGAATATTGTTAGGGAACAGGCTCATTTAGCATTGGTAACAAAATGGACATGCAAACCTGCGCAATTTTTGGTTGCAGGAATTACACTCCATTAGTTATTTGGTCTTCTTGTTCCAGTGTTGCCTTCTTCAGTTTCCTCCATTAAGACTATGTCAGGAAAAGCTACAGTTCTACACAAAGAGTCAGTTATTCTAATTGATGAGATGTCAACGATCTCTGCAGTAGCAGTATGGATCATTTACTTTGAAACATAATGAAGTGTATAGTTCGGTGTATACTTCGAGACATCCATTATTATGTATAGTTCAGATGGATGGAAAAGTGATACTTTTAGTGGATACTTCAGACAGGTCTTAACGTTAGTCCCAAAGGCGGGACAAACAAACAAAACTTTGACCTTTATAACCATACTGTATTTGACCTAAAATATATGTGCCAGTGCTAATGAACAACAATTTGTGGAGTGGAAACTTCGATTGGGGAACAGAACTTTTCCTGTGATGGAAACACAGCACGATGGAAATATTTTTAATATTCCCAGCAGATTTATATGCAAGAAATATTCAGTTGTTAACCATGTATTTGGCAAAATTAATTGGATGGAAATAATGCAAATTATTTCAAATAATAAGTTTATAAATAAAATAAAATAATATGTTTAGAAACTCAAACGCGAATTATTGAGTGTCCGTTAAACGACAACTGCAACCTGATCAACCAAAGCTGAGGTGTGTTTACTTTCAGGGGATTTTGACAGAGTAGGCCTACTGCAGTGTAGACTCGATCTATGACAAGATGGTGATACGGCATATACAAAGAACGTCGTATACACAGAAATACTGTTAAAGAACGATGCAACCACCTAGGCTACTTTTATCACCGACGACTAACAGCGCAAAACTGGTGGGAATAAAGTTTGTTTTTGAGTTTATTGAAATATTAAATAAAAGGAATTCTTAATAAATTTGTGTCTCATTTCATTGAAATAACTTTAAACATTCTCAATAAATTGGCGTTATTGCCCCACCAAACCACCAGTTAGTTACAAAATTTTACACTCTTCATCTGAAAATCGCATATAACTTAAAGAATCTAAACTAAAGTGTAAATTTCCGGTAAGCTACTGTCGTTGTACCACTGAGTTTTCACTCATGAGAATATTTTTCTGTATTAGCGTTGTAATAATAAAACAACGGGGACAAAAACACAATTGTTATTATATTATTCAAAACTGCACAGACTTCTTTATACAGAAAACTATCTAAAAATATAGTTGTCATTGACACTCTAACTAAACAAAATTTGAAATAATTGCACCCTTTCCACTAAAATACGTTCTTAGTTTGTACTTTACAATATAAGCTTTTGTTATATTTAATACAAGATTAAATAATAAATAAAAATATGCAAAGCACAGTGCGCTTATTAATCAGTAATGGTCAGAATATTTTAAAACATTTGCTCTTATTCGTTGGAAAACATTTAAGAAAATTAAGCGTAATGCTTAATTATACCACGCAAACTAAGCAAAGATCCGCATGACAACGAGAAAAAAATTCTTGTAGACTGTCAACATAGTATCAGCAGTAAACAAGTTGCAAGTGTCTTGTTGCTATGAGTGAGTTTTGGCGCTCTTTGCCCGAAGAAAATTGGCAACACTGTATACACACGACATGGATACGAATGTATTGTGGCAACGTGTGTATGGAGTTCACGAATTATAATAAGCGTGGCACGGTTGCCACAACAATGGATATAGAGTGTATCCATAATAAGTTGGTGTGTATACAAAAATTAATGAAATTGTGAAAATCAGAGGTAAAAGATCTATGTTGTAGCATGTTTAACTCTGACGTTGCCACTTGTACGTGTGTATGAACTTGTGCCACTAATGCTGAGAGACATGTGTGTGTGTGTGTGTGTGTGTGCATGCGTGCGCGCGTCATGAGTGATGACAGTGACGATGATGAAGATGTTGCTGATGCGTTCTTGGTCTCTATGGCTTGTTGTTGATGATGGTTCAGTGTTCCTCCATAAATCGTGGAGTATGGTGAAGATGTTCAAATCGATCGGCAGGCCAGCAGAGTGATGTCATGTGAAGATTCCTTGAGTCTGAATTTGCCCAAAATTGCTGGAGGTATTTATACTAGATGGAAAACTGACAGGTCAGATACTTTCGACTTGCAGATTGTGTCGATTTTTGCGTAGCATCTCTTTGATTAGTGATCACTTTTTAGTACATTTTCCCAGTCACGTACAATTTATCGTAACGCGAGTGATTTCATTGTCTTCGTAATTTCTCACTGGTCACTTACGTATAACTCAGTTGTTAATTACAATAGTAATTAATATTAATTTATATATCATCTTTATTACTGCACTTTTCTGTAATAATTTTGCATCACCATATGCGTTAAATGTCCTTAATCTAATGTTTTTAGAATTGTGGTATGTCTTTGGTAATAGGTAAAAAAACCTGATTAATGACAAACCAACATAATAATTATTATCGTGTAATAATTATTATATTATATTATAATATAACATAATAATTTATTATGCAATATTATAATTTATATTTTTTGTATTTGAAGTGTACTCAGCGTAACTATCTAATAACCTACCAGCTATGTCATGGGATTTCTGTTTGTTATTGTATGTCCCTTTTGTTGCACAATAAATTTTATGTGAGAAGAGAGGAGAAATATTTTGTGGCGTGGAATAAATACTAATGAAACATTAATTTATTAAAAAAAAAAACCAAATTCTTTAAAATTTAAAAAGAAATGTATTAAAAGTTGCCTTTTAAGAGAAGCCGTTTTCATGTACTGGTCACAGTATTCACTTTATAAATTACACATAAATTATATGCAAACAAATAAAACAAACACATGCGAACATGTAAATAAGGAACAAACGCATATTGTAGCATGACAGATAATCCACTAAGTTATAATTCAAATATGATCATAATTACATTTAAATTAATTAACTCAAAAGAAGGTTCGAAAGAAAATAACGAATTATCAAATAAAAATAATTAACTATCAAATGAAAATAATCAATATCAAATGAAAAGAATTAAAAATCAAATGAGAATAATTAAATATCAAAGTGAACAACACCACCATAAAAGAAAAATATAATTAAATTAATAAAATGCAATGATAAAGTATCAAGGAAATTAAATCCAAAGGAACTCATATAAAAAATCAGGAGGATACCCAGGAAGGTTAGGAGCAGGTGATGAAGAAGATACCCCGAACCCAGGAAGGAACAGGAAGGTTAGGAGCAGGTGATAAAGAAGATACCCCGAACCAACCAAAGGACATAAGGAAAAACTTACCTTGGAAAACCCAAGACAGAAGAAATGAAGAAAAAGAAGATGTAGGATGGGAGAACTACGAAGAATACCCATAAAAAACCTATTAATAAAAATAACATACCCAGAACCAAATATTAATATAACCCCAAGAAAGTATAACACCCCAGAAACTCATGTAAAATAATTATAAACAAAAGTGTTTAGTAGTAAATAGAAGTGCACCAAAGAAAGTTATTATGTAATAAAATAAGCAAATCTTCACCTTCCCTTATAACTAAAGGTTTGGTCTTAAAATATTGTAGAACTCAAATATAAATAAGAACCAACAGTGTTAAGTGTACCAGTGCAAGTGATTTCTATTTATATTATTATTATATACACACCACCAAAATCAGTAAAATTCCATTTTCAAATCAACGAATAAGGCCTTTTCGAAATATTAAAATTTCATCTTCAGTTCGTATACTGTAATGTTCCTGTTATGATGTTATTCTGTAAATGTATAATTGCTGTTAACTGTGTCTAGTACCTCTCACTGTACTTCATTTTGAACTTTCCACTGCCATCATTATTGGGTGAAACCAAGCCAGATATGTATTGAAACAATTGATAATTTTCAAATATTTCTATTTAATAAACTTCAAGTGTAAAGGTGTAACTTATATTTTAACTATGTACAATCAAATAACTTTAAGTTTTATTATAAATACAGAAATGAAATATCATGAAGTATTATTATGAAATATTTTAAATATTTCATAAAAGAGGCCACATCTTTTTATCAAAAGACATTCATAGAAATGCAAAATTATAAAGAGAGCTGAGGGGAAATAATTACTGTGATAGGGGATTAAAAAATGTAATATACAATTAAACAGAAAGGACTGTAATTAGTTTAAGTTTAAAGAAAAAATTAACAGTCAGTGGCTAATTATGTTCATGTTTAGAGCCTAGGAACTCAACATTTCAATGTGTTAATATTATATAGAATAATAAGTAATATAAGAATGTTTATTATGTATAACAGTGTGCATACAACCTAAAGTATTTCTGTATGCATACTAGACTAATTTATCAAATGTTTGTTATGTATTTCCAGAAATAGTTAAAACCCAAAATTTCTAGCTTTAAAGACTGTTCATAATTTTCAATATTGTTTTTTATAGTATGAGCATGAATACAATGCTACATGTTTCAATAGTTGTATAAGGAATTTTTATTTGATATTATGTTAACTTTAGACAGTCAGAGAGGGTATATAATTGATAATATTAAAAAACCAATATATGTAAAACAATAGAATCTAGGCCAAAATGGAAATTTCAGTAACATTAATATTTGAGTAAGGAAGTTAAATAAACCAAGCAAACTAATTAGATTTATATAAGGTAGATCAATCACCAACTACTATAACTGAAACTATACTTTAAAAGAATCATATAAAAGATTGTATAAAATTATTAAAAAATTTCAAAATGTAATGCCTAACCATTTCAAGGAGAAATAGTAAATTCATGAATTCCAACTAAAAGGATGATCAAATTGTTAAATTTATAAGAAATTAAGGAAAGGTCAGGATTTGTATCAATCAGAAATTTATTATAATCATATTTATAACACCTAACATGGCTAATATTTTGGGCAAGAACAGGAACCAGATATTCCAAAAAGACAAATATAGCAATTTTAACAAAAATCTTTATAAATATGGCCTATGGCATATCAAATTAAAGAGTTAAAGAAACCAATTATGTAATTAATAGTTCATGAAAGTAATCCATAAACAAAAAATATTCTGGATATAATGTATTTTATGATCACATGAATAGGAAGTGAAAAATATTTAAACAATACTTTTTTCATATTAACTTGGCAAGATATTTCATGAGACGAAGGAAGTAAAACAGTTCTTAATTATCATTCAACGCGAACGGTTGTTATAAAATCGCTCTAAGAACCTATATCGAATATATAAAATGGCATATAAGGTTATGCAGTTATGCAGTAAAAAGTAAAGAAAAACGAGAGTTACCGAAATAGTCGTTTTAACTTAAAATCAGTGAGACACACCACCACAAACAGTGAGAACAATAAATACTGAACAGAATACTTGTGAAATAAACTAGTAAAACTATCACACATTAAGAATTCACGTTACAACGAAACTCATGATCATAGCTACACACAAACGAAAATGAAAACACCATTATACCAAAACAATTAAAGCCAGTGAACGAAGAACACTTAAACAGGACACCTCAAACAACACAATAGACATTATACACTATTCCGGAGATAACAAAACAGTTGTGAAGGTAATTTTATTATCAGAATTTCCAACCAACATTTAGCAGTTTTCGTCTATAACGAGGCGTGCCGCCATTTTGAACTCCCATGATGCAAAGTGTTTGCCAGCAACGGTTCGTCGCTACATCATTGGTCTGCATATTGTAATTTTATAAACATATTTTATTATAAACCTTGTTATTTATTAATTATTAAGAATTCTATTGTACATGTTATACTTTCTATGCTTGTCCCTTCTCTGACTATATAACTATAACCATTAAAAGAACCATTCTGAACATTCATATAATATAACCTGTTTTGTAAAATCGATTTATCCCTGTACAAGAGTCAACATCATATCAATATCGATTTTCAATCGATATTTTACCAGTAAATGTTAATAAATCAAAATAATTCTATTTCGTTTTAAAATTATTTCACACATTAATATAAGAGTGTTTATGAACAACAGGACTTACTGGAAGACGACCTTTACTAAAGGAAAGTGATAATCTGGAGTATAGAAGAAAATCATCAATCGATTAGGAAAGTAAGACAATCTGATTAACTCCAGATTCATTTACGGTCAACCAGAAGTGCAGATATTAACATAATAAACTCAAAGAATTTTAAAATTTTGACGGAATTTCACAACAAGAATTATTTATAAATTATTCAACAACAAACAAACATAAAAATTTTTTTAAAAAAATTTTTTTTTAATCAAATTAACAATTTTTTTTGTACATTACAGAATTATTTATTTGTAACAGCGTATGAACGCGTTTAGTTACAAATTGGCTTCCAACTAGAGGGCTTCAGTTAGCGATTGGAAGACAGTAAATTACCCAATTACTAATTAAGCTTGGCAGTGGTTATACTGTCAAGAAGGAGGCAACATGCAGCGTCGTGCTACGTCTAAGAAGAGGGCGGCAGAGGCCGAACAAGAAATCGATATGGGAGATAAGGAGGCAACACCCGTAGAAGATGTGGAAACATTATTAACCCCAATGGAACCGAAACAAACCACTCCACCAGAGGAACAACCTGGAGTACCAACACCAACAGGGGATGTTAATTTTCAGGAAGCCCTAATGAAAATGATAATGAAGTTGAATCAGGAATTAAAGGAAGACTTGCATAAAAAAATGGTTGCAATTGGAGATACCAATAAGGAAATGAGTGAGAAAATGGACGAAAATAGTAAGAAATTGGATTCTACAAAGGTAGACTTAAATAAGAAAATGGATTCTACAAGAGAAGAATCATGTAAGGAAAGGAAGGAAGACAACCACTCCTTAAACAAAAAGTTAGAAGAATTGAAGGAAGACAACCAATCCACAAAGGAAGAATTGGGCCGTAAGATTGAAAATACCAATAAGAGGATTGAGGAAACCAGTAAGAAGATGGAAGAGAAGATGGAGGAAAACAGTAAGAAGATGGAAGAGGACAACCAACAATTAAGGGAAGAGTTAAGGGAGAATAGTAGGAAGATAGAAAACGACAACCAACAACTGAGGGAAAAGTTGGAGGAAAACAATCAGAAGATGGAGGAGAAACTGGATGAGAATAACCAACGGTTAAGAGAAGAATTAAGGGAAGTCAACCAGAAAAACATGAACAAGGTAGACGAGAGAATAGAGTTGGCGAAGGAAGAGTTGAACAGGAAAATCAACTACAATAAGAGATCCATAGTTAAAAAATTGGAACAAGAGACAATCATAGTAAACCAACAGATCAGGGAAGTGGATGAAAGATGTCGCCAAACAGAGAATGAAGTACAGGAAGTCAGGGAAGAAATAAATACTGAAATTACCCAGATCAAAGAACACCAGAAGACTAAATGGGAAGAAGGCCGAAAGGAAACCCAGGAGGAAATAAATAAGGTGCGAAACCAAGTCACAGAAAGGTGTGACGGAATGGAAGCGGTAATGACCAATATCACCGGACAAGTGCGGCAGAGCCAGGAAGAGATGGAGGTAATCCGAAACCGACCGACTAACTTCACTAATTTCCCCATGAATGAGAGTCGGGAGTGGTTGAACTTCCGCCAATATAAACGGAAGCCCATGGAGTTCTTGGCCCAAATAGAGGAATACATGGCCAAACACGGGGGCAACAGATGGGTCAATAACCGGGAGCTGTTAGACGAGTCATTTAGAGAAATGGCCAATCATTGGTGGATGGCCAACCGTTCTGACATCGAAGATTACCAGCAGTTTAAGAGCCTATTTAAGGCAAAATACTGGTCTGAGACTACACAGAATTTAATCCGAGACAACATCTGTCATGGCCGTTACAACCAACAGGCGGGTAGCTCAATGACTGCGTACTTCCTCGGCAAAGTGTGTATGGCCAAACATTTGGAACCAGCCATACCGGAAGAATGCCTCATAAACAAGTTGTCATATCATAATGATGAGGAGGTGATTCGAGCAAGGAGAGGCAGCCAAATTAAGACCATACAAGCCATGACAGAACTTCTCGAAAACTATGAGAATGAGGAGTACTACTGACAAAGCCGGAGGAGGAATGATCGGCCAGAACCTAGAAACTATCCATATACCAACAACGGTACAAACAACAACAATAATGGATACCAGGGAAACGGAGCCAATCCACCGAGTAACAACAATAATAATAATAATAACAATAACCCTGTTCAAGGGAATCCAAATGATAATCAAACAAATAATGGTTATCAGGGTAACCAAAATCCCTACTACCCAAACCCTAATAGTCAGAGAAACCCCAATTATAATAACAACGAACGTTATTATAATAATAACCGTGGCAATCCACAAAATAATAATAATAATAATAGGTTTTCTCGACCGAGGGTGAACTTTATACGAGCAGAAGACGGTCACCAACGTCGGTACTACCATCAGCGATGCAACAGCTATCATGAGTATGAAGATCGGCGAAGGAGCCGAGAACGTGACGTACCAAGGTACAATCGTGCTAGACGGAGTACCAGTCTAGACAACACAGAACGGCTGACAAACCACGAACAACCGTTGGATCATCGAACAGAGCGGCAGGGACCCACTCAGGGTCTCCCGACTGAGGCATCAACCAGTGCGACCCATAATAACAATGATGTCGAACATTTAAACGGGAGGAGGCAGTAATAAATCACATAGACCCTTTGCTGCTCCTGACCCCTGGGTATATAAATGAGTTACCAAAAGCCACTGAACTTAATCGTATCACAATAATAGGTTGTAATTATCTAAAAAACCTCCGACATGAATTATTGGAGGAGGACGAAACTAGTCCCAACAATAACATAAATAACGAAATAATACACGTCAATGCTGAGGTAGAAGGAGTCCCCGCTAATTTAATGATCGATACTGGTTCCAACGTCTCTATAATTAGTATGACAGAGTTGGAGAGAATACAGAGGGAATGCGGAAGAGTACTACCGACATTGCCGTTGAATAATATTATTTTATTAGGTGCAACCGGCCGCCAAAACAAGACAATAAGAAGACAAGTCTCCGCCAATGTGATGAGCTGTGGTATAGCTATTGACATGGAATTCTTAGTGGCAACCGGGCTGCCATTTAATATATTGGTGGGATGCAATGTGCTCAGGCGGAACTCCGCCATAATCGATTTAAGAACGGAGAAATTGTCACTTTTTACGAACGGACAAACTTGGACGGCTGACTTGGTTGGTAGCGACAGAATAATTCCCAGCGGTCCACCAACAGATCCGTAGGATCAATTACATAAACAATAATCGTATGATTGAGAGGATAATGGACGATAACGCTAATGAGGATTTATGGTCACAAAAGATCCAGGACATAGGGATTTCCGGAGCGGTATTATAGGGGAAAGGTTGACCACACACCAAGCGGACACATTAATAAAAATTTACGAACAATACAGATCAGTATTTTCTGACGAGCCCGGTAAAGTAAAAAACTTCCAGTGTACTGTACAATTTTGAGACACAGTGGACTTTAACCGGAAGTCATACCCCATCGCGCACAGTGGACTTTAACCGGAAGTCATACCCCATCGCGCAATCACGAAAGGAAGCAGTAAGAGCTGAAAGAACTAAGATGATTAACCGTGACATAATAGAGAGTAGCCAATCCCCATATACCAGTCCTATCGTGGCTATTCGTAAGAAAAACGGACAAGTCCGTCTATGCCTAGATGCGCGAGAAATTAATAAAATGATTATTAATGACAGGACTTCGCCCGGTGAGATTGAAGAGATTTTAAAACGTTTCCACGGTACCAAGTACTTTAGTACCTGGGACACGGTGTGCGGCTACTGGCAGGTGGAATTGCACCCACAGAGTCGCCAGTATCTGGCATTCATATTCGAAGGGCGTAACTACCAGTTTAAGAGATTGCCCTTCGGACTCGTGAATTCGGTCGCAGTCTTTGTACACTGCATGGACCAGATACTTGGCCAGGAAGCCCTACAATTCACCACCGTGTACGTAGATGATTTACTTGTATCCTCAGAAACTTGGGAGGAACAGTGCTACCGTGTGGAACATGTGCTAAAGAAATTGGCTGCGAATAACATCACGCTCAAGCTAGAAAAATCTCAGTTCATAGCGAAGGAAATTCAGTTCTTGGGCTTTATACTAAATGACCAAGGAATCTCACCATCGGCTGAAAAAGTAGAAGCGATTCAGAAATTTCTGATACCAAAGAATTGCAGGCAATTACAGTCATTCCTGGGACTCTGTAATTACTATCGTAAGTTCCAGGAAAGGTATTCTGAATTGACCGCCAGATTTCAACCGCAACTGTCATCCAAGAATAAATGGATATGGGGTATAGAGCAGAACGAGACCTTAAAGCTGATTAAAGAAAAATTCCTTGAACCAATAAGACTTCGCCATCCGGATTTTAGTAAACCGTTCTTCCTAAATTGCGATGCCAGCGACATTAGCCTCGGCACAACACTATATCAGGAGGATGAGGATGGCGAACACCTCGTTATTTGCTTCGCAAGTAGAGCGTTAAACCAGTGCGAAAAGAACTGCCACGTCACAGAAGGAGCTGTTAAGTGTAGTGTTCGCGTGTGGCAAATTCTGCACCTACATCCTAGGTTACCCCGTTACCGTCCGGACAGACCATAAGTCCATATCGTTCTTGAAGAGGTGCAAACTGAGTGACGGAAGGTTGACCCGGTGGATACTGTTACTACAAGAGTACAATCTTCAGTGGGAGTACATCCCAGGAAAGAAGAATGTCGTTGCGGACGTGTTGTCATGAATTGACATTGATAAGCAAACATTCGACGGGGAGAAAGAAAGTGTACTCAAGATATACCACATTCTTTGCACCAGAGTCGATCTAGCCACAATATTAACCAACCTGAGCACCCACCAACAAGCAGACCCGAAATTACAATCTATTAAAACGAGATTAGAAGTAGGGGACGAGACTATCGCCCGATATTATAAAATTCATAACAATATACTATTCATCAAACCATCGTTAAGGAAGGAGATATGGAAGGTTATCGTTCCAACCCATATCGAAAAGGAGATGGTAAGAAACTATCATATTCGATATGGGCATATGGGCGCCTTAAAGGTGATAAAGGCCCTGGAAGAGAGCTGCCACATGAAAGATGTTTACCGGAAGGTCCGTAAGTACATAAGAGGTTGCCACACTTGCCAACTCGTTAAAAGTAATAATGAGAAAAGGGAAGGCCAGATGATTTCAATAATATCACAGGCAAAGTTGGAAAAAGTATTTTTGGACATCTGCGGGCCATTTCCCCGCAGTGGCGGTCGTCACAGATATAAGTATCTAATCATCGTGATGGACCATTTCACCAAGTTCGTCAAGCTATACCCAGCAAATCGGGCGACTACAAATAAAATTCTCGGCATATTAACCGACCAGTACTTCCCAAACGTCGGGAAACCAGTTTCGATCATTACCGACCACGGAACCCAATTCAAGGGGAAAAAATGGTGGGATACCCTACTGTCTATGGGTGTTCATACTTACAAAACCTCGGTATACCACCCGAGCAGTAACCTGGCAGAGAGAGTATTACGAGAGGTGGGGCGAATATTATGAACATATTGCCACAATCAACAGAGGAGGTGGCAAGACTATCTAGAAGCCACAGAAGAATTCCTCAACTTGGCATACCACCAAGCCATAGGCATTACCCCATACTCCGCCATGTACGAAAAACAACCCCCAAGGGAGATCGAAGAAATATTAGAATTCCCAAGGGATAATATTTATACCTTTGACAGAATCAAATTTTACAATAAGGTGGCCGAAGACCAGGAGAAATGGCGAAACAAATACCAAAAAGGTATGGGCAAAATCATAACTTATACAAGTGGTGAGAAAGTATTATTAAAAAATAGGGAATTACCAAGTTCACTGGAAGGTATAACTAAGAAGTTGTTATTATTATACACTGGACCCTATATAGTCTCCAAAGACAAAAACAATAACACGTATGAGATAAAGGAGATGGGTTCTGGTAGAATCAAGGCTGTATATAACCAGGCTTCCATGAAAAAATACCATGAGGAGTAAAAATAAAAAGAAAGAATTTTGATTAAAACATCTAAATTCTAAAATATAGTAAGCACCACTTACTACAAATAATTTATGAAGAAACCATTTGGAATAATTAAAAAGAAAGGATTTAGTTTAAACCAACTAAATTCTAAAATAATAGTGAGATCAACTTACTACAACTAAATGGAAAGAAACCTCTTGGAATAAATATAATTAAAGGAAGATTGAATTTTGTGTATAAAACCCACAAAATGTAAAAATATGAGTAAGAAAAGCTTACTACAACAATTTATGAAAAAAACTATTAACAAACAAAAAGAAAGAATTTTGTTAAAGTCAACAAAATTCCAATATATGGTAATATAAAATTACAACCAATGGTCAATAAAAACCTTATATGAAATTAAATAAAAAGAAATAAAAACCAGTGATACGATTAAATAAATAAACTTGTGGTGAAATAAAAATAATAACACTTTGAAGTAAAAAAAGAGAAACAATGACCTCATAATAAATTAATTAAAGAATTCATTTGAAGAAAAAGTCAGAGAGAAGTAATTTGAGAAAGGAACAAAAGATAAATGTAATTAAATAAATCAATAATGAAATGATCATGAAATAAGTGTCAAGTGTGATAAAAACAATTAGAAGAAAGTTCTAGAACATGGAACTAGTGGAATAAATAAAAGCTGTGAAACAAACAAAAAATGTCATACAAAATATGCTACCAATAAACAAAAGCAGATTGTAATAAAAACCAGAGAAGAATAAAGAATTAATAACAAAAACTTTATATGATAACAAACATTGATAATTATATTAATAAAAGAGCTTCCCACCATAATAAGAATTGAGATAACGATAAAGATAAGTCAGAAGAATAACTGAGATAGGAATATTAAAATCTCTGAGCAATATATGAAGTGAAGTATCCAAGGATTTTTTTTTTTTAATAGTAATAAAAGTGTATAGTAATTCTTAAATAATTTTTTTAATAACTATCTGTAGATAAGTCCAGCAGTATTAATATGTTTTTGAGCAGAGATGATTTGCCTCTGTAATCAAATAAAAGAAGTATTGGCCAGCAGAGTTTGTAGCGTACAGTGCCTCTCTGAACTGCACCAGCTCACGAGTTAGGGAATGATAGGGAATAAAATCCCAGGGATAAAACACCGAGGAAAAATAAAAATAAAATAATAAATATGAAACTCAGATGACTATTACTATCAAGGAAGATCAAGTAAGAATGAAATAGATGTAAGCTTGAATATAGAGGAGAAAAAATTTAGAAATGGAAGAAAGCCAAGAATAATAAAAAATATAATAATTATCATAAGCAATTATTTCAGACAAACCAAGTAAGTCTGAACTAATCACTTCTGGAGGAGGGCAGTCTGTAGCATGACAGATAATCCACTAAGTTATAATTCAAATATGATCATAATTACATTTAAATTAATTAACTCAAAAGAAGGTTCGAAAGAAAATAATGAATTATCAAATAAAAATAATTAACTATCAAATGAAAATAATCAATATCAAATGAAAATAATTAAAAATCAAATGAGAATAATTAAATATCAAAGTGAACAACACCACCATAAAAGAAAAATATAATTAAATTAATAAAATGCAATGATAAAGTATCAAGGAAATTAAATCCAAAGGAACTCATATAAACAATCAGGAGGATACCCAGGAAGGTTAGGAGCAGGTGATGAAGAAGATACCCCGAACCCAGGAAGGAACAGGAAGGTTAGGAGCAGGTGATAAAGAAGATACCCCGAACCAACCAAAGGACATAAGGGAAAACTTACCTTGGAAAACCCAAGACAGAAGAAATGAAGAAAAAGAAGGTGTAGGATGGGAGAACTACGAAGAATACCCATAAAAAACCTATTAATAAAAATAACATACCCAGAACCAAATATTAATATAACCCCAAGAAAGTATAACACCCCAGAAACTCATGTAAAATAATTATAAACAAAAGTGTTTAGTAGTAAATAGAAGTGCACCAAAGAAAGTTATTATGTAATAAAATAAACAAATCTTCACCGTCCCTTATAACTAAAGGTTTGATCTTAAAATATTGTAGAAGTCAAATATAAATAAGAACCAACAGTGTTAAGTGTACCAGTGCAAGTGATTTCTATTTAATAAACTTCAAGTGTAAAGGTGTAACTTATATTTTAACTATGTACAATCAAATAACTTTAAGTTTTATTATAAATACAGAAATGAAATATCATGAAGTATTATTATGAAATATGTTAAATATTTCATAAAAGAGGCCACATCTTTTTATCAAAAGACATTCATAGAAATGCAAAATTATAAAGAGAGCTGAGGGGAAATAATTACTGTGACAGGGGATTAAAAAATGTAATATACAATTAAACAGAAAGGACTGTAATTAGTTTAAGTTTAAAGAAAAAATTAACAATCAATGGCTAATTATGTTCATGTTTAGAGCCTAGGAACTCAACATTTCAATGTGTTAATATTATATAGAATAATAAGTAATATAAGAATGTTTATTATGTATAACAGTGTGCATACAACCTAAAGTGTTTCTGTATGCATAATAGACTAATTTATCAAATGTTTGTTATGTATTTCCAGAAATAGTTAAAACCCAAAATGTCTAGCTTTAAAGACTGTTCATTAATTTTCAATATTGTTTTTTATAGTATGAGCATGAATACAATGCTACATGTTTCAATAGTTGTATAAGGAATTTTTATTTGATATTATGTTAACTTTAGACAGTCAGAGAGGGTATATAATTGATAATATTAAAAAACCAATATATGTAAAACAATAGAATCTAGGCCAAAATGGAAATTTCAATAACATTAATATTTGAGTAAGGAAGTTAAATAAACCAAGCAAACTAATTAGATTTATATAAGGTAGATCAATCACCAACTACTATAACTGAAACTATACTTTAAAAGAATCATATAAAAGATTGTATAAAATTATTAAAAAATTTCAAAATGTAATACCTAACCATTTCAAGGAGAAATAGTAAATTCATGAATTCCAACTAAAAGGATGATCAAATTGTTAAATTTATAAGAAATTAAGGAAAGGTCAGGATTTGTATCAATCAGAAATTTATTATAATCATATTTATAACACCTAACATGGCTAATATTTTGGGCAAGAACAGGAACCAGATATTCCAAAAAGACAAATATAGCAATTTTAACAAAAATCTTTATAAATATGGCCTATGGCATATCAAATTAAAGAGTTAAAGAAACCAATTATGTAATTAATAGTTCATGAAAGTAATCCATAAACAAAAAATATTCTGGATATAATGTATTTTATGATCACATGAATAGGAAGTGAAAAATATTTAAACAATACTTTTTTCATATTAACTTGGCAAGATATTTCATGAGACGAAGGAAGTAAAACAGTTCTTAATTATCATTCAACGCGAACGGTTGTTATAAAATCGCTCTAAGAACCTATATCGAATATATAAAATGGCATATAAGGTTATGCAGTTATGCAGTAAAAAGTAAAGAAAAACGAGAGTTACCGAAATAGTCGTTTTAACTTAAAATCAGTGAGACACACCACCACAAACAGTGAGAACAATAAATACTGAACAGAATACTTGTGAAATAAACTAGTAAAACTATCACACATTAAGAATTCATGTTACAACGAAACTCACGATCATAGCTACACACAAACGAAAATGAAAACACCATTATACCAAAACAATTAAAGCCAGTGAACGAAGAACACTTAAACAGGACACCTCAAACAACACAATAGACATTATACACTATTCCGGAGATAACAAAACAGTTGTGAAGGTAATTTTATTATCAGAATTTCCAACCAACATTTAGCAGTTTTCGTCTACAACGAGGCATGCCGCCATTTTGAACTCCCATGATGCAAAGTGTTTGCCAGCAACGGTTCGTCGCTACATCATTGGTCTGCATATTTTAATTTTATAAACATATTTTATTATAAACCTTGTTATTTATTAATTATTAAGAATTCTATTGTACATGTTGTACTTTCTATGCTTGTCCCTTCTCTGACTATATAACTATAACCGTTAAAAGAACCATTCTGAACATTCATATAATATAACCTGTTTTGTAAAATCGATTTATCCCTGTACAAGAGTCAACATCATATCAATATCGATTTTCAATCGATATTTTACCAGTAAATGTTAATAAATCAAAATAATTCTATTATTTCGTTTTAAAATTATTTCACACATTAATATAAGAGTGTTTATGAATAACAGGACTTACTGGAAGACGACCTTTACTAAAGGAAAGTGATAATCTGGAGTATAGAAGAAAATCATCAATCGATTAGGAAAGTAAGACAATCTGATTAACTCCAGATTCATTTACGGTCAACCAGAAGTGCAGATATTAACATAATAAACTCAAAGAATTTTAAAATTTTGACGGAATTTCATAACAAGAATTATTTATAAATTATTCAACAACAAACAAACATAAAATTTTTTTTGTTGGAAAATTTTTTTTTTAATCAAATTAAAATTTTTTTTGTACATTACAGAATTATTTATTTGTAACAGCGTATGAACGCGTTTAGTTACAATATATGTAAAAAATACAATTGTATAATTGTTTCAATTACTTGAGTGTCTGACATTAAAAAAATATAGAATTAAAGTAATTATTTTTAATGTTACAAATCGTAGATCAGTTAAATATTTTGTATAAAAAATGAAAAGTTTATTTGTAGTATTTTAGTCAAAAGTATTATATACTTTATTTCAATAATTATTAATTATTGTGCACCCATTTTAACTAACTAGAAAAATTACTCAAAAACAAATATTACAATTACATACTTTAATTATATTAATTATTTAAATTGTTGTAATTAAACAATGTACAACTGTTTATATTTATTTTATATGTACAAATAAATTACCCTGGTTGAATATGCAAAATATATATTTAATATTTATAATCACTTTACCTCAAGATGTTTTCTCTTTATTTGGAACATGTTTCGGGAAACCTTGTGTTCCCAGCTTCAGCCTTCCTGATTTTGAGTCTTGTGAACACATTTTGAAGATGGGAACACAAGGCTTTCCGAAACATGTTCCAAATAAGGAGAAAACACCTTGAGGTAAAGTGATTATAAATATTAAATATATTATATACATCATGAAACAGACTGTAGCAAAAAGTGTTTGAACACACACACACACACACACACACACACACACACACACACACACACACACACACACACACACACACACACACACACACACACACACACACACACACACACACACACACACACACACACACACACAACCAACCAATTTAAACAGTTGTAGTAAATGTGTATAGTTTGTTTAAACCACTCTAAAGGCAGTATTCCATTAGGAAAATTAATAATTTCTTTTTCATAGATATTTTATTGTTAACAGAAGCACAGGTGTAGTTTAGATGTAAATATAAATGTTAGGCTTTGCCTTATTTAAATCAAAAGAAAGACTGTTGCAACTAATTGTTGGTAAGTAATATTTATTTTGTTACAGTATTATTTGCAAGACATCACTACAATTATAAAGGATGAAATTGTTTTAGAAGAAGTGGAAAAAGAGGAGAATACACAAGAGGTGAAATTTTTTTTAAATATACTATTAGTCTTCCATCAATAAGTAGGTGAACATGTGAGATTCATGATAGAGCAGTCTTCCATTGAAGGCTGTCACTTAATTAACAAAAGATTTTTGAAGTTGATCATTTGTAGTTGAAAATTAGATTCACTCTTAAAACATGGAGACACCTGAGATGTCTTGCATTGGTGGTGTCACCCAACAAGTTAAGTGCTAGTTGATTGGGGTTGGTGATTCAATTTCAGTTGCTAGTTTATACAATACCATTGAATTTCCTATACCAATGAAAGTCTTGAATGTTGTTTCTACATCATTGTTCGTTTTGAACAATGGGTAGGTTGATGTTTGTTATCAACAGTTAATTTGGATACATTGTCATATTATGTTAATAACTGAATGAACGAATTGAGTTTTGTTTTTACTCGACCTTTTTTGGCATTTGTCTTTCTGTCTTATAGGTTATGTCTCACAATTATTTTTCAACGCATCAACTGATTTTTGTAAACCTTGGGCTGTGTGTCTGTACTTCTACCATAAAGAACGCTATAATTTTTTACACTGATCTCACAAAATGTAGGTGGGCAGGTGGTAAAAATGTACGTGGGTGAAAGTTTAAAAAAAAATTACAAAAGTTTATATGAATTTTCAAATTATATGAGAACCTTAACCATTATGAATTTAGCTTCATTTTTAAAAATCTCAAAATTTTGGAATGCCAAAGGTCAAATACTGCAGGAAAATTCTGATAAAATTCCAAAAATTTAAAGGGATTCTTGGACATGTGGCATTTGCATATTAAGAGGAGTATTAACTAAAATCTGAATGTAGTGGTGAGCTTTAGAAATTTAAATATTTTGGAATACAAATTTTTCAACACAGCATCCTAGAATGGAATCAACAATTTATGAAAATCCAGTTAGGGGCAGACTAAAGAATATTTTAACACAAATTAGATTGTTTAGAATTTTTAGCCTGTATTGTATGCTTACTATACACTTGTTACTTTTCTGAACAAAAAATAGCAGGGTAATTGGAATTTTCTTTTAATTGAAAATGATCTAATATAATAGTTAATTCAGTAATAAATGTACTTTGTTAAAATAGTGAGCAAGTTCTGCTGGTCAGAATGCATATTAGTGTTGTTGCATGTCTCACAGTTGTCTCTCACATGTCCAAACAGGTTTTATGATTGAGAGATGCTTACTGTCTGACTGTCTAGCAACTATTATGTTTTTTAGTCGTGTGATAGCTCATTTTGTTGAACGTAGAAAACTGATTACAAAACTATACACACAGGAGAAGTGCCACTGCATGTAAGGATGTTACAGCATATCATTTCAAATAGGTTTATATGTCTTCATTTCAGATAATATACCGAGCTCCCACTGTTTTTGTGAAGTGTATAAGTTGTGTATTGTCTAGGCACTTCATTCCTCCAATTTCTTGTACAGACTACTGCCCATTATCCTGCTGCTCCACTCTGGACCTGCAATCTCTTTGTAGATGGCCAGGTTCCCCACATGTAAAATATGTGAGTCTTTTATTCTTTCTTTCTTCATACTGTTGTGCGAAACTTTGGCTCTCTGTCCCTTGTTGTTTCTCTTCATCATGTGTGTCATCACAATCTTTTAGTGTGCACAGTTTATGATTTGCCCAACTAGACTTGGCAGCCTCAAACTGTAGAGGATGGACAAGGGCGTCTGCATTATTCTGGTATCTTTCCATTTATAACATTTCTTGTAGTTCGCTATCACTGACACTGACAGTAAATATCTTAATATTGCAGTTATTATTCAAAAATTCTGTGGTGCTTCAGGATAGGCCAGTCTAACTCGTAAGTCAATACTTGCTTCAAACTGTTGACAACTCTCTGGATGCTGTCACCTTGCTCTTAACTGATGCAGTACACATCACGCAGATGTTAATCATGATACTGTAATTCTAGAGCTGTAATCAGTTCTGCGTAAGAGCTCTGGCTGTCAGGTGACATTTTCTGTAGTAGCTCTATAGCAGGTCACTTGAAGCGAGAACAAGTGAAACCAATGATGTATGCTTGTGACTTCAAATTGCTGAAGATACGTTGTCTAGGGAGTGCTTCCATGAAATGGTGGAGCCTTGACATGAATTGGCCCCACTGCAGGCAATGCAACTTTCTCTTATATCTTATTTTTTATCTTTTTTGGACTTTACCATTGGTACAGTCTGTTCAGGAATTTGATTGGAAACACAGGATTTTGTTTAACTGTTCATCTTACCCGTGTTTTGTTTTTACCCATTCTTTTATGTTTGTAATTCACTCCTCCAACACAGATAATCTTACCTCTTGCCCATTGAGATCACCGTGTAATTCACCCATGTCTCCACATTGTAGACCCAACTCTGCAGTAGTATGCTCTTGCAAATGTCTTTGTTCCTGTATCAGTGATTTTGTGTGTTCTGTTTCTTCCTTACTTTCTTCTGTTTGTCATTCTCTGTCAAGCAGGGATACTTTTTATGATTCCTATGCTTCTCAACGTTTTTCATCCGGTTATTTCTTAGTTTTTTTCTGCCTTATGGTGTCATAATTTCTCTGCTTCTTCTGCCTCATGTCATTATTGTACCTCCATTTGCTGCAATAGCAGCACTTGGAAAGTTTGCATCATTTGACTAGTATCCATTGTTTTTCAGTTACCACTAACTAGACTCTTCTACAAAGTGTTTGCTGTTTTTAGTGCTGTATTTAGATCTATTCCACTTCCGACCCAAATGTTATGACAATCTCAGGGTCGTCTTGTCAGTGGAAACAGATTAACTGACACCAGATGAAGTCACTAATTATACTTTTAATTAGAAGCAAAGAGCAGTTAGGAATATCTTCATGCCTGAAAGCGAACAAGAGGCCGGGCAGAATATGTATGTTGACATATGTATGTAAAGGTCAACTTAGTTGAGTTACAAACATCAACAGAGACAGATTAATTATTTAGTATAAACTGTATTAAAAGCTCAGGAGATTGTTAAAAGTAGTAGCATCATTAATAAATCTACTACATTCCAATAATATATAGCCCGGCTACTTATTCTGTACGAAACCTATACATCGCATAGAATTGAGCACCACAATGTGCTTGGGCTTGATTAGTTGAAAAATTGAAAGTGAATTAAATTAAAAATTGTAAAAATTGAATTGCTGGTTGAATAAAGCAAGTAAATAGTGGTGCACACAGGTTTAGTTGGGTAAATTGGCTGTTTTGATATTGTGAGATTGGAATGGAAGATTATTTTTTATTGCGGGTTTATACAGTAGTAAATTTGTAAACAATTTTTGGTACTGTTGGCATAGTAATTCATTGTGAAATTGACATACACAATATGTGTAATATGTGTAATTCACATACACACAAAATGATACAAATTAACAAACAGTAGACTCATTAACTTCAGGTATTAGTAATTCAGTACGCAGTATAATTTTAAAAATGTCCCAAAAGAGATGTAAGAGTCCATGTAAGCGATGATAAAAAGCAACTAAATAAGCACGATAAACAACTACAAGACCATGACTAAAAAAAAAGGGGAATTCATAAGAAGACAACTGGAGGGTTTTGGAAAAAACATTAACAACTAAAAACAAAATTCTCGTAGACACATTTGAAACATAAATGATCTTCATTGAAATAAAATGGATGAAAATTATTTAGCACATGAACAAAAGTTTAGGGAACATGAAAATAAACTGACAGAAATTGACCAGACTCTGCATGAACACGAACACAAACATACACAGTTACAAAAACAAATTGAAAATTTAGAATTGGGTGGTACAGAACAGGGTAATCAGATCACCTATGTATACCATAACGTATCGGACATCATCACAGTAATAAAATAAGGTATAATTAGGTGGGAAGGTCAGGTGCATAGAATTATAGAGGAAAGGGCAGTGAAAAAAGTATTCATTCGAGGACCAGGAGAAGAAGAGCAAGAGGAACATGGGTGGATGATGTAGATGAAACTTAAGATGACTGAGGGGTCAGAAGGTGGCGAAGAGTCGCACAGGATAGAGAGGAGTGGAGGCATGTTGTTCTGGAGGCCAGAACTTTTCATGAGTTGTAGTACCATGGAGTAAGTAAGTATACCATAAAATGGACAAATCGACTCAACATCTAAAGTTCTACATGGATGAAAATGACAATCCAACAGTCATTTCCTGAGGCAATATATAAGGACGATAGACACTTGGAAATCAGTTGACTGAGCAGGACATAATAAACTTCATTACAAATTATTGTAAAGAGTCAGTGGCACCTCATGGTGGTAGGACACATGGACGTGCTCATTTGCAAGTTGAAAACTGTAGTTGAAAAAAAATGATGATGAGATGTTTTGTAAAATATATTGTATGTTATAAGTTGAAAACTGTAGCGCTTTGTGCATGACATCTCTGTCGAAGCAAACACACTGATTGCGCCTACATCAACACATAACCGCTACATAAAATGTTCCCGACTTTTACTAATAATTTCGTCTGCTCACTCTTTAACTTCTATTAATATACTTCTATTATTACTGGAACATTAAGCCAACTTTATAGCTCAGTATTGACGTTGGGTAGCATGTAAGAAGGTGTACATTATATTTGTGAACCAACAAAACTAACAATTTAGGCGTACTCATGATGGAAAATCTGTTAAAATTGTCATAACCTTCTGTTTACATATTTTCAAGAGGATATATATTTTAAACCTAAGTTAACATTATTTATGTAAATTATTAACAAATAGGCTTACCTGAAATGTACTGACATTGCTGTACTAATGGTGAACGTTTGCATCTTTTTGGACCGTTTTCTTTGATTCTTGATTACTTCCCGTCTTGAATAAACAGATATGTTTAAATGCCACACTCTGATGTATGTGCACACAAGTATCAAACTAGTAACTGCTTCGTCAGGAATGTCAAGTCCTTGAAGCTTATCATTAGCGATGGATTTTACTTTTGTATCACACCACTCTCCGGCACTTGTCAGTCTGCCCGTGAAACTTTATAAAACTTTCTTCAGTTATTTTTGCAGAGTGGAATTATTGTTCACTATGAACTGGAAAGCCTTCTTTTGATACGATTTGTATCCACAGAAATTACTTATTGTTTTCACAAAGAGTGCTGCTTTGGTATCTAGCTCAGGAAAATTTTCTTGCAGTTTAAACACCACATAACCAGCCAAATAATGAAGGCCTTGCACTTCATGGCATCTGTGCCATTACTCACATCGAAATCAAAATTTTAATTGCATATACATGTTCTTTTGATAACTTTGAAAGCTAACTTAATGTTGTAATCATACAAATAATAAGAAGAAAAAGAAGAAAAAAAGAAGAATCCCCGATACTACCTTACTTACTTATTTACCTTCAGAAGATTCAAAACCCGTTAGACGAACTCGAGCACATTATAGGTTAGGTTGAGGGCAACGTAAAAGAATTAACTCATATTCATTATAATTCACACAAATTTATTCATTGATATTACTAATATGAACTACAAATGATAATGAAATATTTTGTAAAATATATCGTTATGTTATAATGGACCCTATTTGAACGGTTACCTTACGTGGTGCAATCATCTTCTACATGAGACAATTTAAAAAAAACTTCACTGTTATTATTAATGGTACTGTAATTATCAATAAAAGCATGTTAAATAACTCAATGCAAATATTATATTAAATTATATCAATACAAATCAGTACCTTTTCTTGACACTCTCTCTCTCTCCCCCTCCCCCTCTCCCCCTAGGTGTGGGAGTGGCTCATTATTAAACAAGGCATTTACTTAGATTAATAATATTTCTTTAAGTCATTAGAGTAACTATGTTCGTTAACAAGTTTTATCTTGATGAACAAATGATAATACAAATGAACAAAATAACAATAATTGAAGTGACATACTCTCGTTACAATAATTCTATTGAGCGTTTTCATTAAGACAATATTATATATAAAAAAAAATTCTTTATATACCGACTATTCTTTATTAAAGCATTATAAAAGCTTTACTAACTATTTTTCTGAATTTGGTACGTTACCACTTTAAATTAGGCTTAAATGATTAAGATGTCAATTATACACATTCCTTAACAAATTTAGAACACTACTGAGCACTTCTGAGTATAAATAATTCATTATCCAAAATTGATTAATACTTTAAGTTTGAACAAAGTAAAATAAAACAAAGTTATAATTACGCTTTTGATGTGGCTCCATTGTAGACAGAAGATGCACGGATAGTGCACAAAGACGCCAAAAAGTGAACAAGTGAAAAAGGAGAGTGAGTTCTTCCCAGTGCTCTCGTCAGTTTTATACCCTGCTTGACGCAAAAAGTCTCTATGAGTTAATGCCCAAAATTCAGCCAATCAGAACTGGACTCTGCACGTGTCTTGAAACTTATCAAGTCACAAGAGAGGACAATTTGACATTGATTTTTGTGAACCAAAGTGGAACTCGTTCACGAACACTGACAAGTAGACTATTCTTAGCTTCCCTGGTTGATAACTCACTACACGTGCCACGATAAAAAATGGGCAGCACACTTCCTCACAATCGCTCAGTTTGTTCCTTAAAATAATTCTTAAGATAAAATAAAATAAACACTGAGTAGTTTGAGTATGAGTAGAATCCTCATTTACAATTATATATATATAAAATCATAATGTGGAGTGTGCTGGGCACAACACCCCTCCCTAATTTATCCAAAGTATAACAACTTATAGTTTTACTCAAGCTCAACGTTCATGGAATATACTACAATATATATATATATATTGTAACATCACAAGATGTTACCTAACCTAAGTGTATATTATCAGATTTTATAAGGACAAAACAACCATGTAAATAGGAATATAATAGTAGAAATAACCAAGAAAGAAGAAACCAAGAAAGAAGAATGAAGCAGAAGTGCCACATGAAACAGTAACCCAAGGGCTGTTTGACACTATAACTAGACTGAGACTAAAACGAACTGATGGACAGAGTAAATTTACATTCAGCTGTCAATCCAGTAAGTAGTTGATGTAAACCGAATGTCATATGTAAACAAAAAATGAACTAATGAGCAGTTAAATACTGTGAAAGCAGAATTAGCATTTTGCTGATAATAGATGTGACAATGACCAGTAAATTATGAATGCCAAAACTAATGTTAACAATGGCTACATAGTGAGAACAAAGATGTATTTCAGCATCAAATATACTTGTTAGAAAAGAGAACTATTTATAAGAGAGAATCTTATACAAATAAGATATCTCCACAATTTACCGAATTGAGAACCAATAAGCATTATTAAGGCCAAATTCCAATGTAGGCGATATGTCTTAGCAAGCTTAGACCAAACATTAGTCAGTAAATTGGCTATTGAGAATTAACACAAGTGTAAATTAAAGTACACAGAACCATGGTTATGCCTTGACATAACAAAAAACATTATTAAAACAATAGGTTTAATCATAATTTTAATTGTTAAATAGTAGTTTAAAACGAATTAGCATAAAACGAAATGTCATAGTCAGTAGGATCATTCATTACAATGTATAGAGTTTAGGTGTACAAGTGATGTTCAGTAAAAATGTCAGTACAGCATTAATGGTGTTCGCACATAAACATTTGATTAATAAAATGATATGTGAACACAAACAATATTAACCAAAAGTGTAAAACCGGCGACTCAGAAATAGCAGACGACAGTGAAAGTGATGTACCCGAACATTGGTTTTATAACAATGTCGGTCAAAGTGAAAGTAATTCGAGATCGAGTGATATCAAATTAAAGGAAAAAAAACAATCTTTAATTTGATAGTAATATCAACCCAATCGCAACTGTATTTAGTGCGGGAGAGATGTTAGCATCATTCTAAAAATGTACATCGGGAAACTGTTTATGAATAATAACAAAAACGACAACTAGCTGTCACCGCAACATTTGACGGTTAGAAAAAGCCGTTATCAACTGCCAAAAAGTGACACGTCATACCGACACACCTACCAAAGCCAATCAGAAAATTAGTTAGTAATTAACATTTTTACCTAAAGCCGATCAAAGATGGGGGTATATAAAGACGAAACAGCGAATTTTGAGGCAGACTCTGACCGACTAGCGTGTAGCACAGACGTGTGCCCGTCATCTCTACATTTTTAATAACTCTTAGCGTCATTTACATATTACATTGAAACCAATAGTTCAACAACAAGAAACGACTACTTCAGGTTCATCTACAGCAAACAACAGTGATTAAGTGCAGTAGCATTTTAATTTTGTGCGGGAATAACGAACAGAAAATAATTTATTATTATTCACGATCCATTTTAATCAGAAGAGGATCGCATTATTCTGTTCTTGTGCCAGTTTAGTGCCGAAACCCAGTAATCATTATAATCCGATTACTGAAGTGATTAATAAGTTTTAATTAAATAATTAAAACTCAGAAGGTAACAGTGCAATCATTACTAATCTTGATCTGAGCGCCATAACCTATACTTTAGTCAACACCAGCCTGTACTGACGCAAAACACAAAAACACTTTAAGATTACACCACGTCTCAATTTATTATACAAATTTGTTATTATTAATTAAGCTATATGTTAGTTGTAAGGGTTCTCACTTGATAAATATTGTCACTAAAAAAGCAATCGTTGATGAAACGCGCGATCTTTCAACAGATCGTTTTTTTTTTTAAATTTTGTTTACTTTGCGAAAGTAACCCAAAAACTTTGTTGATCAATTTTATATCAAAAGGATTATTGGATATTGGGTAGGCATAATTGTTTTCTTTCGTGTCTCAAAGAATTCACAACTGAGATAATCATAATTTTAATGTTAAAAATAAATAACATCTGGACTTAACCAGATTTATAATTCATGTTCTGAGCAAGCCGTATAAGGCATATAATAACTGACTTTTAATTGTACAACTTTGTACAACTGAGATAATCATAATTTTAATGTTAAAAATAAATAACATCTGGACTTAGCCAGATTTATAATTCATGTTCTGAGCAAGCCGTATAAGGCATATAATAACTGACTTTTAATTGTACAACTTTGTATGTTTGCTTTATATTTGTTTTTGAATTCTCTATGAGGGTATAAATAAAACCCATTACCAACAGCATCACCTGATTTGATTTATTTCTATAGGATAATTAAATATTTTCTTTTAAAAACTTAAACAACCTTCTGTTGTGTTTAACATTTTGGAATAACATTGCCAAAAGGTGATACTCAATTATTTTAAATTTTCTAATCATTCAGTGATTTTATGTGTGGGTTTTACACGGGATTTTCCCTGAATAAATCCGTGTGGCGCCCACTGATTAATAAACAAGGTAATCTAACCTTGCAACCACAGTGAGTTGGTGTTTGTAAACTGAGTTGACAGTTTAGTGAACTTCTAGTAAACACGACCAGGTACGTAAAAGTATATTTTTGTTTATGATATTGTCCAAACATTACGAGACGTGACACACTCAGACTACCTGCAATCTGGAGAAGAAGTTTTACTACCAGTTTCAATCAGACGAGAACTATTGTCAAGCGACCAACTGCTATACTTCACGTTTCAACTTAAGCTAATTTAGCATTTAATTATAATCAACTTCACCATTTTATTTATTTAATATAAGGGAATTCTTTTTAAACAAGTATAATTAAACCATTGTAAATACTGTGAGTAACTTTGAATGTTTCATTTTAAAATACTTTACTACATTAGTAACCTTCAATTAGAAACAACTATCCCAAACATTGAGTTATCTCAAAAGAATATTTCACACATAATTGAACTTTGTTTTAACGAGACTTTTAATATTTTAACCACGAATATAAGTTTAAATAACAACACTTTTATTTTATTTCAAGTTAATTGTAGACACACACGTTTTTATTTTAATTCAAGTTAACCGAAATTTGATCGGAATTTAAATTTGATTTTAATAAACCTCAATAATAATAAATAATAAAAACACCTTATAATAGTTTTATTATAATATATATATTACTTTAATATTTATAACTAAATATTGTAGCAGAAAGTGATTGAAATATATATATATATATATAGTAAGTAGTATAGTAGTATTACCTACCCTGATTACATCATGAAATCTACATCTAAACAAACCACATCTACATCTGATCTGTTTATCTACATGTAAACAAACCAACAAAACAAAAAGATGACTGCCGTCTACGGTCAGTCATTCATTGTTATCACTAAGGAGCTGTACATGCTCAGCTGTGTGTAGATACTACATTGTGTCGATGTACACATTTACATATATATATCACGCGATATTTACAAACAAAATTATTGTCCAAACTTTCTAATACAATACTACATAATTGTCTCTTTTTCTATTTATACATAGTTTTATCTGTTACATTCAGCACTTTTTGTTTTCCTTAGGTAAGTTTACAACTATTATAATAATAATTATTATTTTTTGTTTACATTTTCCTTACGTATTTCTCAATTCTTTATGCAGGTTCAATATATCGCTTTATTAAACAATCAAACAACAAACTCTTTATAATTGAGAATGTGCAACTCTTAACACCTGGTTTTACGTAGACTGCTGTAACATTCATTCCGTCTGGTGAAGTTACCTCTGGAACTTCATCTGCTGCTTCTTGTGTTGCCTCAGCACTCAATGTTGTTGCTAGTATGAGAGTAGAAGTTAGACATTTGGAGACTGACTTGGTTCGGTAGACGAGATATAATAGCAATGCTGCTCCAATAATTATGACAGTAAAGCCACTGGCATAGTGAATAGATTGTCCGTTTCGTGATTGTTGCTTTTCTCGTTGTATCTCTTGGATATCGTTAATAAGGCGGTTCAGTGAAACGTCATCGAAATCGTTGTGTATCCCATGCAGTACTTCGTCGATATTCAATTCTGTAACATCTGAAATCTTCATGTGAGTGACATTATTTGTTAAAATTTTAGCTTCGAATGGACTAATCAGAGAGGGTATTGGTGGTTCAGTCACGATAGGCTTAGTAAGGTTATATATACTTTGCCCATAGGTATGTGGTAATAAGGTAAAATATTTGGAATATATATGACAATGGTGTGGATTAAGAACTCCTCTCTCCCTAAGAATCTCGGTCTTAGTATCTTGATCGCATCTGCAGTAACTCGTATCGGTTCTGGTGCACTATATATCCACGCATCCTTGTTCGGCATCTGATGTAGAATTGGACGGCCGAAATTCTGTATAACCTTCTCACATTGAACACGAGCACTGCTGGTCTCTCCAACAAATAATGCATAGATACAACTGTTGTTATGGTACGGATACAAAGGTATATTGGCTGGACACACACTATACTTGGAACCTCTGCACGCAATTACATCTTTGTGTGTAAGTTCAACATACTCTTGTCGTGTTTTAGTTAATGCTAAGTACTCAGTATTGCTCTTTACATATATAAACTTATTGATAGAAGGTTCTCTATACGGCAAGGACTTTACAGAATACAAGTCTAGTAATCTGTTTTTAAAGGAATTTCTATAATCAGCTGAATATATTTCGTTTGAGATATAGCATGAACATCTGCTAATTCATAATAAATATACATCTCTTCTAATTTAGTACTGGCTATTAATGATAAACCATGTGTTAATTCTTGAGAAACTGATGACAAAATTTTAGACAATTTATCAGGTGGTATCAAAAGAGAACTTAATCTACCATTAGACGTTACATCAAGTCCTTTCATTAATTTACTTAATTCATATTCTGCTGAATTCAAGTACAATTCAACTTCTCTTATTAATGATGAGATTTTCATATGATACTGTAGAGTTTTATTAACTCCTTCTATTTCTGACCATAAACTGATATTAACATTAGAAATTTGTTGTAATACATTTTTAACATTTTCTCCTAAAACTGTTATAACTTTGGCATTTTCTTTGAAATCTTTTATAACTGACTTAAAAATAGGTTAACATTTCTTTATTGTTATGCAAAATATCACTCTGTATTTTTTTCCAATTCACTGATCTTCGAACTAAACGTCTCAATATCATCATTATCCATAGTACCAAATAATATTTTCATAGCTGAACCAATAGCATTTATTGCTCCATGCTTCTTACGTGTTTCAGGTAACAGATTTTAGACTACTTATTTCTATTTTTAACATATTTGCGACAGTACGCAAGCGACTGACTTCGAGTTAATGAGTCCTTGGCTCGCTAAAGGAATAATGAAGGTGGAGATAGTGCTAAACTATCTTCAAATTCAGTAGGCGTAATATCTAAAATAGGTTCATCTTCTTCAATCGTTACTATAGGCATATGTCTCCCCACTTGTCCTTTGGTTAAAACATTCGTATCGCAAGCTTCAATGTCATCAAACCTTGACCCTGTACTTGATTCGTTATCACTATGTTCAAATGTAACAGCTGGTTTTCTTGCGTGCTGCCGACTCCGTGGTTTCTTATCTCCTGCCATAGTTGATTTCTTTAATCTATTCATGTGAACAATTTCTTCTTTATTTTTTTTGAGTAATTTATAATTTAAATCATTTAATTTTTATAGTTTTGTAAGGTCCTACCCATGGCTGAAATTTGGCAAGCCAACTATTAACTGATGTCGTACATTTCCCCGTTTGTTATACTATTTAACGCCCTATAATCAACACAAAACCTGTACTTAAGTATACCGTCTGGACTCTTTTTCGGAACTATCACAACTGGACTACTCCACGGTGAGTTTGAAGGTTTTATTACATCTTTCTCTATAACATCTCGGTTATATGACTCTGTATCACACTCTTCATAGACTCAGGGAGTCTGTAAGGTTTCTTTTTAATCAGTAAACTATTACCAGTATGTATTTTATGCTTTATATCTACAAGACACCCTCTGTGCTCCGTATTCTCACGGAACAAATCTCTATACTTTAATAACACTGGTTTCAAAACTTCACTGTCACTCTCAGACAAATGCTTTAATTTCCCTAATATTAATTCATCAATATTCTCATTACTACCAAAATTATCATCATTATTATGTTTCTCATGTTCTAGAACATCAACAACTCTTACACTTCCATAAACTTCAGGCTGGTATTTCTCTGTCAGACCTAATATAATTCCCTTCTGAATTACAAGTGGTTCTCCATTACAGTTAACAACTACATTGTTATCGGTTTCTACAGTACTCAGTACACGGGCAACTCTTATACCCTGCACATCTAATTCTCGTGGTTCTACTAAAACCTCTCGTGGCACCGGAATGTCACATAGACTGACTATTCGGCAATTTACTAATACCTCACTTAAGGGTGGTAACTCTTGCTCAGAAGCATTCATGACACGCCAAAATTCTGCATCATTCCCGACAAAATTACGAGTTATAGGTTGGCCAGGCCCACAACCGTTAGTGATACCAGTGGAGAGTACCCTGCAATTCTCTACACCGGAGTCGAGTGATATGACTACCGAGTTATTATTGAAACTCAAGCGTCGTGATGGCAAGTCTATTATTGCACCCAGTGACTTTAGTAAATCGAGGCCTAGTATACCGCCATAAACATGAAAAAAAACTATCATCCCTTGGTACTACAACAAAAGTGTACAACTTCAACGCTTCCCAGACGTAACCTCAAATTTTGCGTCCCTTATACGAATAAGTTACTCCTGGTAACCCCTTTAGCATTTATGGCAGTTTTATGTGTGGCACACCTACTGATACCTTCCTTAATTAAAGAAATACTAGATCCAGTGTCTATTATAAATTTACATAATTTCTTTTCAATTTCACCCATAAATACTAAATCAATTAACCCGTTAGAAGAGATTGTAGGTATCAAATAACTCGTTCGTTCGACCCTGCCATTCCCTAACAAGTCGAACTGCTGGCATTTGGGTGTGTATTTTGCTTACTATTGCAGTTACGAGCGTAATGCCCCTTAGCATGACAATTATAACATTCTACGTCTTTCAAAGCCATCTTGGGCATTGTTATTATTTTTATTATTACGGTTCTCATTATAACTTGTACTTCGAGCATTATGTGGCTGAGTTTTACCACTAGCTTCTCTTGATAACTTTTTAAAACAATTCTTAGCTAAGTGACCTACTTTGTTACAGTGATAACAGGTGACACTAGTCACGAAGACATGTCCACCGGGGTTATTTCTCTTACCATGTCCCCATGAAGTATGCTGCTGTTGTCGGTCAGCTGAAGCCACAGTATTAGTGATCTGAATTGCCTCCTGCATAGTGTTAGGTAATCGGTATTGTGCTTGCTGTCCCACAACACCTTGTAGGCCATTTATGTATGCAGCTAAAAGTCGATGCTCCACCTCTTCCTCGATGACTTTCTGCTCCATAGAATCAGCAACCTGTCTAATAGTCTTTGAACATAAAATTCGGCAACGATCAGCAAAAGATTCTGGGGTTTCACCCTACGCTGTGTCGCTGACTGAAGTGCTGTATAATGATACTGATCTAACTGCTTAACTTTAAATCGTTCAATAAAACATTGTGTTAAAATGCCATACTTTAAATCTGCTTTCTGTAACTGCGGACAACTGTTATAATACAATGCTGCAGGTCCCCTTAATTTTAATGAAACGATGCGAATCTTATCAGAATTGTTCCAATTGCCTATTGTCGCGGCATTGTCAATCTTTTTAAAGAAAGCATGAACAGGAATACCTGTACCATCGCCCCTCCAATTTTCAATTAAGTTTGCTATAGTCAGATCCTTAGTGACAGTAGCAGAGACAGGTGCAGTACCTGTTGTCTGCATATGCTCTTGTAACTCAGCTACGATACGTTTTAGTTCAGCTACTTCAGACATTTTAGGCATTTGTAATCAAACTTTTAATAGTTTTATTTAAACAATTAGTTTCTATGATTCTTTGTAATAGACTTCGTAAGAGAGTCTCGCACCCCTCCAAATAGTATTAGGATCTTGGATTGGACTGGTGTGTTATAAACAGGTAAAGTGAATAGAAGGACTACTGTGGGTATAATAAGCTGTTATAACCCCAACACTCGTACCAACCCGCATAAAAAGTTCGAACATGCCCCAAAAGCGGTCAGTATAGACCTTTGGAGCCATTAACGAATCATCACTTAATTTTTTTCTTTAACTTCTTACTACTATTGCCATCAATAAAGAGCCACTTCAATGAGAGAAATGTTTAATTAATGTAAGTAAAAAACATTCCCAAATTTTATATCCCAAATTCTGACAAAAAATTTGTTGTAACGCCCGGGGCTGGGGCCTCACAAAGTGAAAGCTCCAGTCATGCGGACAAGATAGGTGTGGGAGTGGCTCGTTATTAAGTAAGGCATTTACTTAGATTAATAATATTTCTTTAATTCATTAGAGTAACTATGTTCGTTAACAAGTTTTATCTTGATGAACAAATGACAATACAAATGAACAAAATAACAATAATTGAAGTGACATAGTCTCGTTACAATAATTCTATTGAGTGTTTTCATTAAGACATAATATTATATATAAAAAGAAAACATTCTTTATATACCGACTATTCTTTAGTAAAGCATTATAAAAGCTTTACTAACTCTATTTCTGAATTTGATACGTTACCACTTTAAATTAGGCATAAATGACTAAGATGTCAATTATACATATTCCTTAACAAATTTAGAACACTACTGAGCATAAATAATTCATTATCCAAAATCACTTAATACTTTAAGTTTGAACAAAGTAAAACAAAACAAAGTTATAATTACACTTTTGATGTGGCTCCATCGTAGACAGAAGATGCACGGATAGTGCACAAGGACGCCAAAAAGTGAACTAGTGAAAAAAGAGAGTGAGTACTTCCCAGTGCTCTCGTCAGTTTTATACCCTGCATGACGCAAAAAATCTCTGAGTTAACGCCCAAAATTCAGCCAATCAGAACTGGACTCTGCACGTGTCTCGAAACTTATCAGGTCACACGAGAGGACAATTTGACATTGATTTTTGTGAACCAAAGTGAAACTCGTTCACGAACACTGACAAGTAGACTATTCTTAGCTTCCCTGGTTGATAACTCACTACACGTGCCACGATAAAAAATGGGCAGCACACTTCCTCACAATCGCTCAGTTTGTTCCTTAAAATAATTCTTAAGATAAAATAAAATAATACACTGAGTAGTTTGAGTATGAGTAGAATCCTCATTTACAATTATATATATAAAATCATAACATGGAGTGTGCTGGGCACAACAAACAGTTTTTGTGGGAGAAATATTAAGTTTCTTCTACAGTGCTCTATTTTCACCTACCAAATCTGATGTGATAGACACAACTTTAACACTTAAATGACCATGGTGGGCATATTCTCATTTCTGCGTAGGGACCACAGTTGATGTATATGACCTCTCAAACTTTGTACAGAAAAATTGTCTGTAGACTTCATGACTATCAGCTGAATTTTCCTTTATGATGCGACCACTGGGAATACAAAAACGTATTTGGGCTCACATTTTTGATCTTTATAAAATTCTTGTTCTAGATGTTTGTTGATAACAGGTTGTTTTTTGATTCTGAATATTATTTTCTTTGTCTCTCATTATAAATATCTTCAAGTATAGTGGTCATGTCTTTATATCTTTAGGTATAATGATGAAGTTATATCTTTTTTAAGTTTTAAAAGTTATAAGTAAGGTAAAATCTTCACTTGAAGTTAAAGGGAATTTCCTTTTCTAAATGGCAGATATATCAGCCTTTGAGTACAGAAGATTAATTTGTCAGTTTGTTTTATAAAAATGAAACTAGGCAAACAACAAACTATAATGAAGAAAGACGTTTGACAATTTTGAACTATAATCTATTAACTGCAGTGCATATAATAAATATAAAGAAAACTACAAACTTGTTTTCGTGATTTTCACTCGTCATAAATTAAAAAAATGTAATAACCACGACAGCTGTTTCTTATTGAAACAATAACCTATTGAATAAGCATATTATAACTGATAAATTAAATAATTTTTATGCTAAACAAAATATTAAAAAGAGTTTTAATGACAAAAATAGATTAACTATTTGTTCCATCGGGAAAAAAACAAGAGATCATAATATAATATTCACTTGTGCTGATAAGGGTAACACGGTTATTGCTATTGACAAAGCCGATATGTCAATAAAACTCTAGATTTCTTTAACGCTTACGAAGCCAGTGACATTAATCCAACGCTTAAATTTCAAAGAGAGGTTAAAAAGGCTATCAAGGAGTGTTCATTTTTTAATGTTTCTGATTTACATTTTTTATCTGTAATGAACCCTCAACCTCCTAAACTTTATTCTTTAATTAAATTGCACAAAGATAACCATCCTATTAGACCAGTCGTGTCATATGCAAATGCACCTAATGTGAAATTATCCAAAAAACTAATTAAAATTATCCAGACCCAATGCTAATTTATATCCACACACAGTATTAAAAATTCATTAGATCTAGTTAATAAAATTCAGGAATTGTATATACCAGATAAAGCGATTTTATTATCTTTTGACATTAAAAATTTGTTCCCTAGTATTCCACCGGCTGATGTTGTTGACATTGTGGAAAAATTATTGGAAAAGAATTGTAATAATCCTAGGATGAGAGAGGATATTTTAAATTTATCGAAGGTTTGTTTGAATCAAAATTATTGTGAATTTGATGGGAAAATTTATGTGGGTAAAGAAGGGCTTGCTATGGGTAACCCCCTTAGCCCCTTGGCTTCTGAAATATTTATGGATTATTTAGAAACCAAAATAAGAGCTCATCCGTATTTTAAATTGTTCATGTTTTGGTACAGACATGTGGATGATGTGTTGGCAATCTTTCTTGGTACGCGTAGGCAATTACAGAATTTTCTTAATTTTATTAACGATTTACATAAAAACATTAGCTTTACAATAGAAATTGAAGTTAATGATAGTATTAACTTTTTAGATCTTTCAATTACAAAACAAAATAATAAACTCAATTTTAGCATTTTCCATAAACCTACGCATACGGATATGGTTATACACAACACGTCTGCACATCCATACTCACACAAGTTAGCAGCTTTTCATAGTTATATTCATAGACTTATTAGTATCCCACTTTTAGATTCAGATTTTCAAAAAGAACATAATAAAACAAATAGCAGTTAACAACGGTTATCAGTCAAGTCTAATAGATCAGTTGTTGAATAAAAAACTATATTTACAAACATTAAGATTGGTGTATCCTATTCAAACACATAAGGAAAAGTTCCACACACTTAATTATATAGGTACTGTATCAGATAAATTGGTAAATACTTTACTCAGAAGCATGTAAATATAGCTTTTAGGATGAAATCTTCTCTTGGTAGATATATTAAGAACAATAAGAGTAAAGTAGAGAAATTCCAAAAGTCAGGAGTATATGAGTTATCGTGTGGGTCTTGTGACAAAATTTATATTGGCCAGTCTGGAAAGTCGTTTTCAAAAAGAATGTACGATCACAATTATAGTTTGAGATATCAGGATGGTAAATCTAATTATGCGAATCATTTGTCGGAAAATGATCATAATTTTAATGATAACTTTAAAATTTTACATGTATGGGGAAGAAGGTAAAAAACTTGATTTACTTGAAGCCCTCGAAATTAATAAGCGTAAAGATTTAGGTTTGCTTTTGAATAACCAAACTGATTTAAATAGCTCTCCGCTTTTAAATCTGAAATTATATAAGTAAATGTACGTTCCTTTCTAATTTGTATATAGTTGTGTATATGTTATGTGTATTGTTTATTGTTCTAACTTAAATCGATTATCGTTTTCATAGCACTGGCTTTATGTGATATTTTATTGTACGTAACTAGTCAGCTCTTACCATCTGAAGAAGGCACTGTGTGCCGAAACAGCTGTCGTGGTTATTATATTTTTTAAATATATGACGAGTGAAAATCACGAAAACAAGTTTGTAGTTTTCTTTATAAAATTATAAAAAATGGATTTTCATCAAGTAAAGGCCTCCAGTATAAATTAACTGCAGTGACACATATTCCACTACTAAGAAAACTCTTTTTGTACAATGAAGTGAATGCCACAAACTTGAAATAAGAACAAAAAACACGGAAATTATACGTGGATACGGAAAGGAAACATGAATATGAGAAAAAGTAAATGACTATATTTCTTTTTTGTACCATAATGTCGATCAGGTTGTTGTCAACAGACTTCATATTACTGATATTATGTAAATGAATGGGGTGGCATCCTCCACTTATGATTTTCCAAAGGGCTAAACATGTGGCAAATGTCACACACACACAGAGAAAGCTATGAGTAATAACATATTCCTGCAGTAGGTTCCCAAAACTGGCCAAAACCTTGGATAGGCTGGGAACGATTAGACGTAGACACAAACAAAGCAGTTGTACATGCCCTGGTTAAATACTACCATGGTGAAATATGCAAATGTCTGTGTACATGTGTATGTATGTGTGTGTATGTGAATGCGCATATACATGTACACACACCAGTATATTATATACACATTTGTTTATAAAAATCTACAATTCTTGCTATGATACTAATGCAATACTGTTATCATACATAGAAAGGTTAATTTTTGCAAGCTGAAAGCTACTTCACAGATAGAACATGGTTTTTAACACTATTGTCTAATACTCCAGTGTTCTAGTCATTTATTATTACAGTTGCATATTCTTTTGTTCCAGGGTTACTTATTTACACCAATGAATAATATCTGTACAGAAGTGGACCCTTCTCTGGATTGTGAGGTGTACAGAAGAAAGTCAGTTCAGAATCAATCTGTCTTATCAGACTTACCTCCGCAGTTAAACTGTTGCACAGAACTTTCCAAAAACAGGAGTTATCAGTGTGGAGTTTGTACAAACACATGTACTTGCGGAGACCATCTGTCACCACACAAGTTGATACATTCTGGCATTAAGAAATACCAGTGTGATATTTGTTCAAAATCTTTTACTCGGTCAAGCCAATTGTCAAGACACAAGTTAATACATTCTGGCATTAAGAAATACCAGTGCGATGTTTGTTCAAAATCATTTACACAGTCATGCAATTTGTCCCAACACAAGTTAGTGCATTCTGGCATTAAGAAGTACCAGTGCGATGTTTGTTTAAAATCATTTACTCGCTCAGCCGATTTGTTAAAACACAAGTTAATACATTCTGGCATTAAGAAATACCAGTGTGATGTTTGTTCAAAATCATTTACTGTTTCAAGCCATTTGTCAAGACACAAATTAATACATTCTGGCATTAAGAAATACCAGTGCGATATTTGTTCAAAATCTTTTACTCAGTCTAGCGATTTGTCACAACACAAGTTAATACATTCTGGCATTAAGAAATACCAGTGTGACGTTTGTTCAAAATCATTTTCTCAGTCAGGCAGTTTGTCACAACACAAGTTAATACATACTGGCATTAAGAAATACCAGTGTGATGTTTGTTCAAAATCATTTACTGTTTCAAGCCATTTGTCAAGACACAAATTAATACATTCTGGCATTAAGAAATACCAGTGCGATATTTGTTCAAAATCTTTTACTCAGTCTAGCGATTTGTCACCACACAAGTTATTACATTTTGGCATTAACAAGTACCAGTGCGATGTTTGTTCAAAACCATTTAATCGGTCAAGTCATTTGTCAAGACACAAATTAATACATTCTGGCATTAAGAGATACCACTGCGATGTTTGTTCAAAATCATTTACCGAGTCAGGCAGTTTGTCAAGACACAATTTAATACATTCTGGCATTAATAAATACCAGTGCGATGTTTGTTCAAAATCATTTACACAGTCTAGCCATTTGTCACAACACAAGTTAATACATTCTGGCATTAAGAAGTACCAGTGCGATATTTGTTCAAAATCATTTACTCGGTCAAGCTATTTGTCACAACACAAGTTAGTGCATTCTAGCATTAAGAAATACCAATGTGATGTTTGTTCAATATCATTTACTGTTTTAAGCCATTTGTCAAGACACAAATTAATGCATTCTGGCATTAAGAAATAGCAGTGCGATGTTTGTTCAAAATCATATACTGAGTCAAGCCCATTGTCAAAACAAGTTGATACATTCTGGCATTAAGAACACCAGTACGATGTTTGTTCAAAATCATTTATTCAGGCAGTTTGTCAGAACTAGAGTTAGTACATTCTGGCATAAAGAGGTACCAGTGCGATGTTTGTTCAAAATCATTACTCAGTCAAGACATTTGTCAGTACACAAGTTCATACATTGTGGCATTAAGAAGTACTAGTGTGATGTTTATACAGTATCATTTACTGTGTCAGGCAGTTTGTGAAAACAAGTTATTACATTATTTCACTAAAACACATGCTGGTATTAATAGTACTAGTGCGATTTTTGTTTCCAAACATTTACATATCTATGCTATTTGTCATGACAAATACATTCTGTAATTAAGAAGTAACTGTAAGATGTTTGTACAATATTGTTCAATGTGGGAGAATGTTGCGTCTTGTATAACATATACTAGCATAAAAAAAATAACTGATATTTGTAAAGTTTTTTTTTGTATTTTGTCTTGAGCATAAATTAATCCTATAGCCTATTACGAACCATCAATGTGTGATAGGTAAGAATAATTGCTATCGCCGTAGATGTTTTAGTAAAGTAATGAAACTTAACAGTATAATATTTATGAACAAAACCCCGAAAAACGAGCATAATTAACAAATAAATCAATACATTCTGCAACAAATGTGTGATATTTGGCACTGAAAAACAAGAGTTTGAAATTTGTAACAAAATTGTATGCTGTGAATTAAAATCATTAAATTGTACATTGTAATGTAGTGTGAAATTATTGATACACGTTTATCCTGTAATTCAATTTATCACTGCACGATTACATTGACATTTGTATTTATAGTCAAAATAATTTGAAACAATCTTTTCTTGCCATATGTAGATATACTTTTCTTGTATCACATAAGACTTTTGTCTGGCTGCTACAACCTTCAAGATGACAGAGCCTTGGGGCCTTAACACATCTGAGTTATTGCTTGGCAAAATGATGGGTGCGTCCCCATAAAAAAGATATGTCCCCAAGATTACGTGACTTGACATTTTCTGAGTTTTTGTCTGCATTGTATTTAAACCGCGTAGTTTATTTCTTCCAGCATATTTCTAATTGCTGCGTGTGTACTGTTTGTTTATAATTCAACATTAGATCGGTATATTACTGGTCTGTTTGTATCTCTACAATCTCCAAACTACTAATTTCGATTGCTTTACGTGTCATTGTTTGTGGATGACATGTTCGGTATAGTGTTGGCTTTGTAATTCTACATTACAAAATGAGTGAAGAGTTCTTGACCGAAGATAAAATATTACGGTACTTTAATGACAACTCTGGATCTGAATTGGATGATGCAGAAAATGAAGACATTTCGATGCAATAGTACAGGTAAGCCTACATAATTTGAGGGCACTTCATCTTATAGTTTATACTGAATATATGAGGACTGACACAAAAATAAGGAGACTGAAGCTGTAATTTTTTTATTTACCTGATATGTACAATTACTGGTGGTTGCCTTCAAAGCAGGGCCCCATTGAGTCCACACACTTCTGCATTATCCAAAATCACTTAATACTTTAAGTTTGAACAAAGTAAAACAAAACAAAGTTATAATTACGCTTTTTATGTGGCTCCATCGTAGACAGAAGATGCACGGATAGTGCGCAAGGACGCCAAAAAATGAACAAGTGAAAAAAGAGTGAGTACTTCCCAGTGCTCTCGTCAGTTTTATACCCTGCATGAGGCAAAAAGTCTATGAGAACGCCCAAAATTCACCCAATCAGAACTGGACTCTGCACGTGTATCGAAACTTATCAGGTCACACGAGAGGACAATTTGTCATTGATTTTTGTGAACAAAAGCGGAACTCGTTCAAGAACACTGACAAGTAGACTATTCTTAACTTCCCTGGTTGATAACTCACTACACGTGCCACGATAAAAAATGGGCAGCACACTTCCTCAGTCACTCAGTTTGTTCCTTAAAATAATTCTTAAGATAAAATAAAATAATACACTGAGTAGTTTGAGTATGAGTAGAATCCTCATTTACAATTATATATATAAAATAATAACATGGAGTGTGCTGGGCACAACAAACAGTTTTTGTGGGAGAAATATTAATTTTCTTCTACAGTGCTCTATTTTCACCTCCCAAATCTGATGTGATAGACACAACTTTAACACTTCAATGACCATGGTGGGCATATTCTAATTTCTGCGTAAGGACCACAGTTGATGTATATGACCTCTCAAATGGTGTACAGAAAAATTGTCTAGTGTTCATGACTGTCAGCTGAATTTTCCTTTACGATGCGACCACTATAATCACTGGGAACACAAAAACGTATTTAGGCTCACATTTTTGATCTTTATAAGATTCTTGTTCTAGATGTTTGTTGATAACAGGTTGTTTTTTGATTTTGAATATTATTTTCTTTGTCTCTCATTATAAATATCTTCAAGTATAGTGGTCATGTCTTTATATCTTCAAGGATAATGAAGAAGTTATATCTTTTTTAATTTTTAAAAGTCAAGTAAGGTAAAATCTTCACTTGAAGTTATAGGGAATTTCCTTTTCTAAATGGCAGATATATCAACTTTGAGTACAGAAGATTAATTTGTCAGTTTGTTTTATAAAAATGAAACTAGGCAAACAACAAACTATCATGAAGAAAGACGTTTGACAATTTTGAACTATAATCTAATAACTGCAGTGACACATTCCACGACTAAGAAACTCTGTTTGTACAATGAAGTGAAGGCCGCAAAATTGAAATAAGAAAAAAAACACGGAAATTATACGTGGCTACGGAAAGGAAACATGAATATGAGAAAGAGTAAATGACTATATTTCTTTTTTGTACCATAATGTCGATCAGGTTGTCAACAGACTTGCATGTTACTGATATTACGTAGTGAATTGGGTGGCATCCTCCACTTATGATTTTCCAAAAGACTAAACATGTGGCAAATGTCACACACATACACACAGAAAGCTATGAGTAATCAAATATTCCTGCAGTAGGTTCCCACAACTGGCCAAAACCTTGGATAGGCTGGGAGCGATTAGACGTCGACACAAAGCGGTCGTATATGCCCTGGTGTTAAATACTACCATAGTGAAATATGCAAATGTCTGTGTGTGTGGTTTGTGCATGCGCGTGCGGACATACATATACACACACCAGTATATTATATACACATTTGTTGTAAGGTATCGTTTGGTACCTCTCTGTAAAATGTGAACCAGATTTTGTATGTGTATAATGGGTGTAATGTGTCTTCTCTATCCACCGTCGCTTTAGAACGTTAACTTACGCAGATTTCGTCCATTTCGAACGTACGAATAACCAGGTCTCGATGTTCTTACCTGTTGTTCACTAGGGGTGTGAAAATCCCGGGTGGCACCAAATTGTTTTATTAAAACAATTAAAATATTTTAAGTTTGTATGACAAGCGCAGCTCAGGCGGTTTGAAGAAGTCAATTTGTTCCCGCCTGTCTGGATCGGCCAGTAGTTCGTTGCGTTGGCTGTGCGATCGCTAGTCGTCAATACTACCTATCTGTTAAAATGTACATAAATTATTATCCACCTCCTAATGAAATTATAACACAGTGGTTACACTCAGTACTTATTTTTTTTTTGTTAACGATTATTTAATCAGTTAATACAAATTATGTTTCCTTTTTTAATACAATTGCCCCGGTTATATGAGAGACCTCTCTGGGGTTTGACAAATCGATCTCTGAACTTAACAACAGACTTTTAGTAATGGCGTCTGTTGAAATTATACACAAAATTATTATTGTTCGATCGTTTTGTATTCTTGAGATTGCGTTAAAAGGATTACTAATGTTTACAACAATAAAAATACACACCCTTACATCAGTTAAACTTAAATAATATACTGTGTCGTTATAATTTGTTTATTGGAGTGTAGTAAAAGTGTTACTAGATATCGTTAATTAATGACAGGTTAACTTTGCCAGTTGATAAATTTTCAGTGTCTTAGTCTTTTAATTTAATCTTTGAAAGTAATTATGTGCAGTTTAGTGAGAGTTCAGCTTTGAGTGAGAAATAATTAACGTGAGTTTATTCAGAAATTTGGGTAATTTAATAGATACTTAACACTTCAGTAGACAGGATGAACTCATTTGATCTGGTATTAAGGAATTAGGCTGCAATCATCTTTAATTTTCAATTGTTCAGGGTTTCGGGCATCTTTTCCAAGTTAATCGGCAATATATTATTTTCTTTTTTCTTTAATTCGGCTTTGACATCAGTTAAATGGTTTCAGCCATCGTCTGCTTCCTAGGTGTTCACTCGCTAGTAATTTCATTTGATATTTTGACGTATTAATTAACAAAACTAGCGTCTATTCAACAAGAGCGTCATACTACGAGTAAAGAAATCTAACGGTAAATTAGTAACCAAACGACTGTTGTCATAGTAACCAATTAATCCTGATTGGTTAATTCTGAAGTAGCCTATTATCAAATTTTGAATTTTTATTCAAAATAGCTGTATATCTTCTTATTGATTTTATTCTTCTGTCCTCTTCCCTACATATTAAATATTATCACCACTGTTATTATTTCCTTTCAACGATTAATTTGGTATCACATAATGTATGGTTTTATGAAATATCAATGTTTGTACATTTATGTTAATATTTGGTATTTACATTTCTCCTTTAAATTAAGTTCTTATTCTAATATTTTTCCTTTAAACTGATTTACAAATTATTCTCGGCTATTTACTCGCCTTGAATTTATTAATTTCATGGTTGTTTTTATACAATTTGCAATAATTTGTTCTTGACAGTTATACATTTCATAGGCCTAAGTAGCCATTGATTATTTTTACTTAATCTATTCTAATTATATTTCATTTTATTATAACGTGTTTTGTTCTGTTGTTATAATTGATTCGTTTAATGGTTGTTGTGTCTTGAATTTGTTTGTGTTCTGATTATGTGTCAAGATTACTTTCTATATCTTAATACCTAAAATATAACAATTAGGCCTATCGACAGTAAGCTTCCTTCAGCCATATCCTATCCATAAAATTAAAATGAACAATTCTTTACAAGTTATTAGTTACTGTTGGTTTAACATACATTTCATTATTTTACTATTATTTTGAGTGAGAAACATCATCACTTCCTTCAAACTTACTTAATTTGTTTTCCCTTATAACATAGGGTGTTTATTAATTATATTCTTAATTTATTAATTCTTTACTAATCCCTTTCTCCATTCCATGTTAACACAAACTGTATATCTTACATGGGCTTTCTCCCCTGAATAACATCGTATCCTTTATTTATCTCTACTCTAAATACTATTTCTAATTACCCTTAACTATATAATTTTTATAAGCTCACTCTTAAATCATTTATTGTTTCATCATTGATTTATTAAGTGTTTTCTTATCTGTTACTATCTTTTTAATCATACTATCATTTACAATATCTTTTTTCACACATCACTTTTACCTTTAATTAATTGGTGTTTATCACTGATACACTCATTATTTTGGGGTATTTACACCTTCACTATTATCACTTGTTAAACTTTTTATTTTAAGCGTTTATTGGTGGGTAATCCCTATTATTATTTTTCTTTGTCACTTAGTTACTTTCATTATATTTCTCACTATCTTTACAAATTTTATTTATATCTAATAAGTTCTAATCTTTTTCTAGATTTCTTACTTACATATACTACTAATTCGTGGGTTAGTGTATTTTTATTTAACGGTGTTTTATTTATTATGAATTACATTTGTCACTTAGACAATACTAATATTTCTTTTTTATATTTGTTATTCACTGGTTTCATTTCCTTTATGATATTTGATGGTATCATCTCCTCCTTCCCTATTCTACACTATTTGTCTGTGTTTTATCACCTTGGTTCACTTTATTTTCTTTATAGTTGGTTTGTTCCATTTTTAATTTCATTTTTCTTCTCCTTCACTTCCATCTTGTTTTGCTTTATTTTGGTTATTATCTGGCTAATCTCTGGGGTTGGGTCAGTGTCATTTGTCTGTCAGTCTAGTTTGTATTTTTTGTTTAATAATCACCTTTGGTTTACTATTCTTCCTCCTTCACTCTTAATTATTTTACTATTTTTATTCTCTTTATTATTTATTTATTAAAATATATTATTTCTTAGCATTTCTTACATACTTATAGATATCAAATATGATCTGGATTTGGCGATGTTATATAATGCCCTTCCACCAAAATTGATCATTTTATAAAACGTGATTCTAAGTTTGATGAAATTATCAATTGTATTGTATCATTTTTTTCTCTATCTCCTGCTTCTCATTCATTTTTTATGATTAATTCTGTATCTTTTATTTCCTTTCTTCTGATTCCTTTCTTCATTATTTTCTCATATTGCGAACTGGCTTATTGATTTTTTATTATAAATTATTCCCTATAAATCTCATTTTCCCTAACTATCCCTACTTTGTAGCTGCAATCGATTCGGATGGGCTCCTCTATTGGCTTACCTAACTCCATCGTTCAAAACTACTCTTATCCTGAGATCAGGGGAACATCATCCCTGCTCAGTAAAATGATTGCTGGACTTATTCAACAGTCAATCTCAATTAATGAGTCTTCAATACAGTCATCTCGTAACTCATAATAATAATAATCATAATATTTGTTGGGAATCTTTTACTTTTGTGTTTCATTATTGCTCAGTTCAAGTCATATATTTTTCATCTTTCTTTATAGATACTACTTGATAATACTTGAAGCATTGCTTTTTATTGATACAATTCACATTTTTATTTATTTTTAATTACTCTTTGTTTCATCTCATTTCACATTATAACTCTTAGAATGTTTATCTTATTTATTTCGTTTTTTGATCATTGGTTTGTTTAATTTTATTTCCCATCTTTTTCTAAATAGTTGTGGAAGCTGATCATTTTGATTGATATAAAATTTTTTCATAATTTTTTAAATATCATAGTAAGTTAGTGCTCTTACTAGTTAGGAATTTTTGTAGCTTATTCCTTTATAGTATGTTTTGCTTTTTATGCCTCATATGTTGGCTAAAGATTATTGTAACTTAATCTTATTTTGTAGGAATGTTTTGTAACTTCATTCCTTTATTATTATTTTTTATTTAAATATTGTAGTAAGTTTGTTGTTCTTACTTTATATGGATTCCTCGTAACTTTTATCTCTCCATTTTATAATTGTTCTAAAATATTATCGAAATATTTGTGTAAGTTGTCCTTACATAACTTTTTTGAATTTTGAAATTCATTTGAGATCTTTTTTCATTATGATATTGGCAAACTTGTTCGTTTGTCTTGTTATTTTTCTTTATTTAAAGTATTTCTGTTGGTTTTTTACTTCATTTTTTTCAGTCATTGCTGATCGTCATAATATTTCTTAATTGATGCCTGATTGTATACACCCTTTATTTTCTTAGTGACGGGGTGAGCAATCTCATAAGTGTTATTGCCCTTGTCTCTTGTTATAGTGTATGGTCCCACGTATAATAATAGTAACTTTTTAGTAATGCCTTCTATAGAGCTGGGTAATTCTCTGTTTTTTATTAGTACCCTTTCTCCTACATTATATTTAATAGTCTTTTTCTGGTTCTTAGAGTATTTATTCTTTTGTTACTCTACCTTTTCGGCTATTCTGTTGTAGAATTTTCTTTTCTCGAATTGATATTCGGTGTTGGTGGGAAATTGAATCATATCAGTTATCTCTCTAGGCGGTGGCCGCTCAAACATCGTTGTGTATGGTGTGGCTTCCGTGAAATTGTGGTAAGTTAGGTTTATAAATTCTTCAGTGGATTTTACGTAATTGTGCCACTCTTTCTTTATCGTGGCAATAGGTCCTCAGTATTCGACCCACTTCTCTAAGTAGTCTCTCAGCTGGGTTACTGCTGGAGTGATAAACGGATGTTTTGTAAGTTTTAATATCATGTTCCCAGAGTTTGTTTTTCCAATGATTTCCCTTAAATTGGGTCCCGTGGTCGGTTATTATGGCCATAGGTTTCCCTACTTCTGGTATAAACTTGGTTAAGATAATCTCAATAATTTTCTTTGTTGTCGCACGGTTAATGGAGTACAACTTTGTATATTTGGTGAAGTGATCGAACATGATGACTATGAATCTGAATCTGTGTCTTCCTCTACTGCGAGGAAACGGACCGCATATATCAAGGAATACCCTTTCTAATTTCTGATTTGATATTATAGGTATCATCATACCCTCCTTTTTTGAATTGTTTCATTTTACCCTTTGGCAAATATTACATTTTTGAATAGTTTTGTTTACCTTTCGATAAATATTTTTTATGTAAACTTGTTCCTTTAAAGTTTTTATCACTTTTATGGCCCCCATATGGCCGTATCTAATGTGGTAGTCTAGTATCAATTGTTCTTCCACCGTAGATGGTACTACTAGTTTCCATTCTCCGATATCAGGATTGTTTTTAATAAATAGCAGGTTGTTATGTATTTTATAATATTGTATAATGGTTTCTTCTTCTTTTAACATTCTCTCCTGGATACTCATTATTTTTGGATCCACATTTTGACATCTTCTTATTTCCTGGGTTATTTTTTCTAGATCCATTCTGTTTTTGATAATGTTATATACTTTAACTAATTGTTCTTTCTCTCCCTCGAAAGTTTGTTGCTGGATGTTGATATGGGATAATATGTCAGCAGCTATGTTTTTCTTCCCTGGTATGTATTCCCAGTTAGTGTGATATTCCTGTAGTAACAATATCCATTGGGTTAATCTTCCGTGGCTGAGTTTACACTGCTTGAGGAATGAAATGGTCACTTCTCACGGTTATGTTGTATCCTAGAATGTAAATCCTGAAATTGTTGCAGGTGAACACAACACTAAGTAGTTCTTTCTCCGTGACGTGATAGTTTCTTTTGCATCCATTTAAAATTCTACTTGCAAAACTTATGACCATATGTTGCCCCTTCTCACCTTCCTGGTATAATACCGCACCTACACTGACATCACTCGCATCACAATTCATGAAGAATGGCTTTTTGAAGACTGGATGGTGTAAAATCACGGTGTTTAAAAACTTTTCTTTTATTTGGTTAAATACTTCATCTTGTTCGGGCCCCCAAGTCCATTTATCCTTAGCTGATAATTGTTTTTTGAATTGTGCTGTTAGTTTGGAATAATTATCTTGAAATTTACGATAATAATTGCAGATTCCCAGGAAAGACTGAAGCTGTTTTTTGTTTTTTGGTGTGGGGAATCGTTGTATCGCTTCAACTTTTTCTGATGAAGGAGAGGTGCCTTCCTCTGCTAGATTAAATCCTAAAAATTGTACCTTGCGGGCTATAAACTTTGACTTGTCTAGCTTAAGGGTTATGTGATTATCTGATAACTTTTTTTAGTACGGTCTCCACTCTAGCACAGTGTTCTTGCCAATTTGATGACATTATCAGCAGGTCATCTACGTACACGGTGGTAAAATTCAGTACATCTTGTCCCAGTATTTGGTCCATACACTTAACAAATACTGTGACCGAATTTATCAGTCCAAATGGCAATCTTTTGAACTGATAGTTCCTCCCATCGAACAGAAAAGCTAAGTATTTCCTACTGTTCGGATGTATCTCCACCTGCCAATATCCACATACTGTGTCCCATGAGCTGATGTATTTTATACCGTGGAACTTCTTAAGAATTTCTTCGATTTCACCCGGTGATGTTCTATCGTTCACTATCATTTTATTGATCTCTCTTGCATCAAGGCAGATTCTCACTTTTCCGTCCTTTTTCGGTATCGCCACTATTGGACTTGTATAAGGTGATTGACTTAATTCGATTATATCGTCTTCCATCATTTGATTGATTTCTGCCCTCACTGCATTTCTTTGTGAGTATGCGATGGGATAAGATTTTTTCTTGAAGTCAGCGGGTTCTTTAAATCGGATCCGGAATTGATAGTCCTTTACCTTGCCTGGGGCGTCAGAAAAAATGTGTTTATATCTGTTGTATATTCTTATGAGTTCCTCTGCCTGTTGTACACTAATCTGTGGGTCTTGTTCCTCTCGTTGGAAGTTTCTGATCTCCTCCAGCTTGCTTGACCATAATTCTTCATCCTTCCAATCTTTCAATATTCTTCCGGGTGATTGTTGGCAATAATTGTTTTGGATCATGGTGCAGCTGTTTGTTATTAATGGTAAGTTGCAACCGTTCACTAGATCGGCTGACCATATTCCTTGTTCTGTGGTTAGTGATACTTCTCCTAGCCTCAGGTTAATTATGGCAGAGTACTGTCTGAGTACATCACACCCAACAAGTATTGAGGAAGGTAGGCCGTTGGCAACAAGAAATGGCATAGTTACTATTATACCTTTGCTATTAAGTTCCAAGGATACTTGTTTCCAGACAGTCTTATTTTGTTGGCCGGTAGCACCAATGATAGTTAAATTGTTTATGGGCAGGGTTGATATGGGTATACTACTTCCCTGCTGTAGTCTATTTAATTCTACTTGGTCGATCAGAGAAATATTAGATCCTGTATCAATCATTATGGTTGATAGGATTCCATTTATTTGGGCACTTACATACACTATTTCGCTGTTTCTGATAGGCATCATGTTATCATTTTCTTCGATTAAATCGTCCCTTAAATTTTTTAAATAGTTAGTACATATTATTGTGATCTCCTTGTCTGTTGTCGTCTTATATTCCCCAAGAGATTGGTCCAGTGATGGGCTGTTCTCAGTTCTCACCGACCTTATTCGTTTAAATGAGGGCTGGCCTCATTGTTTCTGGTTTCATTTGTGTTCATTTGTTGGCTCGTTGATGGTTCCTGTTGGTGGTTTGTGTTATCACCATAATTCCCGATGTTTTCCTCGAAGGTGTGGTCTCTTGTGTTTGGTACCTGGTTATAGTATGTTCGTCGGTTATTTGCCTGAGAATAGTTTCTTATTGGACTACGCCGTGCTTGACATTGCACATAATTCACTTGCGGTCGGTATCCTCGGTTGTTGTTGTTGTTACCGTTTCCTGGACTGTAATAATTGTTAGGACCGTTCCGTTGGTAGTTACCTCTGTAATCGTTTCTGAAATTACCATTGTTGTTATTGTTTGGGTGATAGTTCCTGGGTGCATTATTCCCACGTTGATTTCCTTGATAGTTACTGGTGTTGTTCGGTGGTGGCTTATTATCACACTGTTGGTTTGGTGGGGATGGCCCTTCATTTGGTCTACTATTTCGGAAACTCGTGAATCTTTCTGTTCTTACGGTACTGCCATTCGTTTTCATGGCTCTCCAATAAACTAGCCATGTCCTGAATTGTCTTGACTTGACTGTACATACTTGCCTTCTGGATCGCATCATCATAGTGGTAAGATAATTGTATGACTAAACACTCTTCCGGAATGCGTGGTTCCAAATTCCTGGCCATGCAGATTTTTCCCAGAAAGTATGAGGTTAGGGATTGTCCGTTTTGGTTTTCATACCTTCCGTTACTTAAATTGTTACGGACCATGTTCTGGGTTGACTCTGACCAGTATTTCGCTTTGAATTGGGTTTTGAATTCTTGGATGCTCTGGATGTCTGGTCTTGTGGCGGTCCACCAGTTGTCATATGTTTCCCTAAACATGTCGTCTAGCATTCCCCTCACAGCTGTCCATCGGGTTTCACGATTCTTTATTATGAATTCTTCCACCCTTTTCAAAAACTCCATCGGATTGCGCTTATAGTTGCGGAAATTTATTGTATCTCGATTGTCATTGTTAAATATTTGGTTATGGTTACATGACCGGTCACGCCAGGCGTCCACTTCTTCCTGCAATAATTCTTCTCATCTATGTATCTCTTCAATTCTTTGTTTATTTTTGTCCACTTTACTGTCGATTTTATTTAAACTGCTGTACACTCCTTCCAATCTTTCTCCCAGGTCTGTTCGTACAGCTGCTATCTCCTTCTGGTTTTCTTCCCGGACTAAATGTATGTCCTGGTCCATCTGTTCACATCTTTTGGCTGTTTCTTCGTGGCATTCCTCAATTCTCCTTTTATTTTCTCCTTCGAGGTTGTTCATTTTATTGAGTACTTCCTCACGGACTTCAGAAACATTTTCGTTGGTTTTCTCTAGCTTCTCCAACGTCTCCTCTAATTTTTCATTTGTTTCAGTGATCTGTTGTTTAGTTTCTAGCCAGTATTCCATCAATTGGTGTTGTAATGTTTCGTTATTCTGGTTAATGGTTTGTCTCAACTCTTCCTTAGTACTTTCATTGGTACTAATTATCTTTTCATTGATTTGCTTCAAACTCTCCTCACTCTTGTCAAATTTTTGGTTAATTTGTTTTAAACTGTCATTGGTTTCTTTCTTCATACTATTCAGATTCTCCTCATTCTTGTCTAATTTCTCCTCCTGTTTCTTAAAATTTTCGTTAATCAATTCCCATAATTTTTGTAAATCCATTCCTCCTCTGGCTTCCTTCCTATCTCCAGCCTGTGGTTCCATTTCTTCGTCTTGGGTTGGTTCTGTTGTGGTTATTATTGTCTCCACCTCTTCAATCGGTGTTCCTTCCTCTTCTTCCCCTCTATTTTTTCCATTTCTTTCTCCTTCGCCAAATTTTTCGACAATCCTCTGGTGTGCATATTGTAACCTTTCGCAATCGCCGCTAGAATTTCGTATTTCCCTCTCTTCTAGTCCCACCGGTTGGTCGCCAATTTGTAATATATCGTTTGGTACCTCTCTGTAAAATGTGAACCAGATTTTGTATGTGTATAATGGGTGTAATGTGTCTTCTCTATCCGTCGTCGCTTTAGAACGTTAACTTACGCAGATTTCGTCCGTTGTGAACGTACGAATAACCAGGTCTCGATGTTCTTACCTGTTGTTCACTAGGGGTGTGAAAATCCCGGGTGGCACCAAATTGTTTTATTAAAACAATTAAAATATTTTAAGTTTGTATGACAAGCGCAGCTCAGGCGGTTTGAAGAAGTCAATTTGTTCCCGCCTGTCTTGGCCGTCTGGATCGGCCAGTAATTCGTTGCGTTGGCTGTGCGATCGCTAGTCGTCAATACTACCTATCTGTTAAAATGTACATAAATTATTATCCACCTCCTAATGAAATTATAACACAGTGGTTACACTCAGTACTTATTTTTTTTTGAATATATCAAAATCAGATTTATATCAGTGGGATAAGATTTTTTCTTGAAGTCAGCGGGTTCTTTAAATCGGATCCGGAATTGATAGTCCTTTACCTTGCCTGGGGCGTCAGAAAAAATGTGTTTATATCTGTTGTATATTCTTATGAGTTCCTCTGCCTGTTGTACACTAATCTGTGGGTCTTGTTCCTCTCGTTGGAAGTTTCTGATCTCCTCCAGCTTGCTTGACCATAATTCTTCATCCTTCCAATCTTTCAATATTCTTCCGGGTGATTGTTGGCAATAATTGTTTTGGATCATGGTGCAGCTGTTTGTTATTAATGGTAAGTTGCAACCGTTCACTAGATCGGCTGACCATATTCCTTGTTCTGTGGTTAGTGATACTTCTCCTAGCCTCAGGTTAATTATGGCAGAGTACTGTCTGAGTACATCACACCCAACAAGTATTGAGGAAGGTAGGCCGTTGGCAACAAGAAATGGCATAGTTACTATTATACCTTTGCTATTAAGTTCCAAGGATACTTGTTTCCGGACAGTCTTATTTTGTTGGCCGGTAGCACCAATGATAGTTAAATTGTTTATGGGCAGGGTTGATATGGGTATACTACTTCCCTGCTGTAGTCTATTTAATTCTACTTGGTCGATCAGAGAAATATTAGATCCTGTATCAATCATTATGGTTGATAGGATTCCATTTATTTGGGCACTTACATACACTATTTCGCTGTTTCTGATAGGCATCATGTTATCATTTTCTTCGATTAAATCGTCCCTTAAATTTTTTAAATAGTTAGTACATATTATTGTGATCTCCTTGTCTGTTGTCGTCTTATATTCCCCAAGAGATTGGTCCAGTGATGGGCTGTTCTCAGTTCTCACCGACCTTATTCGTTTAAATGAGGGCTGGCCTCATTGTTTCTGGTTTCATTTGTGTTCATTTGTTGGCTCGTTGATGGTTCCTGTTGGTGGTTTGTGTTATCACCATAATTCCCGATGTTTTCCTCGAAGGTGTGGTCTCTTGTGTTTGGTACCTGGTTATAGTACGTTCGTCGGTTATTTGCCTGAGAATAGTTTCTTATTGGACTACGCCGTGCTTGACATTGCACATAATTCACTTGCGGTCGGTATCCTCGGTTGTTGTTGTTGTTGTTACCGTTTCCTGGACTGTAATAATTGTTAGGACCGTTCCGTTGGTAGTTACCTCTGTAATCGTTTCTGAAATTACCATTGTTGTTATTGTTTGGGTGATAGTTCCTGGGTGCATTATTCCCACGTTGATTTCCTTGATAGTTACTGGTGTTGTTCGGTGGTGGCTTATTATCACACTGTTGGTTTGGTGGGGATGGCCCTTCATTTGGTCTACTATTTCGGAAACTCGTGAATCTTTCTGTTCTTACGGTACTGCCATTCGTTTTCATGGCTCTCCAATAAACTAGCCATGTCCTGAATTGTCTTGACTTGACTGTACATACTTGCCTTCTGGATCGCATCATCATAGTGGTAAGATAATTGTATGACTAAACACTCTTCCGGAATGCGTGGTTCCAAATTCCTGGCCATGCAGATTTTTCCCAGAAAGTATGAGGTTAGGGATTGTCCGTTTTGGTTTTCATACCTTCCGTTACTTAAATTGTTACGGACCATGTTCTGGGTTGACTCTGACCAGTATTTCGCTTTGAATTGGGTTTTGAATTCTTGGATGCTCTGGATGTCTGGTCTTGTGGCGGTCCACCAGTTGTCATATGTTTCCCTAAACATGTCGTCTAGCATTCCCCTCACAGCTGTCCATCGGGTTTCACGATTCTTTATTATGAATTCTTCCACCCTTTTCAAAAACTCCATCGGATTGCGCTTATAGTTGCGGAAATTTATTGTATCTCGATTGTCATTGTTAAATATTTGGTTATGGTTACATGACCGGTCACGCCAGGCGTCCACTTCTTCCTGCAATAATTCTTCTCGTCTATGTATCTCTTCAATTCTTTGTTTATTTTTGTCCACTTTACTGTCGATTTTATTTAAACTGCTGTACACTCCTTCCAATCTTTCTCCCAGGTCTGTTCGTACAGCTGCTATCTCCTTCTGGTTTTCTTCCCGGACTAAATGTATGTCCTGGTCCATCTGTTCACATCTTTTGGCTGTTTCTTCGTGGCATTCCTCAATTCTCCTTTTATTTTCTCCTTCGAGGTTGTTCATTTTATTGAGTACTTCCTCACGGACTTCAGAAACATTTTCGTTGGTTTTCTCTAGCTTCTCCAACGTCTCCTCTAATTTTTCATTTGTTTCAGTGATCTGTTGTTTAGTTTCTAGCCAGTATTCCATCAATTGGTGTTGTAATGTTTCGTTATTCTGGTTAATGGTTTGTCTCAACTCTTCCTTAGTACTTTCATTGGTACTAATTATCTTTTCATTGATTTGCTTCAAACTCTCCTCACTCTTGTCAAATTTTTGGTTAATTTGTTTTAAACTGTCATTGGTTTCTTTCTTCATACTATTCAGATTCTCCTCATTCTTGTCTAATTTCTCCTCCTGTTTCTTAAAATTTTCGTTAATCAATTCCCATAATTTTTGTAAATCCATTCCTCCTCTGGCTTCCTTCCTATCTCCAGCCTGTGGTTCCATTTCTTCGTCTTGGGTTGGTTCTGTTGTGGTTATTATTGTCTCCACCTCTTCAATCGGTGTTCCTTCCTCTTCTTCCCCTCTATTTTTTCCATTTCTTTCTCCTTCGCCAAATTTTTCGACAATCCTCTGGTGTGCATATTGTAACCTTTCGCAATCGCCGCTAGAATTTCGTATTTCCCTCTCTTCTAGTCCCACCGGTTGGTCGCCAATTTGTAATATATCGTTTGGTACCTCTCTGTAAAATGTGAACCAGATTTTGTATGTGTATAATGGGTGTAATGTGTCTTCTCTATCCGTCGTCGCTTTAGAACGTTAACTTACGCAGATTTCGTCCGTTGTGAACGTACGAATAACCAGGTCTCGATGTTCTTACCTGTTGTTCACTAGGGGTGTGAAAATCCCGGGTGGCACCAAATTGTTTTATTAAAACAATTAAAATATTTTAAGTTTGTATGACAAGCGCAGCTCAGGCGGTTTGAAGAAGTCAATTTGTTCCCGCCTGTCTTGGCCGTCTGGATCGGCCAGTAATTCGTTGCGTTGGCTGTGCGATCGCTAGTCGTCAATACTACCTATCTGTTAAAATGTACATAAATTATTATCCACCTCCTAATGAAATTATAACACAGTGGTTACACTCAGTACTTATTTTTTTTTGAATATATCAAAATCAGATTTATATCAGTGGGATAAGATTTTTTCTTGAAGTCAGCGGGTTCTTTAAATCGGATCCGGAATTGATAGTCCTTTACCTTGCCTGGGGCGTCAGAAAAAATGTGTTTATATCTGTTGTATATTCTTATGAGTTCCTCTGCCTGTTGTACACTAATCTGTGGGTCTTGTTCCTCTCGTTGGAAGTTTCTGATCTCCTCCAGCTTGCTTGACCATAATTCTTCATCCTTCCAATCTTTCAATATTCTTCCGGGTGATTGTTGGCAATAATTGTTTTGGATCATGGTGCAGCTGTTTGTTATTAATGGTAAGTTGCAACCGTTCACTAGATCGGCTGACCATATTCCTTGTTCTGTGGTTAGTGATACTTCTCCTAGCCTCAGGTTAATTATGGCAGAGTACTGTCTGAGTACATCACACCCAACAAGTATTGAGGAAGGTAGGCCGTTGGCAACAAGAAATGGCATAGTTACTATTATACCTTTGCTATTAAGTTCCAAGGATACTTGTTTCCGGACAGTCTTATTTTGTTGGCCGGTAGCACCAATGATAGTTAAATTGTTTATGGGCAGGGTTGATATGGGTATACTACTTCCCTGCTGTAGTCTATTTAATTCTACTTGGTCGATCAGAGAAATATTAGATCCTGTATCAATCATTATGGTTGATAGGATTCCATTTATTTGGGCACTTACATACACTATTTCGCTGTTTCTGATAGGCATCATGTTATCGTTTTCTTCGATTAAATCGTCCCTTAAATTTTTTAAATAGTTAGTACATATTATTGTGATCTCCTTGTCTGTTGTCGTCTTATATTCCCCAAGAGATTGGTCCAGTGATGGGCTGTTCTCAGTTCTCACCGACCTTATTCGTTTAAATGAGGGCTGGCCTCATTGTTTCTGGTTTCATTTGTGTTCATTTGTTGGCTCGTTGATGGTTCCTGTTGGTGGTTTGTGTTATCACCATAATTCCCGATGTTTTCCTCGAAGGTGTGGTCTCTTGTGTTTGGTACCTGGTTATAGTACGTTCGTCGGTTATTTGCCTGAGAATAGTTTCTTATTGGACTACGCCGTGCTTGACATTGCACATAATTCACTTGCGGTCGGTATCCTCGGTTGTTGTTGTTGTTACCGTTTCCTGGACTGTAATAATTGTTAGGACCGTTCCGTTGGTAGTTACCTCTGTAATCGTTTCTGAAATTACCATTGTTGTTATTGTTTGGGTGATAGTTCCTGGGTGCATTATTCCCACGTTGATTTCCTTGATAGTTACTGGTGTTGTTCGGTGGTGGCTTATTATCACACTGTTGGTTTGGTGGGGATGGCCCTTCATTTGGTCTACTATTTCGGAAACTCGTGAATCTTTCTGTTCTTACGGTACTGCCATTCGTTTTCATGGCTCTCCAATAAACTAGCCATGTCCTGAATTGTCTTGACTTGACTGTACATACTTGCCTTCTGGATCGCATCATCATAGTGGTAAGATAATTGTATGACTAAACACTCTTCCGGAATGCGTGGTTCCAAATTCCTGGCCATGCAGATTTTTCCCAGAAAGTATGAGGTTAGGGATTGTCCGTTTTGGTTTTCATACCTTCCGTTACTTAAATTGTTACGGACCATGTTCTGGGTTGACTCTGACCAGTATTTCGCTTTGAATTGGGTTTTGAATTCTTGGATGCTCTGGATGTCTGGTCTTGTGGCGGTCCACCAGTTGTCATATGTTTCCCTAAACATGTCGTCTAGCATTCCCCTCACAGCTGTCCATCGGGTTTCACGATTCTTTATTATGAATTCTTCCACCCTTTTCAAAAACTCCATCGTATTGCGCTTATAGTTGCGGAAATTTATTGTATCTCGATTGTCATTGTTAAATATTTGGTTATGGTTACATGACCGGTCACGCCAGGCGTCCACTTCTTCCTGCAATAATTCTTCTCGTCTATGTATCTCTTCATTCTTTGTTTATTTTTGTCCACTTTACTGTCGATTTTATTTAAACTGCTGTACACTCCTTCCAATCTTTCTCCCAGGTCTGTTCGTACAGCTGCTATCTCCTTCTGGTTTTCTTCCCGGACTAAATGTATGTCCTGGTCCATCTGTTCACATCTTTTGGCTGTTTCTTCGTGGCATTCCTCAATTCTCCTTTTATTTTCTCCTTCGAGGTTGTTCATTTTATTGAGTACTTCCTCACGGACTTCAGAAACATTTTCGTTGGTTTTCTCTAGCTTCTCCAACGTCTCCTCTAATTTTTCATTTGTTTCAGTGATCTGTTGTTTAGTTTCTAGCCAGTATTCCATCAATTGGTGTTGTAATGTTTCGTTATTCTGGTTAATGGTTTGTCTCAACTCTTCCTTAGTACTTTCATTGGTACTAATTATCTTTTCATTGATTTGCTTCAAACTCTCCTCACTCTTGTCAAATTTTTGGTTAATTTGTTTTAAACTGTCATTGGTTTCTTTCTTCATACTATTCAGATTCTCCTCATTCTTGTCTAATTTCTCCTCCTGTTTCTTAAAATTTTCGTTAATCAATTCCCATAATTTTTGTAAATCCATTCCTCCTCTGGCTTCCTTCCTATCTCCAGCCTGTGGTTCCATTTCTTCGTCTTGGGTTGGTTCTGTTGTGGTTATTATTGTCTCCACCTCTTCAATCGGTGTTCCTTCCTCTTCTTCCCCTCTATTTTTTCCATTTCTTTCTCCTTCGCCAAATTTTTCGACAATCCTCTGGTGTGCATATTGTAACCTTTCGCAATCGCCGCTAGAATTTCGTATTTCCCTCTCTTCTAGTCCCACCGGTTGGTCGCCAATTTGTAATATATCGTTTGGTACCTCTCTGTAAAATGTGAACCAGATTTTGTATGTGTATAATGGGTGTAATGTGTCTTCTCTATCCGTCGTCGCTTTAGAACGTTAACTTACGCAGATTTCGTCCGTTGTGAACGTACGAATAACCAGGTCTCGATGTTCTTACCTGTTGTTCACTAGGGGTGTGAAAATCCCGGGTGGCACCAAATTGTTTTATTAAAACAATTAAAATATTTTAAGTTTGTATGACAAGCGCAGCTCAGGCGGTTTGAAGAAGTCAATTTGTTCCCGCCTGTCTTGGCCGTCTGGATCGGCCAGTAATTCGTTGCGTTGGCTGTGCGATCGCTAGTCGTCAATACTACCTATCTGTTAAAATGTACATAAATTATTATCCACCTCCTAATGAAATTATAACACAGTGGTTACACTCAGTACTTATTTTTTTTTGAATATATCAAAATCAGATTTATATCAGTGGGATAAGATTTTTTCTTGAAGTCAGCGGGTTCTTTAAATCGGATCCGGAATTGATAGTCCTTTACCTTGCCTGGGGCGTCAGAAAAAATGTGTTTATATCTGTTGTATATTCTTATGAGTTCCTCTGCCTGTTGTACACTAATCTGTGGGTCTTGTTCCTCTCGTTGGAAGTTTCTGATCTCCTCCAGCTTGCTTGACCATAATTCTTCATCCTTCCAATCTTTCAATATTCTTCCGGGTGATTGTTGGCAATAATTGTTTTGGATCATGGTGCAGCTGTTTGTTATTAATGGTAAGTTGCAACCGTTCACTAGATCGGCTGACCATATTCCTTGTTCTGTGGTTAGTGATACTTCTCCTAGCCTCAGGTTAATTATGGCAGAGTACTGTCTGAGTACATCACACCCAACAAGTATTGAGGAAGGTAGGCCGTTGGCAACAAGAAATGGCATAGTTACTATTATACCTTTGCTATTAAGTTCCAAGGATACTTGTTTCCGGACAGTCTTATTTTGTTGGCCGGTAGCACCAATGATAGTTAAATTGTTTATGGGCAGGGTTGATATGGGTATACTACTTCCCTGCTGTAGTCTATTTAATTCTACTTGGTCGATCAGAGAAATATTAGATCCTGTATCAATCATTATGGTTGATAGGATTCCATTTATTTGGGCACTTACATACACTATTTCGCTGTTTCTGATAGGCATCATGTTATCGTTTTCTTCGATTAAATCGTCCCTTAAATTTTTTAAATAGTTAGTACATATTATTGTGATCTCCTTGTCTGTTGTCGTCTTATATTCCCCAAGAGATTGGTCCAGTGATGGGCTGTTCTCAGTTCTCACCGACCTTATTCGTTTAAATGAGGGCTGGCCTCATTGTTTCTGGTTTCATTTGTGTTCATTTGTTGGCTCGTTGATGGTTCCTGTTGGTGGTTTGTGTTATCACCATAATTCCCGATGTTTTCCTCGAAGGTGTGGTCTCTTGTGTTTGGTACCTGGTTATAGTACGTTCGTCGGTTATTTGCCTGAGAATAGTTTCTTATTGGACTACGCCGTGCTTGACATTGCACATAATTCACTTGCGGTCGGTATCCTCGGTTGTTGTTGTTGTTACCGTTTCCTGGACTGTAATAATTGTTAGGACCGTTCCGTTGGTAGTTACCTCTGTAATCGTTTCTGAAATTACCATTGTTGTTATTGTTTGGGTGATAGTTCCTGGGTGCATTATTCCCACGTTGATTTCCTTGATAGTTACTGGTGTTGTTCGGTGGTGGCTTATTATCACACTGTTGGTTTGGTGGGGATGGCCCTTCATTTGGTCTACTATTTCGGAAACTCGTGAATCTTTCTGTTCTTACGGTACTGCCATTCGTTTTCATGGCTCTCCAATAAACTAGCCATGTCCTGAATTGTCTTGACTTGACTGTACATACTTGCCTTCTGGATCGCATCATCATAGTGGTAAGATAATTGTATGACTAAACACTCTTCCGGAATGCGTGGTTCCAAATTCCTGGCCATGCAGATTTTTCCCAGAAAGTATGAGGTTAGGGATTGTCCGTTTTGGTTTTCATACCTTCCGTTACTTAAATTGTTACGGACCATGTTCTGGGTTGACTCTGACCAGTATTTCGCTTTGAATTGGGTTTTGAATTCTTGGATGCTCTGGATGTCTGGTCTTGTGGCGGTCCACCAGTTGTCATATGTTTCCCTAAACATGTCGTCTAGCATTCCCCTCACAGCTGTCCATCGGGTTTCACGATTCTTTATTATGAATTCTTCCACCCTTTTCAAAAACTCCATCGGATTGCGCTTATAGTTGCGGAAATTTATTGTATCTCGATTGTCATTGTTAAATATTTGGTTATGGTTACATGACCGGTCACGCCAGGCGTCCACTTCTTCCTGCAATAATTCTTCTCGTCTATGTATCTCTTCAATTCTTTGTTTATTTTTGTCCACTTTACTGTCGATTTTATTTAAACTGCTGTACACTCCTTCCAATCTTTCTCCCAGGTCTGTTCGTACAGCTGCTATCTCCTTCTGGTTTTCTTCCCGGACTAAATGTATGTCCTGGTCCATCTGTTCACATCTTTTGGCTGTTTCTTCGTGGCATTCCTCAATTCTCCTTTTATTTTCTCCTTCGAGGTTGTTCATTTTATTGAGTACTTCCTCACGGACTTCAGAAACATTTTCGTTGGTTTTCTCTAGCTTCTCCAACGTCTCCTCTAATTTTTCATTTGTTTCAGTGATCTGTTGTTTAGTTTCTAGCCAGTATTCCATCAATTGGTGTTGTAATGTTTCGTTATTCTGGTTAATGGTTTGTCTCAACTCTTCCTTAGTACTTTCATTGGTACTAATTATCTTTTCATTGATTTGCTTCAAACTCTCCTCACTCTTGTCAAATTTTTGGTTAATTTGTTTTAAACTGTCATTGGTTTCTTTCTTCATACTATTCAGATTCTCCTCATTCTTGTCTAATTTCTCCTCCTGTTTCTTAAAATTTTCGTTAATCAATTCCCATAATTTTTGTAAATCCATTCCTCCTCTGGCTTCCTTCCTATCTCCAGCCTGTGGTTCCATTTCTTCGTCTTGGGTTGGTTCTGTTGTGGTTATTATTGTCTCCACCTCTTCAATCGGTGTTCCTTCCTCTTCTTCCCCTCTATTTTTTCCATTTCTTTCTCCTTCGCCAAATTTTTCGACAATCCTCTGGTGTGCATATTGTAACCTTTCGCAATCGCCGCTAGAATTTCGTATTTCCCTCTCTTCTAGTCCCACCGGTTGGTCGCCAATTTGTAATATATCGTTTGGTACCTCTCTGTAAAATGTGAACCAGATTTTGTATGTGTATAATGGGTGTAATGTGTCTTCTCTATCCGTCGTCGCTTTAGAACGTTAACTTACGCAGATTTCGTCCGTTGTGAACGTACGAATAACCAGGTCTCGATGTTCTTACCTGTTGTTCACTAGGGGTGTGAAAATCCCGGGTGGCACCAAATTGTTTTATTAAAACAATTAAAATATTTTAAGTTTGTATGACAAGCGCAGCTCAGGCGGTTTGAAGAAGTCAATTTGTTCCCGCCTGTCTTGGCCGTCTGGATCGGCCAGTAATTCGTTGCGTTGGCTGTGCGATCGCTAGTCGTCAATACTACCTATCTGTTAAAATGTACATAAATTATTATCCACCTCCTAATGAAATTATAACACAGTGGTTACACTCAGTACTTATTTTTTTTTGAATATATCAAAATCAGATTTATATCAGTGGGATAAGATTTTTTCTTGAAGTCAGCGGGTTCTTTAAATCGGATCCGGAATTGATAGTCCTTTACCTTGCCTGGGGCGTCAGAAAAAATGTGTTTATATCTGTTGTATATTCTTATGAGTTCCTCTGCCTGTTGTACACTAATCTGTGGGTCTTGTTCCTCTCGTTGGAAGTTTCTGATCTCCTCCAGCTTGCTTGACCATAATTCTTCATCCTTCCAATCTTTCAATATTCTTCCGGGTGATTGTTGGCAATAATTGTTTTGGATCATGGTGCAGCTGTTTGTTATTAATGGTAAGTTGCAACCGTTCACTAGATCGGCTGACCATATTCCTTGTTCTGTGGTTAGTGATACTTCTCCTAGCCTCAGGTTAATTATGGCAGAGTACTGTCTGAGTACATCACACCCAACAAGTATTGAGGAAGGTAGGCCGTTGGCAACAAGAAATGGCATAGTTACTATTATACCTTTGCTATTAAGTTCCAAGGATACTTGTTTCCGGACAGTCTTATTTTGTTGGCCGGTAGCACCAATGATAGTTAAATTGTTTATGGGCAGGGTTGATATGGGTATACTACTTCCCTGCTGTAGTCTATTTAATTCTACTTGGTCGATCAGAGAAATATTAGATCCTGTATCAATCATTATGGTTGATAGGATTCCATTTATTTGGGCACTTACATACACTATTTCGCTGTTTCTGATAGGCATCATGTTATCATTTTCTTCGATTAAATCGTCCCTTAAATTTTTTAAATAGTTAGTACATATTATTGTGATCTCCTTGTCTGTTGTCGTCTTATATTCCCCAAGAGATTGGTCCAGTGATGGGCTGTTCTCAGTTCTCACCGACCTTATTCGTTTAAATGAGGGCTGGCCTCATTGTTTCTGGTTTCATTTGTGTTCATTTGTTGGCTCGTTGATGGTTCCTGTTGGTGGTTTGTGTTATCACCATAATTCCCGATGTTTTCCTCGAAGGTGTGGTCTCTTGTGTTTGGTACCTGGTTATAGTACGTTCGTCGGTTATTTGCCTGAGAATAGTTTCTTATTGGACTACGCCGTGCTTGACATTGCACATAATTCACTTGCGGTCGGTATCCTCGGTTGTTGTTGTTGTTACCGTTTCCTGGACTGTAATAATTGTTAGGACCGTTCCGTTGGTAGTTACCTCTGTAATCGTTTCTGAAATTACCATTGTTGTTATTGTTTGGGTGATAGTTCCTGGGTGCATTATTCCCACGTTGATTTCCTTGATAGTTACTGGTGTTGTTCGGTGGTGGCTTATTATCACACTGTTGGTTTGGTGGGGATGGCCCTTCATTTGGTCTACTATTTCGGAAACTCGTGAATCTTTCTGTTCTTACGGTACTGCCATTCGTTTTCATGGCTCTCCAATAAACTAGCCATGTCCTGAATTGTCTTGACTTGACTGTACATACTTGCCTTCTGGATCGCATCATCATAGTGGTAAGATAATTGTATGACTAAACACTCTTCCGGAATGCGTGGTTCCAAATTCCTGGCCATGCAGATTTTTCCCAGAAAGTATGAGGTTAGGGATTGTCCGTTTTGGTTTTCATACCTTCCGTTACTTAAATTGTTACGGACCATGTTCTGGGTTGACTCTGACCAGTATTTCGCTTTGAATTGGGTTTTGAATTCTTGGATGCTCTGGATGTCTGGTCTTGTGGCGGTCCACCAGTTGTCATATGTTTCCCTAAACATGTCGTCTAGCATTCCCCTCACAGCTGTCCATCGGGTTTCACGATTCTTTATTATGAATTCTTCCACCCTTTTCAAAAACTCCATCGGATTGCGCTTATAGTTGCGGAAATTTATTGTATCTCGATTGTCATTGTTAAATATTTGGTTATGGTTACATGACCGGTCACGCCAGGCGTCCACTTCTTCCTGCAATAATTCTTCTCGTCTATGTATCTCTTCAATTCTTTGTTTATTTTTGTCCACTTTACTGTCGATTTTATTTAAACTGCTGTACACTCCTTCCAATCTTTCTCCCAGGTCTGTTCGTACAGCTGCTATCTCCTTCTGGTTTTCTTCCCGGACTAAATGTATGTCCTGGTCCATCTGTTCACATCTTTTGGCTGTTTCTTCGTGGCATTCCTCAATTCTCCTTTTATTTTCTCCTTCGAGGTTGTTCATTTTATTGAGTACTTCCTCACGGACTTCAGAAACATTTTCGTTGGTTTTCTCTAGCTTCTCCAACGTCTCCTCTAATTTTTCATTTGTTTCAGTGATCTGTTGTTTAGTTTCTAGCCAGTATTCCATCAATTGGTGTTGTAATGTTTCGTTATTCTGGTTAATGGTTTGTCTCAACTCTTCCTTAGTACTTTCATTGGTACTAATTATCTTTTCATTGATTTGCTTCAAACTCTCCTCACTCTTGTCAAATTTTTGGTTAATTTGTTTTAAACTGTCATTGGTTTCTTTCTTCATACTATTCAGATTCTCCTCATTCTTGTCTAATTTCTCCTCCTGTTTCTTAAAATTTTCGTTAATCAATTCCCATAATTTTTGTAAATCCATTCCTCCTCTGGCTTCCTTCCTATCTCCAGCCTGTGGTTCCATTTCTTCGTCTTGGGTTGGTTCTGTTGTGGTTATTATTGTCTCCACCTCTTCAATCGGTGTTCCTTCCTCTTCTTCCCCTCTATTTTTTCCATTTCTTTCTCCTTCGCCAAATTTTTCGACAATCCTCTGGTGTGCATATTGTAACCTTTCGCAATCGCCGCTAGAATTTCGTATTTCCCTCTCTTCTAGTCCCACCGGTTGGTCGCCAATTTGTAATATATCGTTTGGTACCTCTCTGTAAAATGTGAACCAGATTTTGTATGTGTATAATGGGTGTAATGTGTCTTCTCTATCCGTCGTCGCTTTAGAACGTTAACTTACGCAGATTTCGTCCGTTGTGAACGTACGAATAACCAGGTCTCGATGTTCTTACCTGTTGTTCACTAGGGGTGTGAAAATCCCGGGTGGCACCAAATTGTTTTATTAAAACAATTAAAATATTTTAAGTTTGTATGACAAGCGCAGCTCAGGCGGTTTGAAGAAGTCAATTTGTTCCCGCCTGTCTTGGCCGTCTGGATCGGCCAGTAATTCGTTGCGTTGGCTGTGCGATCGCTAGTCGTCAATACTACCTATCTGTTAAAATGTACATAAATTATTATCCACCTCCTAATGAAATTATAACACAGTGGTTACACTCAGTACTTATTTTTTTTTGAATATATCAAAATCAGATTTATATCAGTGGGATAAGATTTTTTCTTGAAGTCAGCGGGTTCTTTAAATCGGATCCGGAATTGATAGTCCTTTACCTTGCCTGGGGCGTCAGAAAAAATGTGTTTATATCTGTTGTATATTCTTATGAGTTCCTCTGCCTGTTGTACACTAATCTGTGGGTCTTGTTCCTCTCGTTGGAAGTTTCTGATCTCCTCCAGCTTGCTTGACCATAATTCTTCATCCTTCCAATCTTTCAATATTCTTCCGGGTGATTGTTGGCAATAATTGTTTTGGATCATGGTGCAGCTGTTTGTTATTAATGGTAAGTTGCAACCGTTCACTAGATCGGCTGACCATATTCCTTGTTCTGTGGTTAGTGATACTTCTCCTAGCCTCAGGTTAATTATGGCAGAGTACTGTCTGAGTACATCACACCCAATAAGTATTGAGGAAGGTAGGCCGTTGGCAACAAGAAATGGCATAGTTACTATTATACCTTTGCTATTAAGTTCCAAGGATACTTGTTTCCGGACAGTCTTATTTTGTTGGCCGGTAGCACCAATGATAGTTAAATTGTTTATGGGCAGGGTTGATATGGGTATACTACTTCCCTGCTGTAGTCTATTTAATTCTACTTGGTCGATCAGAGAAATATTAGATCCTGTATCAATCATTATGGTTGATAGGATTCCATTTATTTGGGCACTTACATACACTATTTCGCTGTTTCTGATAGGCATCATGTTATCATTTTCTTCGATTAAATCGTCCCTTAAATTTTTTAAATAGTTAGTACATATTATTGTGATCTCCTTGTCTGTTGTCGTCTTATATTCCCCAAGAGATTGGTCCAGTGATGGGCTGTTCTCAGTTCTCACCGACCTTATTCGTTTAAATGAGGGCTGGCCTCATTGTTTCTGGTTTCATTTGTGTTCATTTGTTGGCTCGTTGATGGTTCCTGTTGGTGGTTTGTGTTATCACCATAATTCCCGATGTTTTCCTCGAAGGTGTGGTCTCTTGTGTTTGGTACCTGGTTATAGTACGTTCGTCGGTTATTTGCCTGAGAATAGTTTCTTATTGGACTACGCCGTGCTTGACATTGCACATAATTCACTTGCGGTCGGTATCCTCGGTTGTTGTTGTTGTTACCGTTTCCTGGACTGTAATAATTGTTAGGACCGTTCCGTTGGTAGTTACCTCTGTAATCGTTTCTGAAATTACCATTGTTGTTATTGTTTGGGTGATAGTTCCTGGGTGCATTATTCCCACGTTGATTTCCTTGATAGTTACTGGTGTTGTTCGGTGGTGGCTTATTATCACACTGTTGGTTTGGTGGGGATGGCCCTTCATTTGGTCTACTATTTCGGAAACTCGTGAATCTTTCTGTTCTTACGGTACTGCCATTCGTTTTCATGGCTCTCCAATAAACTAGCCATGTCCTGAATTGTCTTGACTTGACTGTACATACTTGCCTTCTGGATCGCATCATCATAGTGGTAAGATAATTGTATGACTAAACACTCTTCCGGAATGCGTGGTTCCAAATTCCTGGCCATGCAGATTTTTCCCAGAAAGTATGAGGTTAGGGATTGTCCGTTTTGGTTTTCATACCTTCCGTTACTTAAATTGTTACGGACCATGTTCTGGGTTGACTCTGACCAGTATTTCGCTTTGAATTGGGTTTTGAATTCTTGGATGCTCTGGATGTCTGGTCTTGTGGCGGTCCACCAGTTGTCATATGTTTCCCTAAACATGTCGTCTAGCATTCCCCTCACAGCTGTCCATCGGGTTTCACGATTCTTTATTATGAATTCTTCCACCCTTTTCAAAAACTCCATCGTATTGCGCTTATAGTTGCGGAAATTTATTGTATCTCGATTGTCATTGTTAAATATTTGGTTATGGTTACATGACCGGTCACGCCAGGCGTCCACTTCTTCCTGCAATAATTCTTCTCGTCTATGTATCTCTTCAATTCTTTGTTTATTTTTGTCCACTTTACTGTCGATTTTATTTAAACTGCTGTACACTCCTTCCAATCTTTCTCCCAGGTCTGTTCGTACAGCTGCTATCTCCTTCTGGTTTTCTTCCCGGACTAAATGTATGTCCTGGTCCATCTGTTCACATCTTTTGGCTGTTTCTTCGTGGCATTCCTCAATTCTCCTTTTATTTTCTCCTTCGAGGTTGTTCATTTTATTGAGTACTTCCTCACGGACTTCAGAAACATTTTCGTTGGTTTTCTCTAGCTTCTCCAACGTCTCCTCTAATTTTTCATTTGTTTCAGTGATCTGTTGTTTAGTTTCTAGCCAGTATTCCATCAATTGGTGTTGTAATGTTTCGTTATTCTGGTTAATGGTTTGTCTCAACTCTTCCTTAGTACTTTCATTGGTACTAATTATCTTTTCATTGATTTGCTTCAAACTCTCCTCACTCTTGTCAAATTTTTGGTTAATTTGTTTTAAACTGTCATTGGTTTCTTTCTTCATACTATTCAGATTCTCCTCATTCTTGTCTAATTTCTCCTCCTGTTTCTTAAAATTTTCGTTAATCAATTCCCATAATTTTTGTAAATCCATTCCTCCTCTGGCTTCCTTCCTATCTCCAGCCTGTGGTTCCATTTCTTCGTCTTGGGTTGGTTCTGTTGTGGTTATTATTGTCTCCACCTCTTCAATCGGTGTTCCTTCCTCTTCTTCCCCTCTATTTTTTCCATTTCTTTCTCCTTCGCCAAATTTTTCGACAATCCTCTGGTGTGCATATTGTAACCTTTCGCAATCGCCGCTAGAATTTCGTATTTCCCTCTCTTCTAGTCCCACCGGTTGGTCGCCAATTTGTAGTATATCGTTTGGTACCTCTCTGTAAAATGTGAACCAGATTTTGTATGTGTATAATGGGTGTAATGTGTCTTCTCTATCCGTCGTCGCTTTAGAACGTTAACTTACGCAGATTTCGTCCGTTGTGAACGTACGAATAACCAGGTCTCGATGTTCTTACCTGTTGTTCACTAGGGGTGTGAAAATCCCGCGTGGCACCAAATTGTTTTATTAAAACAATTAAAATATTTTAAGTTTGTATGACAAGCGCAGCTCAGGCGGTTTGAAGAAGTCAATTTGTTCCCGCCTGTCTTGGCCGTCTGGATCGGCCAGTAATTCGTTGCGTTGGCTGTGCGATCGCTAGTCGTCAATACTACCTATCTGTTAAAATGTACATAAATTATTATCCACCTCCTAATGAAATTATAACACAGTGGTTACACTCAGTACTTATTTTTTTTTTGTTAACGATTATTTATTCAGTTAATACAAATTATGTTTCCTTTTGTAATACAATTGCCCCGGTTATATGAGACACCTCTCTGGGGTTTGACAAATCGATCTCTGAACTTAACAACAGACTTTTAGTAATGGCGTCTGTTGAAATTATACACAAAATTATTATTGTTCGATCGTTTTGTATTCTTGAGATTGCGTTAAAAGGATTACTAATGTTTACAACAATAAAAATACACACCCTTACATCAGTTAAACTTAAATAATATACTGTGTCGTTATAATTTGTTTATTGGAGTGTAGTAAAAGTGTTACTAGATATCGCTAATTAATGACAGGTTAACTTTGCCAGTTGATAAATTTTCAGTGTCTCAGTCTTTTAATTTAATCTTTGAAAGTAATTATGTGCAGTTTAGTGAGAGTTCAGCTTTGAGTGAGAAATAACTAACGTGAGTTTATTCGGAAATTTGGGTAATTTAATAGATACTTAACACTTCAGTAGACAGGATGAACTCATTTGATCTGGTATTACGGAATTAGGCTGCAATCATCTTTAATTTTCAATTGTTCGGGGTTTCGGGCATCTTTTCCAAGTTAATCGGCAATATATTATTTTCTTTTTTCTTTAATTCGGCTTCGACATCAGTTAAATGGTTTCAGCCATCGTCTGCTTCCTAGGTGTTCACTCACTAGTAATTTCATTTGATATTTTGACGTATTAATTAACAAAACTAGCGTCTATTCAACAAGAGCGTCATACTACGAGTAAAGAAATCTAACGGTAAATTAGTAACCAAACGAACGACTGTTGTCATAGTAACCAATTAATCCTGATTGGTTAATTCTGAAGTAGCCTATTGTTATCAAATTTTGAATTTTTATTTAAAATAGCTGTATATCTTCTTATTGATTTTATTCTTCTGTCCTCTTCCCTACATATTAAATATTATCACCACTGTTATTATTTCCTTTCAAAGATTAATTTGGTATCACATAATGTATGGTTTTATGAAATATCAATGTTTGTACATTTATGTTAATATTTGGTATTTACATTTCTCCTTTAAATTAAGTTCTTATTCTAATATTTTTCCTTTAAACTGATTTACAAATTATTCTCGGCTATTTACTCGCCTTGAATTTATTAATTTCATGGTTGTTTTTATACAATTTGCAATAATTTGTTATTGACAGTTATACATTTCATAGGCCTAAGTAGCCATTGATTATTTTTACTTAATCTATTCTAATTATATTTCATTTTATTACAACGTGTTTTTTTCTGTTGTTATAATTGATTCGTTTAATGGTTGTTGTGTCTTGAATTTGTTTGTGTTCTGATTATGTGTCAAGATTACTTTCTATATCTTAATACCTAAAATATAACAATTAGGCCTATCGACTGTAAGCTTCCTTCAGCCATATCCTATCCATAAAATTAAAATGAACAATTCTTTACAAGTTATTAGTTACTGTTGGTTTAACATACATTTCATTATTTTACTATTATTTTGAGTGAGAAACATAATCACTTCCTTCAAACTTACTTAATTTGTTTTCCCTTATAACATAGGGTGTTTATTAATTATATTCTTAATTTATTAATTCTTTACTAATCCCTTTCTCCATTCCATGTTAACACAAACTGTTTATCTTACATGGGTTTTCTCCTCTGAATAACATCGTATCCTTTATCTATCTCTACTCTAAATACTATTTCTAATTACCCTTAACTATATAATTTTTATAAGCTCACTCTTAAATCATTTGTTTCATCATTGATTTATTAAGTGTTTTCTTATCTATTACTATCTTTTTAATCACACTATCATTTACAATATCTTTTTTCATACATCACTTTTACGTTTAATTAATTGGTGTTTAATACTGATACACTCATTATTTTGGGGTATTTACACCTTCACTATTATCACTTGTTAAACTTTTTATTTTAAGCGTTTATTGGTGGGTAATTCCTATTATTATTTTTCTTTGTCACTTAGTTACTTTCATTATATTTCTCACTATCTCACTATGTTTACAAATGTTATTTATATCTAATAAGTTCTAATCTTTTTCTAGATTTCTTACTTACATATACTACTAATTCGTGGGTTAGTGTATTTTTATTTAACGGTGTTTTATTTATTATGAATTACATTTGTCACTTAGACAATACTAATATTTCTTTTTTATATTTGTTATTCACTGGTTTCGTTTCCTTTATGGTATTTGTTGGTATCATCTCCTCCTTCCCTATTCTACACTATTTGACTGTGTTTTATCACCTTGGTTCACTTTATTTTCTTTATAGTTGGTTTGTTCCATTTTTAATTTCATTTTTCTTCTCCTTCACTTCCATCTTGTTTCGCTTTATTTTGGTTATTATCTGGCCAATCTCTGGGATTGGGTCAATGTCATTTGTCTGTCAGTCTTGTTTGTATTTTTATTTAATAATCACCTTTGGTTTACTATTCTTCCTCCTTCACTCTTAATTATATTTACTATTTTTATTCTCTTTATTATTTATTTATTAAAATTATTATTTCTTAACATTTCTTCCATACTTATAGATATCAAATATGATCTGGATTTGGCGATGTTATATTGTTTATAAAAATCTACAATTCTTCCTATGAATTCTTTCTATCTACTTCATAGATAGAACATGGTTTTTAACAGTATTGTCTAATACTCCAGTATTCTAGTCATTTATTATTACAGTTGCATTTTCTTTTGTTCCAGGGTTACTTATTTACACCAGTGAATAATATCTGTACAGCAGTGGACCCTTCTCTGGATTGTGAGGTATACAGAAGAAAGTCAGTTCAGAATCAATCTGTCTTATCAGAATTACCTCCACAGTTAAATTGTTGCACAGAACTTTCCAAAAACAAGAGTTATCAGTGTGGAGTTTGTACAAACACATGTACTTGTGGAGACCATCTGTCACCACACAAGTTGATACATTCTGGCATTAAGAAATACCAGTGTGATATTTGTTCAAAATCTTTTACTCAGTCAAGCCAATTGTCAAGACACAAGTTAATACATTCTGGCATTAAGAAATACCAGTGCGATGTTTGTTCAAAATCATTTACACAGTCATGCAATTTGTCCCAACACAAGTTAAGATATTCTGGCATTAAGAAGTACCAGTGTGATGTTTGTTCAAAGTCTTTTACTGAGCCTAGCAATTTGTCAACACACAAGTTAATACATTTTGGCATTAAGAAGTACCAGTGCGATGTTTGTTCAAAATCATTTACTGTGTCAAGCAATTTGTCAAAACAAATTATACATTCTGGCATTAAGGGATACCAGTGCGATGTTTGTTCAAAATCATTTACTGAGTCAGGCTGTTTGTCAAAACACAAATTAATACATTCTGGCATTAAGAGATACCAGTGCGATGTTTGTTCAAAATCATTTACTCAGTCAGGCAGTTTGTCACAGCACAAGTTAATACATTCTGGCATTGAGAAATACCAGTGCGATGTTTGTTCAGAATCATTTACTCACTAACGCAGTTTGTCAAACCACAAGTTAATACATTCTGTCATTAAGAGGTACCAGTGCGATGTTTGTTCAAAATCATTTACTTAGTCAAGACATTTCTCAGTACACAAATTAATACATTCTGGCATTAAGAAGTACTAGTGTGATGTTTATACAGTATCTTTTACTGTGTTAGGCAGTTTGTCAAAACACAAGTTATTACATTATGGCAGTAAAACATGCTGGCATTAAAAGTACTAGTGCGATTTTTGTACACAAACATTTACAAGTCTATGCTATGTGTCATGACAAAGTAATACATTCTGCAATTAAGAAGTAACAGTAAGATGTCTGTACAAAATTGTTAAATGTGGGAGAATGTTCTGTCATGTATAACATATACTATTATAAAATAATAACTGATATTTGTATAAAGTGTTTTTTTTTTATTTTGTCTGAGCATAAATTAATCTATTAACCTATTACGAACAATCACTGTGTGGTAGGTAAGAATAATTTCTATCGCCGTAGATGTTTTAGTAAAGTAATGAAACTTAACAGTATAATATTTATGAACAAAAACCCGAAAAACAAGCATAATTTACAAATAAATCAATACATCCTGCAACAAGTGTGTGATATTTGGCACTGAAAAACAAGAGTTTGAAATTTGTAACACAATTTTATGCTGTGAATTAAAATCATTAAATTGTACATTGTAATGTAGTGTGAAATTATTGATACATGTTTATCCTGTAATTCAATTTATCACTGCATGAATTACATTGACATTTGTATTTATAGTGAAAATAATTTGAAACAGTCTTTTCTTGCCATATGTAGATATACTTTTCATGTATCATAAGATTTTTGTCTGGCTGCTACAACCTTCAAGATGACAGAGCCTTGGGGCCTTAACACATCTGAGTTATTGCTTGGCAAAATGATGGGTGCGTCCCCATAAAAAAGATATGTCCCCAAGATTACGTGACTTGACATTTTCTGAGTTTTTGTCTGCATTGTATTTAAACCGCGTAGTTTGTTTCTTCCAGCATATTTCTAATTGCTGCGTGTGTACTGTTTGTTTATAATTCAACATTAGATCGGTATATTACTGGTCTGTTTGTATCTCTACAATCTCCAAACTACTAATTTTGAATGCTTTACATGTCATTGTTTGTGCACTACACGTTCGGTATAGTGTTGGCTTTGTAATTCTACATTATAAAATGAGTGACGAGTTCTTGACTGAAGATAAACTATTACAATCTTTAATGACAACTCTGGATCTGAATTGGATGATGCAGAAAATGAAGACATTTCAGTCCAATAATACAGGTAAGCCTACTTAATTTGAGGTTACTTCATCTTATAGTTTATACTGAATATACAAGGTTGATACAAAAATAAGGAGACTGATGCTGTAATTTTTTTATTTACCAGATATGCACAATTACTGGTGGTCGCCTTCAAAGTAGGACCCCATTGAGTCCACACCCTTCTGCGTATGTTCCTTGCACTACTCAAAACATTTCTGCATATCGTTTTCCGCCAGGCTGCGCAGGATCTCTGCCGTTTTTACCTTTAGCTCTTCCACCCTTGAAAAATGGGTCTCTTAGTGCCGACTTGATTTTGGGGAATAGGAAAAATTGCACGGTGCTAAATCAGAGGAATATGGAGGATGTTCAAGGACTGTGATGTTTTTACTGACCAAAAATTGTTTGACTGATAAAGCATTGTGGGCAGACACATTGTCCTGGTGCAAGATCCACTCGTTCTTCCACAATTCAGGGTGCTTCTTTCCAACACATTCACGCAATTTTTCCATAACTTGTTTATAATATTGTTAGTTAACTATTTGACCACTGGGTACCCATTCTGCCATAACGATGTCCTGGATATCGAAGAAAACGATAAGCATTGCCCTGAACTTCGAACGACTCGTGCATGTTTTTTTGCTCTTGGGGACTATGGTGTTTTCCAATGCATTGATTGCCGCTTTGTTTCAGGATCGTACGTAAATATCCACGTCTCATCAGCTGTAATAACACTTTAAAAAACTAAGCTTTCCTTCAATCCATTCCAAAAGGTCACAACAAATTCCGTTCTCCTTTCCTTCTGTCCATTTGACAAAACTTTCGGCACCATTTTTGCACAAACTTTCTCATGTTCAACTCTTGTGTTAAAATATGTCTAACACTTTCTCTATTCATATGCAACATTTCAGCAACAACAAGGACACTCAATCTTAAGTCTTTTCGTATTGTGTCTCGAACTTTACGGAGTCCGTACCTTCTAAAAATCTCTTATGCCATTCAAAGACACGTGCACGGAACAGATATCTATCGTAATAAGCATCCAACAACATTTGGTAAGTCTCTGTTGCCGACTTTTTAAGTTTCATGAGAAACCTGATGTTAACGTACTGATCACTTTTCGTATCCGACATTTTCCGGCGAAGAGTAAAACCACAACTGTATTTAACTGCTCTCTCACTGCAACTGAGTCAACCGAGCTACTTGTAACTTGTTGCCGCGTAAGAGTACAGTTCAAGATCAAACACAGTGCATGCGCAATGCAACACGGTAAATAGTTCCTTAGTAATTAGTTCTGAGCTAACAGTCTCGTTGTTTTTGTGTGAGACCTCGTATTTGTTTGTGACTACACTTTCTTTTACTTAATTTACAAATTATTTTACTTTGTTTACAATTTGTTGTTTACCTTGTTTAGACTTTATTTGCTGTGTATAACCATTGCATACACAATCGTTCTGTGATCAACTGTTTAGAGTTATGACGGTTTAAATAATAAAATAAACATTAGCTTTATAGGTTTTTGCTGGACATTTTCTAAAACTAATAAATGGAGTTGACCTTAGAAAAGCATATGCATAAACAGACTTATACACAATTTTATATTACTTTTTCATGTTATAAATTGCAGATTTATAGTTTTAGTTTTCATACTTACATTATTCTTTCTCTTCTAATTGATATAAATAATATTTATTATTATTATTTATTTATTTATTTACTTTGTGTATATTTATGTAGATGTATAAATTACTTTTACCTAAATATTGCAGATGAGAAGCCTGATTTTCTGCCAGGTTGTGATGAAGAAGAGTACTATGAAAATGGAACAACTACAGGCCGAGTTTTGTGATTCCAATATTATAAAAACAGAAACTAGTAGATATGCTGGAACAACAATTATAAAGTTGATGAGGCAAAATAAATTAATAGAGCGCTCACTGTGCGCTTCATGGAGTGCTGTCATATCATATGAAATGTACAATTTTTTGCATTAAATATTCACGTTTGCCTGGTTTCAAAACTGACTACTGGAGTACAGACGTTATGTTAGACTCTTCTTTTGCTGGAAATATTATGAAGAGACAAATTTTGTTTCATTTACTTTATGTTGCATGTAAATAATAGCAGCAAGTACATTCCAAGAGGTCAACCCAACCATTACCCTATTCATAAAATTAGACCATTTTATGGTAACTTTATAAAATGTTCTAAAGCTGGTTTTTATCTTGGTGGAAACATCACAATAGATGAAGGAATGTGGCCATTTAAGGGAAGAATAAACATTCTGGTTTATATAAAGTATAAGCCTAATAAGTATGGTATTAATTGTTTTTACTTCCATGTTCCTTAAGTAAATGGAAGTATGGTAATGGCAAAAAAATCGTGTTCGAGATTATTACATATTCTGATTGTAGTACACTCAAAACATGAAAATATCGGTATGGAGAACCATACATGACTTCCATGGTCTAAGATTTATATTTAAAATCATATTCGAAATGAAATATTTCCATAGAAACTACTTCTTTCTATTACTTCAGCCTTAACCACAGTACTGCGGTCACTAACGTATACCACCTCACGTTTTCGCACTCGATTTTCACTGATGATGGCAGTCGATGGCATTGCCAAAACATCTGGTTTTGCAGAAAACATTGGACTACGGCTAAACAGTCCGGGAAGGAATTTTAACAAAAAACTACTTCTTTGTTGCTGATAACATAGTACACATATAAAAAATTCTCCCCTCCCTCTTCAACTATAATTTTTATTAATATAAAATTACCCCCACCCCGTTCAATTAGCCACTTCATTTATAGATATTTCATCTACGTTTCTACAGTGGATTATTATGAGCTTCTTATCAGGATACTTTGTTTATCAAAAGTAAGTACTTTACTCTTGTTAAAACATAAAACGTTGCAGGTAAACTACCCCTCTCTCTTAACCGATCTTCACCAAAATCAATAGGCCATCAGTCCTCTACAATTCAAGTACGCATGCAAAAAAATATTTGATTCTGTTTGAATGTGCGGCAGTTATCGTTCGTCATACAAAAAATTACCCTTGTTAAAACATAAAACGTTGCTGGTAAACTACCCCTTTCCCTTAACCGATCTTCACCAAAACCAACAGGTCTTGACAACTCTACAATTCAGGGCTGTATCCAAAACATTATTTGATTCTGTTTGAATTTGCAGCTGTTATCGTTTGCCATAGAAAAATATCTGTATGGAAAACCATACATGACTTCCATGTTCTAAGATTTATATTTAAAATCATATTTGAAATGAAATATTTCCATAGAAACTACTTTTTTCTACTTATTGCTTCAGCCTTAAACCACAGTACGGTGGTCACTAACGTATACCACCTCATGATTTCGCACTCGATTTTCACTGAGATGGAAGTCGATGGCATCGCCGAAAAGTCTGGTTTTGCTGAAAACATTGGACTACGGCTAAACAGCCCGGGAAGGAATTTTAACAAAGAACTACTTCTTTGTTGCTGATAACGTAGTACACATAAAAAATTCTCCCCCCTCTTCAACTATAATTTATAATTTATAGAAAATTACCCCCACACCGTTCACCTAACCTCTTCATTTATAGATATCTCATCTACGTTTCTACAGTGGATTATTATGAGGTTCTTATCAAGATACTTTATTTATCAAAATTAAGTACTTTATTCTTGTTAAAACATAAAACGTTGCAGGTAAACTACCCCTTTCTCTAAACCGATCTTCACCAAAATCAATAGACCTTCAGTCCTCTATAATTCAGGGCTGTATGCAAAACATTATTTGATTCTGTTTGAATGTGCGGGCTGTTATCGTTTGCCATAGAAAAAAATTACCCTTGATAAACGTTGCTGGTAAACTACTCCTTACCGTAAACCGATCTTCACCAAAACCAACAGGTCTTGAGTACTCTACAAATCAGAGGTGTATGCAAAACATTATTTGATTTTGTTTGAATTTGCGACTCTTATCGTTTGCCATAGAAAATACCCTTTTAAAACATAAAACGTTGCTGGTAAACTACCCCTTTCCCTTAACCGATGTTCACCAAAAACAACAGGTCTTGAGTACTCTGCAATTCAGGGCTGTATGCAAAAACTTATTTGATTATGTTTGAATTTGTGGCTCTTATCGTTTGCCAAAAAAATACCCTTTTAAAACATAAAACGTTGCAGGTAAACTACCCCTTTCCCTTAACCGATCTTCACCAAAAACCACAGATCCTGAGAACTCTACAATTCAGGGCTGTATGCAAACAATTATTTGATTCTGTTCCAATTTGCGGCTTTTATCGTTTGCCATAGAAAATACCCATGTTAAAATATAAAATGTTGCCGGTAAACTACCCTTTTCCCTCAACCGATCTTCACCAAAAACAACAGATCTTGAGAACTCTATAATTTAGGGCAGTATGCAAAAGAGTAATTGATTCTGTTTGAATTTGCGGCTGTTATCGTTTGCCATAGAAAGAAATTACCCTTGATTTAAAAAAAACCGTTGCCGGTAAACTACCCCTTTCCCTTAACCGATTTTAACCAAAAATAACAGGTCTTGAGTACTCTACAAATCAGGCCTGCATGCAAAAAAGTATTTGATTCTGTTTGAATTTGCGGCTGTTATCGTTTGCCATAGAAAAAAATCTACAGACACACAAACACACACAGACACTTTTCGAAAAATGACTTTTTTTCATGGTTTGAGTGTCATACAATCAGAATCTGCAATAATCTCGAACACGATTTTTTTTCCATCATCATACTTCCATTTCCTTAAGGAACATGGAAGTAAAAATTACCCTTGATAAAAAACTGTTGCTGGTAAACTACGCCTTTCCCTTAACCGATCTTCACCAAAAACAATAGGTCTTGAGTACTCTACAAATCAGGGCTGCATGCAAAAATTTATTTGATTATGTTTGAGTTTGCGGCAGTCATCGTTCGTCATAGAAAATACCCTTGTTAAAACATAAAATGTTGCAGGTAAACTACTCCTTTCCCTTAACCGATCTTCACCAGAAACAATAGGTCTTGAGAAATCTACAGTTTAGGGCTGTATGCAAAACATTATTTGATTCTCTTTGAATTTACGGCAGTCATCGTTCGTCATAGAAAAAATTACCCTTGTTAAAACATAAAATGTTGCTGGTAAACTACCCCGTTCCCTTAACCGATCATCACCAAAAACAATAGATCTTGAGAAATCTACAGTTTAGGGCTGTGTGCAAAACATTATTTGATACTCTTTGAATTTACGGCAGTTATCGTTCGTCATAGAAAAAATTACCCTTGTTAAAACATAAAACGTTGCAGATAAACTACCCCTTTCCCTTAACCGATCTTCAACAAAATCAACAGACCTTGAGTTCTGTATAATTCAAAAAGGTATGCAGAAGAGTAGTTGATTCTGTTTTAATGTACGGCAGTTATCGTTCGTCATAAAAAAAATTACCCTTGTTAAAACATAGCATATTGCTGGTAAAATACATTATTCCCTTACCCGATCTTCACCAAAACCAACAGGTCTTGAGAACTCTACAATTCAGGGCTGTATGCAAAATATTATATGATTCTGTTTTAATTTTCGGCTGTTATCGTTTCCCATAGAAAATACCCTTGATAAAACAAAAAACGTAGCTGGTAAACTACCCCTTTCCCTTAACCGATCTTCACTAAAAACAATACGTCTTTAGTACTCAACAAATCAGTGCTGTATGCAAAAACGTATTTGATTCTGTTTGAATTTGCGGTTCTTATCGTTTGCCATAGAAAATACCCTTTTAAAACATAAAACGTTGCCGGTAAACTACCACTTTCCCTTAACCGATCTTCACCAAAAACAATAGGTCTTGAGAAATCTACAATTTAGGGCTGTATGCAAATTATCATTTGATTCTGTTTGAATTTGCGGCTGTTATCGTTTGCCATAGAAAATACCCTTGTTAAAACATAAAACGTTGCTGGTAAACTACCCCTTTCCCTTAACGGATCTTCATCAAAAACCGTAGGTCTTGAGATCTCTACAATTGAGGGCTGTATGCAAATAATCATTTCATTCTGTTTGAATTTGCGGCTGTTATCGTTTGCCATAGAAAATACCCTTGTTAAAACATAAAACGTTGCTGGTAAACTACCCCTTTCCCTTAACCGATCTTCACCAAAAACAATAGATCTTGAGTACTCTACAAATCAGGGGTGTATGCAAAAAATTATTTGATTCTGTTTGAATTTGCGGCTATTATCGTTTGCCATAGAAAAAAAATCTACAGACACACAGACACAAGATAGACAGATAGACACACAGACACTTTTCGAAAAACAACTTTTTTGCATGTTGTGAGTGTAGTACAATCAGAATCTCCAATAATCTCGAACACGATTTTGTTTGCCATCACCATTTTACTTTCATGTTCCTTAAGGAATGGAAGTATGATGATGGAACCTATTTCTGGTTCAGCAGAAAACCTCTCATTGGGGGGGGGGGGTATTGTTACGGGGCAAACTAAGGGGTTTTGTAATTTCATAATTTTCTTGTAACAATCTTTATGTAATTAGAATATAAGAGGAAATTATTTTAAATTGTAAAAAAAATGGTCAACAGAGACAGTTAATTAATTTTATTTTATTATCAGAAACAATATTAAATTATTAGTGGAATTTGAAAAAAAAATCATTAATAAATCTGAAGCATTTGAATATACGATATAACTGACTGCTTATTCTATGCGACACTTGTACATCGCATATGTGTGTGTGTGATACACTTTTTTCTGTTGTGTCTCTAAGTTTTTTTTGTCTTATATAATACTTATATCTTATATTTACACATAATTAGTGTATTTTGAATACATCGTATAATCACATGATTTCTCTGAATATTAGTGAAGGGTGTTCCGTATGAATGTGGTAGTAATATGAAATACTTAAAATATACATAGCAATTTCTTGTATTTTTCAAGATTCCAGTGAGATAACACTTGCGTTTGTGGACTCATAATATTGTATAGATCATTTTGTGAAATGAAGGCATTGGAATGTCACTTGAATAGGTTTAGGCATGCTGTAAAACAAAATATCGGTATGTAGAGCTATACATGACTTCCATATTCTTAGATTTATATTAAAAATAATTTTCAAAATGAAATATTTCCATAGAAACTATGTCTTTCTACTTCTTTCTTTAGCCTTAACCACAGTACTGTGGTCACTAACATATACTACCTCACGTTAGGGCACTCGATTTTCACTGATGATGGCAGTCGATGGCACTGCCAAAACAATTTGAGGAAAACCATTGGACCATGGCCAAACAGCCGGGTAAGGAATTTTAACAACAAACCACTTATTTGTTGCTGATAACGTAGCACACGCATATAAAATTATCCCCTTCCCCTTCAACTATCATTTTCATTTATTGAAATTTTCTCTTCTCCTTCAACTACCCTTTTTATTTATAGATATTTCACCTACCTTTCTAAGTTGATTATTATGACCTTCTTTTCAGGATACTTTATTTATCAAATTTAAGTACTTTACTCTTGTAAAACATAAAATGTTCCAGGTAAACTACCCCTTCCCGTTAACCGATCTTCACCATAATCGATGGGCCTTGAGTCCTCTACAATTCTGTCACATATGCAAAACATTATTTGATTCTGTTTGAATTTGCGGCAGTTATTGTTCGTCATAGAAAAAATCTACACACAGACAGAAACACAAGACACACACACACAGATACTTTTCAGAAATTGAAGTTTCCTCATGTTTTGAGAGTAGTACTATCAGAATCAGAATCACCCCTTACCTTGAACACGATTGTTTTCGCCATCTCTTACAGTAGAACCCCTTACCTTGAACACGATTGTTTTCGCCATCTCTTACAGTAGAACTCCATTTATGCGAACTAATGTGTCCCAGACGTAATTCAGATATACAGAAATTCGGATAATTGAGACAAACATAAGAAAAAGGTTATATTATGAGAGAAAACATGAAAATTACTCAAAAATCACTTTTGTGTATATTTATTACATAGTAATAAAAAGCAGGTCACACGTGTTTTGCAAAAAGTTCAATTTTACTGCAAAAAAATTAAAAATAATACACATAATTATAATTATTCAGTTGAACATGTCAATCAAAGTTAATTGTTTTGACGTAGAAACTTGTTGCATTCCCGCAAACGCATGACAGAAAGAAGCTGCACCTGATGACATTCAGGCTGCCATTCCATCCACTTTAAGGCAGTGTCGAAACAAGCGAATGCCTCATTCATCATAGGTTCCTTTTCTGCTTCAACCGAAACTGAAGCAACATTGTCATCGACTTCGTCCACCTGCTGAGATTCATCGTTTACACTTTGGATAATTTCATCATCCAAAATTTGATATCCAGGGTCCGGTGAATCGCACTGTAACCACTCGTTTCTGTCGCCCACGTCACAATCAGAACAGCCAGGAATTTGCACAATGATTTTCAGGATGTCTTCAGTTGACACAGCTTCATTATCTTAGACACTTTCTTTTGCTCTTTTTTTCCTCTTCCTTCTTGTTCATTGCCTCTTCTTTTTCTTCCTGGATTTATTGTTTTGTCAAAACTCCATTAATTTGATTACATGCTCTCTTTAATGTTACGGTTTTCAACAAATTCCACAAATCGGCTATAATGTAACAACAGTCCTTTAAATCAATTGTCTTATGGTATGCTACTGTACCTTCTTCATCTTCATCTGCTAACAGCAGCTTACGTAAAAGTTGCCTTCTGTAATGTCGTTTGATACATTCTATTATGCTTTGATCCATTGGTTGCAACATACTCGTTATATTTGCCGGCATGAAGAGCACTTTAAAACATCCGTTTCTTCTTTCCAACAGATCCACTGAAGGATTGGTTGGTGCGTTATCAATAAGAAGCAACACGTTTCCCTTTTTCCCACTTCCTTTGGATATTTTTTTACCTCAAGAATAAACGTTTCCTCGAACCATTCTGAGAACAACATCCACGCTTTCGGTTGGTTTTTGTATACAATCAGGAATTTTTTAACGTTTTTAAAAGCCCTAGGATTTTTTGATTTTCCTATTAAAAGCAATGGGAGTCGATGACTGCCTGTTGAATTGACACAAGTAAGCACTGTCACACGTTTTTTTACTAATTTTATGACCATTACTACTTTAGTAATTTATACTAATTTCTCTCTTTGAAACCAAAGTTCTACGGGGCAATGCTTTCCAATTAAGTCCCGCTTCATCGGCATTGTACACGAATTTAGGATCATAGTTTTAGTTATGACTTTAAATTCAACAATGAACTTATCAGTCGCATTGTTATCTGCAGATGGGTTTTCTCCACTCAAATTTAACTCCCGAATACCATGCCTAGCCTTAAAATTACGTAGCCAACCGTTACACGAGGTTTAAATTTGGATAAACCACCCATCTTTTCAGCAAACATTTTTGCTTTTTCACAAACACAGGGGCCAGAGAGGGGATTTCCAAGTGACCATTGCTGCAAAAACCATTTAAAAACTGTGTCTTCTAGGTTTTTATTTTCAGCTGTTCTCATCACTTTTCTGGATGACATTCCATCTTCACTTTCCAAATTAGAAACAAAGTTCAAAGTTGAAGAACTACTTCTTTTTATATCAGAAATAGTGGCTGCACCTACATTATAATTTCCGGTCAACTGTTTGGCACACACTCCTGTTTTTAATTCTTCAATTATTTTCACTTTGTCCGTCATTGACAATACGACACTCTTCCTTTTAGAACACATTTTATATATACACTACATGAAAACAACTTGGCAAAATACTGTGCTGTATAAGCAGAACACACAACATACACTACATGATTGACAGCAAGACACTGATCAACTGTAAATGTGAGGGAGGTGAGTGACCTGGCGGGGGTTGGGTGCATCCTTGACATTCTATTTTAAAATGCGAACAGTAGGTGATGAAACATTGTACTCATCAGTACCTAAACTATGATGCGTAGCTAAACAGTCTTGTACGAATTTCATTTACTTACGATGTTTTTTGTTAAGTTCACGGCAACTGCAGTTTGAATAAATTTTTCTTTTAGAAATTGCATTTGTTTTAATTACCTGATATTGATTCGGATAATTGGTGATTCGGATAAATGGAGTTCTACTGTACTTCCATTTCCTTATGGAACATTGAAGTAAAAATTACCATTAGTTCCAGCATACATTGTCGGTTGAGTATAATTCTCTTCTGGACAGTTGATGACTAGCAGAATCGTCTCCGGTGAACATAGCGAAGGTGCAGGTTGTAACCCCGGGTCACTACTCACAGTTGACAGACGGCGTGTGAGAGCCATATCACAATCCCAACTTATAACGGACAAGCTAACACTACTTACCAGAAGGGGGAACCCAAGTCTGTTCAAGCGAGCCCCCGAGTACAGGTTAAGACAAGGTCAGGTGACAAATGAGTACACTTAGAATTCTTGCATACTATTTAATGACACGTCAGAAAACAAGAGAAATTTAGCTAAATTGCCATTAATAAATGCTTTACAACCAGTACATTACATAGCATAATATAATAAGAAGTCATGAATTAATTATTTTTACATATACAGTGAAATTCAAAAAGATCATACACAGCAGACAGAGGATTACACATAGAAAACAGACAGAAGTGTATAAATCATAATAATGGAAATTATATGTAAAACCCCTTTTATAAATCAAAAAATAAATATTTATATTGATTTGTAAATCAGTCATAGTAATATGTTATGTTACAAAGAATGAACAGAAGAATAAGAATAAAAGCTTAAACTGTATGCTTTATTTACTTTAAACAACTCTCGTTTGCAAAACACATTACAGATTACTAAAAGTTACTGTACAGTTTATGTACAAAAGAGTAAGAATAGAAACTCCAACTGTATGCCCACATTTTCTTAGTTCTTGGACCCAAGGTCAGGCATTTGTATGATGGATCATTGAATAATACAGTGCACTTATTTACTTTTGCACTAATATCCTCTCTTGTGTTAACTAATTTTGAACACAGTTTGATTTTATTAAAATTGGTTGTAACGGTACATTTCATAAGCGCATAGCAAAAACAGATTTTTGTGTGCAAGAAACGTTAGACGACGAATCTTTTGTATGTGACTTTGACCTTGGAAGTGCATTGGTAGTGGATGGTACAAATGGGCCACAACCATATTTTAATCAACCTGTACTAAAGTTTATAAACACCCTATGGCTGAGTTCGGTACCAGGCAGAGGTAGGCATGGCTGGAATTTTAACAGAGGACAAATCGGTCAGTGGAAATAAAGCTTAGACTCCAACTAAAATTAGTCACGTGTTAAATGGAAAAGGCTTTCCGGCAGCACGATAAACCAATCAAAAAGCGAGTATGAGAACTGCTTCCTGTTAAGAACCACGAGACAAATTAACGCAGAGCGCCTCTAAGCCATCTTGGACGAGTCAGTCGACGAGTTCCACCCCAACCGCGCGGTTGTGTAAAAAAGAGTGCTGGAGCAATGTAAAGTCGGCAGACAAAAATGTTATTTTAATTAATGTGAAACAACAGTGAAATGTGTAATCAGAAATAATCAGCAACAGTATTAATTTTTAAACAGTTTAAAAACTATTTTCGGAACGTTAAATGAAAAAGTGAATCAACAGTAGTGGTGAAATAACGTGGAGACGGCTACAACAGGGATGAGTACCTAAGATAAGCAATTGACTAAATTTCACAACATCTACAACCTTTAAATGGGTGATCAATAAAATAAAATAATATGAGATCTCAAATATAAAAAGGGGTTTTTAAGAGAATGAATGAGAGCGTGCTAACGGAGTACTGGTTGGCCTTCAATTAGTTAAGTAGCTTTAATTTGATACAACAATAATTAGCCTATTTGTGTTCAGTGGTGTGATTTGTTAATTACAGAGTAAATAGGGTAACGCCCTTTGAGTTTACCAAATGAAAATAAATAGTAATTTCTATTTCACAATGACCACGTGTTTAGTGTAATTTATTGCGCTGCAACCTCAATCTGTTTGCAACATCCAATTCTCGCCTAACGAATTTTAGAGTCTTCTGAGTCCAGGGAATAAAGCGTTTAAAAAACAGGTATTGTTTAATGAAAAGTGTGGAATAGTTGCATATTAACTTTAAATATGCTGGCGACCCTCTGATGAAATTCGATGAAACGCAAGGTAGGTGTTAGGGACATATCGGCAAAGTAGGTAATATTTTGGGCGGGTATATTTAAAATTGTGTAAGTTCCATTACAGTAGGTATACGTGCATAAAAGTCAGTTTCACATGCCAGAAGAGTGTGGGATCAGCTCGCACCTGCCGATTTTCTCACAGGAGAGCAGAAAAATTCGGTATAATGCAGGAGTGGGGGTAGGAAGCTTGTGCATAGCATCAGACAGATTGAATTAAACATCAGAGAGAGCAGACCATGTCTCATTCACGAAGTTAGGAGTGTGGGGCAAAAATGTAATTAAAAGTACTGTATTACAAACAGTCACAATCTTATCATCAAACAGTACGGACGGCAACGGCAGCGGCAGTGACTCAAGAAGGCTGTGCCTTGGTAAAAAATGTAGTGGAGTGAAAACATTCTCACCAGTGCCTTTGGTGAAATGTAATTAAAATTTAATTAAAACAGGTAATTACAAACAATTAAGTTTTACAATCGGGCAGTGCACACGTTAAAAGTACGACAACTATGCTGTACAAAGTATGTGCTAAGTCAGGGGGGGGGCCATTCCAGCTTCCCGCGCTAACCTAGCGATCAGCTGTTGTTGACGCGTGACGTCACCTGGTGGAAGAACTACACAGTATAAGGGAGATTAGGTATTTAATTGTGGTCAGAATTAACAGAATTTTGTACAGTGCGTTCCTTTTGAGTATCGTTTTTGTTCATTACAATCGTTTGAGTCTAAACAACTTAATTTTTGTAGCGTCATTGTATTTTTGTTTTGTATTGTGTCAGTGTGTGTTGTGTTTTTATCTTATGTTACACATTGGAATATACATATAGTTTGAAATGAATATAAGTGGTAGCAGTAGTAATGCCTCTGGTGCTGTTGCGCAGTGTCATAATTGTTACTTTAAGAACCTGGTACCATATACCACCGGTTTCCAAAAAGCAAAGAGCTGAGACGTGTGTGGCTTTCTCGGTGTAAACGAACTGATAAGTTAAATTTAATGTTAATACTGCCTGAGTGTGTTCTAACACTTTCTCCCAGAAGATTACGAAAGGGATATGAAAAATGAACTTCTTGGTTTACCGACAAGAAAAATTCTGCGGTTAAACGCTATTCCATCGCAGTACATTCCAAATTGGCACGGCAACTCAGATTCAAGAGAGATCACAACTCAGGTGTGTATGTCCTCAGTTTAAAGATTGTAATACTATTTTAGTCAAATTTTATTAGCCAACATAACTCAGGCTATAAGTTTCCTCCCTGTTCCTAAATTGATTCTGGGTTTATAGGCCTACTACAACAACTCTGACTGAGACAAATCAGGACATACAAAAATATATAGAAATAGCAAAACTTCGAGAAGAAATTTTACAGCTAAAAAAGAAAAATGCCCTAAATCTACTCGCACTAAAACAAACGCAAGCTGCTCTAACAACACTCAAAAGAGCAAGATATGTAGCGTCTTTCAAGAAGGCATTTCTGTGCAAAACAACACGGAGAACATTAAATCAAGACATAAAAGATATCCTTTCTCAGTGCTTCACTCCAGGCCAGATTCTATGTCTTTTACAAGACAAGAGGGTTAAGTGGTCTTCAGAAGATATCGCGAATGCACTCACGCTAAGAGCACTTTCCAAGAAAACCTACAATTACTTAAGAAAACGCAATTTCCCCTTACCTGCTCATTCTACTCTCCAAAAGTGGACACGACAGTTTAAATACAGGCGAGGCATCCTTCAGGACGTTTTGTCTTTAATGAAAGCTAAGGCTACAAATTTTACAGTACTTGAGAGAATTTGTGTCCTTTCTTTCGATGAAATGAATATTGATGGACGTGTGTGCTACGATTCATCAGATGACATAATTCTGGGGCCCCACAGTAATGTTCAGGTGGTCATGATTAGAGGTCTGTTTGCCAAGTGGAAGCAACCCATTTATTATGATTTCGATGTGACCATGACAGATGTATTGCTTAAAAGCATTATCAGTGCCGTTGAGAGCAGTAATATTCATGTAGCGGGAGCAGATATGGGGGAAAGAATTCAAAAGTCTGGAAGGAATTAGGCGTAAACACAAAAAAATTTCTTTATTAACCCAACTACAAGCCTGACGTACTTCATCTTTTGAAGCTGCTTAGAAATCATTTTCTAGACCATGGGTTGTTACTTTGCGACGGCACTGAGCTTAAAAAGGATACAATCGAAAATCTGTTACAGCAACAGAAAGGAGAATTGACGATTTTACCCAATATTAGTCAGATACACCTTAACGAAACTGGTCGATCTCGTCAAAATGTAAGATTTGCTGCACAGTTGTTTTCTAATCGTACAGCAAAGGCGCTGAAATATGTTGCAAATAAAGAGCCGAAAGCAGCTTCATCGAACTGGTAAATGATGCATTTGATGTTTTAAACTCAAGACTTCCAAAAGACCAGAAAATGCCCCTCAGAAGTGGATACGGCATGAATTTAAGGAGCCAAGAAAATACTTTAAAAAGGTTTTTGGAAGTAATAACTAACATGCGAGTAGCAAGTAAAAAAAGTTTACTACCTTTTCAGAAAGGTTTCGTTATCTCTTTAAATTCATTGTTCAGCCTTTATGAACAAATGACAATGATTCATGGGGTGACGTACATTTTGACCGCTAGATTCAATCAAGATTGTCTAGAAAATTTTTTTCACGAATTCGGGGATTAGGCGTCCTTTATAATAATCCCACTCACTTTGAAGTGCGCAACAGAATTCGGCTCTTGCTTTTAACGGTTAGCACGGACGATATACCGTTATCTGGAAGTGCATCTGTGGCTGAGGATGGTAGCATTCATTCCACCGAAGTTATGGAATCAAATGACTCTGACGAGGATTTCATCCAGTTTGTTGCCAATGAACTATGCATAGACATAGTTGAACATACATTAATACCAAGTTCTCCGAATGACACCGACGAAGCAGAATTGTTAAAAACAGAGGACTTGGCCCAGTCTGCAAGTGACAACGATGTTCCTCAAGATGCCTTAAAATATCTGGCCGGGTACATCACATTCAAGTGCCGCTTCATTGATGAAAGTCTAGGTATGAGAGGCGAAACATTGTGTCTTTCCGGAAAACATAGTCATGACTGGATATCGATTATATCAAAGGGGGGGGCTTACCCATCTGTCAGACGAGTGGTTACAAAAACTGATTAAGTTTGAGATAGTTTTAGTTCTTTCCACGGACGTACAGTAACAAAATAAGTGAAAGTTATCTCTTATTTGGCCACCTTACTCAAATCTAAATTTCCAGAAGTGGACGAGAAAGTCATTTGTCTATACGTCAGGACAAGAACATTCATCAGAATCCGCCATCTGAACAAACAGCTCAAACTCAAGTCACTTGAAAAGTATGCAGCAACAAAGAGTCAGCTCTGGGTAGCTTCGTCTTCAAAAATTTAAGTCACCTATGAAGGTATGTATCAACTATATAACCATTTTCATTTCGTTGACAAAAGTATTTATGTTTACAACTAAACGTACTAGCTTCAGTTTTTAATGTAATAACAGTGAAAATGTAGATAAAGAAAATGATTATGATATTGATTATAATTATAATAATTGGAAGATTGTTTCAAATATATTATACTACATAGAAATGTTTATGCACGCACTCATGGGCGCACGCGTGTGCACGTAAGCGCACGCACGCACCCACGCAGGCATATATTATATATATTTAAATATTTATATATAAAAATATTGCCTCCTTTCCGACTTAATTTTACATCTTGTGCCATTTTGTCAATGTTATGTGTGGACAGACTTGCTTACTTTTCTATTAAATGTAGAAATAGATTTTACCATTATTTTTTGCCACAAACCATTTAATCTTGTTGTTTAATCCTTTTTCTATATGAACAGCTCGTTACAATTATTGTTAATGTTTCGTGTAAACAGCAGAGAGATGCTAAGTAGGAGATTGTCTCAGGTAAGATTGCATAGTAAATCAAGATTCGCGCGTATTTCTTCTACCCGTCGACGACAGAGCGAAGCAACCAATGGGAGCGTAATTGGCTGGAGTGGCCTACCTTATTATTCTAGTTATATTGGTGCTAAGTGTTAACTACCGGCCACGTTGTGCACACGAGAGAACAGGGATTTGGTAAACAGATAAGTAGACCAACTGAACTAGTATCTAGTGTGGGGGAGTTGTGGATATGAAAAAGAAAAATGTGGAAATAAACGCTATTTAGGACTCAGAGAGTGTGTGTGTGAGAGTAAAAAGGGGTGGGAGAAGTAAGAAAAAAACAGTTAAGAGTACTGATTTACTTGGCTTTTTAGTTAAAGCTTTTAATTTACAATAATAAGCAGTAATTATGATAATCGTAGCTACAACTTACAAAAAAGAAATGAATAAAAAATTAAATATATCAATAAAATCGTAAGAGAAAAGAAAAAATTTAGAGTGAAGGTAATTGGATTATAGTTATATGAGTGCTTATCAAATTTGCATTTTCACTTCAAATAAAAATGTTTGTTAACATGACAGTGTTATAAATTATTTCAACGTCAGCTCATCCTAACATAACCAGTGCTCAACGAGTTCGTCTAATGGACTTGAGAATTTTCTGATAAGGGGAAGTTTGATATTTTAAATTGTTTTCATGGGGACAATGATACAGTTTCCATATTTCGGCCTGTAAAAAATGGGTGGTGACACAAGGATCTTCTGAAGGTAAGTAAAGTAGTATCGGGGCCTTCCTTCTTCTCATTATTATTTGTATAATTACATGGTTAATCATTCCTGACAAGGCAAACTTTACTATAAACATCTTATATATGATCAGGGCGACACCATTCCATTTTAGGGTTCTCTCAATGTTTCAACTTCCAGATTAAGGTGATTTCCACTTCTTAATTTCACTGACCAAAAGAAAAGAATTACAAACTTTAGTGACTTTTCTAGTTTAGAGTCCGAAATGTTAAGTCGATTTGGCATTCCTTTGTTCAGATAATGTGGTCTCTACTGGAACTGTTTGAAACCGTCTAATTTTGTGTTTAAGTAATTAATTTAGCGCGAGGTGCATTATTCCCTTGTTATTGTTAAAAAATCAAAAACGCTTTCACCTGTTTTGGAACCAACAATTTTCAACGAGGCCAACCACCTTGTTATTTAGATGAATGACACAGCAGATTGAGCTTTGCTAATCTTATCCATTGTAACGGGGCTAAAAGGAGAGGTTTTTATTTTATTAAAAATTATAAATTTGCTCTTCATCTCTGTGGCCAGTCACATGTTATAGAAAAGTTCGTCAAACAAAGGAACAGTGGTAGTGAGGTGTAGTTGTACAATGGAATGCAAGGTGACCGGAGAACGCAATACAATTCTCAGAACTTTAACTTTAAACGCGCGCAAACGCGCAAACACCAGCGGAGCGCGCAAACGACGCCGAGAAGCCAAAAACAACATGGCTTGATTGTGAATTTTGTGTGCCACGTGTTCAGAAGCGGGCGGAAACATAATTAGAGATCCCGCCTATCTTAGTGACGTAGCGAAAGGCAGTGTAATTTCGTCGACGCCTGACATATATGACTAACACAGGTTACCTATACCTTGACGAACGTTTTCACCCAAGGAGGCAGTAATATCCTTCTTGTCCAAAAAAACCTTGGTAGTGGTGGTACTTGAAAGGTACTCCTCGCAGTTCCCCGCCGAAGCTAAGCCTGGCCAGGTTAGCGCACGAACAGTGACTCTTCAATAAATTTTTTTATCATCAATTAAAAGAGAACTAGTGGTAGAACTATGTAAAAGTGAGTGCAACATCTAACGAGGAAGACAAAACGAAATCATAAACTTTTTTGGAAACCTAAAAGCGAACTTTGTTTCTGACGCGCCACGCGGTCGGGGAGACGCCACTACAGCAAGTATTCAATAATGTTTTAAATAAATAAAAAATGGGGTTTTTGTAAAGGAATGAATGTGTGTATGAGCAGGCTGGGCTGCTTTCTCTAATATAAGGTGTCTATTTTAACTTTATCTATATAAGATTGAATTATTACTGTTTAACGAATTTTTAGTTTTGGTATTTATTATGTAAGAGGGAAAGAAATAATGTTTCGGTGATCTGAAAGCGATTTTAAGGAATGAAATAAAATGTCAGTTGTTGTACACAAATGTGCCTTGAGTACGTTATTGTGGTAACCTTAGAATCATGCTTGCATTCACAGTTCGTGCTGGGATCTTGGACCGAAATTAAGGTAGGTGGAAAATAATTATAATTTTATAATTCTTTAAAAATATAACATCACAATTGGCGCCCGAACAGGGACGAGTTCTAATTAAATAATAATTAAAATTCCGCACCTACAAGTGTATGCAAGTTTGATTTAGAGGTTAAGTAACTACGTAAAAAGGTACGTAGCACATATAAAATGGTACATCAATGTTCAAATGTTAAGAGTTAAGTGGTAGATGTTTTTATGTAAGAAAATTTAAATCAATATACTTGTAAATATGGCAGGGAATGATGAAAGTATTGTAAGTGAAATAATTAATTTTGACGAATCAGCTGTTATAAACAGCCCCGAAGTACATTCAACACCAATGTAGATGAAACAAATAGTACAGATGATTCGGGGATTCAAGTAACCCCAAAATTGAGTAGGGAAAGTAAAATTAATTATGATGAAGTCAGCTTCACTGACAATAATACAGATAATACAGAAAGTCAGTTGACGCCGGTCCAAAATAAAAAACCGGACGATAGCTATGAAATGTTTAAAATGATACAAGCAATGATAGAAAAACAGAGTGTAAAGCTGGATGAACAAAAGAATGAAATTAAAAGTGAATTTAACAGTAAATTTGACGCTAAATTTGAAGTACAAAATAATAAATTTGACGCTAAATTTGATGAACTTAAAATTGATATAAATGACGTAAAAAATAAATGTGAGAGTGAGTGTAACGAATTGAAACGAGATATTGAGAAAGTGGTAGAGTCAGTAGGGAAACAAATTAAAAGTAAAGCAAATAAAATAATTAATAACAAGGTGAGTAATGATAATTGTAATAATAAAGAGGTAACAAGTGATAACAATGATGTTGAAAATGATAATGTAATTGAAAATGTGGTATCAGAGAGTGATGATAATGAGGTTAATTACAATAGTGAGAGTGAGAGAGTAATGGGTTGTAAAGGGGTAGGAATAAGTGTTGATGAGGTTGTGAGAGAGTGTAATGAGAATTTAGATGGGCAAAGGGCAAATTTTCCCCAAGTTTATAGTGAAACAGAGGTTTCACAGATGTTTAATGAGGACAGAGTTTCCTCCAATGGTTATGTGGGAGACATGGTGTATCTAAAGGGGCCCTTAAGTTGTTGTAGTGATGTATTTGTATCTGGTAAAGCCAGAAAGTATTTTAGTGGTTTTATGTTGCCCTTTGCATGGAATGAGATAGTTCAGGGGGGTTGTGAGAAGTATTGTGAGAGAAAGAGAGTAATTGAGTTGTTTATGTTGAGAAGTAGTTATAAAAGGTTGAAAGAGAGGTTAGAGTTGATGGAAATATATGATATGAAATACTTACCTTGTAAAATTGAGATTGATAGTTATTTTGATGATACCTGTATAAATAATAATAACTTACCTGATGTTTTAATGAGTATAGTAAATGAATATGATGATAAAATAGCTTACCTGATGTTAACCAAAAATACTGATGGAGACTGGACAAAAATAACTAATATTGACAAGGTTTATGAAATAATAAAAGGAAATAATCCTATAAATCATAATGGTACAATGAATGACATAGAGGTAATGGGTTATTATAATAATAATAATAATAATAATAATAATAATAATAATAAATTGAGTGTGAGTAAGAATGAGAAGTGTTATAAAAAATAAGACTATTATACAACGATGGCGGTTAGATAAAAAATCAATAAATGGACATTTAAATATATTAAATATTTTAATGTATGGTTATGACCTTGCTGAATTTGGAAATGAAGTGTGGTAAAATTGAACAATAAGTGATGAAGATTTGTAAATAAATTAGAGTGAAATTAATTGTGTTTGTATTGTAACAAATATGTAATGTAAACAATGTGTATGTAGTAGAAATTGTTTTAATAATAATAATAATAATATTTTGTCAGATTAAATAAATGATTACAAAGGTGATAATGAAGTGCAATTGTGAAAGTAATTAAAAATGTTGTGTTTTCAATAATTGATTTAATTAAAATAATTTGAGATGTTTAAATATTTTTGATTGATTTACAATGTTATATAATTGAATTTTCTAATGAATTTAAATTATTTTATGAGATTTAAATTTGATAATAATTAATAAATAAATAAATGTTAAATTGTATTTAGTTTGTGGAATAACATGGTTGTTGAAATGTTTCAGAAGGTACATGGAGTTATTGGTGTTTGATGTTTATATTTGTTTGTCTATGACAGTATGTGAGTGATGTACTGTAAGTATAAATTTTATAATGGAATTTAAATAAAGTAAAATGTTCACTGTCCAAATAGCAAATTTTAAATGAAATGTTATGTAAAAGGAAGGTTGATAACAGAGAAAATTTTGGAAAAGTTAATGGTATAGCAAATGATAAATACTTGATAATTAATTAATAGCAGTTCAATGGGAATTAAAATCTAATGTTTATAATTTTATATGCAAATGTAAGGATGTAAGGTGTGTAATTTGTGATCAACCTTAAATGTGAATTGTTTGTTTTAATGAAATAATCGCCATGTTAATTATGAGTGTATTGTATGTATTATGTTAAGAATGAAAATTAATCAATTAATTAATATACCCAAACATATAAGAGTTGACCTTCCGTGAATTGCAGTAGCGGTGTCAGCGTTGGCCTTATATGTCTTTTGGTAGTTTCCCCACATTTCGAGCGGTCACGGTTTCACCAGGCCCTGGCCGTGGAATTATGTAAGTAGTTAAAAAATTGGTGAATTTTGAAATTGACCCGGGGGGTAAAACAGGGGAAACTACATAACTATGGAACAGCGGCTATCGGCGAAGGTGTCGATAGTGCCGTATATAAGGGTGTGTGAATCATTTTAGTAGGATTACTGGTGTCCTCGGACATCAGTAATACCGAATTTTATGTAACGCTGAACCAAGAACGTTATAGTCAGCGATTATGCCTTATATATGTAACTTTAGTTCTTGGGAATGCAAATGGACGCAACAGTCCACCATCAGTAAACAATAGAGTGTGTGGTAAAGGAGCTGGCAGTTACAAGCCAGGGGCACAGATATAGCATCTGTGCATAAGGCAAACGCTCGATCCGGTCCATCTGGCAGGTGGTTACCTAATTGTAACTGGGAAAAAGGGGGGGACTTTAAATAACGATGTAGTGGGAGTGTAGCTGTAAATGCAGCGAGAGGGTGACGACCTCTGTAAACAGCGGGCGGTCAGCTTATAACACGACTCTATAAAGAGAGTTGGGGGTTGACAATCCATAGAGCTGTTCAGTAACTGTTGCTATGACTATGTCTCAATGAGTAGCGATGTATGGCCCTATGAGAGCAACCAATTTTAAGTGATCGAGTCAAGTATAATGTTTTATTTTGATTCAAAAGTACTATTGTACTAGATAGGTTGTTTAGTAGTAAGTGATTTAAATGTGATGTGCTTTGTGTAATGATTTCAGAAAAGACTTTGCTAATACTTAAAAGACTTTCAAGTATATAAGATGTTTATCAGATTCTGTTTAGTATGTTTTACTGTCTCATTATTGTTAATATGTTAGTGGTAAGAATTATGAACAGGTGTACTTTATATAATTTTGAAATATATCTGTAGTAAGGTCATTCATCTTGCCAAGAAAATCAGCTGATTGCTGGAATTATAAAAATAGTATGTCACTTCTAAATGATTTGCAAATTGTTCAGTGCTGTGCCGTAACTATGGAATTTCGTTACGGCAACTTACAAATTTTGATTAAGCCAAATTACGACAATGAGAATTATTTATTTATTTTGCCGTGTTGGTCTAGTTGCGTGCTATATGGACACGCGCGCTACCTAGTAGCGATCTACACAACTTGAGTTTCACGATTCCCCTGTGAGGGGTCGTGCTGATAGTTGCCTTATACACGTGTGTGCCTTCTTCTGACTTGTTCCTTCAACCAGGTGGGACGTCTTCTTGCCCGGCTTCTGAATAAAGTTTGAATTTTTTTTTAAATACCGGGCGATTTATTTTTATTATGGCCGGCTGAGTAAAGAGATGTGCTCCGGGGTGTCTGCGGCCCGTTCATCCGTTTCCCGAGCGTCAGACCAGGATAAAATGTAGGAAAATCAAGGAACGTATACGGGGCTAATGTCCTATGCCAATCTCTACAGGTATGTCTGCAGAACAATGTTTCTCGTGTGCTGTGGAGGTGAAATTTTTTGCAAAGAAAATTATTAACTTATTTCTAGGTGTGCATGTGGCACTAATTGAATTTCTCGTGAGTTATCTTAACACAACAACAAAAAAAAGATGAAAACTTTGCTTTAATTCTTGATGTTTCTTTTTACTTTACTTAATATCTGGAATACCCTGGCTATTTTAATGATTGCTAATTTATGTCTGAACTCAAGTTTTCTTTCAAAATTCTGTGAACTGGACTGGCATCTTATTTTTCTTTTAATCGTGAGGACAGCTTCTTGTGCTGTTAGTGAAGTGATAGTAATACCTTCTCTGCAAAGCTTTTTAAGATATAATGAAGTAACAAAAAAAAACCCCAAAAAAATCTTTAAAAAACGAAATGTGTTAAGATACTGCTGGGGAATTGGTGTCTATTTAAACCTTGCAGTGGGACGGCACTTCCCAGCGCTACTAGAGTAGAAGAATGCCTGGTTCCTTTATTTTCTCAGAGATAGTCTCTCAATATTTTTCTGTGTTCTCCATGTAACTATGTAACTGTTTGTCTGAAAATTGTTTAGTGAATGTAAGTCAAAAGAAAATGATCAATTCATATGTATTGTGTGCACTCCTTGGCATAACAGGTTGTGAATGGTCTATCACATTGGGTCAGACTAGGCTATCCCTACACGTGTTGGGATTTAAAATTTATTTTAATTCTCTGTGAGTTTCAAATTAATGTTAAAAAAAAAAATTTTTTGTATATTTATACCTTCATAAATCTAATGGAACTTAATAATGTTTGCTCAGTTTAAAACATGTTGAATTAATTAAATATTAATTAGTTGTTGAGTGATGAGCATATATAAATAGTGTCAGGGATCTAGTCATTTGTATACCCACATGTGTATGTATAAAACATTTTACATTTTGAGAGACCTGTTTATTTAATATTTTTTTTTATAATGGTGTACACTAGGATATCAATAAACCATTGAGCGATACAAGTTTAGAAAAAAAAATAAAAAAAAAAATATAATTGAGCACACATGGTGAATTTTTTCTCAAGAACATGATTACCAAATAATATTTTAACATTATACCTTCACTAATTATATTGTTGTTGTTCTTAAAATTTGTTAATTGAGATGTTAGATGGTGCATGTCCTTTGTGTTAATTAAAATAGTACAACCAGAGGTGTCCTGTAAAAAAAAAAAGAAAAAAAAAGAAAGCTTATTGTTATTAGATGTATTAAATTTTAAAAAACCTCTCGATTTTTTTTTATTTATTAATGTTAATAATAAATCAAACAGCATTAAATTATTAATAAATTATTGTTATTAGACGTATTAAATTTTGAGAACCTCTGGATTTATTTCTTTTTATTTATTAATGTTAATAATATTTATTGCCAAAATATATCGAAATTATATTCTGTAAAGGTTTTAAAATTTACCGGAGAGGTTTTGTTGCTTGATTATTGTTATTTCAAGTGAATACTTTTATATTCTGGGGGCTATGATGTACAAGCATTGTATATAAAATTGTAATGCTTTTGAAAAGGAATTAGAGCACCAATAAATTTGTTGTTGTTGTTGAGTTTGGAAATTGAGGTCACCTCATTAATTCGATTGCCTAATGGTTCCCCAGCACGAGGCCTTTCTTCCACTAGGAGGCCTCCTCCTGGTTTTGAACAAGTGAGCCTGTCATCCAGGTAAGCTGTATAAATTACTTATTTTTTTTTTTAGAAAGTTAAATTCTGAAGTAGGGTTAATGTGTTGTGATGACAATGATGAGTGGCTCAGTGCAATTAAATGTTTTTGAATATAATGAAAATTGAATATAATTAATGTTTGAGTATAATGATTTCAATGTGGTTAAATATTTTGATTTAAATGAGGAAATGTATTTGAGATAGTTTTGTATTTTGAAGAGTTAAAAGGTAGAATATGGCAAATGTTAGAATTTAGGTGATTATTATTTCGTTAGGACATTTAGATCAGTCCAAGTTAAGTTTAAAAGAGGAGTTGAACAAAGTAAGATTGTTATGAATAAAAGTAAGATAGAATTTGAGTATTGATAGTGACACAGTAGCTATGGGGAAAATATGTAGAGTAATGAGTGATATATTGAGTTAATAAATAAATGGAGATATTTTGTAAATGAAAGTGATTTTTGGGAGAGTAATTAGTTGATGGGGAATTTTGTAAGGGGGATGGTGTGATAAGGAGTCCTCAACAAAAAGCGTTGTGGCGGGAAGGGAACCGATTAGCGCCGGAAAGGGTTACCTAGGGGGAGTCCAGGAACCAACATAAGGGAGTGAGCAGTGGGAAGGGAACACACATCCTGAGTAAAAAGGGGTAGAGAGTATTTTTTTTATATAAGGGTAGAACGATGCGATATAAGTTAGAATAGTAAGTTAGGGGCAGAGAATGGTTGGTAGATATTTGATAGAGGGATGTCAAATTAGTTAAAGCTCTCAAGTGAGTATTAGAGCCAGAAGGGGGAAGATTATAAATATATAAATGCCAAGTTGTAGATCGAAATGTTATTATGAATAACTAAGTCACCCAAACTAATTGAGAATGAAAACGTTAAGGAAAGAAAGTCATAGTCAAAATATAAAATTAATTGAAACAAGTGACAGATTTTGATAGAATTTGAAAATACTGTAAAGATCTAAAATGTGTGATTTTTGGTCAATTTAACTGTCAATTTTATTGTTTATTGTAGTAGTAACCATGTTAATTTTAAATGTCTTATTTTATTATGTTGTACTATGTTTGAAGATAAAAATTTTAAAGATGTCTCATGTATTTTATGATGTAGCTTTGTGTAACATATGTATGTCAAGGTCGTTGACTTTACCCAGAGAGATCAGCTGATGACTGAGGTTAGAGACAGAACCATTTTTTTAATAATTAGTTCACACATGGTGTTATTTAATTAACTTAAAGGATTTAAAATTTTTTTGAACATGAAAAAAATAAATAAAAAGGGATATTTTGAAAAGTTAATTAAAACAAAACAAAAAAAATTTGGTTTTTCCTCCTGCCATATAGATGATGTTTGAGTTTCAACTATATTATTGTTTATGTGTGTTACTAGTGTTGTTTATTGAATTATATTGTTTAGAATATATGTGTAAACAAATGTTAGGATAAGTGAATTATGTTTTAATAAGTTGTTCAATTTGTGCTTTTATGATTGTTAGTAGTATTGTGGAGAATTAACAGAATTGATAGATCTATATAAAAGTTTTGTCTTGATGAAAATAATGATAATTTTGCACTTCAATGAAATTTTAACCAAATTTAAATATTGGAATTTAATGTATTTGCTAATTTTAATTTGAAAAAGGAGCTTAAAATATTTCAAATGATGAGTTTGTTTAGAGAGTAATCATGAGTGTGTGTACGTGCCCAGTACTTGCTAAAGGCAGCCCAGTGTGCATGATAAGGGGGAACATATCGGTTGAGGATCTGGCATGGTATAAGACCAGGGGTTTGGATTTTGGAGGGTGGCATGTTGGAAGGTTAGGTGCGCTGTGGTGCGTGTCTGTTTGATTTTATGGTGTTGGGATCTCGAATAGAGAAGTCCAGTAATCTCGTTCAGGTGCAGCCATAGTCACCGAGCTAGGGGGTTGTTTACCCATGATGTGTAAGAACTAATGGAGGGTTGATGGCACCATATCCTCACCGATCCTCTTAGGGGTTTAGCAATGAGATTTCTTCTGTTTCGGCAGAAGATATCTCATTGGGGGGGTATTGTAACGGGGCTAAAAGGAGGGGTTTTTATTTGATTAAAAATTATAAATTTGCTCTTCATCTCTGTGGCCAGTCACATGTTATAGAAAAGTTCGTCAAACAAAGGAACAGTGGTAGTGAGGTGTAGTTGTACAATGGAATGCAAGGTGACCGGAGAATGCAATACAATTCTCAGAACTTTAGTACTGTGTGACGCGCGCAAACGCACAAACACCAGCGGAGCGTGCAAACGATGCCGAGAAGCCAAAAACAACATGGCTTGATTGTGAATTTTGTGTGCCACGTGTTCAGAAGCGGGCGGAAACATAATTAGAGATCCCGCCTATCTTAGTGACGTAGCGAAAGGCAGTGTAATTTCGTCGACGCCTGACATATATGACTAACACAGGTTACCTATACCTTGACGAACGTTTTCACCCAAGGAGGCAGTAATATCCTTCTTGTCCAAAAAAACCTTGGTAGTGGGGTACTTGAAAGGTACTCCTCGCAGTTCCCTGCCGAAGCTAAGCCTGGCCAGGTTAGCGCACGAACAGTGACTCTTCAATAAATTTTTTTATCATCAATTAAAAGAGAACTACTGGTAGAACTATGTAAAAGTGAGTGCAACATCTAACGAGGAAGACAAAACGAAATCATAAACTTTTTTGGAAACCTAAAAGCGAACTTTGTTTCTGACGCGCCACGCGGTCGGGGAGACGCCACTACAGCAAGTATTCAATAATGTTTTAAATAAATAAAAAAAGGGGTTTTTGTAAAGGAATGAATGCGTGTATGAGCAGGCTGGGCTGCTTTCTCTAATATAAGGTGTCTATTTTAACTTTATCTATATAAGATTGAATTATTACTGTTTAACGAATTTTTTGTTTTGGTATTTATTATGTAAGAGGGAAAGAAATAATGTTTTGTGATCTGAAAGCGATTTTAAGGAATGAAATAAAATGTCAGTTGTTGTACACAAATGTGCCTTGAGTACGTTATTGTGGTAACCTTAGAATCATGCTTGCATTCACAGTTCGTGCTGGGATCTTGGACCGAAATTAAGGTAGGTGGAAAATAATTATAATTTTATAATTCTTTAAAAATATAACATCACACCATCTCAATCCGAAATAAAACTTTTTTTGTTTCAGAATGCTTTCTAAGACCACATTTTTTGTTTATTTTTAATCAACCCATTTCACAACATTTTGCACTAAGTTTTTAATACTGAAGCCGCACTTGAAGTTTTGGCTGCTTATTCGAACATGCCATCTTTTAAGAGAGAGCAAAACAAGTGCTGACGCTTTAACCAACCAACTACTCATCACACCTTCGTTAATTGTTTTATCTTAAGGTTTCACAACTTTTATTACTTTGAATTGTTACATTGCAGTTATTTTAATTTCTTTATAGTTCACAATTTAACGTCCACAATTACTAAAATTAATTACAAACATGTCACATAATTTTAATAATCTTTTTATTTTATCTAGGGGCATACACTGTACTTGCTCATCATATATTAAGGCTAAATCACCCTTTCATCTGGCACGAGTGTTTATATTAAACATAGCGCGCACTTTGTACCGTTACAAGGTGCTACTCTCAGATGCTGGTATGTTTGATACACAGAGGGGACACATTTCATACAGAATTTTCACACACTTTTGCACTTGTCTATAACTTAGTAATACATTATTCAGCCTGTTCTTAGAAATAGCAAAATAAGTTGAGTCACTATGCACGGTCACAAATTGAATCAGTGTGAATGTTTTGAGGAGCTTTATTATTTTTCTTGTAACTACCACTACTTGTAACTGTTATGCTGATGACAATTTTCACAATGTGACCAGGTTCCTTACAATTGAAACATATAGCAAAACGGTCACCATCTTTACGTTGCACCTTTCATGCTTCCGATGCTTCAACATCGGACACTATTGTGGCTATGTGTATAGCCTCAGTGAGGCTTTAAAGCATTCTGTAACTACTTGTTTACCTACAACACTGTGAAGACCATAAAACCATACGTCTCTCGGCTTTTTTGTTTATTATAGCCTGTTGAGTGGGCTCAGAAACCTGCCTAATTGTTTTAGCACATAAACGTCTGCACCTGTCGCCAAATTGTTCAGGTGTCGCATGCTTGTATTGACTTGCATTCTGCAAAGCGCTGTAGTGAAATTGGTCAAGGTGTTAATTTTAAATCGTTCTACAAAAATTTCTCAAAACCGTTAATAAGTGGTCTCACTATGGGTAGCTTCCTGATTACTCGTTAAGAATTATGTAGCTACTCCTGTAACAAAATATCACTATTACATTAACGACTCGGAACACTAGGTTTTTTATAAGTAAAAGCGTAAAGTTTTACCTTACAGCCTTAACCGGTTTTCTCCTGTAAAAGGCTTCTTCAGAGGCTGCCGCAGGTAGCGCTGTCCGTCTTGTTGTGGGTGACGGAATCGAATTTCGAAAGATCGATGCTGTGTGCGTGTGGTGAGATATGTTCAAATAATGCGTGCGATTTGAATTGTGCCTGTTCGTTTAGGATGTTGTTTTTATTGTTTTTGTGTGTTTGTATATTTCCAAATGTTCTAGAGTGTCTACTTTTCAGCCTTTTGTGTGTACGTGTAGAATGTTCATGTTATTGTCGATGTTCTTATATGTGTGGTTTGCTTCAATGAGGTGGTTTGCAAAGGTGGATTCTGTAGTGGAGTGGAGTGCCTTTGTGTGTTCAATGTATCTCTGTTTGAAGCTACGTCCTGTCTGGCCTATGTAGAATTTACTGCAATTTGAGCAATTTAGCTTGTAAACACCGGGTAGATCGAATTTGTTTTGTGCTTTCTGTGTGTGTTTTGATAGTGTGTGTTCTGTTTTGTTAGTAGTTTTGTAAGCGATTCTGTATCCTGCTTTTTTGAATTTGTGGGCTATTTTTTTCAGTTTGTTTGTTGACGTATGTCAGTGTTATGAATTTGTTGTTTCTGTCTTTGACTGTTGTTTGTTTTGTGTTTTGTGTAGGAGTTTACTGACTATTGTTCTGTCATATCCGTTAGATTCTGCTAGATATTTTATCGTGTTTAGTTCGTCTTTGTAGTCTTTTTCATCTAAGGGAATGTTGTTAAGTCTATGTATCATGGTTCTGAAGACAGCTAGTTTGTGTTGTATTGGGTGATTGGAGGTGTTGTGTATTAGTGTATCAGTTGTAGTTGGTTTTCTGTATATACTGAATTTGTGCCTGTGTTCTAGTTTTGTGATGGAGAGGTCTAAGAAGTTTATGGTATTGTTGTGTTCGTATTCGGCAGTAAAGGTTATGTTTTTATGTATTTTGTTTATGTGCGTTAGTAACTGTTCACATTGTCTTTTGTTTCCCCTAATACTATACAGGGGAAACAAAAGACAGTGTGAACAGTTACTAACGCACATAAACAAAATACATAAAAAATAACCTTTACTGCCAAATACGAACACAACAATACCATAAACTCCGTAGACCTCTCCATCACAAAACTAGAACACAGGCACAAATTCAGTATATACAGAAAACCAACTACAACTGACACACTAATACACAACACCTCCAATCACCCAATACAACACAAACTAGCTGCCTTCAGAACCATGATACATAGACTTAACAACATTCCCTTAGATGAAAAAGACTACAAAGACGAACTAAACATGATAAAATATCTAGCAGAACCTAATGGATATGACAGAACAATAGTCAGTAAACTCCTACACAAAACACAAAACAAACAACAGACAAATACAGAAAACAACAAATTCATAACACTGACATACATCAACAAACAAACTGAAAAAAATAGCCCACAAATTCAAAAAAGCAGGATACAGAATTGCTTACAAAACTACTAACAAAACAGAACACACACAGAAAGCAGAAAACAAATTCGATCTACCCGGTGTTTACAAGCTAAATTGCTCAAATTGCAGTAAATTCTACATAGACCAGACAGGACGTAGCTTCAAACAGAGATACATTGAACACACAAAGGCACTCCACTCCACTACAGAATCCACCTTTGCAAACCACCTCATTGAAGCAAACCACACATATAAAAACATCGACAATAACATGAACATTCTACACACAAAAGGCTGAAAAGTAGACACTCTAGAACATTTGGAAATATACAAACACACAAAAACAAATAAAAACAACATCCTAAATGAACAGACACAATTCAAATCGCACGCATTATTCGAACATATCTCACCCACACACACACACAGCATCGATCTTTTGAAATTCGATTCCGTCACCCACAACAAGACGAACAGCGCTACCTGCAGCAGCCTCTGAAGAAGCCTTTTAAAGGAGAAAACCGGTTAAGGCTGTAAGGTAAAACTTTACGCTTTTACTTATAAAAAACCTAGTGTTCTGAGTCGTTAATGTAATAGTGATATTTAGTTAAGTAACGGACACGTCATGGACAACGAAATCCAAGAATACTCCTGTAAGCTTGACTATAATTTTTTCAGTGTCCTACCAATTTCCCGACTTAGCAGCAAAGTCTATTTAATTAAAGAATTCCATCACTGATACAGGACCATCTCCAGACCAATTATCTAGCAAATTTGATACTATTAGAGCTCTAAGCATAGTTGTTAACATGGACAGCTTCTTGGCAGGATCCATCGCAAAATTAAAATAAAGTTGCAACACCAAGGTCTATCAAACAACTCAACAGTCCTTATGTACTGTGTGGTCACAATCACAGTTGTGATAAGTGATAACGCTTACTGATAATTAGGCACACCATAACAATTCTAATAAACTGTAATCTTTATACCAAATAATAAAAATTTTGTAACTAATAAAAACAAGTATACCGAATATTATACACAAAATATATCCACACAAACTACTCATGTAGATTTATGTTGTAAAATCTACTTCTAATTTAATTATTTTCACTCTCATTACTCTTGCATAATCTGTATAATTTTAATGACCATTTATGTATCTCAGTTTTCCTTTGCATAATAGTACATAGTAAGGTTATCCTCTAACAGAACATATGGGTCTGTAACTGGTAGGTAATAGGTAGGATAACTCCTCATGAGGACTTCTTGGTACATCCTACATAGGAGGTTCAGGCATAGGTGCTGTTTCTTCTAAAGGAACAAAACGAACGGTAGGTACTTTCACAACAGATGGAATTTGAGATGTAGGAAGACTAGGTGGAACACTCAGTAGAGTTTGGTGTTGGTAATAGGCAGTAATGGTTCCTATTCCAGTTCGTACTCTCATAAATAAAATAGCTTTTAAAGGATCTCCAATAGTCACTTGACTTATTGGTATCCCAAAATTTCTAGGTTTAGATATATATTCAGGTCTAGTTTTCCTCACAGTAACGGCTAATTAATTTTTTATTTTTTTATTGTTCATCATGTTACTCCTCAAATATCCTACAATGTCATTATTCTGTTAAATTCACAACTTTGCTGTTTAAAAAAGTTTAGTAAAGTGTTTACTACTACTACTGCTGTAGCCGTCTGGTTGTTTTCTGTAGTTAACTCAAGATTTTCATCACTTTGTTCATTCAGTCCATGCTTTTTCATGTCTCAATCAGTCATATAAAATTATTTGTCTTAGCCACCTGATAACTGTGGCCATTGAATCATGAAAACAAATGTTGTATCTTTACTTTTTTGCATGGTGAGCCCTAGTCACCTTGGAGGGCTGCCTGATGTGATCTGAGAATTTTTCTATAAATTTAATCCTAATTTTAAAAAGCAATTTTAACTTGTCCCTAATGTACATATATTGCCTGAAACAAAGCTCAAGACATTCTCTTTCATATATCATAACATGTCTCCAAGAACATTTTAAAAATAATCCATTGTAGGCATACAAATTTTTTCCGTTTTCAAAACACTCAGTTTTTTATAACAATATTTCTGGACGTCAATAACTGACCAATAATTACTCAAAAGTTCATAAATGTCTTCTTTGGAAAGATACTGACGTGAATTCATTATAATAAACCATGAAAGAAACACAACAAAATACTCATCTCACATCACAAGGCAGAAAAAAAACCCCAAATGCGTATGTTTATGAACAACGATAGTAACGCTGTTTGTTTTCAAGTTGATGCTGCCCTCTACAGATGTGTTGCAGAATTAAAGTATTATTGTTAATACGAAACAAACCTATGGATGTATAAGAGCCATTAAGTTTAATATAAACACTGTTAAAATCATGGACGAGTCTGTTGCTCATCCTTAGGAACTGAGAGTGGAATGATGTAGACGTGTCATGCTCATCCATAGGCCTTAGTGAGTTAAACACAGGTACAGTCATGTATTATACCACTATCACATTTAATTGTTACCTTTCCTTTTAGTAGTGCAAAAACCCACCCATTGTAAGATGCTAGTCATTAGAACCTATGAATGCATGTGTACTGTATTGACATATATATTATATATTTAATATTTATAGTGAAATTACCTCAAGATATAGTTGTTTTGATTGTTTATCATCTTTTTTCACAGCACTAAACTTTATAGAATGTTGAAACTTTCAACTGTGAAACTTACTTGTCTTTTCTTCTCGTACGCGTTTCGGCGTGGTGTTTGCCTTCGTCAGCTTTGAGACAGACTGTCATTAACTTGTAACGGTTTTTATTTTGAAAGGTATAGTGGGGGTGGTGTGTGGAGGAAGGGGATTGGCGCGGGGATCCAAATTATTGTTAGTTTTATATATAATTGTGTCAAAAAGTCTGTGTGATTTATACTGTAATTGGTCGTTAAGTATGTTGTTTGGTTGTGTTGTGTGGTGTTTGTATATTTCATATTGTTCTGCTGTGTTAAGTTTTCGACCTTTGGGTAAGTAGTGTAATATTTCAAGATTAGTATCTATGTTGGTGTAGATGTGGTTTTTTGTGTGTATGTGTGTGGCAAACGCGGAATGTATATTGTTGTTGGATAAAGCTTTTAGGTGTTCAGAGTAACGAGATGAAAAAGATCTTCCTGTCTGGCCTATGTAGAAACTATTGCAGTCATTACAATTTAATTTGTAAACACCTGTTTTGTTGTATTTGTCTATGTCCGTGTTTGTATCATTGATGTGTTTTTTGATGGTATTGTTTGTTCTGGTATTGTTTGTTCTATATGCTATTTTGTACTTGTGTTTTCTGAATGAGTTGGCGAGTTTGTGTGTGTTGGAGTTATGGTATGTGAGTATGATGTAGTTAGTTTGTAGTGTGTAGTTGGTATTTTGTGTTTTGTTGTTTTTGTTTATGATGTGTTTGTGTAGTTTGTTTATTAAATTAGAGTCGTATCCGTTTTTTATTGCTATGTATTTGATTGTGTTGAGTTCGTCATTATAGTCCTATTTACTTAATGGTATTTTAGTTAGTCTATGGAGCATATGGTTGAAGGCCACATGTTTATGTTGTGTTGGGTGGTTTGATGTGTTGTGTATAACCATGTCGATTGTGGTTGGTTTTCTATATATTTTATTCGTGTGTGTATTGTTAGTTTTGTTAATTGTTAGGTCCAGAAAATTTATACTATTTTTTTGTTCAATTTCCAGTGTAAATTTTAGTTTGTGGTGTATTGTGTTTATGTATTTGTGGAAGTTTTCAACCTGTCTTGTGTTGCCATTGAATAAAAGTAATATATCATCTACATACCTGCGCCAATAAATGATTTTGTTGGTGTATTTGTTGTTGTTTATTATGTGGTTCTGTTCTATGTTGTGTATATTTATTTCTGCCAGTATTCCTGATATGGGGGATCCCATCGGGAGACCGTCTGTTTGTGTGTATATCTTGTTATTGTATGTAAAGTAATTTTGCTCAGTTATTATTTTGGTGAGTGTGATGATCTCATGTATGTGTGTTTTGGGCGTGTTGTTTTGTCTGAGTAAATGTTCAAGTGTTTGTATGGTTTCTTGAATTGGTACATTGGTTTATAAATTGGTTATATCAAAAGATGCTAGTGTTGAATTGTGTGGGATGTGGATGTGTTCGGTTTTCTTGATAACATCGAACTAGTCAAGAAAACCGAACACATCCACATCCCACACAATTCAACTCTAGTATCTTTTGATATAACCAATTTATACACCAATGTACCAATTCAAGAAACCATACAAACACTTGAACATTTACTCAGACAAAACAACACACCCTAAACACACATACATGAGATCATCACACTCACCAAAATAATAACTGAGCAAAATTACTTTACATACAATAACAAGATATACACACAAACAGACGGTCTCCCGATGGGATCCCCCATATCAGGAATACTGGCAGAAATAAATATACACAACATAGAACAGAACCACATAATAAACAACAACAAATACACCAACAAAATCATTTATTGGCACAGGTATGTAGATGATATATTACTTTTATTCAATGGCAACACAAGACAGGTTGAAAACTTCCACAAATACATAAACACAATACACCACAAACTAAAATTTACACTGGAAATTGAACAAAACAATAGTATAAATTTTCTGGACCTAACAATTAACAAAACTAACAATACACACACGAATAAAATATATAGAAAACCAACCACAATCGACATGGTTATACACAACACATCAAACCACCCAACACAACATAAACATGTGGCCTTCAACCATATGCTCCATAGACTAACTAAAATACCATTAAGTAAACAGGACTATAATGACGAACTCAACACAATCAAATACATAGCAATAAAAAATGGATACAACCCTAATTTAATAAACAAACTACACAAACACATCATAAACAAAAACAACAAAACACAAATACCAACTACACACTACAAACTAACTACATCATACTCACATACCATAACTCCAACACACACAAACTCGCCAACTCATTCAGAAAACACAAGTAAAAAATAGCATACAGAACAAACAATACCACAAAAAACACATCAATGATACAAACACGGACATAGACAAATACAACAAATCAGGTGTTTACAAATTAAATTGTAATGACTGCAATAGTTTCTACATAGGACAGACAGGAAGATCTTTTTCATCTCGTTACTCTGAACACATAAATGCTTTATCCAACAACAATATACATTCCGCATTTGCCACACACATACACACAAAAAACCACATCTACACCAACATAGATACTAATCTTGAAATATTACACTACTTACCCAAAGGTCGAAAACTTAACACAGCAGAACAATATGAAATATACAAACACCACACAACACAACCAAACAACATACTTAACGACCAATTACAGTATAAATCACACACACTTTTTGACACAATTATACATAAAACTAACAATAATTTGAATCCCCGCGCCAATCCCCTTCCTCCACACACCACCCCCACTATACCTTTCAAAATAAAAACCGTTACAAGTTAATGACAGTCTGTCTCAAAGCTGACGAAGGCGAACACCACGCCAAAACGCGTACGAGAAGAAAAGACAAGTAAGTTTCACAAGTTGAAAGTTTCAATATTCTATAAAGGTTACCTCAATATATTTTATTTTCCTTATTAGGAAATAATAAGCAACGGACTGTAGCAAAAAGAGCTTGAATATATTATAAAGACCTTTTGTCTATCTATCTATTTTCTGTATATAATGATAGAACAAATCTTACTTACCCGTGACTTTTTACTTTACCTGGGCGCCAGAACAAATCCCAGATACAAATGACACGGATTCAGCTTAGCTCAGAGCACAGAGACACACTATCTCAGGATTCGTTCATTGAGTGGAATATTTAAGAGGAATTGTTACAAATAACTCTTAAATAATGTTGAAATTTGTTTAATTAATGACTTTGTTATTGAATTAATTTCTTTAAAAGTTAATTTAATGACTTATTGCTAACATAAATCTTATTGGTTAATGAGTGTGCCTGAAAAGTGAAGATTAAAAGGTCGAAACGACCAATTGCTCTTAACTGGTTGATTTAGGGATTATATATCACCCAAACCAGTGCTAAAGAACGGGTCTGCAATAATTTGCACGTTCAATACTACACCTCACTCTCCATTCAACACTCCTATATTACTTTATATCTAATCTTAATAATTACATACAAAATTTGAATTTATATAGTGTCTTTTAAAAATGTTTATTGATTTAATTATTTATTTTGTTATTTTATGTTCATTGATCAATGAATATATTTCTTATCTGATTGATGCATCGACCATAGATAGTAATCAGTAGAGATACTCCTTTTGATGGTTCGGCTCAGAAGAAATGATGTTGACCAATAACGTTGACTGATGATCCTGGACAATTACAGATGCTGTAGCTATTCTGGTGCACAGGTCACTTCAATGTTAATTAATTATTTAATTAATTAATTAGTTATTACGCAGCGAGATTATTTATTGAACTTTACTAGTTCCTCTACTACTGCAGACCACTTCGCGAACTCTTTATTTAAATAAATACTTTGCGTTGTTTTGTTTGTGCAATTGAGATCGTATTTAACACACGTCTTGCTTATTTAATGCCTGAACGAAGAGTGATCAATTCCCTCATTCTGAGTTAGCGTCTACTCTTAATACAGGGTTGTGATTGGTTGTTCCAAATAAATCATGTGTTTTCCATTTGAAACAATATCGAACAGGTCGGTCAAACTCTCCTTAAAAAGTTTGAGATGGTAGAGAATTTCTGGCTAATTTCATACTTCTGCTGTTTGCAAATCGTTTGATTACAGGTATTTGCAAACGTGTTTTGAAAGATCTGACCACAGAATATTATTGCTTTGGTCTTTCTCTGTATGTGTGTGAAAACGCCTAATTTGTACCTAGCCTAATTCTCTAGTTATATCTCTTGGCGTCCTTCTTCTGTATAACTTCTTTAAATGTTAATTATATTAGTTGATATTTTGGCTACTTGTAGAGCTTTAATTGCTGAACACTATGCAGGTATCAGAATTGCCGTGTATTTATTAGTTTTGAAGATATTGCAGTTTAAATAAATAAAATTAATTGAATAAAATTTCATGTCTGTGCACGCGTCAGTAGTAGCAGTGGCGAGGTTAGACAGAGATGGCTGTGATTAATTCCTCTCTCTCTCTTGCTTACGCCGCTAGACTAGCACAGTTTTTGACACTTTCATATAACGATCTGATAGGTCGACTATATGAATCGTTATAATATATATATATAGTAATAAAACGGATTTTATTACAAATAATAATTGGTTAATAAAATTTGTATTGTTTATTTTCTTTTTTATGTACCTAGTTAATTAATTTAATTTTTTAATTGGTTTAATTGTTTTTATTGTTTTATTGTCAGTGTTCAATTAATAAAAATACTGATTAATAACTGTGTATGCTCTGATGAAGAATTATTGTTTTTTTCACGTTAAATAGATTGTCTTGGCCACATCGATTGCATGTAGCGGCCGATTCAGTATCTGTACTTCTTCTTCTGCTCGTTCGTTCCTTCAGGAGTTCACGTTTAGCTTCTAATAATTAATGTAAATTAAATTACGACTCAAATAATCAATAATACAATGTTTAAAACAATAATTAAGTTTATTAAGTTCAAAGTAATTATTTGAATTGCCACGACTAACTAGAGTCTGATTCAAGACTAGTTTCCAGGTCGATTATTACATATATATTAAAGTATTCAAGTTAAATTGTTATAGTATAAGGGTTCTTTAAGTGTTGAAATAGTCAAGAAAGGTAAGAGAATTCAATACTTACAAATTATAAAAACTTATTCATTAAACGGACAAAATAATAAAGTATAGTGTATATAAAGTTGATTTTTGAACCAGCTGATGTCTCAGACGTCACTCGTTCCTCTCCCGTCAGCCTGTGCGAATTACATGATGGCCGTCTTCATGAATCATTCTGCGATGTGAATTCAGCTAAAAGATTTTCCTTCAAATAAATGTCTCCGTTGGTTAATTCCTCTTCAGTGATATTGTTATTGGAATATCCACCAGTTGTAGTGTGTAGTTTATTCCTCCACTTGATTTTTGTTCGGTACTATGTGTGTTGTGCTAAATGATTACGGCCAACCAGGTTCTGGTTATATGAGTTTAATTTTGTTCTTCAATCTCGTTCATATATAGTGACAGCTCTATTTAGTGGTGTTTAATTTAACTGTGTAATTCCCACGATCGTTTTAATTGTATTCGTAACTTTACTGTCTACTCTGTATTCATTTATAATTCCACAATATATCTCGGTTGGTGTTCGTTAAAAATTTCCATTCAATTTCTCTGAATGTATTCTGACACACCCGTCCTGTTTGGCTTCTAACAATCAACTAAACTAAATTTGTTCCTTCATATAGAAAATTCTATAAGATTTTGGTCTCATTTCTCATTGTTCCCGATCAGCTGTTCCCATCTAATAATTCAATCTTATAGAAAAAAATGACATTTTTTATATTTAATTGGCTATAAATTATTTGTTTAGTACTTTTATGTAATTCTAATTATAGAACAATATTCCTGCTTTTATTTTATACAAGTTAATACTAAATTTGACCTATTTTGGTTTCAATTAAGCTTCAGAATTACATCCTTTGAAATTTACGTCTAGGCCTTATTTTGATTCACATAATTACCTATTAAATGGTTTACAATATGTTTTATGTTACAATTTTACTCACACTCAATTACTAATTAAACCCTGGTAATTTACCTTTTATATCTGGCTATTATTCTAAACATTTAACAATTTATTTGCATTTTACTAGTCCTTGCTTTCTGCTTTTGGCATTTTTTTTTACAATCACCATTTAAGTCAATTTTACACTTTGATTCCTTGAATCATTATTATAGGTTGTTGTTATCATTATGATAAAGTATTTGTATTCTGAAGGGATAATTTATATCAATTTGGTCTAGGTTCTATTAATTTATGTTCTCTGATTTGATTTATATGGTCAAAGTTGAATTTGTCTTGGTCATCAATTTTCAATTTTCCTAGCAATGTTATTATGAATTCACCTTATTAGTTTTATATTTTCTGATTCATTATTTATGGGTCGTTTGAATTATTATTTTGCCTTTCCTTACTTCACAAGAATACAACATTAATTAACATGATTCAAATACAATAAACTCTTACATACTAACATCTAGTGTTTCTTACTATCAACATATTCTGTATGCTATACACAAAAAATAATAACAAATAATAATTATATAAATAAACACATTAAAACTTTATATTAATGATTGTCTTTTGTTCTCCTTTTTTACAACTGGTTTGGGGTGTTCCCCTCAATTACACACTTATTTTATTTATAATTAAGTTTACATTATTTATGATTCTTTGTATTGGATTCTCTTATTTGGTTAGTTGTTTATAGTTTAATTTCTTTTTAATTAGGTGATTTGCTGCTAGAGAGCTTTCTGTCTTTAAAATAGGTTTTTGGGTGTCTTGATATTATTTCATTTTATTTCACTCGTTATGGGCTGTTAGTCCTTACTACTCCATATCTTGATATTTGTCCTGTTAATTTATTTGTTCTGGGCTGTTACTCCTTACTACTCCTTATCTTGAGAATTTTTATTTTAATTTATTTGTTCTGGGCTGTTACTCCTTACTCCTTAATTTACATTAATTATTAGAAGCTAAACGTGAACTCCTGAAGGAACGAACGAGCAGAAGAAGAAGTACAGATACTGAATCGGCCGCTACATGCAATCGATGTGGCCAAGACAATCTATTTAACGTGAAAAAAACAATAATTCTTCATCAGAGCATACACAGTTATTAATCAGTATTTTTATTAATTGAACACTGACAATAAAACAATAAAAACAATTAAACCAATTAAAAAATTAAATTAATTAACTAGGTACATAAAAAAGAAAATAAACAATACAAATTTTATTAACCAATTATTATTTGTAATAAAATCCGTTTTATTACTATATATATATATTATAACGATTCATATAGTCGACCTATCAGATCGTTATATGAAAGTGTCAAAAACTGTGCTAGTCTAGCGGCGTAAGCAAGAGAGAGAGGGATTAATCACAGCCATCTCTGTCTAACCTCGCCACTGCTACTACTGACGCGTGCACAGACATGAAATTTTATTCAATTAATTTTATTTATTTAAACTGCAATATCTTCAAAACTAATAAATATACGGCAATTCTGATACCTGCATAGTGTTCAGCAATTAAAGCTCTACAAGTAGCCAAAATATCAACTAATATAATTAACATTTAAAGAAGTTATACAGAAGAAGGATGCCAAGAGATATAACTAGAGAATTAGGCTAGGTACGAATTAGGCGTTTTCACACACATACAGAGAAAGACCAAAGCAATAATATTCTGTGGTCAGATCTTTCAAAACACGTTTGCAAATACCTGTAATCAAACGATTTGCAAACAGTGGAAGTATGAAATTAGCCAGAAATTCTCTACCATCTAAAACTTTTTAAGGAGAGTTTGACCGACCTGTTCGATATTGTTTCAAATGGAAAACACATGATTTATTTGGAACAACCAATCACAACCCTGTATTAAGAGTAGACGCTAACTCAGAATGAGGAAATTGATCACTCTTCATTCGGGCATTAAATAAGCAAGACGTATGTTAAATACGATCTCAATTGCACAAACAAAACAACGCAAAGTATTTATTTAAATAAAGAGTTCGCGAAGTGGTCCGCAGTAGTAGAGGAACTAGTAAAGTTCAATAAATAATCTCGCTGCATAATAACTAATTAATTAATTAAATAATTAATTAACATTGAAGTGACCTGTGCACCAGAATAGCTACAGCATCTGTAATTGTCCAGGATCATCAGTCAACGTTATTGGTCAACATCATTTCTTCTGAGCGGAACCATCAAAAGGAGTATCTCTACTGATTACTATCTATAGTCGACGCATCAATCAGATAAGAAATATATTCATTGATCAATGAACATAAAATAACAAAATAAATAATTAAATCAATAAACATTTTTAAAAGACACTATATAAATTCAAATTTTGTATGTAATTATTAAGATTAGATATAAAGTAATATAGGAGTGTTGAATGGAGAGTGAGGTGTAGTATTGAACGTGCAAATTATTGCAGACCCGTTCTTTAGCACTGGTTTGGGTGATATATAATCCCTAAATCAACCAGTTAAGAGCAATTGGTCGTTTCGACCTTTTAATCTTCACTTTTCAAGCACACTCATTAACCAATAAGATTTATGTTAGCAATAAGTCATTAAATTAACTTTTAAAGAAATTAATTCAATAACAAAGTCATTAATTAAACAAATTTCAACATTATTTAAGAGTTATTTGTAACAATTCCTCTTAAATATTCCACTCAATGAACGAATCCTGAGATAGTGTGTCTCTGTGCTCTGAGCTAAGCTGAATCAGTGTCATTTGTATCTGGGATTTGTTCTGGCGCCCAGGTAAAGTAAAAAGTCACGGGTAAGTAAGATTTGTTCTATCATTATATACAGAAAATAGATAGATAGACAAAAGGTCTTTATAATATATTCAAGCTCTTTTTGCTACAGTCCGTTGCTTATTATTTCCTAATAAGGAAAATAAAATATCTTGAGGTAACCTTTATAGAATATTGAAACTTTCAACTTGTGAAACTTACTTGTCTTTTCTTCTCGTACGTGTTTCGGCGTGGTGTTCGCCTTCGTCAGCTTTGAGACAGACTGTCATTAACTTGTAACGGTTTTTATTTTGAAAGGTATAGTGGGGGTGGTGTGTGGAGGAAGGGGATTGGCGCGGGGATCCAAATTATTGTTAGTTTTATGTATAATTGTGTCAAAAAGTGTGTGTGATTTATACTGTAATTGGTCGTTAAGTATGTTGTTTGGTTGTGTTGTGTGGTGTTTGTATATTTCATATTATTCTGCTGTGTTAAGTTTTCGACCTTTGGGTAAGTAGTGTAATATTTCAAGATTAGTATCTATGTTGGTGTAGCTGTGGTTTTTTGTGTGTATGTGTGTGGCAAACGTGGAATGTATATTGTTGTTGGATAAAGCTTTTAGGTGTTCAGAGTAACGAGATGAAAAAGATCTTCCTGTCTGGCCTATGTAGAAACTATTGCAGTGATTACAATTTAATTTGTAAACACCTGTTTTGTTGTATTTGTCTATGTCCGTGTTTGTATCATTGATGTGTTTTTTATGGTATTGTTTGTTCTGTATGCTATTTTGTACTTGTGTTTTCTGAATGAGTTGGCGAGTTTGTGTGTGTTGGAGTTATGGTATGTGAGTATGATGTAGTTAGTTTGTAGTGTGTAGTTGGTATTTTGTGTTTTGTTGTTTTTGTTTATGATGTGTTTGTGTAGTTTGTTTATTAAATTATGGTTGTATCCTTTTTTATTGCTATGTATTTGATTGTGTTGAGTTCATCATTATAGTCCTGTTTACTTAATGGTATTTTAGTTAGTCTATGGAGCATATGGTTGAAGGCCACATGTTTATGTTGTGTTGGGTGGTGTGATGTGTTGTGTATAACCATGTCGATTGTGGTTGGTTTTCTATATATTTTATTCGTGTGTGTATTGTTAGTTTTGTTAATTGTTAGGTCCAGAAAATTTATACTATTGTTTTGTTCAATTTCCAGTGTAAATTTTAGTTTGTGGTGTATTGTGTTTATGTATTTGTGGAAGTTTTCAACCTGTCTTGTGTTGCCATTGAATAAAAGTAATATATCATCTACATACCTGTGCCAATAAATGATTTTGTTGGTGTATTTGTTGTTGTTTATTATGTGGTTCTGTTCTATGTTGTGTATATTTATTTCTGCCAGTATTCCTGATATGGAGGATCCCATCGGGAGACCGTCTGTTTGTGTGTATATCTTGTTATTGTAGGTAAAGTAATTTTGCTCAGTTATTATTTTGGTGAGTGTGATGATCTCATGTATGTGTGTTTTGGGCGTGTTGTTTTGTCTGAGTAAATGTTCAAGTGTTTGTATGGTTTCTTGAATTGGTACATTGGTGTATAAATTGGTTATATCAAGAGATGCTAGTGTTGAATTGTGTGGGATGTGGATGTGTTCGGTTTTCTTGACTAGCTACATTTTTGTAGCTACAGTCAACGTGAACACACAGAGGTGATAAGTAAATTTAGTTTTCTAAATTTAAAGACTAAGTATTGAAGAATCACACTGGGTAAGTGTGTGACAGAAGGTGCTTAGAGTCTGGTGGAAAATAGCAGCAGAGTATCGTCCAAAATGGTAAAGACTTCTTCAGGAGGTCGGCCTCATTGATCCGTTGTAGCTCCATTGATCTGTTGGATGATAACACCATCACGTTACACTATAGACTTTCACCATTGTTAAACATTAATTACGCATACAACGTTTCAGCCACACAGAATCAGTGCGTATGTACAGTAATGCTACAAAAACTGGTCTATAATCAGACAAATTTATATATAATTACACAACAAATAAAGTAAAATAAAAAAATGACACACATAAATAAAACTTATGAGTAATTTACAGAGACTGTAAAAGTTTCCACCCATTTCCACAAATATTCCAGGTGTGTGAGTTCCCATCTGTGGAAAGTATAATGACTCTGAAAACATACAGACTCATGGCCTTATTAGCAAGTTGTGTTTATTCAATTTAATTTTTACAAGACATTTTGTTAAATTTTCGGGTACATCAAAGGCAACCATTGATTATGAACAGTCAAAATGTTGTGTTAGTATGTAATTAACATTTATGATAATTTGATTCCAGGATATTTTTGTATTACAGTGCTAGCCGCGGGACACAAGTACTAGCAGCAGCAGCAGAAAAAAAGAGAAATCACTTATTTATTTTAAACTAGAATGTTAAGATTTGTAAAAATTAATTGGTACTTGTGCAGTTACACACTCAACCACTGATATCAATATCACTTTTTATTGTTATTAATATGTTTCATGTTGTCATCAAAATAAGGAAAACAGACAGGGTGCTCAGTAGATGTGATAGTATAAACTAAAATAAAATAAACAATTTAGCCATGAAACAAGTACACCCAATAGTAATTAGACGTGATAAATTATGTTGTATTATTTAATGAATTTCAGCAGAAGGTCATGAAAGTGGTTTCAGTTGCATTTGTGTGTACCTATGTATCAAAATCATGTGCCTACAGTTGTACAAAATCTTGTACAGTTGTACAAGATGTAGACTGTTTGACGTAGGTCAGTGGGGTTAGGTAAGTAGGTATTGGTCTTATTTGTTTATTACTTTTCTTGCGGTGGAAGTTTTTCAACTAAAGCAAAAACACCTTTCCTAATGTTATGCTTGAATATTTTAAGTGGCTTGCTGCCATTTGTCCCGTATTCAGTGTGTGTAATGTATGTTAACATGTGCAGCCGTTTATATGTGTGGAGGTTATGTATACCCACTGGTTGTGGTTTTATTTTATTTATTACTTTTATGAGTGGCTGGTTTTTAATACACCGAATTAGCTTTTTGGAATTAGTCTGGCAAATAAGTATCTAGATGGAATGTATCAGTGATTGATACCAATTTTTGGGGGAGAGTTAATAATGCACAAGTACCAAAAAATTAAAGTTTAATTTAAATTTATTATGATTCTAGTAAAATTTGATAGCTGAAGTACAATTTACTTCAAATGTTTTAACAAAACTATTGTTGGGCATAGTACACGCCCCAACCAATGAAAAGATTAGTCACCAATGTGGGTCAAGCTCACATCACTGTCATTAAACTGTTTGCGTTGATTTCAGTAAAAAGTAACAGACTATACACTGGCCACACTTAGTTTTTCCTTTGGCTCTCGATTTGAGTTCAGAATTTGGATTGTAATAACTACAGAAAAGGACTTCCACTAAACGTGACTTTTCTGTTAAAAGTTAAGAAAATTCTCTTTTATCTCATCTATAATATTATTTACATCAAAATAGGGTTTGGCAGATACATGTATACCTGACTTGTTAATAGAACTTTTCTGCAAGAGCTTCATTAATTTTATTAATTACTTGACAATTCTGCTCAGTCAGCAACCGTATATTACACATAATAGTATATTAAACATGATTTATTTTTTAAGTATTATTTTGTTAAGTTAGTTTTACGAATATTAAAATACAGATTTTAACAAACACACAGACATGGAATTAGAGGACAAGTAAGTAACTATAATTAGTCTACCTAAAAGGGAAGAAATTTAAAACATAAATTGTTTGATTTAATTGTGGTCATTACAGACCTGTATATTATTAATCTACTTCTATCACTTGTTTCTACAGGACTGGATCTGTATGACAAATGAACAAGGTAGTGGAAATATGGTAGACATAAGCAGACACACCCAGTGGCGTAGCTAGTACTTTCACCGCCCGGGGCGGCCTGTCAGTTTGCCGCCCCCTACACATTTCAGTTGCCACTCACCGACAAGCAAAAAAAAAAAGTAATTGACGGTCTATTTTTTGACTTATCACTGTACTTTATTTAAACAGTAAATAAAGAATAATATGTATTTCAACAGGTAGAAAGGCGACCTAGCGAAAGTCTAACCTCCAAACGGACAGAAAGGCGACCTAGTGAGAGTCTAACCTCCAAACTCCAAACAGACACAAAGATGAGCCAACAAAATTTCTACCTTTGAGCGGGCAGAAAGGAGTTAGCATTTTTCCTAGCCCGCCTTTCTGCCCGTTTGGAGGTTAGACTTTCGCTTGGTTGCCTTCTTCCTTGTTTGGAGGTTAAACTTTTGCTAGGTCACCTTTTTGTCAGTTCGGAAGTTAGAATTTAGCTAGGTTGCCTTTCTACCCGTTTGGAGGTTAAACTTTTTTACATGAAGGATGACATCAACATTAACATGAACGATGTTACACATGAAGGATAACAGAAAAGAAAAGAATTGTGTTTAACTGAGCATTTTTATTTACATGTTACTTATCAAAAATACTCCAATCGTAGTCTTAAAAGTTGAAAGTACATAGCAACTAAAAAGTACATAGCATTATTTACAGATGAAAACAATTTAAAACTTGACTTTTCTTGCTTTTGCTGCTGCAAAATCGGAAATAACTTTGCTGTAGTCAAGTGACGATGCAGTTTCGTGTTCTATTGATAGAACTGCTAAATTGGTAAGTCTATTCTCCGTCATTGTAGACCTTAAGTAATTTTTTATTAACTTAATCTTGCTAAATGAGCGCTCACGCAAGGCTACTGACACTGGAATTGTAAGAAGTATTTGAAGGGCAGTCGCTAGGGACTTGTATGATTCTGCACCCATCGAATTAATATAAGTCAATAGACCTTTTGGTTTCAAGTTTAGTTTTTCGCCATTATTGGTTGCTCTTTTCAACAACAGTAAAACATCTTTAGTGTCTCTTAGTAGCTCTTCAAAATCAATGTCATGTGGATAATTTTCTGCAAGTATTTTACAGTGTTCAGATAATTTTTCTTCACTGATTCCCTTCTTGAGGCGATTTTCAATCTCGCAAAGATAACCAAATCGTTTTTCTAGCTCCGAAAGATGTGTGAATCTGTCTCTCATCTCTGCCGACAAGTTGTCTATAATTTCAATTAGACAACGTTTTATCTCTTGTCGGCTGTTTAATACAACATCATCAGCATGCTCTCCAGGCATTTTACGTTTTTTCCGTGGCCTCTTATCTGTTTCCACGCCCCATTCCTCACATTTCTTCACAGATTTCTCAATGACTATGTCACAAAGATTCGTTCTCCAATCTCCTAACTGATCTTCAAGAGTTTGCAAGTTTGCAGCAGTAGCAGTGCACTGTGAAAGCTTACTCCTTCAATCTGCAATACTTTCTGAGAGTGGTTTATTGCAGGGAGAATTTCTGCCCAAAAATACAGCAAACATATGAAGTAAAATGTCTCCAATCCATTGATGAGTATTGCGGCATCTTCCCGTGTTTCAACTGTTTCTGAAGGGGTGTCTCTGAGTTTTTCGAGACAAGCAATAATTTCGTTTAGCTGAGAAGATACTGCTTTAACAGCATCTGCTTTTGAACTCCATCTAGTTTCTGCATGTCTTTTTATTGTAATATTTACATGTTGTTTCAAAACACTCGACCTGTGTGTAGAACAAGAGAAGAATGTAAAAAGTTTCTCCAAGATCCCAAAAAATGTGATTGCTCGAGGGTTGACGTGGGCAGCGTGCACTCCTACCAAATTAAAGCTGTGGTTGTCACAGGGAACAAATATTGCTAATGGATTTAGTTCCAAGATCCTTTTTTGAACCCCTGTATGAATTCCAGCCATCGTTGCCTGGTTGTCAAATGACTGGCCTCTACAGTCTTTCAGGTCTAAGCCATCTTCCTCTAGTTTGGATGTTATTACTTCCGTTATACCAGCAGCAGTCTTATCATGTATGGGTATAAAATCTATAAATGATTCCCTTACCTCAACTGACTGTTCATCAATGTCAACAAATCTAATGATCTGAGACATTTGCTCTTCATGTGATTGGTCTGGCGTTGTGTCAAACATTATACTGTAATACTTGGCCTTTTTACATGCGGCAATTATGGTTTTCCGCACTTGTTCACCCAAGATGGAAATAATTTCATTTTGTATATCCGGGGAGAGGTAAGATAATTTTCCTGGATTTCCTGAAACTGAATCCAGGTGAGTCCTCATTACAGGATCGAATTTAGCAAGATACTTGTTAAGTGCGAGAAAATTCCCAGGATTGGCACTATCAGTAATTGATTCTCTGTGTCCTCTTAGAGCTAGGTTCTGCTGAGCTAATGTTTGCACTGTAGCAATTACTCTTTCCAAGATTTCTTTCCAAATCTTAGCAGCTTCACAAACTTGTCACTGAAGATGGCTATCAATGGCTGCTCCTTTATTCAGTGAACGCTCTAATTCGTTCCATTCCATAAATGCTGAGCGATGTGCAGCACTAGTCTCATGATCCTGGATGCGAGGATTCAGCTTAAGCCAAGTCAAAAAACCACTGACACTACTAAAACTGCTCTGGCTCTGGTAGTTCTTTTGTTGAAATAATGTGCAGCAAACACAAAACAGTGCGTTTTTACATGGAGAATAGCATAACCATGACCGATTAATCTTCCTTCCATTTTTAAGGAGTTTCTCAAACCAACACTTATTCATGGATCTTCCAGTAGTATCGGAAGGAAAAACACTGTCTTTGTTTTGCAGTTGGCTGGTGCCTTGACTTACGACTAGGTCTCGAAACTGTTTTGCAATGTTTTCAGGCCACCGTCCAATATCTTGCAGAACATCCATACTAAAGTTGTCACTCTGTGTTATTGGTAGTCTTTTATCGTCATGTTCATTGGCTCGTAATGGATTTTCTTCTTCAGAATTTTTTTGAAGTTCAAGTAATGTTTCTGGAATGATGTTTAATTCAGACGTAGTAGCAGAAGTTTCAATTAAGTTATTTATATTATTGGAGTCGCTGACTTTTCCCCCCTCATTGTTTTCTCCACTATTATCATCTTTGCTGTGTCCTTCGTCAGTCGAAGAGCTTGATCCACGATTTGGTGGGTCGACTTCATGACTTCCTTGATTTTTCAAACTCGAGCTTCTCTCAATAAAAGCTTTCATTAAATTTTTTGAACTCTCAGCAGACTGAATTTTTTTAATCTTTGTCTTTTGAAATTGAGCACCACTTGGCTTGATTCGTTTCATTCTGTAGGTGTTTTAGTACCTGGAAACCTGCAAAAAATTAGATTATGACCTGCGAACACTGCAACTATAGTTAATTCGTTAACTGGTCAACAATACAGTTGAAACGTTATGTGTGATAAACAAAATACCTCAAAATTACCCCTCCCCCCGTTCCATGGGCTAAATGGTGCTTTTCCCAATTCTTTTTTTTCTTATTATAATAAAATATGTTCACACTCTATAAAAAAAAATCATGAATGTAGGGTTGTTCACGAGTAGTTTTGGTTTTTTGCATTTTTTCTAATTTTTTGCAATTTACACCAGCAATAGCCACAGTATAATGTAATACATATCTTAATTTCAGATAAACTGATCATTCCGTAAGAAAATTACTACAATTTTAATCTTCTGTCCTATGTTATTAGTATATCATATACTAAGGCGAATCTAATCAAAAATATACTTTTTATTTAAAATATGGTGTTCTTTATATACATTAAATTAAATACGTTTTTATGCCTCTTGGGCATAAATGCCATCTTCACGAGCATGCGCAGCACCCAGAATTGAGGTGATTTGACTCAAAGATCGGGTGGGGGAGGGGAAATTTTGAGGTATGGATCATGGGTACATCACTTTTTAAGATCAAATGAAAATCTTATCAGGTGTATTTTAAAATCAAAAATTAAGAGCATTTTACCTATCTTACTCTTTATAATTATTTTTTATTGAATTCGAAACTGAATTTGAGTTTGAATAAAGTTCAATGCCTCAACTAATTATTATATATATATTTAGGCACGACTTACCAAACAAAAGGTTTTAAGATATTAAACTCAATATTATGAAAATCGCATTAGTTTTTAAGTTACTTTGACAATGAAAAGTAAATTATGCTTATGCGTTCAATTACGGCTTATGCAAAAAATAAGTATAAGTGCGAATTGAATTGAGGTTATTACTTACTATACACGTCTGTACCAGACTGAGTTTACTTCAGACCATATAGGTATATAGACAGAGGTGGTGAACTGGCTGAGAAACCGTCCGGCTGGAAAAGAGAGATGGAATCATGTAGGGGTCATTTCTGAACTGACGCTGAATCAGCTGATCCGCACGAGTTCCACTCTCGCGCATGCGACAAGTAGACAAGGATAGAAATGACCTCTATGAATGTTTCTGCGTGGACATTTCCACTTACACGAGCGCCTATACTTTTCCCCCTCTATGCTTCAGACAGCGCCACGCTCACATCTATGACTGTTCAACAACTTTCGAACGGCCAATCGCACCGAAATTTTAACAGTACATGTGAAATAGCTTTGTTTAGATGACTGCAAAGTTTCAGACAAATTTAGATGAAATGAAAACTCCCAAGAACCACCTTAATGTACAGTTTAATTTTTTCCAGTTTGCCGCCCCCCTTCTCGTGCCGCCCGGGGCAGCCGCCCCCTTGGCCCCCCCCCTAGCTACACCACTGGACACAACCTGAGTTGCAGAAACAAACATTAACAAATGATCACACATTTGTTAAACTGTATCAAAGTTTAACAAATGTGTGATCATACTGGACAAACCGGATAATGAAAAAAGAAACAAAATTATGACATATACAAGACCAGGTTTGTTTGCATCCTATTAAGATTAAAACCAACCAATATGCAAGAGAATTACAAGTGTTAAATAAAAGATCACAGTGGAGGTGATAGTTGCTTATGGATCACAAGTGTGGAATGTGCATAAAAGAAATAGAGAAATGTTAAGTTCAGTTGAAATGGGGGGAGAAGTTGTAACTGAACAAGGCTAGACATGAGTTAGAAATGATGAAATAACAAGGTAAACTGGAATGCATATAAATATTACAGGAATAGTTGATAAAAATAATGAAAATTTTATTGCCACTTACATAAAGTGCCTGAAATGTGGAGTTCAAACCAACTGTTAAATAAACACTTACAACAAAGTAATGGTCGACCATAAATTTCCAGTTTCAATGGCATATAAACTGTTATGAACAGCAGGGGCCTCCAAATCACAGAGTGTGAAGACTGTTAGTGGATGCTGAGATGTGGCAGACATAAACTGCACGTCTATGTGTGTGTTTATAAACTGTCCAGTTGAAAAGATCATTTAATGGTACAAGAGAGGTTTATTTTTGATTCGGAACATAAATTAGTAATGATACTCGTTTATAAAAAGCTGAGTGCTAAAGAATAACAGAAATTATATGGAGGGAGTCTGACTAATGTGGTAGGAAGTGCCATTTCATATTGTTACGACATTACAGAACAGTCTACGTGTTTGTCGAATGTGCCAGAAGAATCTCACTCTAATGTGTGTGGCATACGTGACTGTCAACGCATCCGCGAGAATTTTCTCGAAGCCGCCAGCTGTGCGGACTGTGTCAAGGCCGTAGTTAATTACTACATTGTTCACATGGGCGCTAAGACGCAATTAGGAACGTTCTGGTCTGTGAGCAGAGGTATAAATACAGCAGCAGCGGCCTTAGTTTCAGTATAGTAGCGATATATTTTCAGTGTGGTTCGAGTTATAGTCGCGATATATTACTGCGTGCGTTCAAGTGGTTATTAGTGAAGTGTTGCGTTTTATAATCGGGCGGTATAATTGTAATACAATTGTGTTTAATATTAGTGACATTTTATTGCATGTGAACAATTTTTATTTGATTTGTTGTAAGAGACTGTGTTGTTAATTACCAACTGTTTAGCTGTGAACTGTTTAGCTGGTGATTAGTGACTTAATTGGTGTCTTGTATTCATTTTGTTTTCCACTGTACCTATGACGATCAAGTAGGCCGTTGTAACAGTAGTGTCAGAACTGGGATAGAACGGGAAACAGTGGACACTTTGTACAAGACGAGTGTAATTCGTAATTAATCGGAAATAATGGATGCCAGTCAGATGATGGAAAATTTCCAGGCGCTGCTGTTGCAGACAGAGGAACGACGATGACAGGACGCAGAGGAAGCAGAGAAAAGATGCCGACAGGAGGCGGAAGAAGCAGAAAGATGACACAAAGAAGAACGAAGACAAGAAAGAGAAGACGCAGAAAAACAACAGGATGAGAAACACTGACAGGAAGCGGAAGAAGCTAAAAAACGACAGGATGAAAAACGTAAGCAAGAAGCAGATAAAACGGAAGCTCTCTTGGAAGCTATGCAGAAACAGTTGCAAGAACACAGTACCGCAGAATTGGATCTCCTACGAGGTGAGCTTAATAAACAAGTTACTAAAATATAAGAGGTACAAGAATCAATGACATTAAAAATAGCTGAAGTAGAAAAATCTGTCTCGAGTGTTGAAGAATCGATGTCTAATGAAATAGCTGAAGTAGAAAGATCTGTCACAATTTGTAACTATTAACTTTCATTTAATAAAATTTGGAAACATAAAATATCTAAAAACTGTCAACTTCCAAATTTCTTACATCCCCATGGTCCAGGGTCCTATATGCGAACTCGTGACCTGTAAGAGTTGTTATTGGGTTTGTTGCATAATAATTCTCAACTCTCATTTATCATATTTAAACAAATTTGTTTATTGTAATTAATTCCAACGTATTTTCTTTCTCTTTATATTCTTTACAAAACGGTTATTTCTTTTTATCTCGTATACATTTCCCAAACATTGGTTAACTTACATATAGAATAGACAACTGTTCTACATAACTCTTTACGTTCTTTATAAAAGTGATTTTGGCTTAGCTCCTATTCATCTTTCAAGAAAATATTAATTACCTTAATTATAACATAGCTATAGATTTATTATATAAGGCGATCCAGTACTTGCTCTCTCTCTCTCTCTCTCTCTCTCTCTCTCTCTCTCTCTCTCTCTCTCTCTCTCTCATACTTGTCACCCCCCCTAATTTAGATATCTCTTTAGCTTTTACATTTTTTAGTGGGTCATTGTATTGCAGTATTAATTTATTATTGAAAGTTTTATATTGTACTCATCCTGTTGTTACACTACGATTTACCTTTTAAATGTTCCGAAAATGTTCGAATGGTCTCGCAAATTTGGCACTGCCTTTCTGTTGTCACTGTCACACTCTCAACTGTTAATTTTTTGATACTTATTAGCACATGTTTTAAGAATGTTACTAGATTTTGGCTCGCGAGCACTGTTACGTAGAACCGTGCGGTTCAGGTGACTGACGCTAAGTGAAGCGTCTCAAAAATGGCTAGCGTCCCTCGAAGTTTGGCAACTTGCCTTCTGATTGGACGGGGAGCGTCTCGTTATTTCTCGTATCTCGTAGCCGGCGGCAAGAAAAACTGATACGTGCTTTTCACTCTGTCAAAAGCAGCACACGCGCACTCGTACACATTCCAATGCTCCAGATTACGTCACCTCTCCCGAATTGTTCACAGACTGACCACTGGGTGTTCACAAAAGTTAAGCTTTGGTTATCAAAACCGGGGCTCAGTATGATGACTCCACCTTATTACAATTATTATGGTATTAAAATATATATCCCCTAGTTTGTCTCGTTACAATACCCCTCCAATGAGTGGTTTCCTGCCGAAACAGAAAAACTCTCATTGCCTAAAAATCTAAGAGGACCAGCCAGGATATGGCACCATTAACCTTAATTAACGTTAATCCTTATTAAAATCATGGGTAACTTACCCTCCTAGTCCGGTGACTATGACTACACCTGAATGACCTTACTGGACTTCCCTCTCGAGATCCCAACACGCAAAGTCAGACAGGCACCCGCCACAGTATCACCAGGCTCTGTAACAATTAAACCCAAAATGTCAATAATTGGACTTCCACCAGACTAGATCCTCAACTGATTTATTTCCCTCTTAGAAGTACTGGATTGCCTTTAGCAAAGTACTGGTTGCATATATCTGTAACTTCTTAACATAAACATATTACATTCCTATGTTATTCCTATAAACCTATCTGAATTCAGATAAAATTCACCACCATTACACAAACTTTTAAGTTCAATGTCTATTAATCAAACATTGTAACCAAATTAATTAAACTGTTTATCTAGACTTATTACTCCAATTTTGTTTTCATATTCAAAATTTTAATCATTGCATTCTCCTCAGTTACCATTTATTTTACAATTCAAATCAAAATAAATTTAAGTTCATTACCAAAATTCACATTTTAAATTAACTAGACCATCTCTTTTAATTAACAATTTTTTTCTATAAACGTTAATTACCTTATACTCAATACTCTGTAATTTACTTTAATTACATTATTCAAAATAACTTCATTTAATTTCTTAATCTTCCAGACTAATCAAAACAATTTACTACCAAAATTTCTATCTTTTAAATGAATTTAATTTTCATTATAAACCTTCATAATTATATACCGACAATTATTAAAAAATAAAAAACGTATTACTATCATAAAATCAATTGCAACTATAAATTGATTACACAAAATATAATATACACATAACACCATGTATCAGCTGACATCTTATCAGCATTAGTACATAACCTTACTCTAGGTACTCTTAACACATGTAAACCCTAATACAAAGTCATCTATAATATACATCATTAAATGTTCTTGTTAACACAAATCGTTACAGTATCAAGTTCAGTATTCAAAACCATTAACTCTCATAATTGAATGTTCATTAATAACCATTGAACCACCATCATCAAAAATTAATTTTCTTTTAATATAACACAATACATAACCATTACAAAACAGCAATTGAGTCCCAACAATAACAACGTATCTAATCAGAGCAAATCAACTCAATTTCACCGTGATTACGGTCAAGTAATTCCTAACTGAATATTCAGTTATACATCTTCTTCCATATCAATTTATAATATTCCCCCCTTAACCCAGTTACAATTGGGTAAATAACCTCCCGGGTAAACCTGCGAGGCATCTACCTCCTTGCAGAGATGCTATATCTATGCCCCTGGATTGTAACGGCCAGCTCCTTTCCATACACTCTATTGCTTTGTGATGTTGGACTGTAGCGCCCATTTATTTTCCCAAGAACTGAAGTTTTTTTTTAGGGTGTAGACGCTGCCTACACCGTTCTTTTCTTGCTTCGGCGTTATAAAACATTCGGCATTACTGATGTCCGAGGACACCTGTAATCCTACTAAAAATTAGTTATATGCCCTTATACGGTCTACCATCCCATTCGATGGATAGCCGCTGTTCCAACATTTATGGTGATTCCCCTGATTCACCCCCCGGTTGATTTCTAAAGTCACCAATTTTGAAAATAATAACAAGTATGGTTAGGGTACAATAAGCCTACCCACACCTTGTTACAAATAATCCAACTCCATGGTCACAGGGTTCGGTGAAGCCATGACCGCCCGAAAATTGGAAATAACATTAAAAATATAATACATATTATACTTCAATACACAGTTTCATACGAATCAAATAAACACCTTATGCTTCTCATAATCAACACAATACAACATAATAAACAATCAACATGAACATTATTATTGTTACGTTAACATAAACATTTCAAATTTAAATTTTACCAAAAATTACACACCTTACCTAAGTTGAATTCTTTCAAACTCATTTAATTTCATTATTAAAACATTCTACTTTATTTCAATTTCATTATAAAATTCATACTGACATATGGTCAATCATTCAATCAAATGAAAACATGATTACTATCATAGACTCAAAACTATAAACATTTATCACAACAAATATAACGTACCTAACCATATGTACCTTCTGATACCTTATAATAACAATATAACTCAATACCTAAACACATTCTTTGTTTAATTATTTACTATTTATTATAAAATCTAAATCTAAGAAAAATCCTTAAAATTCATTACCAAAATTCGTGTATACAACATTTTAAATTATTTAATTTATCTCCAATTATTTAATTCCATCAGTTTCTAAAACACTAAGTTACTTTGATTACATTATTCAAAACAATTTTAATTCAGTTAATTTCATTATAAAATTCACAATTATTCTCGTTATTTATTTAGTCTGGTACAATATTATTATTATTATTATAAAATCAATCCCTACTCCATACATACATTGTCTACCTAAAATACAGAGTACAACATAACCTATGACACAAATACAGTTAACATCACTACACATTTATGTACAATTCACGTCTCAAATATCATTGTTAACCAAACTCATTGCATATTCAGTCAATTTTCATAACCCATTAACTCAATAATTAAATGTTCATTTACTATTTATCTAACCACCATCATCGAAAATCAATCTTATTTTCACATAACAATTTTTTTTCTTAATTACACTCATTATATTATTACTATTTATATAACAACAATTCCCTTTCTCAAATTGTTCCATTACACCAGAATAATAACCCCCTGTATTACTCCATATTATTTGATCATAAAACCGGTCTACATCAGTATGTTTGGTCAGGTCTCCTTTGTTATTTTTTGTCACAATTAAATATTTTCTACTATCATCATCATAGTAATCAGCTGTTACCAGTGCGCTAATTCTCCCAACAGGTAAGTGTATATCATTATCAACATCAATATAATCCTCGTTTACTACTGCAGTGCTCATTTGTACACAAGGTAAGTTTTTCATATAATTAACACTCTCCCTATTTATTCTCTCTGTTAACTCTTTATAAATTCTATTAACCTCAAACAACACTATCTCTCTCACTCTCTCAAAATCACTTATACAACCGCATCTTATTTTTTCTCTCTATCATTCCACACAAAGTGCAACACAACAATATTATAACACATCCTGGCTTTTCCAGGGAAATCATAAAACATTAAGGGACCATTTAGAGACACCTTGTCTCTCACACAACCTCTGGAGGAAACTCTGTCCTCATAAATCACTAGTGGAGTCTTTACTCCACTTAAACAACAGGGAAATTTTGCCCTTTGTACACACTCTACCTTTAAACTCTCCACTCTTTCTGTAACTCATCAACACTAATGACTACTCCGTCCTCACTCCAAATAAAAGTCCACTCGCATTTTCACCACTATTACTTGTTAACTCATCATTATATTCATCATTTTCATAATTATCACTAGTACTTACCTCGTTAATTACTTCTTCGTTATTCATATTTTTGTTTTCACTTAACTTATCAACCTTATTATTCGTACTACTATCATTATTTGTATTGTCGTCAGTTACTTTGTTATTTTCATTTTCTCTACACTAACTTATATCTGTTTTCCATACTTTGATTTTCTCAGTACTTTGTTTTTGCGACTCGATGAACTCATTAGACTGCTTTACCATACTGGTATTTATTTCGTTAAATTTTACACTCATATCACCCCTCAGTTCGTTCAATTTACTTTCTAATTTGATATCATTAATATCGAAACGGCTATTTAATTCATTAAGTTTTCCATTCTGTTCATCAAATTTATAATTCAGTTCGGCAAATTTATTATTCGGTTCATTTAATTGGACATTTACTTCATTAACATCACTGCTTAGTCTATCAAACTTAACATTCTGTTCAGTGAAACTACTCTTTACTTCCTTATTTTGTTCTTTCAATTCATTAAATTGTTTTAGTAAAAAACTCATTACGTCATTATCAAATTTACTATTACATTTTGTTGAGGTTGGGGTTAACTGAACTCCCGAGTCATCTGTAACATCTGACTAGTTTACTTTACTGTCTTGACCTACATTCGGAGTTGAATGAATCTCCAGCCCACTCATAATGGCTGATTCATTAATGCCATTTACGTCAATTACATTTATTTCAATTTCGTTATTTTCTTCCATCTTTTTAAATTATATAATTTTCATATACATTAAAAAATCATAATCTTAAATGTGTTCAATAGTATTCAATCACTTAAAGATAACATACCATAACACAACCTTTCGTTATTTACTTGCACTCGTAATATAACTTAACCTCCATTAACCTCTCTTACATTCACAAGTGGGCATAGTCTGCACAGAATAAATTTGTACAAACCATCCTAAGTTCGCGGCGCCATTGTAACTATTAACTTTCATTTAATAAAATTTGGAAATAAAATATTTAAAAACTGTCAACTTCCAAATTTCTTACCTTCCCGTGGTCCAGGGTCCTATATGCGAACTCGTGACCTGTAAGAGTTGTTATTGGGTTTGTTGCATAATAATTTTCAACTCTCATTTATCATATTTTAACAAATTTGTTTATTGTAATTAATTCCAACGTATTTTCTTTCTCTTTATATTCTTTACAAAACTGTTATTTCTTTTTATCTCGTATACATTTCCCAAACATTGGTTAACTTACATATAGAATAGACAACTGCTCTACATAATTCTTTACGTTCTTTATAAAAGTGATTTTGACTTAGCTCCTATTCATCTTTCAAGAAAATATTAATTACCTTAATTATAACATAGCTATAGATTTATTATATAAGGCGATCCAGTACTTGTTCACTCACTCTCTCTCTCTCTCTCTCTCTCTCTCTCTCTCTCTCTCTCTCTCTCTCTCTCTCTCTCTCTCTCTCATGCTTGTCACCCCCCTAATTTAGAGATCTCTTTAGCTTTTACATTTTTTAGTGGGTCGTTGTATTGCAGTATTTTATTATTGAAAGTTTTATATTGTACTCATCCTGTTGTTACACTACGATTTTCCTTTTAAATGTTCCGAAAATGTTCGAATGGTCTCGCAAATTTGGCACTGCCTTTCTGTTGTCACTGTCGCACTCTCAACTGTTAATTTTTTGATACTTATTAACACATGTTTTAAGAATTTACTAGATTTTGGCTCGCGAGCACTATTACATAGAACCGCGCGGTTCAGGTGATTGACGCTAAGTGAAGCGGTTCAAAAATGGCTAGCTTCCCTCGAAGCTCAGCAACTTGCCTTCTGATTGGACGGGGAGCGTCTCGTTATTTCTCGTATCTCGTAGCTGGCGGCAAGGAAAACCGATACGTGCTTTTCACTCTGTCAAAAGCGGCACATGCACGCTCATACACATTCCAATGCTCCAGATTAAGTCACCTCTCCTGAATTGTTCACAGACTGACCACTGGGTGTTCACAAAAGTTAAGCTTTGCTTATCAAAACCGGGGCTCTGTATGATGACTCCACCTTATTACAATTATTATGGTATTAAAGTATATATCCCCTTGTTTGTCCCGTTACAAAGTGTGGAAAAAGCTGTGTCAACAAAAATAGAAGACTCAGTTACAAATATAAAAGAGCAGATTAAAAATGAAGTCGAGCAGTGCTTGAAGTTACAACCAAAACAACTTTGTGAACAGACTGTACCAATGATAAAGACAGAAAATGACGCAGAAAATAACTTAATAGAGAAAATCACTTTGCCTGCAGTAGGGACAGTTCATGTCAAAGCTCCAACCTTTGACGGAAGCAGTCACTGGGCAACGTACCTCCCCCAATTTGAAGCTGCTGCATGCGCAAATAATTGAACAGAGAAAGACAAGGCTGTTCCACTCGTTCTCTCATTAAAAGGACCCGCGGCAAAACTACTACAGAAAGTGTCACCTGACAGCCAGAACACCTATGCCGAGTTGATAAAAGCTCTGGAAGTACGGTATGGTGATAAACATTTGCGAGATGTATACTACGCTTAGTTGAGAACAAGACGACAACGTTCTGGGGAGAGTCTTCAAGAGTTTGAAGCAAGTATCGACAGATTGATTAGGTTGGCCGATCCTGAAGCACCAGAAGACTTCCGAATAAGGTTTGCGGTGCAGACATTTATTGATGGCATCGGAGATTGTGAACTTCAGCAAGTGTTGTAAATGGCAAGGCACCGAAATAGCTCAGAAGCTCTTGTTCACGCCCTAGAGTTTGAAGCTGCCAAGTCAGCATCCCACTACATTTATGGGTTTGTGCCATCACATTGCTGTCAGAAGATACCTGTATCACATTGCCGTTACGATGGGTGCAGAAAAACAATGTTGTTGAACAAACTATTCAAAAGTTCAAGAGAGTCGCAACGATTTGAAACAGACAGAAGACCGAAATGTTACAACTGTGGAAAACGTGGTCATCTACAGGTAGACTGTTGGCAGAAGAAGATACCGAGTGAAGAGAGTGATCGCACCAATTGGAGAAGTAAAGCCTCAGAACAGCACACAGTTTCCACGCTACATAAGACCAGTGGAAACTTGATTAATGGGTTTGCTGAATGTAAACTGACATCATTTACAGTTGACATGGGGCAACAGTGTCTATTATGTGCCCGGACTTAATCAGCAACCGACGGCCCCAAATTAGGTCTTGTACAATACAGACTGTGACTGGAAGCCCCGTCAAGGTGCTAGGAAAGGTAGACGTACGTGTATGCCTGGGTCTTCTCGAGTTTAGCCACCAAATGCTCGTTGCAGACATTGTCGATGAAGTGATTTTTGGCACGGACATTATGAATGCCTACAGATTCGTTGTGGACTAAGAGAGAATGTCCTGAAGGTTGGGCAAGAGAAGATAAAGCTTTGCATGGCTAAAATGACAGGGTCTACCAACCATTCGATTAAGCGAGTGGCATTAGTCGAAGAAAAAGTCAATAGTTCTGGTCAAGAGGAACCCTCCCTATTGCAAGCGGAAATGGAGGAAGCACTAGGAGAGGAAATACAAAAAAGTGTAATGACAAAAGAAGTGATTGGAAAGCCAACTATGGGTGTCGAGACAAAACTCTTGCTTGTTCCTGAGCTGATAGAAGCGCCCGAGGGCAAAGTGGCTGAAGATGAGGTTATGCAAGAGGTTGTTGACGAGAACCAAACAAACTTGGATCAGCCAGTGATGTTTAGGTCATCAGTACATGACGCTACAGGAGTGATTCCAGCAAAACTAGTGGTTGAGCGGAAGACTCGCATTCCTGTGAATGTGATGTTCGGATCACACGAGACTGAATTTGAAGAACCGGAGAATTGCGACATCCACCTAGATCGCCTAATCGAGTATTACTTCAGAGACGGTTTGCCAGTTCGGGACGAACAGGCTTAAGGAGGAGGCAGTGTTACGACATTACAGAACAGTCTACGTGTTTGTCGAATGTGCCAGAAGAATCTCGCTCTTATGTGTGCGGCATACGTGACTGTCAACGCGTCCGCAAGAGTTTTCTCGAAGCCTCTAGCCGTGCGGACTGTGTCAAGGCCGTAGTTAATCACGTAGTTCACATGGACACTAAGACGCAATTAGGAACGTTCTGGTCTGTGAGCGGAGGTATAAATACAGTGGCAGAAGCCTTAGTTTTCAGTATAGTAGTGATATATTTTCAGTGCGGTTCGAGTTATAGTCGTGATATATTACTGTGTGCATTCAAGTGGTTATTAGTGAAGTGTTGCGTTTTATAATCGGGCGGTATAGTTGTAATACAATTGTGTTTAATATTAGTGACATTTTATTGCGTGTGAACAATTTTTATTTGATTTGTTGTAAGAGACTGTGTTGTTAATTACCAACTGTTTAGCTGTGAAAATTAAAGCTGGTGATTAGTGGCTTAATTGGTGTCTTGTACTTATTTTGTTTTCCTGTTTAAGTGGAATATTCTGTTTTGATCAAGTAGACTTTCGTAACTATATGTTTTACATATTATGTTAAGCAGATAATATAACTGTAGTCTGGAGTAAATACATTTGAATTTAATGGTAGGAAATATACAAGATGTGAGTAGAAAATAAACCAGAAGTGTCATTTTTCTCAAGTTAAGTCTTAAATTATGATCAATTTCCCACTTTTAAATACGATTGATGGTAGTGATTCGGGTGCTGTATGTACTGTGTCCAGCTCCTGGTTGAGTATTGGATTTGGTGGCCACCAAGATACGGAAGTTTTAAAAATTCAAAAACATTTGACAACAATACAGACGACAAATGCAAGTTGAACTGTGGACTCTTTTTAAAAATAAAGTGGCAAAGACTGATGTCCTTGTTATTGCAGCAAGAAAAACCACATTTTCATGGCACAATGTAAGACATGAACAGAGTTTCAGATCTACTGACTGTCAGTGTAAGCTTATCACCAAGTTGTATGACCCAAAGTTTAGCAGTTCTAGGACTGCATCTGAGGCCATAGCAGTTAATATCCTAAATTTTTGTTGATGTCAATCTGAACTCAACAAGCCAATTTTGATACTGTGATAAATGATTTATCCACCAGCAACAAGGTCAAGTTGGTGCCAGTTACATGTAGACCAACAGCACACAACCCAGTAAATACATAACACTTACATACTACAATTCCAACATGCACAAATTGCTAACACATTTAGGAAACATAATTATAAAGTAGCTTACAGAACCAACAACACCATTAGGAAACACATAAATAATACTAACAAAGACACAGACACATACAACAAAACAGGGGCATATAAATTAAATTGTAATGATTGCCACCAATTCTACATCGGCCAGACAGGAAGATCTTTTTCCTCCAGATTTTCAGAACATTTAAAAGCCCTCACCACAAACTACATACATTCCACATTTGCCACACCTTTACAAAACGAAAATCACAGTTACACAAACATACAACACAACATGGAAATATTACACTACTTACCTAAAAGTAGAAAACTAAACACAGCTGAACAATTTGATATATATGCAGATATCACACACTACAACCAAACAACATATTAAATGAACAATTACATTATAGATCACATACACTATTCGATACACTGATCCAAACACACAATTCGAACCGCAGCGCCAATTCCCTCCCACCATCAACCCCCACTACACACACCTAAGTCAATAACCGTAATTCTGTTATCTGACAATCAGTATTTACTCCCACTGAGGAAGAGGAACATCACCTCGAAACGTTTGGGAAAGTGTAAAGAAAGTAAGTTCATATTGTGAAAGTTTATATATATAATAATAAATTATATTTATAACTAAACTTAGTGGACTACACATTTGGTTTTATTCTGTGACTAAATAAATCTTATTTGCATTACAAGCCATTTCGCTCGACTCTGATTTCATGTTTCGGTTATTTATTTATACAATTACTGTCAGATTATGCTCAAAGACTTAGTTTCTTTGTTGGAAGTAAGGATCTATTGGAAGATAGATAGAATGTATATGACTTTCGCATTGTTTGATTTGTATGGCACTGAATTTGAATAATCGTTAATATGGTGAATAGCACAAATTGTATTTATTTATTCATCAGGCAAGTGTTATTAGCGTGCTTTCGAAAAGTTTGTTACCTGAAGCGGTGTACTGAATAGTTTATGTTAGTGAAACTTATTTATAGCAGTTGTAGTATACTTCAGAAGGTCTAAGGTAATTTACGTATTTAAAGACTACTGGATGTTAGGTTAAGGTGGAATAACGATAGTATTCATTGATAGGTATGAAGTATAATTAGGGTTAATTTCATGTGTAATATAATGTAGGCAGATTCTCAAAAAGTAATTTCAGTTTGGATATGTGGTTCTTAGTTGTTATTATATGTTTGAAAAATGGTTCGCCTTAATTTTTGCAAGAATTATATGAAACGATGAACTATAACCGCGGCCCTTTGGGCCGCCCATCCGAACCTAACCGGCAGGTATTGGTTCAACTCGCTTTTCATCCAACTCGCTTGTCTTATGTAAATATTTAATTTTTTTCTCCGTAAATAGGTTCGACCGCCGTTTAAAATTATTTTTCTCGTGTTTATATAGTATCGAAGAATAGGAAAAGAAATATTTCACCGCAATTTGAGCATAATCCGGATCGTGCACAATTACCTATACCTATTATACATATACCTGTATTATATAATTTGTTATAAGAAATAAATTGGAAGTAAAAGTATTAACAGTGTTATATTACACTGTGACTTTATTAATCTAAATACAACTATTTCACTAACGACTCGGAACACAAAGTTTTTTATGAGTAAAAACATAAAGTTTTACCTTACAACCTGAACCGGTTTTCACTTTTAAAAAGCTTCTTCAGTCGTTAGTGAAGTAGTTGTATTTAGTTAAGTAACGGACACGTCATGGACAACGAAATCCAAGAATTTATGAATCTGTTACTGTTTAAAAGAAAATAAGAAGCAAGATAATTTATAGGCCTATCTCCCTTTGGGAATACTAATTTATGTTTTCACTAGAAATAAACAAACTGACATACATTTAACATTAAATTATTGATTTAATTTTGGTTAGACAAATCAGTTGCGAAACTCGGTCAATGAAACTTGAGTGCACATAATAGCACAACAAATAATGTCAAAAACCCATCAGAAACATATAATAAAAACATTACAGTATAATAAAAACAAGAGTGAATGAGAATAAAAACATTTTTACAAATAAACAATAAAAATAATAAAAACAACCTTCATAAAATAGATATGAATAAATAGGTCTGAATAAAACTTATAAATGATAAGCAACGACAAAAGTAAATTAAACGCATTACATATCTGGATAATCTTCAGATTCATTCACCAGTGTACACAGAATATACAAGTCATGAACTAATCTATGTCACACCTATTCACATTAGCTTCACTCAAATAACACATTACAAGTAAAATTAAACTATTGAATTGTTTTTAAAATACTAGGATTTCAGTTATTCAAACACTATTTCAAATTTGTATTAAAAAATATCAGCTATGGCAGTTTCCCGTTTTGTTAGTTTTATTAGCAGCCATCTTAACACCATCTTAAGATGGTGGAGACACCAAAAGGCCTCATCAAGAACGAAGTATTTAGCAGTGTGGCAATAAGTAGAGTGACAAAGTTGGTGTATAGCACTTTCCTTGATTTTAATTGTGTTCTTCGTTCAGATAAAGTTATTCCCATCCTGGAAAATATCCTTTTGCAGGGAACGGATGTTGGTTTCCACCACAGTAAGGGATTTTCCCTTCTGTCTGTTGGCGTGTCTTGAAGATATCTATCTATGTCTTGTAAAGCCATTGATAAAGGTGTCCCTATTGGTTTAAATTTGCTTAAATTTGGCTTTCATAATCATCCCAAATTGAAACTTCTTTCTCCTGTGTTATGTTACGTTGTAGATTTCCTTGGGGTTCAATGCTTATAGTGGTTCGTGAATTTTTTATAATTTGTGAATGTACTAGTTCAGCTGCAAGTTTTTTTTTAATATTTTCTAGAGAAATATTGTCTTTAAAAAAAATAGTCTTTGTATCTGGGGTCAAGCAGCATGCAAAGTGAAATTGTTTTACTTTTTTCCAAATTATCAAACCTTACAAATTCCTTCTAGAAGTTTAAGTACAATTTCTCTGACAAGTGGTTTAGTTACTTTCACAATTATCTTTTTTATTGAAGATTTTAATCCTTAGGTTACAGGTATTATCAGGCTTGCTGTGATATATTTCTCTCCACTCATTTCTTTCGTTACCTGCTCACAAGGTTTCAGAACATCACACAGATGTGCAGTAATCGCATTAAAAGCTTCATTTGTTGTTTGTTGTTATAAGTATTCGTTTTTCTTCTTCTTGGATCCATGTTACCAAAATTTTAAAAATAAGAAGTGTTATTTTTAGCACTCTGTACTAAACATGAACATAACCTAGCAAAACTGACAACAGTCACAGTGGACAGCAATACTTTAAAAGTATTGTAAGGCCTTCGCCTAGTACAGGGGTTCTCGACCGGTGATAAGCGTACCACTAGTGGTACGCAGGAAGACCTAGCTAGAAAAAAAAAAATTTATTTAAAAAGAAAAAAAGAAAAATTGATGTTCAAAACAACAATACATTTTCATCGGATATGTTTAAAAATAATTACCCTTATACAAACACAACCTAAACAGTTTGTGTTAATATTTCATTTGATGTCTGCTCTTATCTTATTTTGTTTACTTATCCGGTGGTACTCGAAATGAACGCAGAAGATGAAAGTGGTACGTGGGTCTGGAAAGGTTGGTAACCACTGCTAGTAGATCAGTCAAGTACAACTGATAGGTCCTGGCAAAAGCACAAGTTGGGCAAATAGTGGAAACTTCCAGCCACATCATAAATCAATTATGAATGTTTTACAGTCTCCAGGAAATTCAGTTAAACTTGTAGGTCTCTCTTCTTATCACTTCCTTGTTTTATTGATGGCCTTTTAATAAGTTTATTAGTAAATTCTTATCTTCATCAGATCAGTGTATTTACGTTTTTTATTTTTATTTTATCCAATCCCCGCTCTCGGCAGTTCAGCCATTCGGCGGCGAGCCTCCCAGTACAGACAGGACAAAGTTCGCGGTTGCAGGTTCGCCAGTTCAGGACAGACAGGTAGGTGTTGTCCATCCATCATTCCTCCATTGCACAGCGGGCAGATGTTGGAATTCACCAGGCCGAATCGGTGTAAATGGGCTTGGAGGTAGTCGTGGCCAGTGCATAGTCTGAACTCCGCGACCGCGGTCGATCTCTTGAGGGTTCCTGAAATTTGCGTTTTAAGAAGTGACTCCCACTTTTTGCCTCTGCTGGCTTCTGTATGTATTTGTTTCACGTAGTTCTTTACGGCCATGTCAATCTGATATTTCGCCGATGATAGGCTAGTAGAGGCGTCAGGTTGCTGCATTAGCGATCCATTTTTTGCAAGCTTGTCCGCTTCTTCATTTCCGTTAACTCCAACATGGCTGGGGATCCATTGTAGGTGGACAACCCAGTTGCCATGTATGAGGGTAGCGAGAACTTCACGTGTACGGAGCGTCAAGATGCAGTCCGTGGGACTGTTTCCAGCTAGTGCGACAATGGCGGCTTGAGAATCGATAAAGAAGACGACTCGCTTTAGTTGGATACTTTGGTATTTAGCTAGTTGTTCTGCGGCCATTTGGATAGCTTTGACTTCGCCGTCGTAGTTGCTGGAGTGCAGTCCCACAGCACAGCTTATTTGGAAAATTTGAGAATATGCTCCGGCACCAGTTCCACGGTTGGGTAACATTGATCCGTCAGTAAAAATATGTAACCATTCCTTTTCAGGATAGAGGGTGTGGATTGTTTCTATAGCGGATTTTTTGAGTTCATGTGGATCTGTAAGGTATTTTGGTGCTGATTGGTCAATCAGAGTTAGTCTTATCACTGGCGTTGCATCAAAAACAGTGTTGTATACCTGCAGGGGTGCAGGGTTTCCCGTATTGACCTTGTATTTGTCTCTGAGTGTCTCATCCCATTGGATAGGGGTAGTTTGTGTTTTTAATCTATGGTTTGCTGGCGTAAAACCATTCCAGTGTTTGTGGTCAACTCGTCTAGATCTTTCCCAGAACTTGAGTGTAAATTTCTCCCTTCTTGAAGTGAGTGGCTCTATGTCGGTTTGAATTTCCATCGCTTGAATTGGTGTTGAGAAAGCACCACCTGTGTTGATTTTGAGCGCGTCGTTCTGGACTTTGTCGAGCTTTTTCAGGTTATTGGAGCTTGCAAGGGAGGTTACTTCGCTGGCGTAGTCCATGGTGGGTCTCACGTATGATTTGTATGCGGTTGCCAGCACATCCTGGGTACATCCCCATTTTGTCACTGCTAGCCGTTTCAATAAGCTTATGCGCTTCCCTGCCCGCTCAGCGGTTTCCTGGATGTGGCTGTTGAATGTCAGTTTTGTGTCTAGCTTGACGCCCAGGTATTTCGCAATTGAGGTTTCAGGCAGGTTAGTTCCTTTATACTGAAGTTCGATTTTTGGAGGTTTAGTAGAGAGGGTAAAAAGTTGAAAAACCGTTTTATCAGGACTTATTATCATTTTGTTGCTGTCTGCCCATGATGCGACGTTTTTTAAAACAGAGTTGACTACTGATTCAAGGTGGGAGGTGCTGCTTGTAGTAGCCCACAGGATGACATCATCTGCTTATAGAAGGCAAGATATTCCAGGTATCTTATTGATCGCTGTTGTTAAGTCATTGATCATAATGTTGAAGAGCAGACAGCTGATTACTGCGCCTTGGGGTAGTCCTTGTCGCTGTAATTTGTACTTAGAAGTGGTATTAACGAATTTAGTTCTGATGTAGCGTTCGGTTTGAAAGTTTTTTATCCATGTGAGCATGTTGTTCTTCACTCCGAGCTCTCTGAGTTTGTATAGAAGTAGTGCGCGCCAAACTTTGTCGTACGCAGCCTTGAAATCGATCAACACAGCCAGTGTCGATTGTTTTCGATGGAAGCCGTCTTTAACCGCCTGAGTGAATTTAACTATTTGGTCTATTGTAGATCGATGTTGACGGAATCCCGCCTGAGCATCGCTGATTGCACCACTTGACTCTAGGAAAGTTCTTAGTCTGCGTTCCACCATCTTTTCCGCTATTTTACAGCACACGCTGGTTAGTGAAATAGGCCTGTAGCTGCTCAGGCTGCTTCGAGGTTTTCCTTTTTTATAGATGGGGATTATCTCAGCTTTTTTCCATTGGTGAGGAATCCGCTTGTCCCATGTTAGGTTGATAAGTTTCAGGAAACATAGTTTAGCAGTGGTCCCAAGGTTCTTTAGGAAATCTGGGAAAATATTGTCAGGTCCAGCAGACTTGCCATTTTTTAAATCCCTTAAAGCTATTTCTAACTCTTGTATAGAGAAACGGGCAATCATAGAGTAGTGCTCTTCTTTAGTTGCTACGCTTGTTGTTTGGCTCATTTGCACACTTTTTCGTTCAGGACCGCTGACTTTCAGGGAGCTAACTGAGGCATAGAATTTGCAAAGGCTGTTGGCTACCTGCACTGGACTGGTGAGGAGCTTGTCATTCACTTTCATGGGTTCCCATGCTTGCCTCTTCTTATCATTATTTAAGCTTGATAGGAAATTGTGGGCTTTGGTGCCGTCCCTTCTGAAATATAGTTTGGCGACAAAGTTCCTGTATATACTTTCCTTGGCTTGGATGATGGCCCGAGTGAGAGCTGCTTGCTTCCTTCTTAATTCAGCATGGTCTTGTAGTAGCTTCGTTCTCTCAGCTTTCTTTCTCGCCTTGTTCCTTTCCTTCTGGAGAGCGGTGAGAGTCGCATTCCAAAAGGGTTTATATTTTTTAACACTTCCTCGAGGTATGCTTTTCTTAGCAGTTTCTAGGATATCCTCAATAAATCTGTCAGTTGATTGATCAGGATTATCGGTGATGATACAAGGGGTGAGTATTTGGTTGGAGAATAGACTGAACTTCGGCCAGTTCGCCTTTTTGAAATTCCATCGCGGTAAGCGAGGCTCAATGGGGTTCTTCTGTTTGGTCCTTATGCTTAGCGCTACGATTCGGTGTCCACATCCTCCAATAGCTTCCTTAAGGGATATATTGGATCTGCTTACGAGATTAGCTTGAACTATCGCCAAATCGGGGGTGCTGTTGTGTCCAGCGAATGATAAGAAGGTTGGTTCAGTCAGGAGGTGGTCAGGTTAGTTGTATCTATCAGGTTTTCAATGGCGTGGCCAGGAGCATTAGTGTCCGAGTATCCCCATCGAGGGTAATGCGCATTAAAATCTCCAATGACGATGCTGTTTCGGTGGCGGGATGCGTCTGCTATGTCGTCTGTACAGATCTTGTTATTTGGCGGGTTGTATATTCCAGTGATCTTAAACAGGTGTCCATTATTCCACACTTTGATATTGACAGCTTCATGTTTATCTGTTTGTGTCATGGTGTGTAAAACGGCGAACTCACATGCCATTGTGCTCTTTACTCCCACTATGATGCCTGAGGCCACTTGTCTTGCTCGAGGTAAAACATAATTTGTGTAATTCGTCACATTAAAACAATCAATGGAGTCCGTAGAAGCTCCGGCTTCAACTAAGATGAAAACATCTGCGTCAAACGTTAAAACTTGAGTCGTGAACTCACAAAATTTTGAGGTGTTCAGGCCTCTCGCATTCCAAAATAATATTCGGAGGCAATCGTCGAAGCCCTGAGAAGGGCTGGTTTTCCTCTTAGCTCTTCCTGTCATGTTTTGGGAGGATCGTGTAGGCGTATGTTTGCCGTAGCAGATTTAGCGTTACCCAGGGTGCACCAACTAGGAGGTACTGCTACTTTGCACCCCCTGTATTTACGTTAGTGACTGGAGTTTAACCAGTTATACCTAATTGTGTTATCTGTTATGGAGTTTGTTATTTTTATTTCTTCACTAAGTGGAAACTACTATTACTCAAATGATAAGTAAAGAGATAGAGACAAAAATTCAGAATCAGCAGTTTAGGTAAAAGAAAGAAAGTTAATAAAACACCTTATATTTTAGGGGAGTGTTATCAGATCAGTAAAGATTTTATGAACAGAACGAATAAAGTGCATAAATGTCAGTGATAAAGTTGATATCCTATCTTAGAGCAAACGACAGGTCTCAGTACCAAAAAAAAAACTACTTTGTAGTGTTTTACAACAGGAACGTTACAACAATCTCATCATTTAAGTGAGATGCGGTGAAGTTAAAATCATCTCCGTAATCACATTAACAAAATATCGGTATGGAGAACCATACATGACTTCCATGTTCTAAGATTTATATTTAAAATCATATTCTAAATGAAATATTTCCATAGAAACTACTTCTTTCTACTTATTGCTTCAGCCTTAACCACAGTACTGTGGTCACTAACGTATACCACCTCACGTTTTCGCACTCGATTTTCACTTATGATAGCAGTCGATGGCACTGCCGAAAGGTCTGGTTTTGCAGAAAACATTGGAGTACGGCTAAACAGCTTGGGAAGGAATTTTTTCAAAGAACTACTTCTTTGTTGCCGATAACGTAGTACACATAAAAAATTCTCCCCTCCCCCTTCAACTACAATTTTCATTATTGGAAAATTACCCCCACCCCGTTCACCTAACTTCTTCATTTATAGATATTTCATCTACGTTTATACAGTGGATTATTATGAGCTTCTTATCAGGATACTTTATTTATCAAAATTAAGTACTTTACTCTTGTTAAAACATAAAACGTTGCAGGTAAACTACCCCTTTCTCTTAACCGATCTTCACCAAAATCAATAGACCTTCAGTCCTCTACAATTCAGGGATGCATGCAAAAAAATATTTGATTCTGTTTGAAAGTGCGGCAGTTATCGTTCGTCATGAAAACATTTCTCTTGTTACAACATAAAATGTTGCAGGTAAACTACCCCTTTCCCGTAACCGATCTTCACCAGAATGAACAGGCCTTGAGTTCTCTACAAATCAGGAATGTATGCAAAAAATTATTTGATTCTCTTTGAATTTACGGCAGTTATCTTTCGTCATAAAAAAATTACCCTTGTTAAAACATAAATGATGCAGGTAAACTATTCCTTTCCCTTAACCGATCTTCACCAACACCAATAGGTCTTGAGAACTCTACAATACAGGGCTGTATGCAAAATATTATTTGATTATGTTTGAATTTGCGGCTGTTATCGTTTGCCATAGAAAAGTATCGGTATGGAGAACCATACATGACTACCATGTTCTAAGATTTATACTTAAAATCATATTCGAAAAGAAATATTTCCATAGAAACTACTTCTTTCTACTTATTGTTTCAGCCTTAACCACAGTACTGTGGTCACTAACGTATACCACCTCACGTTTTTGCACTCGATTTTCAATGATGATGGCAGTCGATGGCATTGCTGAAAAGTCTGGTTTTGCAGAAAACATTGGAGTACGGCTAAACAACCCGGGAAGGAATTTTAACAAAGAACTACTTCTTTGTTGCCGATAACGTAGTACACATATGAAAAATTCTCCCCTCCCCCTTCAACTATAATTTTCATTAATAGAAAATTACCCCCACCTCGTTCACCTAACCTCTTCATTTATAGATATTTCATCTACGTTTCTACAGTGAATTATTATGAGCTTCTTATCAGGATACTTTATTTATCAAAAAAGTACTTTACTCTTGTTAAAACATAAAACGTTACAGGTGAACTACCCCTTTCTCTAAACCGATCTTCACCAAAATCAATAAACCTTCAGTCCTCTACAATGCAGGGATGCATGCAAAAAAATATTTGATTCTGTTTGAATGTGCGGCAGTTATCGTTCGTCATAAAAACATTTCTCTTGTTACAACATAAAATGTTGCAGGTAAACTACCCCTTTCCCTTAACCGATCTTCACAAAAAATTGCGTTCTCTACAATTCAGGAACGTATGCAACAAATTATTTGATTCTCTTTGAATTTACGGCAGTTATCTTTTGTCAAAAAAAAATTACCCTTCTTAAAACATAAAATGTTGCTGGTAAACTACCCCTTTCCCCTAACCGATCTTCAACAAAATCAACAGACCTTGATTTCTGTATAATTCAAAAAGGTATGCAAAAATGTAGTTGATTCTGTTTGAATTTTCGGCAGTTATCGTTCGTCATATAAAAAATTACCCTTGTTGAAACATAAAATGTTGCAGGTAAACTACCCCTTCCCATTAACCGATCTTCACCAACAACAATAGGTCTTGAGAACTCTACAATACAGATCTGTATGCAAAACATTATTTGATTCTGTTTGAATTTGCGGCTGTTATCGTTTGCCATAGAAAAAAATTACCCCTGATAAAAAACGTTGCAGGTAAACTACCCCTTTCCCTTAACCGATCTTCACCAAAAACAATAGGTCTTGAGTACTTTACAATTGAGGGCTGTATGTAAAAAATTATTTGATTCTGTTTGAATTTGCGTCTGTTATCGTTTGCCATAGAAAATACCCTTGTTAAAATATAAAACGTTGCAGGTAAACTACCTCTTTCCCTTAACCGATCTTCAACAAAATCAACAGACCTTGATTTCTGTATAATTCAAAAAGGTATGCAAAAGAGTAGTTGATTCTGTTTGAATTTACGGCAGTTATCGTTCGTCATAGAAAAAATTACCCTTGTTAAAACATAAAATGTTGCAGGTAAACTACCCTATTCCCTTAACCGATCTTCACCAAAACCAAAAGGTCTTGAGAACTCTACAATTCAGGCTGTATGCAAAATATTGTTTGATTCTTTTTGAATTTGCAGCTGTTATCGTTTGCCATAGAAAATACCCTTTTAAAACATAAAACGTTGCAGGTAAACTACCCCTTTCCCTTAACCGATCTTTACCAAAAACAATAGGTCTTGAGAACTCTACAATTCAGGGCTGTATGCAAAACATTATTTGATTCTGTTTGAATTTGCGGCTATTATCGTTTGCCATAGAAAAAAATTACCCTTTATTAAAAAAAAAGTTGCTGGTAAACTACCCCTTTCCCTTAACCGATTTTCACCAAAAACAATAGGTCTTGAGTACTCAACAAATTAGGGCTGCATACAAAAAATTATTTGATTTTGTTTGAATTTGCGCCTGTTATCGTTTGCCACAGAAAAAATCTACAGACACTCGCAGAGACTTTTTGAAAAATGACTTTTTACTTCCATGTTCCTTAAGGAAATGGAAGTACTGTATGGTGATGGCAAAAAAAATCGTGTTCGAGATTATTGCAGAATATGAATGTACTACACTCAATACATGAAAAAAAGTCGTTTTTCGAAAAGTGTCTGTGTGTGTGTCTGTCTGTCTGTCTGTAGATTTTTTTTCTATGGCAAACGATAACAGCCGCAAATTCAAACAAAATCAAATAATTTTTTGCATACAGCCCTGATTTGCTGAGTACTCGCGACCTATTGTTTTTGGTGAAGATCGGTTTAGGGAAAGGGGTAGTTTACCTGCAACGGTTTTTTTTTATCAAGGGTAATTTGCTTTGTTTGGCAACGATAACAGCCGCAAATTCAAACAGAATCAAATAATGTTTCGCATACAGCCCTGAATTGTAGAGTTCTCAAGATCTGTTGATTTTGGTAAAGATCGGTTAAGGGAAAGGGGTAGTTTACCTGCAACGTTTTATGTTTTAACAAGGGTATTTTCTATGGCAAACGATAACAGCCGCAAATTCACACATAATCAAAATAGTTTTTGCATACAGCCCTGATTTCTTGAGTACTAAAGACCTATTGTTTTTGGTGAAGATCGTTTAAGGGAAAGGGGTAGTTTACCTGCAACGTTTTATGTTTTAACAAGGGTATTTTCTATGGCAAACGATAACAGCCGCAAATTCACACATAATCAAAATAGTTTTTGCATACAGCCCTGATTTCTTGAGTACTAAAGACCTATTGTTTTTGGTGAAGATCGTTTAAGGGAAAGGGGTAGTTTACCTGCCACGTTTTTTGTTTTATCAAGGGTATTTTGTATGACAAACGATAACAGCCGCAAATTCAAACAAAATCATATAATATTTTGCATACAGCCCTGAATTGCAGAGTTCTCAAGACCTATCGTTTTTGGTGAAGATCGGTTAAGGGAATGGGGTAGTTTACCTGACACGTTTTTTGTTTTATCAAGGGTATTTTATATGGCAAACGATAACAGCCGCAAATTCAAACAGAATCAAATGATGTTTTGCATACAGCCCTGTATTGTAGAGTCCTCAATACCTATTGGTGTTGGTGAAGATCGGTTAAGGGAAAGGGGTAGTTTACCTGCAACGTTTTATGTTTTAAAAGGGTATTTTCTATGGCAAACGATAAGAACCGCAAATTCAAACAGAATCAAATACGTTTTTGCATACAGCCCTGTTTTGCTGAGTACTAAAGACCTATTGTTTTTCGTGAAGATCGGTTAAGGGAAAGGGGTAGTTTACCTGACACGTTTTTTGTTTTATCAAGGGTATTTTATATGGCAAACGATAACAGCCGCAAATTCAAACAGAATCATATAATATTTTGCATGCAGTCCTGAAATGTAGAGTTCTCAAGACCTGTTCGTTTTGGTGAAGATTGGTTAAGCAATAGGGTTGTTTACCAGCAACATTTAATGTTTTATCAAAGGTAATTTTTATTTTGACGAACGATAACTGCCGTACATTAAAACAGAATCAACTAATCTTCTGCATACCTTTTTGAATTATACAGAACTCAAGGTCTGTTGATTTTGTTGAAGATCGGTTAAGGGAAAGGGGTAGTTTACCTGCAACGTTTTATGTTTTAACAAGGGTATGTTTTTCTGTGACGAACGATAACTGCCGTAAATTCAAAGAGAATCAACTAATGTTTTGCATACAGCCCTGAATTGTAGAGTTCTCAAGACCTATTGTTATTGGTGAAGATCGGTTAATGGAATAGGGTAGTTTACCAGCAACGTTTTATGTTTTATCAAGGGTGTTTTCTATGGCAAACGATAACAGCCGCAAATTCAAACAGAATAAAATAATTGTTTGCATGCAGGCCTGAATTGTAGAGTACCCAAGACCTGTCGTTTTTGGTGAAGATCGGTTAAGGGAAAGGGGTAGTTTACCTGCAACGGTTTTTTATCAAGGGTAATTTTTTTCTATAGTAAACGATAACAGCCGCAAATTCAAACAGAATCAAATGATGTTTTGCATACAGCACTGTATTGTAGAGTTCTCAATACCTATTGGTGTTGGTGAAGATCGGTTAAGGGAAAGGGGTAGTTTACCAGCAACATTTTATGTTTTAACAAGGGTAATTTTTTATATGACGAACGATAACTGCCGTAAATTCAAACAGAATCAACTAGGTTTATGCATACCTTTTTGAACTAAAGAGAACTCAAGGTCGGTTGATTTTGTTGACGATCGGTTAAGGGAAGGGGTAGTTTATCAGCAACGTTTTATGTTTTAAAAAGGGTAATTTTTTTATGACGAACGATAACTGCCGAAAATTCAATGAGAATCAAATAATTTTTTGCACCCTTTCCTGAGTTGCAGAGAGCTCAAGGTCTATTGATTTTGGTGAAGATCAGTTAAGGGAAAGGGGTAGTTTACCTGCAACATTTTATGTTGTAACAAGAGAAATGTTTACATGACGAACGATAACTGCCGCACATTCAAACAGAATCAAATATTTTTTTGCATGCTTCCCTGAATTGTAGAGGACGGAAGGTCTGTTGATTTTGGAGAAGATCGGTTAAGAGAAAGGGGTAGTTTACCTGAAACATTTTATGATTTAACAAGAGTAAAGTACTTAATTTTTATAAATAAAGTATCCTGATAAGAAGCTCGTAGTAATCCACTGTAGAAACGTAGATGAAATATCTATAAATGAAGAGGTTAGGTGAACGGGGTGGGGGTAATTTTCTATTATTAAAAATTATAGTTGAAGGTGGAGGGGAGTATTTTTTATATGTGTACTACGTTATAGGCAACAAAGAAGTAGTTTTTTGTTAAAATTGCTTCCCGGGCTCTTTAGCCGTAGTCCAATGTTTTCTGCAAAACCAGACTTTTCGGCAGTGCCATCGACTGCCATCATCGGTGAAAATCGAGTGCGAAAACGTGAGGTGGTATACGTTAGTGACCACAGTACTGTGGTTAATGCTGAAGCAATAAGTAGAAAGACGTAGTTTCTATGGAAATATTTCATTTCGAATATGATTTTAAATATAAATCTTAGAACATGGAAGTCATGTATGGTTCTCCATACTGATATTTTTTCATGTTTTGAGTGTAGTACAATCAGAATTTGCAATAGTCTCGAACACGATTTTTGTTGTCATCACCATACTTCCATTTGCTTAAGGAACATTGAAGTAAAAGAACTATATGGCCCTATCACCCACTCAGCCACTCTGTATGTTATAACACAATATAATTCGCTTTTTCAGCATTTACCAAAGTGGTGACTAATGGAATATATAATATAATCTGTATTATATATCTGCATAACACATGAGAATAAATGTAACATCAGTATGACTCTTTTTCATTTATTAAAAACAGCTTCGTCTCATTGGCATAGAGGTATTCTGAATCTCACTATGTTTTGCTTCATTTCGTACTTGCATTGCAATCAGCACATACGCAGAAGCAAGTATTAAGTACCAATAACCAGGGGCGGACTAACCATTAGGCTGACTAGTCTGTAGCCTAGGGTGCTGCACTTTGGGGGGTGCAAAATTTTAGCTAAAAAATAATAAAATTTAACAGCTAAATGTAAAATTGGTAATAAATTACAAGGATAAAAATTTGATTTCATTTTGAACACAGGCGCCTGTTTGCGAGAAATTATGGTAAAACTGTAGATGAATAATAAAAGTGCTTCCCAAACTGTTTTCTCCGGTTATGAGTCATCGGCTCATATTCCATATACTTTCATGGAATTGTCGACCACGTTATCTATTCCATCCAGTTGAGATAGCTTTGCACATTTTCCTTACTACGCCTGTCACTAACTGCAGTGGCGAATGATGTTTTTCAACTTTGAAGAAGGTGAAGAAATATTTACGCTGAAATTTGCGCCAGGATAAACTGACCAATGTAGCCTTCTTGTTCATTGAAAGTGACTTTCTGCAAGGACTTGATTTCAGTGAGGTGATTAAAACGTTTGCTCAATCTAAAGTGAGAAAAAGGAATCTAGCTTGAACTTTACATGAGTCTTAACAAATCCACAAGATATTTAGCTGATTGTGTCTTCTTTGTGTAAATGTTGTTAAATGTACCTTTAATAAAACTGTTATAATTCTGTAACTACTTAGTAAATTTTTACCTTATAAAGCCAAGGAAACTACAAATGGTTGAAGGTGTAACTCTAAAACAATCTCTGAAAAATAGCCTCAGTTTTCAATTCTTGAGACTATTTCCAAAAACAGTAAGATATTTGAAATATTCCTAACTAAGAAATATATAGTAGGGTGTTTAAAGCTTCATTGAACCCCTTGGAAGTAAACGTAAGAGTAGCATATGGGAGGTGAGGGGGCACTAAAATATAATTAGCCTAGGGCGCCAAGATACCTTAATCTGGCCCTGCCAATAACTGCGATTTTGTACTCGTTTATTCATTAGTAGTTTGGGGGGGGGTCCCGTGATTAATCAGAACAGGTATTTCAACTTTTCCGTTATCATTACACCTTGTACTAGTTTATTCGTTAGTTGTGTAGAGGTGTCCCACAAGTAGTTGGAACAGGTACTCCAACTTTTCAGTCACTGTTATATTCATTCCACAAAAGTAATCGTTCCAAAATACTTGTTACAGGTATATCAGCCCACCTCTAGTCCAGACTAAGCCTGGTCGATTTGTGGCTCTAAAGATACTACTTTAATGTATGTGAGGTTAACCAGTATTAGAGTGTGTGAGAAGTGTACTGAAAGTAATGGCATAGTCAGATACTATTATACAACATACAGGACAAGTTCAAGAGTACATGTAACATTATTATAGTTTGCATAACCCACATATGAGGAAACATAACCTCAACTTGTGGGCATAATTGAATAACATTGTCGTGGGCGAGCAGTGTTAAACGGCATTACTTGGTATCGTTACCGTTTGTCCAAGGACATGCATGTTACGCAACCCACAAAGTCCTGATTTCAAATGCACTTTATTAAGCATTCAGTGAACAAACAGTAATCGACACACGAATAAAATCAAATTTGACAAAAGCTAAAATGTTGTTATTTAGTATTGAAAAATACTGGTGCACTAGCTGGTACACATTATGCATTTATGATAATGTCTTCACGGTGATTCAGTACACATGAAAAATTGAATTGTAGTTACTCAAGTTAACGACAAATTGGACATGACAAATTTATTACAGTTATTACAAATGAAAACAAGAAAACAATATGATGCTCAGTATATTAAAATTGAAACCTATTATTATGTTTATAATTTGTATTGAACTGAATAGTACGAAAAAGAAACTTTTTGTAGACTTCGAAATCAAATAAAATTTTCAGATTCTGAACAATTTTTGTTTAGACATTATTGCTCGTATATGTTTTATGTATGTAATACCCATTTTTACTTAAGTAAATGTGTTTAATGTAAAGGCAGTGCAGTTCAGCTTGAACAGTAACAATAATGGAGCCACTTATGTCGTGCATGAAATAGCTTTGATGGTGGGGGGATATGTTAATGGAAAAGTCTTCAAAGTGGTCTCAGTGGATCATGGATTCATTCAATTCCGTTTCTCCTTTTTACATGCAGTTTACAAACTTCGAAATATTGTTCCATTCTTCGCTATGGTATTTCAAGCATTATAATTTCTGCACGTTTTCTAGTATTATTCGTCTGAAAAAATATTCTGTTTAAAACAAGATTAAGTTAACTGCACTCTCAAAGCTGTAAATAAGATAAAACGCGTCTCCAGATTAGTTAAAGCAGAACAAATATTTATACTGTTTAAATCTGTAAAATACTTCATCTTGTATTATAAACAACAGTTTGCTGTTAGGCAGCAGGTAGTATTGTAGTGTATTCCCATAACTGCCAATTTAGATGTTATATGAAACAGAATATACAGTATAACTTCTACAAATATTTTAACTGTGAGGTTTCATAAAAACTTTAGCATTCATTTAATAAGAAATTGTTCTTTCCTTCTCAAAATAATTCTAAAATGATGTCAAAAGTCTTATAATTTCTAGTAAATAGGAATTTAAAACAGAGTCTATGCCAAAATATATAACATGATATGATGAACTGATAAAAAACTGTTGACACATGTTGTATAGCTTCAAAGAAAAGTGTACTTTTATGAGGAAAACATTTTCATGAAAGATCATTATAGTTAGCACTATGGTTTAAATACTCTTCTGTATATTAGTTCATCCCATTTGCATATGCAGAATTAATTTGACTTATCCTCTACATAAGTAGTATCGTATCTCCTTTCAGCCAGGAACACTTTACTGTAATAATGAAGTACCATACCCAAACTAAGATAAGGCATCCTCATTGATTAAACTGAGGTCTGACAATGGGAAGACATTACGTATTAATAAAGATATGTGCATTTAATTGAAGTGTTCTTAATTGGATGTTATTCTTGTGCTAACTTGTGTGTGATGTACATTTGGTCTTTATTGATTGCCAACTTATTTTCATTTGTTTCAGGTGTTAACAAGAACAATTTATCTATCATAAGACAAATGGAAGAGATCAAATTGGAGGACAAGGTATAAAGTTCAAAAATAAAAAATATTTTTTACTGTTAGTATTTGTGTATGTATTAAATTGATACACATGTTATGTACACTTATACACACATTCATTTCTTAATTTCATAATAATTTAGTTATCATCATATTCATTTGTAATTAATTGATGTACAGAATATGATTTATATATATTTTTTTGTGTAGGATTCACATTGACAATATGCATTTTCCATAACCTCCTAACTTTCAACCAATTCTCCTCCTCCGCCTCCTCCTCCCACATTCAGTTTAGGCTCATAGTCTGTTAGATGCAAAGAATCTTTCCAACTTTTCCGTGATCTGCCAGTCCTCCGTCTTTGCATTGGCTAATTATGTCAGCATACTCATACTATTCTATTATCACTCATTCTCTTGTGTTGGGTGTGTTGTATCTCTCTCCTTGTCAACCTGTTCTCTTGTTGTCCAATGTGCAAGTCTTCCTTCCTGGTATTCTCCTGAACTCCACACTTGTGACGTCTCAGTTTGAATCTTCCCTGTTTTCAAAAGTGCACCGAGAGTTGACTTTGTTTAGATGACTGTTTGTAATTAACAATGCAGCAGACCAACATGATGCTTTACAGCAGCTGTTCATGAGACAGATACGGTGTAACGAACAGTACTTGATTGAAGTTTAATTAAGAAAGTTGTGTTAGTGGTTATAATCACAAACAGAATTATCACTGTTGCACACCACTATAAAAAAATTATTCCGATTAGCGCTTTCAAGCTTCTCAGCTTATCGTCAGATTTCCTATCTGACGATGGGATGTGAAGCTTGAAAGCGCTAATCGCAATAATTTTTCTGTAGTGGTGTGCAACAGTGATAATTCTGTTAGTACTTGATTGGTCTCAGTCTCTTCGTATCTTGAGCCAGCGTCTTTATCTGTGAATACGTACAGCATCCCACAACCCGGGTACTTCAGTTGATTGGGCCTCTGCCTTCCTCTGCAGTACCTCTTACTCACTGGGCTTCCATCAGCAAAGTCATTACTGCTTGGTAACTCACCATACTGCCTCGTCTTCACAAACCTTTCTGTTCACCCATTGTTCCGAAACTGTTCATTTTTTGGTTTTCTAATTACTTTGTCCATCCAGTATATTTTTAATATTCTTCTACAACAACAGATTTCAAATGCTTCTGTGTTTGTGTCTTTCACCTTTCCCTATTGTCTAGGTTCTTATAACACAATGAAACATAACTTGAAAAATTTCTTTCTAGTTCTGCTAGTTCCTAGATTCTCCATTTGTCCTGCTAGCTGATACTGATTCCTCTCAGTTAACCTTCCCAGTTTTAATATTTACATAATCCCTACTTTTGTTCCTGATTTCTGTTGTTGTCTTAATAATTTTTCTGTGATATTCAATACTGTTTCTAAATTCGCCTTGTTTTCGACAATTGAAAACCATATCATCAGTAAATCTTGATATTTTTGTACTCTTTCGTGAAACGTTATTGCAGTGTTATGCATCTTTATTATTTCCTTCATATCCTCTTTTTAAGCATTCTCCTGTAATGTTAATAAATTTGTATAAAAGTAATCTTAATTCCTTGTTATTTGTAGGATGCTTTAATGGTCAATATAAAGAAAGAAGCAGATGTAGAAGAAGCTGAGTCTGAACAGGTAATGTGGATAAATCTGATTATTAAGCTTATAGGTAATGTGTTAGGTTGTTCAGTGTCATGTAGCACTTGAGATTTAGAGCACATTCATTTGTAGATATTTAATTAAAACTCAACAGAATGCACAAACTGTATTATACAAAGGCTATTCAGAAAGTAACCTTCGTTTGACTATAAATATAACGCGGACGTACATACATAAATTTTGTTATATAGATCTTAAAACTACAGCTTTCTACTATTTTCTACATAATCACCATTTAAATGTAAGCATTTGTCATAGCATTTGACCAGTTTGGAATTCCCTCTTCATAAAATTCTGCTGCCGGGGATCGCAACCAGCCTGTCACAGCATCGTGAAGTTTTTCACGTTCATAAACAGGTGAAAGCACTGGGAGCCAAATCCAGGCTTCTTTTGTTTGCCGAGCAGTGTGAGGGCGAGTGGTGTCATGCAAAAACACTACACCAGAAGTCAGCAGACCTTGGTGATTGTTCTGGATGGCTCTTCTTAGTTTTTATAAAGTGTCAAAATAGACTTCAGAATTGATGGTCGCTCCATGTTTTGTGAACTCCACAGTATTCCTTTCACATCCCAAAAACAGTTGTCAAAACCTTCCTGGCAGGTAAAGTTTTCCAGGCTTTCTTTGGTTTGTTTGGTAAGGCGGTATGACCCCACACAATTGACTGTTGCTTTGTCTCAGCATTAATGTGCGACATCCAAGTCTCATCGCCAGTCACAGTTTTGTTGAGAAATGTTTCTCCTTCCGCAACATAACGTGAAAGATAGTCTAAGACAGAGCCCATTCATTGTGTTTTGTGGTTCTCGGAAAGCATTTTCGGTACCCAGCAAGCACAGAACTTCCAGTAGCCTAACATTTCTGTGACTACCTCGTACAAAACAGTCCGAGAAATTTATGCGAATTGTTCAGAAAGTTCAGAGATTGTGAACCGCCGGTTTTCACGGACTTTTTCATACATTTTCTGAACGAGTTCATCACTGACTATAGCCATATGCAGTTCACAGTGCACAATGAATTTTCTGCCATCAGAAAGCTTATCACAATACACACTTTTCATTTGGCGGGGTTTTCTATTGCAGCACTCATTTTGAAAGGCTGTAACGAGTGAAATAACGACATCACTATGTCCCCACTATACAGCTGGAGACGTACTAAGCCGCTATACAAGTCAGCACAGGAATAATGCCACTTCCTCCATTACTTTTCTCACTACGCGGCAACGGAGGTTACTTTCCGAATACCCCTGGTAGTATTGTATACAGATAAACTACATGGGATTAAGTAAGTAAAATCGCACATGCTCGTGGGCGCCATCACACACACACACACACATGTAAGTACAGAGTATGGTTATTAATTGCAAAAATTGATGGATACATACATACATACATACATACATCCATCCTCGGCGCTACAGCCCAGTCCGGGCCCTGGCCTCCAAAAGAAATCTTCCCCACTGGTCTCTACTCCCGGCCAATGTCCACCAGTTTGCTGCACCCAGCCTCACTGCCTCCTTACCAACCTGGTCCAGCCATCTTGTACGCGGTCTTCCCCTCCTTCTCCTTCCCATCGGCAAATAATTCATCACTCTTTTTGGATTCTATCCTCCGCCATTCTCTGCACATGACCAGCCCAACGCAATCTGTTAATTTGTATGAGTTGCACGATCGGAAGATCTTTAAACCTTTCGTACAACTCTCGATTATGCAGTCGCCTCCAAATGTTGTTTTCCCTCACAGGGCCATAGATTCTCCTCAGTACCCTCCTCTCAAAAACGGATAGTCTCTGCTCATCTAGTTTTTTTAACACCCAGCATTCCGAGCCATACATCAGGACTGGTCTAATCAAGGTCTTGTATAGGGAGGCTTTTGTATCTTTAGTTATTAATTTTGATTTAAAATGTTTCACCAGTCCGTAGTAACACCTATTAGCAGATAATATTCGTCTTTCAATATCTCTAGAGGAGTCATTTCCAGAGTCCACATATGACCCGAGATATGGAAAACCCTGAACCTTTTCAAATTCATAATCGTTAATGCGCAGGGACAGGGTACGAGTATTGGCACCTACAACCATATATTTGGTTTTGCTTTGGTTTATAACCAAGCCCATAGCCTTAGCGGACAACTCCAGTTCCTGAAAGGCTTCCTTTAAGCCAGATTCAGACCTACTTATGACGTCAATGTCATCGGCATAGGCCAGAAGCTGTACCTCCTTGTGAAATATGTGTCCGCTAGTTTGAATTCCTGAATCCCTGATGACCTTTTCTAGAGCTATGTTGAACAACAGACATGCTAAGGCATCTCCTTGTTTCAACCCATTCAATGTTTTTAAGGAGTTAGATAGATTTGATTGTATTCTGATTTGGCACTTAGAATTGGACATAACTACTCCAACCATACGCACCAACTTAGATGGTATATGCAACTCCTTCATAGCTCTATATAGCATTTGCCGGTTGATTGAATCATATGCCGACTGGAAATCCACAAAGATATGGTGAGTGGGCACTCCATATTCCAACGTTTTTTCCAGGATTTGCCTTAGTGTAAATATTTGGTCTGTTGTTGACCTATTCCTAGTGAATCCACACTGATATTCTTTTATGTTTTCCTCAGCGTAGGGAAGCAGCCTAGAAAATATGATGTTGGACAATACCTTATATGCTGTATTAAGTAGAGAGATGCCCCTATAATTTTTACATATAAGCGGATCACCCTTTTTATGTATTAAACACACCACCCCATTGTTCCACTCATCAGGCATTACCTCCTCCAGCCATATTCGCTCTATAAGATGGGCAAATTCCTTTATGAAATCTCCTCCTGCGCTCTTTAATAGTTCCCCTGGTAAACCATCGGAACCTGCTGCCTTGTTATTTTTAAGCTTTTCTAGAGCTTCATACACCTCGTCATAGGATGGCACCAACTCCTCTCTATCATCCTCGAATTCTCCTACCTCCTCTTCATTCTCAGATGCCTCCATCGAAGCCTCCCCAACTGATTCCTCTCAGTTAACCTTCCCAGTTTTAATATTTACATAATCCCTACTTTTGTTCCTGATTTCTGTTGTTGTCTTAATAATTTTTCTATGATATTCAATACTGTTTCTAAATTCGCCTTGTTTTCGACAATTGAAAACCATATCATCAGTAAATCTTGATATTTTTGTACTCTTTCGTGAAACGTTATTGCAGTGTTATGCATCTTTATTATTTCCTTCATATCCTCTTTTTAAGCATTCTCCTGTAATGTTAATAAATTTGTATAAAAGTAATCTTAATTCCTTGTTATTTGTAGGATGCTTTAATGGTCAATATAAAGAAAGAAGCAGATGTAGAAGAAGCTGAGTCTGAACAGGTAATGTGGATAAATCTGATTATTAAGCTTATAGGTAATGTGTTAGGTTGTTCAGTGTCATGTAGCACTTGAGATTTAGATCACATTCATTTGTAGATATTTAATTAAAACTCAACAGAATGCACAAACTGTATTATACAAGGGCTATTCAGAAAGTAACCTTCGTTTGACTATAAATATAACGCGGACGTACATACATAAATTTTGTTATATAGATCTTAAAACTACAGCTTTCTACTATTTTCTACATAATCACCATTTAAATGTAAGCATTTGTCATAGCATTTGACCAGTTTGGAATTCCCTCTTCATAAAATTCTGCTGCCGGGGATCGCAACCAGCCTGTCACAGCATCGTGAAGTTTTTCACGTTCATAAACAGGTGAAAGCACTGGGAGCCAAATCCAGGCTTCTTTTGTTTGCCGAGCAGTGTGAGGGCGAGTGGTGTCATGCAAAAACACTACACCAGAAGTCAGCAGACCTTGGTGATTGTTCTGGATGGCTCTTCTTAGTTTTTATAAAGTGTCAAAATAGACTTCAGAATTGATGGTCGCTCCATGTTTTGTGAACTCCACAGTATTCCTTTCACATCCCAAAAACAGTTGTCAAAACCTTCCTGGCAGGTAAAGTTTTCCAGGCTTTCTTTGGTTTGTTTGGTAAGGCGGTATGACCCCACACAATTGACTGTTGCTTTGTCTCAGCATTAATGTGCGACATCCAAGTCTCATCGCCAGTCACAGTTTTGTTGAGAAATGTTTCTCCTTCCGCAACATAACGTGAAAGATAGTCTAAGACAGAGCCCATTCATTGTGTTTTGTGGTTCTCGGAAAGAATTTTCGGTACCCAGCAAGCACAGAACTTCCAGTAGCCTAACATTTCTGTGACTACCTCGTACAAAACAGTCCGAGAAATTTATGCGAATTGTTCAGAAAGTTCAGAGATTGTGAACCGCCGGTTTTCACGGACTTTTTCATACATTTTCTGAACGAGTTCATCACTGACTATAGCCATATGCAGTTCACAGTGCACAATGAATTTTCTGCCATCAGAAAGCTTATCACAATACACACTTTTCATTTGGCGGGGTTTTCTATTGCAGCACTCATTTTGAAAGGCTGTAACGAGTGAAATAACGACATCGCTATGTCCCCACTATACAGCTGGAGACGTACTAAGCCGCTATACAAGTCAGCACAGGAATAATGCCACTTCCTCCATTACTTTTCTCACTACGCGGCAACGGAGGTTACTTTCCGAATACCCCTGGTAGTATTGTATACAGATAAACTACATGGGATTAAGTAAGTAAAATCGTACATGCTCGTGGGCGCCATCACACACACACACACACACACACACACACACACATGTAAGTACAGAGTATGGTTATTAATTGCAAAAATTGATGGATGATTCTGTATATTTCATATTTAGTATTGATCGCCTCTTTGTATACTGGTACTCTATTGAGAAGACTAAGTAAATTTTATAATTTTTCAATTTACAGGATGTATTGCGAGTTGTAAATTCTGGCCTAAAAGAAGAACTACATGTAAAAGAAGAAATCAAAGAAGAGAATGAACAGATTATTGATCAGGTATAGTACGTAGTTATACACTTGTTTATAATAACAGCCATGTTGTAATGAGCAGCATTGTTGTTATTTGGAAACTTATCAGTTAAAACTGTTGGAGACCGTTTGGTGTCCCATGGAAGTCATTTGTATGTGCAATTTCAGTCCATACGATTTAGCCAAAACACTTAAGTTACTATTTTGTAATTTACAAAGTGGCACTGTGAAGTCTTTTATCTATTCCTTGCCATGAATTATTTGGGGCTTATCTTCTTGCTAAATTAGTAGGTTCCTATCATTTCTATGCTTTAATCAAATTTGCCTTTGGACTGACTCCATGATTGTTTTAATTTTGTAGGGTGGAACAGAGAGTTCTGAGCGGAAGTCACATAACCCCCACCACATGGTGGGAAATTTGAAAGTGATGACATCGTGGTGGTGGGAGTACCACATGTAATCAGTTGGAATCAAGTGTCATGGGTGGGGGTAGAACGTGCCTTGAGTTGGGGTATCACGTGGGTGTGGTGGGAGTACCATGTGACAAGGGTGGGATACCACTGGACTGGTGTGAAGTGTGATGGTTGGTCGGCCATATGGCGGTAGTTGGTGTAGCCAACACGTGATAAGGGAGGAGAAAATTCCCTGTAGAAGGGAAGTAGGTTGAAGAAGGATGTGTGAGGGAAAATTAGTGTTACCACCACCAGCAGCATGTCCACATCATGGTGGGAACGAATGTATGTTCCCTTGACGAGAGTATCCAACGTGTCCGTGGTTATCTTGTCCTCTGCTTGCCTTGATTTAGCAGAGCCATGTCATGTGTGGCTTGGAAAATTGTGATGTGCGCGTGCGCATGTGTGTGTGTGTGTGTGTGTGTGTGTGTGTGTGTGTGTGTGTGTGAGAGAGGAAATGAAGCTTCCAGCTGCTGCTCTTCTCCTAGTCTTGATCAACGTGAGAGTCTTGAACAATTGTGTAATTTAGTGTATATGTGCGTATGAAAGAAAATGTGTCAAGTTCTTGCTCTTCATATTCCTGTCTAGTTTTTTCGTATGTTCAAAAATAAGGTTAACGTTCATGCACGTGTGTGTGTGTGTGTGTGTGTAAAGTAAAACACTGTGGCTTGACTGGTCTTCTTGTCTTTTTTGGAGATTTTTTTTTTGTGTTCGAGAATAAGGTTAACGTTCATCCAAATAATTAATGAGTGAGGAAAAAAGGAATGTATATGTGGGCATGTTGTATGTCCGTGTAGAGGTAAAATGTGTGGGTCTGGTAGCCGACGCGTAAAAACACCTTGATGTGTATGTGTAGTGATAGATCTTGCGTATTGTTGTAACGTAATGAAAACAATCACAATGGGAAACGGTATGTGTGAAATAAAACACGACATGAATCATATGTGTAAGTATAATTACAGCATTAAAAATGGCACAGTAAACACACACAGATATGCATTACATAATGCAATAAAACACACACATGCATACGATATAGAATTGTGTAACGGGGCTAAAAGGAGGGGTTTTTTATTTTATTAAAAATTATAAATTTGCTCTTCATCTGTGTGGTCAATCACAGGTCAAAGAAAAGTTTGGTCAAACAAAGAAACAGTGAGGTGTAGTGGTACAATGGAATGCGGCAGGTATGAGACAACGCAATACAATTCTAAGAATTTTTGTGCCGTGTGACACACACAGACGTGAAAAAAACCAGGGGGGCGCGCAGCAGACGCCGAGAAGCCAAAAACAACATGGCTTGATTGTGAATTTTGTGTGCCACGTGTTCAGAAGCGGGCGGAAGCATAATTAGAGATCCCGCCCATTTGTGTGACGTGTAGAGAGGCAGTGTAATTTTGTCGACGTCCAACACCTGTAACTAACACGTGTTAAATGAACAGTGACGAAGACTTTAACAGCAAAGGCTATGAACAGCGACGAAATTTAGTAGCAGGAAAGGCAGTGATGTCCGCCCGCATGAAAAGGCAGTCGAGATACCGTCGCGGCGTCGGCTGGACGCTCGCTACGACTCAGTGGTCCCAAATAAACTGTTTCAGATGTAAAAGTTTAAACATCAATAAAATACCACCAAACAGTGAAACAAAAATCTCAGAGTGATGTGAGTGGAGTGAAAGAACGGGCTTGTAAAAGTGGCGAACAGACAAAACATTCGAGCCGGTACACAGTGAGGCACGAGATGAAGGTTAAGTAGGCAACTACCCATTTTGTTAAATTATTTAATCTGAAAGAGTGCTCTTAATTAAAGGAACAATTTAAATGTGTGTGAATGTAGTGTGTGGATGTAAATACTGGGCCGCTTTTATAAATATATATATATATATATAATATTGAAATAATACAATTTATAAGTGTTGTTATGGGGTTTATTTACTTATATGAGACTCCCGTGTATCCACGTTAAGCCCCACGTTGCAAGCGGCAATTTGAAATAAAACATTTTACATGGGTGTGTTACAAATATATCTTATACAGCTCTGTAAATTATTTATTTATTTATGTAAAAATTTTCTTCCTCAGTATTAATCTTCAGCCCCACTGTTGGGCTAGCCAATTTGAAATAAAACTCTGTTAATAGAAGATGATGATGCCCCACTGTTGTGAGCGCCAATTTGAAATAAAACAATTAATCAAGATCAATAAGATTTATTTTAGGTTTCGGGGTTTAATCAAGCTCCACGTTGGTATGCGCCAATTTGAAATAAAACAATTTACAATGTGTGTGTACTAGGGTTTAATCAATCTGTTATTAATGGAAATATTTATTATGCAGTCTTATAGGTGACCTCCTGTAACTCAATTTTAATAGACAAGTTTATTTATTATTTTGTTATTACAACTTTTATGTAGACCATAACACGGTTTTACCTAATTACTCAATGTTTACTCAATGTTAATTCTATATTTCATGTATTTAATTAATAAATTGAGAATTCTCTCCAACCCTAGTCAGTCCGTATTGTGTAAATCAATTCAAAAATTGTGCAGGAAACACGCTAGTTCGGTAATCTCACGTTCTACCAGCTGTCGACTATAAGCGCTGTTATTCGTAATTGACTTAAGCTTCTAGGTTAGCTTGTTCGCCAGATTTTAATCACCCTTTTTACCTGTAAATTACTCCACCCACAACATACAATACCTATTCTACAATAATATAAAACATCATATACAAGAAGGATTCTTTATTTGTATTACCTTTCAATTCAACTTCTAACAGTGCTCTTCATGGTTATAATATAGTTATATCGATTGTACAATGATGAATCGATTGGTTAGTTGACTATTACCTTTTTATTTTATACAAATTAAATATAATGTTAATTATCTCTTATCCCAAGGTACGTTTGATTCTTTTAACGATTAGTAAGGCCAGGTAATGCAAAATTAAGGTTACTTAGTATTACAAAAGGTTATTAGTTCTTACTATATTAAAATTATGTATAAGCTGGTGTTACCGTAATGGACGATTCTCAAGGCAGCAGTGCTTGTTTGCAAACGGTTGAAGATTTACAGTTGAGGTTACGTTAATCCAGAAAAGGTGTCCCGATTATTAATAAAATTGAAGGGATGATGTCCTGGAAGGCAACGGGAACTCTTCTAATCTTCGTTCTCCTTCACGATCCTTGTGGTTGTCGGTCCCGGTGGAATTGGTGTCGTATTATAATTTCTTTCTTGAAAGTGAGGTTTATTTCTTCAGAAACAAAGGTCCTTGAGTATATATTTTTTTTTTTCTATAATTCCATTAATTCATACTTTTTATTCCATTAATGAGTCTCCTGGTTAGATGGGAAATCGAGTTCAATACTAAATCCAATGGAATTATCTTGGAAGAGTGAAATAAGAATTCCTCGACCTTTTGGAGGTATATGGTTATATTTTTGAAATCTAATTCATTGATTATTCATCGGTTTAGTTTACAGGAATTGGTTTTTACTTTCATTTATTAATTCTTGTTCATCTTATGTTAATTTATTTCCTCTTTTTTAAATTTGTCTACTGATCTGAACTCAATAGCATATAACAATCGAATAATTGAAAATCAACAACATTTTTTACATTTTAGTTACCCTAACAACCACTACTTTCTGTCATTGGATGATATTTGATATCCTAGAGCCAGAATTATAAAATATTACTACTCTTTTTAATAAAATACTCCATATTTGGAATTACACCAAATTACCTAAAACTCTCACCCAATCTACCTTATTGAACCGTATATATTTTACTATAGTTTCATTGGACTGGACTTATTAAAAAGGTATTAATTTCCTTTTACAAATATTAAATTTAGGCCTATAGGTTTTCTTACAACTGTTATAATATTGTTTGGTTTTTAACTTAATTTTCTTTACCTGACCTACTGTACAAATAGTCACTGGTTTATGGCCACTTACATTAATTTTAATTTCCTGGTTTTAATTCATTATATTAATTAGTTCATACTTGAACCCTTCATTATTTTATGACATAACTATAAGAACTACTTGTCAACTTTTTAACACTTATTGCCTTCTTGGCCAAGTTTACAAACATTATTTCCAACATTTTCATTAATCAATTACAATAAATACATTCAACATAATATAATACCTAACCCATGTACTTATACTTAATTATTCAAATACCATTTTAACATAAATAAAAGGAGTACCACTGACTAAGTACATCCTTAAAGCAACAACTCCGCTCTTACTATCCACAAAACATAAGATAAATATTCTGTAAACACTAAATCATGTTACAGCATAACAACAAGTACAATTTGCAACACATTAAATATTAATTTGAATAGTATTTTATACTTCATTACTACCTATTAAACTCCTCCCATTAGGTACAATGTTTATGTTTTACATCCCATATTATTTATTACATCTTTTATATTTAGGTACACTTCAGATGCCTTAATTACTTAGTAACCTTAATATTTTGGGTATTGTTCTAAACCATATTTACTTCGTTTTTTATGTAACGTTGGGTACCTCAAATCTGTTACGTTACTATATATATATATATATATATATATATATATATATATATATATATATAAAAGATTTACCATAGTAATTCAACCACGGAAATGATTGATTGTTTTTTTTTCTATTTTATGTAATTGTCAAAAAAGTAATACGAACAGTAAATCTATTTGTTCCATCATATAAAATGTTTTAGCTGTAAATTATTACGCCATAACCACTTCCTAGTATTCTGTGCGGACAACCTCGTCTAACATTCTAGGGGTTTTCTGAGTTTTAAGGGGTAGTCAGATAGCGGGATTTTTATAAGGGCAAGAGTGTTTAAGTTTACATATTTATCTAAAAAATATGTTGGCGACCTGGGCAGTTTAATAAGGTAAGTTTAATGGGGACTATGACGGTAAGTAAAATTCTGTCAGCGGTGAGTATTATGATGAGGGTAGTATTTTAAAATGGTAAAAGAGAAGTACCTTTACAGTGACGACCCTGCCAGGATGTTCGTGTAAATATTATCGGAACTAGACCTGTTTCAAAGCACAGAAAATAGGATTTGGTAATGGCGTATGTGTAAAAAATAATCGTATATATTTACGTTAAAGGTTATGTTTTGGTAGGGGTATTATGTTTACAATTGTGTTAGATGTTTTGATTTTATGTGTGTAGTTATAGAATAATAGTGGTTTTTTTTTTAATATAAAGGGGTTATATGAATAATTTTTGAATATGATCGAGGTACTAGAGAATATTGGTTTCGCGTGGGATGAATGGGAAAGCGAATTTAGAGGGGTTGTAGACGAAATGACAGACGAGGAGTGGGGTAATTTGAATGATAATTTAACGCGGATGGAAGAACAAGAAGAGGGAATATTTGCTGAAATTAAAAAGCACAGTGATGATATTGGTAGTCAGATGACAAATGATAAAAGTAAGATAGTTGAAGCGATAGTGGTAGAAAATAAGACAGTGAATAGGCCTGACGATAGTGTAGGGGTGGAAGAAAAAGAGTATACATTAAAGGACATATTTAACGTTATGATGAAACAGTTTGATGCGTTAAACGCAAAGTTGGATAAACGGTTTGACGAGATGGACAAAAATTGGGATCAATTATTGCGGAAACCCGAGACAGATAAATTAAAGGAGAATACAGGTGAATTAAAACAGTTAAGTGTTTGTGGTGGTAGTAATATAACGAAAAATAACGAAGGAATAGTAGACAACGTAAGTGGGCCGCACACAATGTAGAGATGTAAATACTGGGCCGCTTTTATAAATATATATATATATTATAAAGATTCATATTAGCGTCCTATCAGAGCGCTATATGAAAGCTATAGACGGTACGAGTGTAACGCCGTAAGAAAGAGAGAGAGCGTATAATTGCAGCCATCTCACTCTAACCACGTCACCGCGACATCAGAATCCAGTTCAAACATGTAATTTTACTCAAAGCGAATTATCAGTTCAACCTGTGATAACTTCAAAAGTTATAAATATACGGCAATTCTGAAAACAGCATTGTATTCAGCAAGAAAAGCTTTATAAGTAGCCGCAATCTCAGTTAATATAATTAACAATTGAAGAAGTTATACGGATGACGCACGCCAACAGGAATAACGAGAGAATTGTGCTACGTAGGAATAAGGTGTTTTCACACACACACAGATAAAGACCTAAGCAACAATATTCTGTGGTCAGATCTTTGGAAACACATTTGCAAATACCTGTAATCAATCGATTTGCAAATACAGGAAGTACGATTTTGACAAGAATTTCTCTGCCGTTTGGAACCTGTCACGGAATGTTTGACCGACCTGTTCGAGATTGTCAAAACTGGAAAAACGCATGATTTATTTGTACAACCAATCAGCAGCCCGTATTTAAAACTGACGCCAGCTTAATGCGAGGGGTAGCATCACTCTTCGTTCAGTACTTAAACACACTAGACGTGTATAATTCACATACAGAAATTTTTAAATCACGCAAAAGTGCAAATTAAGTTCTAATTCGAGAAGTAGTCCGCAGTGTAGATGAATTAATATCGTTCAATAACACTCGCTGCGTAAAACAACCATTAATTAAATAATTAATTAATTAAGCATCAGCCGTGAAGGACCTGTGCTACAGAAGGCTACAGCAACTGTATTTGCCAGGGCATCTTCAACATCATTGATCAACATCCATTCTTCTGTGCAACACCATCAAAAGGAGGACCTCTATGGATTCCTATCTTCGGTCAACACATCAAACAGTAAGAAATAGATTCATTGATCAATGAAATAAGCACTAAACAAATAATAAAACAATAAACAATTTTAAAAGGACACTAAGAAAAGCACACTTTGTATTTTAACTATCAGATTAGCTCTAATATAGTATAGGAGTGTTGAATGGAAAGTGGTGTGTAGTATTGGACGTGCAAATTATTGCAGACCTGTTCTTTAGCACTGGTTTGGGAGATAGCAATCTCTTAATCAAACCAGATAAGAGCTAGAGGTCGTTTGAACGTCTTAATCATTACTTTTCACACTCACTCAATCATTATAAGTGTTAGGGTAGAATTAAGTCCTACCATTAACAATTTAAAGTTTAAAAAAATAATTAATTAAACGTTCATTAAAATAATCAAGAAATATTAAAGTGTTATTTGTAACGATTCCCCTTGAAAACCACAATCACTGAACGAATCCTGAGAAAGAGTGTCTCCATGCACTGAGCTAAGCTGAAACCGTGTCATTTGTATCTGGGATTTGTTCTGGCGCCCAGGTAAAGTAATATCACGGGTAAGTAACTTTTTATCTAACATCACAAATATTAGATAATTGTGTTAGACGAAAGGTAGCGTTATATATATTTGGCGCCGCAACTAATGGGCCCGATTAAACTCACAAAATTATATAAATAAAGTTATATAATTTGGCGTTGCTATTACCCAAGCGATTAGTTAAATTTTAATATTAATAAATTTGAAAAGAAAGTGGAATTCAAGGTTACAAATAACTATTAAATAATTGTTAAATTTATTTGTTAAAAATGATAATAAAATTTAAAAATGGCAAAATCATCAGCAGTAGATATGGCAGCAATTGAGCAAATGTTTAAACAGTTGACCACTAAAATGGATGAAAATAAGAATCAATTATCTAGTGAAATAAAAGATACTAATAATAAAATCAAAATTACTAATAGTAAAATTGAAAGTACAAAAAGTGAAATAAAAGATAACGATAATAAAATTGATGAAAATAATAAAAGTTTAGAAGAAAGTAATCAAAAATTGTTAACAGATGTTAATAATAAAATAGAACAAACTAATCAATATTTGTCCAGTGAAATGAAACAAATAAATGAAAATTGATCTAGCAAAATAGAACAAAGTAGTAAAGAGGCTACATTTAAAATAGATGAAGAAGTATCTAATCTAGCTAGTAAATTAGATACTACTAATAATAAAATAGACGAGAGTAATAGTAGGTTTGATAAGCATACCGAAGAGGTTAAAACTACGCTAGATGAATTTAGAAAACAAGTAAACACTAATTTTCGCTGTCAAGACGAAAAGCTAAATAAATTTAGAAATGAATTACATGAAAGGTTAGAACAAAAAGTAACCCTCATTAATCAACAATTCAGTGAAGTAACTGCTGAATTGAAAACACAAACATTTCTAAATAAAGAAGAAATCCAGAATACTAGGGAAGAGTGTACCCAACTGGGAGTAAATATTAATGAAGTTAAGAAACAGGTAGAGAGTAAGGCTAACAGTGACGAAGTACATCAAAAGATGGAACAGCAGTTAAAGGTAATGCGGGAAGATCTGACTAAAGCAATGAAGTCACAGCAAACCAAAGTAGTGAGGTGTGGCGGCTATAAGGAAGAACCGGAAAACCTTGCATTTTCAGGAAACCCACATGAGAATCCTGTGGAATTCCTAAAGCTGTTTGAGGCGTATGTAACTCGTGTAAATCCACTGATGGACGACGAGGATAAGAAGGACATGTTAGGCCGATTTCTCAAGAATTGGGCAGGTACGTGGTGGAAAGTCATCTCAGACAAAACACAGTGTAACGGTACGAGATTGTAGGGCCAAGATAACATTTTTTAAAATTACATTCTCTATACAGTCATTGTTCACCCTTGTAGAACCCCGAGTTAGTCACCCAGATAGGCTGTGTTTATTGCAGAAAAAAACGTCAATGTTTTGTCTCCGCACTCATGCAACGCAGACCGATGGTGAAATAACATCCACCTGCGCCTCAGCCGTGAATTACGAAAGAGAGTATGTAACTGCACATTGCGCCAGGCGGCAAAAACATTGCTCACCTTCCCGCCTCTGCTAAGGCGCCCTTTCAGTAGCACCAATGGGAGCACATATGCACGATCACGTGACCAAAAAACACTGTATGCAATTTAGCAAACTAACGCCAGTGCCAGTTGTGACACCGGGCCGCGCGGCCAACCTAAGCGAGCTAAGTGTTCGAAAATATATGTCGGCCGACAAAACAACACTAAATGCTATTTTAAAGTGAACTAAAGTAATAGTGGAGCATCAACTTAATTTGAAATAAGCAATAACAGTACCGCGGTTAAACAGTGAAAAACTAAATAATGGTGTGTTAAACAGTGCATTCACAGCAGAGGTGCAAAACAGCGGAGTTCTGCAGACGTTAAGTATTAACTGAGTTTTAACCAAGATTATTTTACCTTTTTCCCCAGAGTATAATTCAACATAAATAAATTATAAATCTAAAATATAAATCAGAGATCTCGAAGTGGGGTTTAAATAGAACGATAAAATCAAAGAACGAATGTGTGTGAGTGTGTAGCTAAAGCACGTATTGGTTCATTGCAGATAGTAAATAGTTGTGGTATACCATAGTTGTAATAAGCTAGTTAATTAAAAAATATTTTATTACTAAATTTGATTTCACAAATTGTTGCTCCTTCTACAAGTATTTGCTCTAAATGTTATGAAAGAGAGACGAAGTAGTTATTTTTGAATAATAAATCAGAGGCAATGTGTTAGCACAAACGGTGTATTTGATCTTTGCCTATATCAAATCCAAATAATCCTTTTTGCAGCTGTTTTCGTCTGAAAGACTTTGGAATAAAAACCCGAAGGTAAGAGATAAATATAATTATAATTTTGTAATTAATTCGTAGAGTTACATTTGGCGCCCGAACAGGGACGCGAGTATAGGTTACAACCTATATTCGCCAGACCTAATTAAGCTGCAGAAAGGGTTATTTGAGAGGGAGGACGCTTTGGTAAATTAAATATAAAAAGGGTCAAGTCAATAGTGGATAAGATTAATATTCTTGTGTAACATTATATAAACTTGTATAAAATGGCAGCGAATAATGACGATGTCAATGAAGTTACTAATGTTGACAATTTTGATGAATCGGCTATTATGCATAATATTGAGGTCCATTCGACTCCAGATGGGAGTCAGGACAATAAAATAAAACCAGATATTACAAATGAAATAAATGTTACAGATGATTCGGGGATCCAAACGACCCCAAAATCAAATAGAGAAAATAAAAATAATGACAATGAAGTCGGCATCACTGACGACAAAATAGAAAATCTAGTGACACCTATCCAAAATAAAAAGTCTGACGATAATTACGAAATGTTTAAAATGATACAAACAATGTTAGAGTTAAAATTCAATGAACAGAATAGTAAATTTGACATTATAAATAGTCGTTTTGATGTAAGTGATGTTAAGTTCCATGAGTTAAAGGGCGATATAAATAATATTGACCAAAAATTTGATAAGCGTTTATATGATATGAAACAACAGACGAATGAATGTTTCAACACATTTAAAGAACAAGTGATAGGCTCAGTAAATGAACAGTTAAATAAGCATATCATTAATGTAAATAAACAAGTGTCAGAGACGGTCAAAATACAAGTGCATGAGCAAATTCAAGAGTTGAAAGATAATTTTGAAAGTAGGATAAATAAGTATAATGTTGATAATGAGTGTAAATTTAATTGTGTAGTAGAGAAAATAGAAGAAGTTAGAGATACCATTGAGACATATGAAACTAATGTTAATTTCAAAATAAATGAAATAGAAAGCAATTGCGATAGCAAAATAAGTGAATGTCAATTGAGTCTTGCGAATAAAATCTTAGAAATTAATGATAATGTTGACAGTAAGATCAGTGAAACAGAAAGTAGTAGTAAGTCAGAAATACAGCTATTAAAAGGTGCTGTAGAAATGGTAAATAATGCCAGTATTCAATCTGAACGTGTAACTAATAACAAGTTTAATTTAATGGAACAAAAAATAATCAATGTTAAAGATGACTTGAAAACTGTAATAAACAAAACACTAGACAGTGTCCATGAGCAAGTAGTAATCACCCGTAATGTAGATAGCGAAATAGAGTTAGAGTCATTTACTGGTGATAGGAGGGGGGTACACCCTATGCAATTCCTAAATAGAGTAAGAGACTTTAATAGATTTTGTAACAATAATTGGGAGATGAAATTATTGAAAGTTATGAAATGTTTTAAGGGAAGCCCCTCAATTTGGGCGGAGGTACATAAGGGAAATTGGTTAGATTTCGAAAGTTTTGAAGGGGATTTTAGAAGTAAATACTGGTCTGAAGAGGACCAAGAAGTACTTAGAAGCAAGATAATGGGGTCGGGTAATTTTGGGACTAATGGTAATAATGTCACCATTTACGTAATGAAAATGTACAATGAGGCAAAATACCTTGAACCACCGTTACCGTTTAGATCATTTGTACGTCACATAAGTAAACATTTACCAAGGGAGGTGCAAATTAACCTAATGACGCGAGAAGTGGAAGGTATAAATGATCTTGAACAAATACTAGATATTTTCCAAAATATCAGGGACCGGGAAATTGGTAGGCGCCCAAACCCATCAGGGGTACATAACGAGAATCATAATCATAATCAACCTAGTGGGACACCAAACACATATAGAAAGACAAGGGGAGGCTACAATAATAACTATAGACGTGAGGACTGGCGATGTGGAGAGTGTCATTGTGAGAACTATGGTAGTAGAACAACTTGTTACAGGTGTCATAAAGAGAGGAGTTGCCAACGCAATACGGAGCCTAACCAAAATAGTCAACCATCGAGAGGAGGGAGCAGCAACCGAGGAGCACCGGGAAGCAGTGGAACTTCCAATAGAGGTCGTGGTGGACACACTCCAGGCCGTGCAAACACCCAGACGGAAAACTAACAAGGACTGTGAGTGAAGGGACCCCACCATTGTCGACAAATGACTGCGAGGCCCAAGATAAAACGAATATACAAATAACGTCATCTGTACGGACATGTCCAAGGAACTAATGGAGGAAGAGGATTTGGAGACGGCCAGACCAGAAACCGGACTGACAGAGGTAAGAATTCAAATTGAAGGTAAGGAAGTAAAAACTTTAGTCGATACAGGTAGTGAAATTTCTGTCATTTCTGAAAACGTATTGGAGAGTTTGCAAGAAACAAATAAAAATATCCCAATTTTGCCAGTAGCGGGGGTGACCATTGTAGGTATTACCGGGGTTAGGAGTAAACGTGTAACTAAACAAATACATTTGAACATGGTAATTAATGGAGTAGAATATGACAACACATTTTTAGTAGTAAGGGGACTAAATTTGGAGGTTATTCTGGGGAATGATTTTTTGATAAAACACAAGGCGGTAATTGATTTCCAGAAGCGGTTGTTAGTACTTAATAATGAAGGTAAACCAGTTGAGATTAGCTTTGAACGGGTAGTAGATAATGTTAGAATTTCGGGAGTTAAGATGATACTGAATCGGGCCAGTAAAATAGAAACGGAAGTTAATACGTATGTATGTAGAGAGAGAGAGTTAGGAGGTAATATAAATAAACAAATCTGGGAGGATAGAGCGGTAAAATTTTGTAGTGAGGGTCGTGATGTAGGGAGTTCTCAACGCAAAGCGTTGTGGCAGGTAATAGAGTGTTTTCGAGAAGTGTTTGCCGATGTACCAGGGAGGGCAAGGGATTATGAGTGTGAATTAAAAGTAAGGGAACACGCACCCTATATACAAAGAAGCTATCCGGTACCTTATTCGAAGAGGAGGGCGGTTCAGGCGGAATTAGATAAAATGTTGGAAGGGGATATCATAGAAAGATCAGTATCACCGTACTCTAACCCGTTAGTAGTAGTCATTAAGAAAGATGGCCGAGTTAGATTATGTTTAGATGCCCGTAAGATTAATCAGATAATTATCCCGGACCGAGAGTCACCCGAAGCAATAAATGAAATCTTCCAAAAATTCAGTGGAGTCAAATACATGACCTCATTAGATTTAACCGCGGGGTACTGGCAAGTCCCGTTAGCATGTGAAAGCAGGAAATACACAGCATTCCTGTTCAATGGAAAGAATTACCAATTTAAACGATTACCTTTTGGGCTGAATACCAGTGTAGCCAGCTTTATAAAATGTTTAGATGAAATACTCCAGCCACAGAATTTAGATTTTTTAACTATTTATGTAGACGATATATTGATAGCATCACGAACATTTTCCGAACATGTGGAACATTTAGAATATGTATTAGATAGACTGCGTACAGGGGGGCTGACTGTCAATTGGGAGAAGTCTAAATTCCTACAGAAAGAAATACATTTTCTAGGGTTCATAATTACACCAGAGGGGATAAAAGCTAACCCAGAAAAAGTAGAATCAATTTTAAAATTCCCAGAACCCCGAAATATTAAGCAGTTACAAAGTTTTTTAGGACTATGTAATTTTTATAGAAAATTCCAGAAAAACTATGCCCATATAACTTCTAAGTTGAGCGCAGTGTTACAAAAGAACAAACAATGGAAATGGGGGGAAAGAGAACGAGAGGTGTTTATTGAAATAAAGGACCACTTTAGTAACATGATTATGATGAATCACCCTAATTTTGAACGCACATTTTATTTACAGACCGATGCTAGTAACATCGCATTGGGTGCAGAACTGTACCAGGAGGACGACGAAAAGGAGCATCACACCATCGCTTTCGCCAGTCGTACTTTATTAGCTGCTGAAAGAAACTATACAACAACGGAGAAGGAACTATTAAGCATCGTTTTTGCGGTGAAGAAGTTTCGAACCTATCTACTGGGCAACTCCACCATCATCCGGACGGACCACAAGGCATTATCTTTTTTAAACACCTGTAAGTTGACACACAGCAGGATCACCAGGTGGGTGCTAGCTTTACAAGAGTACAATTTTAGTTGGGAGTATATAAAAGGGGTAGAAAACAAAATACCTGACACTTTATCCAGGGTAGATACAGAGGGAATGAGAACAGGGAGGGACTTGAAAGAAATAGAAATTTTCAGACTTAGCAGGGAAGATAGATTATTTGGGGAAGAATTGAGAGATATTAATGGTATGCAAAGAACAGATCTTAAATTGAACAAAATAATAACTAGCTTAGAGTCCGACTTAGAGGAGTCAGGGTATAGCCGTTATTTCCAGATTTATCAAGGGAGTTTATTTAAGAAAGTAGAGGGGGGAGAGCGTTATTGGAGGTTAGTTATACCGGAAGGGTTGGTAGATAAGATAATATGGGACTGTCATTTTCGGTATGGGCATTTCGGTGCTAGGAAATGTGTAAATGTATTAAAAGAATCATGCTTATTTAAGAATATGGAACGGAGGGTTAGAATTTTACTCCGAGGGTGCGATTTATGCCAAAAGTCAAAAGTAGTTAATTACCGTTTAGAGGGAGAGATGAGGTGTGTTAAAGTAGAAAAGCCTTTTGATCTAGTTGCGGTAGACTTGTTTGGCCCTCTACCAAAGGGAAGGGGAGGCGTCATGTACATTTTTGTAGTATTAGATACATTTACGAAATTTGTAAGATTATACAGTGTAAAGCGGGCCACTAGTAAAGTACTAAGTGAGAAAATAACGAAGGATTATATGATTAAAACCGGAAAACCTAAAATAATATTATCCGACCATGGGCCCCAGTTTATTAGCGGAATATGGCGACAAACTTTGGGCTGGGAAGGTATTATACCTAAACACACGGCGGTATATCATCCTCAGTCGAACCAAGCCGAAAGAGTCATGCGAGAATTGGGGAGAATTTTCCGAGCATATTGCCATGCTAAACATAGTGAATGGCCAGCCTATGTGGGAAGAATTGAAGAATGGTTAAACTGCACCACCCATGAATCAACAGGGTTCACACCATACGAGCTTGTTAAAGGAAAACGTCCACCTAGGATCCTGGAACAGCTGTTCGATTTTCCACCTGAGAGTAACCCACGAGACTTGGAAGTAAACCTTCAACTCGCCAATGAAAACTTATTAACGAAGGGAGAAAGAAGAAAACGGCTTCATGATGCCAAAGGTAAGTGGATCAAGTTCGAAATAGGTCAGTTGGTATTAGTAAGAAGACACGATTTATCAAGTGCACAAGATAAAGAGATTAAAAAATTCTTTTTGTTGTATGAAGGACCATTTGAAGTAGTTGAAATTAAAATGGATAATTCTTATGTTTTACGAAACCAAACAACGGGGGAAATAGTGGGTACCCATAACGCCACCAATTTAAAAAAGTATTGGTCAAAATGAAATAATAATAAACAAAAATAATACATCAAATCCTGTAATTAAACAAACTAAATAATTACAAAAACTATAACTAAACAATTATAAATAACTATAAATAATATAAAACAGTAAGTGGTAGCGGATAGGTGTTCCCCACTTGTCCCAGTGGGGTTTGTCTATTTCAGGGACGCGCCCCTGCCCACGCGAGCCTTGGTTTTCTCCATGTACCCTTATTTCCGGAGGAAGCTTTGTCCCTACCTTTAGTCCTAGTTCTTGAACTTGTAATAATCCTTATCCCTTTTACCTTCCCGATTTCCCTAACCCTCCCCTTAGAGTAAAAATATAAACAATAATGCGGTACATGTAACATATAACTATTTACAGGTAGTTAAGAAAAAATAATAAGTATAAATATTATAATAAGTAAGTAAACAATTTTGGAAAATATTTCACCGTAAAAGTTGTAACCAAAGGGTTTAATTATTATTTTGTGGTACCTGCTATGTTAGGTTATGAGTACGGTATAATGGTATTGAGCATGTGATTGTGGAGGAATTTAAAGCGAGATCAGAACTAATGATGTAATGTGTGTAAAATTTATTGAAATATTAAGAAAAAACAAACAGTTAATCACGTAGAATCATTTTGAGAACTGTAATCAAAGTCATGGAAATTGTTTTGAATGTATTGAGAGATGAAATTGAATTGTAACCGCCCCTGGAGTAACTTAATATTGTAAATGCTAGTGTTGTGTAAATTCATTTTGATTCAAATGGAAATGGTAATTTTACATATTTTATACATTAACGTCATACAGCTGTAATTCAAATCAAACTGTTTTGGGTGAAGATTGTTAAGGAATTTTCAAGTTAAATAAATAATTTAAAAGGGTCAATTTTGTTAATGAATCAAAAATATATCTGATCTGAATTGGAATAAAAATGTAAGAGACAAATATGTTATCTAAAAGATTTATAAAATTTGAAAAGTGTAGTAAGCAGATATGTCACCAAACATACTACACACGTACGTACGTACGTACTAGTGTAGTATATATACTTTGGTATATGTTGTAACCAAAGTGTTTAGTCTATGATAGCTGAAACTGAGAATGTTTATAACTGTGGTTACTAAACAAGTCTTGCAAACTAGTGTTTATATAAACAGGTGTGGTATGTTGTGACTAAAGTCTACAGTCATGTGGAGGTGACAATAACAACTGTCGTAGTATGCTGAATCAGTATCTTGAGTAAAATTTTATTGTGACATAAAAGAATTGAAATTAAATTTTTACAGACAAAATAATAATGAGGCAATTACTGTAACTTTTGAGATTAATTGAATTAATTAAAGTAAATTAAATACAACTAAACTAATTTAGTAATAAAATTAATAGAAACAATGATTTTTAACAATGAACTTAACTTTATTTTCATTTAAATTCAAATTGGAATTATAAATTAAATGCTAATTGATGCCAATAATGATTAAAACATTTATTTAACACTGACAACTGATGGAAAATGTTCAGGATGAGATAGTGTCTGGAAAATAAGATGTGTATATTACTGTCCAAGTAACTTGTATCAATGCTAATCTAGATTTTATATTTTAACTGTAGATTCCCCACATAAGTGCGGTCATGGCCTCACCGGACCATGACCGTGAAAGTAGTTAATTGCGGCAAATCATAAATTTTACTTGATATAACCGGCTTGTGGTTTGTTTTATTTTGTCAACCCGGTGGTTTGTTAGATTTAGTAGGGGGGTTATTTTTTGGGGAATCTACCAAATTTTGGAACAGGTCTATTTTCACCCAGATAGGGGTGGTAGTCCATTAGGGGTGTATAAATAAAAAACTAGTAGGTGTAACACTGAATTTTATTGTAACGCCGAAGCAAGGATGGGGGTGGAATAAAAGAAAAAAATGTCCACCCCTTCCGCATCAGTCCTTGTGAAAGCAACTAGACGCCACAGTCTAGGGGGGGTAATAGTGAGTGTGGATGGGCGGTGACCCAGTTACAGGTCACGAGGGAGATGTGGGTTACGGCGAGGATGAGGCTGAAAAAGGGCCAAGAAGCCTCGTGCAGACCACATTAAAATGTAACGGGTATCAGGGATTAAGGGATTAAAAGGGGGTTATATATGTATATATAAAAAAAAAAAAAAAAAAATTTTTTCAGTAGCTAAGTATAAATGGAGTTAATGTCATTTTGTGTAATTAAGGTGTTATTTTGGATGGGCAACATTGTATGGGGAATATTATTCAATTTAACTGGAATTTAGGTGTATCATTGTAAACCAATATTGTTTTATTAATATTATTCTTTAGGGTCTATAATATAAAATGAGCCAGTACGTTGTCAATGAACCAGTACGGCTAAGAGGAAACAAATCAGTTGTGGGATATGGAGTGATGGAAGGCCGCTTGTCGTTTTTTTAATTACATGTTTTAAAGTCAGGCGATACTGGGTCGGGTATCTGTTCGATTTTTCGGTGTTGGGATCTCGAACAGAGAAGTCCAGTAAGATCGGATGGGTGCTGTCACAGTCGCCAGACTAGGGGGTAAGAACCCATGATGTCATAGAGTGTTCAGGGGGGTTGCGGCGCCATATCCTCACTGATCCTTTTAGGTTAGGCAATAAGAGTTTGAACGCTCCGGCCTTCAACCTCTTATTGGGGGGGTATTGTAACGGTACGAGATTGTAGGGCCAAGATAACACTTTTTAAAATTACATTCTCTATACAGTCATTGTTCACCCTTGTAGAACCCCGAGTTAGTCACCCAGATAGGCTGTGTTTATTGCAGAAAAAAACGTCTATGTTTTGTCTCCGCACTCATGCAACGCAGACCGATGGTGAAATAACATCCACCTGCGCCTCAGCCGTGAATTACGAAAGAGAGTATGTAACTGCACATTGTGCCAGGCGGCAAAAACATTGCTCACCTTCCCGCCTCTGCTAAGGCGCCCTTTCAGTAGCACCAATGGGAGCACATATGCACGATCACGTGACCAAAAAACACTGTATGCAATTTAGCAAACTAACGCCAGTGCCAGTTGTGACACCGGGCCGCGCGGCCAACCTAAGCGAGCTAAGTGTTCGAAAATATATGTCGGCCGACAAAACAATACTAAATGCTATTTTAAAGTGAACTAAAGTAATAGTGGAGCATCAACTTAATTTGAAATAAGCAATAACAGTACCGCGGTTAAACAGTGAAAAACTAAATAATGGTGTGTTAAACAGTGCATTCACAGCAGAGGTGCAAAACAGTGGAGTTCTGCAGACGTTAAGTATTAACTGAGTTTTAACCAAGATTATTTTACCTTTTTCCCCAGAGTATAATTCAACATAAATAAATTATAAATCTAAAATGTAAATCAGAGATCTCGAAGTGGGGTTTAAATAGAACGATAAAATCAAAGAACGAATGTGTGTGAGTGTGTAGCTAAAGCACGTATTGGTTCATTGCAGATAGTAAATAGTTGTGGTATACCATAGTTGTAATAAGCTAGTTAATTAAAAAATATTTTATTACTAAATTTGATTTCACAAATTGTTGCTCCTTCTACAAGTATTTGCTCTAAATGTTATGAAAGAGAGACGAAGTAGTTATTTTTGAATAATAAATCAGAGGCAATGTGTTAGCACAAACGGTGTATTTGATCTTTGCCTATATCAAATCCAAATAATCCTTTTTGCAGCTGTTTTCGTCTGAAAGACTTTGGAATAAAAACCCGAAGGTAAGAGATAAATATAATTATAATTTTGTAATTAATTCGTAGAGTTACAACAGGACATGAATTCCCAGACATAACCAATGTAACACTAATAAAACATATACCACACAAAGGCACCATAATGAACATATGGGAAAATTTACAAATATACAAACATAAAACAGAAAACAAACTAATACCTGAACAAATACAAATCAATACAAAACATGACACAATATTCAAAGCACTCAACATTGAAAATACACAGAAAACTAACACATACACCACAATCACACACAATAAAACCAACTTGAAATACCAGAAGCCAACAGGAAGCCACAATAATAATAGTCAACCAACAACACATATGTACTTCACCAGACAAAAAAACCGGAAGGCTGAGGATGGGTACAAGATAGTACCCGAAACATGTTCCAAATAGAAAAATAACATCTTGAGGTAAATTTATGTATAAATATTAAATGTATTATATACATCAAGAAACGGACTGTAGCAGAAAGTGATTGAAATATATATATATATATTGTTACAACACAAATAAGCCAACCCAACACCAGGGATGAACAAAACAATATTAAATCTAAAATAATACTTCATGTTAAATAAAAATGATTAATTAAATAAAATATAAAGAATATGTCTCGACAAACGATGACTTTGACCTAACCCAAGTGATTGACCCAACAAAAGGAAACAAACGAAGAATAAACAAGAATGTAACCCAAACCAAAGGAAGAGAGGAAAAAATCCAAAACCCAAACCAAGATGAAACAAGTTCATGGAATTAAACGACCCAATGTAACACGTCGAAATGTACCCAAAGAAGAGGATGGAAAAACCAAAGTATTTACCAAATACGATGAAAATGAAGAAGGAGGGAAATAGATAGAAATGAAAACCAATAATGATAAACAAACAAGTAATAAAGCATAGGAGAAGGAGAAATAAAGCACTCAAGAATAATATTGGAACCAAACCAATAATTACCCTATGAGAAAGGAAAAAGTAACTGTTATTACCCATTAATGGACAAAATGATCTAGGGAAGAAACCCTATTAAAAAAAAAAAAACACTAAAGGTTTAAAAGTGGAAAAATAACAGTGAATAAATATATGGTGAAAAATAGTATTAAGTATGAATTATAGAATAAGATATACTGAACACTGGAAAGTGATGATGACTTTATTATTTAAGAAAAGATATTTAAGAGATTTAAGTTTAATTATCACCGATAGTAATTAAAAGGGAGGATTCCAGGAAAGAATAAATTGAAGGTGTTGACATGGAGAGAATGTAAAAATTGTTTAAAAATTAAGAAATTAGATACAAATCAAAGACGCCCATGTTATAAGGGATAGTTATAAATTTCATAAAAGTGATGTTGTTTATCACAATAAAAATAATATGTATTGTAAACAAAAAATTAGCAAATAATAATAAGTTGGAAGGAAGTGATGATATTTCTCACTCAAAATAATAATTCTAATAACTTATAAAGAATTGTTCGTTTTAATGTTATGAATAGGATATGGCTGAAAGAAACTTGCAGCCCATAAGCCTAATTGTTATGTTTTAAATATTAAGATATAGAAAGCAATATTGACATGTAATCAAAACACCAACAGATTCAAAATACAACACAACCAATAATAATAATAAAGTAAAGCCCATTAGGCTGAAACGAAATGTGATTTAAATGAAATAAGTCAAATAACATAATGGCTACTCAGGCCTATGAAAGGGCATAACTGTCAGAACCAAACAACCAAAAATTATAACAAATTAACAAAGAAATTAGCAAATCTGAGGTGAAGGATTCACCAAGAATAAATTGTAAATCATTTGTAAAACAAAATATTATAATAAGCATTTGTATACAAAAAGAAATGTAATTAACAAACATTAACATAATCGTAAAAACATAAAATCTAAAATTACCCAAACTTGTGGGGTATCAAAATAATCTATGAAAGGAAATAAATACTATAGTGACAATATTTAATAACCAGGAAGGAAGACAGAGGAATAACAGCAATCAGAAGATATACGAAGAATTCGAATTTTGATAACAATACATCATCTCAAAATCAACCAATCAAAATCATGCAGTTACCATGGGAACAGCAGTTGAAGACTGAATTACTGTTGAATACCGTGAGACAGGAAGCGTCATTAAGAGAATACAGAAGCCAATGTTGGGAAGAACGTTTTCTGTTAAAATAATGTAAAAAGTAATTAAAGTTCCTAACCGTGACAGCATAAGAAGCAGACGACCATTTATAGCAGTCAACTCGAGATCCAAAGCAATTAAACGGAAAATTACCCGAAAAGAACATCCAGATACATTATGACAAAGATGCCCAACCCATTGAAGCCCCAAAATTAATGAAAACCGAACTTATTGTAGCCAAATCCTCCCCTACCAAACGAACGAAGACACCAAGTCATGCTGAGGTGTTAAGTACAATTAAATTACTTATTTTCCAAAACCCTAATCACTCTAAATTTTACTAAAGGTAAATTAATCTCACTATAAACAAATATTTCTCTTTCACAGATTATTTAAGTAAAATAAATGCTAAAAACTTGTTAACGTTAAATATAACCTATAAGTTAAACACGAACTTACAAAACACATTTACGACACCACAGAACCGATTGTAACATCACACATTATTATTTATGTACACGTAGAATAAGGTAATATATTTTTATTGTAACCATAGGAATTCTTTAGCTCATAGTCAGAAGAATCCACGATTTTGGAAACAAAAATAATTGTAATACTTCAAGGTACACAGCCATACGAAAAATAATTGTTTCCTTGATCGATTCGTCAAGCCCAGAGGACAAGAGTCTAATGTAATCAGTCGGTGCAAATTTATCATTATATAATTGTCAATGTGAATATTTTAATTATCACCTATTAAAAATAACTATTACAGGGAGTAACCGTCGTTATTATTTCATAGGGAGTGCTTTATATATTACTAGTGTTTAGTTAAGAATAGATTTGATGAGAAGCGAACAAGTTGTCATTTCCGCTGCAGCAGCGACAATTTTGACGGCTGTGCGAGCGGGAATTATTTGAATGCCCCGACCGTCACCGCTGATAACTCGTCAGACAATAATTTTAGTTGTTTTATATAACGACTTGGCGCCACCCGGGATTAACACACCCCTATAAGCAACAGGTAAGGTTACTGCCGTGTTATACAGGTGATTACCGCAACGCTACGGACATCGTTAGCTGTGAACACTAATGTAACGACCCCAGTGCGAGACGAACGCCCTAATTATTATTACACATACAAAATTGGTGTACATTTTACAGGTACGCACAACAAATATACATTACAGATTGATGAATCCAACGTGAGGCTTAAATTAAGAAGTACGCCCCTTATACACTCGTTACAGATTGGCGACCAACCGGTGAGGCTTTAAAAGAAGGCCAACGGCAACTATGAAGAGACATTCCATGGTTACTAGAAAGTACACTCAGAAAGGAATTGAAGGTGAAAGTCAACCAGAAGAGATGGAAGAAATCGAAGAAATGATCGGGGAGCTATTCGAAGAGGATCTTCAAGAAAACTAACCAGAAAATTCAACTCAACCAGAACCAGAAGTGGAAGTAATGGTCGGCGACCAACCAGACAAAACAACCGAAGGGGCAAGGATGGAGAACACGATGAGGATGATGATGGAACAAATAATATCAATGAAACTTCAAAGAAAACGAATGAAAAACTAGACCAAATGAATGAAGAAATGAGGAAACAAAGAGAAGAGAGGGAACAAAGGAAGCCGAGGGAAGAATATGATGAGTATTATAGGAAACAAAGAGAAGAGAAGGAACAAAGAAGACAAGACGAGGAAGAAGCGAAGGAACAAAGAAAGAAGCAGAAGGAAGAAGATTATAGGAAACAAAAAGAAGAAAGGGAAGAGGATTCCAGAAAGTTCAGAGAAGCCCTAGATAGAGATTCCAGAGAGTGGAGGGAGAGCATACGTAGTATTTTCAAACCATTGCATGAAACACTGTACCGCATTGCGGAAGATATCCAAGAAACGTGGAACAAGAACAGGGAACCGGTGGATGAGGAAATCAAAGAGACGGAGGAGGAAATAGAGTTTCGTGAAGCAGTCGAACAGACAAAAACAGGGATGAACAAGAGAGGGAAGAAACAAGTTACCCAGTAGATCAACTTCAGGAAACATTAGACAGTGATTTCAAACCATTGGATGAAACACCAGACACCATTTCTGAAGGTAGTAAGGAGATGGAAATCGTAGAAGAACCAAGTGTATTGTTTTCTGAAAATAAAGGTAACAATAACACTGAGAAAATCAAGCACATAAAAACCAACAATAGAAGAGGAAGAAAGAAGAACCGAATAATTAAGAAAACAGAGGAATTGGGAAGAGTGTATAAAAAGAAACCAGTAAAAACCAGAGAAGAATTAGAAATGATGAAGAGCGGACTCATTGACGTGTTTAATTTGCCCCTTACCTACCAACGCAAATTAATGAAGTATAAAGATTGTAGGAGGACCTCAACAGCAATTATAGAGGGAATCCACAACAAACTAGCAGAGAAAAATTCAGCAAATCTATGCTTAAATGGGAAATACAAGAAATAGAAAGGACCCACAACAAAATAGTGGTCACAAATTACGAAGGTTTCTAAAACACAGGAATCCACCAGCATTGGAAATGCAAAATAAAAAATTAATGATAACATTAATGAGGGATGTACCATTAACTCCTTTGATTAATAAACCACATCATGAAGTGAACGATGGAACCATGGATACAAATGAACAAATGATATTAGAAGAATCGTGGTACAAGATAGAAGATACCTATTTCACCAGCAAGGAAATAGTTATACACACCGAGATTATCCGAACCACAAGTGCAGAGGAACTGATGGACCATGGCTAAACTAAGCAAAGATACCACACACCAAGAAAAGGGACTGATCTTCAAATTACCGACCGGGCAAAACCCATAGAAAGAAAAAAGTATTAAAATTAAATGAAACCACTAAACAATCACCAAAACAAGAGGGTACAAGAAACGACTAAGACGAATTAAATGAGAAAAAAGTAAACCATAATAAATAAATTTAATAAATCATCCAGAATAAAGGTTTAACCAACTAACCTTTGAAGGAGTAGAGAAGCAGAACATCAAAATGTAGAATAATAAAGGAGAAGGCTTGAATAAGGAATGGAATTAATAAAATTGACTATGTATAAACCCAATATACTCTCAAACTCTAATACTCCTATATTAATTTCAACAAACGAAATTATATATCATCCAGAATAAATGTTCAACCATCTGACATTTGAAGGAGTAGAGGAGAAAGCCAACAAAGAGTGAAATATATAAGAGAAGGTAATAACAAGGAAAGAAAAGGAAAAGATTAACTTACAAAAAAGTATAAACAACAGGGACCAGTATAGAGTACAAAATATACCCTGTGTTATCACAAAAGAAATGGTAATAATACTTACCAAATAAGTAATATAAATACAAGAAAAATAAAGGGAGTTTACAACCAAGCTTCAATAAAAAAGTTTTATGAAGAAGAATAGAAATGAAATAAACAAATTTCAAAATTCAAAAAGGTTGGTAAGAGAAAGTGGTAATGACGAAATAACTTAGGCTAACACATATTTCAGATTAAACCAACTGATTTTAATGAATGTTAAAAGACACTGAAAAAATAGGTTTTAAAATATATATATCCCTCAGATTTAACTAACATAAAATATCATCTAACCTATCAAGTATTATAATAATTAAGGTAGCCCTTTCTGCTCATCCACGCTCACACTCGATTTAATGCTTTACCCCTTGATATTTCATATTTGATTCACGGTAATAGTATTTAATTCATGTTTTAATTCACTGTTCACTGCCGACCGAACACGTGTTTCTGTTATCCGATTCCCATTTTAAAGATTACGTATTTAATTAATCACTCCAGGTCACTGCACCAACTGCCCGTCAATCACGGTAATATGGTTATTAATTTCTTGGGTCCCGGTCGGTCCTATTGAATTAATTACATTTTATGAGAACTCGACCAACCGGGCCCGAAACGAAACTGTAGGTGTCTGTAGCGGTACTCTGTTTCTCGTAGACTGCATGACGTGGACTGTGAGCGGGAGGAAGCTGCTGTTCACTGCCACCTGATTTCGTTGTCGTTAAAAGTTGATTTGCTGTGGCTTATGAGCTATGAATATAACACATAGTGTGTTTTTTCCCTGTGTTGGCTGATGATATAAGGCGCTGCTACACTGACGTCATTAACACGGAGGCAGTCCTTAGCTCCATTTCCTGTAGCTTGGCTGGTTGATGTTACAAACTGTTCGCTCCAGCGCCGTTTGTTTCTCTCGGCGTCCCAACAGCGCGCATACTTGAGCCGTTGAGTGCGTGCACCGTCACATTTATACAGAGTTCTGAGAAATTTAGGGTGGCACAAATTCCTTGCCTGGTTACACAACAGAAACTGCGTCTTGTCTTTGTTCTAACACTGTTCTCTTGCCACGTGGTCTGTTACAATGGAATGAACGTTTGTCGTAAAATAAAACTTTCACAATATTTTTTCCAAAACCCCAAAAAATGAAATAACTAAAAATACAAATACCCCATAACCGCAATAGATATAATGACCCAATTTTGACACGTTACAATACCCCCCCAATGAGAATTCTTTTGTCCAAAACAGAAGAAATCTCATTGATAAAACCCTTAAGAGGAGCGGTGAGGAACTGGTGCCATCAACCCCCTTGTTCTTACTCTTCATGGGTACATGACCCCCTGGCTTGGCGACTATGGACGCATCTGAACGAGATCACTGGACTTCTCCGTAAGAGATCCCAACACCGAAAAATCGAACAGACAAGTACCACAGCACACCTCACCTTCTAACATGCTACCCCCCAAAATCCTCAATCCCTTATTTTGTCCCACTCGTCAAAACGTTTATCCCACTTTTGTTCCATTGCTATTAAAAAATTCATCACATCCTCCCATTAACGCTCCCTTTTTATTACCCCCACACTGTCGTCATCATTATCACTAGGCCTATTTACTGCCTTATTTTCTACCACTATTACTTCGACTATCTTACCTTTACCATTGGTCATCTCACTATGTTTATTGATTTCTGCAAATATTCCTTCCTCTTGTTCTTCCATTCGCGTTAACCTATCATCTAAATTACCCCATTCCTCGTCTGTCATCTCACCCACAACACCTCGAAATTCATTCTGCCACTCATCCCACGCAAAATCACTATCATTACTTTGTATTATAGACATGTTTAAAGTTTATGTATACAACACTTTATATATAAAAAATCACTTTTTTCCTATAATCAAACGCCTAATACTACTGTGAATCACAACACAAACATAACCTACTCACACGTAAATACGTACTCTAAATATTGTTTACCAATTCGTCATTACCACATCCTATTTTCTGTGCATTAAAATAGGTCTATCTCGTATAAATAAAATTAAACGAAAATCCTGGCAGGCGAAAGCCATTTGTGACAATAAAAAAGAGAAGCCGAAATATATTAATACATAAAATACACTACCAAGACTTACCTGTACTCAGCCGCAACTACTTACCATACTCAAATTTTATCAGAAGATCAGGGTCGCCACGATTATTTTTTATAGGCTAAAATATCGAAAACCTTTACACTCCACCTTAAATAAAAAGGACAATTTTGCAATCTGACCACACCCAATTAATAATTCAGAAGGATTCCGGAACGTTTAGACGAATTTTGCAACACAGAAATGAGAAAGTGGTAATGACGAAATAACTTAGGCTAACACATATTTCAAATTAAACCAACTGATTTTAATGAATGTTAAAAGACACTGAAAAAATAGGTTTTAAAATATACATGTATCCCTCAGATTTAACTAACATAAAATATCATCTAACCTATCAAGTATTATAATAATTAAGGTAACCCTTTCTGCTCATCCACACTCACACTCGATTTAATGCTTTACCCCTTGATATTTCATATTTGATTCACGGTAATAGTATTTAATTCATGTTTTAATTCACTGTTCACTGCCAACCGAACACGTGTTTCTGTTATCCGATTCCCACTTTAAAGATTACGTATTTAATTAATCACTCCAGGTCACTGCACCAACTGCCCGTCAATCACGGTAATATGGTTATTAATTTCTTGGGTCCCGGTCGGTCCTATTGAATTAATTACATTTTATGAGAACTCGACCAACCGGGCCCAAAACGAAACTGTAGGTGTCTGTAGCGGTACTCTGTTTCTCGTAGACTGCATGACGTGGACTGTGAGCGGGAGGAAGCTGCTGTTCACTGCCACCTGATTTCGTTGTCGTTAAAAGTTGATTTGCTGTGGCTTATGAGCTATGAATAAAACACAATGTGTTTTTTCCCTGTGTTGGCTGATGATATAAGGCGCTGCTAGACTGACGTCATTAACACGGAGGCAGTCCTTAGCTCCATTTCCTGTAGCTTGGCTGGTTGATGTTACAAACTGTTTGCTCCAGCGCCATTTTTTACAGCGCCGTTTGTTTCTCTCGGCGTCCCAACAGCGCGCATACTTGAGCCGTTGAGTGCGTGCACCGTCACATTTATACAGAGTTCTGAGAAATTCAGGGTGGCACAAATTCCTTGCCTGGTTACACAACAGAAACTGCGTCTTGTCTTTGTTCTAACACTGTTCTCTTGCCACGTGGTCTGTTACAATGGAATGAACGTTTGTCGTAAAATAAAACTTTCACAATATTTTTTCCAAAACCCCAAAAAATGAAATAACTAAAAATACAAATACCCCATAACCGCAATAGATATAATGACCCAATTTTGACACGTTACAATACCCCCCCAATGAGAATTCTTTTGTCCAAAACAGAAGAAATCTCATTGATAAAACCCTTAAGAGGAGCGGTGAGGAACTGGTGCCATCAACCCCCTTGTTCTTACTCTTCATGGGTACATGACCCCCTGGCTTGGCTACTATGGACGCATCTGAACGAGATCACTGGACTTCTCCGTAAGAGATCCCAACACCGAAAAATCGAACAGACAAGTACCACAGCACACCTCACCTTCTAACATGCTACCCCCCAAAATCCTCAATCCCTTATTTTGTCCCACTCGTCAAAACGTTTATCCCACTTTTGTTCCATTGCTATTAAAAAATTCATCACATCCTCCCATTAACGCTCCCTTTTTATTACCCCCACACTGTCGTCATCATTATCACTAGGCCTATTTACTGCCTTATTTTCTACCACTATTACTTCGACTATCTTACCTTTACCATTGGTCATCTCACTATGTTTATTGATTTCTGCAAATATTCCTTCCTCTTGTTCTTCCATTCGCGTTAACCTATCGTCTAAATTACCCCATTCCTCGTCTGTCATCTCACCCACAACACCTCGAAATTCATTCTGCCACTCATCCCACGCAAAATCACTATCATTACTTTGTATTATAGGCATGTTTAAAGTTTATGTATACAACACTTTATATATAAAAAACCACTTTTTTCCTATAATCAAACGCCTAATACTACTGTGAATCACAACACAAACATAACCTACTCACATGTAAATACGTACTCTAAATATTGTTTACCAATTCGTCATTACCACATCCTATTTTCTGTGCATTAAAATAGGTCTATCTCGTATAAATAAAATTAAACGAAAATCCTGGCAGGCGAAAGCCATTTGTGACAATAAAAAAGAGAAGCCGAAATATATTAATACATAAAATACACTACCAGGACTTACCTGTACTCAGCCGCAACTACTTACCATACTCAAATTTTATCAGAAGATCAGGGTCGCCACGATTATTTTTTATAGGCTAAAATATCGAAAACCTTTACACTCCACCATAAATAAAAAGGACAATTTTGCAATCTGACCACACCCAATTAATAATTCAGAAGGATTCCGGAACGTTTAGACGAATTTTGCAACACAGAAATGAGAAAGTGGTAATGACGAAATAACTTAGGCCAACACATATTTCAAATTAAACCAACTGATTTTAATGAATGTTAAAAGACACTGAAAAAATAGGTTTTAAAATATACATTTATCCCTCAGATTTAACTAACATAAAATATCATCTAACCTATCAAGTATTATAATAATTAAGGTAACCCTTTCTGCTCATCCACACTCACACTCGATTTAATGCTTTACCCCTTGATATTTCATATTTGATTCACGGTAATAGTATTTAATTCATGTTTTAATTCACTGTTCACTGCCGACCGAACACTTGTTTCTGTTATCCGATTCCCACTTTAAAGATTACATATTTAATTAATCACTCCAGGTCACTGCACCAACTGCCCGTCAATCACGGTAATATGGTTATTAATTTCTTGGGTCCCGGTCGGTCCTATTGAATTAATTACATTTTATGAGAACTCGACCAACCGGGCCCAAAACGAAACTGTAGGTGTCTGTAGCGGTACTCTGTTTCTCGTAGACTGCATGACGTGGACTGTGAGCGGGAGGAAGCTGCTGTTCACTGCCACCTGATTTCGTTGTCGTTAAAAGTTGATTTGCTGTGGCTTATGAGCTATGAATATAACACATAGTGTGTTTTTTCCCTGTGTTGGCTGATGATATAAGGCGCTGCTAGACTGCGTCATTAACACGGAGGCAGTCCTTAGCTCCATTTCCTGTAGCTTGGCTGGTTGATGTTACAAACTGTTCGCTCCAGCGCCGTTTGTTTCTCTCGGCGTCCCAACAGCGCGCATACTTGAGCCGTTGAGTGCGTGCACCGTCACATTTATACAGAGTTCTGAGAAATTTAGGGTGGCACAAATTCCTTGCCTGGTTACACAACAGAAACTGCGTCTTGTCTTTGTTCTAACACTGTTCTCTTGCCACGTGGTCTGTTACAATGGAATGAACGTTTGTCGTAAAATAAAACTTTCACAATATTTTTTCCAAAACCCCAAAAAATGAAATAACTAAAAATACAAATACCCCATAACCGCAATAGATATAATGACCCAATTTTGACACGTTACAATACCCCCCCAATGAGAATTCTTTTGTCCAAAACAGAAGAAATCTCATTGATAAAACCCTTAAGAGGAGCGGTGAGGAACTGGTGCCATCAACCCCCTTGTTCTTACTCTTTATGGGTACATGACCCCCTGGCTTGGCGACTATGGACGCATCTGAACGAGATCACTGGACTTCTCCGTAAGAGATCCCAACACCGAAAAATCGAACAGACAAGTACCACAGCACACCTCACCTTCTAACATGCTACCCCCCAAAATCCTCAATCCCTTATTTTGTCCCACTCGTCAAAACGTTTATCCCACTTTTGTTCCATTGCTATTAAAAAATTCATCACATCCTCCCATTAACGCTCCCTTTTTATTACCCCCACACTGTCGTCATCATTATCACTAGGCCTATTTACTGCCTTATTTTCTACCACTATTACTTCGACTATCTTACCTTTACCATTGGTCATCTCACTATGTTTATTGATTTCTGCAAATATTCCTTCCTCTTGTTCTTCCATTCGCGTTAACCTATCGTCTAAATTACCCCATTCCTCGTCTGTCATCTCACCCACAACACCTCGAAATTCATTCTGCCACTCATCCCACGCAAAATCACTATCATTACTTTGTATTATAGGCATGTTTAAAGTTTATGTATACAACACTTTATATATAAAAAACCACTTTTTTCCTATAATCAAACGCCTAATACTACTGTGAATCACAACACAAACATAACCTACTCACATGTAAATACGTACTCTAAATATTGTTTACCAATTCGTCATTACCACATCCTATTTTCTGTGCATTAAAATAGGTCTATCTCGTATAAATAAAATTAAACGAAAATCCTGGCAGGCGAAAGCCATTTGTGACAATAAAAAAGAGAAGCCGAAATATATTAATACATAAAATACACTACCAGGACTTACCTGTACTCAGCCGCAACTACTTACCATACTCAAATTTTATCAGAAGATCAGGGTCGCCACGATTATTTTTTATAGGCTAAAATATCGAAAACCTTTACACTCCACCATAAATAAAAAGGACAATTTTGCAATCTGACCACACCCAATTAATAATTCAGAAGGATTCCGGAACGTTTAGACGAATTTTGCAACACAGAAATGAGAAAGTGGTAATGACGAAATAACTTAGGCTAACACATATTTCAAATTAAACCAACTGATTTTAATGAATGTTAAAAGACACTGAAAAAATAGGTTTTAAAATATACATTTATCCCTCAGATTTAACTAACATAAAATATCATCTAACCTATCAAGTATTATAATAATTAAGGTAACCCTTTCTGCTCATCCACACTCACACTCGATTTAATGCTTTACCCCTTGATATTTCATATTTGATTCACGGTAATAGTATTTAATTCATGTTTTAATTCACTGTTCACTGCCGACCGAACACGTGTTTCTGTTATCCGATTCCCACTTTAAAGATTACGTATTTAATTAATCACTCCAGGTCACTGCACCAACTGCCCGTCAATCACGGTAATATGGTTATTAATTTCTTGGGTCCCGGTCGGTCCTATTGAATTAATTACATTTTATGAGAACTCGACCAACCGGGCCCAAAACGAAACTGTAGGTGTCTGTAGCGGTACTCTGTTTCTCGTAGACTGCATGACGTGGACTGTGAGCGGGAGGAAGCTGCTGTTCACTGCCACCTGATTTCGTTGTCGTTAAAAGTTGATTTGCTGTGGCTTATGAGCTATGAATATAACACATAGTGTGTTTTTTCCCTGTGTTGGCTGATGATATAAGGCGCTGCTAGACTGACGTCATTAACACGGAGGCAGTCCTTAGCTCCATTTCCTGTAGCTTGGCTGGTTGATGTTACAAACTGTTCGCTCCAGCGCCGTTTGTTTCTCTCGGCGTCCCAACAGCGCGCATACTTGAGCCGTTGAGTGCGTGCACCGTCACATTTATACAGAGTTCTGAGAAATTTAGGGTGGCACAAATTCCTTGCCTGGTTACACAACAGAAACTGCGTCTTGTCTTTGTTCTAACACTGTTCTCTTGCCACGTGGTCTGTTACAATGGAATGAACGTTTGTCGTAAAATAAAACTTTCACAATATTTTTTCCAAAACCCCAAAAAATGAAATAAATAAAAATACAAATACCCCATAACCGCAATAGATATAATGACCCAATTTTGACACGTTACAAACTGATAATTTCATAAAAAACTATGCTAGTGTTTTATCAAAATGATCAGTTTTGAAGTAGAGGCATTATGCTACAACACAAATAAGCCAACCCAACACCAGGGATGAACAAAACAATATTAAATCTAAAATAATATTTCATGTTAAATAAAAATGATTAATTTAAATAAAATATAAAGAATATGTCTCGACAAACGACGACTTTGACCTACCCCAAGTGATTGACCCAACAAAAGGAAACAAACGAAGAAGGGATCCACGAAGAATAAACAAGAATGTAACCCAAACCAAAGGAAGAGAGGAAAAAATCCAAAACCCAAACCAAGATGAAACAAGTTCATGGAATTAAACGACCCAATGTAACACGTCGAAATGTACCCAAAGAAGAGGATGGAAAAACCAAAGTATTTACCAAATACGATGAAAATGAAGAAGGAGGGAAATAGATAGAAATGAAAACCAATAATGATACACAAACAAGTAATAAAGCATAGGAGAAGGAGAAATAAAGCACTCAAGAATAATATTGGAACCAAACCAATAATTACCCTATGAGAAAGGAAAAAATAACTGTTATTACCCATTAATGGACAAAATGATCTAGGGAAGAAACCCTATTAAAAAAAAAACACTAAAGGTTTAAAAGTGGAAAAATAATAGTGAATAAATATATGGTGAAAAATAGTATTAAGTATGAATTATAGAATAAGATATACTGAACACTGGAAAGTGATGATGACATTATTATTTAAGAAAAGATATTTAAGAGATTTAAGTTTAATTATAACCAATAGTAATTAAAAGGGAGGATTCCAGGAAAGAATAAATTGAAGGTGTTGACATGGAGAGAATGTAAAAATTGTTTAAAAATTAAGAAATTAGATACAAATCAAAGACACCCATGTTATAAGGGATAGTTATAAATTTCATAAAAGTGATGTTGTTTATCACAATAAAAATAATATGTATTGTAAACAAAAAATTAGCAAATAATAATAAGTTGGAAGGAAGTGATGATATTTCTCACTCAAAATAATAATTCTAATAACTTATAAAGAATTGTTCGTTTTAATGTTATGAATAGGATATGGCTGAAAGAAACTTGCAGCCCATAAGCCTAATTGTTATGTTTTAAATATTAAGATATAGAAAGCAATATTGACATGTAATCAAAACACCAACAGATTCAAAATACAACACAACCAATAATAATAATAAAGTAAAGCCCATTAGGCTGAAACAAAATGTGATTTAAATGAAATAAGTCAAATAACATAATGGCTACTCAGGCCTATGAAAGGGCATAACCGACAGAACCAAACAACCAAAAATTATAACAAATTAACAAAGAAATTAGCAAATCTGAGGTGAAGGATTCACCAAGAATAAATTGTAAATCATTTGTAAAACAAAATATTATAATAAGCATTTGTATACAAAAAGAAATGTAATTAACAAACATTAACATAATTGTAAAAACATAAAATCTAAAATTACCCAAACTTGTGGGGTATCAAAATAATCTATGAAAGGAAATAAATACTATAGTGACAATATTTAATAACCAGGAAGGAAGACAGAGGAATAACAGCAATCAGAAGATATACGAAGAATTCGAATTTTGATAACAATACATCATCTCAAAATCAACCAATCAAAATCATGCAGTTGCCATGGGAACGGCAGTTGAAGACTGAATTACCGTTGAATACCGTGAGACAGGAAGCGTCATTAAGAGAATACAGAAGCCAATGTTGGGAAGAACGTTTTTCTGTTAAAATAATGTAAAAAGTACCTAACCATGACAGCATAAGAAGCAGACGACCATTTATAGCAGTCAACTCGAGATCCAAGGCAATTAAACGGAAAATTACCTGAAAAGAACATCCAGATACATTATGAAAAAGACGCCCAACCCATTGAAGCCCCAAAATTAATGAAAACCGAACTTATTGCAGCCAAATCCTACCCGACCAAACGAACGAAGACACCATGTCATGCTGAGGTGTTAAGTACAATTAAATTACTTATTTTCCAAAACCCTAATCACTCTAAATTTTACTAAAGGTAAATTAATATCACTATAAACAAATATTTCTCTTTCACAGATTATTTAAGTAAAATAAATGCTAAAAACTTGTTAACGTTAAATATAACCTATTAGTTAAACACGAACTTACAAAACACATTTACGACACCACAGAACCGATTGTAACATCACACATTATTATTTATGTACACGTAGAATAAGGTAATATATTTTTATTGTAACCATAGGAATTCTTTAGCTCATAGTCACAAGAATCCACAATTTTGGAAACAAAAATAATTGTAATACTTCAAGGTACACAGCCATACGAAAAATAATTGTTTCCTTGATCGATTCGTCAAGCCCAGAGGACAAGAGTCTAATGTAATCAGTCGGTGCAAATTTATCAGTATATAATTGTCAGTGTGAATATTTTAATTATCACCTATTAAAAATAACTATTACAGGGCGTAACCGTCGTTATTATTTCATAGGGAGTGCTTTATATATTACTAGTGTTTAGTTAAGAATAGATTTGACGAGAAGCGAACAAGTTGTCATTTGCGCAGCAGCAGTGACAATTTAGACGGCTGTGCGAGCGGGAATTATTTGAATGCCCCGACCGTCACCGCTGATAACTCGTCAGACAATAATTTTAGTTGTTTTATACAACGACTTGGCGCCACCCGGGATTAACACACCCCTATAAGCAACAGGTAAGCTTACTGCCGTGTTATACAGGTGATTACCGCAACGCTACGGACATCGTTAGCCGCGAACACTAATGTAACGACCCCGGTGCGAGACGAACGCCCTAATTATTAATACACATACAAAATTGGTGTACATTTTACAGGTACGCACAACAAATATACGTTACAGATTGACGACTCCAACGTGAGGCTTAAATTAAGAAGTACGCCCCTTATACACTCGTTACAATATATATATAAGATTTACCATAGTAATTCAACCACGGAAATGATTGATTGTATTTTTTCTATTTTATGTAATTGTCAAAAAAGTAAGACGAACAGTAAATCTATTTGTTCCATCATATAAAATGTTTTAGCTGTAAATTATTACGCCATAACCACTTCCTAGTATTCTGTGCGGACAACCTCGTCTAACGTTCTAGGGGTTTTCTGAGTTTTAAGGTTAGTCAGATAGCGGGATTTTTATAAGGGCAAGAGTGTTTAAGTTTACATATTTATCTAAAAAATATGTTGGCGACCTGGGCAGTTTAATAAGGTAAGTTTAACGGGGACTATGACGGTAAGTAAAAATCTGGCAGCGGTGAGTATTATGATGAGGGTAGTATTTTAAAATGGTAAAAGAGAAGTACCTTTACAATTGGCAGATGGTTTTAACATCAGTAGTGAATCTGTAACAGACGTCAACATACGGATTTAGAGAAATACATATGATACCACTGTGTGATGAATAAATAGAAAACGACTAGGACTTGCCTTATAGAAAAACAAAAGTAAAACTGCATGTCCACACGACATTGAACGATGTAGTAAGTGTGCAACCTAGCTACGAAATCCAGTCTGCACTGCTCCATTTCTCAAATGCAAATGATTGTAATGCAAACCACTTCCTCCTCCTCCTCTTCGACTGCACCGTAACAAGTGGGCAACAAGTTAGGTAAGTTCCAAATGATGTGTCAAACAGTCAACTGTATTTTTAGAAACAAGGTACAAAATTAAAGTTTTACAAAGTCATGGCAGTCCCTGTACTGTCCTATGTGTGTGAATTATGGACAACAGCCAAATAACAACATTGTAATATAGAGGCTTCAGCAATGGCGTTCTTAAGAGGAGTTAGAAGTGTTATAAACTTGACCGTATAAGAAATGAGAGAAGAGTTACAAGTGTTTAACTTGAATGAAAAGTTAAAAGATTACAATCAACAGCGGAAGAAACACTTAGAAGAAATGTCAGATTCCAGACTGGCCAAGGAAGTCTGGAAATACAAAACCATAAGACACAGGTGTGTGGGTAGACCCAGGAAGAGATGGCTGAAGAATTTTTGAAGGCGGAACAGGCAGCACCTTGTCTATGCCGTGTTGTGAAGATGATGATGATGATGACATATCAAGCATGTCAGTAAATCAGCGTGATTTCTATGCTACCAGTTGATCTCGTATTTTAACACATTCCTGTTACTGATTGTTTCCATGTTAAGGGTATATAACTCACATATGTTGGAAATTTGGATCCCCACGCCAATCCCCTTCCTCCACACACCATCCCCACTAAACCTTCCAAACAAAAACCGTTACGAGTTACTGGCCAGTCTGTCTCAAACTGCTGACGAAGGCGAACACCACGCCGAAACGAGTACGGAAAGAAAAACAAGTAAGTTTCACAAGTGAAAGTTCTATATTATTTAGTACCATGAAAAAAGAGAAAAAAGAAGATGAACAATCAAACAACTATATTATATACATCATGAAACAGACTGTAGCAAAAAGTGTTTGAACACACACACACACACACACACACAGTACCAATTTAAACAGTTGTAGTAAATGTGTATAGTTTGTTTTTGTTTATACTACTCTAAAGGCAGTATTCCATTGGGAAAATTAATAATTTCTTTTTCGTACATATTTTATTGTTAACAGAAGCACAGGTGTAGTTTAGATGTAAATATAAATGTTAGGCTTTGCCTTATTTAAATCAAAAGGAAGACTGTTGCAACTAATTGTTGGTAAGTAATATTTATTTTGTTACAGTATTATTTGCAAGACATCACTACAATTATAAAGGATGAAATTGTTTTAGAAGAAGTGGAAAAAGAGGAGAATACACAAGAGGTGAAGTTTTTTTTTAATATACAATCAATCTTCCATCAATAAGTAGGTGAACATGTGAGTTAACTATATGAAAAATATATTGTACTAACCGTCTGTGACTTCTTGTATGATGTCCTTTCTTATTGCGACATGTTTCGAGACACTTGTCTCATTTTCAAAGCATAAAACATTTAGCACATATCATTCACTGATATACTTGTCAAACGTTAAAACCATAAATAGCACAATTTAACATATAAACTATATACTTTTTGTAACATGAATCGGGCAAACAGTGTACACTGCGCAGTGACCCACCGCACATTAACAGGTTTATTCCTACTAAAATATGAACATGTGAGATTCATGGTAGAGCAGTCTTCCATTGAAGGCTGTCACTTAATTAACAAAATATTTTTGAAGTTGATCATTTGTAGTTGAAAATTAGGTTCAGTCTTAAAACATGGATACACCTTAGATGTCTTGCATTGGTGGTGTCACCCAACAAGTTAAGTGCTAGTTGATTGGGGTTGGTGATTCAATTTCACTTGCTAGTTTATACAATAACATTGAATTGCCTATACCAGTGAAAGTCTTGAATGTTGTTTCTACATTATTGTTCGTTTTGAACAATGGGTAGGTTGATGATTGTTATCAACAGTTAATTTGGATACATTGTCATATTATGTTAATAACTGAATGGACGAATTGAGTTTTGTTTTTACTCGACCTTTTTTGGCATTTGTCTTTCTGTCTGATAGGGTATGTCTCACAATTACTTTTCAACGCATCAACTTATTTTCGTAAACCTTGGGCTGTGTGTCTGTGCCTCTACCCTAAAGAACCCTATTATTTTTTACACTGATCTCACAAAATGTAGGTGGGCAGGTAGCAAAAATGTGTGTGGGTGAAAGTTTCAAAAAAAAATTATAAAAGTTTATTTGAATTTTCAAATTATATGAGAACCTTAACCATTATGAATTTAGCTTCATTTTTAAAAATCTCAAAATGTTGGAATGCCAAAGGCCAAATACTGCAGGAAAATTCTGTTAAAATTCCAAAAATTCAAAGGGATTCTTGGACGTGTGGCATTTGCATATTAAGAGGAGTATTAACTAAAATCTGAATGTAGTGGTGAGCTTTAGAAATTTAAATATTTTGGAATACAAATTTTTCAACACAGCACTCTAGAATGGAATCAACAATTTATAAAAATCCAGTTAGGGGCAGACTAAAGAATATTTTAACACAAATTAGATTATTTAGAATTTTTAGCCTGTATTGTATTCTTATTATACACTTGTTACTTTTCTGAACAAATCATAGCAGGGTACTTGGAATTTTCTTTTAATTGAAAATGATCTAATATAATAGTTAATTCAGTAATAAATGTACTTCATTAAAATAGTGAGCAAGTTCTGCAGGTCAGAAAGCATATTAGTGTTGTTACATGTCTCATAGTTGTCTCTCACGTGTCCAAACAGGTTTTATGATTGAGAGAGGCTTACACAGAGTTGACTGTCTGGCAACTATTATGTTTTTTAGTCATATGATAGCTCATTTTGTTGAACGTAGCAAACTGATTGCAAAACTATACATACAGGAGAAGTGCCACTGGATGTAAGGATGTTACAGCATATCATTTCAAATAGGTTTATATGTCTTCATTTCAGATAATATACTGAGCTCCCACTGTTTTTGTGAAGTGTATAAGTTGTGTATTGTCTAGGCACTTCATTCCTCCAATTTCGTGTACTGACTACTGCCCATTTTCCTGCTGCTCAACTCTGGACCTGCAATCTCTTTGTAGATGGCCAGGTTCCCCACATGTAAAATATGTCAGTCTTTTATTGTTTCTTTCTTCATACTGTTGTGCGAAACTTTGGCTCTCTGTCCCTTGTTGTTTCTCTTCATCATGTGTGTCATCACAATCTTTTAGTGTGCACAGTCTTTGATTTGCCCAACTAGACTTGGCAGCCTCAAACTGTAGAGGATGGACAAGGGCGTCTGCATTATTCTGGTATCTTTCTATTTGTAACATTTCTTGTAGTTCACTATCACTGACACTGACAGTAAATATCTTAATATTGCAGATATTATTGAAAAATTCTGTGGTGCTTGAGGATAGGCCAGTCTAACTCGTAAGTCAATACTTGCTTCAAACTGTTGACAACTCTCTCTGGATGCTGTCACCTTGCTCTTAACTGAGCGCAGTACACATCACGCAGATGTTAATCATGATACTGTAATTCTAGAGCTGTAATCAGTTCTACATAAGAGCTCTGGCTGTCAGGTGACACTTTCTGTAGTAGCTCTATAGCAGGTCACTTGAAGCGAGAACAAGTGAAACCAATGATGTATGCTTGTGACTTCAAATTGCTGAAGATACGTTGTCTAGGGAGTGCTTCCGTGAAATGGTGGAGCCTTGACATGAATTGGCCCCACTGCAGGCAATGCAACTTTCTCTTATATCTTATTTTTTATCTTTTTTGGACTTTACCATTGGTACAGTCTGTTCAGGAATTTGATTGGAAACACAGGGTTTTGTTTAGCTGTACATCTTCTGTTTTTACCCGTTCTTTTATGTTTGTAATTCACTCCTCCACTACAGATAATCTTACCTCTTGCCCATTGAGATCACCGTGTAATTCACCCATGTCTCCACATCGTAGACTCAACTCTGCAATAGTATGCTCTTGCAAATGTCTTTGTTCCTATATCAGTGATTTTGTGTGTTCTGTTTCTTGCTTACTTTCTTCTGTTTGTCATTCTCTGTCAAGCAGAGATACTTTTTATGATTCCTCTGCTTCTCAATGTTTTTCATCCAGTTATTTCTGTTTTTTTCTGCCTTATGGTGTCATAATTTCTCTGCTTCTTCTGCCTCATGTCATTATTGTACCTCCATTTGCAATAGCAGCACTTGGAAAGTTTGCATCATTTGACTAGTATCCATTGTTTTTCAGTTACCACTAACTCGACTCTTCTACAAAGTGTTTGCTGTTTTTAGTGCTGTATTTAGATCTATTCCACTTCCGACCCAAATGTTATGACAATCTCAGGGTCGTCTTGTCAGTGGAAACAGATTAACTGACACCAGATGAAGTCACTAATTATACTTTTAATTAGAAGCAAACAGCAGTTAGGAATATCTTCATGCCTGAAAGCGAACAAGAGGCCGGGCAGAATATGTATGTTGACATATGTGTGTAAAGGTCAACAATTTAGTTGAGTTACAAACATCAACAGAGACAGATTAATTATTTAGTATAAACTGTATTAAAAGCTCAGGAGATTGTTAAAAGTAGTAGCATCATTAATAAATCTACTACATTCCAATAATGTATAGCCCGGCTACTTATTCTATACGAAACCTATACATCGCATAGAATTGAGCACCACAATGTGTTTGGGCCTGATTAGTTGAAAAATTGGAAGTGAATTAAAAATTGTAAAAATTGAATTGCTGGTTGAATAAAGCTAGTAAATAGTGGTGTACACAGGTCTAGTTGGGTAAATCGGCTGTTTTGATATTGTGAGATTGGAATGGAAGATTATTTTTTATTGCGGGTTTATGCACTAGTAAATTTGTAAACAATTCTTGATACTGTTGACATAGTAATTGATTGTGATAAAATTTTGTATTAATTACACACACACACACACACACACAAAATGATACAAATTAACAAATATGGTGGACTCATTAACTTCAGATATTGGTAATTCAATACGCAGTATCGTTGTAAAAATGTCCCAAAAAGAGATGTAAGAGGCCATGTAAGCGATGATAAAAAGCAACTAAATAAGCACGATAAACAACTACAATAGCATGACTAAAAACAAGGGGAATTCATAAGAAGACAACTTGAGGGTTTTGGAAAAAACATTAACAACTAAAAACAGAATTCTCGTAGACACATTTGAAACATAAATAATCTTCACTGAAATAAAACTGGATGAAAATTATTTAGCACATGAACAAAAGTGTACGGAACATGAAAATAAACTGATAGAAATTGACCAGACTCTGCATGAACACAAACACAAACATACACAGTTACAAAAACGTATTAAAAATTTAGAATTGGGTGGTACAGAACAGGGTAATCAGATCACCTATGTATACCATAACATATCGGACATCATCACAGTAATAAAATAAGGTAGAATTAGGTGGGACGGTCAGGTGCATAGAATTATAGAGGAAAGGGCAGTGAAGAAAGTATTCATTCGAGGACCAGGAGAAGAAGAGCAGAAGGAAGATGGGTGGATGATGTAGATGAGACTTAAGATGACTGAGGGCAGATGGAGTACTCCAGTTTCGATCCGCTCTTCCAAAAATTACATCCATTTTAGGCTCAATAACTGAATGGAAAATTCTGTAACAGAAGGTGGCGAAGAGTCACACAGGATAGAGAGGAGTGGAGGCATGTTGTTCTGGAGGCCAGAACTTTTCATGAGTTGTAGTACCATGGAGTAAGTAAGTATACCATAAAATGGACAAATCAACTCAACATCTAAAGTTCTACGCGGATGAAAATGACAACCCATCAGAGTTCCTGAGGCAATATGAAAGGACGATAGACACTTGGAAATCAGTTGACTGAGCAGGACATAATAAACTTCATTACAAATTATTGTAAAGAGTCAGTGGCACCTCATGGTGGTAGGACACATGGCCGTGCTCATTTGCAAGTTGAAAACTGTAGCGCTTTGTGCATGACATCTCTGTCGAAGCAAACACACTGCGCCTACATCAGCACACAACCACTACATAAAATGTTCCCGATTTTTACTAATAATTTCCTCTTATCACTCTTTAACTTATATTAATATACTTCTATTATTACTGGAACATTAAACCAACTTTATAGCTCAGTATTGACATTGGGTAGCATGTAAGAAGGCGTACATTATATTTGTGAACCAACAAAACTAACAATTAAGGCGTACTCATGATGGAAAAGGTGCTAAAATTATCTTGATGTTCTGTTTACATATTTTCAAGAGAGAATATATTTAAACCTAAGTTAACATTATTTATGTAAATTATTAACAGATAGGCTTACCTGAAATGTACTGACATTGCTGTACTAATGGTGACCTTGAGCATCTTTTTGAACCATTTTCTTTGATTCTTGATTACTTACCCTCTTGAGTAACCAGATTTGTTTAGATGCCACACTCTGATGTATGTGCACACTAGTATCAAACAAATCACTGCTTCATCAGGAATGTTAAGTCCTTGAAGCTTATCATTTGATGGATAAGCTTGAAGTATATTCGATGGATTTTACTTTTGTATCACACCATTCTCCAGCACTTGTCAGTTTGCCCATGAAACTTTATAAAACTTTCTTCAATTAGTTTTGCACAGTGGAATTATTGTTCACTATGAACTGGAAGGCCTTCTTTTGATACAATTTGCAGAACTTATTCCACAGAAATTACTTGTTTTCACAAAGAGTACTGCTTTTTTGTACCTAGCTCAGGAAAATTTTCTTGCAGTTTAAACACCAAATAACCAGCCAAACATTGAAGGCCTTTGCACTTCATGGCATCTGCACCATTACTCACATCGAAATCAAACTTTTAATTGCATATACATGTTCTTTTGATAACTTGAAAGCTAACTTAATGTTGTAATCATACAAATAATAAGCAGAAAAAGAAGAATCCCCGATACTACCTTACTTAACTTATTTACCTTCAGAAAATTCAAAACCCGTTAGTGAACTTGTTGAGCACATTATAGATTAGGTTGAGGGTGACGTAAAAGAATGTAATAGTACAATCATCCTACCCCATTTAAATTAATAATAAAACAAACTTCGCTTACCTTGTGTCGGCCAGGGTTCTGCACACGAACTCGTGATCTAAAAGCATGATTTAGGGTTATGTGTTGCATTAATTACTCTCATTTACGGTTAACTATTTCAACTTGATTTATTTCTTTTTATCATTCCCTTTTTTATGATTCAATAAAACATGCTTCCTCCTTCTCTATTCTCTACATTTCAAATGAACAAAATTAAATTCTGAGGTACAACCCCATCTGACCAAAACAACAAATTTCTATTTCTTACTTCTTATAATTACATTGAATTATTTATTTTATAAATTAATTAAAGAAAAGCAACCCAGTATTTACTCACGCACACACTCAGATCTTTTAACCCCTTTAATTTAACGCTTTATATTAAATTTTCATAATTGGTTTCGGTATACGGTTACGTCTTTATCGGCGTCCCTGCAGGCCACGTGTTGATCTCCACAATTTTTTGGTCACTAGTTGTCCGAATTACTCTCGCACTGTTCAATTTCGTTACCACTGAATTTAGTTGAGGTTACACTATTTTAGATCGCTTTAGTTCATAGTTTACATTATATTTTTATACTTTTGATAACTTTTCGGCTCGCGAGCCTGTATATTGAACCGGCCGGCTTTGAGGTTATGTGAAAACAGACGCTGAACACGTTTTTTCCAAGATGGCCAAAAGGTTCTCTGGCGCGGCTTCTTGCTCCTGATTGGCTAAAAAGGCGCCACGTGGCATCTCATGAAGAGCGAGTTTAGTACCATAAGCTGGCGACCTGGGGCTCACAAAAAAATACATGATTATCACCATGTGTGGGCAAGCATGCGTGGGCTTTGAGACATTCCATAGCACCTGAAAACGGTGCATGTTGACAGACTTTCTGGACAAACGTGCAACTGGGTGTTCCACAAGTGAACGCCGATTGTTAAAGACTGAGGCTCCATATGGGTAACTCCCCGTTAATACACTTGATGACATAATAAAAATACAGCCCAAATATTTGTCCCGTTACAATACCCCCCCCAATGAGAGGTTTTCTGCCGAAACTGAAAAACTCTCATTGCTAAAACCTAAGAGGACCAGTGAGGATATGGCGCCAACAACCCCCCTTTATTCCTTAATACATCATGGGTAAACTACCCCCCTAGCTCGGCGACTATGGCTGCACCTGAACGACATTACTGGACTTCTCTGTTCGAGATCCCAACATCCTAAAATCGGACAGGCACTCACCACAGTACCACCTAACCGTGTAACATTCCAAATAAAATTAACAACTAGCCTTATACCATACCAGATCCTCAACCGATATATCTCCCCTTACACATATACTGGACTGCCTTTAACAAAGTACTGGGTGCGTACACATATTCATTACTAGCTTAAATACAAGATCTCTAAATATTCATCATTAACATAACATTCACATAAACATTTCATATTTACCTTTAAATAAAATTTACTCCCATTTCTAAACCTTTAATTGTTTGCTTGACATTACTGTTTCAAATCAAATTAAATTATTTAAATTTCGTTCAAGTAGTGAAATAAATCTAAGTCCATTATCAAAGATTCACGTTTAAGTCAATTTACACCATCTCTTTCAATTAGTTATTTTAATCGCAATTTTCCAGATTCCGAAATTTTTTTAAATGAATTTACTTTTCTTTATAAATCCTCATAACTAGATGCCAACAATCATAATAAACAAAATAAAATAAACAACTTATCTCTATCATAAATTCCACTACGACTACATTTGGTTACAAAACCTATAATATGAACACTATGAATCAGTTAATACATTATCAGTACACACAATCATCAATATATCGTGAACATGAAAACACAACACAATCTGTACTTCACAAAAATTAAAATTTTTTTTTCAATAATTAAATGAATTTAAATTCCAGAAACATATATTCTGACAATTAATAAAAAGAAACAAATTATTAAATTAAATTAATTATTGAAAGAACATATGAATTGATTACATTAAACAGTATACAGTCCACACCAGTCATCAGCTGATGTCTTAATAACAGGTGAATGACCTTACCCTAGGCACACTAAATACAAATAACACAAATGCACAACATTATTCAATTTTATCTCATAACATGTTCTTAATGTTTATACAATCATTATAACATAGAGTCTAGTACTTAAAATCATTTGTTCTCATAAGTGAATATTCATCCACTAATCATTGAATCATAGCGATAGTAAACATTACTGAACAGGAACTGGGCCATCAACCACCAACTCTCTCTTTAGAGTGTGCCGGTGTTTGCATAACCCGGCGTTCGATGAAATACAATTACCATTTTTCCCATAATAAATTCGATTAGTTATCGATGTCGGTGGACGAAGCGTAATTGTTGGTGAGCGCAATATATGTATGACAGTGTCCCGGCTATGAATGCGATCTAGCGGGCCGAATTCAGGTCTCGGTTCTGTGCACATGGCGAGATTCAGTTCCTGCCTTGCTTCCGCTGCGTAAACTAGTCTAGCAGCCTTCCTCGGTTCAGCAGAGCATTTGCGTGTGTTTTATTCTCATCTTTATGGCTACCTAATAGTTCAAGACCTACCGGGTTCTCGCCTAGAACGGAGACCTGACCAAGGCTTGGTGTGCTGTCATCTTCACCAAGACATGAACCACTAAAGCTTCGTTCTGCGACCGAGGAGGGAAGAGCAGCTGCCGCCAACAATCATGTAACCGCCCGCTTCATATGAGGTGATATTAAATCTTTTTATTCTATCCTGGCCCGCAGAAAAGACTATGGGAGGTGTATGTGCTATATCAGTTTAACTTTATACTGTGACATGGTTCAGTCAGGGGTGTGCGTAGGCATGACCATTTCAATGTAGCTTAAACATTATTATACAGTTCAACAAGTACAATTGTAAACTGACCTGTGGGAGGGTACCAGAGAGGGTTTCGTTCCGTGTAATGGGTGCAAAAGTTGAAGGGGAAATTATTTTAAATTAAGTATAGGGGTAGGGATTTCGTGAACCTGAACCCCGGCGGGTTCGGACTTCATTCTCAGGTTATTACCAGGGTTTTGCATTTAATTATTTTTCCTGCATACAAGGGCTGGGGGTTTTTTTTTTATTCAGTTTCCGGGTTATTACTTTTATAAATTTCTTCTAACCAAAAGGTAGGCACCTGTTGGTGCCATATCATGCAGGTTTTCTACGGGTCATTTTCTGTCAGGCCAGGCCTGCTCTGGTACACTCCTGCAGCCGGACGAATACAGCATTCTCTTTTATATATGCACATATGGCTGAAATTAATATTTCATATTTATTTAAAATTATATAATTAATATTTTCAGATTATAAAATTTTACATTGAACAAAATTGTACAGGCGGTACTTAGATTTTGTAACTTGTATTTTCTGGCCTTTAGATGTTAAACCTGTCCTCCTTAGATTTTTTTTATTATCAGATTTTGTGAATGTTAGTCAGGCTGTATGTAGGCTCAATTGCAGTTATGCTTTTGTTACTATTAAATCCTTATAATTAAATAATGACTTGCCATATAATTAGATAATTAATTATGACTGGATATATATATAATTAAACAAATAAATAAATTTTTAAACATTTTGAACTCTTATGGCCGATTTTGTAAATGATCTGTATGTTATAGAACTCAAGAAGTTTCACATTTTACAGGATTAAAGAAATGTCAGAAATACTTTAACTTATAATTATATTTTCTAATTATGGGCCATTCCAAATGTTTTCTAAATTTATAAGGTATATTTGAATCAAGCATAGAATTGTTACAGTTCTTAGTTAATTAGGGTGGCTGCCGACATCATAAAAATGTGTAAGGGGTTGTCTTGGTCGATGACATTAGTTTCCAATTAATTTAATAGATACTGGCGGGTTTCAGTTATTTGATATTGCTATATCCTGGGACGATAAAAAAGATAATATACAGGCGGGCCATGGGGTTTTGTGGGTATGATGTGATAATGAGTTGTAATTGTGACTTTGTTGTTTTATTGGTGATTTTACAGGCTGTTATGTGTAAAGGGGTTGAGTGAGATATATAAAAATATGTGTATATTTTTATAATGTCTAGATTTAAAATATGTGGGATACTTAAAGTTTTGTTGAAGTACTACGATGAATTTGAATTGAGGGGAAGATATATATTGTAATAAATTAGTTTATTACGTTATTAATTATATTCGAGGATGTTTGAAAGCCCCACTGTTGGGTTCGCCAATTTGATACCTTCTATTATTCAAGATCAATAAGATTTATTTTAGGTTTCGGGGTTTAATCAAGCTCCACGTTGGTTTGCGCCAATTTGTTACCATCTACTGATGTTGTTACTTTTAAATTGTAAAGAACTCTGTTTATAAGGAAATGTTTATTATGTAGTCTTATAGGTGACCTCCTGTAACTCAAATTTAATAGACAAATATATTTATTATGGTGTTATTATAACTTTTATGTATACTATAAAACGGTTTTACCTATTTACTCAATGTTTACGCAATATCAGTGATATACTTCATGTATTTAATTAATGAATTAAGAATTCTCGCCAACCCTAGTCAGTCCGTATTGTGTAATTCAGTTCAAAAATTGTGCAGGAAACACGCTAGTTCGGTAATCTCACGTTCTACCAGCTGTTGACTATTAGCGCTGTTATTCATAATTGGCTTGCTTCTAGGTTAACTGGTTCACCAGATTTTAATCACCCTTTTACCTGTAAATTACTTCACCCACAACATATAATACCTATTCTACAATAACATAAAACATCATCATATACAAGAAGGATTCTTTATTTATTTTGTACTTTAATTCAAACTAACAGTGCTCTTCATGACTACAATAGAATGATATCGATTATACAATGATGGATCGATTGTTTAGTTGACCAGGTTCCTTTTATTTTATACAAATTAAATATAATATTAAATATCTCTTATCCCAGGGTACGTGTGATTCTTTTAACGATTAGTAAGGCCAGGTAATGCAAAATTAAGGTTACTTAGTATTACAAAAGGTTATTAGTTCTTACTATATTAAAATTAAAAATAAGCTGGTGTTACCGGGTTGATGACTCTCAAGGCAGCATTGTACGTCTGCAAACAGTTGAAGATTACAATTTAGGTTACTTCCATCCAGAAAAAGTGGTCCGATTCTTAATAAAATCGACAGTGTGATGTACTGGAAAGCCTCGGGAACTCTTCTGACCTTCGTTCTTCCCTTACGATCCTTGTGGTTGTCGGTCTCGGTGAAATTGGAGTCGTATTATAACTTCCTTCTTGAAAGTGAGGTTTATTTCTTCAGAAACAGGTCCTTGTATATTTTTTCTATAATTCCCTTAATTTAGGCTTTTTTCTTCCATCAATTAGTCTCCTGGTTAGATGCGAAATCGGGTTTAATACTAAATCCAACGGAATTATCTTGATGAGTGAAATAAGAATTTCTCGACCTTTTGGAGGTATTTGGTTATATTTTTGAAATCTAATTTATTTTATTATTCATCAGTTTGTTTTATAGGATTAGGTTTCGACTTTAATTTATTAATTTTGATTCATTTTTGTTAATTTGTATCATCCTTTTTAAAAGTGTCTCCTCATCTGAACTCAATAGCATATAACAATCGAATAATTGAAAATCAACAAGATTTTTTACATTTTAGTTACCCTAACAACCACTACTTTCTGTCATTGGATAATATTTGATATCCTAGAGCCAGAATTATAAAATATTACTACTCCTTTTTAATAAAATACTCCATGCTTGGAATTATACCAAATTACCTAAAACTCTGACCCAACCTACCTTATTAAACTGTATATATTTTACTATAGTTTCATTGGACTGGACTTATTAAAAAGGTATTAATTTCCTTTTACAAATATTAAATTTAGGCCTATAGGTTTTCTTACAACTGTTATAATATTGTTTGGTTTTTAACTTAATTTTCTTTACCTGACCTACTGTACAAATAGTCATTGGTTTATGGCTACTTACATTAATTTATATTTCCTGGTTTTAATTTATTATATTAATTAATTCATCCTGGAACCTTTCATTATTTTATAACATAATTATAAGAACTACTTGTCAACTTTTAAACACTTACTGCCATCCTGGCCAAGTTTACAAACATTAATTCAAAACAATTTCATTAATCAATTTCAGTCAATACATTTAACATAATATAATACCTAGCACATGTATTTATACTTAATTGTCTAAAGACAATTTTAACTTCTTGGATTTCGTTGTCCATGACGTGTCCGTTACTTAACTAAATATCACTATAATATTGACGACTCAGAACACAAAGTTTTTTATAAGTAAAAACGTAAAGTTTTACCTTACAGCCTAAACCGGCTTTCACCTATAGAAGGCTTCATCAGAGGCTGTCGTTAGTAGCGCTGCTCGTCTTGTTGTTGGCGACGAGAAAGTGTTTCGAAAGATTGAAGCTGTGTGTGTGTGGTGAGATGTGTTCGAATAATGCGTGCGATTTGAATTGTGTCTGTTCGTTTAGGATGTCGTTTTTATTTGTTTTTGTGTGTTTGTATATTTCTAATTGTTCTAGAGTGTCTAGTTTTCGGCCTTTTGTGTGTACGTGTAGTATGTTCATGTTATTGTCGATGTTTTTATATGTGTGGTTTGCTTCAATGAGGTGGTTTGCGAAGGTAGATTCTGTAGTGGTGTGGAGTGCTTTAGTGTGTTCAATGTATCTCTGTTTGAAGCTACGTCCTGTCTGGCCTATGTAGAATTTACTGCAATTTGAACAATTTAGCTTATATACACCGGGTAGATCGAATTTGTTTTGTGCTTTGGGCATGCGTTTTGATAGTGTGTGTTCTGTTTTGTTAGTAGTTTTGTAAGCGATTATGACAGAACAATAGTCAGTAAACTCCTACACAAAACACAAAACAAACAACAGACAAAGACAGAAAACAACAAATTCATAACACTAACATACATCAACAAACAAACAGAAAAAATTGCCCACAAATTCAAAAAAGCAGGATACAGAATCGCTTACAAAACTACTAACAAAACAGAACACACACTATCAAAACGCATGCCCAAAGCACAAAACAAATTCGATCTACCCGGTGTATATAAACTAAATTGTTCAAATTGCAGTAAATTCTACATAGGCCAGACAGGACGTAGCTTCAAACAGAGATACATTGAACACACTAAAGCACTCCACACCACTACAGAATCTACCTTCGCAAACCACCTCATTGAAGCAAACCACACATATAAAAACATCGACAATAACATGAACATACTACACGTACACACAAAAGGCCGAAAACTAGACACTCTAGAACAATTAGAAATATACAAACACACAAAAACAAATAAAAACGACATCCTAAACGAACAGACACAATTCAAATCGCACGCATTATTCGAACACATCTCACCACACACACACAGCTTCAATCTTTCGAAACACTTTCTCGTCGCCAACAACAAGACGAGCAGCGCTACTAACGACAGCCTCTGATCAACTATAGGTGAAAGCCGGTTTAGGCTGTAAGGTAAAACTTTACGTTTTTACTTATAAAAAACTTTGTGTTCCGAGTCGTCAATATTATAGTGATATTTACAATTTTAACATAAATGAAAGGAGTACCACTGACTAAGTACTTCTATAAAACAACAGTTCCCTCTTACTATCCACAAAACATAAAATAAATATCCTGTAAACACTACCATGCTACAGCATAACAACAAGTACAATTTGCAACACATTAAACATTAATTGGAATAGTATTTTACACTTCATTATTACATATTAAACTCCTCCCATTTGATACAATGTTTATATTTTACACCCCTATATTATTTATTACATCTTTTAAATTTATGTACACCTTAGATGTATTAATTACTGAGTAACCTTAATATTGGGGTATTGTTCTAGACCATAGTTACTTCATTTTTTATGTAACGTTGGGGACCTCAAATCTGTTACGTTACATAACACCCCCCCCTTCGAAAGAAGTTTATTTTGGCTCAACTAAGTTTAGTAAAAATAAACTTATAGTTTGTCCCTGCTCAGGTTAACCTTTTACTCATAATATTTTTTTATTTCGGACTGGTATTTCAGACTGGTGGTAATTGCTGTTTACTGCTCAACTCTCTCTCTTGGAGGCAAATTCATAAATTATTTATTTCTCTGGGTAGTGATACTTCCACATTTTACTTGATAAGGATTGGTCACACTAATCATAAAAACTTGTTTTAACATTTATTTTCTTATTTACTTCTATAAATTAGCTTTCTCAATTAAGCTTCTGTCTGCTATCTTCCTTCTATTTTCTTCATCTATACTTCTGGAATCTAATATCAATCTATACAGCTATTTCCTCATTATCCCTAAAATACTCAATTACCCTAACATTTTTCCCTATCCTGTGCGGTGGTACCAGTCGGGTGGCCACTCTTGGGTCCATTACTCCGTTGTCCATCCTTACACCTTCTGACACCAGGGGAACATCATCCCTGCTCATAAAAATTATTGCCGGAACATTTCTACGGTCAATACATTAAAAATAAAAAAATTATAAGTAGTCAATTAGCGACTAATACTAAACACCTTTGGGATTCTTCATACAGTTGCTTGTGTACATTTATTTATATATTTCTTCTTCTTGATTCCTTCTTCTTTTCCATTAACTAATAGCACATAACATTATTGATAGGCATTATTTTAAAACCCTTTTAACTTTCCTTCTTGTGACATTTTTCTCCGTATCATTTCTTCTTATATAATCTTCAATTCCGAGAGATTCTAAATTATTGTTGTATTAATTATTATCCTCCTTCAGTTTCATTGGAGTCATTAAACTATTCTTTATTCTTCTTATCTGAGCACATTACCATCAATTGTTTTTATTTATTTATTTATTCTTCTGTTTGTTACCATAAAATATTATTTTTCCTATTATCTCATTTTAAATCAATTCTTTATAAATATTATTGAATAATCTGTTCTTATTTTTTTTTTTTGTTAAATTAAATGGTTTCGAAATATCTTAAATAAGTTGTACCTACATACTTTTTATTAAATCACATCGTTTCTGAATAATTATTGAGTAAGTTGTTCTTACAGTTTTTTAGAATTTTGGGGTTTTAATATTGATTCCACATAATTTCTCTGAAGTGTTGCGTAATTAGTTTATTTCATTTAATAGTTGGTTTAATATATTTTAATTATTTTCTCATTATTTTCCTTGGATTTGCTTGATCCTGTATCCATAAAATCCGTCCCTTTTCTCCAATGGTTGGTTTGGACTCTGTTTAACCGTGGTCCATTATTTCCTCTGCACTGATTGTTCGGATTTCTCTAGCGTATAGAATTATTTCCGTCCTTGTGACGTATCTCACTATCATGTAGTTCTTCCGTCTTGTCGCTATAAATTTTTCATCTATGTTCAAGTTTACCATCGTCTTTCGAACTGATTCTTCCGTATTGTTACTTAACCGTTCAAATGGTTCATACTTAATCTCCAGAAGTCCTCCATGCTCCTCGGTTAGTTTTGGCCTTTTCGGTCCTTCTAATCTATCTGGGAATTCAATTGTGGTTTGTTTAAAGTTTCTTAATTGCCTTACTTCTCTGGGTTCCGTAATGGGTATATTATGTAGCTTAACTAATCACCCTTTACTCATCTCCAATCCTTCCCGTGTATTTATTAATTTCCTTTGACATGTTTGTCTCATTTTCATTGTCTCCATTTCATTACTTCTGTTAGGTTTCTTTTCAGATAACAGTACCCTTTTGTCTTTTTTATTCTCATTAGTTTCCTCTTTATTCTTGTCAAACTTCTCGTTCCTTAGTTTTATTAAGTCCTCACTCGAAACTTCGTTTTGTTTCTTTGAATTTTCGTTTATACTGTCCCTTTTATTTTCTAGCTTTTCTAACATTCGTTTGTTATTTTCTAAAATACTGTCTAATTTCTCATTAGTTTGTCTATTCTGTTCCTCCATTCTACCCATTAATTCCATTAATTTTTCCCAGTTTACTCCTCCTCTGGCTTCCTCTTTATCGCCCGCCTGTTGTTCCATTTCAGTGTCTGTAACTACCTCTGTTTCTTCTTCCCGTCTGACTTCTTCTGTTTCTTGCTCCTTCTCCATCCTTTTAGTAAGACCTCTAGTATGCATTCCTGTGCCTCTAATAGTTGCCTGCTCAAGTTAAGTAATAATTAAGACGATTTTTTACTTAACTAAAGCCCACTCGTTGAGCGCCAATTTGTAATAACTTGCCGATGTTAGTGTGTTTAATCAAGCTCCACGTTGGTTTGCGCCAATTTGTTACCATCTACTGATGTTGTTACTTTTAAATTGTAAAGAACTCTGTTTATAAGGAAATGTTTATTATGTAGTCTTATAGGTGACCTCCTGTAACTCAAATTTAATAGACAAATATATTTATTATGGTGTTATTATAACTTTTATGTATACTATAACACGGTTTTACCTAATTACTCAATGTTTACGCAATATCAATGATATACTTCATGTATTTAATTAATGAATTAAGAATTCTCGCCAACCCTAGTCAGTCCGTATTATGTAATTCAGTTCAAAAATTGTGCAGGAAACACGCTAGTTCAGTAATCTCACGTTCTACCAGCTGTTGACTATGAGCGCTGTTATTCGTAATTGGCTTGCTTCTAGGTTAACTGGTTCACCAGATTTTAATCACCCTTTTACCTGTAAATTACTTCACCCACAACATATAATACCTATTCTACAATAACATAAAACATCATCATATACAAGAAGGATTCTTTATTTATTTTGTACTTTAATTCAAACTAACAGTGCTCTTCATGACTACAATAGAATGATATCGATTATACAATGATGGATCGATTGTTTAGTTGACCAGGTTCCTTTTATTTTATACAAATTAAATATAATATTAAATATCTCTTATCCCAGGGTACGTGTGATTCTTTTAACGATTAGTAAGGCCAGGTAATGCAAAATTAAGGTTACTTAGTATTACAAAAGGTTATTAGTTCTTACTATATTAAAATTAAAAATAAGCTGGTGTTACCAGGTTGATGACTCTCAAGGCAGCATTGTACGTCTGCAAACAGTTGAAGATTACAATTTAGGTTACTTCCATCCAGAAAAAGTGTTCCGATTCTTAATAAAATCGACGGTGTGATGTACTGGAAAGCCCCGGGAACTCTTCTGACCTTCGTTCTTCCCTTACGATCCTTGTGGTTGTCGGTCTCGGTGAAATTGGAGTCGTATTATAACTTCCTTCTTGAAAGTGAGGTTTATTTCTTCAGAAACAGGTCCTTGTATATTTTTTCTATAATTCCCTTAATTTAGGCTTTTTTCTTCCATCAATTAGTCTCCTGGTTAGATGGGAAATCGGGTTTAATACTAAATCCAACGGAATTATCTTGATGAGTGAAATAAGAATTTCTCGACCTTTTGGAGGTATTTGGTTATATTTTTGAAATCTAGTTTATTTTATTATTCATCAGTTTGTTTTATAGGATTAGGTTTCGACTTTAATTTATTAATTTTGATTCATTTTTGTTAATTTGTATCATCCTTTTTAAGTGTCTCCTCATCTGAACTCAATAGCATATAACAATCGAATAATTGAAAATCAACAAGATTTTTTACATTTTAGATACCCTAACAACCACTACTTTCTGTCATTGGATAATATTTGATATCCTAGAGCCAGAATTATAAAATATTACTACTCCTTTTTAATAAAATACTCCATGCTTGGAATTATACCAAATTACCTAAAACTCTCACCCAACCTACCTTATTAAACTGTATATATTTTACTATAGTTTCATTGGACTGGACTTATTAAAAAGGTATTAATTTCCTTTTACAAATATTAAATTTAGGCCTATAGGTTTTCTTACAACTGTTATAATATTGTTTGGTTTTTAACTTAATTTTCTTTACCTGACCTACTGTACAAATAGTCATTGGTTTATGGCTACTTACATTAATTTATATTTCCTGGTTTTAATTTATTATATTAATTAATTCATCCTGGAACCTTTCATTATTTTATAACATAATTATAAGAACTACTTGTCAACTTTTAAACACTTATTGCCATCCTGGCCAAGTTTACAAACATTAATTCAAAACAATTTCATTAATCAATTTCAGTCAATACATTGAACATAATATAATACCTAACACATGTATTTATACTTAATTGTCTAAAGACAATTTTAACATAAATGAAAGGAGTACCACTGACTAAGTACTTCTATAAAACAACAGTTCCCTCTTACTATCCACTAAACATAAAATAAATATCCTGTAAACACTACCATGCTACAGCATAACAACAAGTACAATTTGCAACACATTAAACATTAATTGGAATAGTATTTTACACTTCATTATTACATATTAAACTCCTCTCATTTGATACAATGTTTATATTTTACACCTCTATATTATTTATTACATCTTTTAAATTTATGTACACCTTAGATGTATTAATTACTGAGTAACCTTAATATTGGGGTATTGTTCTAGACCATAGTTACTTCATTTTTTATGTAATGTTGGGGACCTCAAATCTGTTACGTTACAATATATATATATATATATATTGCGACAACACAAATTACTAAACTATTGGCGCATAGGATATGATAGTATGTGTATCTTAAATTAAAAGTCTATATTGGAGGGTTTAAGATTATTTATTGCACAAGACATAAGTAATTGTTTATATGGTATATTTGATATGTACAGAATGTAGTGTTTGATAGTCTTTTTTTTTTTAAATGTTAAATACTGTTCATACACATGACGTGATACGTTACATAATGAAGATTCCCACGATGATGTTGTTGAAGAGAAGGGCAGGTCTTTGCTGTGTAGTTGGGTCGTCAGGTGTCGCTTATAAATGACAGATGTTCACACTGAACGCTTACAGGTGGGCTGGTGTCCTGTAACAGCTGGGCTGGTGTCCTGTAACAGCTGGGCTGGTGTCCTGTAATTCCCACGATGAATCTGACGTTTCGCATACACAACGGTTCTATGGATCTTACTACTCGTTAAATTAATATAGAGTTTATGACCCACAAGTATCTCAGGTGACAGTGAGTTTAATCTAATAACGGTATATTGAACTTATACCACTCCGGACTCTTCAAGTGTTCACGCGAATCATAAGGTCTACCGTGATCAGCAGACCTCCCTATGCGGAAATCTTCCACTAACACGGAAACTTCCTGATGAAACAACTTATTATTGCGTAACTATTAAATTTTACTGCCACTGCAGAAAATCTCAAACAGTGATACAGTTACACTCACTTATTACACACGTAATACTATAATAATAACACTGTGTAAAGAGTTAATATTCAACTGATCTGCGTGAACACGCGTTACTATCACCGAATAGTCTTTACAGATTCTTGCAAGCGACAGAATCTTGAACAAGAACTGCGCGACCCGATCGTGATAGACGGTAGAGAAGAACTCTCGTAATTATGCACACAATGCTGTAATAATAATACTGTGTAAAGTTGTAAAACACGAACAACTCTGAGTCTTCACGCGTTACTATCGACAAATAGTCTTTACAAATTCTTGCAAGCGACAGAATCTTGAACAAGAATTGTACGTCCCATTCGCGGTAGCAGGCTGAGAAGAACTCTCGTAATTATATGCGCAATGCATGAATAACAATATTGTGTGTAGGTGTAATACACACAGTTCTGAGTCTTCACGCGTCACTATCAACGAATAGTCTTTACAACTTCTTGCAAGCGACAGAATCTTGAACAAGAATTGCACGTCCCGTTCGCGGTAGCTGGCGGAGAAGAACTGCCTGTGTAACAAGAGGCTTAAGAAATTTTCCAACCACCTTCCAGCATTCTATTGGTGGAAGGAAGTCACATGGTTACATACACCATGACATGCACTTTTCATGCTGTAAAGTGCATTTACTTTGTAAGAGCATGCATAGCGGTAATCAGAATACCCTTATCTCATGCATAACTGCATACTTTACTAATATCATATATGAACGTAAATAATAGCCAGAAATATACAGGGATTGTAGCGAAAACATATGTCTATGTTCAGTTCAAAGTCAAACACAATGATAATTTATTCACGCACAGCCAGGGAAACGTTTACCACTCGCGCACGCGCGCACATTTCCACAAACACAGTACATGAATAACAATAAATAAATAATACACAGTCTTTACTAAACTTAAATACTTATCCTTACTAAAATACAACTGATAACATAACCAAATTTAACCATCTACCAATATAAACATGAATGTCCATAGTCTGTGTAATATATGAGCTTGCCCCGCTTATCATGATCCTGTGATTCGTTGCAATATATATATATATATATATATATATATATATATGAATAGAGGTATTATGTCCAATTATATGTTTTATGTCAAACTTTGTACAAAAGGGGTTTAAACAATTTATAGAATTATCGATGTTCTGATATTGGGGGATATTTTATTATATGTATGTATACAAAGGCTTTCAGACACAATATAAAGTTGTTATTGTTGTTTAACAAAGAGTTTAATTGCAAGTCCCGTCTCACTGGACCCAGCGCAGTTTTTGCTTCTCCTAGGCCTTCCGCCTAGTTTTAAATATCCAGTGGCCCCTCTTAAAAAAAAAAGTATAAAAAATAAAGAGGGGTTACAAATGGTAGCAGAGCGTGGTTCTATCTAGGGTTGAACCCTTGGGTCCTTGGGTGTGACGGGGCTTGCAAACTCGGAAACAGTTTGAGATAGTTCAAACTTAGAAAATTTGGAAAGGTTGCATATATGTGTAGATATTATATCATGTTTAATGTTTTATATGTATATGTGAATGTATAATTGTTAGCTTGTTTGACTTGTGAATCTGGTCACGCCACGAGGCAGGCATTTGTAGTTAGAATATTTTGAGATGTGCCGGGGTCTTGAGCGTTGCAGGGGGAGTAGACGGTATTAGTAATTCGATGTCGAATTATAGCGCGTGGGATTAGCGGGATGCTGTATGGCCCGATCGGAAGTCGGTACGTCACTGACTGGATTCATATATTGAAAATTTTCGGAATTTAATGCCGATTAAATGTTGATGGTTGTTAGCTACGTGTTGGTGAGATGTTGTAGGTCGTGATTGGTGTTAGGTGTTGTGTATTTTATGTACATGTTAGTTGTCGCTTGTTCTCTTCGGTGATGTCAACGAGGTTGGTTCAGGAGTGGGTCAGGTCTCCACAGTGCTAGGGAACCCGGGGGTCTGCTTGAAGGAAGTACAGTACTCGAGGTTTTCTGATTTGATTTCTTGTCAATTATTGTTGTGTGTTGTGTGTGTGTGTGTGTGTGTAATACTGTTCGGGCGGCTTAAGGATGAGCGGGACCAATCCTGATTTATTTCTTAAGCACGAGCTTGAGTTTGAGATTAAGTCACGGGGTGGGAGGCCCCAGGGGGATGTTGCTTCCTTGAGGAAGCAGTTAAGGGACGCCCTCTCCGCCGGAGGGTTGACGTCCATTGTTAAAGTAACAGATATGACGGCAGAAGTGGAACTGTGCCAGGAGAAGTAGGGGGGTTGTGGGAGTTGGTGGAGGATCTGGAGTCGGCCCCAGCCACCCTAAGGGCGAGGCAGAGGGTCCGGCAGCGATTGGAACACCTACAGCACCGATTAGAGAACGTGTCCACCCAGACAACGATTGCCAGTGGAAACAGATTAACTGACACCAGATGAAGTCACTAATTATACTTTTAATTAGAAGCAAACAGTAGTTAGGAATATCTTCATGCCTGAAAGCGAACAAGAAGCCGGGCAGAATATGTATGTTGACATATGTATGTAAAGGTCAACAATTTAGTTGAGTTACAAACATCAACAGAGACAGATTAATTATTTAGTATAAACTGTATTAAAAGCTCAGGAGATTGTTAAAAGTAGTAGCATCATTAATAAATCTACTACATTCCAATAATGTATAGCCCGGCTACTTATTCTATACGAAACCTATACATCGCATAGAATTGAGCACCACAATGTGTTTGGGCCTGATTAGTTGAAAAATTGGAAGTGAATTAAATTTAAAAATTGTAAAAATTGAATTACTGGTTGAATAAAGCTAGTAAATAGTGGTGTACACAGGTCTAGTTGGGTAAATCGGCTGTTGTGATGTTGTGAGATTGGAATGGAAGGTTATTTTTTATTGCGGGTTTATGCACTAGTAAATTTGTAAACAATTCTTGGTACTGTTGACGTAGTAATTGATTGTGATAAAAGTTTGTATTAATCTCACACACACACACACAAAATGATACAAATTAACAAATATGGTGGACTCATTAACTTCAGATATTGGTAATTCAATATGCAGTATCGTTTTAAAAATGTCCCAAAAAGAGATGTAAGAGGCCATGTAAGCGATGATAAAAAGCAACTAAATAAGCACGATAAACAACTACAATAGCATGACTAAAAACAAGGGGAATTCATAAGAAGACAACTTGAGAGTTTTGGAAAAAACATTAACAACTAAAAACAGAATTCTCGTAGACACATTTGAAACATAAATAATCTTCACTGAAATAACACTGGATGAAAATTATTTAGCACATGAACAAAAGTGTACGGAACATGAAAATAAACTGATAGAAATTGACCAGACTCTGCATGAACACAAACACAAACATACACAGTTACAAAAACTTATTAAAAATTTAGAATTGGGTGGTACAGAACAGGGTAATCAGATCACCTATGTATACCATAACATATCGGACATCATCACAGTAATAAAATAAGGTAGAATTAGGTGGGATGGTCAGGTGCATAGAATTATAGAGGAAAGGGCAGTGAAGAAAGTATTCATTCGAGGACCAGGAGAAGAAGAGCAGAAGGAAGATGGGTGGATGATGTAGATGAGACTTAAGATGACTGAGGGCAGATGGAGTACTCCAGTTTCGATCCGCTCTTCCAAAAATTACATCCATTTTAGGCTCAATAACTGAATGGAAAATTCTGTAACAGAAGGTGGCGAAGAGTCACACAGGATAGAGAGGAGTGGAGGCATGTTGTTCTGGAGGCCAGAACTTTTCATGAGTTGTAGTACCATGGAGTAAGTAAGTATACCATAAAATGGACAAATCAACTCAACATCTAAAGTTCTACGCGGATGAAAATGACAACCCATCAGAGTTCCTGAGGCAATATGAAAGGACGATAGACACTTGGAAATCAGTTGACTGAGCAGGACATAATAAACTTCATTACAAATTATTGTAAAGAGTCAGTGGCACCTCATGGTGGTTAGGACACATGGCCGTGCTCATTTGCAAGTTGAAAACTGTAGCGCTTTGTGCATGACATCTCTGTCGAAGCAAACACACTGCGCCTACATCAACACACAACCACTACATAAAATGTTCCCGATTTTTACTAATAATTTCCTCTGATCACTCTTTAACTTATATTAATATACTTCTATTATTACTGGAACATTAAACCAACTTTATAGCTCAGTATTGACATTGGGTAGCATGTAAGAAGGCGTACATTATATTTGTGAACCAACAAAACTAACAATTAAGGCGTACTCATGATGGAAAAGGTGCTAAAATTATCTTGATGTTCTGTTTACACATTTTCAAGAGGATATATATTTTAAACCTAAGTTAACATTTATGTAAATTATTAACAGATAGGCTTACCTGAAATGTACTGACATTGCTGTACTAATGGTGACCTTTAGCATCTTTTTGAACCATTTTCTTTGATTCTTGATTACTTACCCTCTTGAGTAACCAGATTTGTTTAGATGCCACACTCTGATGTATGTGCACACTAGTATCAAACAAATCACTGCTTCATCAGGAATGTTAAGTCCTTGAAGCTTATCATTTGATGGATAAGCTTGAAGTATATTTGATGGATTTTACTTTTGTATCACACCACTCTCCAGCACTTGTCAGTTTGCCCATGAAACTTTATAAAACTTTCTTCAATTAGTTTTGCACAGTGGAATTATTGTTCACTATGAACTGGAAGGCCTTCTTTTGATACGATTTGCAGAACTTATTCCACAGAAATTACTTGTTTTCACAAAGAGTGCTGCTTTTTGTACCTAGCTCAGGAAAATTGTCTTGCAGTTTAAACACCAAATAACCAGCCAAACATTGAAGGCCTTTGCACTTCATGGCATCTGCACCATTACTCACATCGAAATCAAACTTTTAATTGCATATACATGTTCTTTTGATAACTTGAAAGCTAACTTAATGTTGTAATCATACAAATAATAAGCAGAAAAAGAAGAATCCCCGATACTACCTTACTTAACTTATTTACCTTCAGAAAATTCAAAACCCGTTAGTGAACTTGTTGAGCACATTATAGATTAGGTTGAGGGTGACGTAAAAGAATGTAATAGTACAATCATCCTACCCCATTTAAATTAATAATAAAACAAACTTCGCTTACCTTGTGTCGGCCAGGGTTCTGCACACGAACTCGTGATCTAAAAGCATGATTTAGGGTTATGTGTTGAATTAATTACTCTCATTTACGGTTAACTATTTCAACTTGATTTATTTCTTTTTATCATTCCCTTTTTTATGATTCAATAAAACATGCTTCCTCCTTCTCTGTTCTCTACATTTCAAATGAACAAAATTAAATTCTGAGGTACAACCCCATCTGACCAAAACAACAAATTTCTATTTCTTACTTCTTATAATTACATTGAATTATTTATTTTATAAATTAATTAAAGAAAAGCAACCCAGTATTTACTCACACACACACTCAGATCTTTTAACCCCTTTAATTTAATGCTTTATATTAAATTTTCATAATTGGTTTCGGTATACGGTTACGTCTTTATCGGCGTCCCTGCAGGCCACGTGTTGATCTCCACAATTTTTTGGTCACTAGTTGTCCGAATTACTCTCGCACTGTTCAATTTCGTTACCACTGAATTTAGTTGAGGTTACACTATTTTAGATCGCTTTAGTTCATAGTTTACATTATATTTTTATACTTTTGATAACTTTTCGGCTCGCGAGCCTGTATATTGAACCGGCCGGCTCTGAGGTTATGTGAAGACAGACGCTGAACACGTTTTTTCCAAGATGGCCAAAAGGTTCTCTGGCGCGGCTTCTTGCTCCTGATTGGCTAAAAAGGTGCCACGTGGCATCTCATGAAGAGCGAGTTTAGTACCATAAGCTGGCGACCTGGGGCTCACAAAAAAATACATGATTATCACCATGTGTGGGCAAGCATGCGTGGGCTTTGAGACATTCCATAGCACCTGAAAACGGTGCATGTTGACAGACTTTCTGGACAAACGTGCAACTGGGTGTTCCACAAGTGAACGCCGATTGTTAAAGACTGAGGCTCCATATGGGTAACTCCCCGTTAATACACTTGATGACATAATAAAAATACAGCCCAAATATTTGTCCCGTTACAATACCCCTCCCCAATGAGAGGTTTTCTGCCGAAACTGAAAAACTCTCATTGCTAAAACCTAAGAGGACCAGTGAGGATATGGCGCCAACAACCCCCCTTTATTCCTTAATACATCATGGGTAAACTACCCCCCTAGCTCGGCGACTATGGCTGCACCTGAACGACATTACTGGACTTCTCTGTTCGAGATCCCAACATCCTAAAATCGGACAGGCACTCACCACAGTACCACCTAACCGTGTAACATTCCAAATAAAATTAACAACTAGCCTTATACCATACCAGATCCTCAACCGATATATCTCCCCTTACACATATACTGGACTGCCTTTAACAAAGTACCGGGTGCGTACACATATTCATTACTAGCTTAAATACAAGATCTCTAAATATTCATCATTAACATAACATTCACATAAACATTTCATATTTACCTTTAAATAAAATTTACTCCCATTTCTTAACCTTTAATTGTTTGCTTGACATTACTGTTTCAAATCAAATTAAATTATTTAAATTTCGTTCAAGTAGTTAAATAAATCTAAGTCCATTATCAAAGATTCACATTTAAGTCAATTTACACCATCTCTTTCAATTAGTTATTTTAATCGCAATTTTCCAGATTCCGAAATTTTTTTAAATGAATTTACTTTTCTTTATAAATCCTCATAACTAGATGCCAACAATCATAATAAACAAAATAAAATAAACAACTTATCTCTATCATAAATTCCACTACGACTACATTTGGTTACAAAACCTGTAATATGAACACTGTGAATCAGTTAATACATTATCAGTACACACAATCATCAATATATCGTGAACATGAAACCACAACACAATCTGTACTTCACAAAAATTAAAATTTTTTTTTCAATAATTAAATGAATTTAAATTCCAGAAACATATATTCTGACAATTAATAAAAAGAAACAAATTATTAAATTAAATTAATTATTAAAAGAACATATGAGTTGATTACATTAAACAGTATACAGTCCACACCAGTCATCAGCTGATGTCTTAATAACAGGTGAATGACCTTACCCTAGGCACACTAAATACAAATAACGCAAATGCACAACATTATTCAATTTTATCTCATAACATGTTCTTAATGATTATACAATCATTATAACATAGAGTCTAGTACTTACAATCGTTTGTTCTCATAAGTGAATATTCATCACTAATCATTGAATCATAGCGATAGTAAACATTACTGAACAGGAACTGGGCCATCAACCACCAACTCTCTCTTTAGAGTGTGCCGGTGTTTGCATAACCCGGCGTTCGATGAAATACAATTACCATTTTTCCCATAATAAATTTGATTAGTTATCGATGTCGGTGGACGAAGCGTAATTGTTGGTGAGCGCAATATATGTATGACAGTTCCCGGCTATGAACACGATCTAGCGGGCGAATTCAGGTCTCGGTTCTGTGCACATGGCGAGATTCAGTTCCTGCCTTGCTTCCGCTGCGTAAACTAGTCTAGCAGCCTTCCTCGGTTCAGCAGAGCATTTGCGTGTGTTTTATTCTCATCTTTATGGCTACCTAATAGTTCAAGACCTACCGGGTTCTCGCCTAGAACGGAGACCTGACCAAGGCTTGGTGTGCTGTCATCTTCACCAAGACATGAACCACTAAAGCTTAGTTCTGCGACCGAGGAGGGAAGAGCAGCTGCCGCCAACAATCATGTAACCACCCGCTTCATATGAGGTGATATTAAATCTTTTTATTCTATCCTGGCCCGCAGAAAAGACTATGGGAGGTGTATGTGCTATATCAGTTTAACTTTATACTGTGACATGGTTCAATCGGGGGTGTGCGTAGGCATGACCATTTCAATGTAGTTTAACATTATTATACAGTTCAACAAGTACAATTGTAAACTGACCTGCGGGAGGGTACCAGAGAGGGTTTCGTTCCGTGTAATGGGTGCAAAAGTTGAAGGGGAAATTATTTTAAATTAAGTATAGGGGTAGGGATTTCGTGAACCTGAACCCCGGCGGGTTCGGACTTCATTCTCAGGTTATTACCAGGGTTTTGCATTTAATTATTTTTCCTGCATACAAGGGCTGGGTTTTTTTTTTTATTCAGTTTCCGGGTTATTACTTTTATAAATTTCTTCTAACCAAAAGGTAGGCACCTGTTGGTGCCATATCATGCAGGTTTTCTACTGGTCATTTTCTGTCAGGTCAGGCCTGCTCTGGTACACTCCTGCAGCCGGACGAATACAGCATTCTCTTTTATATATGCACATATGGCTGAAATTAATATTTCATATTTATTTAAAATTATATAATTAATATTTTCAGATTATAAAATTTTACATTGAACAAAATTGTACAGGCGGTACTTAGATTTTGTAACTTGTATTTTCTGGCCTTTAGATGTTAAACCTGTCCTCCTTAGATTTTTTTTACTGTCAGATTTTGTGAATGTTAGGCAGGCTGTATGTAGGCTCAATTGCAGTTATGCTTTTGTTACTATTAAATCCTTATAATTAAATAATGACTTGCCATATAATTAGATAATTAATTATGACTGGATATATATATAATTAAACAAATAAATAAATTTTTAAACATTTTGAACTCTTATGGCCGATTTTGTAAATGATCTGTATGTTATAGAACTCAAGAAGTTTCACATTTTACAGGATTAAAGAAATGTCAGAAATACTTTAACTTATAATTATATTTTCTAATTATGGGCCATTCCAAATGTTTTCTAAATTTATAAGGTATATTTGAATCAAGCATAGAATTGTTACAGTTCTTAGTTAATTAGGGTGGCTGCCGACATTATAAAAATGTGTAAGGGGTTGTCTTGGTCGATGACATTAGTTTCCAATTAATTTAATAGATACTGGTGGGTTTCAGTTATTTGATATTGCTATATCCTGGGACGATAAAAAAGATAATATACAGGCGGGCCGTGGGGTTTTGTGGGTATGATGTGATAATGAGTTGTAATTGTGACTTTGTTGTTTTATTGGTGATTTTACAGGCTGTTATGTGTAAAGGGGTTGAGTGAGATATATAAAAATATGTGTATATTTTTATAATGCCTAGATTTAAAATATGTGGGATACTTAAAGTTTTGTTGAAGTATTACGATGAATTTGAATTGAGGGGAAGATATATATTGTAATAAATTAGTTTATTACGTTATTAATTACATTCGAGGATGTTTGAAAGCCCCACTGTTGGGTTCGCCAATTTGTTACCTTCTATTATTCAAGATCAATAAGATTTATTTTAGGTTTCGGGGTTTAATCCAATTTGTTACCATCTACTGATGTTGTTACTTTTAAATTGTAAAGAACTCTGTTTATAAGGAAATGTTTATTATGTAGTCTTATAGGTGACCTCCTGTAACTCAAATTTAATAGACAAATATATTTATTATGGTGTTATTATAACTTTTATGTATACTATAACACGGTTGTACCTAATTACTCAATGTTTACGCAATATCAATGATATACTTCATGTATTTAATTAATGAATTAAGAATTCTCGCCAACCCTAGTCAGTCCGTATTGTGTAATTCAATTCAAAAATTGTGCAGGAAACACGCTAGTTCGGTAATCTCACGTTCTACCAGCTGTTGACTATGAGCGCTGGTATTCGTAATTGGCTTGCTTCTAGGTTAACTGGTTCACCAGATTTTAATCACCCTTTTACCTGTAAATTACTTCACCCACAACATATAATACCTATTCTACAATAACATAAAACATCATCATATACAAGAAGGATTCTTTATTTATTTTGTACTTTAATTCAAACTAACAGTGCTCTTCATGACTACAATAGAATGATATCGATTATACAATGATGGATCGATTGTTTAGTTGACCAGGTTCCTTTTATTTTATACAAATTAAATATAATATTAAATATCTCTTATCCCAGGGTACGTGTGATTCTTTTAACGATTAGTAAGGCCAGGTAATGCAAAATTAAGGTTACTTAGTATTACAAAAGGTTATTAGTTCTTACTATATTAAAATTAAAAATAAGCTGGTGTTACCAGGTTGATGACTCTCAAGGCAGCATTGTACATCTGCAAACAGTTGAAGATTACAATTTAGGTTACTTCCATCCAGAAAAAGTGTTCCGATTCTTAATAAAATCGACGGTGTGATGTACTGGAAAGCCCCGGGAACTCTTCTGACCTTCGTTCTTCCCTTACGATCCTTGTGGTTGTCGGTCTCGGTGAAATTGGAGTCGTATTATAACTTCCTTCTTGAAAGTGAGGTTTATTTCTTCAGAAACAGGTCCTTGTATATTTTTTCTATAATTCCCTTAATTTAGGCTTTTTTCTTCCATCAATTAGTCTCCTGGTTAGATGGGAAATCGGGTTTAATACTAAATCCAACGGAATTATCTTGATGAGTGAAATAAGAATTTCTCGACCTTTTGGAGGTATTTGGTTATATTTTTGAAATCTAGTTTATTTTATTATTCATCAGTTTGTTTTATAGGATTAGGTTTCGACTTTAATTTATTAATTTTGATTCATTTTTGTTAATTTGTATCATCCTTTTTAAGTGTCTCCTCATCTGAACTCAATAGCATATAACAATCGAATAATTGAAAATCAACAAGATTTTTTACATTTTAGTTACCCTAACAACCACTACTTTCTGTCATTGGATAATATTTGATATCCTAGAGCCAGAATTATAAAATGTTACTACTCCTTTTTAATAAAATACTCCATGCTTGGAATTATACCAAATTACCTAAAACTCTCACCCAACCTACCTTATTAAACTGTATATATTTTACTATAGTTTCATTGGACTGGACTTATTAAAAAGGTATTAATTTCCTTTTACAAATATTAAATTTAGGCCTATAGGTTTTCTTACAACTGTTATAATATTGTTTGGTTTTTAACTTAATTTTCTTTACCTGACCTACTGTACAAATAGTCATTGGTTTATGGCTACTTACATTAATTTATATTTCCTGGTTTTAATTTATTATATTAATTAATTCATCCTGGAACCTTTCATTATTTTATAACATAATTATAAGAACTACTTGTCAACTTTTAAACACTTATTGCCATCCTGGCCAAGTTTACAAACATTAATTCAAAACAATTTCATTAATCAATTTCAGTCAATACATTTAACATAATATAATACCTAACACATGTATTTATACTTAATTGTCTAAAGACAATTTTAACATAAATGAAAGGAGTACCACTGACTAAGTACTTCTATAAAACAACAGTTCCCTCTTACTATCCACTAAACATAAAATAAATATCCTGTAAACACTACCATGCTACAGCATAACAACAAGTACAATTTGCAACACATTAAACATTAATTGGAATAGTATTTTACACTTCATTATTACATATTAAACTCCTCTCATTTGATACAATGTTTATATTTTACACCTCTATATTATTTATTACATCTTTTAAATTTATGTACACCTTAGATGTATTAATTACTGAGTAACCTTAATATTGGGGTATTGTTCTAGACCATAGTTACTTCATTTTTTATGTAATGTTGGGGACCTCAAATCTGTTACGTTACAATATATATATATATATATATATATATATATTGCGACAACACAAATTACTAAACTATTGGCGCATAGGATATGATAGTATGTGTATCTTAAATTAAAAGTCTATATTGGAGGGTTTAAGATTATTTATTGTACAAGACATAAGTAATTGTTTATATGGTATATTTGATATGTACAGAATGTAGTGTTTGATATAGTCTTTTTTTTTTTAAATGTTAAATACTGTTCATACACATGACGTGATACGTTACATAATGAAGATTCCCACGATGATGTTGTTGAAGAGAAGGGCAGGTCTTTGCTGTGTAGTTGGGTCGTCAGGTGTCGCTTATAAATGACAGATGTTCACACTGAACGCTTACAGGTGGGCTGGTGTCCTGTAACAGCTGGGCTGGTGTCCTGTAATTCCCACGATGAATCTGACGTTTCGCATACACAACGGTTCTATGGATCTTACTACTCGTTAAATTAATATAGAGTTTATGACCCACAAGTATCTCAGGTGACAGTGAGTTTAATCTAATAACGGTATATTGAACTTATACCACTCCGGACTCTTCAAGTGTTCACGCGAATCATAAGGTCTACCGCGATCACCAGACCTCCCTATGCGGAAATCTTCCACTAACACGGAAACTTCCTGATGAAACAACTTATTATTGCGTAACTATTAAATTTTACTGCCACTGCAGAAAATCTCAAACAGTGATACAGTTACACTCACTTATTACACACGTAATACTATAATAATAACACTGTGTAAAGAGTTAATATTCAACTGATCTGCGTCAACACGCGTTACTATCACCGAATAGTCTTTACAGATTCTTGCAAGCGACAGAATCTTGAACAAGAACTGCGCGACCCGATCGTGATAGACGGTAGAGAAGAACTCTCGTAATTATGCACACAATGCTGTAATAATAATACTGTGTAAAGTTGTAAAACACGAACAACTCTGAGTCTTCACGCGTTACTATCGACAAATAGTCTTTACAAATTCTTGCAAGCGACAGAATCTTGAACAAGAATTGTACGTCCCGTTCGCGGTAGCAGGCTGAGAAGAACTCTCGTAATTATATGCGCAATGCGTGAATAACAATATTGTGTGTAGGTGTAATACACACACAGTTCTGAGTCTTCACGCGTCACTATCAACGAATAGTCTTTACAACTTCTTGCAAGCGACAGAATCTTGAACAAGAATTGCACGTCCCGTTCGCGGTAGCTGGCGGAGAAGAACTGCCTGTGTAACAAGAGGCTTAAGAAATTTTCCAACCACCTTCCAGCATTCTATTGGTGGAAGGAAGTCACATGGTTACATACACCATGGCATGCACTTTTCATGCTGTAAAGTGCATTTACTTTGTAAGAGCATGCATAGCGGTAATCAGAATACCCTTATCTCATGCATAACTGCATACTTTACTAATATCATATATGAACGTAAATAATAGCCAGAAATATACAGGGATTGTAGCGAAAACATATGTCTATGTTCAGTTCAAAGTCAAACACAATGATAATTTATTCACGCACAGCCAGGGAAACGTTTACCACTCGCGCACGCGCGCACATTTCCACAAACACAGTACATGAATAACAATAAATAAATAATACACAGTCTTTACTAAACTTAAATACTTATCCTTACTAAAATACAACTGATAACATAACCAAATTTAACCATCTACCAATATAAACATGAATGTCCATAGTCTGTGTAATATATGAGCTTGCCCCGCTTATCATGATCCTGTGATTCATTGCAATATATATATATATATATGTATATGCATGAATAGAGGTATTATGTCCAATTATATGTTTTATGTCAAACTTTGTACAAAAGGGGTTTAAACAATTTATAGAATTATCGATGTTCTGATATTGGGGGATATTTTATTATATGTATGTATACAAAGGCTTTCAGACACAATATAAAGTTGTTATTGTTGTTTAACAAAGAGTTTAATTGCAAGTCCCGTCTCACTGGACCCAGCGCAGTTTTTGCTTCTCCTAGGCCTTCCGCCTAGTTTTAAATATCCAGTGGCCCCTCTTAAAAAAAAAAGTATAAAAAATAAAGAGGGGTTACAAATGGTAGCAGAGCGTGGTTCTATCTAGGGTTGAACCCTTGGGTCCTTGGGTGTGACGGGGCTTGCAAACTCGGAAACAGTTTGAGATAGTTCAAACTTAGAAAATTTGGAAAGGTTGCATATATGTGTAGATATTATATCATGTTTAATGTTTTATATGTATATGTGAATGTATAATTGTTAGCTTGTTTGACTTGTGAATCTGGTCACGCCACGAGGCAGGCATTTGTAGTTAGAATATTTTGAGATGTGCCGGGGTCTTGAGCGTTGCAGGGGGAGTAGACGGTATTAGTAATTCGATGTCGAATTATAGCGCGTGGGATTAGCGGGATGCTGTATGGCCCGATCGGAAGTCGGTACGTCACTGACTGGATTCATATATTGAAAATTTTCGGAATTTAATGCCGATTAAATGTTGATGGTTGTTAGCTACGTGTTGGTGAGATGTTGTAGGTCGTGATTGGTGTTAGGTGTTGTGTATTTTATGTACAAGTTAGTTGTTGCTTGTTCTCTTCGGTGATGTCAACGAGGTTGGTTCAGGAGTGGGTCAGGTCTCCACAGTGCTAGGGAACCCGGGGGTCTGCTTGAAGGAAGTACAGTACTCGAGGTTTTCTGATTTGATTTCTTGTCAATTATTGTTGTGTGTGTGTGTGTGTGTATGTGTGTGTGTGTGTGTGTGTGTAATACTGTTCGGGTGGCTTAAGGATGAGCGGGATCAATCCTGATTTATTTCTTAAGCACGAGCTTGAGTTTGAGATTAAGTCACGGGGTGGGAGGCCCCAGGGGGATGTTGCTTCCTTGAGGAAGCAGTTAAGGGACGCCCTCTCCGCCGGAGGGTTGACGTCCATTGTTAAAGTAACAGATATTACGGCAGAAGTGGAACTGTGCCAGGAGAAGTAGGGGGGTTGTGGGAGTTGGTGGAGGATCTGGAGTCGGCCCCAGCCACCCTAAGGGCGAGGCAGAGGGTCCGGCAGCGATTGGAACACCTACAGCACCGATTAGAGAACGTGTCCACCCAGACAACGATTGCCAGTGGAAACAGATTAACTGACACCAGATGAAGTCACTAATTATACTTTTAATTAGAAGCAAACACTAGTTAGGAATATCTTCATGCCTGAAAGCGAACAAGAAGCCGGGCAGAATATGTATGTTGACATATGTATGTAAAGGTCAACAATTTAGTTGAGTTACAAACATCAACAGAGACAGATTAATTATTTAGTATAAACTGTATTAAAAGCTCAGGAGATTGTTAAAAGTAGTAGCATCATTAATAAATCTACTACATTCCAATAATGTATAGCCCGGCTACTTATTCTATACGAAACCTATACATCGCATAGAATTGAGCACCACAATGTGTTTGGGCCTGATTAGTTGAAAAATTGGAAGTGAATTAAATTTAAAAATTGAATTACTGGTTGAATAAAGCTAGTAAATAGTGGTGTACACAGGTCTAGTTGGGTAAATCGGCTGTTGTGATGTTGTGAGATTGGAATGGAAGATTATTTTTTATTGCGGGTTTATGCACTAGTAAATTTGTAAACAATTCTTGGTACTGTTGACGTAGTAATTGATTGTGATAAAAGTTTGTATTAATCTCACACACACACACACACACACACACACACAAAATGATACAAATTAACAAATATGGTGGACTCATTAACTTCAGATATTGGTAATTCAATATGCAGTATCGTTTTAAAAATGTCCCAAAAAGAGATGTAAGAGGCCATGTAAGCGATGATAAAAAGCAACTAAATAAGCACGATAAACAACTACAATAGCATGACTAAAAACAAGGGGAATTCATAAGAAGACAACTTGAGAGTTTTGGAAAAAACATTAACAACTAAAAACAGAATTCTCGTAGACACATTTGAAACATAAATAATCTTCACTGAAATAAAACTGGATGAAAATTATTTAGCACATGAACAAAAGTGTACGGAACATGAAAATAAACTGATAGAAATTGACCAGACTCTGCATGAACACAAACACAAACATACACAGTTACAAAAACTTATTAAAAATTTAGAATTGGGTGGTACAGAACAGGGTAATCAGATCACCTATGTATACCATAACATATCGGACATCATCACAGTAATAAAATAAGGTAGAATTAGGTGGGACGGTCAGGTGCATAGAATTATAGAGGAAAGGGCAGTGAAGAAAGTATTCATTCGAGGACCAGGAGAAGAAGAGCAGAAGGAAGATGGGTGGATGATGTAGATGAGACTTAAGATGACTGAGGGCAGATGGAGTACTCCAGTTTCGATCCGCTCTTCCAAAAATTACATCCATTTTAGGCTCAATAACTGAATGGAAAATTCTATAACAGAAGGTGGCGAAGAGTCACACAGGATAGAGAGGAGTGGAGGCATGTTGTTCTGGAGGCCAGAACTTTTCATGAGTTGTAGTACCATGGAGTAAGTAAGTATACCATAAAATGGACAAATCAACTCAACATCTAAAGTTCTACGCGGATGAAAATGACAACCCATCAGAGTTCCTGAGGCAATATGAAAGGACGATAGACACTTGGAAATCAGTTGACTGAGCAGGACATAATAAACTTCATTACAAATTATTGTAAAGAGTCAGTGGCACCTCATGGTGGTAGGACACATGGCCGTGCTCATTTGCAAGTTGAAAACTGTAGCGCTTTGTGCATGACATCTCTGTCGAAGCAAACACACTGCGCCTACATCAACACACAACCACTACATAAAATGTTCCCGATTTTTACTAATAATTTCCTCTGATCACTCTTTAACTTATATTAATATACTTCTATTATTACTGGAACATTAAACCAACTTTATAGCTCAGTATTGACATTGGGTAGCATGTAAGAAGGCGTACATTATATTTGTGAACCAACAAAACTAACAATTAAGGCGTACTCATGATGGAAAAGGTGCTAAAATTATCTTGATGTTCTGTTTACACATTTTCAAGAGGATATATATTTTAAACCTAAGTTAACATTTATGTAAATTATTAACAGATAGGCTTACCTGAAATGTACTGACATTGCTGTACTAATGGTGACCTTTAGCATCTTTTTGAACCATTTTCTTTGATTCTTGATTACTTACCCTCTTGAGTAACCAGATTTGTTTAGATGCCACACTCTGATGTATGTGCACACTAGTATCAAACAAATCACTGCTTCATCAGGAATGTTAAGTCCTTGAAGCTTATCATTTGATGGATAAGCTTGAAGTATATTTGATGGATTTTACTTTTGTATCACACCACTCTCCAGCACTTGTCAGTTTGCCCATGAAACTTTATAAAACTTTCTTCAATTAGTTTTGCACAGTGGAATTATTGTCCACTATGAACTGGAAGGCCTTCTTTTGATACGATTTGCAGAACTTATTCCACAGAAATTACTTGTTTTCACAAAGAGTGCTGCTTTTTGTACCTAGCTCAGGAAAATTTTCTTGCAGTTTAAACACCAAATAACCAGCCAAACATTGAAGGCCTTTGCACTTCATGGCATCTGCACCATTACTCACATCGAAATCAAACTTTTAATTGCATATACATGTTCTTTTGATAACTTGAAAGCTAACTTAATGTTGTAATCATACAAATAATAAGCAGAAAAAGAAGAATCCCCGATACTACCTTACTTAACTTATTTACCTTCAGAAAATTCAAAACCCGTTAGTGAACTTGTTGAGCACATTATAGATTAGGTTGAGGGTGACGTAAAAGAATGTAATAGTACAATCATCCTACCCCATTTAAATTAATAATAAAACAAACTTCGCTTACCTTGTGTCGGCCAGGGTTCTGCACACGAACTCGTGATCTAAAAGCATGATTTAGGGTTATGTGTTGAATTAATTACTCTCATTTACGGTTAACTATTTCAACTTGATTTATTTCTTTTTATCATTCCCTTTTTTATGATTCAATAAAACATGCTTCCTCCTTCTCTGTTCTCTACATTTCAAATGAACAAAATTAAATTCTGAGGTACAACCCCATCTGACCAAAACAACAAATTTCTATTTCTTACTTCTTATAATTACATTGAATTATTTATTTTATAAATTAATTAAAGAAAAGCAACCCAGTATTTACTCACACACACACTCAGATCTTTTAACCCCTTTAATTTAACGCTTTATATTAAATTTTCATAATTGGTTTCGGTATACGGTTACGTCTTTATCGGCGTCCCTGCAGGCCACGTGTTGATCTCCACAATTTTTTGGTCACTAGTTGTCCGAATTACTCTCGCACTGTTCAATTTCGTTACCACTGAATTTAGTTGAGGTTACACTATTTTAGATCGCTTTAGTTCATAGTTTACATTATATTTTTATACTTTTGATAACTTTTCGGCTCGCGAGCCTGTATATTGAACCGGCCGGCTCTGAGGTTATGTGAAGACAGACGCTGAACACGTTTTTTCCAAGATGGCCAAAAGGTTCTCTGGCGCGGCTTCTTGCTCCTGATTGGCTAAAAAGGTGCCACGTGGCATCTCATGAAGAGCGAGTTTAGTACCATAAGCTGGCGACCTGGGGCTCACAAAAAAATACATGATTATCACCATGTGTGGGCAAGCATGCGTGGGCTTTGAGACATTCCATAGCACCTGAAAACGGTGCATGTTGACAGACTTTCTGGACAAACGTGCAACTGGGTGTTCCACAAGTGAACGCCGATTGTTAAAGACTGAGGCTCCATATGGGTAACTCCCCGTTAATACACTTGATGACATAATAAAAATACAGCCCAAATATTTGTCCCGTTACAATACCCCCCCCCAATGAGAGGTTTTCTGCCAAAACTGAAAAACTCTCATTGCTAAAACCTAAGAGGACCAGTGAGGATATGGCGCCAACAACCCCCCTTTATTCCTTAATACATCATGGGTAAACTACCCCCCTAGCTCGGCGACTATGGCTGCACCTGAACGACATTACTGGACTTCTCTGTTCGAGATCCCAACATCCTAAAATCGGACAGGCACTCACCACAGTACCACCTAACCGTGTAACATTCCAAATATAATTAACAACTAGCCTTATACCATACCAGATCCTCAACCGATATATCTCCCCTTACACATATACTGGACTGCCTTTAACAAAGTACCGGGTGCGTACACATATTCATTACTAGCTTAAATACAAGATCTCAAATATTTGGGCTGTATTTTTATTATGTCATCAAGTGTATTAACGGGGAGTTACCCATATGGAGCCTCAGTCTTTAACAATCGGCGTTCACTTGTGGAACACCCAGTTGCACGTTTGTCCAGAAAGTCTGTCAACATGCACCGTTTTCAGGTGCTATGGAATGTCTCAAAGCCCACGCATGCTTGCCCACACATGGTGATAATCATGTATTTTTTTGTGAGCCCCAGGTCGCCAGCTTATGGTACTAAACTCGCTCTTCATGAGATGCCACGTGGCGCCTTTTTAGCCAATCAGGAGCAAGAAGCCGCGCCAGAGAACCTTTTGGCCATCTTGGAAAAAACGTGTTCAGCGTCTGTCTTCACATAACCTCAGAGCCGGCCGGTTCAATATACAGGCTCGCGAGCCGAAAAGTTATCAAAAGTATAAAAATATAATGTAAACTATGAACTAAAGCGATCTAAAATAGTGTAACCTCAACTAAATTCAGTGGTAACGAAATTGAACAGTGCGAGAGTAATTCGGACAACTAGTGACCAAAAAATTGTGGAGATCAACACGTGGCCTGCAGTGACGCCGATAAAGACGTAACCGTATACCGAAACCAATTATGAAAATTTAATATAAAGCGTTAAATTAAAGGGGTTAAAAGATCTGAGTGTGTGTGTGAGTAAATACTGGGTTGCTTTTCTTTAATTAATTTATAAAATAAATAATTCAATGTAATTATAAGAAGTAAGAAATAGAAATTTGTTGTTTTGGTCAGATGGGGTTGTACCTCAGAATTTAATTTTGTTCATTTGAAATGTAGAGAACAGAGAAGGAGGAAGCATGTTTTATTGAATCATAAAAAAGGGAATGATAAAAAGAAATAAATCAAGTTGAAATAGTTAACCGTAAATGAGAGTAATTAATTCAACACATAACCCTAAATCATGCTTTTAGATCACGAGTTCGTGTGCAGAACCCTGGCCGACACAAGGTAAGCGAAGTTTGTTTTATTATTAATTTAAATGGGGTAGGATGATTGTACTATTACATTCTTTTACGTCACCCTCAACCTAATCTATAATGTGCTCAACAAGTTCACTAACGGGTTTTGAATTTTCTGAAGGTAAATAAGTTAAGTAAGGTAGTATCGGGGATTCTTCTTTTTCTGCTTATTATTTGTATGATTACAACATTAAGTTAGCTTTCAAGTTATCAAAAGAACATGTATATGCAATTAAAAGTTTGATTTCGATGTGAGTAATGGTGCAGATGCCATGAAGTGCAAAGGCCTTCAATGTTTGGCTGGTTATTTGGTGTTTAAACTGCAAGAAAATTTTCCTGAGCTAGGTACAAAAAGCAGCACTCTTTGTGAAAACAAGTAATTTCTGTGGAATAAGTTCTGCAAATCGTATCAAAAGAAGGCCTTCCAGTTCATAGTGGACAATAATTCCACTGTGCAAAACTAATTGAAGAAAGTTTTATAAAGTTTCATGGGCAAACTGACAAGTGCTGGAGAGTGGTGTGATACAAAAGTAAAATCCATCAAATATACTTCAAGCTTATCCATAAAATGATAAGCTTCAAGGACTTAACATTCCTGATGAAGCAGTGATTTGTTTGATACTAGTGTGCACATACATCAGAGTGTGGCATCTAAACAAATCTGGTTACTCAAGAGGGTAAGTAATCAAGAATCAAAGAAAATGGTTCAAAAAGATGCTAAAGGTCACCATTAGTACAGCAATGTCAGTACATTTCAGGTAAGCCTATCTGTTAATAATTTACATAAATGTTAACTTAGGTTTAAAATATATATCCTCTTGAAAATGTGTAAACAGAACATCAAGATAATTTTAGCACCTTTTCCATCATGAGTACGCCTTAATTGTTAGTTTTGTTGGTTCACAAATATAATGTACGCCTTCTTACATGCTACCCAATGTCAATACTGAGCTATAAAGTTGGTTTAATGTTCCAGTAATAATAGAAGTATATTAATATAAGTTAAAGAGTGATCAGAGGAAATTATTAGTAAAAATCGGGAACATTTTATGTAGTGGTTGTGTGTTGATGTAGGCGCAGTGTGTTTGCTTCGACAGAGATGTCATGCACAAAGCGCTACAGTTTTCAACTTGCAAATGAGCACGGCCATGTGTCCTACCACCATGAGGTGCCACTGACTCTTTACAATAATTTGTAATGAAGTTTATTATGTCCTGCTCAGTCAACTGATTTCCAAGTGTCTATCGTCCTTTCATATTGCCTCAGGAACTCTGATGGGTTGTCATTTTCATCCGCGTAGAACTTTAGATGTTGAGTTGATTTGTCCATTTTATGGTATACTTACTTACTCCATGGTACTACAACTCATGAAAAGTTCTGGCCTCCAGAACAACATGCCTCCACTCCTCTCTATCCTGTGTGACTCTTCGCCACCTTCTGTTATAGAATTTTCCATTCAGTTATTGAGCCTAAAATGGATGTAATTTTTGGAAGAGCGGATCGAAACTGGAGTACTCCATCTGCCCTCAGTCATCTTAAGTCTCATCTACATCATCCACCCATCTTCCTTCTGCTCTTCTTCTCCTGGTCCTCGAATGAATACTTTCTTCACTGCCCTTTCCTCTATAATTCTATGCACCTGACCGTCCCACCTAATTCTACCTTATTTTATTACTGTGATGATGTCCGATATGTTATGGTATACATAGGTGATCTGATTACCCTGTTCTGTACCACCCAATTCTAAATTTTTAATAAGTTTTTGTAACTGTGTATGTTTGTGTTTGTGTTCATGCAGAGTCTGGTCAATTTCTATCAGTTTATTTTCATGTTCCGTACACTTTTGTTCATGTGCTAAATAATTTTCATCCAGTTTTATTTCAGTGAAGATTATTTATGTTTCAAATGTGTCTACGAGAATTCTGTTTTTAGTTGTTAATGTTTTTTCCAAAACTCTCAAGTTGTCTTCTTATGAATTCCCCTTGTTTTTAGTCATGCTATTGTAGTTGTTTATCGTGCTTATTTAGTTGCTTTTTATCATCGCTTACATGGCCTCTTACATCTCTTTTTGGGACATTTTTAAAACGATACTGCATATTGAATTACCAATATCTGAAGTTAATGAGTCCACCATATTTGTTAATTTGTATCATTTTGTGTGTGTGTGTGTGTGTGTGTGTGTGTGTGTGTGTGAGATTAATACAAACTTTTATCACAATCAATTACTACGTCAACAGTACCAAGAATTGTTTACAAATTTACTAGTGCATAAACCCGCAATAAAAAATAATCTTCCATTCCAATCTCACAACATCACAACAGCCGATTTACCCAACTAGACCTGTGTACACCACTATTTACTAGCTTTATTCAACCAGTAATTCAATTTTTACAATTTTTAAATTTAATTCACTTCCAATTTTTCAACTAATCAGGCCCAAACACATTGTGGTGCTCAATTCTATGCGATGTATAGGTTTCGTATAGAATAAGTAGCCGGGCTATACATTATTGGAATGTAGTAGATTTATTAATGATGCTACTACTTTTAACAATCTCCTGAGCTTTTAATACAGTTTATACTAAATAATTAATCTGTCTCTGTTGATGTTTGTAACTCAACTAAATTGTTGACCTTTACATACATATGTCAACATACATATTCTGCCCGGCTTCTTGTTCGCTTTCAGGCATGAAGATATTCCTAACTAGTGTTTGCTTCTAATTAAAAGTATAATTAGTGACTTCATCTGGTGTCAGTTAATCTGTTTCCACTGGCAATCGTTGTCTGGGTGGACACGTTCTCTAATCGGTGCTGTAGGTGTTCCAATCGCTGCCGGACCCTCTGCCTCGCCCTTAGGGTGGCTGGGGCCGACTCCAGATCCTCCACCAACTCCCACAACCCCCCTACTTCTCCTGGCACAGTTCCACTTCTGCCGTAATATCTGTTACTTTAACAATGGACGTCAACCCTCCGGCGGAGAGGGCGTCCCTTAACTGCTTCCTCAAGGAAGCAACATCCCCCTGGGGCCTCCCACCCCGTGACTTAATCTCAAACTCAAGCTCGTGCTTAAGAAATAAATCAGGATTGATCCCGCTCATCCTTAAGCCGCCCGAACAGTATTACACACACACACACACACACACACACACACACACACACACACACACACACACACAACAATAATTGACAAGAAATCAAATCAGAAAACCTCGAGTACTGTACTTCCTTCAAGCAGACCCCCGGGTTCCCTAGCACTGTGGAGACCTGACCCACTCCTGAACCAACCTCGTTGACATCACCGAAGAGAACAAGCAACAACTAACATGTACATAAAATACACAACACCTAACACCAATCACGACCTACAACATCTCACCAACACGTAGCTAACAACCATCAACATTTAATCGGCATTAAATTCCGAAAATTTTCAATATATGAATCCAGTCAGTGACGTACCGACTTCCGATCGGGCCATACAGCATCCCGCTAATCCCACGCGCTATAATTCGACATCGAATTACTAATACCGTCTACTCCCCCTGCAACGCTCAAGACCCCGGCACATCTCAAAATATTCTAACTACAAATGCCTGCCTCGTGGCGTGACCAGATTCACAAGTCAAACAAGCTAACAATTATACATTCACATATACATATAAAACATTAAACATGATATAATATCTACACATATATGCAACCTTTCCAAATTTTCTAAGTTTGAACTATCTCAAACTGTTTCCGAGTTTGCAAGCCCCGTCACACCCAAGGACCCAAGGGTTCAACCCTAGATAGAACCACGCTCTGCTACCATTTGTAACCCCTCTTTATTTTTTATACTTTTTTTTTTAAGAGGGGCCACTGGATATTTAAAACTAGGCGGAAGGCCTAGGAGAAGCAAAAACTGCGCTGGGTCCAGTGAGACGGGACTTGCAATTAAACTCTTTGTTAAACAACAATAACAACTTTATATTGTGTCTGAAAGCCTTTGTATACATACATATAATAAAATATCCCCCAATATCAGAACATCGATAATTCTATAAATTGTTTAAACCCCTTTTGTACAAAGTTTGACATAAAACATATAATTGGACATAATACCTCTATTCATGCATATACATATATATATATATATATATATATATATATTGCAATGAATCACAGGATCATGATAAGCGGGGCAAGCTCATATATTACACAGACTATGGACATTCATGTTTATATTGGTAGATGGTTAAATTTGGTTATGTTATCAGTTGTATTTTAGTAAGGATAAGTATTTAAGTTTAGTAAAGACTGTGTATTATTTATTTATTGTTATTCATGTACTGTGTTTGTGGAAATGTGCGCGCGTGCGCGAGTGGTAAACGTTTCCCTGGCTGTGCGTGAATAAATTATCATTGTGTTTGACTTTGAACTGAACATAGACATATGTTTTCGCTACAATCCCTGTATATTTCTGGCTATTATTTACGTTCATATATGATATTAGTAAAGTATGCAGTTATGCATGAGATAAGGGTATTCTGATTACCGCTATGCATGCTCTTACAAAGTAAATGCACTTTACAGCATGAAAAGTGCATGCCATGGTGTATGTAACCATGTGACTTCCTTCCACCAATAGAATGCTGGAAGGTGGTTGGAAAATTTCTTAAGCCTCTTGTTACACAGGCAGTTCTTCTCCGCCAGCTACCGCGAACGGGACGTGCAATTCTTGTTCAAGATTCTGTCGCTTGCAAGAAGTTGTAAAGACTATTCGTTGATAGTGACGCGTGAAGACTCAGAACTGTGTGTGTATTACACCTACACACAATATTGTTATTCACGCATTGCGCATATAATTACGAGAGTTCTTCTCAGCCTGCTACCGCGAACGGGACGTACAATTCTTGTTCAAGATTCTGTCGCTTGCAAGAATTTGTAAAGACTATTTGTCGATAGTAACGCGTGAAGACTCAGAGTTGTTCGTGTTTTACAACTTTACACAGTATTATTATTACAGCATTGTGTGCATAATTACGAGAGTTCTTCTCTACCGTCTATCACGATCGGGTCGCGCAGTTCTTGTTCAAGATTCTGTCGCTTGCAAGAATCTGTAAAGACTATTCGGTGATAGTAACGCGTGTTGACGCAGATCAGTTGAATATTAACTCTTTACACAGTGTTATTATTATAGTATTACGTGTGTAATAAGTGAGTGTAACTGTATCACTGTTTGAGATTTTCTGCAGTGGCAGTAAAATTTAATAGTTACGCAATAATAAGTTGTTTCATCAGGAAGTTTCCGTGTTAGTGGAAGATTTCCGCATAGGGAGGTCTGCTGATCGCGGTAGACCTTATGATTCGCGTGAACACTTGAAGAGTCCGGAGTGGTATAAGTTCAATATACCGTTATTAGATTAAACTCACTGTCACCTGAGATACTTGTGGGTCATAAACTCTATATTAATTTAACGAGTAGTAAGATCCATAGAACCGTTGTGTATGCGAAACGTCAGATTCATCGTGGGAATTACAGGACACCAGCCCAGCTGTTACAGGACACCAGCCCACCTGTAAGCGTTCAGTGTGAACATCTGTCATTTATAAGCGACACCTGACGACCCAACTACACAGCAAAGACCTGCCCTTCTCTTCAACAACATCATCGTGGGAATCTTCATTATGTAACGTATCACGTCATGTGTATGAACAGTATTTAACATTTAAAAAAAAAAAGACTATATCAAACACTACATTCTGTACATATCAAATATACCATATAAACAATTACTTATGTCTTGTACAATAAATAATCTTAAACCCTCCAATATAGACTTTTAATTTAAGATACACATACTATCATATCCTATGCGCCAATAGTTTAGTAATTTGTGTTGTCGCAATATATATATATATATATATATATATATATATTGTAACGTAACAGATTTGAGGTCCCCAACATTACATAAAAAATGAAGTAACTATGGTCTAGAACAATACCCCAATATTAAGGTTACTCAGTAATTAATACATCTAAGGTGTACATAAATTTAAAAGATGTAATAAATAATATAGAGGTGTAAAATATAAACATTGTATCAAATGAGAGGAGTTTAATATGTAATAATGAAGTGTAAAATACTATTCCAATTAATGTTTAATGTGTTGCAAATTGTACTTGTTGTTATGCTGTAGCATGGTAGTGTTTACAGGATATTTATTTTATGTTTAGTGGATAGTAAGAGGGAACTGTTGTTTTATAGAAGTACTTAGTCAGTGGTACTCCTTTCATTTATGTTAAAATTGTCTTTAGACAATTAAGTATAAATACATGTGTTAGGTATTATATTATGTTAAATGTATTGACTGAAATTGATTAATGAAATTGTTTTGAATTAATGTTTGTAAACTTGGCCAGGATGGCAATAAGTGTTTAAAAGTTGACAAGTAGTTCTTATAATTATGTTATAAAATAATGAAAGGTTCCAGGATGAATTAATTAATATAATAAATTAAAACCAGGAAATATAAATTAATGTAAGTAGCCATAAACCAATGACTATTTGTACAGTAGGTCAGGTAAAGAAAATTAAGTTAAAAACCAAACAATATTATAACAGCTGTAAGAAAACCTATAGGCCTAAATTTAATATTTGTAAAAGGAAATTAATACCTTTTTAATAAGTCCAGTCCAATGAAACTATAGTAAAATATATACAGTTTAATAAGGTAGGTTGGGTGAGAGTTTTAGGTAATTTGGTATAATTCCAAGCATGGAGTATTTTATTAAAAAGGAGTAGTAACATTTTATAATTCTGGCTCTAGGATATCAAATATTATCCAATGACAGAAAGTAGTGGTTGTTAGGGTAACTAAAATGTAAAAAATCTTGTTGATTTTCAATTATTCGATTGTTATATGCTATTGAGTTCAGATGAGGAGACACTTAAAAAGGATGATACAAATTAACAAAAATGAATCAAAATTAATAAATTAAAGTCGAAACCTAATCCTATAAAACAAACTGATGAATAATAAAATAAACTAGATTTCAAAAATATAACCAAATACCTCCAAAAGGTCGAGAAATTCTTATTTCACTCATCAAGATAATTCCGTTGGATTTAGTATTAAACCCGATTTCCCATCTAACCAGGAGACTAATTGATGGAAGAAAAAAGCCTAAATTAAGGGAATTATAGAAAAAATATACAAGGACCTGTTTCTGAAGAAATAAACCTCACTTTCAAGAAGGAAGTTATAATACGACTCCAATTTCACCGAGACCGACAACCACAAGGATCGTAAGGGAAGAACGAAGGTCAGAAGAGTTCCCGGGGCTTTCCAGTACATCACACCGTCGATTTTATTAAGAATCGGAACACTTTTTCTGGATGGAAGTAACCTAAATTGTAATCTTCAACTGTTTGCAGATGTACAATGCTGCCTTGAGAGTCATCAACCTGGTAACACCAGCTTATTTTTAATTTTAATATAGTAAGAACTAATAACCTTTTGTAATACTAAGTAACCTTAATTTTGCATTACCTGGCCTTACTAATCGTTAAAAGAATCACACGTACCCTGGGATAAGAGATATTTAATATTATATTTAATTTGTATAAAATAAAAGGAACCTGGTCAACTAAACAATCGATCCATCATTGTATAATCGATATCATTCTATTGTAGTCATGAAGAGCACTGTTAGTTTGAATTAAAGTACAAAATAAATAAAGAATCCTTCTTGTATATGATGATGTTTTATGTTATTGTAGAATAGGTATTATATGTTGTGGGTGAAGTAATTTACAGGTAAAAGGGTGATTAAAATCTGGTGAACCAGTTAACCTAGAAGCAAGCCAATTACGAATACCAGCGCTCATAGTCAACAGCTGGTAGAACGTGAGATTACCGAACTAGCGTGTTTCCTGCACAATTTTTGAATTGAATTACACAATACGGACTGACTAGGGTTGGCGAGAATTCTTAATTCATTAATTAAATACATGAAGTATATCATTGATATTGCGTAAACATTGAGTAATTAGGTACAACCGTGTTATAGTATACATAAAAGTTATAATAACACCATAATAAATATATTTGTCTATTAAATTTGAGTTACAGGAGGTCACCTATAAGACTACATAATAAACATTTCCTTATAAACAGAGTTCTTTACAATTTAAAAGTAACAACATCAGTAGATGGTAACAAATTGGATTAAACCCCGAAACCTAAAATAAATCTTATTGATCTTGAATAATAGAAGGTAACAAATTGGCGAACCCAACAGTGGGGCTTTCAAACATCCTCGAATGTAATTAATAACGTAATAAACTAATTTATTACAATATATATCTTCCCCTCAATTCAAATTCATCGTAATACTTCAACAAAACTTTAAGTATCCCACATATTTTAAATCTAGGCATTATAAAAATATACACATATTTTTATATATCTCACTCAACCCCTTTACACATAACAGCCTGTAAAATCACCAATAAAACAACAAAGTCACAATTACAACTCATTATCACATCATACCCACAAAACCCCACGGCCCGCCTGTATATTATCTTTTTTATCGTCCCAGGATATAGCAATATCAAATAACTGAAACCCACCAGTATCTATTAAATTAATTGGAAACTAATGTCATCGACCAAGACAACCCCTTACACATTTTTATAATGTCGGCAGCCACCCTAATTAACTAAGAACTGTAACAATTCTATGCTTGATTCAAATATACCTTATAAATTTAGAAAACATTTGGAATGGCCCATAATTAGAAAATATAATTATAAGTTAAAGTATTTCTGACATTTCTTTAATCCTGTAAAATGTGAAACTTCTTGAGTTCTATAACATACAGATCATTTACAAAATCGGCCATAAGAGTTCAAAATGTTTAAAAATTTATTTATTTGTTTAATTATATATATATCCAGTCATAATTAATTATCTAATTATATGGCAAGTCATTATTTAATTATAACAAATTAATATTAACAAAATTTAATAGTAACAAAAGCATAACTGCAATTGAGCCTACATACAGCCTGCCTAACATTCACAAAATCTGACAGTAAAAAAAATCTAAGGAGGACAGGTTTAACATCTAAAGGCCAGAAAATACAAGTTACAAAATCTAAGTACCGCCTGTACAATTTTGTTCAATGTAAAATTTTATAATCTGAAAATATTAATTATATAATTTTAAATAAATATGAAATATTAATTTCAGCCATATGTGCATATATAAAAGAGAATGCTGTATTCGTCCGGCTGCAGGAGTGTACCAGAGCAGGCCTGACCTGACAGAAAATGACCAGTAGAAAACCTGCATGATATGGCACCAACAGGTGCCTACCTTTTGGTTAGAAGAAATTTATAAAAGTAATAACCCGGAAACTGAATAAAAAAAAAAAACCCAGCCCTTGTATGCAGGAAAAATAATTAAATGCAAAACCCTGGTAATAACCTGAGAATGAAGTCCGAACCCGCCGGGGTTCAGGTTCACGAAATCCCTACCCCTATACTTAATTTAAAATAATTTCCCCTTCAACTTTTGCACCCATTACACGGAACGAAACCCTCTCTGGTACCCTCCCGCAGGTCAGTTTACAATTGTACTTGTTGAACTGTATAATAATGTTAAACTACATTGAAATGGTCATGCCTACGCACACCCCCGATTGAACCATGTCACAGTATAAAGTTAAACTGATATAGCACATACACCTCCCATAGTCTTTTCTGCGGGCCAGGATAGAATAAAAAGATTTAATATCACCTCATATGAAGCGGGTGGTTACATGATTGTTGGCGGCAGCTGCTCTTCCCTCCTCGGTCGCAGAACTAAGCTTTAGTGGTTCATGTCTTGGTGAAGATGACAGCACACCAAGCCTTGGTCAGGTCTCCGTTCTAGGCGAGAACCCGGTAGGTCTTGAACTATTAGGTAGCCATAAAGATGAGAATAAAACACACGCAAATGCTCTGCTGAACCGAGGAAGGCTGCTAGACTAGTTTACGCAGCGGAAGCAAGGCAGGAACTGAATCTCGCCATGTGCACAGAACCGAGACCTGAATTCGCCCGCTAGATCGTGTTCATAGCCGGGAACTGTCATACATATATTGCGCTCACCAACAATTACGCTTCGTCCACCGACATCGATAACTAATCAAATTTATTATGGGAAAAATGGTAATTGTATTTCATCGAACGCCGGGTTATGCAAACACCGGCACACTCTAAAGAGAGAGTTGGTGGTTGATGGCCCAGTTCCTGTTCAGTAATGTTTACTATCGCTATGATTCAATGATTAGTGATGAATATTCACTTATGAGAACAAACGATTGTAAGTACTAGACTCTATGTTATAATGATTGTATAATCATTAAGAACATGTTATGAGATAAAATTGAATAATGTTGTGCATTTGCGTTATTTGTATTTAGTGTGCCTAGGGTAAGGTCATTCACCTGTTATTAAGACATCAGCTGATGACTGGTGTGGACTGTATACTGTTTAATGTAATCAACTCATATGTTCTTTTAATAATTAATTTAATTTAATAATTTGTTTCTTTTTATTAATTGTCAGAATATATGTTTCTGGAATTTAAATTCATTTAATTATTGAAAAAAAAATTTTAATTTTTGTGAAGTACAGATTGTGTTGTGTTTTCATGTTCACGATATATTGATGATTGTGTGTACTGATAATGTATTAACTGATTCACAGTGTTCATATTACAGGTTTTGTAACCAAATGTAGTCGTAGTGGAATTTATGATAGAGATAAGTTGTTTATTTTATTTTGTTTATTATGATTGTTGGCATCTAGTTATGAGGATTTATAAAGAAAAGTAAATTCATTTAAAAAAATTTCGGAATCTGGAAAATTGCGATTAAAATAACTAATTGAAAGAGATGGTGTAAATTGACTTAACACCAAACTCCGTGAAATTTGGGGAAAATGTTTCAAAAGTTCCGTAATCGTGAAACGACGATCTTCACGAATTTTGTCGTTGATTTTCATCACCAGTTCATCAGTCACAAGGCTAGGTCTACCACTGCGGTCCTCATCGTGAACATTGGTAAGGCCATTTTAAAAATCAATGCACCATTGCCTCACTCGGCTTTCACTCATTATTCCTTTTCCGTACACATCACAAAGTGGTGATAAATTTCAATTGGTTTGTGATTTTTTGCTAACAAAAACCTAATCACAGAACGCACCTCACAAGTGGCGGGATTTTCTATTGCAGCGCACATTTTACACGTCACAGAGAGCAAAGTAAGAGGGGCACAGACCGCACGCTACCACAGCTGGATGCGTACTGAGTGTAGGAACGTTCTGACACAAAGATGGCGGCTCTATCCACGCCCACCGCCGCGGTCGGTCAAAACGTCTGTTACTTTCTGGATAGCCCTCGTATAATCAAATCTTAACTATTAACATTTACATAAACAATTATTTTATCCATATCTAATGACAATTTTATCTTGACCTATGGATCACATATAAGAAAATTCAAATCTATTAACGCTAACTAGCTGCTTCACACATCATTCTACAACAGTAATTGAATAATACATCTTGTTTCATTACCTTTCATTAACTCAACAAGTAATTGGTATAACATAACATAAACTTTATCATAACATTCGTTGTCACAAGATAATATCATTTAACTCAAAATCCTTACTAGCTATTGCTATAAGGTAAATTATTGTTTCATTTTTGTTAACTTTCATGGTCATTTATTTTGACAATTTCTGTACTATTCTACTTCTTACACTTCTCATCGGTATCACATTAATTTACTTTTCACTGAACATAGATCATTAACTATTATCTAACTTACAGGTTTGTTTATTCTCGTTATTTCTACCTTGCATCCTTATTTATCTTTATCTATAATTATAAATGTAATTATTAGACTTTTGTTTTATCATGAGGTTAGATATTGACTTGTTTATTAATTTGTTAACATAATTTTTATGTAACATGGATGCCCGCATTTCTGTTGCGTTACAATATATATTACCAGTATCTTTTGCAAATCAAGGTCTGCAAATGATGAATTTGTCAGTGTAAGCACCAAATAATAATAATAGTAATAAGAATAGTAACGATACGTAGTGTTAATCATAACAGGGTTGGTTTTGGCTGGTTCTTTGTACTGTTCCTTCAAGGCTGCCATCCGACCTTTCAGTTTGTACTCTTAACGTATGGTATTTGGCCATCTCCGACCCTATCCCTATAAGTCATATTTTGGCTGATCCCTTTAGAAAGAATGAGTGAGACATGAGAAGAATAGAAATTAACGTGTGAATGGAGGTGTGAATGATTAAAAAAAAAAAAAAAAAAAAATTGTGTATCGATAGTGTATGAGTGAGTGTGTAAATATGGAAATGATAAGTTTATCAAGTTCTTGGACCAGTAGGGTCCAAATGGGGTTTTCAAATGAGCCCTTAAAAATTAAATTAAAATTTTTGGTGCTATTTTTTTTTATAAATATGAATAGAGTAGTTTAGAAAATCAAACAAATATTTTGTTGTACTCACTATTTTATGTTAATGAAAGTCACAATAAGGAAAATTAAGAAAGAAAATGTATGGTGTTAGAGCACATAATCAAGACTAGGAACCTCATGTAAAGAGAATTGTAAATTTTAAATTTGAATATATCACATGTATTATAGATATTTTACTTGTGATTCCCCACTTTCGGGCGGTCACGGCGTCACCGAACCCTGACCGTGGATTTGGATTATTGGTAGCAAGTGTGGTTGGGCAGATTGTATCCTAGCCATACTTGTTATTTTCAAAATTGGTGAATTTAGAAATCAACCGGGGGGTAAATTCAGGGGAATCACCAAACTATGGAACAGCGGCTACCTTCGTAGGGGATGGTAGTGCCGTGTTAAGGGCTTGTAAATAATATTTAGTAGGATTACTGGTGTCCTAGGACATCAGTAGTGCCGAATTTTTATAACGCTGAAGCAAGAACGGGGTAGGCAGCGTCTACACCCTAAAAACTTCAGTTCTTGTGGATGCAAATGGACGCTACAGTCCACCATCAGGAAATAATAGTGTGTGTGGAAAAGGTGCTAGCCGTTACAAGCCAGGGGCACAGATAACGCATCTGTGCATAAGACAAACGCTCGATCCGGTTTATCCGGCGGGTGGTTACCTAATTGTAACTGGGTATAAGGAGGGAAATAATAAAATGATGAAGTAGCTGAGAAATCAGTGAGAGGTAACGACCACTGTAACAGCGGGACAATCAACTTCACTTACTCTTGTAACCCCTCTTTATTTTCTATACTTTTTTTTTTTTTAAAGAGGGGCCACTGGATATTTAAAACTAGGCGGAAGGCCTAGGAGAAGCATAAAATGCGCTGGGTCCAGTGAGACGGGACTTGCAATTAAACTCTTTGTTAAACAACAATAACAACTTTTATTGTGTCTGAAAGCCTTTGTATACATTGTGGCAACAGCGATTCATTACGTCTGCTCTCCGGTACCAGCAATACGGCGCGTGACACCTGAAGAATACGAGGCGAGCCAATCCGGGATCAGCAGCCGCCGAGACGTGACCAACTACGTGTTCGCAGCGAGCCAATCAGCGATCCCGGTTAGTGCATAAAACCCGGGCCGGCAGAAAATTTTGACGCACTCTCCATCGCCACACCATCGAACCACTTCATCTCTCCTCCCTCGGACGACATCGAGGCGAAGTCAGCCGGAAGGAACAGCCGAAGAATAGAACCGCCGCCGTTCTTGCGTCTTCGCATTCCCGTTCCACGCCAGCGATGGATTTCGCTGGGCCGGCAGCCGACTCTACAACCGGTGCCGAAAGAAGAGGAGGACTGTAGTACGCCACGAACAGCGGGCCCATCCGCCTAACATCTCAGCGCGGCACAACCACCATCAGCCTTCTCGCCACTCGGTCCTTTTTAGGGCCACCAAAAACACTAGAGTGTACGATTGGCGCCATTTGTCATGCGGCAAGCCTTTTGTCCGGTGACAAGTGGCGCCCAACGTGGGGCGACGATCATCTTGCGGATGCAAGATCCAGCCACGCCAGAGAGCTACCAGCTGGCACACCAATCAACATGGCGCCCAACAGACACCTCCATACCATCTGGAGAAGAGCAGTAGGCAGGCTACCGGAGAGCATTCAAGACCCGGGGGAGTTGTGGCAATAGCGATTCATTACGTCTGCTCTCCGGTACCAGCAATACGGCACGTGACACCTGAAGAATACGAGGCGAGCCAATCCGGGATCAGCAGCCGCCGAGACGTGACCAACTATGTGTTCGCAGCGAGCCAATCAGCGATCCCGGTTAGTGCATAAAACCCGGGCCAGCAGAAAATTTTGACGCACTCTTCATCGCCACACCATCGGACCACTTCATCTCTCCTCCCTTGGACGACATCGAGGCGGAATCAGCCAGAAGGAACAGCCGAAGAATAGAACCGCCGCCGTTCTTGCGTCTTCGCATTCCCGTTCCGCGCCAGTGATGGATTTCGCTGGGCCGGCAGCCGACTCTACAACCGGTGCCGAAAGAAGAGGAGGACTGTAGTACGCCACGAACAGCGGGCGCAGCCGCCTAACATCTTAGCGCGGCACAACCACCATCAGCCTTCTCGCCACAAGGTCCTTTTTAGGGCCACCAAAAACACTAGAGTGTACGACTGGCGCCATTTGTCATGCGGCAAGCCTTTTGTCCGGTGACAACATACATATAATAAAATATCCCCCAATATCAGAACATCAATAATTCTATAAATTGTTTAAACCCCTTTTGTACAAAGTTTGACATAAAACATATAATTGGACATAATACCTCTATTCATGCATATACATACATACATATATATATATATCCCCTCAATTCAAATTCATCGTAATACTTCAACGAAACTTTAAGTATCCCACATATTTTAAATCTAGACATTATAAAAATATATACACACACACATATATATATATATATATATATATACAGGGTGATTCATGAAGAAACGGAAATACTTCGGGAGATGAATCTACATCGAAAAATAAGAAAAAAAGTTTATATAAACATAGGTTCGGAAATGCTTCGTTAGCGAGTTACGGCTAGCGAAAAATTTCACCCGGGTTTCGGTTCCCACGGGTAAATGAAGACTTTCTGAAATTCTGGGAAGGGGCGAATTCTGTTGTTTCTTATGGTTTTTGACCTGAAAAATCGAATAAAACAGGTCGCAGAACTGTATCTCCTATAAGTTTCATGATATCCGACGTAAAACAGAAAAATCTTTGCCTAAAAACAAATTTTGGAAAATTGGAAACAATTGGAATTTTTTGTTGATTTTTATTGACTTTATTTATACCATTTTTCTCAGAATTAAATTCTTTACAAGTTTTGTTTTTAACTTTTATGCATTTATTAATCATTTAACAAAGTTATTGTACTTCGAACCTAAAAACACGTTTTTTAACCTAAAACAACAAAATCACAATTACAACTCATTATCACATCATACCCACAAAAGCCCCACGGCCCGCCTGTATATTATCTTTTTTATCGTCCCAGGATATAGCAATATCAAATAACTGAAACCCGCCAGTATCTATTAAATTAATTGGAAACTAATGTCATCGACCAAGACAACCCCTTATACATTTGTATAATGTCGGCAGCCACCCTAATTAACTAAGAACTGTAACAATTCTATGCTAGATTCAAATATACCTTAAAAATTTAGAAAACATTTGGAATGGCCCATAATTAGAAAATATAATTATAAGTTAAAGTATTTCTGACATTTCTTTAATCCTGTAAAATGTGAAACTTCTTGAGTTCTATAACATACAGATCATTTACAAAATCGGCCATAAGAGTTCAAAATGTTTAAAAATTTATTTATTTGTTTAATTATATATATATCCAGTCATAATTAATTATCTAATTATATGGCACGTCATTATTTAATTATAAGGATTTAATAGTAACAAAAGCATAACTGCAATTGAGCCTACATACAGCCTGCCTAACATTCACAAAATCTGACAGTAAAAAAATCTAAGGAGGACAGGTTTAACATCTAAAGGCCAGAAAATACAAGTTACAAAATCTAAGTACCGCCTGTACAATTTTGTTCAATGTAAAATTTTATAATCTGAAAATATTAATTATATAATTTTAAATAAATATGAAATATTAATTTCAGCCATATGTGCATATATAAAAGAGAATGCTGTATTCGTCCGGCTGCAGGAGTGTACCAGAGCAGGCCTGGCCTGACAGAAAATGACCCGTAGAAAACCTGCATGATATGGCACCAACAGGTGCCTACCTTTTGGTTAGAAGAAATTTATAAAAGTAACAACCCGGAAACTGAATAAAAAAAAAAAAACCCCAGCCCTTGTATGCAGGAAAAATAATTAAATGCAAAACCCTGGTAATAACCTGAGAATGAAGTCCGAACCCGCCGGTTCAGGTTCACGAAATCCCTACCCCTATACTTAATTTAAAATAATTTCCCCTTCAACTTTTGCACCCATTACACGGAACGAAACCCTCTCTGGTACCCTCCCACAGGTCAGTTTACAATTGTACTTGTTGAACTGTATAATAATGTTTAAGCTATATTGAAATGGTCTTGCCTACGCACACCCCCAATTGAACCATGTCACAGTATAAAGTTAAATTGATATAGCACATACACCTCCCATAGTCTTTTCTGCAGGCCAGGATAGAATAAGATTTAATATCACCTTATATGAAGCGGGTGGTTACATGATTGTTGGCGGCAGCTGCTCTTCCCTCCTCGGTCGCAGAATGAAGCTTTAGTGGTTCATGTCTTGGTGAAGATGACGGCACACCAAGCCTTGGTCAGGTCTCCGTTCTAGGCGAGAACCCGGTAGGTCTTGAACTATTAGGTAGCCATAAAGATGAGAATAAAACACACGCAAATGCTCTGCTGAACTGAGGAAGGCTGCTAGACTAGTTTACGCAGCGGAAGCAAGGCAGGAACTGAATCTCGCGATGTGTACAGAACCGAGACCTGAATTCGGCCCGCTAGATCGCGTTCATAGCCGGGACACTGTCATACAGACATCGTGCTCACCAACAATTACGCTTCGTCCACCGACATCAATAACTAATCAAATTTATTATGGGAAAAATGGTAATTGTATTTCATCGAACGCCGGGTTATGCAAACCCGGCACACCCCCACCCCAAAAGGGCAACCTGGTTGCCCCACACTTGAACTCCGGGGTACCCTGCAGTGTACCCCCTAGTCTTTTAAGACCCGAGTTTCAATCGGTGATCGCCGTAGTCCTTGCTCTCAGGAGAACAGAGGCTCAGAAGGAAAACGAAAGAGCAGAAAGAAGATGTGTAGTGTGTAAGTGTGCTGGCACTGCACACTGACCTGATCAGGGCCAGCATACAGCAAGAAGGGACAGAAGAAGAAAAGAAGAAAGAAAAGTTCGGGAGCTCCCTGAGTTCTGACCTCCTGAGGCTTGCCCACTTATGTTTTGATATACCGAACTTACCAACCCTAACAGGGCTACATGCCCCCTAATTACAGGGTTTTAACCCAAAACGAAACAATAACACTACATCATCAATACAACCTACATCGCCAGGACAAGCAGGGAGGGGAAGGATGGTCTCCATGATACGATAATCCAGATTCTCGATAACACGTAAATCCAATGCAACTTCATACATATCTATATGGTATTTACCTGACCTACAACAAAATTACAAGTGTGCTCCAAGGGCATGTTCACAGCAACAGGCTCCGCCAAGTGCACGACCGACCTGGCCAAGCCTGCCGCTGCCACTCCTCTCTCGAACTCCTTTTTTTGACTTTTTTTTTGTGGGGAAGGTTAGGAAGATCGGTACGAGAAAAGGCAAGCATGCTTGAAGGTGAACAGCTGGGACTAAATGTGAGGACCTGGCTCCCTCCGGAAAAGGATGAATGGAGAAAACCAAGGCTTGCGTAGGCAGGGTCGCATCCCTGAAGTAGACGAACACCACTGGGACTGTGGGGAACCTCTACCCGCTACCGTATCATTCTCGATCACACCCCCTTCAGAATGACAACGATCCCTACTGACATGGAGACCATCAAAATTCACCCCCCCCTATTCCAGCCCATCTACCCTCTTCTCTGTGCGGACAGAGCTCCAGTTTGGAAATGTGTCATAATTTCCTTAGAATCACTCCCCGGTTCGCCCAACCGAGCCGTCACCGGCGACGCGAACCCCAGGATACGATATGGCCCTGACCAACGATAACATAACTTAGCGGCCCTCTTGTCCACAGCTGAGCTGATCGGATGGCTCTGACAGTAGACCCAGTCTCTGGGCTGAAAGGGGTTAGGAATTCGCCCCTGATTATATCGTCGACGGACCCGCTCGTGCGCTCGCAGCAAATTCTTCCGAGCCTCCTTCCACCTTTCCGCTGTTCCACTATCTGGCTCCCGTGGTAGAAGATCATCAATGTTCCACAAGTTAGTCAACGGGAGTGCGGGCGAGAATCCAAACATAATTTCAAAGGGAACGGGCTGGTGACTGTCATGTAGGGCCGTATTAAAGGCTAGCTGCAACCACTTCAGATTCTGGTCCCAGACGGTCTGTTGCTCTGCGTGACAGGCAATAAGTGCAGACCTAAGATTCCTGTTGAATCTCTCCGCATGGGACGGCTGTGGGTAATAAGGAGAAGTGGTTACATGTTTGATCCCACTGGCGAAACACATTCGCCGAAACTCACCCGAAATAAACTGTGGCCCATTGTCAGAGACAATGATGGTCGGAAGACCGAAATGCTGAAACACATGATTCTGGAGCGCGCTTATGGTCAAACAAGCCGTTGCCTGCCGTAAGGGCAATAGCCAGGCAAACTTCGAAAAAGCATCCACACATACAATCAGGTAAGCATTACCAGACTTGCTACGGGGGAAGGGCCCCACGTAGTCGATGAATAGCTTCTCCATCGGTCTGCTCACCATGTCTGATGACAACAACCCTAACTTGGTGTTCTAGGCAGGCTTACTCAAGCCGCATAGATGACAACTCTTAACCCTCGTCGCAATGTCCCTGTCCATGCCCTTCCAGATGAAATGTCGTCTAATGCTGGAAATGGTCTTAGAAATTCCCTTGTGGCCTCCTACTGGGGAATTATGATAATAGCTGAAGACCATGGGCACTAACTTGCTAGGCAGCACGATCTTAGGGGCACGTCCCTTTCTCTCCCTACAACACAGGACGCCCTTGGACAAGAAGTAAGTGGCCTGTACGTTACCCTCCTTTATATTCTGGATGATCGGACCCAGCTCTTCATCGTTCAACTGATGGGGTAACACATCAGTGAAGGCTAACGGAAAATCTAACAGAACGGAACACGGTTGCTCAGATTGGACTTCACTGGGCTATGAAAACATGCGTGACAAAGCATCTGCAACCACATTTTGAGTTCCCCTAATGTGTTGCACCTTGAACTTGAAGGATGAGATCTTGACCACCAATCTACCAATTTTACCCAGTTGCCGGGGATGAGCAAGAAGCCAAGAGAGAGCCTGATTGTCGGTCTCGACCAGGAACTCAGCATGTTCCAAGAAACGCCTGAACTTGTCTAGAGCGTACACAACAGCTACACACTCTAGCTCATACACTCATGACTTTCGTTCTTGCTGGGTCAACGTGCGGGAAATAAATGCCACAGGCTGCCTAGCACCATCAACGACTTGGGACAGAACCGCCCCGAGCGCAACCTAACTCGCGTCCGTCTGCAAAATAAACGGCTTAGAAAAGTCAGGCATTCTCAGCACCGGAGGGGAAATGATGGCTTCCTTCAAGGTGTCGAAAGCCTTCTGTTGTTTCTCACCCCACACAAATTTGGTCCCTTTCTTTCTTAATTCATTCAATGGTGCGGCTATCTCTGCTGCATTTGGGATAAATCTCAGGTAAAAAGTTACCATGCTGACAAACCTGGCGATGCCTTTGGCATCCCTAGGAGGTGGAAAATCCCTGATGCCCTGTGTCCTTTCGGGGTCCGCTGTGACCCCCCAGTGCGAGACAAGATGCCCCAAAAATGAAATACTCTCCTGTGCGAACCGCACTTTCTCAGGATTAACCGTGAGGCCCGCGCTCCTCAATCTGCACATCACCTCCCTTAGATGTCATAGATGTTCTTCATAAGTCTTGCTATACACGAGCAAGTCATCCAAGTAGTTAAAAATGAATTTAAATTTAACATCATGACATCATGAAATACATGGTCGAGTAGACGCGTGAGGGTTTGGGCACCCACTGCCAGGCCCACAGGAACTCGAGTATACTGATACAAATTCCACGGCACACAGAACACCGTGTAAGGTCTGCTTTCCTTGGATAAAGGGATCTGGTGATATACAGCATTGAGGTCAATCACGGTGAAGTACTTGGCCTCACTAAACCAATCAAAAGCCGAGTGGAGATCCGGAAGGGGAACCGAATCCACTTCAATATTTGCGTTTAGTTTTCTATAATCTATCACCATGCGGTGCTTACCCCCAGGCTTGGGTACCAGAAATGCTGGACTTGCATAACTAGAATTGGAAGGTTCAATGACCCCTTGCTCTAACAGCTCTTGGACCTTCTCCCTTAGAACGGCCATTTTCGGAGGGGCGAATTTATAAGGGTGTGACCTCACTATTTTGGAGTCAGTAAGACGAATTTTGTACTCCAACAAATGTGTGAGTCCCAAGGTAGGAGTTAACACCGAGGGAAGTTCCTCACACAGTTGGTCTAAGGCCTTCTGCTGGGACGGAGTGAGATGGTCTCGTGCAGAATCGGGACAAGCCACCTCTTGGATACCTCCCTTGGCTCCCTGGTATCCAAGGAACGGAATAACGACTCCCCGATTAAACTTGAAATAACATTGGTGCCCATGGATGTCCAACACGAGACAACTTTTAGCGATGAAGTCTGCACCAATGATACAATCAACTCCCAGAGCCGGAGAAACCAGAAAAGGCCACACCCAGGAAAAACCGTCGATTTTGAACTTAAAGGAAATCACCCGGGAGATGGGTAGAATTTCCCGTGACGCAGTCCAGCATACCACTGACTACGATCCGACCCCTTTATTAAGCCCTGATTCTCAAGGTCGGCACACACTCGAGATGAGATGATAGATCGGGCTGAACCGGAGTCAACCAAACCTCTGAGCTGACTCCATTTTACCTCGAGCGACAGGAAGGGGCATATAGAAGTCTGTTGCGGGATAGTAGCAAGGACCTTGAGGTTAGAAGAATCGGATCCTATCCTTGACCTGGAGGTAGTAGGACACAGAAAAGATTTAGTGGGAGGGGAAGACATCCTCCGACATATCTTCCCCTGGCTATTTAGTTTTTTGAAGACCGGACCCTCGGGGAAAGCGCCAGATGCACACCACCCTCCGGACAATTGCGGGCAACATGCCCCTGTCTCCTACAGCGGAAACAAACTACACCTCTAGAAAGGACTGAACCGCACGTCGCTCCTCCCCTCGAACCTCGGACTCACTCAACCTTACGGATCCTCGGGACTCATCATTCACCTGTATAGCCCGGGATAATACACACAGCTTGTCCAGATCTCCGAAACTGCGCGGCCGCTCAGCAAAAAGTAAACGTGACCTCTCCTTGGGAGTGACTCCTTCGAAAATAATTTGTACGACCTCCTCCTCGGGCAGCCCCAACCATAAGATTCTTGCAGAATCCCGGATGCTGAGCACAAACTCAGCAAAACTCTCCCCGTTCGCTTGTACACGATAACAATGTCTATATCTCAATTGTTCCCGCAATCTACCAGGCACGCATGCGTCCAACACCCCCCGATGGAAAGACGTCACACTGCCACCACATCGTATAGTCTGCGCGACCCGCTCAGCCATGGACCCACGACAGTAGGGATACACGAGCTCGAGGAGAGTGCTGTCTGACATCCCCGGGAAGTCAGACAGTTGGAACAATATTTTGAAAAATGACATTAACTTGTCCATATCCAGACCATCTACCACCGGTAGCTGCTGGATGATTGTAGAAAGAGGATTCGGCAATTTGTTATAAGCAGCGCCCGACATGCCTGAGAAAGCAGGCAACTGAGCCGGCAGATTTTGCGTCTGCTCCAAGTCCAACTTAGGAGGTTGGGGAGAGTCCACGGGAGTGCGAGTTTGCCCCGGCTCATAATTCCGCAATGCCTTCACCACCTGGTATATAAGCGACTTAAGTATAGCGCTGACCTCCGCAATCGTTGTCTGGGTGGACACGTTCTCTAATCGGTGCTGTAGGTGTTCCAACCGCTGCCGGACCCTCTGCCTCACCCTTAGGGTGGCTGGGGCCGTCTCCAGATCCTCCACCAACTCCCACAACCCCCCTACTTCTCCTGGCACAGTTCCACTTCTGCCGTCATATCTGTTACTTTAACAATGGACGTCGACCCTCCGGCGGAGAGGGCGTCCCTTAACTGCTTCCTCAAGGAAGCAACATCCCCCTGGGGCCTCCCACCCCGTGACTTAATCTCAAACTCAAGCTCGTGCTTAAGAAATAAATCAGGATTGATCCCGCTCATCCTTAAGCCGCCTGAACAGTATTACACACACACACACACACACACGCATATACACACAACAATAATTGACAAGAAATCAAATCAGAAAACCTCGAGTACTGTACTTCCTTCAAGCAGACCCCCGGGTTCCCTAGCACTGCGGAGACCTGACCCACTCCTGAACCAACCTCGTTGACATCACCGAGGAGAACAAGCAACAACTAACATGTACATAAAATACACAACACCTAACACCAATCACGACCTACAACATCTCACCAACACGTAGCTAACAACCATCAACATTTAATCGGCATTAAATTCCGAAAATTTTCAATATATGAATCCAGTCAGTGACGTACCGACTTCCGATCGGGCCATGCAGCATCCCGCTAATCCCACGCGCTATAATTCGACTTCGAATTACTAATACCGTCTACTCCCCCTGCAACGCTCAAGACCCCAGCACATCTCAAAATATTCTAACTACAAATGCCTGCCTCGTGGCGTGACCAGATTCACAAGTCAAACAAGCTAACAATTATACATTCACATATACATATAAAACATTAAACATAATATAATATCTACACATATATGCAACCTTTCCAAATTTTCTAAGTTTGAACTATCTCAAACTGTTTCCGAGTTTGCAAGCCCCGTCACACCCAAGGACCCAAGGGTGCAACCCTAGATAGAACCACACTCTGCTACCATTTGTAACTACTCTTTATTTTTTATACTTTTTTTTTTTTAAGAGGGGCCACTGGATATTTAAAACTAGGCGGAAGGCCCAGGAGAAGCAAAAACTGCGCTGGGTCCAGTGAGACGGGACTTGCAATTAAACTCTTTGTTAAACAACAATAACTTTATATTGTGTCTGAAAGCCTTTGTATACATACATATAATAAAATATCCCCCAATATCGGAACATCGATAATTCTATAAATTGTTTAAACCCCTTTTGTACAAAGTTTGACATAAAACATATAATTGGACATAATACCTCTATTCATGCATATATATATAGTGAGGATATGGCGCCAACAACCCCCCTTTATTCCTTAATACATCATGGGTAAACTACCCCCCTAGCTCGGCGACTATGGCTGCACCTGAACGACATTACTGGACTTCTCTGTTCGAGATCCCAACATCCTAAAATCGGACAGGCACTCACCACAGTACCACCTAACCGTGTAACATTCCAAATAAAATTAACAACTAGCCTTATACCATACCAGATCCTCAACCGATATATCTCCCCTTACACATATACTGGACTGCCTTTAACAAAGTACCGGGTGCGTACACATATTCATTACTAGCTTAAATACAAGATCTCTAAATATTCATCATTAACATAACATTCACATAAACATTTCATATTTACCTTTAAATAAAATTTACTCCCATTTCTTAACCTTTAATTGTTTGCTTGACATTACTGTTTCAAATCAAATTAAATTATTTAAATTTCGTTCAAGTAGTTAAATAAATCTAAGTCCATTATCAAAGATTCACATTTAAGTCAATTTACACCATCTCTTTCAATTAGTTATTTTAATCGCAATTTTCCAGATTCCGAAATTTTTTTAAATGAATTTACTTTTCTTTATAAATCCTCATAACTAGATCCCAACAATCATAATAAACAAAATAAAATAAACAACTTATCTCTATCATAAATTCCACTACGACTACATTTGGTTACAAAACCTATAATATGAACACTGTGAATCAGTTAATACATTATCAGTACACACAATCATCAATATATCGTGAACATGAAAACACAACACAATCTGTACTTCACAAAAATTAAATTTTTTTTTCAATAATTAAATGAATTTAAATTCCAGAAACATATATTCTGACAATTAATAAAAAGAAACAAATTATTAAATTAAATTAATTATTAAAAGAACATATGAGTTGATTACATTAAACAGTATACAGTCCACACCAGTCATCAGCTGATGTCTTAATAACAGGTGAATGACCTTACCCTAGGCACACTAAATACAAATAACGCAAATGCACAACATTATTCAATTTTATCTCATAACATGTTCTTAATGATTATACAATCATTATAACATAGAGTCTAGTACTTACAATCGTTTGTTCTCATAAGTGAATATTCATCACTAATCATTGAATCATAGCGATAGTAAACATTACTGAACAGGAACTGGGCCATCAACCACCAACTCTCTCTTTAGAGTGTGCCGGTGTTTGCATAACCCGGCGTTCGATGAAATACAATTACCATTTTTCCCATAATAAATTTGATTAGTTATCGATGTCGGTGGACGAAGCGTAATTGTTGGTGAGCGCAATATATGTATGACAGTTCCCGGCTATGAACACGATCTAGCGGGCGAATTCAGGTCTCGGTTCTGTGCACATGGCGAGATTCAGTTCCTGCCTTGCTTCCGCTGCGTAAACTAGTCTAGCAGCCTTCCTTCTGGTACACTCCTGCAGCCGGACGAATACAGCATTCTCTTTTATATATGCACATATGGCTGAAATTAATATTTCATATTTATTTAAAATTATATAATTAATATTTTCAGATTATAAAATTTTACATTGAACAAAATTGTACAGGCGGTACTTAGATTTTGTAACTTGTATTTTCTGGCCTTTAGATGTTAAACCTGTCCTCCTTAGATTTTTTTTACTGTCAGATTTTGTGAATGTTAGGCAGGCTGTATGTAGGCTCAATTGCAGTTATGCTTTTGTTACTATTAAATCCTTATAATTAAATAATGACTTGCCATATAATTAGATAATTAATTATGACTGGATATATATATAATTAAACAAATAAATAAATTTTTAAACATTTTGAACTCTTATGGCCGATTTTGTAAATGATCTGTATGTTATAGAACTCAAGAAGTTTCACATTTTACAGGATTAAAGAAATGTCAGAAATACTTTAACTTATAATTATATTTTCTAATTATGGGCCATTCCAAATGTTTTCTAAATTTATAAGGTATATTTGAATCAAGCATAGAATTGTTACAGTTCTTAGTTAATTAGGGTGGCTGCCGACATTATAAAAATGTGTAAGGGGTTGTCTTGGTCGATGACATTAGTTTCCAATTAATTTAATAGATACTGGTGGGTTTCAGTTATTTGATATTGCTATATCCTGGGACGATAAAAAAGATAATATACAGGCGGGCCGTGGGGTTTTGTGGGTATGATGTGATAATGAGTTGTAATTGTGACTTTGTTGTTTTATTGGTGATTTTACAGGCTGTTATGTGTAAAGGGGTTGAGTGAGATATATAAAAATATGTGTATATTTTTATAATGCCTAGATTTAAAATATGTGGGATACTTAAAGTTTTGTTGAAGTATTACGATGAATTTGAATTGAGGGGAAGATATATATTGTAATAAATTAGTTTATTACGTTATTAATTACATTCGAGGATGTTTGAAAGCCCCACTGTTGGGTTCGCCAATTTGTTACCTTCTATTATTCAAGATCAATAAGATTTATTTTAGGTTTCGGGGTTTAATCCAATTTGTTACCATCTACTGATGTTGTTACTTTTAAATTGTAAAGAACTCTGTTTATAAGGAAATGTTTATTATGTAGTCTTATAGGTGACCTCCTGTAACTCAAATTTAATAGACAAATATATTTATTATGGTGTTATTATAACTTTTATGTATACTATAACACGGTTTTACCTAATTACTCAATGTTTACGCAATATCAATGATATACTTCGTGTATTTAATTAATGAATTAAGAATTCTCGCCAACCCTAGTCAGTCCGTATTGTGTAATTCAATTCAAAAATTGTGCAGGAAACACGCTAGTTCGGTAATCTCACGTTCTACCAGCTGTTGACTATGAGCGCTGTTATTCATAATTGGCTTGCTTCTAGGTTAACTGGTTCACCAGATTTTAATCACCCTTTTACCTGTAAATTACTTCACCCACAACATATAATACCTATTCTACAATAACATAAAACATCATCATATACAAGAAGGATTCTTTATTTATTTTGTACTTTAATTCAAACTAACAGTGCTCTTCATGACTACAATAGAATGATATCGATTATACAATGATGGATCGATTGTTTAGTTGACCAGGTTCCTTTTATTTTATACAAATTAAATATAATATTAAATATCTCTTATCCCAGGGTACGTGTGATTCTTTTAACGATTAGTAAGGCCAGGTAATGCAAAATTAAGGTTACTTAGTATTACAAAAGGTTATTAGTTCTTACTATATTAAAATTAAAAATAAGCTGGTGTTACCAGGTTGATGACTCTCAAGGCAGCATTGTACGTCTGCAAACAGTTGAAGATTACAATTTAGGTTACTTCCATCCAGAAAAAGTGTTCCGATTCTTAATAAAATCGACGGTGTGATGTACTGGAAAGCCCCAGGAACTCTTCTGACCTTCGTTCTTCCCTTACGATCCTTGTGGTTGTCGGTCTCGGTGAAATTGGAGTCGTATTATAACTTCCTTCTTGAAAGTGAGGTTTATTTCTTCAGAAACAGGTCCTTGTATATTTTTTCTATAATTCCCTTAATTTAGGCTTTTTTCTTCCATCAATTAGTCTCCTGGTTAGATGGGAAATCGGGTTTAATACTAAATCCAACGGAATTATCTTGATGAGTGAAATAAGAATTTCTCGACCTTTTGGAGGTATTTGATTATATTTTTGAAATCTAATTTATTTTATTATTCATCAATTTGTTTTATAGGATTAGGTTTCAACTTTAATTTATTAATTTTGATTCATTTTTGTTAATTTGTATCATCCTTTTTAAAAGTGTCTCCTCATCTGAACTCAATAGCATATAACAATCGAATAATTGAAAATCAACAAGATTTTTTACATTTTAGTTACCCTAACAACCACTACTTTCTGTCATTGGATAATATTTGATATCCTAGAGCCAGAATTATAAAATATTACTACTCCTTTTTAATAAAATACTCCATGCTTGGAATTATACCAAATTACCTAAAACTCTCACCCAACCTATCTTATTAAACTGTATATATTTTACTATAGTTTCATTGGACGGGACTTATTAAAAAGGTATTAATTTCCTTTTACAAATATTAAATTTAGGCCTATAGGTTTTCTTACAACTGTTATAATATTGTTTGGTTTTTAACTTAATTTTCTTTACCTGACCTACTGTACAAATAGTCATTGGTTTATGGCTACTTACATTAATTTATATTTCCTGGTTTTAATTTATTATATTAATTAATTCATCCTGGAACCTTTCATTATTTTATAACATAATTATAAGAACTACTTGTCAACTTTTAAACACTTATTGCCATCCTGGCCAAGTTTACAAACATTAATTCAAAACAATTTCATTAATCAATTTCAGTCAATACATTTAACATAATATAATACCTAGCACATGTATTTATACTTAATTGTCTGAAGACAATTTTAACATAAATGAAAGGAGTACCACTGACTAAGTACTTCTATAAAACAACAGTTCCCTCTTACTATCCACAAAACATAAAATAAATATCCTGTAAACACTACCATGCTACAGCATAACAACAAGTACAATTTGCAACACATTAAACATTAATTGGAATAGTATTTTACACTTCATTATTACATATTAAACTCCTCCCATTTGATACAATGTTTATATTTTACACCCCTATATTATTTATTACATCTTTTAAATTTATGTACACCTCAGATGTATTAATTACTGAGTAACCTTAATATTGGGGTATTGTTCTAGACCATAGTTACTTCATTTTTTATCTAATGTTGGGGACCTCAAATCTGTTACGTTACAATATATATATATATATATATATATATATGCATGAATAGAGGTATTATGTCCAATTATATGTTTTATGTCAAACTTTGTACAAAAGGGGTTTAAACAATTTATAGAATTATCGATGTTCCGATATTGGGGGATATTTTATTATATGTATGTATACAAAGGCTTTCAGACACAATATAAAGTTATTGTTGTTTAACAAAGAGTTTAATTGCAAGTCCCGTCTCACTGGACCCAGCGCAGTTTTTGCTTCTCCTGGGCCTTCCGCCTAGTTTTAAATATCCAGTGGCCCCTCTTAAAAAAAAAAGTATAAAAAATAAAGAGTAGTTACAAATGGTAGCAGAGTGTGGTTCTATCTAGGGTTGCACCCTTGGGTCCTTGGGTGTGACGGGGCTTGCAAACTCGGAAACAGTTTGAGATAGTTCAAACTTAGAAAATTTGGAAAGGTTGCATATATGTGTAGATATTATATTATGTTTAATGTTTTATATGTATATGTGAATGTATAATTGTTAGCTTGTTTGACTTGTGAATCTGGTCACGCCACGAGGCAGGCATTTGTAGTTAGAATATTTTGAGATGTGCTGGGGTCTTGAGCGTTGCAGGGGGAGTAGACGGTATTAGTAATTCGAAGTCGAATTATAGCGCGTGGGATTAGCGGGATGCTGCATGGCCCGATCGGAAGTCGGTACGTCACTGACTGGATTCATATATTGAAAATTTTCGGAATTTAATGCCAATTAAATGTTGATGGTTGTTAGCTACGTGTTGGTGAGATGTTGTAGGTCGTGATTGGTGTTAGGTGTTGTGTATTTTATGTACATGTTAGTTGTTGCTTGTTCTCCTCGGTGATGTCAACGAGGTTGGTTCAGGAGTGGGTCAGGTCTCCGCAGTGCTAGGGAACCCGGGGGTCTGCTTGAAGGAAGTACAGTACTCGAGGTTTTCTGATTTGATTTCTTGTCAATTATTGTTGTGTGTTGTGTGTATATGCGTGTGTGTGTGTGTGTGTGTAATACTGTTCAGGCGGCTTAAGGATGAGCGGGATCAATCCTGATTTATTTCTTAAGCACGAGCTTGAGTTTGAGATTAAGTCACGGGGTGGGAGGCCCCAGGGGGATGTTGCTTCCTTGAGGAAGCAGTTAAGGGACGCCCTCTCCGCCGGAGGGTCGACGTCCATTGTTAAAGTAACAGATATGACGGCAGAAGTGGAACTGTGCCAGGAGAAGTAGGGGGGTTGTGGGAGTTGGTGGAGGATCTGGAGACGGCCCCAGCCACCCTAAGGGTGAGGCAGAGGGTCCGGCAGCGGTTGGAACACCTACAGCACCGATTAGAGAACGTGTCCACCCAGACAACGATTGCGGAGGTCAGCGCTATACTTAAGTCGCTTATATACCAGGTGGTGAAGGCATTGCGGAATTATGAGCCGGGGCAACCTCGCACTCCCGTGGACTCTCCCCAACCTCCTAAGTTGGACTTGGAGCAGACGCAAAATCTGCCGGCTCAGTTGCCTGCTTTCTCAGGCATGTCGGGCGCTGCTTATAACAAATTGCCAAATCCTCTTTCTACAATCATCCAGCAGCTACCGGTGGTAGATGGTCTGGATATGGACAAGTTAATGTCATTTTTCAAAATATTGTTCCAACTGTCTGACTTCCCGGGGATGTCAGACAGCACTCTCCTCGAGCTCGTGTATCCCTACTGTCGTGGGTCCATGGCTGAGCGGGTCGCGCAGACTATACGATGTGGTGGCAGTGTGACGTCTTTCCATCGGGGGGTGTTGGACGCATGCGTGCCTGGTAGATTGCGGGAACAATTGAGATATAGACATTGTTATCGTGTACAAGCGAACGGGGAGAGTTTTGCTGAGTTTGTGCTCAGCATCCGGGATTCTGCAAGAATCTTATGGTTGGGGCTGCCCGAGGAGGAGGTCGTACAAATTATTTTCGAAGGAGTCACTCCCAAGGAGAGGTCACGTTTACTTTTTGCTGAGCGGCCGCGCAGTTTCGGAGATCTGGACAAGCTGTGTGTATTATCCCGGGCTATACAGGTGAATGATGAGTCCCGAGGATCCGTAAGGTTGAGTGAGTCCGAGGTTCGAGGGGAGGAGCGACGTGCGGTTCAGTCCTTTCTAGAGGTGTAGTTTGTTTCCGCTGTAGGAGACAGGGGCATGTTGCCCGCAATTGTCCGGAGGGTGGTGTGCATCTGGCGCTTTCCCCGAGGGTCCGGTCTTCAAAAAACTAAATAGCCAGGGGAAGATATGTCGGAGGATGTCTTCCCCTCCCACTAAATCTTTTCTGTGTCCTACTACCTCCAGGTCAAGGATAGGACCCGATTCTTCTAACCTCAAGGTCCTTGCTACTATCCCGCAACAGACTTCTATATGCCCCTTCCTGTCGCTCGAGGTAAAATGGAGTCAGCTCAGAGGTTTGGTTGACTCCGGTTCAGCCCGATCTATCATCTCATCTCGAGTGTGTGCCGACCTTGAGAATCAGGGCTTAATAAAGGGGTCGGATCGTAGTCAGTGGTATGCTGGACTGCGTCACGGGAAATTCTACCCATCTCCCGGGTGATTTCCTTTAAGTTCAAAATCGACGGTTTTTCCTGGGTGTGGCCTTTTCTGGTTTCTCCGGCTCTGGGAGTTGATTGTATCATTGGTGCAGACTTCATCGCTAAAAGTTGTCTCGTGTTGGACATCCATGGGCACCAATGTTATTTCAAGTTTAATCGGGGAGTCGTTATTCCGTTCCTTGGATACCAGGGAGCCAAGGGAGGTATCCAAGAGGTGGCTTGTCCCGATTCTGCACGAGACCATCTCACTCCGTCCCAGCAGAAGGCCTTAGACCAACTGTGTGAGGAACTTCCCTCGGTGTTAACTCCTACCTTGGGACTCACACATTTGTTGGAGTACAAAATTCGTCTTACTGACTCCAAAATAGTGAGGTCACACCCTTATAAATTCGCCCCTCCGAAAATGGCCGTTCTAAGGGAGAAGGTCCAAGAGCTGTTAGAGCAAGGGGTCATTGAACCTTCCAATTCTAGTTATGCAAGTCCAGCATTTCTGGTACCCAAGCCTGGGGGTAAGCACCGCATGGTGATAGATTATAGAAAACTAAACGCAAATATTGAAGTGGATTCGGTTCCCCTTCCGGATCTCCACTCGGCTTTTGATTGGTTTAGTGAGGCCAAGTACTTCACCGTGATTGACCTCAATGCTGTATATCACCAGATCCCTTTATCCAAGGAAAGCAGACCTTACACGGTGTTCTGTGTGCCGTGGAATTTGTATCAGTATACTCGAGTTCCTGTGGGCCTGGCAGTGGGTGCCCAAACCCTCACGCGTCTACTCGACCATGTATTTCATGATGTCATGATGTTAAATTTAAATTCATTTTTAACTACTTGGATGACTTGCTCGTGTATAGCAAGACTTATGAAGAACATCTATGACATCTAAGGGAGGTGATGTGCAGATTGAGGAGCGCGGGCCTCACGGTTAATCCTGAGAAAGTGCGGTTCGCACAGGAGAGTATTTCATTTTTGGGGCATCTTGTCTCGCACTGGGGGGTCACAGCGGACCCCGAAAGGACACAGGGCATCAGGGATTTTCCACCTCCTAGGGATGCCAAAGGCATCGCCAGGTTTGTCAGCATGGTAACTTTTTACCTGAGATTTATCCCAAATGCAGCAGAGATAGCCGCACCATTGAATGAATTAAGAAAGAAAGGGACCAAATTTGTGTGGGGTGAGAAACAACAGAAGGCTTTCGACACCTTGAAGGAAGCCATCATTTCCCCTCCGGTGCTGAGAATGCCTGACTTTTCTAAGCCGTTTATTTTGCAGACGGACGCGAGTTAGGTTGCGCTCGGGGCGGTTCTGTCCCAAGTCGTTGATGGTGCTAGGCAGCCTGTGGCATTTATTTCCCGCACGTTGACCCAGCAAGAACGAAAGTCATGAGTGTATGAGCTAGAGTGTGTAGCTGTTGTGTACGCTCTAGACAAGTTCAGGCGTTTCTTGGAACATGCTGAGTTCCTGGTCGAGACCGACAATCAGGCTCTCTCTTGGCTTCTTGCTCATCCCCGGCAACTGGGTAAAATTGGTAGATTGGTGGTCAAGATCTCATCCTTCAAGTTCAAGGTGCAACACATTAGGGGAACTCAAAATGTGGTTGCAGATGCTTTGTCACGCATGTTTTCATAGCCCAGTGAAGTCCAATCTGAGCAACCGTGTTCCGTTCTGTTAGATTTTCCGTTAGCCTTCACTGATGTGTTACCCCATCAGTTGAACGATGAAGAGCTGGGTCCGATCATCCAGAATATAAAGGAGGGTAACGTACAGGCCACTTACTTCTTGTCCAAGGGCGTCCTGTGTTGTAGGGAGAGAAAGGGACGTGCCCCTAAGATCGTGCTGCCTAGCAAGTTAGTGCCCATGGTCTTCAGCTATTATCATAATTCCCCAGTAGGAGGCCACAAGGGAATTTCTAAGACCATTTCCAGCATTAGACGACATTTCATCTGGAAGGGCATGGACAGGGACATTGCGACGAGGGTTAAGAGTTGTCATCTATGCGGCTTGAGTAAGCCTGCCTAGAACACCAAGTTAGGGTTGTTGTCATCAGACATGGTGAGCAGACCGATGGAGAAGCTATTCATCGACTACGTGGGGCCCTTCCCCCGTAGCAAGTCTGGTAATGCTTACCTGATTGTATGTGTGGATGCTTTTTCGAAGTTTGCCTGGCTATTGCCCTTACGGCAGGCAACGGCTTGTTTGACCATAAGCGCGCTCCAGAATCATGTGTTTCAGCATTTCGGTCTTCCGACCATCATTGTCTCTGACAATGGGCCACAGTTTATTTCGGGTGAGTTTCGGCGAATGTGTTTCGCCAGTGGGATCAAACATGTAACCACTTCTCCTTATTACCCACAGCCGTCCCATGCGGAGAGATTCAACAGGAATCTTAGGTCTGCACTTATTGCCTGTCACGCAGAGCAACAGACCGTCTGGGACCAGAATCTGAAGTGGTTGCAGCTAGCCTTTAATACGGCCCTACATGACAGTCACCAGCCCGTTCCCTTTGAAATTATGTTTGGATTCTCGCCCGCACTCCCGTTGACTAACTTGTGGAACATTGATGATCTTCTACCACGGGAGCCAGATAGTGGAACAGCGGAAAGGTGGAAGGAGGCTCGGAAGAATTTGCTGCGAGCGCACGAGCGGGTCCGTCGACGATATAATCAGGGGCGAATTCCTAACCCCTTTCAGCCCAGAGACTGGGTCTACTGTCAGAGCCATCCGATCAGCTCAGCTGTGGACAAGAGGGCCGCTAAGTTATGTTATCGTTGGTCAGGGCCATATCGTATCCTGGGGTTCGCGTCGCCGGTGACGGCTCGGTTGGGCGAACCGGGGAGTGATTCTAAGGAAATTATGACACATTTCCAAACTGGAGCTCTGTCCGCACAGAGAAGAGGGTAGATGGGCTGGAATAGGGGGGGTGAATTTTGATGGTCTCCATGTCAGTAGGGATCGTTGTCATTCTGAAGGGGGTGTGATCGAGAATGATACGGTAGCGGGTAGAGGTTCCCCACAGTCCCAGTGGTGTTCGTCTACTTCAGGGATGCGACCCTGCCTACGCAAGCCTTGGTTTTCTCCATTCATCCTTTTCCGGAGGGAGCCAGGTCCTCACATTTAGTCCCAGCTGTTCACCTTCAAGCATGCTTGCCTTTTCTCGTACCGATCTTCCTAACCTTCCCCACAAAAAAAAAGTCAAAAAAAGGAGTTAGAGAGAGGAGTGGCAGCGGCAGGCTTGGCCAGGTCGGTCGTGCACTTGGCGGAGCCTGTTGCTGTGAACATGCCCTTGGAGCACACTTGTAATTTTGTTGTAGGTCAGGTAAATACCATATAGATATGTATGAAGTTGCATTGGATTTACGTGTTATCGAGAATTTGGATTATCGTATCATGGAGACCATCCTTCCCCTCCCTGCTTGTCCTGGCGATGTAGGTTGTATTGATGATGTAGTGTTATTGTTTCGTTTTGGGTTAAAACCCTGTAATTAGGGGGCATGTAGCCCTGTTAGGTTGGTAAGTTCGGTATATCAAAACATAAGTGGGCAAGCCTCAGGAGGTCAGAACTCAGGGAGCTCCCGAACTTTTCTTTCTTCTTTTCTTCTTCTGTCCCTTCTTGCTGTATGCTGGCCCTGATCAGGTCAGTGTGCAGTGCCAGCACACTTACACACTACACGTCTTCTTTCTGCTCTTTCGTTTTCCTTCTGAGCCTCTGTTCTCCTGAGAGCAAGGACTACGGCGATCACCGATTGAAACTCGGGTCTTAAAAGACTAGGGGGTACACTGCAGGGTACCCCGGAGTTCAAGTGTGGGGCAACCAGGTTGCCCTTTTGGGGTGGGGGTGTGCCGGGTTTGCATAACCCGGCGTTCGATGAAATACAATTACCATTTTTCCCATAATAAATTTGATTAGTTATTGATGTCGGTGGACGAAGCGTAATTGTTGGTGAGCACGATGTCTGTATGACAGTGTCCCGGCTATGAACGCGATCTAGCGGGCCGAATTCAGGTCTCGGTTCTGTACACATCGCGAGATTCAGTTCCTGCCTTGCTTCCGCTGCGTAAACTAGTCTAGCAGCCTTCCTCAGTTCAGCAGAGCATTTGCGTGTGTTTTATTCTCATCTTTATGGCTACCTAATAGTTCAAGACCTACCGGGTTCTCGCCTAGAACGGAGACCTGACCAAGGCTTGGTGTGCCGTCATCTTCACCAAGACATGAACCACTAAAGCTTCATTCTGCGACCGAGGAGGGAAGAGCAGCTGCCGCCAACAATCATGTAACCACCCGCTTCATATAAGGTGATATTAAATCTTATTCTATCCTGGCCTGCAGAAAAGACTATGGGAGGTGTATGTGCTATATCAATTTAACTTTATACTGTGACATGGTTCAATTGGGGGTGTGCGTAGGCAAGACCATTTCAATATAGCTTAAACATTATTATACAGTTCAACAAGTACAATTGTAAACTGACCTGTGGGAGGGTACCAGAGAGGGTTTCGTTCCGTGTAATGGGTGCAAAAGTTGAAGGGGAAATTATTTTAAATTAAGTATAGGGGTAGGGATTTCGTGAACCTGAACCGGCGGGTTCGGACTTCATTCTCAGGTTATTACCAGGGTTTTGCATTTAATTATTTTTCCTGCATACAAGGGCTGGGGTTTTTTTTTTTTTATTCAGTTTCCGGGTTGTTACTTTTATAAATTTCTTCTAACCAAAAGGTAGGCACCTGTTGGTGCCATATCATGCAGGTTTTCTACGGGTCATTTTCTGTCAGGCCAGGCCTGCTCTGGTACACTCCTGCAGCCGGACGAATACAGCATTCTCTTTTATATATGCACATATGGCTGAAATTAATATTTCATATTTATTTAAAATTATATAATTAATATTTTCAGATTATAAAATTTTACATTGAACAAAATTGTACAGGCGGTACTTAGATTTTGTAACTTGTATTTTCTGGCCTTTAGATGTTAAACCTGTCCTCCTTAGATTTTTTTACTGTCAGATTTTGTGAATGTTAGGCAGGCTGTATGTAGGCTCAATTGCAGTTATGCTTTTGTTACTATTAAATCCTTATAATTAAATAATGACGTGCCATATAATTAGATAATTAATTATGACTGGATATATATATAATTAAACAAATAAATAAATTTTTAAACATTTTGAACTCTTATGGCCGATTTTGTAAATGATCTGTATGTTATAGAACTCAAGAAGTTTCACATTTTACAGGATTAAAGAAATGTCAGAAATACTTTAACTTATAATTATATTTTCTAATTATGGGCCATTCCAAATGTTTTCTAAATTTTTAAGGTATATTTGAATCTAGCATAGAATTGTTACAGTTCTTAGTTAATTAGGGTGGCTGCCGACATTATACAAATGTATAAGGGGTTGTCTTGGTCGATGACATTAGTTTCCAATTAATTTAATAGATACTGGCGGGTTTCAGTTATTTGATATTGCTATATCCTGGGACGATAAAAAAGATAATATACAGGCGGGCCGTGGGGCTTTTGTGGGTATGATGTGATAATGAGTTGTAATTGTGATTTTGTTGTTTTAGGTTAAAAAACGTGTTTTTAGGTTCGAAGTACAATAACTTTGTTAAATGACTAATAAATGCATAAAAGTTAAAAACAAAACTTGTAAAGAATTTAATTCTGAGAAAAATGGTATAAATAAAGTCAATAAAAATCAACAAAAAATTCCAATTGTTTCCAATTTTCCAAAATTTGTTTTTAGGCAAAGATTTTTCTGTTTTACGTCGGATATCATGAAACTTATAGGAGATACAGTTCTGCGACCTGTTTTATTCGATTTTTCAGGTCAAAAACCATAAGAAACAACAGAATTCGCCCCTTCCCAGAATTTCAGAAAGTCTTCATTTACCCGTGGGAACCGAAACCCGGGTGAAATTTTTCGCTAGCCGTAACTCGCTAACGAAGCATTTCCGAACCTATGTTTATATAAACTTTTTTTCTTATTTTTCGATGTAGATTCATCTCCCGAAGTATTTCCGTTTCTTCATGAATCACCCTGTATATATATATATATATGTGTGTGTGTATATATTTTTATAATGTCTAGATTTAAAATATGTGGGATACTTAAAGTTTCGTTGAAGTATTACGATGAATTTGAATTGAGGGGATATATATATATATGTATGTATGTATATGCATGAATAGAGGTATTATGTCCAATTATATGTTTTATGTCAAACTTTGTACAAAAGGGGTTTAAACAATTTATAGAATTATTGATGTTCTGATATTGGGGGATATTTTATTATATGTATGTTGTCACCGGACAAAAGGCTTGCCGCATGACAAATGGCGCCAGTCGTACACTCTAGTGTTTTTGGTGGCCCTAAAAAGGACCTTGTGGCGAGAAGGCTGATGGTGGTTGTGCCGCGCTAAGATGTTAGGCGGCTGCGCCCGCTGTTCGTGGCGTACTACAGTCCTCCTCTTCTTTCGGCACCGGTTGTAGAGTCGGCTGCCGGCCCAGCGAAATCCATCACTGGCGCGGAACGGGAATGCGAAGACGCAAGAACGGCGGCGGTTCTATTCTTCGGCTGTTCCTTCTGGCTGATTCCGCCTCGATGTCGTCCAAGGGAGGAGAGATGAAGTGGTCCGATGGTGTGGCGATGAAGAGTGCGTCAAAATTTTCTGCTGGCCCGGGTTTTATGCACTAACCGGGATCGCTGATTGGCTCGCTGCGAACACATAGTTGGTCACGTCTCGGCGGCTGCTGATCCCGGATTGGCTCGCCTCGTATTCTTCAGGTGTCACGTGCCGTATTGCTGGTACCGGAGAGCAGACGTAATGAATCGCTATTGCCACAACTCCCCCGGGTCTTGAATGCTCTCCGGTAGCCTGCCTACTGCTCTTCTCCAGATGGTATGGAGGTGTCTGTTGGGCGCCATGTTGATTGGTGTGCCAGCTGGTAGCTCTCTGGCGTGGCTGGATCTTGCATCCGCAAGATGATCGTCGCCCCACGTTGGGCGCCACTTGTCACCGGACAAAAGGCTTGCCGCATGACAAATGGCGCCAATCGTACACTCTAGTGTTTTTGGTGGCCCTAAAAAGGACCGAGTGGCGAGAAGGCTGATGGTGGTTGTGCCGCGCTGAGATGTTAGGCGGATGGGCCCGCTGTTCGTGGCGTACTACAGTCCTCCTCTTCTTTCGGCACCGGTTGTAGAGTCGGCTGCCGGCCCAGCGAAATCCATCGCTGGCGTGGAACGGGAATGCGAAGACGCAAGAACGGCGGCGGTTCTATTCTTCGGCTGTTCCTTCCGGCTGACTTCGCCTCGATGTCGTCCGAGGGAGGAGAGATGAAGTGGTTCGATGGTGTGGCGATGGAGAGTGCGTCAAAATTTTCTGCCGGCCCGGGTTTTATGCACTAACCGGGATCGCTGATTGGCTCGCTGCGAACACGTAGTTGGTCACGTCTCGGCGGCTGCTGATCCCGGATTGGCTCGCCTCGTATTCTTCAGGTGTCACGCGCCGTATTGCTGGTACCGGAGAGCAGACGTAATGAATCGCTGTTGCCACAATGTATACAAAGGCTTTCAGACACAATAAAAGTTGTTATTGTTGTTTAACAAAGAGTTTAATTGCAAGTCCCGTCTCACTGGACCCAGCGCATTTTATGCTTCTCCTAGGCCTTCCGCCTAGTTTTAAATATCCAGTGGCCCCTCTTTAAAAAAAAAAAAAGTATAGAAAATAAAGAGGGGTTACAAGAGTAAGTGAAGTTGATTGTCCCGCTGTTACAGTGGTCGTTACCTCTCACTGATTTCTCAGCTACTTCATCATTTTATTATTTCCCTCCTTATACCCAGTTACAATTAGGTAACCACCCGCCGGATAAACCGGATCGAGCGTTTGTCTTATGCACAGATGCGTTATCTGTGCCCCTGGCTTGTAACGGCTAGCACCTTTTCCACACACACTATTATTTCCTGATGGTGGACTGTAGCGTCCATTTGCATCCACAAGAACTGAAGTTTTTAGGGTGTAGACGCTGCCTACCCCGTTCTTGCTTCAGCGTTATAAAAATTCGGCACTACTGATGTCCTAGGACACCAGTAATCCTACTAAATATTATTTACAAGCCCTTAACACGGCACTACCATCCCCTACGAAGGTAGCCGCTGTTCCATAGTTTGGTGATTCCCCTGAATTTACCCCCCGGTTGATTTCTAAATTCACCAATTTTGAAAATAACAAGTATGGCTAGGATACAATCTGCCCAACCACACTTGCTACCAATAATCCAAATCCACGGTCAGGGTTCGGTGACGCCGTGACCGCCCGAAAGTGGGGAATCACAAGTAAAATATCTATAATACATGTGATATATTCAAATTTAAAATTTACAATTCTCTTTACATGAGGTTCCTAGTCTTGATTATGTGCTCTAACACCATACATTTTCTTTCTTAATTTTCCTTATTGTGACTTTCATTAACATAAAATAGTGAGTACAACAAAATATTTGTTTGATTTTCTAAACTACTCTATTCATATTTATAAAAAAAAATAGCACCAAAAATTTTAATTTAATTTTTAAGGGCTCATTTGAAAACCCCATTTGGACCCTACTGGTCCAAGAACTTGATAAACTTATCATTTCCATATTTACACACTCACTCATAGACTATCGATACACAATTTTTTTTTTTTTTTTTTTTAATCATTCACACCTCCATTCACACGTTAATTTCTATTCTTCTCATGTCTCACTCATTCTTTCTAAAGGGATCAGCCAAAATATGACTTATAGAGATAGGGTCGGAGATGGCCAAATACCATACGTTAAGAGTACAAACTGAAAGGTCGGATGGCAGCCTTGAAGGAACAGTACAAAGAACCAGCCAAAACCAACCCTGTTATGATTAACACTACGTATCGTTACTATTCTTATTACTATTATTATTATTTGGTGCTTACACTGACAAATTCATCATTTGCAGACCTTGATTTGCAAAAGATACTGGTAATATATATTGTAACGCAACAGAAATGCGGGCATCCATGTTACATAAAAATTATGTTAACAAATTAATAAACAAGTCAATATCTAACCTCATGATAAAACAAAAGTCTAATAATTACATTTATAATTATAGATAAAGATAAATAAGGATGCAAGGTAGAAATAACGAGAATAAACAAACCTGTAAGTTAGATAATAGTTAATGATCTATGTTCAGTGAAAAGTAAATTAATGTGATACCGATGAGAAGTGTAAGAAGTAGAATAGTACAGAAATTGTCAAAATAAATGACCATGAAAGTTAACAAAAATGAAACAATAATTTACCTTATAGCAATAGCTAGTAAGGATTTTGAGTTAAATGATATTATCTTGTGACAACGAATGTTATGATAAAGTTTATGTTATGTTATACCAATTACTTGTTGAGTTAATGAAAGGTAATGAAACAAGATGTATTATTCAATTACTGTTGTAGAATGATGTGTGAAGCAGCTAGTTAGCGTTAATAGATTTGAATTTTCTTATATGTGATCCATAGGTCAAGATAAAATTGTCATTAGATATGGATAAAATAATTGTTTATGTAAATGTTAATAGTTAAGATTTGATTATACGAGGGCTATCCAGAAAGTAACAGACGTTTTGACCGACCGCGGCGGTGGGCGTGGATAGAGCCGCCATCTTTGTGTCAGAACGTTCCTACACTCAGTACGCATCCAGCTGTGGTAGCGTGCGGTCTGTGCCCCTCTTACTTTGCTCTCTGTGACGTGTAAAATGTGCGCTGCAATAGAAAATCCCGCCACTTGTGAGGTGCGTTCTGTGATTAGGTTTTTGTTAGCAAAAAATCACAAACCAATTGAAATTTATCACCACTTTGTGATGTGTACGGAAAAGGAATAATGAGTGAAAGCCGAGTGAGGCAATGGTGCATTGATTTTTAAAATGGCCGTACCAATGTTCACGATGAGGACCGCAGTGGTAGACCTAGCCTTGTGACTGATGAACTGGTGATGAAAATCAACGACAAAATTCGTGAAGATCGTCGTTTCACGATTACGGAACTTTTGAAACATTTTCCCCAAATTTCACGGAGTTTGGTGCATGAAATTGTGGCGGAAAAGCTTGGTTACCACAAATTTTGTGCTAGGTGGATTCCGAAAATCCTAACGGAAGACCACAAAAAACAGACTGGCTGCAGCACTAACTTTCCTCGAAGATTACGACAAAAATGGTAACAAAGTTATCGATCGTATCGTAACTGGGGACGAGACTTGGGTGAAGCATGTCAATAGTGAAACAAAAAGGCAGTCGATGGAATGGGGACACACAAATTCTCCCAAGAAACCAAGGAAGTGTTTGCAAATGCTGTCAGCAAGAAAGATCATGGCTACTGTGTTTTGGGACTCTGAAGGAGTGATTCTCGTTGATTTTCTTGAACGTGGCACAACAATTAACTCAGAGAGGTATTGTGAAACACTGAGAAAGTTAAGGCGCGCGATACAAAACAAGCGTCGGGGAAAACTTAGTGCGAAGGTTTTGTTTTTTCACGACAACACACGTCCACACACGGCCAATCGTACTCGAGAGCTCTTCGATGGTTTTGAATGGGAGGTGTTCGATCATCCACCATACAGCCCGGATTTGGCGCCGAGCGACTATCACCTCTTCCCAGCGATGAAGACATGGCTCGCTACACAACGCTTTGATACTGACGCCGAACTGCATGCTGGTGTAAACCAGTGGTTGAAATCGCAGGCGGCAGATTTCTACAGAGACGGTATTGAAAAACTTGTGCCACGGCATGATAAGTGCCTTAATTTGAATGGCGATTATGTAGAAAAATAGCTTAAGAGTGTACCTTTCAAATGTATATAATAAAATTTTGTTTTTTCATTTTGTAAATTTTTTATTTCAAAACGTCTGTTACTTTCTGGATAGCCCTCGTATGTATGAATTTATGTAAAAGGGCTATAGATGTTTACCAGTTATAAACACAGGTAGGTCTGTATACAATAAAAGGCCTAACAGCCAAAAACACTATATAACCACTCATAACATAAAGGTTAGGTACATAAATTAATAATAATTAATGAATACGGTTTGAAGAGCTAGGAAAAAAACATTAAATTAGTAATGATATATAATAAACCATATCAGTTTATACAAATTATGATAATGCCACAATGCCATAATATCGATTGATAACGTTTAATATCGAAAAGGTAGTAAATATAAAAGAAACAGGCTCATATCAAAAAACCAGCAGAATATGTGTAGAAAATAATAAACCAACTATCGGTAAAGTTATATTCCGATATGATAGCAAATTAATAAGGAATAGACAAAAAATATACAAAATAAACACTATATACAAAACATGTAGAAGGAAGAAAAATTCTGGGTTGCTATGGACTACAGGAAATGAAGAAGTTGTTGATTTTCAATTATTGCTTTTTATGATCTGAATGTGATGAGATTAAAAATCTAGTAAATATCTGATATAATCGGAATATTCTAAAATATTTGACACAATTATAATAAACAAAATACTAAAGATAATATTCTTGAATCTTGCCAGTACTGTTTAACCAAACAAGACTATAGTATGAAATCACAATAGAAAATAAATAACTGGGTTCTACAAAGAAGGACTTGAATTGTCCCATATCCGAAAGGAATTGATGATATATTAAACCAAATAGAAAGAGTTAACTGTATCACAACTAATAATATACACTACACGAGAACTTATAACCTTTCAAATACACGGAACATCACTAATTGCGTCAACCGAGAGAAGAACGTATTTGGATCCAGGAATTGCAGAAGGAGCATTAATCGGGCTGTAAATCAATCCAGAGAGCTGTATTTCCAAGGTGGACAGGACGAGAATTCCATTTTGTTAAACCGAAGAAAGAATATTGTACGGCATAATCGTCCAGAACAGTAAATTTCTCAATCAACCGCCTACCAGATTCGCTTCGTTATAGTCTGGTAAATTATTATTGTATAAATCATATTAACTACACAACACTTCAAATCTGTAAAGCTTGCATTCTTATCTATGTATTTCTAATCTTCCCCACAGTTACAAGAACCTTCACACCCTGAATTAAGTTAATTACAAATTAAAACACATTATATAACCGAATCTAAATAAAGTATCGGACTGATTAATAATCGATTCACGCAATCTATAGCCCATGTGTATGTCAGTTAGAACATATCTTATTCAATGTTAAAGAAGTAAACAAATAAAGAACCTTTGTATAGTTGCAAAATCTTGTCATTTGGAGTATGATTTAATGAATTGGGAATAAAAAGTAACTGACTAAGTATAGAATAATTGGTTAACATAAACAGTGAAATAACCTCTAAGTTTCGTTGCTCCGGTACTACAGCGCTTATAGCGGAATTCTCCGACACCAAAGAGAGAGCGTAAAAATACAAAATTATACATAATTCTCTTCAAGGTATAATAGGGTTGAACGAAATTACAGGATAACACATTAATTATTTAAGTTTCAAGTACACTAACACTGATATTTTTTTAGAGAGATAAGTTAATATTAGTTAACTAAATCATTATATCCCTCAACTCCAAATATCTCAGATATTTAAATAATTAAGTAAGTTAAAACGACCTAAGAGAGTAAAGACAGGGGAACATACCCGTTCATAGCAACGACTAGGCTAATATTGCGTGACACATTATAAGACGTAAGTAGTCGTCTACTTACAAATTGGCGCTCAACCAGTGTAGGGCTTAAGTTAAGTAACTATAACTATATTAATATTACTTAACCAGAGCAGGCAACTGTGGGAGAATAAACATGCATACCAGAGGTAGATCAAGGATTAGGGCAGGAGAAACGGAGAAGGAAATAGATGAACAAGAACAGGAAATAGAAATAATAACAGATAATGAAATGGAACAAAAGACAGACGAAATAACGGAAACTGAAATAATTGCGGACAAGGAAAAGGAAGTAATTGAAGAAGATGCCCAAGGGGATCAACCAGATAAGCCTAACCAAAAAGAAGACTTGAGTATGCAGGAGATGTTTAAACTATTATTGGAAAATTCAAAGAGACTGGAGGAAAAATACGATAAAACAAATGAGGAAAACAAGGAGAATTTTAGGAAACAGGAGGAAAACTCCAGGAAAACAAATGAGGAAATTAAAGAAACCTCAAAAGAAATGAACGAAAGATTAAACCAAATTCACGAAAGGTTAGATAGGAATGATGAGGGTCTAAAACAAATGAAGGAAGACATCTTACAAATACATGAAGAAAATTTAAGGCAAATTAATGAAAAAATTGAGAATATTCATGTAACAAATAAATAATTGGTTATCTAATCCGTCGAGTGACTTACTTGTAATTACTTGTAACTCGACGGATTAGATAAGCAATTATTTATTTAATACAGTGACTTGGATACTTTAAAAATGAATATTCATGTAACAGTTAACCAAAAGGTAGACCAAAATAATGAGGAAAGAAAATTAGAAATAGCCAAAACAAATGAAGGGTTAGAAAAAACTAACGAAACAATAGTACAGGTTCGTGAAGAATTACAGAATAAAATTAATGACATAAAAATTGAGAGTAAAACAATGGTCGAAGAAAGGAATTTAAAAAGAATTTGAATTTGAATACAACCACTAAATTCTAAAATACAATAAGAACCACTTGTTATCGATTTTGAAGAAAAAACACTTGTAAATAAAAGAGAATTTGTTGAACAATAAAATAAATAGAAAAAATGTCATTCAAAATGAAGTAAGTCTGAATTAAAATATAGTTATGAAGAAGGTATTAAGAAGCGTTAATAACAAACCCCAAATTACAGAAGAAAACTAGAATTATTACTAATCGTCTACAAAGAAATAGTGTGAATAATGAAATACCAAGATTACAGAAGAAAGCTAGAATTATTACTAAACGTCTACAAAGAAATAGTGTGAATAATGAAATCCCAAGATTACAGTTTTTACCTCAAATCTACCTATGCAAAATAAAGAAAGAGAAAAAACGTATGACCTAAAATACATACCACATTGCCAAGTGAAGGAAACAACTTCAGTAAACGATTGAATGTAACCAATGTAATATTAAAGAAAACGAGAAAGAAAGAATATTTATGAACATAATTCAATGAAATATAAACAGCCAAAATAATGAAATACGATAAGAAAAATAATAGTTGAGCTAAGGAATGTATCTAGTCAGAAACACAGTTATAATGATAATCACAATAACTATTTAGAAAATATTGAGATCAGAAAAACAAATGAAGAAGGTACTTAGCATTATAATCACAACAAAAATAAAAAACAAAAATAATTACAAATGATAACTGTCAGATTTAATATCAAAGAATGTTTAAGGAAACTAAAATGGAATCACAAAATATGGAGGATAGTAATGAAGAAATATAAAAGCAACAAAGAAAACAAAAATTTTTCCCAAATATTTATTATTAAGTAATTAAAGAGATTATTAGGAGATTATTATATTTTATAGCTGACTGTAGATGAATTCCAGCAGTACTATATTAAGGTGTGGTGTGGGCAGCAGAGTATGAAGCCAAACAGTGCCTCTCTGAACTGTACCAACGCACATATTAGGGATTGTTAGGGAAATTAAATATTTAAGGAATATAAGAATAGTTGCAAGAATAACCTCAGTTTCCAAAAGAGTAGGACGAAGAAAATAGAAAGAAATTAGATGACAGAAGAATAATTGAGAAATACAGTGATTACAGTAATTATAAGTAGAAGAGATGTGAACCTAAAGTATCATTGAATATTGTAGCCAACTATCAACAAATACTGTTTACAGAAATTAAAAATGATCAAGAATGTTAATTAAAATGATGAAATGTTATTAAATAAAGAATTATTAATACTAGTCTAATGAAGTTACATTGAGAATCCCATCGTCAACCATTCATATTGATATGAAGAAAAGGCATGTGAAAAAGACAAGATTATTTGACCTAAACTTCATTCAGGTAAACTAAACTTTTTTAGGAGGGGGAGCATATGTAACGCAACAGAAATGCGGGCATCCATGTTACATAAAAATTATGTTAACAAATTAATAAACAAGTCAATATCTAACCTCATGATAAAACAAAAGTCTAATAATTACATTTATAATTATAGATAAAGATAAATAAGGATGCAAGGTAGAAATAACGAGAATAAACAAACCTGTAAGTTAGATAATAGTTAATGATCTATGTTCAGTGAAAAGTAAATTAATGTGATACTGATGAGAAGTGTAAGAAGTAGAATAGTACAGAAATTGTCAAAATAAATGACCATGAAAGTAAACAAAAATGAAACAATAATTTACCTTATAGCAATAGCTAGTAAGGATTTTGAGTTAAATGATATTATCTTGTGACAACGAATGTTATGATAAAGTTTATGTTATGTTATACCAATTACTTGTTGAGTTAATGAAAGGTAATGAAACAAGATGTATTATTCAATTACTGTTGTAGAATGATGTGTGAAGCAGCTAGTTAGCGTTAATAGATTTGAATTTTCTTATATGTGATCCATAGGTCAAGATAAAATTGTCATTAGATATGGATAAAATAATTGTTTATGTAAATGTTAATAGTTAAGATTTGATTATATGTATGAATTTATGTAAAAGGGCTATAGATGTTTACCAGTTATAAACACAGGTAGGTTAAAAACACTATATAACCACTCATAACATAAAGGTTAGGTACATAAATTAATAATAATTAATGAATACGGTTTGAAGAGCTAGGAAAAAACATTAAATTAGTAATGATATATAATAAACCATATCAATTTATACAAATTATGATAATGCCATAATATCGATTGATAACGTTTAATATCGAAAAGGTAGTAAATATAAAAGAAACAGGCTCATATCAAAAAACCAGCAGAATATGTGTAGAAAATAATAAACCAACTATCGGTAAAGTTATATTCCGATATGATAGCAAATTAATAAGGAATAGACAAAAAATATACGAAATAAACACTATATACAAAACATGTAGAAGGAAGAAAAATTCTGGGTTGCTATGGACTACAGGAAATGAAGAAGTTGTTGATTTTCAATTATTGCTTTTTATGATCTGAATGTGATGAGATTACAAATCTAGTAAATATCTGATATAATCGGAATATTCTAAAATATTTGACCCAATTATAATAAACAAAATACTAAAGATAATATTCTTGAATCTTGCCAGTACTGTTTAACCAAACAAGACTATAGTATGAAATCACAATAGAAAATAAATAACTGGGTTCTACAAAGAAGGACTTGAATTGTCCCATATCCGAAAGGAATTGATGATATATTAAACCAAATAGAAAGAGTTAACTGTATCACAACTAATAATATACACTACACGAGAACTTATAACCTTTCAAATACACAGAACATCACTAATTGCGTCAACCGAGAGAAGAACGTATTTGGATCCAGGAATTGCAGAAGGAGCATCAATCGGGCTGTAAATCAATCCAGAGAGCTGTATTTCCAAGGTGGACAGGACGAGAATTCCATTTTGTTAAACCGAAGAAAGAATATTGTACTGCATAATCGTCCAGAACAGTAAATTTCTCAATCAACCGCCTACCAGATTCGCTTCATTATAGTCTGGTAAATTATTATTGTATAAATCATATTAACTACACAACACTTCAAATCTGTAAAGCTTGCATTCTTATCTATGTATTTTTAATCTTCCCCACAGTTACAAGAACCTTCACACCCTGAATTCAGTTAATTACAAATTAAAACACATTATATAACCGAATCTAAATAAAGTATCGGACTGATTAATAATCGATTCACGCAATCTATAGCCCATGTGTATGTCAGTTAGAACATATCTTATTCAATGTTAAAGAAGTAAACAAATAAAGAACCTTTGTATAGTTGCAAAATCTTGTCATTTGGAGTATGATTTAATGAATTGGGAATAAAAAGTAACTAAGTATAGAATAATTGGCTAACATAAACAGTGAAATAACCTCTAAGTTTCGTTGCTCCGGTACTACAGCGCTTATAGCGGAATTCTCCGACACCAAAGAGAGAGCGTAAAAATACAAAATTACAGTAAACCCTCGATTTAACGGACTAATTGGGGCTGAGGGGTGTCCGTTAAATCGAAAGTCCATTAAATCCCAAATTTTGTTTTTTGAGGATATATTTAAATCAAATAGGCCTATAACACTTGAAATTTTTATACTATTAATATCATGCAAATACGTTATTGTTCCGAATACAAGCCGCACTTTTTCTCCTAAAAACATGGTCGCTAATTTGGCCTGCGGCTTGGATTCGCGCACTAACGAAATTCGAAGTTATACCTGACTTCTGGCGGGACGAACGCTTTTGGTATCTATGAGTTGTTTACTGCGTAAGCAACAGCAATTTGCCTGGCTGTTGTTAACGCTGGCATTATGATTTATGACTGCAACCGTACGTTTTAACAGCAAACTGAACAATGAATAGGAAGAAAAGTGTACGTACCTGCGCATGCGTGCGTGCTCGGACCCTTCCGTAGGCGGCAAGACAAAGGATGAGTAGAGGAGGTGTGAGTAACATGTTTCTAAATAACGGGTAAACTGCCAGTGTGGTTTTCTATTGTAACAGCGACAACATCGCTTATCTGTATTTTAATACGTACTATTAATATCATGCAAATACAATGTTATGTACACACCTTTATTTATTCTGGATAAAAGCATCAAGAGTCAGTTGTTTTCCACTAGAATGTTGCTTCTTTATTATTAAAGATCTAAACTGTCTAAAATGGTCATAATAAGCACACACTTCTGGATCTGAAGACTCCCCAATGTACGCGATAATTTCGTCCATGCTGTTTCTTATCGCTGATAATTTAGGGCCTCCTGTAACAGATATTTCTTCATCGTCATCATCTCCATCTTCTTGATCGTCGTGTAGAACAGATTCCGCGATCTCTTCCTGACTCAGGATTTGGTAGCCTGGATCACCCTCGTCCAAGTTTAGCCACTGTTCTATGTCATTCTCGTTTACGTCTTCACCAGCCTTCTTTACGGTTTCACAGAAATCGGATGTTTCAAATCCTGTGAAATCGTACTCCGGTTCAGTCCCATTCAGTAACTGTCTCCACCCATTAGCCAATGTTGTTTCCTTCATCTCCTTCCATGCGGCAGCAAAATTAAAGATGGCGGACTTGATGTTGTATGCACGCAGATTTTGCAGCGTTCTAGCTCCTCTCGTGTCGTTTTCATGGTCTTGTTCGTCCTCCAAGACAACCATCACCTCTTCAAGAAACTTCTTCTTGTACAGCCTTTTGCAGGCAACAATGACTCCTTGGTCCATTGGCTGTAAAATTGAAGTGGTGTTCGGAGGGAGGAAGACGCATTTTATTTTTCCGTCGTTGCTAACTAACTTCTCGGAGTTGCGATGGGCCGGTGCATTGTCCAGTAGTAAGACGGCTTTCACTGCATGCGATGGAATTTTCATAGTCTCTTCTTGAAAACTTCGCACTTCTGGCACAAAATGATTAAAAAACCAGTCTGAAAAAATACTGAAGGTAAACCAAGCATTTTTTGAACTTTCATAAATAACTGGCAACTGGTTCATTATGTTCTTTATCGCACGAGGTTTCTTTGCGTTTCCGACTATGACTGGAGTAAGTCGATGCAAACCATCAGCATTCGCACACAGTAGGGCAGAAAGCCGCTCCTTGTTGAGTTTACGGCCTGGTGTGCTAGTTTCATGTTTGTGTGCCAGAGTATTTTCAGGCACAGCACGAAAGTAGAGACCAGTCTCATCAGCATTGTAGACCTGAGACAAAATGAGACCCTCAGATTCGATCGTTTCCTTTATATGTTGACGAAAAGCCTCAACTTGTTCAGTGTCTGCACTCAGCGCTTCACCACATGTTGATCTATTTGTGATGCCATGCCGATTACGAAAACGCCAAAGCCACCCATCACTCGCCTGAAATTGGATACCAATATGTTTTGCCAGTTTATCAGCAGCAGCCCGCAACTCAACACTACGAACAACGACGCCACTAGAACGTTGTTGAATAAACCACTTGTACACAGCATCCTCTAATTGTTTGTGTTTGGCTAATTTAATGTGTTTTCTTTCTCCCTCATTCTTCGAACTATCAACACTGTACTTTAGCGAAAACTGAATAAGTTTATCTTTATTCTTTCGAATGTCTGAAACGGTTTGTTTCTTTACACCGTACACTTCACAAACATGTGCAACAGACGCGCCACCTTCAAGTTTACTTATTAGTTCAAGCTTTTGCTTTATACTCAAGTTCACACGTTTTTTCGTAACGCCAGACATACTTATGCTGTAATTCACTAATAAAGTAATGGACCTTGCTGTAACAACGCAAGTATAAACTCGTTAAGACTCTCTATTTAACACGTGCAAGGTTCGTACTATAGAAACACATGTAGCGTACACGCTGTATTCTCTGAATAAACTGATGCGACGCTGTACGAATGTGAACTGCGCGTGCATACGAATTATCACGAAAATAGCCGAATATTCAAGAGTAAAAATGCGTTGCTATGGTTATGAACTACCACCAAATTTAAATCACAACCATGGACTTCAAAAACTTAATCGTGATTTTTTCGTGTCAAAATTTTTTTTTAACATGATAATGTTTTTAGGCTGGGGGTCATTCCGCAAAATGCGTGATGCAAAATGTGTAACGTCATCGAAAAATGTAACGCTCCAGGTGACGTTAGTAATAAATAAATTTGGTCACTGTGAAATAAGATGCATATCAGTGTATATTGTCAGTGTTAGTCGTCGTGATGTCTTCCACTGAACGTGTGTGACGCCTGCGTCAACGACAACGCAAAGACGGGGATCGTGAAGAATTAAATGAATTCTTATCTAATTCTTATCTCCGTTCTCATCAAATACAATTGGAGATGAGAAAATTTGCGTGTTTCAAAACAAGAAACGAAAGAATGCTGCGATAGCCAAGCAACATCGCCAGAACAGGAGAGTCTGCAGTTTATGCACATTATACGTTTCAAAAGCCTAAAAACATTTCATGCTTTTTTTTTTTTTGTCTGTTAAATTCTGTCCGTTAAATCGAGGGTTTACTGTATACATAATTCTCTTCAAGGTATAATAGGGTTGAACGAAATTACAGGATAACACATTAATTATTTAAGTTTCAAGTACACTAACACTGATATTTTTTTAGAGAGATAAGTTAATATTAGTTAACTAAATCATTATATCCCTCAACTCCAAATATCTCAGATATTTAAATAATTAAGTAAATTAAAACGACCTAAGAGAGTAAAGACAGGGGAACATACCCGTTCATAGCAACGACTAGGCTAATATTGCGTGACACATTATAAGACGTAAGTAGTCGTCTACTTACAATATATATATACTTGAGAATTGCCTCATTCTAATTTTATTTAATGCACTCTCTCGGGCAATTGTTGGTACGTGGTGTGGTGCCAATTTATGCACCTTGAGTGTAAAAAATATTTTTTCACGTACCCTGAGGGTCCCCCTCCCCGTTCAATAATACAGTTGAATTTCTAGTTGTTACCAATTTTGTGAAGCCGGACCATCGTCGTTTTCACCACCCGAAGGAAGTTACCGCCAACCATGGTCCGCCTCCAATTAGCCAAAATCCACGGTCAGGGTTGGTAAGTCCATGACCGCCCGAAAATGGGGAAGAGTCCCTTCTGAAAACAAACAAATTATATTAAAATTCAATTACTTATTTTGACCAATATAACTTCAAATTCGTAGCGTTCTGTGTACCCACTATCTCCTGCGTTGCTTGGTTTGCGTAATACATAAGCATTATTCATCTTTACCTCTACTATTTCATAGGGTCCTTCGTATAACAGGAAAAACTTCTTTATTTCTTTCTCTTGTGTACTAGACAAATCGTGTCTCCTTACCAATACTAACTGTCCTACCCCATTTTTAGTCCACTTACCCTTTTCATCATGTCTCCGTTTTCTCCTCTCCCCTTTGGTGAGTAGACTCTCATTCGCTAGCTGGATCTTCACATTTCTGTCGATGGTCTGTTCTTCCGGCGGATACTCGAAAAGTTGTTCTAATATTCTAGGTGGCCTTGTTCCCTTTATTAGTTCATATGGAGTAAACCCGGTGGATTCATGGGTAGTACTATTCAACCATTCTTCTACTTTCTTCACGTACAATGGCCATTCAGTATGCTTGGTGTGACAATATGCCCGAAATATCCTCCCAACCTCTCTCGTCACCCGCTCTGCCTGGTTAGACTGTGGATGGTATACCGCCGTATGCTTGGGTATGATGCCTTCCCAGCCAAGAGTCTGTCTCCACCTACCGCTGATGAATTGTGGTCCGTGATCAGATAAAATTATCTTCGGCTTACCTACGTTTATCATGTAATCCTTGGTGATTTTTTAACTCAGCACCCGGCTCGTCACTCTCTTCACACTATACAACCTAACAAACTTAGAAAAAGTGTCCAAAACAACAAAAACATACACTACTCCACCTCTACCTTTGGGCAATGGCCCATATAAATTTACAGCCACTAAGTCAAACGGTCTTTCCACTTTAACATAATTGACCCCTTCTACCCTATAGTTCACTACATTTTACCTCTGACACAAATCGCATACCCTTAACACTCTTCTAACTCGCCTCCATATTCTTAAAAACACAAGACTCTTTTAACACACATACATACATACATACATCCTCGGCGCTACAGCCCAGTCCGGGCCCTGGCCTCCAAAAGAAATCTTCCCCACTGGTCTCTACTCCCGGCCAATGTCCACCAGTTTGCTGCACCCAGCCTCACTGCCTCCTTACCAACCTGGTCCAGCCATCTTGTACGCGGTCTTCCCCTCCTTCTCCTTCCCATCGGCAAATAATTCATCACTCTTTTTGGGATTCTATCCTCCGCCATTCTCTGCACATGACCAGCCCAACGCAATCTGTTAATTTGTATGAGTTGCACGATCGGAAGATCTTTAAACCTTTCGTACAACTCTCGATTATGCAGTCGCCTCCAAATGTTGTTTTCCCTCACAGGGCCATAGATTCTCCTCAGTACCCTCCTCTCAAAAACGGATAGTCTCTGCTCATCTAGTTTTTTTAACACCCAGCATTCCGAGCCGTACATCAGGACTGGTCTAATCAAGGTCTTGTATAGGGAGGCTTTTGTATCTTTAGTTATTAATTTTGATTTAAAATGTTTCACCAGTCCGTAGTAACACCTATTAGCAGATAATATTCGTCTTTCAATATCTCTAGAGGAGTCATTTCCAGAGTCCACATATGACCCGAGATATGGAAAACCCTGAACCTTTTCAAATTCATAATCGTTAATGCGCAGGGACAGGGTACGAGTATTGGCACCTACAACCATATATTTGGTTTTGCTTTGGTTTATAACCAAGCCCATAGCCTTAGCGGACAACTCCAGTTCCTGAAAGGCTTCCTTTAAGCCAGATTCAGACCTACTTATGACGTCAATGTCATCGGCATAGGCCAGAAGCTGTACCTCCTTGTGAAATATGTGTCCGCTAGTTTGAATTCCTGAATCCCTGATGACCTTTTCTAGAGCTATGTTGAACAACAGACATGCTAAGGCATCTCCTTGTTTCAACCCATTCAATGTTTTTAAGGAGTTAGATAGATTTGATTGTATTCTGATTTGGCACTTAGAATTGGACATAACTACTCCAACCATACGCACCAACTTAGATGGTATATGCAACTCCTTCATAGCTCTATATAGCATTTTCCGGTTGATTGAATCATATGCCGACTGGAAATCCACAAAGAGATGGTGAGTGGGCACTCCATATTCCAACGTTTTTTCCAGGATTTGCCTTAGTGTAAATATTTGGTCTGTTGTTGACCTATTCCTAGTGAATCCACACTGATATTCTTTTATGTTTTCCTCAGCGTAGGGAAGCAGCCTAGAAAATATGATGTTGGACAATACCTTATATGCTGTATTAAGTAGAGAGATGCCCCTATAATTTTTACATATAAGCGGATCACCCTTTTTATGTATTAAACACACCACCCCATTGTTCCACTCATCAGGCATTACCTCCTCCAGCCATATTCGCTCTATAAGATGGGCAAATTCCTTTATGAAATCTCCTCCTGCGCTCTTTAATAGTTCCCCTGGTAAACCATCGGAACCTGCTGCCTTGTTATTTTTAAGCTTTTCTAGAGCTTCATACACCTCGTCATAGGATGGCACCAACTCCTCTCTATCATCCTCGAATTCTCCTACCTCCTCTTCATTCTCAGATGCCTCCATCGAAGCCTCCCCAACTGAGCCTAGCAACTCTTCGAAGTGTTCTGTCCATCTCCTGATCACGCCAGCATTATCACTCACAAGGCCACCATTATTATCCCTACAGGCATTTGTTCTAGGCTGAAATTCCTGTCTCATATCATTCACCTTCCTGTACATATCTCGGCTCAGCCTTTTACTCTTATATTCCTCTATCTTTTCCATCTGTCTCATCATATACTCCCTCTTTTTTCCTCTATGAATCTTCTTTTCCCTCCGCCTGGCCTTCCTGTATTCCTCTTGAACAGCCCTAGTGCATTTCCTTTGGATCATAAATTTGTATGTCTTGTTTTTGAAGTCAGTTGCCTCTTCACACTCCTTATCAAACCACTCATCTCGCCCATGTCTCTTCTTCAAACCAACGATTTCTTCTCCCGTGGTCACTAACATGTTTTTTAGATTAAGCCAGTGGTTTTCTATATCTTGTTCCTCACGGCATTCAAGTCTCCACTGTCTAATTTTCTCATTAGTAACTTCCTCGAACCTCCGTTTTATTTCTTCTTCCTTTAGCATTTCTGTATTGTATCTAACAGTCTTCTTTTAACACACTCTTACACTTTTTCGCCCAAAAATGCCCATATCTCACATGACAATCCCAAATAATTTTATCTATCAACTCTTCAGGTACAACCAACCTCCAATCACGTTCACCCCCTCTACTTTCTTGAACAGAATTCCCTGATATATTTGAAAATGTGTATTATATTCAGACCCATCTATATCTGCTTCTAGACTAGTGATTATTTTACCCGATTTATTATCTGATCTTTGTATGTTTTTAATCTCCCTTAATTCCTCACCAAAAATTCTATCTTCCCTGGTTAAACGAAAAATCTCTATTTCCTGTTTTTTTTCTATGACATCTACCCTGGAAAGAGTGTCAGGTACTTTATTATCTGTCCCCTTAATATATTCCCATGAAAAATTATATTCCTGTAATGTTAATACCCACCTGGTTAGCCGACTATGGGTTAATCGGCACGTGTTTAGGAATGACAACACTTTGTGATCGGTTCTGATGATTGTCCAGTTGCCCAAGACGTAAGTTCGGAACTTTCCTACGGCGAACACGATACTCAACAGTTCTTTCTCCGTAGTCGTGTAATTCCGTTCGGCCGCCAAAAGGGATCTGCTGGCGAAGGCTATCGTCTGATGTTCTTTATCATCATCCTCTTGGTATAACTCCGCTCCCAGGGCGACGTTACTGGCGTCAGTCTGCAAATAGAAAGTTTTCAAAAAATCAGGGTGATTCATCATTACCATATTCAAAAATTTTTTCTTTATCTCCTCGAATGTCTCCCTTTCCTTCTCTCCCCAATTGCATTGTTTATTCTTCTGTAGAATGGCACTTAGTCTTGCGGTCGTTTGTGCATAGTTTTTCTGAAATTTTCTATAAAAGTTGCAAAGTTCCAAAAAACTTTGTAGCTGCTTAAATATTTTTTGGTTCTGGAAAGCGCATAATAGCTTCTACCTTATCAGGATTAGCTAGAATTCCCTCTGGAGTAATAATGAAACCTAAAAAGTGTATTTCGGTTTGTAGAAACTTGGATTTATCCCAATTAACCGTTAGACCCCCTTGTTGTAATTTATCTAACACTTATTCAAGATGCTCTAGATGTTCAGAAAATGTTCTTGATGCTATTAATATGTCATCAACGTATACAGTTAAAAAATCTAAGTCCTTAGGTCTCAAAATTTGATCCAAACATTTAATAAAACTCGCTACACTTGTATTTAACCCAAATGGTAAACACTTAAACTGATAATTTTTTTCCGTTGAATAAAAATGCAGTATACTTTCTACTTTCTTTTGCTAATGGCACTTGCCAATACCCTGCTGTCAAATCTAACGATGTCATATATCTTACCGCGCTAAACTTTTGAAAAATTTCATTTATGGATTCTGGTGAATTACGGTCAGGTATTATTATTTGATTAATTCTTCTGGCATCTAAACACAATCTGACCTTACCATCCTTCTTTATTACCACTACCAATGGATTCGAGTAATGTGACACTGACCTTTCTATAATACCTCCCTCCATCATTTGATCTAACTCTTCTTGTACCGCTCTTCTCTTGGAATAAGGTACTGGATAACTCCGCTGCATGAATAGTGTGTGTTCCCTAACCTTCAACTCGCATTCATACCCTCTTGCCCTCCCTGGAATCTCGGCAAACACTCTTCGAAACTTCTCAATCACCTGCCACAATGACTCACGTTGATCACTCCCTACAACATCACCCTCACTTAGAAATTTATCAGCCCTATCTTCCCACATTCTCTCACTACTTTCATCAATCTCTCTTTCAAAACTCTCTGCATACTCTCTCTCACTACATGCATACTTTTGCTTCAGTGTCACTCTCGCCTACCCGTTTCTGTAATATTTTTACCCCCGATACTCTAACCTTATCTAACACCTGCTCAAAACTAACCCTGACTGACCGATCACCCCCATTGAACTCTACTATTTTTTTCTTTAAAATCGATTACAGCTTTATTTCTTTGTAGAAAGTCATTACCCAAAATTATATCTAAACTTAGTCCCTTTACAACTAAAAATGTATTCTCAAATTCCGTATCATTAATAAGGAAATTTAAATGTATCTGTTTGGTTATTCTTTTACTGCGTACTCCGGTGACTCCCACTACTGTAACCCCTGCTACTGGTAATATTGGAATATTTTTATTTGTCTCCCTTAATTCTCCCAAAACATTTTCAGCAATTACAGAAATTTTGCTGCCTGTATCTATTAATGTTTTAAAATTCTTACCTTCTATGTTGACGATTACCTCTGTCAAACTGGTTTTTGTTTCCATAATTCCCGTGTCATCTTCCTCCAACAACTCCTTTGACATGTCCTTGATGATGATATTGCTTTGGTAGCTGCATTCTTCTTGGACCCCAGAGCCCTCCGTCGACAATGGCTGGGCCCGGTTCCCCATTGTCTCTTCTAGTTTCCCGTAGACGTACCCGCCACAGCTTGGTTGTATCCACCTCCGCTTCGGTTGACATTTTCCTTTCCTCTCGGCGCTCCTCCTTGGCCCTCTCCCCTTCGTTGATACGTGTAGTTGTTAGGCACAGGTGGTGTTCCATGCCGTGGACCGGGTCTCTCTCTCCTACATCTAAAACAGAAGCTCTGAGTGGCATAGTTCTCGTTTGAACATACCATGCATCTCCACATGTTGCCTCGATTATTTGGTTCTTGTCAGGGGTATGCCTGTCCAGGTTGTGGTCCCTTCTGCGGTGTATGGTTCCCTCCGTTATTTGTACTCGGTGGGTAGTGACGTCTATTTACTTCTCGCTCTTGTATGTTCTGAAACACATCTAAAATACTCTCTAATTCGCTGATAGTTGCTACCTCCTGCGTCATCAATGTTATTTGCACCTCCCTTGGCAAGTGCTTACTTATATGCCTCACGAAGGACCTGAACAGCAATGGCGGTTCTAGGTATTTCGCCTCACTAAATATTTTCATCACATACCCCGTTATGTTATTATTGGGTCCCCCAAAATTCCCAGTTCCCATAATTCTGCTACGCAACACTTTTTGGTCTTCTTTAGACCAATATTTATTTCTGAATGCAGCCTCAAAACTTTTGAAACACCCCCACTCTGTTTGGTGTACCTCGGCCCATATCTCCGAACTACCCTTGAAACATTTAAAAATCTTTAACAATTGTACTTCCCAACTACTGGTATTAAATTTGTTAAATTCCCTCACTCTATTTAGGAATTGCATTGGGTGTACTCTCCTATTATCACAACTAAAAGGTTCTAATTCGACTTCACCGCTTACGTCGCGAGTCATAATTACTCGTTCGGTAACAGTATTTACTTGTTGGCTGATGGCCATACTCAGTTCATCTTTTACATTGTAATATGATCGTTTACGGGGTGTTTTAATTAGTATTGTAATTGAATTATTTAATGTGTAGCGAGCCGGGTTATACCTTTTCTCAATACTTACTGGCTAACCGTATCTCTCGTCGCTCAATTCAAATTTCACCACCTCGTCACCTGATTGGCTCACGCTATCTTGCAGAGTCGAATTCGCTAACTGTAGTATGGTGATGGTTTGTTTTTAATATTTCTTTATTTTACCTTGTTTTTTAATAATCAAACATACAGCAGTTAAGGAATATTAAAATTTATTGAACCCTTCTTTATATTATCTGTTCATTTACAGTTGATGAATAATACTTAATTTTATGTTAATACCGGCGTTTACAAATTACTCGGTTGGCATCGCTTGCTCAGCCGTACGTCAGGAAAACACTATGGCGTACATATTTTGTTTACAATTAATAATTGTTGGTCTCAGGGAGTATGTCCTTTTGACTACAGAAGTTGGATTATCGGCTAATAAATGCACAAAATTATAACGTTCCTTAAGACTAAATACACAATAGTTGATATACTAAAACATAAGTAAGTTATTGGCAATGAGAATTAGAATAGGTTTGGTTAAATTCTTGTCAGCAAGTTTATGTTTTTTGAAAATTATTATAATTTAATCTCAAAGTTTATTGATTGATTATGTTTTATTAAGAGTGATATATTGATTAAATTCAGTTATAGAGTTAATTTTGTGATCAGTGAAGTGAAAATATTTATAGTTCGTTATTATGGATAATTGAAAATATATTTTGAAGTGAAGTTGTTATTTTATACGCATCGATTTCTTGACGTGGCTTCTTCGATGATCATCTTCTTCTTCAGGAAACCTCTAGGAGTCCTCTCTTCTTTGGATTGTCCGAAATTCCCGTTCAAATGTTTCTAATTCGAAGTTCGGCTTCCATCAGTTCGCATAGATGTTCGATGTCCTCAGGTTGAGTTAGGTAAATCCACTTCTTCCTTCAGGATAGGTCGTCTATTACATTAATTGGAAGTATTCGTATTTTTTACCATGATTTTTTATGGTTTAATTATTTTAATAATTGTTCATCTCATCAGTTGTGGTTTATAAGGGTTCTCTTATACTTCTTCTTTCAAAATTTAGTAAAATTTAAAGTTTTTAAAGTTACTTTTAGGTCGAGAGCTTCATACATCTGCCCTCCGCGTTAGTCAATAATGTAGTAATTAGAATTCCAACGGTAATTTATGTAATAAGCGTCTGTTGTCATGGTTACCTTTGGAATTATGCTATTTCTCATTGGTCAATATCTTATGACATTGTTATATTCTAACATTTTATTTTGGTTTAAATTTATAAAATATCTTCAAATTATGATTTCTTTCTTATATTAGTAGTAACATCAATTATATGGACACCATTGTTTTTCTTTTTTGTTAAAGATTATTTTGATATCCCTCATGATTACTTTTGAATAGTTAATAGCATTTTCCTTGTTTATTATTTATATTTCTTATGTAGTTATTTTTAAACTGGATATTATTTACACATTTTTGTACTAGATACATTTACTTAACTGCTTAAACATTTGATATACTCTAATTGATACTGGGTTATGGTTTTCCTTTTAAACTTACAAAGTTCCTTCACTAAATGTTAGGCCTATAGCCTAGCCTTCCCCATACTACTATTTAACATTCTTTATAACTCATTAGCTTTATATATTGGTACATTGAACAATTTATTTTTTTATAAAAACAGATAATAAACCATTGGTGCTTCTATCCATACCTCTTATTATAAAAACAAACATTTTCTTACCAGGCTCAAACCTGAAATTCAACTTCTAACTGTTTTTGGTTTCTTATTTCTATTTTGCCTATCTTATAAATTAATAAATTCTGTGGTTTTTTAAACAACGAAACTCTTATAATAACAATTTTGAACAGTACCTTACACAATGTTAACTGATTAACTCTATTAATAATTAAATTCAATACCATATTATCCCTTGTTTACTTTTACTCTTTCGGCTGGTGCCGCAGCCATATTGTCTAGTACCAACTTAAACTTTATACTCACCATTTTCCAGGATCTCGTTAGACGCGTTGAAAAAACAATATGGTTATTTGAAATGACCACTAATTCACATGTTAAGTATTCAAATCAATATGGTTTTATTAAATTCTAAAAGAAAAACAAACTTCAGCAAGTTATAATTTTTACGTCAAAATATGAAATCTCCTTTCTCCCTCATACATTAACTTCTGTAATATTCAAGAATAAGTATTCATAAAATAGATTATTGTTAAGTAGACTTCCCCTTAAGATATAACACAAATACAAATTATTCTCTACAACATAACGAAAACCAGCGCTTTCACACACACACACACACACACACACATATCTATCCCCAGATTTTAAGAGCTCATAGTTTTGAAAATGTTAAAATTTTTTAATATTTAAATCAAAATTTTGAAAGTTTCGTTTGATTTTATTCCTGTAGATTACTTATCTGTTCATTTTTAGTCCAGATGACGTCACTTTGTTATACCCGCACACATTCTTTGTTTTAAACTGTTAACTTTCCAAAAAAAACTGTTCATTTCTGTTATTTATATTTTTACTTCACATAAAATTATTCTGTGGTTATAATTTCGATTTTACTTCACATTTTGTTGTTTGGCAGAAATCACGCACAGCCGGCGAATACACAAAACTTCGCCCAAAACCGGCGAAGCCGGGCGGGCGCGACAGTTGTTTGCGTCCGATGTATTCAGATGTTTATAGCCGACTGACTTTGTTCTGTGTATGTCACAATGCTGCTGGGGTGACACACCCTACATAACAGCGTTGTGTAATGCGCTGACGTAACGCTCGCCTGATGTTTCGTTGCATAATTTGTTGACAATTTAGAGTCACTGGAGCTGACCTTGGCACAGTTTCAGCTTATTACTTCTGCGTCTGTTGATATTCACATACAATATTTGTAATCAGTCGTACCACCTTTGCTACCGTCGCCTAACACTAAAATTTACCTTTTTTATAAGTGTTGTCCCAATCATAAAAAAAAATATTTGTTTATATAAAAAAATACAAATTGCCTTATTACCCTGAAATAGGCCCGTTACAATACCCCCTCAATGAGATATTTTATGCTGAAGCATAAAAAATCTCATTGACACATTCATACTTGCTAAAGGGATCAGCCAGGATATGTCACCACAACCCCCTTTTCGGTTTACAAACAAAAATATAATTAACTCACCCTTGGTCCGGTGACTGTGACCGCATCTGAATGACAATACTGGACTTCTCTCTCGAGATCCCAACACCGTAGAGTCAGACAGATACTTAACGCCCCTGCTCTGACGCGCTGGCCAGCTCAGGTCCGCCGCCACAGCATCACCAAACACTGAAACAACAAATCAAAATATCAAATAGTGGCCTTATCAACACCATATCCCCAACTGATCTGTTTCCCCCTAGCGGTGCTGGTTTGCGCTAAGAAGCACTGGTTTTGTTTTCTATTTATTTCTAACATATATATCAAAATATCTAATAACACAATATAACATAAGAAAACATAGTACACTTATAATTTACATTGTTATCCTTATCTTAAAATAAACAATTTGTATTTAAAATTTACACACTTTACATAATTAAGTTTGCATATAAAATCAGAAAATTACCTTTTAATCTCAATTTAACTTTTATTAATTCGTTTCTCAAATTAAAATTTTTTTTTTTTCTTCAATCATTGCAATTATTATTCCATTTCATTAACTTGGGTGATTCTACGTTATTCATTATAATTCACTTTATCAACTTGGCATTTACCCATAATCTTACCCCTTTTATTACTCTAACGCTCCCTTACAAAATCTTTAACTAGTATGACACCCCTCTATCAAAAAATCTACTAACCCTTCTCTACCTCTAACTACTTACTACTTTAGCTCAATTCGCCACCTTCTCTCTATATATAAAAAAAAATACTCTCTAACCCTTTGTACATAGGATAAGTGTTTCCCCCCCCAAAAGCTCAATTCCCGTTCTCTGGTTCCTGGATTCTACCTAAGGCAACCCCTTCCCACTAAATCTATACCAAATCCCGTCCCAACCCTTATGTTGCGGACTCCCCCACTACACTACCCCTACTACAAAATTGCCATCCCCAAAATCTCAATCTCATTACCTCACTACAACTACAACAAAACAACAATATATCACTCAAAACTCTACATAAATTCTCCAATTCTACTGTGTCAACATTTATACTTCTCAAAATTCTATAACATGCATTAACTCAACATAACATTGCATTATTTTCATCTCTACTATTTCTTTAACTTTGACTTCAATTTGGACAGATCTATATGTCCCACAAAAATTCAACTTGAACTGATTCAAACATTTTATTCAAACAATTACTATCACCCATTTCTATCTTTTGCAACCCATTGAAAATTTTAACTATCACACCTTTATTTCATTTTATTTTAAAATCTATAAACACATTGAAAACATATCATATTTTTATAATCCTTATTCCTAACATACTAAATGCAATTAACACAATAAGACATAATAAACACATTATAGGAAGTATTTAGTGCATCTATTTTTCAAATCAAAACAAGATTATTGAGTAGCGAATCATCATCATTAAAATATAACAAATTTTTAATACGTTATCCCCCTGGATAACCGCCCAGCCACACACACTATGACCCCCCCTGGACTTTGGCGTCCAGTTGCGTCCACAAGGACTGAGGTTTTGGAGGAATGTGACATCTCCGTGTCCTTGCTTCTGCGTTACATTTTAAAAGTTACAGATATCAATATATCTCTGTCTATAGTTATGCGCCCTTAATGCGGGTCTACCATCTTTCTTCGCTACCCCCAAGCGGGCAGAGTGGCAGCCGCTGTTCCATAGTTTCCGGGATTCCCCCTAGTTTCACCCCCCATTAATTTCTAATATAGACCAATTTCAAGCCAGCTATGGTCAAGGGACTTGATATGGCCATAGCTAACCGCTAGCCAAAACCACGATTAGTGCTGGTAAGGCAGTAATCGCCCGAAAAGTCGGGGAATCATCTCTTCCTTCAGGCATGTACACATCATCATTAATATGCACGACACGGCAATTTATCAAGGTACAATATAAAATTATACAAAAGGTGTGCCGTGCATTTTCGCCATGTTGGCCTCCGATGGAGGTAACACTCACTGTTACCCCCAACACTTTCCGCTATCTACTGGGGCACATGCCACCCCAGCAACAGCAACTTACTAACTAATTAATTAGAATTTTTATATATATTATATAAATATAATCATTTCATCAATAATCATTTGACTCCTTCATACCTTTATACCATTGAACTTTCTTAAAATTTTCAAAATTTATTATTAATAATCATTATATATCACTTTTCATTTATTATTAACATTTTTTAATTCTCATTTTTATTAAACACAATTATTTCAAATAGTCTCACTATTGAATTAAACCTGCGTTACATCTGTAAACATGTTTGATTATACATGATTATAAAAATTTTTATACTTACAGTTCAGTTAACATGATATATACAAAACATAATCCCCATACCACAATACTTCCACCTCTGAAACATTTTACACAAAATATTAGTTAAATCAAACAATTTATCATTCACTACCAAATTTCCATCTCGTAAAATAAATTAAATTCATTAAAAAAATTTAATTAATTAACATTCAACTAATCAATCAAAATATTTAACATGTACCAAATTGTTTTAATTTAATTAATTACCAAAAATATAAATTATATTATTATCGAAACAATTACCATTAATCAATTACTGTTTTCACAATTAATTCTGATATTTATTTAACTTGCAAAATATTGATATTATTATTATCGCAACATTTTCTAATACATATACACATTATCTACCTAACGTTTCATAATACACACAAATGAATTCACTATATTATTTACAAAGTATACGTCAATAATTGTTCAATTGCTTCACACTTCATATGTCCAAATCTGCCATGTCATAAACCATTAAACACAATGTTTATACTGTCTTTTATTGTTTTAATAGTTCACCCTCCATCGTCCCAGATAAGTCTTGGTTTTACATAACATCGTTCAATTTCATCACCACACAAATCACTGTTTTGTGTGTTGTAACCATACAAACTAAATTCATTCCGCTTATTCAAATACTCATATAACCAGTCTACATTAGGTATTTTCGTTAAGTCTCCGTCAGTGTTATTTGTTAATGTCAGGTAAGTTGTTTTCTCATTTTTATATTCCTCTACTATCACGTCAGATAAGTCATTATTATTTATACAAACATTACCTAAATAATTCTCTATCTCTCTTTCAACAGGTAATCTTTTTCTCAATTCATCATAATTTCTTTTTAACTTATATAATTCAATCTCTCTCTCTCCACACACAAATCTCTCTCTTCATAACACCACATCACACTCTCATAATTATTACAGACAGAGGGTACAACATTATACAACATCAACATACACTTTACTTCATCTACTAATATGGGTCTCTTACCCTGCAAAAACAACAACATTTGTGAACACCTTGGTTCAAAAAATTTAATGGGAAATTTACCCTCTGCCCACATTCAACTACTATTGTAACTTTATTAATTTGGTATTATTAAATCTTATTCAAATTACAACACCCACTTACCTTACGACTTTGATCTGGCCGGATCGCATAGTGTGGACTAACCCATTTCGTTCGACGAACTCTGACGATACATATAACGAACCAAGGTTTTGAAAGAAACTAACTCTCAATTTTTTGGAAGAGAAATTATTTTTGTTTAATAATCAAATAGTGCGATTTTATAACTTTGTTTTCCAAATAAATTGTCTTACATGTTTTTAAAGGTTGGGTAACTCTTGTTCATACATCTTATTTAATAGCCTTACATAATATTACTTACGTCTAAGAAGATAGCCCAGCTGCTCACACACTCTCACATATATTTATCTTAATTTATCAAAACACCCTTAACCAATATTAGATACACGAGCGAAATATTTATTCTTTACAAGTTCCCGTCTCATTTTATATGGCGCGAGGTCGACCGAACACGTGCCTTCCCGGTTACATTATTCGTTATTAACTGCTTTGCAACGGCCACTGCACTGCACTCGTCTATAACATAGTCAATTCCTCGGGTCCCGGTCGGTATTAACGATATGATTGAGTTAGGCGTATTTAGAACACCACCGACCGGGGCCTAAAACCAAACGGTCATTGTCTGTAGCGGTGTTGGCGTCCTGTTGACTGTATGGCTGTGTGTGTAACAGGTACAACTACCTGTTCCTGCATGGAAGTTGTTCTTCCATGCCATGAGGTTTTCGTCGTCGCTCCTTGTTCCTGCTGTCGTGTAACCATTTTATGCGTGGCATAGAGCTGGTATATGTGGATGACCAGAGCTTAATATTGGGCTTGGCTCTGCTGATGTCATTTAAGTGGGCCGGACTTAAAACAGCATTTCCGCAAGATCTTGGAGAAGACGACAAATATTCTTCTCTCTAGCCATCTTGGTTTTTTGTTAGAGCGTCACTTGGAGCGTGATTGAGCAGTTGCGTATGTGCGCTGCCACACACAGGTACAAAGTTCTCAGAATTTTGTGGAGGTGCACATGCTCCACCACATTCCTCAACAACTGCGTCCTATTGCGTTGTTTCACTGTTCTGTTATGTTGCACAATAATGCAGCTTTACCATACTTTATACCAGTCCGCCCGAAAACGAAATAAATAAAAACATAAATATATGCCCCAAACGGTTAAAACAAAAACACCCAAAAATCGACCCGCTACACTATATTATTTTTCCACTCTATCTCTAACTCCTTAACACACATTAACATCTCATAATCACATTCTAAAACTTCATTATATGTTTCTCCATTATTCTTTACCACCACTATATTCTCAGAATTGTAATTAATATCATTATCATCACTAGTCAATACTTTATTATCTAACCTTACTTCTCCCACTATTTTGTCATTATTGATATTTGTCATACCTATAACATTGTCATCTACCTACTTATTCAGTATTTGATTTAATTTAACTTCTAAATTTTTATTCATCTCATCAAACTTTTTCTCCCAACTACTATTTATTGATTCTACTATTTGGTTTTTAAATGTATCAAGACGTGTATTAATTGCATTCACTTGCTCACTAAACTGGAAATTCTGTTGCTTAATTTCATTTCTGATTTCAGCAAATTTTACATCTATTTTGTCATATTTGTCGTTTGAATCACTTTTTTGTTCCTCAAATTTTGCATTTAAGTTGCTATTTATATTTTCAGACATTGTTTTTATCAAGTTAAACATATCATCCATCGACAACTCTCTAACTCGTGTTGTCGACGGGGTAGATTGTGCCGATACATTGGCAGTTAGCATTGACTCCGTAAGAGTGTTTTCTAAATTTAATTCTTGATTCTCCATTTTGTAATATCAAAATTATTACTTTAAACAAAAATACTAATATATCATATCTACTTTGCACACAACAATGTATTCTACTTACATAACGCTTTGTGTTACTTCTCTTCACGTAACCTCCTATGCACCTTATTTATACTTCATTCATTTCAAAATTTATTTATATAATACCCTTTTTTATTTTACTTAAATACAACCATCTTATCCGCTACAAAACATCAACATCAATATTTTACCTTTATCAAAACATAACCAATATTTACGTCTTTTTTATGTATGCAAAAAAAAATTTTATTTTTACCTCAAACAACCATATCATTCCTGCAACAGATCCACATTTGCATAATTAAATTAATGCAAACGGTCCAGCTGGTCGGGCGCCATTGTTAACTGATTAACTCTATTAATAATTAAATTCAATACCATATTATCCCTTGTTTACTTTTACTCTTTCGGCTGGTGCCGCAGCCATATTGTCTAGTACCAACTTAAACTTTATACTCACCATTTTCCAGGATCTTGTTAGACGTGTTGAAAAAACAAGATGGTTATTTGAAATGACCACTAATTCACATGTTAAGTATTCAAATCAATATGGTTTTATTAAATTCTAAAAGAAAAACAAACATCAGCAAGTTATAATTTTTACGTCAAAATACGAAATCTCCTTTCTCCCTCATACATTAACTTCTGTAATATTCAAGAATAAGTATTCATAAAATAGATTATTGTTAAGTAGACTTCCCCTTAAGATATAACACAAATACAAATTATTCTCTACAACATAACGAAAACCAGCGCTTTCACACACACACACACACGTATATCTATCCCCAGATTTTAAGAGCTCATAGTTTTGAAAATGTTAAAATTTTTTAATATTTAAATCAAAATTTTGAAAGTTTCGTTTGATTTTATTCCTGTAGATTACTTATCTGTTCATTTTTAGTCCAGAAGATGTCACTTTGTTATACCCGCACACATTCTTTGTTTTAAACTGTTAACTTTCCAAAAAAAAACTGTTCATTTCTGTTATTTATATTTTTACTTCACATAAAATTATTCTGTGGTTATAATTTCGATTTTACTTCACATTTTGTTGTTTGGCGGAAATCACGCACAGCTGGCGAATACACAAAACTTCGCCTAAAACCGGCGAAGCCGGGCGGGCGCGACAGTTGTTTGCGTCCGATGTATTCAAATGTTTATAGCCGACTGACTTTGTTCTGTGTATGTCACAATGCTGCTGGAGTGACACACCCTACATAACAGCGTTGTGTAATGCGCTGACGTAACGCTCGCCTGATGTTTCATTGCATAATTTGTTGACAATTTAGAGTCACTGGAGCTGACCTTGGCACAGTTTCAGCTTATTACTTCTGCGTCTGTTGATATTCACATACAATATTTGTAATCAGTCGTACCACCTTTGCTACCGTCGCCTAACACTAAAATTTACCTTTTTTATAAGTGTTGTCCCAATCATAAAAAAAAATATTTGTTTATATAAAAAAATACAAATTGCCTTATTACCCTGAAATAGGCCCGTTTCCCTTACAAATTCCTTCACTAAAATATAGTGTCTGTCCTTCTTATCTTCCACTCTAATAACTTAATTTTCATCTTATTTTTGGTCATTCTTATTTACTGTTACTGAAATTACTAATGGTACAATTAGTTCATTCTTATTTGATAACATAAAGTTCTATCAAAGGCTGTTTAGCTATACTACTACAGTCTGCTTCTTAAGTACTTTATGCTGTACACTCACGGCACTTTTCCCTTCATAGAAGGTTTCTTTATTTATTAACACTTTCACTTTTTATAATATGCTATTTACATAGCTTGTTATCACCTACTTATATTTATCCACTTATTTATATCATTCACTTGATATTTCTCACACTGTTTGTCTACTTATTTTAATATCACTGTTTGGTTATTGGCCATTAATAATTATTTTATTTTCAATACACATTGATCACTTTCTGTTATTAATTATTGCCTTTATTTGGCTCCATGTATCTTTTACTTGCTTTGACTATGTTTATTATTAATTGGGTATTGTTATTTTTAGCTTCCTACCTTATATTTATAAATTCATGTTTCTTCTCCTTCCATAGAATATACATAATATCTCTATCTTACTTTTTATTGTTTACTTGGTTACATCTTAATTATGCCCTAACTGTTTTAGTGCATTGTTTTACATACATATTTTAGTCATATTTTGGGGATTACAATAATTGTTGTTATACTCTTAGTTACATTTGGTTTCTGGTTCCTTTCTTCTTGTTCCAATCTATTTTTCTTGTTTTTCTCCAATCTATTGGGTCAAGTCATCGTCAGTTCCTTAGTCAATTGTAATTTTGTAATTTGGTCATTAATCTTTGATTAGGCGTTGTTTAAGACCTGAAGATGTCAGCAATGACGAAAAGCTTAGTCGAACAATAAAAAATTATAGCAGTTAGCAAATTCATAAAAGAAATATTAATCTTTGAGTTATAAGTTTTTTGACATTTCTTCCTACCTTCAGCTTTTTTTTTTGTTTATTAATCATCAGTGTATTTTCACTATCTTATGTCATGTTACAACATTCACAATACTCTTTTCAACGTTTATAAATCTGCGGTGATTATCAGATTCAAGGTCACTTATTGTATTTTGTATTGTTTTAAATTCAAGCTTACAACTATTTTCTACCTCACTTATTTTACGGTTATTATTTTCCATTGTAATAATAGCACAATTAACTTTATACTCACTGCTAGCGTTACATTCATTTATTTTGGTTTCAACATTCTGTGTTATATCATGTATTTGTTTGTTAATTTTTTCTGTTATTCTACATCTATTTCATTAATTTTAATATTTATATTCTTTACTGAATTCTCTAATTCACCAAATTTACTTTTGTATGTCTCATTAGTTATTTCAAAACGTTTATTAATTTGTTTTATTTTTTTTCTAATCTCTTCAAAATTGCTTTCGTTTTTATCAAAACGATTACTTATTTTATCAAACTTCTCATTAAAATTATTCTTAATTTCATTGAAACTACTTTCGCATTTTATTCTTTGTTCATCAAATTTAGCATTAAAATTACTATTTATTTCATTGAACTTAACATCAGAATCACTCTTTTGTTCAACAAATTTAGCATTAAAATTACTGTTAATTTCATTCTTTCGTTCATCCAATTTATTTAACAGTAACTGCATCATACTCATCATATCAGTATTATTCTCTTTCTTAACTGGGGTCGGCGTCGATTGATTCGTTACACCTTCCATTATTCTCGATTCAGTCTCGCTTAAGTCGCTATTTATTTGACTTTCAGTTTGACTGTCAGTGAAGCTGACTTCATTGTTACTATTTTCATTTGTATTCATTTTTTATATTATTTACTAGATTCTAATCTTACAAAATTTTAATCTTATATGTACTCAGCATTAATTTATTGTTATACGTATTACTTAACTATAGTATACACATCACATAACCTTCACGTAATTTATACTTACTCCCAAATCATGCTTATATACTTGTAGGTGTGGTTTATATAAAATTGCTTTTATAAAACAGTCCAAGTTCGGTGGACCAAATGTAATAGTACTATCATCCTACCACATTTTAATTAATAATAAAACAAACTTCGCTTACCTTGTGTCGGCCAGGGTTCTGCACACGAACTCGTGATCTACAAGCGTGATTTAGGGTTATGTGTTGCAATAATTACTCTCATTTACGGTTAACTATTTCAACTTGATTTATTTCTTTTTATCGTTCTCTTTTTTATGATTCAATAAAACATGCTTCCTCCTTCTCTATTCTCCACATTCAAATGAACAAAATTAAATACTGAGGTACAATCCCATCTGACCAAAACAACAAATTTCTATTTCTTACTTCTTATAATTACATTAAATTATTTATTTTATAAATTAATTAAAGAAAAGCAACCCAGTATTTACTCACACACACACTCACATCTTTTAACCCCTTTAATTTAACGCTTTATATTTAACTTTTCACAATTGGTTTCGGTATACGGTTACGTCTTTATCGGCGTCCCTGCAGGCCACGTGTTGATCTCCACAATTTTTTGGTCACTAGTTGTCCGAATTACTCTCGCACTGTTCAATTTCGTTACCACAGAATTTAGTTGAGGTTACACTGTTTTAGATCGCTTTAGTTCATAGTTTACATTATATTTCTATACTTTTGATAACTTTTCGGCTCGCGAGCCTGTGTATTGAACCGGCCGGCTCTGAGGTTACATGAAGACAGACGCTGAACACAACGTTTTTTCCAAGATGGCCAAAAGGTTCTCTGGAGCGGCTTCTTGCTCCTGATTGGCTGAAAATGCGCCATGTGGCATCTCATGAAGAGAAGTTTAGTACCATAAGCTGGCGACTTGGGGCTCGCAAAGAAAATACGTGATTATCACCATGTGCGGGTAAGCATGCGCGCGCTTTGAGACATTCCATAGCACCTGAAAACGGTGCATGTTGACAGACTTTCTGGACAAACGTGCAACTGGGTGTTCCACAAGTGAACGCCGATTGTTAAAGACTGAGGCTCCATATGGGTAACTCCCCGTTAATACACTTGATGACATAATAAAAATACAGCCCAAATATTTATCCCGTTACAAGAATTAACTCATATTCATTATAATTCACACAAATTTATTCATTGATATTACTAATATGAACCACAAATAATAATGAGATGTTTTGTAAAATATATCATATGTTATAATGGGCCCTATTTGAACGGTTACCTTACGTGGTGCAATCACCTTCTACAGGAGAGAATTTTTAAAAAAATTTCACTGTATTATTAATGTTACTGTAATTATCAATAAAAGCATGTTAAATAACTCAATACAAATATTATATTAAATTATATCAATACAAATCAGTGTCTTTTCTTTACTCTCTCTCTCTCTCTCTCTCTCTCTCTCTCTCTCTCTCTCTCTCTCTCTCTCTCTCTCTCTCTCTCATACCCTTCTCTTTTATGACGCTCTAGTTGTTCTCTTGCGTACACCCTCTGACACTCCTCATTATTATGTATTTATTATTTTTATTATAGTTTCATAATTTCCCACTGGTTACATATCTGTTAATTGTCCAACAATTGTGTTGTAGTTCCACAAAATGCTTTTTCGCCCACACAACACGAGGTCGATACTATGCACTTAGAGCACATACATAGTATAGTCAATTCCTTGTACTTTTAATGTGCACGCACTGTCCGACTGTTTGTGATACTTTCACACTTAACTGTGTGTAATTACATTTCACCCGAGGCATTGCTGACACTGTTTTTACTCTGCTACATTTTGTTATCAAGGCATTGCCTTCTTGAGTCACTGCCGCTGCCACTGTCGTCTAGACTGCTTGGTGTTAAGATTGTGACTGACTTACGCTATGCTTGCATGTCTCTCACGATCCTGCACTATACTGGTTTTTCCATTCTCCTGTGAGAAAATCGGCCAGTGAGGCTGATACAGAGCTCTTTGGGTGTATGAAACTGACTTTAGGTGTAAACACTGGCCAAACAATTACACACTTCCCAGGCCAGTACAAAAGATTCCATGCTCTCTGATGTTTCTCGCACATGAAAATCTGTTATCTGTTTTAGCATTATATTGTAAATCTGTTTTTGCAATGCTTAATGGAATGTACCATTTCAAAGTCACACTTTTGTTTATTTAATAGGTCATTTAACACACAATACTTATGTGTTCATTACTGCATACAACAAATCCTTTGCTAACAAAGTAATTCCTGGCAAGCTGTAACATGTGCGGCACATCTGGTAAAACAAAAATTAAACTTGGTAGTCGTGGGACTACCGGTAGACATGGAATCATGGGCAGACTTGTGCTTTGGGAAGGAATGAAGGGTTGGTTAAATAAACAGCTACATATCGCCGTATGATTTGCACAGCGGCGGTACGTTGCCTTGTTTGAGACTTGCAACACACGTAGAGCACACGCCTTCCATATTACTCGCACTTGAGTACTCATCCGCTCCGAACACTGTGGCCAAGAGACTTATGTATGATGGTACGCACGGTCTTAGATCACTCTTGAACCACAAGCGATCGCAGATCCCACACACCGAGCCGAACGGATTGTTAATAAAGTGCTTAGAGAATTCCTCGTCGACTCCTTTGAAGAGGCGACTTGGACCGGGCTGTTCTGCGCAGAGCATCGAGGGTCCAATGTTGTCGAAGCACAAGTTATTAATGTTCTCATCGTCTGTTTTCTTGCTAGCTAGCCGTACGCTCGATCTGAGTCGCTTTGGGGGCCCGCCGGATGACCCAGGTATCGGAGATGCGGGCCGCTTGGGCGCTGACGGGGTTTCGTCAATCTTCAAATGGTTGCCATTTTCTAAGTTCTCGGCCGATTTCTTTGATTTTAGTCTCAAACGATAGGCCTGTTGACGCTATGCATAGGATTTGCCAGTTTTCGGTTTGAAAATTTTGGTTCGAGTTTGATCGCGATTTTTAGGTCGAGGCATTTCAAATTTTTGAGTTCAAATGTTATTATTTTCTGTGAGTGCTTCTGGTACTCGGAATTGGTGTTATTGGAGAGATTTAGTTCTGAGGATCACAACGCACTTTGTATTTTCGCGATCGGACTTGTAGTTCCCGAGATATTTAAGTTTTAGTGGAGCAATTTAGAAATTTTCGGCGCAAAAGCACCCTCACGCAGACAAAGCCTAGAGGCGACTGAAGTCAGTTGTCAAAATTCTCAGTACTATTGTTGGAAGGGGGCCGAGTGACTCGATCACCTGACACCTGGTTTGCTGGGATTGGTTGAGCGGTTCGTGAGATAGTGGTATGCCGAAAGTACATTTGAAACAACGGTCGATTTTCACGAAACGTGCAAGTAAGACATTACATACCTATGGATTCCATATCAAAAACATTTTGAGAAAAATCGTATGGCTTTGAAAAACAGTTTTTGTGGGAGAAATATTAAGTTTCTTCTACAGTGCTCTATTTTCACCTCCCAAATCTGATGTGATAGACACAAATTTAACACTTTAATGACCATGGTGGGCGTATTCTCATTTATGCGTAGGGACCACAGTTGATGTATATGACCTCTCAAACGTTGTACAGAAAAATTGTCTGTAGCCTACATGACTGTCAGCTGATTTTCCTTTATGATGCGACCACTATAATAACTGGGAACACAAAAACGTATTTGGGCTCACATTTTCGATCTTTATAAAATTCTTGTTCTAGATGTTTGTTGATAACAGGTTGTTTTTTGATTCTGAATATTATTTTCTTTGTCTCTTATTATAAATATCTTCATGTATAGTGGTCATGTCTTTATATCTGTAAGTATAATAATGAAGTTATATCTTTTTTAAGTTTTAAAAGTCATAAGTAAGATAAAATCTTCACTTGAAGTTAAAGGGAATTTCCTTTTCTAAATGGCAGATATATCAACCTTTGAGTACAGAAGATTAATTTGTCAGTTTGTTTTATAAAAATCAAACTAGGCAAACAACAAACTATAATGAAGAAAGACGTTTGACAATTTTGAACTATAATCTAATAACTGCAGTGACACATATTCCACTACTAAGAAAACTCTGTTTGTACAACGAAGTGAATGCCGCAAAATTGAAATAAGAAAAAAAAACCACAAAAATTATACGTGGATACGGAAAGGAAACATGAATATGAGAAAGAGTAAATGACTATATTTATTTTTTGTACCATAATGTCGATCAGGTTGTTGTCAACAGACTTGCATATTACTGATATTACATAGTGAATTGGGTGGCATCCCCCACTTATGATTTTCCAAAAGGCTAAACATGTGGCAAATGTCACACACACACACACACACATACACACAGAAAGCTATTAGTAATAAAATATTCCTGCAGTAGGTTCCCACAACTGGCCAAAACCTTGGATAGGCTGGGAGCGATTAGACGTCGACACAAAGCGGTCGTATATGCCCTGGTTAAATACTAGCATGGTGAAATATGCAAATGTGTGTACATGTGTATGTATGTGTGTGTGTGTGTGCATGCGCATATACATGTACACACACCAGTATATTATATACACATTTGTTTATAAAAATCTACAATTCTTCGTATGAATATTAATGCAATACTGTTATCATACATAGAAAGGTTAATTTTTGCAAGCTGAAAGCTACTTCACAGATAGAACATGGTTTTTAACACTATTGTCTAATACTCCAGTGTTCTAGTCATTTATTATTACAGTTGCATATTCTTTTGTTCCAGGGTTACTTATTTACACCAGTCAATAATATCTGTACAGAAGTGGACCCTTCTCTGGATTGTGAGGTATACGGAAGAAAGTCAGTTCAGAATCAATCTGTCTTATCAGACTTACCTCCGCAGTTAAACTGTTCCACAGAACTTTCCAAAAACAAGAGTTATCAGTGTGGATTTTGTACAAACACATGTACTTGCGGAGACCATCTGTCACCACACAAGTTGATACATTCTGGCATTAAGCTGTACCAGTGTGATGTTTGTTCAAAATCATTTACTCGGTCAAGCCGTTTGTCAAAACACAAGTTAATACATTCTGACATTAAGAAGTACCAATGCGATGTTTGTTCAAAATCATTTACTGTATCAAGCAATTTGTCACAACACAAGTTAGTACATTCTGGCATTAAGAAGTACCAGTGCAATGTTTGTTCAAAATCATTTAGTCAGTCAGGCAGTTTGTCCCAACACAAGTTAATACATTCTGGAATTAAGAAGTACCAGTGCGATGTTTGTTCAAAATCATTTACTCAGTCATGCAGTTTGTACCTCCACAAGTTAGTACATTCTGGCATTAAGAAATACCAGTGCGATGTTTGTTCAAAATCATTTACTCAGTCAAGCCATTTGTCAGTACACAAGTTAATACATTCTGGCATTAAGAAGTACCAGTGTGATGTTTGTTCAAAATCATTCACTCAGTCAAGCTATTTGTCAGTACACAAGTTAATACATTCTGGCATTAAGAATTACCAGTGTGATGTTTGTTTAAAATCATTTACTCGCTCAGACGATTTGTCAAAACACAAGTTAATACATTCTGGCATTAAGAAATACCAGTGCGATGTTTGTTTAAAATCATTTACTCGCTCAGACGATTTGTCAAGACACAAGTTAGTACATTCTGGCATCAAGAAATACCAGTGCGATGTTTGTTCAAAATCATTTACTCAGTCAAGCCATTTGTCGGTACACAAGTTAATACATTCTGGCAATAAGAAGTACCAATGCGATGTTTGTACAAAATCATTTACTGTGTCAAGCAATTTGTCAGTACACAAGTTAGTACATTCTGGCATTAAGAAGTACCAGTGTGATGTTTGTTCAAAATCATTCACTCAGTCAAGCTATTTGTCAGTACACAAGTTAATACATTCTGGCATTAAGAAATACCAGTGTGATGTTTGTTTAAAATCATTTACTCGCTCAGACGATTTGTCAAAACACAAGTTAGTACATTCTGGCATTAAGAAGTACCAGTGTGATGTTTGTTCAAAATCATTTACTCAGTCTAGCCATTTGTCAGTACACAAGTTAATACATTCTGGCATTAACAGATACCAGTGCAATGTTTGTTCAAAATCATTCACTCGCTCAGACGGTTTGTCAAGACACAAGTTAGTACATTCTGCCATTAAGAATACCAGTGCGATGTTTGTTTAAAATCATTTACTCGATCAGATGATTTGTCAAAACACAAGTTGGTGCATTCTGGCAATAAGAACACCAGTACGATGTTTGTTCAAAATCTTTTACTCAATCTAGTGATTTGTCAAAACACAAGTTAGTACATTCTGGCATTAAGAAATACCAGTGCGATGTTTGTTCAAAATCATTTACTCAGGCAGAGAGTTTGTTAGAACACAAGTTAATACATTCTGGCATTAAGAGATACCAGTGTGATGTTTGTTCAAAATCATTTACTCAGCCAAGCCATTTGTCCCAACACAAGTTAATACATTCTGGCATTAAGAGATACTGGTGTGATGTTTATACAGTATCTTTTACTGTGTCAGGCAGTTTGTCAAAACACAAGTTATTACATTATGGCAGTAAAACACATGCTGGTATTAAAAGTACTAGTGTGATTTTTGTACACAAACATTTACATGTCTATGCTATTTGTCATGACAAAGTAATACATTCTGTAATTAAGACGTAACAGTAAAATATCTGTACAAAATTGTTCAATGTGGGAGAATGTCATGTATAACATATACTATTATAAAATAATAACATTTGTATCGAGTTTTTTTTGTATTTTGTCTGAGCATAAATTAATCCGTTAACCTATTATGAACAATCACTGTGTGGTAGGTAAGAATAATTTCTGTCACCCTAGATGTTTTAGTAAAGTAATGAAACTTAACAGTATAATATTTATGAACAAAAACCCGAAAAACAAGCATAATTAACAAATAAAGCAATACATACTGCAACAAATGTGTGATTTTTGGCACTGAAAAACAAGAGTTTGAAATTTGTAACAATTTTATGCTGTGAATTAAAATCATTAAATTGTACATTGTAATGTAGTGTGAAATTAGTGATACATGTTTATCCTGTAATTCAATTTATCACTGCATGAATTACATTGACATTTGTATTTATAGTGAAAATAATTTGTAACAATCTTTTCTTGCCATATGTAGATATACTTTCCACATATGACAAGATTTTTGTCTGGATGCTACAACCTTCAAGATGACAGAGTCTTGTGACCTTAACACATCTGAGTTATTGCTTGGCAAAATGGTGGGTGCAGATATGTCCCCCAAGATTATGTGGCTTGACATTTTCTGAGTTTTTGTCTGCGTTGTATTTAAACCGCATAGTTTATTTCTTCCAGCATATTTCTAATTGCTGCGTATGTAACTTTAATTACTTTATTGTATTTATTAATGAATTAAATTGAAACTTCCACTTACCTTTTGATTCTTGATCTGGCCTGATCTCTTCAGTGTGGACTAACCCCGTTCGTACGGCGAACTTAACAGTACAGTAAATGAAATAAGGTAGTTTAAATAATTTGTAAACTCTTTTAGTAAATAAAATAAAGTAATGAATTTATTGTAATAATTTCAACCATAATTAAATTGTACTTGATACTGAGGTGAAGCCCCTTATTACCAGCAATAATTTTAACATATTTCACTTACTTATAATAATAATAATAATAAGTGGCTACCTGTGTTTGTAATTTTCTTTAAACAATGGGCATGGTTGCTGTCCGAACATGAGCTTGAGAATTAATAATTTTTGTCAGATTGGAAGGCTGGGATTTATCATTCTGATTGTTTCGGTTTGGAAGTCTCTTTCTTCCATCATTGCATTGAATCAAAGGGTACCAAGACAATACTTTGTGTGGGGTTTCTGAAGTTGAATTGCTTAATCATTTATTGTTTTTTTTAATGAATTATTTTGATGATTTAAATATGTACTAGAACTTTGCTCATGATTAAGACTTAATTTTTGCAAAATGTTATTATTGAAGAGCAATGCTGTGATAGGTGATGTCTATTGTGGATCATAATCCAATTAATCAGAAATGAGAACTAAGAATTGTTATAAGAATATAATGTCATTAATAAATACCTTTTTCTTTATCCATGCTGCGACTACGTCTTTGTTGTCTTACGACATGTTTCGGGAACATGTTCCCATCATCAGGTACAATCGTTTTTTCTTCTAGTTCATAACGAACATGTCAAGAGTATAATAATTAAAACACATCAATACACAAACACATAACACAATGAGTACGATAGAACTCAGTCCACGTAACAGTGCGCACTGCCGTACTATAACTGCTATAACAACTTTTCATTACTTATATCTGCCTTAGAATATTCAATAATTAATTTAAAGCGACCCAGCTTGCTATTCACACATTCATTCTTTTTATTACCCATTTGATTTATTTAATTGTAAAAGGTTATGATACGTTTACTTGATTTTGAGGATTCAGGCCGACCACCTGCTTCACAATTTCGTCAGTGTTCTCCGAATTAAGTTCTCCTGTTAGATTTTTATTACTGCCGATTAACGAACATTACACTTTCTGCACCACTTTAGTTTATAATTTTTTGGCCGGTCTGTCTATATTTTATTACCTTTCAAAGTATTTTTTGCGAACTGCGCGGCTCAGATGTCGTTAGCTGACTGTCTTTAACTATTTTTCCATTTGTTCGAATAAACACAACCCCGCCCGGTCGGCAACGCACACCACGACCGGCGTCTGCTGCACTTAGTTCTTTTTCGCCGACTGATGAAACAGCGGGTAATTAAATCCCCACCTTGTCTGACTGTTTCCGGGCACATACATGGCCACTTCAATTACACAGCTTTTCGTCACCGTTTAGGTAGCATGATTTTGCATTGGGCACTGGCGTCGACGATGCTGACTGGCGAAAATATTGAGGCTGTGGAAGGCGTGGCCTCTAAGAGTATCCGTCAGCAACGAACCGCATGGAACAAAGTTTTCGTCTCGCCATTTTTTGTGGCGTCCCTTTGCAGTCTGATCTCCGTCGTCCATGCGCGCATGGTCATGTTGCACGTATTTGTACGTGCCTCATGCTTAATTATCGCCGTGTGTTTAGACTAGGCATCGCATTCCATTGCCAACTCGCCGTTCACAATCTCACTTCATTGTTCCTTGGACGACAATTTTACTTCACATAGGGACTGACCGTGCAGAGGGAAAATATAATATAATTTTTTAATAAAATGAAAACCCTTCTCTTTTGCCCCGTTACAATACCCCCCAATGAGAGATCTTCTGTCGAAACGGAAGAAATTCATTGCTAAACCCTTAAGAGGATCGGTGAGGATATGGTGCCAACAACCCCCATTAGTTCTAACACATCATGGGTAAACTACCCCCCTTGGCTCGGCTACTATGGCTGCATCTGAACGAGATTACTGGACTTCTCTATGTGAGATCCCAACACCATAAAATCGAACAGACATGCACCACAGCGCACCTAACCCTCTAACATACCGCCCCAAATTCCAAATCCCTGGCCTTACTCCATGCCAGATCCTCAACCGATATGTTCCCCCTTTCCATGCACACTGGGTCGCCTTCAGCAATACTGGGCGCATACATATACTTGTTAATACATTTTTCAAATTCAAAAATATTTATCGTTAAATCAAACTCATTTATCCTAACATTTGATTATACATGCATACTAAACAGTACAATTCAATAAAAAAACTAGTACTACACATAAACAATAATACACTTGAAATTCAAACATCACCTATATGGCAGGCATAAAATAATTTTTTTTTTTTCAAAAAATTTAAATTTATTAAAATATACTTTTCTCAATATTCAGAAAATTTTAAATTATTTAAATCAATTAACAAAATTGGCATCACTTCATTGCCAAAACTGGTCTAGTTTATAACATCAACCATCAGCTGATCAAACTGGGTCAAGTTAACAACCTTGACCTACATAGGTTATACATAGGCTACATCATGAAATACATAAAACATCTTTAAAATTCTATCTTCAAACACAACAACATAATAAAGTGTGACCTTTAAAATTAACATAGTATTATTATAATTAACAATAAAATTGACATTTAAATTAATTAAAAATTACATATTTATTGCTCTAATTAGTTTCAACTTCCATTAACATCTGTCATTTGTTTCCATTAATTTTATATTTTTACTATGATTTACTTTCTTTAACATGCTCAATCTATTAGTTTGGGTGATCTAATTCATAATAACTTGATTGTATCAACTTGACATTTATACATTTATAATCTCCCCTCTGACTCTAACATCACTAACAGCTTTAGCTAATATGACACCCATCTCTATCAAAAACATCTATCAAACATTCTCTAAACCCAACTTACTACTCAACTCAATTCGCATCATTCTACCCTTATATAAAAAAAATACTCTAACCCTTTGTACTCAGGATGTGTGTTCCCCCCCATAAGCTCATTCCCTTATCTGGTCCCTGGACTTCATTCCTAGGCAACCCTTTCCAGTGCTAAACGGTCCCTTCCCGTCCCAACATTTTTTGTTGTTGGGGACTCCTACCACACCACCCCCTCTTACAAAATTCCCATCAACTCTAATTACTCTCCCAATACAATACTTCAACTACAACAAAATATATCCACTTATTTATTACATCAATATATCCCTCAATACTCTACATATATTCCCCATAGCTACTGTGTCACCATTACATCTCAAATTCTACATTACATTAATTCACAACAATATTCTCTCTATTACCCCTTTAAGCTCAACATGGACTGATCTACATGTCCTAACAAAATATTAATCACCCAAAATCTACCTTTTTTTTTATTTTACACATTTAAAATTCTTAACTATATCAAATTACTTCCAACATTTAAATCAAAATCTTTTAACACATTAAAATCATTATATTCAAACATTAGTTACCTTGGAAATTTACAAACAATTTATAAGTGACATTCTACAGTGGATCAGCTGATTTTCTTAGCGAGGTGAATGATCTTACTATAAACATATTTCAAAATTATATCAAGTTTTACTTTACATATATTGTATTAGAAAATTTATGCTTACAGTATATCACTCATACACTGTCCTAACACACAAATATAACCACCAAACACCCTGTATCTTCTGCAACATTTCAACAACAATATTATTCCATACTAAACAATTTAACATTTATTTATTTATTAATTATCACCAAATTCACATCTCATAAAATAATTTAAACTTATTAGAAAAATTCAATTATATAACATTGAAATCAATCAAAAATATTTAAACATCTCAAATTATTTTAAATTAATTATTGAAAACACAACATTTTAATTACTTTCACCAATTACAATAATTACAATTCATTTGTTATCCTCTTCAAAATTATTCTTGTTGTTTATTTAGACTGCAAAATATTATTATTATTATTATCACAACAATTTCCACTACCTACACACATTGTTTACCTAACATTTTACAATACACACAATTAATTTCACTATCAATTATTTACAATTCTTCACCATTAATTGTTCAATTTTATCACACTTCATTCCCAAGATCAGCAGGGTCATAACCATAAACTAAAATGTTTAGAATGTCCATACACTGAGTTTATATTCAACCCCCATCGTCAAAGATTAGTCTTGGTTTCACATAACGTTTTTCAATTTTATTTACCCTCCATTTATTATTATTATTATTATTATAAACCATTACTTCTATGTCATTCATCTTCCCTTTTATTATGTCATAAAACCTGTCACTATTATTTATTTTTGTCCAGTCTCCATCAGTAATTATATTCAATATAAGGTCAGTCACTTTCTCATCATAAGTTAAATTATTATTATTTAAACAGGTATCCTCAAAATAATTCTCACTCTCTATTTTAACAGGTAAGTATTTAATATCATTTATCTTTACCACTCCTAACATCTCTTTCAACTCATTATAATTTCTCTCCAACTGATATAATTCTATCTCTCTATCAACACACAATTCTCTATCTAAATCTCTCTCATCATAACACCATCTCACACTTTCGACACCATCCCACACAGAGGGTACTAACTCATACAAAAAGGGGGGACAACTCAAATCTTCCACTAACAAGGGACTCTTGCCCTTCAACAATAACATTTTGAACACCTTGGTTCATCATAAATATGGGGAAAATTTACCTCTGCCCTACATACTCATCTACTCTCTCTTGCCACTCTTTCTCTAATTCATCAACACTAATTACTACTCCGTTACAACCTATTACTCTTTCTCTCTCACTCACTATCTATTTTCAACCTATCACTCTCTGATACCACATTCTTAATTACATTATCATTTTCAATATCATTGTTATCACATCATTATAATTATCGGTACTCACCTTGGTCTCAGTTACTTTATTAATTACATTCCCACTACACTTACCGGTATTTCTGGTAACATTATCTGCATCATCTTTTGTTTGTTTTATTAAATTATCAAACATTACATTTATATTCTGCTCAAACTTAATATTTTGTTCTTTAAAATTAATATCATTTTTAATATTTTGTTGTTCACATTTTATTTTCTGTTCTTTAATTTCGTTACTTAATTGGTCAAATTTGGTCTCAAAATTACTATTTACTTTACTGAAATTGGCTTTCATAAAATCAAATATGTCATCTAATGACAATTCTTTTTCTTTTATATTTGTTTTGATCAATACCGGAGTAGATTGTGCTTCTGCGTGATTGATTATAATTGACCTGGTTAGGTCAGCGTTCGTTACTGCTTGAACGCTCAGATCAGCTGTTGGCATTGACTGACTTAATTCGCTCACACTTGGTGACGGGTTCATCGACCCAAAGCCACTCTCGTTCATAACTGAATCCATTACATCGCTTTTTTCTGTGTGCTCAGACATTTTTAATTGATTTATAACTTATTTTTTGCTTATGTTATAACTATAATTGGTTAATCTTCCCTTCAAAACATTATACTTCAACATACATAAAATAAACCTTACACCATAATTACGTACATTTTACGTAAATAAAATTTCACTTTCATAACCGTATTTTATTCTCTGTACTGTCAACATAGGCCGGTGTAATATAACTTTTTATTACATTACATCCTGCAGTCACGGCACCAGTTGTAACTTTAATTACTTTATTGTATTTATTAATGAATTAAATTGAAACTTCCACTTACCTTTTGATTCTTGATCTGGCCTGATCTCTTAAGTGTGGACTAACATCGTTCGTACGGCGAACTTAACAGTACAGTAAATGAAATAAGGTGGTTTAAATAATTTGTAAACTCTTTTAGTAAATAAAATAAAGTAATGAATTTATTGTAATAATTTCAACCATAATTAAATTGTACTTGATACTGAGGTGAAGCCCCTTAATTACCAGCAATAATTTTAACATATTTCACCACATTACTTATATCTGCCTTAGAATATTCAATAATTAATTTAAAGCGACCCAGCTTGCTATTCACACATTCATTCTTTTTATTACCCCATTTGATTTATTTAATTGTAAAAGGTTATATGATACGTTTACTTGATTTTGAGGATTCAGGCCGACCACCTGCTTCACAATTTCGTCAGTGTTCTCTGAATTAAGTTCTCCTGTTAGATTTTTATTACTGCCGATTAACGAACGTTACACTTTCTGCACCACTTTAGTTTATAATTTTTTGGCCGGTCTGTCTACATTTTATTACCTTTCAAAGTATTTTTTGCGAACCGCGCTTACATGCAACTGCGCGGCTCAGATGTCGTTAGCTGACTGTCTTTAACTATTTTTCCATTTGTTCGAATAAACACAACCCCGCCCAGTCGGCGACGCACACCACGACCGGTGTCTGCTGCACTTAATTCTTTTTCGCAGACTGATGAAACGGCGGGTAATCAAATCCCCACCTTGTCTGACTGTTTCCGGGCACATACACGGCCACTTCGATTACACAGCTTTTCGTCACCGTTTAGGTAGCATGATTTTGCATTGGGCACTGGCGCCGACGATGCTGACTGGCGAAAATATTGAGGCTGTGGAAGGCGTGGCCTCTAAGAGTATCCGTCAGCAACGAACCGCATGGAACAAAGTTTTCGTCTCTCCATTTTTTGTGGCGTCCCTTTGGAGTCTGATCAGCGTCGTCCACACGCGCATGGTCACGTTGCGCATATTTGTACGTGCCTCAATGCTTAATTACCGCCGTGTGTTTAGACTAGGCATCGCATTCCATTGCCAACTCGCCGTTCACAATCTCACTTCATTGTTCCTTGGACGACAATTTTACTTCACATAGGGACTGACCGTGCAGAGGGAAAATATAATATAATTTTTTAATAAAATGAAAACCCTTCCCTTTTGCCCCGTTACACAAGTGTACTGTTTGTTTATAATTCCACATTAGATCGGTATATTACTGGTCTGTTTGTATCTCCACAATCTCCAAACTACTAATTTCGAATGCTTTACGTGTCATTGTTTGTGGACTACACGTTCGGTATAGTGTTGGCTTTGTAATTCTACATTATAAAATGAGTGAAGAGTTCTTGACTGAAGATAAACTATTACGATCTTTAATGACAACTCTGGATCTGAATTGGATGATGCAGAAAATGAAGACATTTCAATCCAATAGTACAGGTAATCCTACATAATTTGAGGTTACTTCATCTTATAGTTTGTACTGAATATACGAGGTTGACACAAAAATAAGGAGACTGAAGCTGTAATTTTTTAATTTACCTGATATGTACAATTACTGGTGGTTGCCTTCAAAGTAGGACCCCATTGTGTCCACATACTTCTGCATATGTTCCTGTCAGTGCTCAAAACATTTCTGCATATCGTTTTCCACCAGGCTGCGCAGGATCTCTGCCGTTTTCACCTTTAGCTCTACCACCATTGAAAAATGGGTCTCTTAGTGCCGACTTGATTTTGGGGAATAGGAAAAATTGCACGGTACTAAATCGGGGGAATATGGAGGATGTTCAAGGACTGTGATGTTTTTACTGGCCAAAAATTGTTTGACTGATAAAGCATTGTGGGCAGGCGCATTGTCCTGGTGCAAGATCCACCCGTTCTTCCACAATTCAGGGTGCTTTTTTCCAACACATTCACGCAATTTTTCCAAAACTTGTTTATAATATTGTTAGTTAACTATTTGACCACTGGGTACCCATTCTGCCATAACGATGCCCTGGATATCGAAGAAAACGATAAGCATTGGCTTGAACTTCAAATGACTCTTGCGTGTTTTTTGCTCTTGGGGAAGATGGTGTTTTCCAATGCATTGATTGCCGCTTTGTTTCTTGATCGTATGTAAATATCCACGTCTCATCAGCTGTAATAACACTCTTCAAAAAACTAAGCTTTCCTTCAATCCATTCCAAAAGGTCACAACAAAGTTCGGTTCTCCTTTCCTTCTGTTCATCTGACAAAACTTTCGGCACCATTTTTGCACAAACTTTCTCATGTTCAACTCTTGTGTTAAAATACGTCTAACACTTTCTCTCTTCATATGCAACATTTCAGCAACAGCAAGGACACTCAATCTTCAGTCTTTTCGTATTGTGTCTCGAACTTTACGGAGTCCCTACCTTCTAAAAATCTCTTATGCCATTCAACAAGGTTCATACTGGCCTGGAAAGTCAGGGAAATTTTTTTATTATGACCAGTCACACAAAACGTACGAAGATGATCCAAGTTTCATGAAGAACTGCATGAATTCTTTGCTGCTCTGTAATGGACCTGAATATGTATGTACCTATAGTTTATATTTTAAACTGTAATTGTTTTGAAAGAATATAGTTTCACTATGACTAAAAATAATAGTTCACACTTAAAAACTAAATAAATGTCTTACTCATGTGCAGATATAGGAGAAACATTTAAATTAATGTTTCTGGATAGTGCAGTAGCTTCAAGTTTTAAAATGGGGCTGAGCAAATGTAAATACCTTATTAACCATGGACTTGCTCCCTATTTTTCTAATGAAATGAAAGACCGATTATGTCAGTGTGATGATTTCGCCGTTTCTTTTGATGAATCTTTGAATAAGATCATTCAAAAAGGACAGATGGACATATTTGTAAAGTTTTTTGATGTCAATAGAAGTAGGGTGCGTACTGAATATTTTAATAGTGTTTTTTTGGATAGAGCCACAGCACAAGACCTTCTAGACAACTTCATTGCAGGAATAACTCCATTACAGCCTAAGAACATTCTCCAAGTGTCAATGGACGGTCCCAATGTAAATTTGAGTTTTATTAAAAAATTGGATGAAAAGATCAAAGAAGAAAATCCAGATGGAAAACATCTAATTAATATTGGTGTTTGTTGTCAATGGTGTGATAAAAACTGGGTTACAGACGGCAAAGTGGGAAGTGGATAGCTTTTTGCGAGATGTTTATTACATATTTAATGATTCACCAGCCCGCCGTGCTGACTTCATTGAACTTACTGGAAAATCTATTTTTCCTTTAAAACACTGTACAACCAGATGGCTTGAAAATGTGCCTTCTATTGACAGAGTTTTAAGTATTTTTGATGATATAAAGAAATTTGTTGACAGCCAAAAATATCTCAATACAAAACCATTAAAAAATGTTTGTTCAAACCAAAGATATATTTCTGAAATGCATACTGGCTTTTTTTAAAACGCTTTCCTTGGAATGTGAACCATTTTTACGAAAGTTCCAAACCTCAGACCCACTTGGTCCATTCCTGTTCACAGATTTGCAAAGTTTGTACAAAATTTGATGGAGAGATTTCTTAAATCCAGTAAAATGCCTACTACAACAACTAAGCTTTTTTCATTAGATTTACATGACAAAGAAAATTTGCATGATGTAAAAAGTATTGATCTCGGATTTCATACAAAAAAACTTCTCAAAGAAGCCACTTCAAAAGAAAGTGATATCCTAAAATTCAAACTTGAATGCCAGACTGTGCTAGTCAAAATGACAGAAAAGATATTAGAAAGATGTCCTCTGAAGTACAAGCCTGTCCAAGGGCTCTCTTCTGTACAAGCTGTCCATTGGATCCTAGTATAATTTTTCATCAGCCAGAGCTAGGGAAACAAAGATTTGGTTTATTGCTAGAGGCATTGTACACCAATAACCAAATCACAGATTCTGTTGCTGAGAAAGCAAACGCACAATACACTCAACTTTGCAGTGAAGCTCATTCTACCCTTTACTTACAATTCAAAGTATTTTTGGATGGTGATTGTTCTTCCAAGAGACTTGATGATTTTTTTTCTTCTTTATTACTTGGGAATCAATGTTATTCAGAATTGTGGCAAATTATTAAATTAGGACTGATATTTTCGCATGGAAATGCAACATTAGAAGGAGGGTTTTCTGTAAATAAATCATTATTAGTGGAGAATTGCAAGAACATAGTCTTTTTGCTCAAAGAACAGTGGAAAATGCTATAAGATATTATGAAAGTATTCTTAAAGTTCCTATCACTCAAACAATGTTGACAAACGTAAGAGCTGCCCATAGGAAATATGAAGAACATCTCAGAGATTCAAAACAGAACCAAAAAGAAGAAGAGAAGAAAAAGGTTGAAAAAAGAAAATTATCCATAGAGATCAAGAAACTTGAAGAGCAGAGAAAGATGTTAAAACTGCAAGCTTTGAAAGAAGAAGACAGTATAAAATAAAAAATTCAGATTCTTGAGAAGAAAAAGTTAGGCTAAATCTCCCAATTTAGAACTTTTATGATCACGGTCGACTTTATTTACCTAGGCTATGATAATTAAATTTGTATTCATGTATCTATTAAAATTAGGTATGGAATTTTAGGTTACCTGTATCAAAGAGTGTTTTAGTTTTAAAGAATAATACAATCTCTTTGTTGCTTTGTATGTTTCCTTTAGATTTTTTATGCAGTTTTTGTGATATTTTAACCTAATAGTGTATATTTATTGTAATTTTTTAATTTAAGCTAATTAATTTTGATATTGTTTTTTGTATAAATACAACTGTTTACTTTTTGGAAAAAATAAAAAGGAGTGCATTGGACGGCTATGGGGAAGGTGGAGGCCGACTGCTAAACAAAATAATATTTATTTAAATTCATCCTTGATGGTGGACGATTATAATGTTAAGCATACTAAAGTAAATTTTCAATAAGATAATGTATGAATGTTTCATGCTTACAAATAAAAATAAATTTCACTAAAACTAACATTTTAAACTGAGTAAGTAGGCTACAATAATGTTTAATAGGTAATTTATATATTGAAAAATTGGTATTGTACACAAAAAATAACGCATACACTGGTCAGGGAAAATTTGCGGCATAACCATTGCATACACAATCGTTCTGTGATCAACTGTTTAGAGTTATGACTGTTTAAATAATAAAATAAACATTAGCTTTATAGGTTTTTGCTGGACATTTTCTAAAACTAATAAATGGATTTGACCTTAGAAAGCATATGCATAAACAGACTTATACACAACTTTATATTACTTTTTCATGTTATAAATTGCAGATTTATAGTTTTATTTTTCATACTTACATTATTCTTTCTCTTCTAATTTATATAAATAATATTTATATTATTTATTTACTTTGTATATATTTATATAGATGTATAAATTACTTTTACCTAAATATTGCAGATGAAAAGCCAGATTTTCTGCCAAGTGGTGATGAAGAAAAGTACTATGAAAATGGAACAACTACAAGCAGAGTTTTGTGATTCCAATATTATAAAAACAGAAACTAGTAGATATGCTGGAACAACAATTATAAAGTTGATGAGGCAAAATAAATTAATAGAGTGCTCACTGTGGGCTTCATGGAGTGCTGTCATATTATATGAAATGTACAATTTTTTGCAATAAATATTCACGTTTGCCTGGTTTCAAAACTGACTACTGGAGTACAGATGTTATGTTAGACTCTTCTTTTGCTGGAAATATTATGAAGAGACAAATTTGGTTTCATTTACTTTATGTTGCATGTAAATAATAGCAGCAAGTACATTCCAAGAGGTCAACCCAACCATTACCCTATTCATAAAGTTAGACCATTTTATAGTAACTTTATAAAATGTTCTAAAGCTGGTTTTTATCTTGGTGGAAACATCACAATAGATGAAGGAGTGTGGCCATTTAAGGGAAGAATAAACATTCTGGTTTATATAAAGTATAAGCCTAATAAGTATGGTATTAATTGTTTTTCTTCTAAGTGATGCTTCAACTGGTTGTGTGCTAAACTCTGAAATATACACAGGAGTTGGAGATAATGATAACTGTGGAGTCTGTTGTATTGCAGGTTTGTCATGATTATCTGAAATCAATCATGCCTTGTACATGGCCATTATGCAAGTGTGGTATTGTGTTGAAATGTAATTGACTTCTATCTAGGCTATTTCACTGTGTCCCACTATGGCACTATGGCTGATGTGAACAGAAATATGGCTCACCGCTGAAGGTAAAAAGTGTAAAAATGACTTGGAAACTGGCATGGTTCTTCACCAGTTAACCACAGTACTGTGACAACAGAACCACAGTACAACACACATAGTTTTGTGATAGTGTGTATCTTTCGCCATAGTACTGTGCTTAACTGATGACCAGTTTCAGTCGTTTTTACACTGAAGATGGTCTTCAGTGATAAGGCGGAAACTTGTCTTCGTAGTGACAATACTGGACCATGGCCTAATATCCCGGAGAGAAGTCGATTATATTTCAACACAGTTGACAGCAGCCATGAAAGCCTCAAGTACTGAAGTGTCTCATTGTTTGAAACCTTATTTCAGAAAAACACCTGTGCTCTAGGAACATTTGCAAAAAACAGTAGATGCTTACCTGTTCAATGGAAAACAAAAAGTTAAAAAAAAAGACAAAATACAAACGTTATGGGTGAGAACTTGCACTTCATTGGAAGGCCAATATACACTGTGTATGGAATCAGTACATAACACAAAATCACATCATCAACAACCAAGGTAAAGTCATGATAGGAAAACTGAAGCCAGACACAATTTTGGAGTACAGCAGTAATAAGACAGGGGTAGACAATGGGAATGAACTAATCAGTTACTATTATCTTCAGAGACAAACAATGAAGTGGTGGAAGAAAGCGTTTTTTCACACTTTATGATGAGTATTATAAACTCCTACATTTTATGTTTAAGAGTAGAAAACAATAAGAAAATTAGTGTAAACAATTACATGAAAAACTTGGGAAAACAGATGAATCCAGTCAAGAATTCAACAATAGCATATTGAGATCATTATATCTTCATATGTGAACATACTGACAGCAAGACATTACCCAAGCCACGGCTACAGAAAAACAAAAATATCTCTCAAGATAACCAAGGAGGGAGCAAGGAGTGTTCAGATAAAGGAGCTGAGTCAACTAGAAAAAAAGATAGGAGGGAAACCTGATGGCGATGTGAAGAGTGCAAGTTGGGCTGTATCTACTGGAATGCTTTACCATGTACCGTACAAAACAAATAAAATATAAACTGTATATAAATAAAATATGAAAAACTGTGTATTAGTTTTAAAAATTATTTAAAATTATAATTTAAATGTTCAGTCTTTATATACATGTTAAACTTTTCTGGGAAGTAAAATCACATGATTTCTCTGAATATTAGTGAAGGTTGTTCAGTATGAATGTGGTAGTAATGTGAAATACTTAGAATGTACATAGCAATTTCTTGTATTTTTCAAGATTCCAGTGAGATAACACTTGTGTTTTTGGACTCATATTGTATAGATCATTTTGTGAAATGAAGCATTGGAATGTCACTTGAATAGGCTTAGGCATACTGTAAAACAAAATATCAGTATGTAGAACCATACATGACTTCCATATTCTAAGATTTATATTTAAAATCATTTTCAAAATGAAATATTTCCATACAAACTATATCTTTCTACTTCTTTCTTTAGCCTTAACCACAGTACTGTGGTCACTAATGTATACTACTTCACGTTAGGGCACTCGATTTTTACTGATGATGGCACTGGCAAAACCATTGGACCATGGCCAAACAGCTGGGTAAGGATTTTTAACAACAAACCACTTCTTTGTTGCTGATAACATAGCACATGCATATAAAATTATCCCCTTCCCCTTCAACTATCATTTTCATTTATTGAAATTTTCCTCTTCTCCTTCAACTACCCTTTTTATTTATAGATATTTCACCTACCTTTCCAAGTGGATTATTGTGACCTTCTTTTCAGGATACTTTATTTATAAAATTTAAGTACTTTACTCTTGTAAAACATAAAATGTTCCAGGTAAACTACCCCTTCCCGTTAACCGACCTTCACCAAAATCAATGGGCCTTGAGTCCTCTACAATTCTGGTAAATATGCAAAATATTATTTGATTCTGTTTGAATTTGTGGCAGTTATCGTTCGTCATAGAAAAAATCTACACAGACAGAAACACAAGACACACACACAGATACTTTTCAGAAATTGAAGTTTCCTCATGTTTTGAGGGTAGTACTATCAGAATCACCCCTTACCTTGAACACGATTGTTTTCACCATCACTTACAGTAGAACTCCATTTATCCGAACTAATGTGTCCCAGACGTAATTCGGATATACAGAAATTCGGATAATTGAGACAAACATAAGAAAAAGGTTATGTTATGAGAGAAAACATGAAAATTTCTCAAAAATCACTTTTGTGTATTTTTATTACATAGTAATAAAAAGCAGGTCACACGTGTTTTGCAAAAAGTTAAATTTTACTGAAAAAAAAATTAAAAATAATACACATAATTATAATTATTCAGTTGAACATGTCAATCAAAGTTAATTGTTTTGACGTAGAAACTTGTTGCATTCCCGCAAACGCATGACAGAAAGAAGCTGCACCTGATCACATTCAGGCTGCCATTCCATCCACTTTAAGCCAGTGTCAAAACAAACGAAAGCCTCATTCATCATAGGTTCCTTTTCTGCTTCAACCGAAACTGAAGCAACGTTGTCATCGACTTCATCCACCTGCTGAGATTCATCGTTTACACTTTGGATAATTTCATCATCTAAAATTTGATATCCAGGGTCCGGTGAATCGCACTGTAACCACTTGTTTCTGTCGTCCACGTCACACTCGGAACAGCCAGGAATTTGCACAATGATTTTCTGGATGTCTTCAGTTGACACAGCTTCATTATCTTAGACACTTTCTTTTGCTCTTTTTTCCTCTTCCTTCTTGTTCATTGCATCTTCTTTTTCTTCCTGGATTTATTGTTTTGTCAAAACTCCATTAATTTTATTACATGCTCTCATTAATGTTAACGGTTTTCAACAAATTCCACGAATCGGCTATAATGTAACAACAGTCCTTTAAATCAATTTTCTTATGGTATGCTACTGTACCTTCTTCATCTTCATCTGCTAACAGCAGCTTATGTAAAAGTTGCCTTCTGTAATGTCGTTTGATACATTCTATTATGCTTTGATCCATTGGTTGCAATAAACTCGTTATATTTGCCGGCATGAAGAGCACTTTAAAACGTCCGTTTCTTCTTTCCAACAGATCCACTGAAGGATGGGTTGGTGCGTTATCAATAAGAAGCAACACGTTTCCCTTTTTCCCACTTCCTTTGGATATTTTTTTACCTCCAGAATAAACGTTTCCTCAAACCATTCTGAGAACAACGTCCACGCTTTCGGTTGGTTTTTCTATACAATCAGGAATTTTTTAACGTTTTTAAAAGCCCTAGGATTTTTTTATTTTCCTATTAAAACAATGGGAGTCGATGACTGCCCATTGAATTGACACAAGTAAGCACTGTCACACGTTTTTTACTAATTTTATGACCATTACTACTTTAGTAATTTATACTAATTTCTCTCTTTGAAACCAAAATTCTACGATGCAATGCTTTCCAATTAAGTCCCGCTTCATCAGCATTGTACATGAATTTAGGATCATAGTTTTTAGTTGTGATTTTAAATTCAACTATGAACTTATCAGCTGCATTGTTATCTGCAGATGGGTTTTCTCCACTCAAATTTAACTCCTGAATACCATGCCTAGCCTTAAAATTATGTAGCCAACTGTTACGCGAGGTTTAAATTTGGATAAACCACCCATCTTTTCAGCAGACATTTTTTGCTTTTTCACAAACAGGGGCCAGAGAGGGGATTTCCAAGTGACCATTGCTGCAAAAACCATTTAAAAACTGTGTCTTCTAGGTTTTTATTTTCAGCTGTTCTCATCACTTTTCTGGATGACATTCCATCTTCACTTTCCAAATTAGAAACAAAGTTCAAAGTCGAAGAACTACTTCTTTTTATATCAGAAATAGTGGCTGCACCTATATTATAAGTTCCGATCAACTGTTGCCAGACACTCCTGTTTTTAATTCTTCAATTATTTTCACTTTGTCCATCATTGACAATACGGCACGCTTCCTTTTAGAACACATTTTATATACACACTACGTGAAAACAATTTGGCAAAATACTGTGCTGTATAAGCAGAACACACAACATACACCAACGATTGACAGCAAGACACTGATCAACTGTAAATGTGAGGGAGGTGAGTGACCTGGCGGGGGTTGGGTGCATCCTTGACATTCTATTTTAAGAATGCGAACAGTAGGTGATGAAACATTGTACTCATCAGTACCTAAACTATGATGCGTAGCTAAAACGGTCTTATATGAATTTCATTTACTTACGATGTTTTTTGTTAGTACGGCAACTGCAGTTTGAATACATTTTTCTTTTAGAAATTGCATTTGTTTTAATTACCTGAAATTGATTCGGATAATTGGCGATTCGGATAAATGGAGTTCTACTGTACTTCCATTTCCTTATGGAACATGGAAGTAAAAATCACCATTAGTTCCAGCATACATTGTCGGTTGAGTATAATTCTCTTCTGGACAGTTGACTAGCAGAATCGTCTCCGGTGAACATAGTGAAGGTGCAGCTTGTAAGCCCGGGTCACTACTCACACTTGACAGATGGCATGTGAGAGCCATATCACAATCCCAACTTATAACGGACAAGCTAACACTACTTACCAGAAGGGGCAACCCAAGTCTGATCAAGCGAGCCCCTGAGTACAGGTTAAGACAAGGTCAGGTGACAAATGAGTACACTTAGAATCTTGCATACTATTTAATGACACGTCAGAAAACAAGAGAAATTTAGCTGAATTGCCATTAATAAATGCTTTACAACCAGTACATTACATAGCATAATATAATAAGAAGTCATGAACTAATTTTTTTTTAAAGCAGAATGATCACTGTTGCACACCACTATATAAAAATTATCCCGATTAGCGCTGTCAAGCTTCACAGCTCATCGTCAGATCGGAATTCTGATCTGACGAGCTGTGAAGCTTGAAAGCGCTAATCGGGATAATTACTTCCATATTCCTTAAGGAATGGAAGTATGGTGATGGCAAAAAAAATCGTGTTCGAGATTATTGCAGATTCTGATTCTACTACACTCAAAACATGAAAAAAAGTCGTTTTCCGAAAAGTGTCTGTCTGTCTGTAGATTTTTTTTCTATGGCAAACGATAACTGCCGCAAATTCAAACAGAATCAAATAATTTTTTGCATACAGCCCGGTTTTGCAGAGTTCTCGCGACCTATTGTTTTTGGTGAAGATCGGTTGAGGGAAAGGGGTAGTTTACCTGCAACGGTTTTTTTTTAGCAAGGGTAATTTTGTTTGTTTGGCAAACGATAACAGCCGCAAATTCAAACAGAATCAAATAATGTTTCGCATACAGCCCTGAATTGTAGAGTTCTCAAGACCTATTGTTTTTGGTGAAGATCGGTTAAGGGAAAGGGGTAGTTTACCTGTAACGTTTTATGTTTTAACAAGGGTATTTCCTATGGCAAACGATAACAGCCGCAAATTCAAACAGAATGAAAAGATTATTTGCATACAGCCCTAAATTGTAGAGTTCTCAAGACCTTTTGTTTTTGGTGAAGATCGGTTAAGGGAAAGGGGTAGTTTACCTACAACGTTTTTTTAACAAGGGTATTTTCTATGGCAAACGATAACAGCCGCAAATTCAAACAGAATCAAATAATTTTCTGCATACAGCCCTGATTTGTAGAGTACTCAAGACCTATTGTTTTTGGTGAAGATCGGTTGAGGGGAAGGGGTAGTTTACCAGCAACGTTTTTTATCATGCGTATTTTCTATGGCAAACGACAACTGCCGCAAATTCAAACAGAATCAAATAATTTTTTGCATACAGCCCTGATTTGTAGAGTACTCGCGACCTATTGTTTTTGGTGAAGATCGGTTGAGGGGAAGGGGTAGTTTACCTGCAACGGTTTTTTTTATCAAGGGAAATTTTTTTTTTTTGGTAAACGATAACAGCCGCAAATTCAAACAGAATCAAATAATGTTTCGCATACAGCCCTGAATTGTAGATTTCTCAAGACCTATTGTTTTTGGTGAAGATCGGTTGAGGGAAAGGGGTAGTTTACCTGCAACGTTTTTTTAACAAGGGTATTTTCTATGGCAAACGATAACAGCCGCAAATTCAAACAGAATCAAATAATGTTTTGCATACAGCCCTGATTTGTAGAGTACTCAAGACCTATTGTTTTTGGTGAATATCGGTTAAGGGGAAGGGGTAGTTTACCTGCAACGTTTTTTTATCAAGCGTATTTTCTATGGCAAACGATAACAGCCGCAAATTCAAACAGAATGAAATAATTTTTTGCATACGTCCCTGAATTGTAGAGGTCTCAATGACTTTCGATTTTGGTGAAGATCGGTTAAGGGGAAGGGGTAGTTTACCTGCAACCTTTTACGTTTTAACAAGAGTAAAGTACTTGAAAATTTATTTAAACTTTTTGAAACAATGGTAATTGTTAAAAATAAAATAATTTTGTTGCCAGGCAATAAAATTATAATTTTTTCATTTTAATGTAATATAATATTTTTCATTTAATACAGCAATAAAAAGGCAGGTAAGACACAGCCTGGTTGTTTGGCTGAAAATGATTTTAAATATAAATCTTAGAATATGGAAGTCATGTATGGTTCTCCATACCGATATTTTTTATATAGTGGTGTGCAACAGTGATCATTCTGCTTGTGATTTCAAACACAACTTTCTTCATTAAACTTTAATTATTTTTACGTATACAATGAAATTCAAAAAGATCATTCACAGCAGACAGAGGATTACACATAGAAAACAGACAGAAGTGTATAAATCATAATAATGGAAATTATATGTAAAGCCCCTTTTATAAATCAAAAAATAAATATTTATATTGATTTGTAAATCAGTGGTAGAAATATGTTATGTTACAAAGAATGAACACAAGATTAAGAAATATGTTATGTTACAAAGAATGAACACAAGATTAAGAATAAAAGCCTAAACTGTATGCTTTATTTACTTTAAACAACTCTTGTTTGCAAAACACATTACAGATTACTAAAAGTTACTGTACAGTTTATGTACAAAAGAGTAAGAATAGAAACTCCAACTGTATGCCCACATTTTCTTAGTTCTTGGACCCAAGGTCAGGCACTTGTATAATGGATCATTGAATAATACAGTGCACTTATTTACTTTTGCACTAATATCCTCTCTTCTGTTAACTAATTTTGAATACAGTTTGATTTTATTAAAATTGGTTGTAATGGTACATCTCATAAGCACATAGCAAAAACAGATTTTTGTGTGCAAGAAACGTTAGACGACGAATCTTTTGTATGTGACTTTGACCTTGGAAGTGCATTGGTAGTGTGATGGTACAAATGGGCCACAACCATATTTTAATCAACCTGTACTAAAGTTTATAAACACCCTATGGCTGAGTTCGGTACCAGGCAGAGGTAGGCACGGCTGGAATTTTAACAGAGGACAAATCGGTCAGTAGATATAAAGATTAGACTCCAACTAAAATTAGTCACGTGTTAAATGCAAAAGGCTTTCCGGCAGCACGATAAACCAATCAAAAAGTGATTATGAGAACTGCTTCCTGTTAAGAACCACGAGACGAATTAACGCAGAGCGCCGCTAAGCCATCTTGGACGAGTCAGTTGACAAGTTCCACCCCAACCGCACGGTTGTGTAAGAAAGAGTGCTCGAGCAATGTAAAGTCGGCTGACAAAAATGTTATTTTAATTAATGTGAAACAACAGTGAAATATATAATCAGCAACAGTATTAACTTTTAAACAGTTTAAAAACTATTTTCGGAACGTTAAATGAAAAAGTGAATCAACAGTAGTGGTGAAACAACGTGGAGACGGCACAACAGGGATGAGTAATGAGTACCTAAGATAAGCAATTGACTAAATTTCACAACATCTACAACCTTTAAATGGGTGATCAATGAAAATAAAATAGTATGAGATCTCAAATATAAAAAGGGGGTTTTTTAAGAGAATGAATGAGAGTGTGCTAACGGAGTACTGGTTGGCCTTCAATTAGTTAAGTAGCTTTAATTTGATACAAAAATAATTATGTGTGTTCAGTGGTGTGATTTGTTAATCACAGAGTAAATAGGGTAACACCCTTTGAGTTTACCAAATGAAAATAAATAGTAATTTCTATTTCACAATGACCACGTGTTTAGTGTAATTTATTGCGCTGCAACCTGAATCTGTTTGCGACATCCAATTCTCGCCTAACGAATTCTAGAGTCTTCTGAGTCCAGGGAATAAAGCGTTTAAAAAACAGGTATTGTTTAATGAAAAGTGTGGAATAGTTACATATTAACTTTAAATATGCTGCTGACCCTCTGATGAAATTCAATGAAATGCAAGGTAGGTGTTAGGGACATATCGCCAAGGTAGGTAATATTTTAGGCGGGTATATTTAAAATTGTGTAAGTTCCATTACAGTAGGTGTAGGTGCCTAAAAGTCAGTTTCACATGCCCGAAGAGTGTGGGATCAGCTCGCACCTGCCGATTTTCTCACAAGAGGGCAGAAAAAATCGGTATAATGCAGGAGTGGGGGTAGGAAGCTTGTGCATAGCATCAGATAGATTGAATTAAACATCAGAGAGAGCAGACCATGTCTCGTTCATGAAGTTAGGAGTGTGGGGCAAAAATGTAATTAATTAAAAGTACTGTACTACAAACAGTCACAATCTTATCATCAAACAGTACGGACGGCAGCGGCAGTGACTCAAGAAGGCCGTGCCTTGGTAAAAAATGTAGTGGAGTGAAAACATTCTCAGCAGTGCCTTTGGTGAAATGTAATTAAAATTTAATTAATACAGGTAATTACAAACAATTAAGTTTTACAATCGGGCAGTGCACACGTTAAAAGTACGACAACTCGGCTGTACAAAGTATGTGCTAAGTCGGGGGGGGGGGCCATTCCAGCTTCCCGCGCTAACCTAGCGATCAGCTGTTGTTGACGCGTGACGTCATCTGGTGGAAGAACTACACAGTACAGCGTTTGAGTTTAATTGCAAAGGGAGATTAGGTATTTAATTGTGGTCAGAATTAACAGAATTTTGTACAGTGTGTTCTTTTTGAGTATCGTTTTTGTTCATTACAATCGTTTGAGTCTAAACAATTTAATTTTTGTAGCGTCATTGTATTTTGTTTTGTATTGTGTGAGTGTGTGTTGTGTTTTTATCTTATGTTACACATTGGAATATACATATAGTTTGAAATGAATAAAAGTGGTAGCAGTAGTAATGCCTCTGGTGCTGTTGCACAGTGTCATAATTGTTACTTTAAGGTGTAACGGTACAGAATTGTATGATAGAAAGAGACAGTAAAGATTAAATTCAGATTTGAAAGCAGTCAGTATTCACCTGTGAGGTGCCCCAGTGTAACCAGCAACATACACTGTTATCATAAATTGTTGATGTCTGAAGACAGCCAAGCCAGACGTATTACGTAATAGCCCCAGCAGCAGTCTTTGTATGTGAATAACAGTAAGCAGTCCATCACCAGTTTTTGCATCAGACAGTAGCAGATAGCAGCCTTCAACCAGAGCGGTCGTAAGTTAAACGGTGGCCTCGGGTGTAAGATAGGCCGAAAGTACTATAATCGGCCTATCTAGTAAAGTGCGCAATACAACAGTAAACTAACTACAGTACCGGTTATACGAAAAGTTTTAAAACAAAATTTGGTGTCTGAGTAAAAAGACGTAATTGCAGTATGTGACCAAGTGTAGATAAGCAGCAGCGAAAACAGTCCATCTAATAATAATCCATCATTTATTTTATTTTATAAAGTGTACACAAATAAATAATGAGATCTCAAACAGTGGGGTTTAAAAACAAAGTGTAAAAAGAATGAGAGAGTGAGTGAGGTAATAAAGGGGGAGAAAGAAAACATTAAGGAGAGTACTGGTTCGTATAATATATATATATATAATTTACATATTTTGATATTGTAACCTTATTGACAAAAATTATATACAAAGTAAAAAAGGAAAAGAAAGAAGTCAATTTTTATGTTAAATAAAATGTTATTTGAATTATCATGAATAAGTGTTAGAGTAAGTTATTACGCCCGTTTAACATAACCTGTCCTGTATAGAAAATCTCGCCTAATCGGACCTGGTAAGTAATGAGAAGTAAATAATGGGAAAATGTATTAAGGTTTCCATATTTGTCCTTTTGTTTTAAAAATATTGGTGGCGACCTATAAGTTGGGAATCTTCTGTTTTTGGTAAGTCAGGGCGAATGCGTAAAAGGTAAGTAAAAGTTTAATATAAGGGGGGTTAAGGAAATAGACCGTAACAATTGGCGACTCGCTGCCAGGATCCTGATATAATTTTATACGAGGTAGACCTATTTTAAGCACAGAAAGTAGGATTTGGTAACGGCGTATTTGAAAACATTTATCGTATATATTTACGTTACGTGTGTGTGACTAGGTTATGTTTGGGTAGTGTACGTTTACATAGGGATTACGATTTTATGTGTTGAGTATTTTGAATTAATGTGTATAATTATCATGCATTGGGAGGGTTTTAATTGTTTTGTATAAAGGGTATTATACAAAAAAATTTTTTTGAACATGGCCGAGGTACAAGAGAATATTGGTTTCGCGTGGGATGTGTGGGAAAGCGAATTTAGAGGGGTTGTAGATAAAACGATGGATGAGGAGTGGGGTAATTTAGGTGATAATTTAACATGGATGGAAGAACAAGAAGAGGGAATATTTGCTGAAATTAAAAAGCACAGTGATGATATTGGTAATAAGATGACAAATAATAGCAGTAAGATAGTTGAAGTGATAAGGGTAGAAAATAAGACAGTGAATAGGCCTAACAATAGTGTAGGGGTGGAAGAAAAAGAGTATACATTAAATGACATTTAACTTTATGATGAGACAGTTTGATGAGTTAAACGCAAAGTGGGATAAACGAGACGAGAAGTGGAAACGAAAGGCAGATAAATTAAAGGAGAATACAGGTGAGTCAAAACAGGTAAGTGATAGTGGAGGTAGTAATGGTGATACGGTTACAGAAAATAGTGCTAGTTTAAGTGCAGTGAAGATAAAAAACGAGGTAGGGGAGGTGAATACAAATGATAATCAGAAAGAGGTTTGTTTAAGTGCAAACAAGGTGCTAATTGACAAGGTAAGAGGAAATAATAGTGACAGCTATAATCATAATGGGGTCAGTTTAAATGTAAAACAGGTGGCAATAAACCAGGTGAGTAATAATGTTAGTTATGATAACGTTAACAAGAGTGAAAGATTAGTGAATCAAAATAGTGTAGATATCTTGAGTAATAGTGATGGTGATAATGAGAGTAGAAAGTTAGTTGGTGTTAGTAACGGAGTAGTAATTAGTGTTGATGAATTAGAGAAACAGTGGGAAGAGAGATTAGGTGAGTATGTAGGGCAAAGGGCAAGTTTTCCCCAAGTTTATGGTGAAACAGGGTGTTCACAGTGGTTTTATGAGGACAGAGTTTCCTCCGGTGGTGGTGTGGAAGATGAGGTGTCTTCGTATGGTCCCTTAGTTTTTTGTTATTTACCTGGTAGTAGAGGTAATACGTATTTAGTGGTGCCCTTTGCATGGAATGGGATAGTTCAGGGGGGTTATGAGAGGTATTGTGATGAGAGAAAGAGAGAAATAGAGATTTTTGAGGTTAATAGAGGTTATGAAATGTTAGTGCAGGTTTTAGATATTGAGAGAGATGAAGAAAGTGACTTACCTTGTGAAATAGAAATAGATGAATATTTTGATGATACCTTTATAAATGATAATAACTTACCTGATGTTGTAAGGAATGTAGTAGAGGAATATAATGAGAAAATAACTTACCTTATGTTGAACAAAAATACTTACGGAGACAGAACTGAATTTACCAATGCAGACGGGTTTTATGAATTAATAGATAATAATGGTGTAAAATACTATGTTGATAATGGTCATTATAATAGTAATAATAATAAACTGTATGTGGATAAAAATGATTTATGTTATAAATATATAAGATATTTACACGATGATGGAGGGTAATTATAAACTCAATGAATGGACATTTTAAATATTTTAATTTATGGTTATACCTTGCTGACTTAGAAATGAGGTGTGGAAAACTAAAAAATAATGACAAAGATTTGTAAATAAATTTTTGTAAAATTAATTGTATTTGTATTGTAACAAGTATGTAATGTAAACAATATGTGTATGTAGTAGAATTTGTTTAATAATAATAATAATGTTTTGGCAGACTAAATAAATAACAAGAATAATTATGAAGGTAATTAATGAATGGTAATTGTTTTGGAGTAATGTAATTAAAATGTTGTGTTTTAATAATTGATTGAATTAAAATAATTTGAGACGTTTAAATATTTTTGATTGATTTAAAATGTTATATAAAGAAATTTTGATGGTGAATTTAAATTGTTTTATGAGATTTAAATTTGATAATAATTAATAAATAAATAAATGTTAAATTGTGTTTAGTTTGTGGAATAACATGGTTGGTAAAATGTTTCAGAAGGTACATGGAGTTATTGGTGTTTGGTGTTTATATTTGTGTTTATGACAGTATGTGAGTGATGTACTATAAGTATGAATTTTATAATGCAATTTAAATATGATAAGGATTCTAAATCCAACAATATTTTATGATGACTGTATAATTTTATGTATTTGTATTAATTGTATGCAGTATGTTAGGGATAAGGATTATAAAAATATGTACTTTATATAATTGTTGAAATGTATCTATAGTAAGGTCATTCACCTGACCAGGAACATCAGCTGATTACTGATGTTATATATGTAGTATGTCAATTGTAATGGATTTGCAGAGTTGGTCAATATAATCAAATGTTTGCATAATAGATTTTAATGTGGGTAAAGATTTAAATAAATAATGAAATAAATTTGAGGTATTTAAGAATGTAAAATGTGGTAAAGGTTAGAATTTGGGTGATAATGATGTTTTAAGTAGGGCATTTAAGCAAATCAAATCAATTTTGAAGGGGTGTTAGAGAGGATAAGATTATTGTGAATGAACGTAATGTAGAATTTGAGTATTGATAGTGACACAGTAGCTATGGGGAAAATATGTAGAGTAATGAGTGATATATTGAGGTAATAAATGAATGGATGTAGCGGGTCAAATTTTGGGTGTTTTCATTTTCAACAGTAGGGGATAATTATATTTTTATTTCTTTCATTTTGGTGCGGGCTTGTAAAAAGAAGTTGTGAAAATTATTGGGTAACAACATTTATTCCGTTATAATAGAACGCATTGCAACGATATTTTCCATGCAACAGCTCGATGTTGAGCAACAGTGAGACAAAAGCGATACGCAGGTGTTATTGTGTAAGCCGGCAAGCGAAGCATTTACCTCCACCAAAATTCTAAGAACTCTGTACTTGTGTAAACAGCACACAGACGCAACTGTATCACTACACATCTGAGTGACGCAGCCAGCCACAAAACCGGATGTCCTAGGACGAATAAAATTCCACAATATGCTGTTTGAGCGGCAGGAAGTCATGGCTAAATCCGGTCTTTCCAATGACATCAGCGGAACCAAGTCCAATATCGGCCTCTGGACACACACATATACCAGCTATAATCTATGCATAAACTGGATATGCCGCAGCAAGTCAACTGTATACGGCGACTAAAACCCGGTGGCATTGAATTGCCGTTTCCGCCAGCTCAACCCTACATGCAGCAGTTCGTCCCAAGGAGTACCGGCCGGTGCATCTCGAAGGGGTTAGCTCTTCTCAAAATTTAAAAAATGTGGCAGTAAAAGTGAATCAATCTTTTTAAAACAGTGGCAGTGATGCGGGAATAACTACAGAACAATAACATCCATATTTGTTATTTTTTTGTTTATTTTTCGGGACGATTACAAACTTAACACGGGGCGGCCACGAGGTCACGGATGAACGGGTTGCAGGCGGGGATTTTATATAATGCATTATATTAATCAATTAGGGTAACGGGGGTTGTTTTTAAGAATGTGAGAGTGTGTGAGCAGCTGGGCTATCTTCTTAGACGTAAGTAATATTATGTAAGGCTATTAAATAAGATGTATAAACAAGAGTTACCCAACCTTTAAAAACATGTAAGATAATTTATTTGGAAAACAAAGTTATAAAATCGCACTATTTGATTATTAAACAAAATTAATTTCTCTTCCAAAATGTATTGTGTAAATTATTCACGTAACCTTGAAAATTGCGCGTGTATCCCAAAGTACGTATGAGACCCTGGATCCAAGAACTCGCAAACGGTAAGTGTAAGTTTTTTTATTATGGTATGGTTTACTAAGCTATTTAAATGGTAATAAATAAGTAATTTCACAGTTGTCGCAGCCGAAAGGGACAGTTTTTATAAGTTAAAATTTGATGTAAAAACCATACCTACGATTAAGATACAAGCGCAATTGAGAGGTTAAGTGAAAGACGTAAAGTTACGTAAAATAAATAAAAAATATTTGTTCAGACAGATAAGAAATAAATTACATATTTAAAAATATAATCATGGAAAATACAGAGAACGGAGTCGATTTGTCCGACTCGACTGTGATAAGCGAAATAGCTGAATTAAATGAATCAGCTGTGATGAGTAGTCCTGAAATACATTCAACACCGAATGTAGGTCAAGACGATAAAAATACGAATGTAAATAACACAAATGAAAAAGATAATACAGAGGACTCGGGGATTCAAGTAACCCCGACCTCAACAAAATACAATAAGGTGGATGATGATCCAATGAGTATTGTACTTAATTTATTAGAAAAAATGAATAATAAATTTGATAGTCGCTTTGACAATAATGACATAAAATTAGATAAATTTGATAGTCGTTTCGACAATAATGACATAAAATTAGACCGACAAAATAATCGCTTTGATGAAATTAAGACCGAATTCAATTGCAAATTTGAGGCACTCAAATTTGATATTGATGAGGTAAAAATGAAATGCGAAAATAATTTTCATGAATTAAAATTTGAATTAAACGAGAAGTTGAGTAATTCATTAAACAGCATGAATAATAGAATTGACGAAATAGAGAGTAGTGTGGTAGAAAAAAACTAATAAACAAATGCAGAAAGTAACTGAAATTCTTGATCGTAAAATAGATGAATGTAATGTTAGTAATGAGTACAAGTTGAATTGTGTAGTTAATAAGATTGAAACACATGAAATTAGTACTAATGTCAAAATCAATGAAATAGAAAGTAGTTGTAAAACAGAGATACAAGCTATACAAAATACAGTGAATACTATAGATAAGCGTCATATACAAATTGAGAGTTTAAATAACAATATATTTGCATCAATTGAACAGAGTATAGTTAATGTAAAAGACGAATTGAATTTAGCTATAAACGAAAAACTTAATAGTGTCACTGAGCAAATAGTTATTACTAAAGATGTGAATAGCGATATTGATTTAGAGTTGTTTAATTGTGAAAACAGGGGGGTACACCCTATGCAGTTTTTAAATAGAGTCAAAGAATTCCATCAGTTTTGTAGAAGTAGTTGGGAGGTACAATTGTTAAAAATAATGAAGTGTTTTAGAGGGAATTCCGCGGTATGGGCGGAGGTACATAAAGTAGACTGGGTAAATTATCAGCGTTTTGAGACGGCCTTTAGAGAGAAATATTGGTCGGAGGAGGAACAAGAAATATTACGAAGTAAAATTATGGGACCAGGTAATTTTGGAACCCAAGGGAGCAACGTAACTATGTACGTGATGCGATTATACAATGAGGCCAAATATTTAGAGCCACCGTTACCGTTTCGATCGTTCGTCCATCATATAAGCAAGCATTTGCCCAGAGAAATACAGATTACGCTAATGACGCGTGAAATTCTAGAGATCACGGAACTAGAAAAAATATTGGACATTTTTCAGAATATACGGGAACGTGATATGAGTAGGCAAATAAACGCACCAACAACACATATGAATGTTAATCATAACCAATCTCGGGGAATATCAAATTTTCACCGAGGGTCGAGAGGGGGAAATAATGATAATCGAGGTGAGGGTTGGCGATGTGCCGATTGTAATGTCGAAAACTATGCTATAAGAACAACTTGTTTTAGATGTCACAAACCAAGAGAATGTCAGCGCAGTGAGAGAACGTACCAGCAACAGAGTCAACCGCAGAGAGGAGGCGAGAACGCCAGAGGAGCACCGAGAGGAAACGGAAGCGGAAATAGAGGCAGAGGTGGATACAGCCAGGCAGTAGCAGGCCCATCCACGGGAAACTAGAAGAGACAATGGAGAACCGGGCCCACCCATTGTCGGAGGAGAACCTGGGGGTCCAAGAGGAACATAACTACCGCAGCAACATAATTATCAGAGATATGGCGGAGGAGTTACTGGAGGAGGACGCTGCACAAATGACAGAAACCAAAACCAGACTGACAGAGGTATCCATAACAGTAGAAGGTAAGGATTACAAAACATTGATTGATACGGGTAGCGAGATATCAGTAGTTTCAGAAAATGTACTGGGTGAATTACAAAGGGTAAATAAGAATATTCCATTATTACCAGTAGCGGGAGTAACAGTAGTGGGGGTGACGGGAGTACGAAGTAAACGAGTCACTAAACAAGTTCAATTAAATGTATACATTAATGGAATAGAATTTGAAAATACTTTTCTAGTAGTTAAGGGTTTGAATTTAGATATAATTCTGGGAAATGATTTTTTGGAGAGAAATAAAGCCGTAATTGATTTTAACCAGAGAACAGTGGAATTTAATAAGGGGCATGAACCAATCAGGGTAGATTTTAAGAGGGTGTTAGATAAGGCTAGAGTTGTGGGTGTAAAGATGATACAAAACCGAGTAGGCGAGGGAATGATAGAAACAAGAGTGAATGTGTGTCAAGAGAGAGAGAGTAGGGAGAATGATGATAGAGTATGGGAAAATAGGGCAGAGAAATTTTTTAATGAGGGTGGAGTTGTAGGGGGTCCCCAACGACAGGAGTTGTGGGCGGTTATTGAACATTTCAGAGATGTATTTGCCGAGTTGCCTGGAAAAGCCAGGGACTATGTATGCGAGTTGAAGATACGAGAGCACTCACCCTACATGGAGAGAAGTTACCCAGTGCCATTTTCAAAGAGGAGAGCCGTTCAAGAAGAGCTGGACCGTATGATGGAAGGAGACATCATCGAAAGATCTATATCGCCCTACTCGAATCCATTGGTAGTGGTCATCAAAAAGGATGGAAAGGTAAGATTGTGTTTAGATGCTAGAAAAATTAATCAGATTATAATACCTGACCGGGAATCACCGGAAGCCATGAACGAAATTTTTCAAAAGTTTAGTGGGGTCAGATATATGACGTCCTTAGATTTAACGGCGGGCTACTGGCAAGTCCCATTAGCGCCAGAAAGCCGTAAGTTTACTGCATTCCTGTTCAATGGAAAAAATTATCAATTTAAACGCCTGCCATTTGGGCTTAACACTAGTGTAGCAAGCTTTATTAAGTGTCTAGACATGATATTACAACCGAAAGATTTAGATTTTTTGACTGTATATGTTGACGACATACTAATAGCATCAAGAACATTCCCTGAACACGTAGAACACATAGAGTATGTTTTAAATAAATTACGACAGGGTGGATTAACGGTTAATTGGGACAAGTCAAAATTTTTACAAACCAAAATACATTTTTTGGGCTTCATTATAACTCCTGAAGGAATTTTAGCAAACCCAGACAAAGTAGAAGCTATCATACGTTTTCCAGAACCAAAAAATATTAAACAGTTGCAGAGTTTTCTTGGATTATGCAATTTTTATAGAAAATTCCAGAGAAATTATGCACATATTACCTCTAAGCTAAGTGCTGTTTTACAAAAGAATAAACAATGGAAATGGGGAGAGGAGGAGAGAACTATTTTCAATGAAATTAAAGAGAAATTTATAGACACAATAATGATGAATCACCCCGATTTTCAGAGAAAGTTTTATTTACAGACAGATGCCAGCAACATAGCCCTCGGCGCAGAGCTTTACCAGGAGGGGGAGGATCAGGAGCACAGGACCATCGCTTTCGCCAGCAGAACCTTATTGGCAGCAGAGAAAAATTACACTACTACTGAAAAGGAATTGCTGAGCATCGTCTTTGCTGTGAAGAAATTCCGCACTTACCTGCTAGGAAACGAAACCGTCATCAGGACCGACCATAAGGCCTTATCATTCTTAAATACCTGTAAGCTGACGCATAGCAGATTAACCAGGTGGGTACTAGCTTTACAAGAGTACAACTTTTCTTGGGAGTATATCAAGGGGTCAGATAATAAAGTACCGGACACTTTGTCCAGGGTAGACACTATAGATAATAAGACAGGTAGAGATCTCAAAGAAATAGAAATTTTTCGATTAACTAGGGAAGATAGAATTTTTGGGGAGGACTTAAGGGAAATTAAAGACAGACAAAGATCAGAAAATAAATTGGGTAAGATAATCACTAGTTTAGAAACAGATATTAATGGTTCAGAGTATAATACACATTTCCAAATACATAAGGGAATCTTGTTTAAGAAAGTAGAAGGGGGTGAAAGGGATTGGAGGTTAATGATACCTGATGAATTAGTAGATAGAATTATCTGGGATTGTCACATAAGATATGGTCATTTTGGGGCGAAAAAATGTGCAAATATATTAAAAGAATCTTGTGTCTTTAAAAACATGGAGAAGAGAGTTAGAAGAGTATTAAGAGTTTGCGATCTGTGTCAAAAATCTAAAGTAGTAAATTACAGGGTTGAAGGTGAAATGAAGTATATTAAAGTAGAAAGACCTTTCGATTTAGTGGCGGTGGATTTGTATGGGCCATTGCCTAAAGGTAGAGGGGGAGTGATATATATTTTTGTTGTTTTAGATACTTTTACTAAGTTTGTTAGGTTATATAGTGTAAAGAGAGCTACTAGCAAAGTACTCAGCGAGAAGATCACAAAGGACTACATGATCAACGTAGGGAAGCCGAAGGTAATTTTATCTGATCACGGACCGCAGTTCATCAGCGGCAAGTGGAGACAGACTCTTGGCTGGGAAGGCATCATACCCAAACACACTGCAGTTTACCATCCACAGTCGAACCAGGCAGAGAGAGTGATGCGAGAAATCGGCAGAATATTCAGGGCGTACTGTCACTCCAAACATACAGAGTGGCCGCTGTATGTGAAGAAGGTGGAGGATTTTTTCCACCCAGAATATTGGAACGACTTTTTGAATATCCACCGGAAGAAAGAGTTGTGGACAAAGATGTAAAAATACGACTTGCCAACGAGAGCCTGCTCACCAAGGGAGAGAAGAGAAAACAAAAGCATGATGGCCAAGGTAAGTGGGTCAAATATGAGATAGGGCAGCTAGTATTAGTGAGACGACATGATTTATCTAGTGCACAAGACAAGGAGATTAAAAAATTCTTTTTGTTGTATGAAGGACCGTATGAAGTTGTTGACATCAAAATGAATAATGCTTATGTTTTACGAAACCAAACAATGGGGGAAATAGTGGGTACCCATAACGCCACCAACTTAAGAAGGTATTGGTCAAAATGAAATAATAATAAACAAAATAATACATTGAATCCTGTAATTAAATATAACTAAACCACTATAATAAACCTATAGTTAGATAATTATAAATAAATGAATGATATAAAACAGTTAGTGGTAGCGGATAGGTGTTCCCCACTTGTCCCAGTGGGGTTCCTCTATTTCAGGGACGCGCCCCTGCCCACGCAAGCTTTGGTTTTCTCCATGTACCTTTATTTTCGGAGGAAGCTTTGTCCCTACCTTTAGTCCTAGTTCTTGACCTTTTAATAATCCTTACCCTTGTATCCTCCCGATTTCCCTAACCCTCCCCTTAGAGTAAACACACAAACAATAGTTACACAAATTGGCACACTTTTTGTAACCATTTGATTGCCTTAATTCTAAATACTACATTAGGGTAATCCTCAAAATTAAATAAACTGGCGTTATTTATGAATTGTAAGCTCATCCCTTAATTAGGTAGGTAGTGGAGAAGTTTTGTGGCTGAGTAGACAAACTAGATAATAAATTTCTGTATAATTCCACATGACCATTGTGGATTGAGATGGGGTTGTAGATTAGTGGTTGTGGTTTGTGTTTATGGGAAAGGAGGCAGGCAAGGAATTCAGCGGCTGCCAACAGGTTTTGTTCACATTCACTCATGTAGGGGTTCTGTTCGTCTTCCATCGCATCTCGATTCACAGTGTACATGTACATGTAACATATAACCTATTTACAGGTAATTAAATAAATAATTTGGGAAAATATTCCAAAGTAAACTTATGTAACCAAAAGGTTTAATTATTATTTTGTGGTACCTGCTATGTTAGGTTATGAGTACGGTATATTGGTATTAAGAATGTGATTGTGGAGGAAGTTAAAGAGAGATTAGAACCAATGATGTAAGGTTTGTAAAACTTACTGAAATATTAAGAAAAACTGAAACATTTAATCACGTAGAATCATTTTGAAAATGGTAATTAAAGTCATGGAAATTGTAATTTCACATATTGATGCATTAACTTCATAAAATAAAAATGTAAGAGACAAATATGTTATCTAAAAGATTTATAAAATTTGAAAAGTGTAATAAGCAGATATGTCAGTATAGGTTGCAACCAAAGTGTTTAGTCTATGATTGCTGAAACGGAGAATGTTTATAACTGTTGTTTATGAAAGCAAGTCTGGCACACAAATGTAAACAGAAATGTTGTGACTAATGCCTACAGACATACTTGGTGACCATAACAAAACCCTATTGTGACACAAAAGAAGTAAAGCAAATTTGTTTGTTAAAATAATAATGAGGTAATCATTGTAACTCAGAGTTTGAGACATTAAAAAACCATTAAACAATTAAATTAATCAAATTAATAGAAACAAGGATTTTAACAATGAACTTAAAGTTTTGAGTTTGAAGTTTAAATTTTTTTGAAAAAAAAAAAAATGGGATGTATATAATTTCAAAATTAAATAAATCCTAGAATTAAGTGACCAAAAAATAATTGTTAAGAGTTAGTATCAGTGAGCATGGGAACGTTTGGATGTGTAACAAAGTATAAACTTGTCAATACAAGAAGTGGGGATGATTTAGGGGGGTAGATTGGTGCTAAATGAAGTGATAGAACAATTGGGTGTGGAACTGCAAATGTAGAAAGATTAATTTCATTTATTAAGTAATTAGTTAGCTGTTAAGCGGCTAGTAAGGGGGTTGCCTGTGCTCTCTTAGAAAGCGAAATGGGTTGGGGGTAACAGTGAGTGTTACCTCCATCGGAGGCCAAAAGGGCGATAAATGTGCGGCACACCTTATCAGTGTAAATTAAAGTGTACACACTGCCAACTAACGTGTCGCACACAGTAGTGATGTGTAACAGGCAATTAAATTAAAGTTAGATTTCCTCGACTTTTCGGGCGGTTACTGTCTTACCAGCACTAACCGTGGTTTTGGCTAGCGGCCAGCTATGGTCATACCAAGTCCCTTGACCATAGCTGACTTGAAATTGGTACAGATTTGAAATTCATTGGGGGGACAATTAGAGGAAATCTCCGGTACTATGGAACAGCGGCTGCCACTCTGTTCGAGGAGGAACAGCAAGACCGGTGACAGATCCGTTTTAAGGGTGCATGATTTTATAACAAGAACATGTTGATGTTCACTACTTAAAACTTAACAGCGGAAGCAGAGACACGGAGAGGTAAAACCCTGCTCCAAAATATACAGTCTCTGTGGAAGCGAAAGGGCGAGACAGTCCTCCATAATCTGAAATAGTGTGTGTGGCTGGGAGGTGACGCAAAGGAGTCACGAATTTAAAATTTTATGACGTAAAAGTTTTTTGCTTATTCAAGGTTTAATCCAATCAAAAATGCTTGTGCTCTGTCCACATAATTATATGCTCAGACTCGTAAATTAAGGTGTTCATGCTATAAGTTTAAGTGTATTATGTTATTGTTGTCTATTAGATAAGCATTGATAATAATATGTAATTTTATTATGTGTGTATTTGTTTAAGCCAATAAGTAAATCGTCTGGCAGGTTAACATAAGCATCAGAATCAGAAAAATGAGAAACAATGAGGTGAGAAGGGAGAATAAATGAAAATAAATATGTATATTTCATATAATTTGCTCAATTTTAAGATGTATTTTCATTGTGTTTTTATTATGTTAGGATATCAGCTGATCAGCAATAACGTCACTGGTATATTGATTTGTAAATGTTACAAGTAATTAATGTTTAATGTATTACAGATATTTTGAAGTAATGATAAAAATAATTTGCTACAATGAGAAATAGAGTAACGATTTGTGAAATTAATAAAAGATAATTCATGGGTGATAAATATGTTGTGGGACATGTAGATCTGTCCAAGTTGAAATCAAAGATGAATTTGAAATAGTAGAGGTGAATATGATGTAATGTTGTTTTTGAGTTAATGTAATGTAACAGAATTTTGTGAAATATAGATGCTGACACAGTAGTAATGGAGAAATTGTATAGTTTTGAATGATATATTTATGTTCATAATTAATAATGTTATTTTGTGCATTCGTAGTAAGGAAATGAGATTGAGATTTTTGGGGATGGCAATTTTGTATTAGAGGGTAGTGTAATGTAGGAGTCCGCAACAAGGGTTGGGACGGGAATTGGAATAGATTTTAGTGAGGAGGGGCCGCCTTAGGTAAAATCCAGGGGCCAAATAAGGGAATTGAGTTTTGGGTAGGGGAAACACGTATCCTATGTACAAAGGGTTAGAGAGTATTTTTTTTTTATGTATTGAGAGAAGGTGGAGAATGGAGTTTAATGATAAGTTGGGTTTAGAGTGTTTTGATAGATGTTTTAATAGAGATGGGTGTCATGATAATTGAAGTCGATTAATATTAGAGCTATAGGGAGAAAGATTATATATGTATACAGATCTAGTAATACAGTAAATGAGAATGAATAAGTTACATCACCCACAGTAGATTAACGTAAACTGTTAACTAAAGAGAGGAATTTATAATAAAGAATATACAATTGTTTATTTTTTTCCACCAGTGACAGAATTTTGATAAAATTTGAAAATAATGTAAAGTCAAGAATTGTTTAATTTAAATAATTTAAATGCCAATTTGATTATTATTTGTAATAATATTTTGTTTATTTTAAATATTGTATTTTATTATGTTTTGTATTTCAAGGTAGGATATTGCAAATGTTCAGTGTGTTTTCAGAACTTATATATAACATATGTAGGTCAAGGATCTTGGACTTGACCTAGTTACGATCAGCTGATGAGGTCATACACCTACTAAGCTTGTATAGTAGGAATCCAATTTTAATTTGTTTGTTTGATTAATTCAAACCAATATTTGAATAGTTTTAATATATGTTGTTTAATAAATAAATTTAATAAAATTTTTTTATGAATAAATTTAAATTTTTTTGAATTTTAAAATTTTTGAAAATTTTAATTTTTTATTGGAAAAAAAAACTTGATTTCCGCCTGCCAGCGAATGAATATGTTAGATAATTATTCTTTTATTATGTGTGCATTAACCATGTTTATTTTATTGTATTGCATTGTATTGGTAGAATATAAGTGGTTCCCATGTTAGAGTAAGGATGTGTTTATATTATTAGAAATGTCTAGGTTAAGTCATTTGAAACAAAAAATTAGAAAAAACAAGGAAGAGAATTTTTTGGTAAAAGATTTTTTTTTGAATTTTAAATTTTTTAAATTTATAATAAATTTTAAAAGAAAATTTTTATTTTAATGTGTTAGGGTATCATGTAACGTGAGTGTGTGTGAGCCCAGTATCTGCTAAAGGCAGCCCAGCTTGCAAAAAAAAAAAAAAAGGGGATACATATCGGCGGAGGAGCTGGGATAATTTTAGCCAGGGATTGAGGATTTTTGGGGGTAGCGTGTTAGAAGGCGAGGCGCGCTGTGGTGCGAGTCTGATCGATTTCTCGGTGTTGGGATCTCTTATAGAGAAGTCCAGTGATCTCGTTCGGATGAGTCCATGGTCGCTGAGCCAGGGGGGTCGTGTCCCCATGCAGATTAAGAACCAGGGGGTTGATGGCACCAGTTCCTCACCGGTCCTCTTCGGGGTTTGTCGATGAGATTTCTTCTGTTGTGAACAGCAGAATTCTCATCGAGGGGGTATTGTAGCGGGTCAAATTTTGGGTGTTTTCATTTTCAACAGTAGGGGATAATTATATTTTTATTTCTTTCATTTTGGTGCGGGCTTGTAAAAAGAAGTTGTGAAAATTATTGGGTAACAACATTTATTCCGTTATAATAGAACGCATTGCAACGATATTTTCCATGCAACAGCACGATGTTGAGCAACAGTGAGACAAAAGCGATACGCAGGTGTTATTGTGTAAGCCGGCAAGCGAAGCATTTACCTCCACCAAAATTCTAAGAACTCTGTACTTGTGTAAACAGCACACAGACGCAACTGTATCACTACACATCTGAGTGACGCAGCCAGCCACAAAACCGGATGTCCTAGGACGAATAAAATTCCACAATATGCTGTTTGAGCGGCAGGAAGTCATGGCTAAATCCGGTCTTTCCAATGACATCAGCGGAACCAAGTCCAATATCGGCCTCTGGACACACACATATACCAGCTATAATCTATGCATAAACTGGATATGCCGCAGCAAGTCAACTGTATATGGCGACTAAAACCCGGTGGCATTGAATTGCCGTTTCCGCCAGCTCAACCCTACATGCAGCAGTTCGTCCCAAGGAGTACCGGCCGGTGCATCTCGAAGGGGTTAGCTCTTCTCAAAATTTAAAAAATGTGGCAGTAAAAGTGAATCAATCTTTTTAAAACAGTGGCAGTGATGCGGGAATAACTACAGAACAATAACATCCATATTTGTTATTTTTTTGTTTATTTTTCGGGACGATTACAAACTTAACACGGGGCGGCCACGAGGTCACGGATGAACGGGTTGCAGGCGGGGATTTTATATAATGCATTATATTAATCAATTAGGGTAACGGGGGTTGTTTTTAAGAATGTGAGAGTGTGTGAGCAGCTGGGCTATCTTCTTAGACGTAAGTAATATTATGTAAGGCTATTAAATAAGATGTATAAACAAGAGTTACCCAACCTTTAAAAACATGTAAGATAATTTATTTGGAAAACAAAGTTATAAAATCGCACTATTTGATTATTAAACAAAATTAATTTCTCTTCCAAAATGTATTGTGTAAATTATTCACGTAACCTTGAAAATTGCGCGTGTATCCCAAAGTACGTATGAGACCCTGGACCCAAGAACTCGCAAACGGTAAGTGTAAGTTTTTTTATTATGGTATGGTTTACTAAGCTATTTAAATGATAATAAATAAGTAATTTCACATGGAGATATTTTGTAGATGAAAGTGATGTAATGGGAGAGTAATTAGATGATGGGGATTTTGTAAGGGGGGTGGTGTGATAAGGAGTCCTCAACGACAGGCGTTGTGGCGGGTAGTAGAGGGTTTTCAGGGAGTGATTGCCGGGTAAATAGGAAAGGCAAGAGGTTGAGCACGCGAGGTGAGATGAGGGAACACACATCCTAAGTACAAACCAGGTAGAGGGTATTTTGTGATATGGGTAGAATGAGTAAATGGGAGAGAGTAGCAAGTTAGTGGAGATAAATATTTTGATAGATGGGTGTCATACTAGGTAAAATCTGTTAGTGATTGTTAGAGTCAGAAGGGGGGAAGATTATATATATATATATTGCAACGAATCACAGGATCATGATAGGCGGGGCAAGTCATATATTACACAGACAACGGACATTCATATTATATTTTGGTAGATGGTTAAGTTTGGTTGTTATCAATTGTATTTAGTAAGGTTAAGGGTTTAGTTTAAAAACTGTGCATTATTATTTATGGTGATCCATGTACTGTGTTAGTGGAAATGTGCGCGCGTGCGCGAGTGGTAAACGTTTCCCGGGCGGTGCGTGAAGTATTATCGTTGTTTTGACATTAGCTGAACTTAAACGTGTGTATCACTACAATCCCTATACCTGTCGGACTATTGTTTACGTTCATGTATATTATTAATATGTAGGCAGCATGCATGAGATACGAGTAGTCTGATTACCGCTATGCATGCTGTTACAAGGTAAATGCACTCTAATGCATGAAAAGTGCATTGTCACTTTTACTAACCATGTGACTTCCATCCACCAATAGAATGCTGACTGGTGGTTGGAAATTTTCTTATGCCTGTCGTTACACAGGCAGTTCTTCTACGCCACCTACCGCGAACGGGTCGTGCACTCCTTGTACAAGAATTCTACCGCTTGCAAGGTGTTGTAAAGACTATTCGTCGATAGTGAAACGAGAAGGCTCAGAACTGTGTATGTAGTACATCTGCACACAGGTGTGTTTAAACGCATTACGCGTATAATTACGTAGTTCTTCTACGCCATCTACCGCGAACGGGTCGTGCACTCCTTGTACAAGAATTCTACCGCTTGCAAGGTGTTGTAAAAACTATTCGTCGTTAGTGAAACGGGAAGACTCAGAACTGTGTGTGTGGTACATTTGCACACACCAGTGTTTTAACGCATTGTGCGAAAATTTACAAGCAGTTCTTCACTGCTGCTACCGTGAACGGTACATACAATTCCGTGTACAAGATTATACCGCTTGCAAGGATCTGTTAAGACTTTTCGGGGATAGTAACGCGTGTGACGCATAACAATTGATTTTATATCTTTACGCACGATATTAATATTGTAGTATTACGTGTGTAAGAAGTGAGTGTAACTGTTTCACTGTGCGAGATTTTCCGCACTGACAGTAGTATAAATTGTTACGCAATAGTTCCATCAAGACGTTTCCGTGCTAGTGCAAGATTTCCTCATAGGGTGGTCTGCTGATCGCGGTAGACCTTTGTATTCGCGAGAACACTTGAAGAAGCCGGAGAGGTATAAGTTCAATATACCGTTATTGATTAAACTCACTGTCACCTGAGATATTACTTGGTCTTAAACTCTATATAAGTTTTGCTAGTAATAAAATCCGTAGTACCGTTGTGTGTGCGAAGTGTCGGATTCATCGTGGGAATTACAGGACATCAGCCCAGCTGTTACAGGACATCAGCCCAGCTGTTACAGGACATCAGCCAAGCTGTTACAGGACGCCAGCCCAGCTGTAAACGTTTCTGGTGAAACGTCTGTCATTTGTAAGCCACACCTGACGATCCATCTATACCGCAAAGACCGGCCCTTCTCTTCAACAACATCATCGTGGGAGTCTTCTTATGTAACGTATCACGTCTTGCGTATGAACATTATTTAACACTTTAAAAGAAAGACTCTATATCAAACATTACATTCTGTACATTTCAAATATACCATATAAACTATAACTTGTGTTTGTACAATAAATAATCTTAAACCCTCCAATATAGACTTGTAATTTGAAATACACATACTATCATATCCTATGCGCCAACAGTTTAGTAATTTGTGTTGTCGCATAGAGATATTTTGGCGCTTAGCAACGTAGGGCTCGTTAAATAGCGGTAAATTTACGCTATTACATATTTGTCTATGAATATAAAATTTGTTGGAAAAATCCGACGTATAAATATAATTAACGTAATAATTGTATGTGTATTGTTCATGTGAAAAGCTGAGGATATAATTTTTCAAGTGTGCATATTCTCTTGTATATCGTATATGAACAGATTTTATCAGTATATTGGAGGTAGATTATTAGTTGTTGTATGTTAGATAAGGTATTTACATGTTGATATTTTGAACTGCTTTTTCTGCGTGCATATAAACTGGTTACCATATGTTCTAATCTTGTTGTGATAATAATAACTTGGTTTGCGTATAAATCAATAAATTTAAATTTACTAAATTTTAAATTAAATTTTTGAGCATTATGGCGGAGTCAAAAGGGATAGAGAATCTTTTAGCGGCCATATTAGCGAAGATGAAAACCATGGAAGAAAAGATGGAGGAAATTTCAGCAGAAAATAAAGAAGAGCGGAAAGATGATAGAGAAGAAATGAAAGCCTGGCGTGAGGAGATGAAAGCCGTGGAAGAAGGGATGATAGCGGGTATACAAGGAGTTTCAGAGGAAAGTAAAGCCAGGGATGAGGAGATGATAGCCATTAGGCAGAAATTTTGGGAAGAAATGGACGCCGATAGAGAGGAGAGGATGGCGAAACTACAGGAAATGTCAGCTGATATTGAAGTAGATTTATCTGTTGAGAATATTGTACCTTGTGATAATTTTGAAGTACCAAATGTCCTTGTGGAACATACTCTCAAAGAAAGTAATATGGAAGTTAACCAAGATGTGACATCTGAAGGATTAAAGGAGAACAGTAGCGTAGCAGGTGAACTTGAAAGTGATTATACAGAAACCACCTTATTAGGGCCTAGTAGTTCGTATCTCGGTAAAGTCGAATATTTAGAATCTGCATCGGATTGTAGTGAGGCTAACAGAAATGAAATTAGTAGTAACAACACTGTTAGTCTGGAACATACTTCAGGTAAGTGCTGTGGTGGGGTGATATTTTGTAGTGTAGCAGATATAGCATGCGAGAACCGTGAACATATGATAGGATCTGAAGCTATCATGGATGCGGACAGTGTATGCATAACACGTAAAATTTCCGAACCAGTAGTAGAGCCTGGAACTAGTATGGATACTAATGGTGCAGGTATTTATGACTTATGGCCTGATGATGAGGTACTAGAAGAATCAATATCAGGTACTGAGGTGTTTACTGAGGACGGAGAGGTGAATGATACTGGTGACAATAAGGTGACAACAATTATGGTAAATAATAATGAACCGCCGCGTAATCAGTTTCATGTTCAAACACCACAAAATCAGCCGCAATCACAACAACATAAAAATACAACTCAGCAATTTAATACCAACTTATTAGCAACAGTTATTGAAAATGATTTAGTTGAAAAGCAGTTCAATCAATCAAATATGAAAAATGTTAGTTATAAGAATGAAACTGTTATGTATGGCCTATATCCTGCCGAAATTAGGGATAATTTAGTATGTAATAATGATAATAGTAATAAACATGAGGGAAATATTAGGATTGAAAATTGCACCGACCTTATTGTCGAAGCAAAAATCAATGGTTATGGCGACGAGAGGTTGTCCGACAGTGGCACAGAAATATCGCTGTTGGACAAGCAGTTACGAAAGAGGTGTAAAAACCACTTTATACAAATGCCGATTCTGCCGGTAAATCACACAAGGGTAAAATCAGCAGCGTGTGAGTCGCAGATAGTTGAAAAACAGGCACGTATAACAAGATATGTGCAGGGAACGAAAATAGATGTGACCGTAATTGGAGTTAGAAAACTCGGACATAATATTATATTGGAAATCGACGAATTGAATAAACTGCCAGTTGGAGTTCCAAACCATACATTACGAGATAAGGTTGATAGGGTAGAGCACCTTATCAGACTAGGACGCTCGAAAGATAAGATAACGAATAACTCACCGACCCTCAAGGTTCAGTTAATGGGTTGCGAGATAAGGCAATTACGGTGTATATTAAACAAATTCAAATCTGTCTTTCCAAGTAAACGTGTGCGTTTCAAAACTGAGAAAAATTTATACAAAAAACTCAGAAATAAATGTCAGGATATAGGGGTAAGAATGTGTAGTGATGTTAAATATGTCAAGTTCAGTTTTAAATGTTGTATGTAAGATGACTCTGAGAGTGAACAATAATCTAGTTTTGATAAGGAATGTTGTCTGTGTACGCTATGATCCTGCAGTAGATGTCGTTATCTGTGTGTCAAGAACATGTGTGTTTGTTTTGGTTTGAAGGTTACCACGTGTCTTGTGAATTGATGCTTCTGTCAAAGTGACAGTTGGAATTGTTAGTATTAATTGAGGATGTTTATTTGATGTTAGTTCGAGGGTATTATTATTATTTCAGGATTAGGAAGTTGTTTTAGGTATATTAGAAAAAAAAAATTTTTATTTTTTGTTAGTTAACTAAAAAAAAAAAAATTTTTTTATGCGGGAGGGAGTTAATCCTGCAACGAATCACAGGATCATGATAGGCGGGGCAAGTCATATATTACACAGACAACGGACATTCATATTATATTTTGGTAGATGGTTAAGTTTGGTTGTTATCAATTGTATTTAGTAAGGTTAAGGGTTTAGTTTAAAAACTGTGCATTATTATTTATGGTGATCCATGTACTGTGTTAGTGGAAATGTGCGCGTGTGCGCGAGTGGTAAACGTTTCCCGGGCGGTGCGTGAAGTATTATCGTTGTTTTGACATTAGCTGAACTTAAACGTGTGTATCACTACAATCCCTATACCTGTCGGACTATTGTTTACGTTCATGTATATTATTAATATGTAGGCAGCATGCATGAGATACGAGTAGTCTGATTACCGCTATGCATGCTGTTACAAGGTAAATGCACTCTAATGCATGAAAAGTGCATTGTCACTTTTACTAACCATGTGACTTCCATCCACCAATAGAATGCTGACTGGTGGTTGGAAATTTTCTTATGCCTGTCGTTACACAGGCAGTTCTTCTACGCCACCTACCGCGAACGGGTCGTGCACTCCTTGTACAAGAATTCTACCGCTTGCAAGGTGTTGTAAAGACTATTCGTCGATAGTGAAACGAGAAGGCTCAGAACTGTGTATGTAGTACATCTGCACACAGGTGTGTTTAAACGCATTACGCGTATAATTACGTAGTTCTTCTACGCCATCTACCGCGAACGGGTCGTGCACTCCTTGTACAAGAATTCTACCGCTTGCAAGGTGTTGTAAAAACTATTCGTCGTTAGTGAAACGGGAAGACTCAGAACTGTGTGTGTGGTACATTTGCACACACCAGTGTTTTAACGCATTGTGCGAAAATTTACAAGCAGTTCTTCACTGCTGCTACCGTGAACGGTACATACAATTCCGTGTACAAGATTATACCGCTTGCAAGGATCTGTTAAGACTTTTCGGGGATAGTAACGCGTGTGACGCATAACAATTGATTTTATATCTTTACGCACGATATTAATATTGTAGTATTACGTGTGTAAGAAGTGAGTGTAACTGTTTCACTGTGCGAGATTTTCCGCACTGACAGTAGTATAAATTGTTACGCAATAGTTCCATCAAGACGTTTCCGTGCTAGTGCAAGATTTCCTCATAGGGTGGTCTGCTGATCGCGGTAGACCTTTGTATTCGCGAGAACACTTGAAGAAGCCGGAGAGGTATAAGTTCAATATACCGTTATTGATTAAACTCACTGTCACCTGAGATATTACTTGGTCTTAAACTCTATATAAGTTTTGCTAGTAATAAAATCCGTAGTACCGTTGTGTGTGCGAAGTGTCGGATTCATCGTGGGAATTACAGGACATCAGCCCAGCTGTTACAGGACATCAGCCCAGCTGTTACAGGACATCAGCCAAGCTGTTACAGGACGCCAGCCCAGCTGTAAACGTTTCTGGTGAAACGTCTGTCATTTGTAAGCCACACCTGACGATCCATCTATACCGCAAAGACCGGCCCTTCTCTTCAACAACATCATCGTGGGAGTCTTCTTATGTAACGTATCACGTCTTGCGTATGAACATTATTTAACACTTTAAAAGAAAGACTCTATATCAAACATTACATTCTGTACATTTCAAATATACCATATAAACTATAACTTGTGTTTGTACAATAAATAATCTTAAACCCTCCAATATAGACTTGTAATTTGAAATACACATACTATCATATCCTATGCGCCAACAGTTTAGTAATTTGTGTTGTCGCAATATATATATATATATATAAATGCCAAGTTGTAAATCGAAACGTTATGAATAATTGAGAATCACCCAAACTAAATGAGAATGAAAATATTCATAAGAAAGTCATAGTTAAGATGAAAAAATAATTGAAACAAGTAACAGATTTTAATAGAATTTGAGAATAATCTAAAGCTATAAAGTGTGTAATTTTGATCAGTTTGAATGTAAATTTTATTGTATGTTAATTGTGAATATTCTATTTTATTATGATGTATTATGTTCAAAGGTAAAAAATTTTAAAGATGTTTCATGTATTTTACAGTGTAGCTTTGTGTAATGTATGTATGTCAAGGTCGTTCACTTGACCCAGAGAGATCAGCTGATGACTGATGCTAGAGACAGAATCATTTTTTTTTATAATTAAGTCACACAAGATGTTACTTAATTAACTTAAATGATTTTTTTGAGATTGATAAAAGAGCTATTTTGGTAAATTAAATTTTTTTTGAAAAAAAAAAAAATTATTTTTTCCGCCTGCCATATAGATGATGTTTGAGTTTCAAGTATATTATTGTTTATGTATATTACTATAGTACGGGACTTAGCATTATAAGCTTTGAGGTTACGCAATAGTAACAGCTCTTCCCCGCCCCTCGTCCATCAGCGTTGTCGCACGTTACACTTGGTTATGCGTCGGCAAATGCGGGGAGGGCGGGGAGTGAAGAGACATGGCAATACCGCAATCACCTCGAAGCTTATTTTGATACGTCTCACATAATAGTATTTTTATTGAATTCTATCATTTAGTATATGTGTTATAAACAAATAATTAGAATACGCGAGTTTATGATGTAATAAGATGTTCAGTTTATTTGTTTTTTTTTATTAGTAGTAGTAGTGAAGAAAATTGATAGATTCATGTAAAAGATTTTTATTTTGAGGAAAGTAATGGTAATATAACAGATTGATTTTGAATTTAAATGGATTTTTGAACGGAATTTAAATGATTTGAATTTAATTAGCTGCTGTGTTTTGAGTTGAAAACGTAAAGTTAATTTGCGAAAAGAAGTTGAAATTTGAAAAATGAAATCTTTTAGGAGTGAGTTGAAGTAGAAAATTTGGATATTTATTAATAGAAAATTGAATTTGTTCAGAATATAGGAATGAGTATGTGTATGCGCCCAGTACTTGCTAAAGGCAACCCAGTATCCATGGAAGGGGGAACATATCGGTTGAGGATTTGGTATGGTATAAGGCCAGGTGCGGAATTTTTGGGGTGGAATGAGAGAAGGTTAGGTGTACTACGGTGCGTATCTGTCCGATTTTATGGTGTTGGGATCTCGAATAGAGAAGTCCAGTAATCAATCTCGGTCAGGTGCAGCTATAGTCGCCGAACTAGGGGGATAGTTTACCCACGATGCGTTAAGGAATTATTGGGGGGTTGTTGGCGCCATATCTTCACCGATCCTCTTAGGGGTTTAGCAATGAGCGTTCTTCTGTTTCAGCAGAAGATCTCTCATTGGGGGGGGGGTATTGTAACAGGGCAATTTTGAAGGGTCTAAATTTTTTATTTTTTCATTTAATAAATATTGGGACTGATATATTTGGACACCCTTTACGGCCACTAAGACATGTTTTGTTGGGCACCCTGTATACAATTCCGTACCAGTCCGTGTTTAGCACAAACAATAACAGCGTTGGAATGCAAACCTGTGCGCGCATGCCTGTATTTTCTGTTGGGGGAAAAGTAAAAAAACTTTGTAGCGAGCCACCAGCAACAAAAGAATGTGGCTGTAAGTGTGCGCGCTCATGTGCCACGGTTTGTAATCTTGACCCCAAAGTCGATTGACAGAAATAGACAACACGTGAGCGCATCAGCCAATCACAGCACGGGCTGGCGGATGTAGCTGGTACCGACGCTTAGGTATCGTCAAGCAGTCGTCACATAGAGTTCTCGACCAGCCTTCAACCTGTACAGCAGTTAATTAAAACGTAGTCTCGGATGAGTTCTTGGTAGGCCGAAAAAGTATTAAAGTAGGCCTACCAAGGAGTATAAAATGTGCAGCCAGTGTTCAGTGATACAGTAACGATTGAATGACACTAAACGTGATCAAAGTGAAAACTGTGTTTAGTGAAAACTGTTTCCGGACAGCATTTGAATTACGCAAATAGGTAAAAAGGTAAAAGGGGAAATTCATTTGGCCAAAACAATATAAACCATAATGAACTCAGAAATAAAACGGGGGTTAAAAGTGAATATTAGAATGAGAGAGTGTGTGTGCGCAAAATTAACAGGGGAGAAGTCATTAATAGAAGTACTGGGTACTAGATAATAAGTAGTTGGTAGAAATCTTTTGTTTAAAATAAATTCATGTGTCTAGTGGCAATAAAATCCTGCCAATTGTTGAGAAACAAACTTAATCGAAATAAATAAAATAAAAATACAACTGCCATGAACTTACCTGCGATCTTTTCGCTTACTTACCTTTCATAAAAACAGCCATCAGAAGTCCAGAGTCGCCACGATGTTTTAGGCTATACATCGAAACCTTACACTCTACCTTAATAAAACAAAAGGGACCATTTTGCAATCTGACTACCCCCCAATAATAATTCAGAAGAAATCCAGGATCGTTAGACGAATCTTTCAGCACAGAACTCTAGGAAGTGGTAACGACAAAATGACTAAGCCTAACACATTATGTATATCAAGAATCAAATAGATTTTATTGCCACTAGACACATGAATTTATTTTAAACAAAAGATTTCTACCAACTACTTATTATCTAGTACCCAGTACTTCTATTAATGACTTCTCCCCTGTTAATTTTGCGCACACACACTCTCTCATTCTAATATTCACTTTTAACCCCCGTTTTATTTCTGAGTTCGTTATGGTTTATATTGTTTTGGCCAAATGAATTTCCCCTTTTACCTATTTGCGTAATCCAAATGCTGTCCGGAAACAGTTTTCACTAAACACAGTTTTCACTTTGATCACGTTTAGCGTCATTCAATCGTTACTGTATCACTGAACACTGGCTGCACATTTTATACTCCTTGGTAGGCCTACTTTAATACTTTTTTGGTCTACCAAGAACTTATCCGAGACTACGTTTTAATTAACTGCTGTACAGGTTGAAGGCTGGTCGAAAACTCTATGTGACGACTGCATGACGATACCTAAGCGTCGGTACCAGCTACATCCGCCAGCCCGCGCTGTGATTAGCTGATGCGCTCACGTGTTGTCCATTTCCGTCAATCGACTTTGGGGTCAAGATTACAAACCGTGGCACATGAGCGCGCACACTTACAGCCACATTCTTTTGTTGCTGGTGGCTCGCTACAAAGTTTTTTTACTTTTCCCCCAACGGAAAATACAGGCATGCGCACACAGGTTCGCATTCCAACGCTGTTATCGTTTGTGCTAAACATGGACTGGTACGGAATTGTATACAGGGTGCCCAACAAAACATGTCTTAGTGGCCGTAAGGTGTCCAAACATATCAGTCCCAATATTTATTAAATGAAAAAATAAAAAATTTAGACCCTTCAAAATTGCCCCGTTACAAAGGAACCTGGTACCATATACCACCGGTTTCCAAAAAGCGAAGAGCTGAGACGTGTGTGGCTTTCTCGCTGTAAACGAACTGATAAATTTAATGTTAATACTGCCTGAGTGTGTTCTAAGCACTTTCTCCCAGAAGATTATGAAAGGGATATGAAAAATGAACTTCTTGGTTTACCGACAAGAAAAATTCTTTGGTTAAACGCTATTCTATCGCAGTACATTCCAAATTGGCACGGCAACTCAGATTCAAGAGAGATCACAACTCGAGTGTGTATGTCCTCAGTTTAAACATTATAATACTATTTTAGTCAAATTTTATTAGCCAACATAACTCAGGCTACAAGTTTCCTCCCTGTTCCTAAATTGATACTGGGTTTGTAGGCCTACAACAACACTGAGACAAATCAGGACATACAAAAAGATATAGAAATAGCAGAACTTCGAGAAGAAATTTTACAGCTAAAAAATGCCCTAAATCTACTCGCACTAAAACAAACGCAAGCTGCTCTAACAACACTCAAAAGAGCAAGATATGTAGCGTCTTTCAAGAAGGCATTTCTGTGCAAAACAACACGGAGAACATTAAATCAAGACATAAAAGATATCCTTTCTAAGTGCTTCACTCCAGGCCAGATTCGATGTCTTTTACAAGACAAGAGGGTTAAGTGGTCTTCAGAAGATATCGCGAATGCACTCACGCTAAGAGCACTTTCAAAGAAAACCTACAATTACTTAAGAAAACGCAATTTCCCCTTACCTGCTCATTCTACTCTCCAAAAGTGGACACGACAGTTTAAATACAGGCGAGGCATCCTTCAGGACGTTTTGTCTTTAATGAAAGCTAAGGCTACAAATTTTACAGAACTTGAGAGAATTTATGTCCTTTCTTTCGATGAAATGAATATTGATGGACGTGTGTGCTACGATTCATCAGATGATGTAATTCTGGGGCCCCACAGTAATGTTCAGGTGGTCATGATTAGAGGTCTGTTTGCCAAGTGGAAGCAACCCATTTATTATGATTTTGATGTGACCATGACAGATGTGTTGCTTAAAAGCATTATCAGTGCCATTGAGATCAGTAATATTCATGAAGCGGGAGCAGATATTGGGAAAACAATTCAAAAGTCTGGAAGGAATTAGGTGTAAAAAAAAATTTCTTTATTAACCCAACTACAAACCTGACGTACTTCATCTTTTGAAGCTGCTTAGAAATCATTTTCTAGACAATGGGTTGTTACTTTGCAACGGCACTGAGCTTAAAAAGGATACAATCGAAAATCTGTTACAGCAACAGAAAGGAGAATTGAAGATTTTACCCAATATTAGTCAGATACACCTTAACGTAACTGGTCGATCTCGTCAAAATGTAAGATTTGCTGCACAGTTGTTTTCTAATCGTACAGCAAAGGCGCTGAAATATGTTGTAAATAAAGAGCCGCGAAAGCAGCTTCCTCGAACTGGTAAATGATGCATTTGATGTTTTAAACTCGAGACTTCCAAAAGACCAGAAAACGCCCCTCAGAAGTGGGTACGGCATGAATTTAAGGAGCCAAAAAAATACTTTGAAAAGGTTTTTGCAAGTAATAACTAACATGCGAGTAGCAAGTAAAAAAGTTTACTACCTTTTCAGAAAGGTTTCGTTATATCTTTAAATTCATTGTTCGGCCTTTATGAACAAATGACAACGATTCATGGGGTGACGTACATTTTGACCGCTAGATTCAATCAAGATTGCCTAGAAAACTTTTTTTCACGAATTCGGGGATTAGGCGTCCTTTATATAATCCCACTCCCTTTGAAGTGCGCAACAGAATTTGGCTCTTGCTTCTAACGGTTAGCACGGACGATATACCGTTATCTGGAAGTGCGTCTGTGGCTGAGGATGGTAGCATTCATTCCACCGAAGTTATGGAATCAAGTGACGCTGACGAGGATTTCATCCAGTTTGTTTCAATGAACTATGCATAGACATAGTTGAACATGCATTAATACCAAGTTCTCCGAATGACACCGACGAAGCAGAATTGTTAAAAACAGAGGACTTGCCCCAGTCTGCAAGTGACAACGATGTTCCTCAAGATGCCTTAAAATATCTGACCGGGTACATCGCATTCAAGTTCCGCTTCATTGATGAAAGTCTAGGTGTGAGAGGCGAAACATTGTGTCTTTCCAGCGAACATAGTCATGACTGGATATCGATTATATCAAAGGGGGGGCTTACCCATCCGTCAGACGAGTGCTTACAAAAGCTTTTCCACTAAAAAACTAAAGTTCTTTTTAGTGGAAAGAACTAAAACAGATAGTTTTAGTTCTTTCCACGAACGTACAGTAACAAAACAAGTGAAAGTTATCTCTTATTTGGCCACCTTACTCAAATATAAATTTCCAGAGTGGACGAGAAAGTCATTTGTCTGTACGTCAGGACAAGAACATTCATCAGAATCCGCCATCTGAACAAACAGCTCAAACTCAAGTCACTTGAAAAGTATGCAGCAACAAAGAGTCGGCTCTGGGTAGCTTCGTCTTCAAAAATTTAAGTCACCTATGAAGGTATGTATCAACTATATAACAATTTTCATTTCGTTGACAAAAGTATTTATGCTTACAACTAAACGTACTAGCTTCAGTTTTTAACGTTATAACAGTGAAAATATAGGATATTGATTATAATTATAATAATTGGAAGCTTGTTTCAAATATATTATACTACATAGAAATGTTTATATACGCACTCATGCGTGCACGCGTGTGCACGTACGCACACGCACACACCCACCCAGGCATATATTATATATATATATATATATATATATATAAATATTGCCTCCTTTCCGACTTAATTTTACATCTTGTGCCATTTTGTCAGTGTTATATGTGGACAGACTTTCTTACTTTTCTATTAAATGTAGAAATAGATTTTACCATTATTTTTTGCCACAAACCATTTAATCTTGTTGTTTAATCCTTTTTCTATATGAACAGCTCGTTACAATTATTGTTAATATTTCGTGTAAACAGCAGAGAGATGCTAAGTAGGACATTGTCTCAGGTAAGATTGCATGGTAAATCAAGACTCGCGCGTATTTCTTCTACCCGGCGACGACAGAGCGAAGCAACCAATTGGAGCGTAATTGGCCGGAGTGGCCTACCTTCTTATTCTAGTTACATTGGTGCTAATTGTTAACTACCGGCCACGTTGTGCGCACGAGAGAACAGGAATTTGGTAAACAGATAAGTAAACCAACTGAACTAGTATCTAGTGTGGGGGCGTTGTGGATATGAAAAAGAAAAATGTGGAAATAAACACTATTTAGGACTCAGAGAGTGTGTGTGTGAGAGTAAAAAGGAGTGGGAGAAGTAAGAAAAAACAGTTAAGAGTACTGATTTACTTGGCTTTTTAGTTAAAGCTTTTAATTTACAATAATAATCAGTAATTATGATAATCGTAGCTACAACTTACAAAAAAGAAATGAATAAAAAATTAAATATATCAATAAAATCTTAAGAGAAAAGAAAAAATTTAGAGTGAAGGTAATTGGATTATAGTTATATGAGTGCTTATCAAATTTGCATTTTCACTTCAAATAAAAATGTTTGTTAACCTGACTGTGCGGTAAATTATTTCAACGTCAGCTCATCCTAACATAACCAGTGCTCAACGAGTTCGTCTAATGGACTTGAGAATTTTCTGATAAGGGAAAGTTTGATATTTTAAATTGTTTTCATGGGGACAATGATACAGTTTCGACATTTCGGCCTGTAAAAAATGGGTGGCGACACAAGGATCTTCTGAAGGTAAGTAAAGTAGTATCGGGGCCTTCCTTCTTCTCATTATTATTTGTATAATTACATTGTCATTCCTGACAAGGCAAACTTTACTATAAACATCTTATATATGACCAGGGCGACACCATTCCATTTTAGGACTCTCTCAATGTTTCAACTTCCAGATTAAGGTGATTTCCACTTCTTAATTTCACTGACCAAAAGAAAAGAATTACAAACTTTAGTGACTTTTCTAGTTTAAAGTCCGAAATGTTAAGTCGATTTGGCATTCCTTTGTTCAGATAATGTGGTCTCTACTGGAACTGTTTGAAACCGTCTAATTTTGTGTTTAAGTAATTAATTTAGCGCGAGGTGCATTATTCCCTTGTTACTGTTAAAAAATCAAAAATGCTTTCACCTGTTTTGGAACCATCAATTTTCAACGAGGCCAACCACCTTGTTATTTAGGTGAATGACGCAGCAGATTGAGCTCTGCTAATCTTATCCATCTCAATCTGAAATAAAACTTTGTTTTGTTTCAGAATGCTTTCTAAGACCACATTTTTTTTTATTTTTTAATCAACCCATTTCATAACATTTTCCACTAAGTTTTTAATACTGAAGCCGCACTTGCAGTTTTGGCTGCTTGTTCGGCCATGTCTTCTTTTGAAGAGAGCAAAACAAGTGCTGACGCTTTAACCAACCAACTACTCATCACACCTTCATTAATTGTTTTATCTTAAGGTTTCAAAACGTTTATTACTTTGAATTTTTACATTGCAGTTATTTTAATTTCTTTATAGTTCACAATTTAATGTCCACAATTAATAAAATTAATTACAAACATGTCACATAATTTTAATAATCTTTTTATTTTATCTAGGGGCATATACTGTACTTGCTCATCATATATTAAGGCTAAATCACCCTTTCATCTGGCACAAGTATTTATATTAAACATAGCGTGCACTTTGTACCGTTACAAGGTGCTACTCTCAGATGCTGGTATGTTTGATACACAGAGGGGACACATTTCATACAGAGTTTTTACACACTTTTGCACTTGTCTATAACTTAGTAATACATTATTCAGCCTTTTCTTAGAACTAGCAAAATAAGTTAAGTCACTATGCACGGTCACAAATTGAATCAGTGTGAATGTTTTGAGGAGCTTTATTATTTTTCTTGTAACTACAACTACTTGTAACTGTTATGCTGATGACAATTTTTCACAATGTGACCAGGTTCCTTACAATTGAAACATATAGCAAAACGGTCACCATCTTTATGTTGCACCTTTCATGCTTCCGATGCTTCAACATCGGACACTATTGTGGCTATGTGTATAGCCTCAGTGAGCCTTTAAAGCATTCTGTAACTACTTGTTTACCTAAAACACTGTGAAGACCATAAAACCATACGTCTCTCAGCTTTTTCGTTTATTATAGCCTGTTGAGTGGGCTCAGAAACCTGCCTAATTGTTTTAGCACATAAACGTCTGCACCTGTCGCCAAATTGTTCAGGTGTCGCGTGCTTGTATTGACTTGCATTCTGCAAAGTGCTGTAGTGAAATTGGTCAAGGTGTTTAATTTTAAATCGTTCAACAAAAATTTCGCGAAACCGTTGATAAGTGGTCTCACTATGGGTAGCTTCCTCATTACTCGTTAAGAATTATGTAGCTACTCCTGTAAGCTTGACTGTAATTTTATCAGTGTCCTACCAATTTCCCGACTTAGCAGCAAAGTCTATTTTATTTAAGAATTCCATCACTGATACAGGACAATCTCCAGACCAATTATCTACCAAATTTGATACTGTTAGAGCTCTAAGCATAGTTGTTGACATGGACAGCTTCTTGGCAGGATCCATCGCAAAATTAAAATAAAATTCCAACACCAAGGTCTATCAAACAACTCAACAGTCCTTATGTACTGTGTGGTCACAACCACAGTTGTGATAAGTGATAACGCTTACTGATAATTAGGCACACCATAACAATTCTAATAAACTGTAGTCTTTATACCAAATAATAAAACTTTTGTAACTAATAAAAACAAGTATACCGAACATTATACACAAAATATATCCACACAAACTACTCATGTATATTTATGTTGTAAAATCTACTTCTAATTTAATTATTTTCACTCTCATTACTCTTGCATAATCTGTATAATTTTAATGACCGTTTATGTATCTCAGTTTTCCTTTGCATAAGAGTACATAGTAAGGTTATCCTCTAACAGAATATATGGGTCTGTAACTGGTAGGTAATAGGTAGGATAACTCCTCATGAGGACTTCTTGGTACATCATACATAGGAGGTTCAGGCATAGGTGCTGTTTCTTCTACAGGAACAAAACGAACGGTAGGTACTCTCACAACAGGTGGAACTTGAGATGTAGGAAGACTAGGTGGAACACTCAGTGGAGTTTGGTGTTGGTAATAGGGAGTAATGGTTCCTATTGCAGTTCGTACTCTCATAAATAAAATAGCTTTTAAAGGATCTCCAATAGTCTCTTGACTTATTGGTATCCGAAAATTTCTAGGTTTAGATATATATTCAGATCTAGTTTTCCTCACAGTAACGGCTAATTAATTTTTTATTTTTTTATTGTTCATTCATGTTACTCCTCAGATATCCTACAATGTCATTATTCTGTTAAATTCACAACTTTGCTGTTTAAAAAAGTTTAGTAAAGTGTTTACTACTACTACTGCTGTAGCCGTCTGGTTGTTTTCTTTAGTTGACTCAAGATTTTCATCACTTTGTTCATTCAGTGCATGCTTTTTCATGTCTCAATCAGTCATATAAAATCATTTGTCTTAGCCACCTAATAATTGTGGCCATTGAATCATGAAAACAAATGTTGTATGTTTACTTTTTTGCATGGTGAGCCCTAGTCACCTTGGAGGGCTGCCTGCTGTTGTGATCTGAGAATTTTTCTATAAATTTAATCCTAATTTTAAAAAGCAATTTCAACTTGTCCCTAATGTACATTTATTGCCTGAAAAAAACCTCAAGACATTCTCTTTCATATATCATAACATGTCTCCAAGAACATTTTAAAAATAATCCATTGTAGGCATACAAATTTTTTCCGTTTTCAAAACACTCACTTTTTTATAACAATATTTCTGGTCATCAATATCTGACCAAGAATTACTCAAAAGTTCATAAATGTCTTCTTTGGAAAGATACTGACGTGAATTCATTATAATAAACCATGAAACAAACACAACAAAATACTCATCTCACATCACAAGACAGACAAAAAAAACCCAAATGTGTGTGTTTATGAACAACGATAGTAACACTGTTTGTTTTCAAGTTGATGCTGCCCTCTACAGATGTGTTGCAGAATTAAAGTATTATTGTTAATACCAAACAAACCTATGGATGTATAAGAGCCATCAAGTTTAATATAAACACTGTTAAAATCATGGACGAGTCTGTTGCTCATCCTTAGGATCTGAGAGTGGAATGATGTAGATGTGTCATGCTCATCCATAGGCCTTAGTGTGAGTTAAACACAGGTACAGTCATGTATTATACCACTATCACATTTAATTGTTACCTTTCCTTTTAGTAGCGCAAAAACCTACCCATTGTAAGATGCAAGTCGTTAGAACCTACGAATACATGTGTACTGTATTGACATATATATTATATATTTAATATTTATACTGAAATTACCTCAAGATATTTTATTTTCCTTATTAGGAAATAATAAGTAACGGACTGTAGCAAAAAGAGCTTGAATATATATATAGAACAGTACTCACAGCTTTAACAAAATTCGACTTTGTTAATCTGATTTTATTTAATGACAAGTACGAGGGGCAGTCAAAAAGTTAGTTGCACTGGACCGTATTTTTTTTTCTACAAGGGATATTTTGATGAAAGTTGTTGGCAACACTGGTTTGGACTTCCGTTTCCTCAGCTTTATTAACGCGTCTATGTGGTTGGAACAGTTAGTCCACTGTTAGCCATCAAATATGTCGCGTCATTTGCAAGTTGCATCCAAGTTAGAATTACGCACAGTGACTCGTTTTCTGTGGGCAAAGGGGTGCAACCCTACTGAAATTCATTGCCAGTTGAGATAAATGTATGGTGACATAGCATTTTCACGCCAGGCCATCTCAAAATGGTGCGAGTTGTTTGAAAATGGCCGCACGAATATGGAGGACGATTACCGGCAGGGAAGGCCGTCAACTTTGGTCACAGATGACAACATTGAACGGGTTCACCAATTGGTGCTTGCAAATAGGCGAACCACAGTAGACGAAATTGTAGCCGAATTGCGTATTTCGCATGGAAGTGTACACTACATCATCTCTGAGAAACTGCAATGTCGAAAAATTTGCGCTCGATGGGTGCCTCGTTTATTGACAGAAGAACACAAGGGAAAACGTTTTCTGTCAGCTCTCAAGTTTTTGAATTGATATGAGAAGGAAGGTAATGACTTTTTGGACAAAATTGTTACCGGAGATGAATGCTGGGTTCATCATTTTTCACCCCTCATTCCCCACCTCAAAAAGAGTGGTGAAAGGTTCCGTCTGTCGGAAAGGTTTTGCTGACCATTTTCTTCGATAACAAAGGTGTTGTGTTGTACATACTGAATTTATGCCGAAGGGGTCTACGATTAATTCAGTATCATACTGTGAAACCTTGAAAAGGCTGAGAAAGGCGATTAAAGATGACGGCCCGGAAAACTGACAAAAGGGATTGTGCTTCTGCATGACAATGCAACACCTCATTCGGCACGCATTACGAAGGAACTTCTCGAAACGTTTAAGTGGGAGGAGTGGGAACACCCTCCTTACAGTCCTGATCTTGCGCCGTGTGACTTCCACGTGTTCGGTCCTATGAAAGAGGCCCTTGCAAAGCGGCGATATTTTACTAATGAAGAAGTCCAAATTGTGACGCAGGAATGGTTATCAGACGTTGGACGGGATTTTTTCAACAAAGGAATAGAGAAGCTCGTGTCGCACTATGATAAGTGTTTGAATAACCTTGGGGGCTTTATAGAAAAGTAGATCTTTAATTGTACTTTCATATAAATAAAAGTTTTTCATAAATAATCTACATGTTGCGTTTTTTATGCAAGTGCAACTAACTTTTTGACTGCCCCTCGTATTTCACTCAAAATAGTGAGCAAGTTCTGCAGCTTGGGGAGCTCACTAGTAGATATAACTTCTACCTTCATGTGGAGATACATAAAATTAAATTTCTGTAGCTACAGTCAACGTGAACACACAGAGGTGATAAGTAAATTTAGTTTTCTAAATTTAAAGACTAAGTATTGAAGAATCACACTGGGTAAGTGTGTGACAGAAGGTGCTTAGAGTCTGGTGGAGAATAGCAGCAGAGTATCGTCCAAAATGGTAAAGACTTCTTCAGGAGGTCGGCCTCATTGATCCGTTGTAGCTGCATTGATCTGTTGGATGATAACACCATCACGTTACACTATAGACTTTCACCATTGTTAAACATTAATTACACATACAACGTTTCAGCCACACAGAATCAGTGCGTATGTACAGTAACGCTACAAAAACTGGTCTATAATCAGAAAAATTTATATATAATTACACAACAAATAAAGTAAAATAAAAAAATGACACACATAAATAAAACTTATGCGTAATTTACAGAGACTGTAAAAGTTTCCACCCATTTCCACAAATATTCCAGGTGTGTGAGTTCCCATCTGTGGAAAGTATAATGACTCTGAAAACATACAGACTCGTGGCCTTATTAGCAAGTTGTGTTCATTCAATTAAATTTTTACAAGACATTTTGTTAAATTTTTGGGTACATCAAAGGCAACCATTGATTATGAACAGTCAAAATGTTGTGTTAGTATGTAATTAACATTTATGATAATTTGACTCCAGGATATTTTTGTATTACAATGCTAGCCGCAGGACACAAGTACTAGCACCAGCAGAAAAAAAAGAGAAATCACTTATTTATTTTAAATTAGAATGTTAAGATTTGTAAAAATTAATTGGTACTTGTGCAGTTACATACTCAACCACTGATATCAATATCACTTTTTATTGTTATTAATATGTTTCATGTTGTCATCAAAATAAGGAAAACAGACAGGGTGCTCAGTAGATGTGATAGTATAAACTAAAATAAACAATTTAGCCATGAAACAAGTACACCCAATGGTAATTAGACGTGATAAATTATGTTGTATTGTTTAATGTATTTAAGCAGAAGGTTATGAAAGTGGTTTCAGTTCCATTTGTGTGTACTTATGTATCAAAATCATGTGCCTACAGTTGTACAAAATCTTGTACAGTTGTACAAGATGTAGATTGTATTGACGTAGGTCAGTGGGGTTAGGTAAGTAGGTATTGGTCTTATTTGTTTATTACTTTTCTTGTGGTGGAAGTTTTTCAACTAAAGCAAAAACACCTTTCCTAACGTTATGCTCGAATATTTTAAGTGGCTTGCTGCCATTTGTCCCGTATTCAGTGTATGTAATGTATGTTAACATGTGCAGCCGTTTATATGTGTGGAGGTTATGTATACCCACTGGATGTGGTTTTATTTTATTTATTACTTTTATGAATGGCTGGTTTTTAATACACCGAATTAGCTTTTTGGAATTAGTCTGGCAAATAAGTATCTAGATGGAATGTATCTGTGATTGATACCAATTTTTGGGGGGGAGTTAATAATGCACAAGTACCAAAAAATTAAAGTTTAATTTAAATTTATTATGATTCTAGTAAAATTTGATAGCTGAAGTACAATTTACTTCAAATGTTTTAACAAAACTATTGTTGGAACCATAGTACAGGCCCCAACCAATAAAAAGAATAGTCACCAATGTGGGTCAAGCTCACATAACTGTCATTAAAGTGTTTGCATTGATTTCAGTAACAAGTAACAGACTATACGCTGGCCACACTTAGTTTTTCCTTTAGCTCTTGATTTGAGTTCAGAATTTGGATTGTAATAACTACAGAAAAGGACTTCCAATAAACGTGACTTTTCTGTTAAAAGTTAAGAAAATTCTCTTTTATCTCATCTATAATATTATTAACATCAAAATAGGGTTTGCCAAATACATGTATACCTGACTTGTTAAGAGAAGTTGTCTGCAAGAGCTTCATTAATTTTATTAATACTTGACAATTCTGCTCAGTCAGCAACCGTATATTACACATAATAGTATATTAAACATGATTTATTTTTTAAGTATTATTTTGTTAAGTTAGTTTTATGAATATTAAAATACAGATTTTAACAAACACATAGACATAGAATTAGAGGACAAGTAAGTAACTATAATTAGTCTACCTAAAAGGGAAGAAAATTAAAACATAAATCGTTTGATTTCATTGTGGTCATTACAGACCTGTATATTATTAATCTACTTCTATCACTTGTTTCTACAGGACTGGATCTGTATGACAAATGAACAAGGTAATGGAAATATGGTAGACATAAGCAGACACACCCTGAGTTGCAGAAACAAACATTAACAAATGATCACACATTTGTTAAACTGTATCAAAGTTTAACAAATGTGTGATCATACTGGACAAACCGGACCATGAAAAAAGAAACAAAAATATGACATGTACAAGACCAGGTTTAAAGAGTTTGCATCCTATTAAGATTAAAACCAACCAATATACAAGAGAATTACAAGTGTTAAATAAAAGGTCACAGTGGAGGTGATAGTTGTTTATGGATCACAAGTGTGGAATATGCATAAAAGAAATAGAGAAATGTTAAGTTCAGTTGAAATGGGGGAGAAGTTGTAACTGAACAAGGCTAGACATGGGCTGGAAATGATGAAATAACAAGGTAAACTGGAATGCATATAAATATTACAGGAATAGTTGATAAAAATAATGAAAATTTTATTGCCATAAAGTGCCTGAAATGCGGAGTTCAAACCAACTGTTAAATAAACACTTACAACAAAGTAATGGTAGACCATAAATTTCCAGTTTCAATGGCATATAAACTGTTATGAACAGCAGGGGCCTCCAAATCACAGACTGTGAAGACTGTTGGTGGATGCTGAGATGTGGCAGACATAAACTGCATGTGTATGTGTGTGTTTATAAACTGTCCAGTTGAAAAGATCATTTAATGGTACAAGAGAGATTTAAATTTGATTCGGAACATAAATTAGTAATGATACTCGTTTATAAAAAGCTGAGTGCTAAAGAATAACAGAAATTATATGGAGGGAGTCTGACTAATGTGGTAGGAAGTGCCATTTCATATTGTTACGACATTACAGAACAGTCTACGTGTTTGTCGAATGTGCCAGAAGAATCTCACTCTAATGTGTGTGGCATACGTGACTGTCAACGCATCCGCGAGAATTTTCTCGAAGCCGCCAGCTGTGCGGACTGTGTCAAGGCCGTAGTTAATTACTACATTGTTCACATGGGCGCTAAGACGCAATTAGGAACGTTCTGGTCTGTGAGCAGAGGTATAAATACAGCAGCAGCGGCCTTAGTTTCAGTATAGTAGCGATATATTTTCAGTGTGGTTCGAGTTATAGTCGGGATATATTACTGCGTGCGTTCAAGTGGTTATTAGTGAAGTGTTGCGTTTTATAATCGGGCGGTATAATTGTAATACAATTGTGTTTAATATTAGTGACATTTTGTTGCGTGTGAACAATTTTTATTTGATTTGTTGTAAGAGACTGTGTTGTTAATTACCAACTGTTTAGCTGTGAACTGTTTAGCTGGTGATTAGTGACTTAATTGGTGTCTTGTATTCATTTTGTTTTCCACTGTACCTATGACGATCAAGTAGGCCGTCGTAACAGTGGTGTCAGAACTGGGATAGAACGGGAAACAGTGGACACTTTGTACAAGATGAGTGTAATTCGTAATTAATCGGAAATAATGGATGCCAGTCAGATGATGGAAAATTTCCAGGCGCTGCTGTTGTAGACAGAGGAACGACGATGACAGGACGCAGAGGAAGCAGAGAAAAGATGCCGACAGGAGGCGGAAGAAGCAGAAAGATGACACAAAGAAGAACGAAGACAAGAAAGAGAAGACGCAGAAAAACAACAGGATGAAAAACGTAAGCAAGAAGCAGATAAAATGGAAGCTCTCTTGGAGGCTATGCAGAAACAGTTGCAAGAGCACAGTACCGCAGAATTGGGTCTCCTACGAGGTGAGCTTAATAATCAAGTTACTAAAATATAAGAGGTACAAGAATCAATGACATTAAAAATAGCTGAAGTAGAAAAATCTGTCTCGAGTGTTGAAAAATTGATGTCTAATAAAATAGCTGAAGCAGAAAGATCTGTCACAATTTGTAACTATTAACTTTCATTTAATAAAATTTGGAAACATATAATATCTAAAAACTGTCAACTTCCAAATTTCTTACCTCCCCATGGTCCAGGGTCCTATATGCGAACTCGTGACCTGTAAGAGTTGTTATTGGGTTTGTTGCATAATAATTCTCAACTCATTTATCATATTTAAACAAATTTGTTTATTGTAATTAATTCCAACGTATTTTCTTTCTCTTTATATTCTTTACAAAACGGTTATTTCTTTTTATCTCGTATACATTTCCCAAACATTGGTTAACTTACGTATAGAATAGACAACAGTTCTACGTAACTCTTTACGTTCTTTATAAAAGTGATTTTGACTTAGCTCCTAGTCATCTTTCAAGAAAATATTAATTACCTTAATTATAACATAGCTATAGATTTATTATATAAGGCGATCCAGTACTTGCTCACTCTCTCTCTCTCCACCACTGGGTGTTCACAAAAGTTAAGCTTTGGTTATCAAAACCGGGGCTCAGTGTGGGTGACTCCACCTTATTACAATTATTATGGTATTAAAATATATATCCCCTAGTTTGTCTCCTTACAAAGTGTGGTAAAAGCTATGTCAACAAAAATAGAAGCTCAGTTACAAATATAAAAGAGCAGATTAAAAATGAAGTCGAGCAGTGCCTGAAGTTACAACCAAAACAACTTTGTGAACAGACTGTACCAATGATAAAGACAGAAAATGACGCAGAAAATAACTTAATAGAGAAAGTCACTTTGCCTGCAGTAGGGACAGTTCTTGTCAAAGCTCCAACCTTTGACGGAAGTAGTCACTGGGCAACGTATCTCCCCCAATTTGAAGCTGCTGCATGCGCAAATAATTGAACAGAGAAAGACAAGGCTGTTTCACTCGTACTCTCATTAAAAGGACACGCGGCAAAACTACTACAGAAAGTGTCACCTGACAGCCAGAACACCTATGCCGAGTTGATAAAAGCTCTGGAAGTACGGTATGGTGATAAACATTTGCGAGATGTGTACTACGCTCAGTTGAGAACAAGACGACAACGTTCTGGGGAGAGTCTTCAAGAGTTTGAAGCAAGTATCGACAGATTGATTAGATTGGCCTATCCTGAAGCAACAGAAGACTTCCGAATAAGGTTTGCGGTGCAGACATTTATTGATGGCATCGGAGATTGTGAACTTCAGCAAGTGTTGTAAATGGCAAAACACCGAAATAGCTCAGAAGCTCTTGTTCACGCCCTAGAGTTTGAAGCTGCCAAGTCAGCATCCCGCTAGATTAATGGGTTTGTGCCATCACATTGTTGTCAGAAGATCCCTGTATCACATTGCCGTTATGATGGGTGCAGAAAAACAATGTTGTCGAACAAACTATCCAAAAGTTCAAGAGAGTCACAACAATTTGAAAAAGACCAAAATGTTACAACTGTGGAAACGTGGTCATCTACAGGTAGACTGTTGGGAGAAGAAGATACCGAGAGAAGAGAGTGATCGCACCAATTGGAGAAGTAAAGCCTCAGAACAGCACACAGTTTCCACGGTACATAAGACCAGTGGAAACTTGATTGTTAATGTGTTTGCTGAATGTAAACCGACATCATTTAGGGCCTACAGTTGACACGGGCACAACAGTGTCTATTGTGTGCCCAGACTTAATCAGCAACCGACGGCCCCAAATTAGCTCTTGTACAATACAGACTGTGACTGGAAGCCCCGTCAAGGTGCTAGGAAAAGTAGACGTACGTGTACGCCTGGGTCTTCTCGAGTTTAGCCACCAAATGCTCGTTGCAGACATTGTCGATGAAGTGATTCTTGGCACGGACATTATGAATGCCTACGGATTCATTGTGGACTATGAAAGAATGTCTTGAAGGTTGGGCCAAGAGAAGATAAAGCTTTGCATGGCTAAAATGACAGGGTCTACCAACCATTCGATTAAGCGAGTGGCATTAGTCGAAGAAAAATTCAACAGGTCTGGTCAAGAGGAACCCTCCCTATTGCAAGCAGAAATGGAGGAAGCACTAGCAGAGGAAATACAAATAAGTGTAATGACAAAAGAAGTGATTGGAAAGCCAACTATGGGTGTCGAGACAAAACTCTTGCTTGTTCCTGAGCTGATAGAAGCGCCCGAGGGCAAAGTGGCTGAAGATGAGGTTACGCAACAGGTTGTTGACGAGAACCAAACAAACTTGGATCAGTCAGTGGTGTTTAGGTCATCAGTACATGACGCTACGGGAGTGATTCCAGCAAAACTAGTGGTTGAGCGGAAGACTCGCATTCCTGGGAACGTGATGTTCGGATCACACGAGACTGAATTCGAAGAACCGGAGAATTGCGACGTCCACCTAGATCGCCTAGTCGAGTATTACTTCAGAGACAGTTTGCCAGTTCAGGATGAACAGGCTTAAGGAGAAGGCAGTGTTACGACATTACAGAACAGTCTACGTGTTTGTCGAATTGTCAGAAGAATCTCGCTCTTATGTGTGCGGCATATGTGACTGTCAACGCATCCGCGAGAGTTTTCTCGAAGCCGCCAGCCGTGCGGACTGTGTCAAGGCCATTGTTAATTACGTAGTTCACACGGGCGCTAAGACGCAATTAGGAACGTTCTGGTCTGTGAGCGGAGGTATAAATACGGCGGCAGAAGCCTTAGTTTTCAGTAAGTAGTGATATATTTTCAGTGCGGTTCGAGTTATAGTCACGATATATTACTGTGTGCGTTCAAGTGGTTATTAGTGAAGTGTTGCATTTTATAATCGGGCGGTATAGCTGTAATACAATTGTGTTTAATATTAGTGACATTTTATTGCGTGTGAACAATTTTTATTTGATTTGTTGTAAGAGACTGTGTTGTTAATTACCAACTGTTTAGCTGTGAAAATTAAAGCTGGTGATTAGTGGCTTAATTGGTGTCTTGTACTTATTTTGTTTTCCTGTTTAAGTGGAATATTCTGTTTTGATCAAGTAGACTGTCATAACTATATGTTTTACATATTATGTTAAGCAGATAATATTACTGTAGTCTGGAATAAATACATTTGAATTTAATGGTAGGAAATATACAAGATGTGAGTAGAAAATAAACCAGAAGTGTCATTTTTCTCAAGTTAAGTCTTAAATTATGATCAATTTTCCACTTTTAAATACGATTGATGGTAGTGATTCGGGTGCTGTATGTACTGTGTCCAGCTCCTGGTTGAGTATTGGATTTGGTGGCCACCAAGATATGGAAGTTTTGGAAATTCAAAAACATTTGACAACAATACAGATGACAAATGCAAGTTGAACTGTGGACTCTTTTTAAAAATAAAGTGGCAAAGACTGGTGTCCTTGATATTGCAGTAAGGAAAACCACATTTTCATGCCACAATGTAAGACATGAACAGAGTTTCAGATCTACTGACTGTCAGTGTAAGCTTATCACCAAGCTGTATGACCCAAAGTTTAGCAGTCCTAGAACTGCATCTAAGGCCATAGCAGTTAATATCCTAAATTTTTTTTGATATCAAATCTGAACTCAACAAGACAATATTGAAACTGTCATAAATGATTTATCCACCAGCAACATGGTCAAGTTGGTGCCAGTTACGTGTAGAATTTTCATTATGACAAAAGGTGTTAAAGTCAGAATTTTAGAGTTTAACAAAGTCAGTAGAGAATCTGCAGACATTTTATCAGACTATACATGTCAAACATATTGAAGAAGTATTGCTTAGAAGATGAATAACTTTGTTACTGTTCTGAAACAAAAATGCAAACTTTGGAGGGGAACAAACAAAATGCAAAACAAATGTTCATACAAAACTTGAAAAGAAGTTTGGGAAGACTATATCATACATAGGATATGCACTATATACAGTGCACAATTGTGTTCAGCAAGCAGTTAAGGGATGTTGAAATGACTGATTCTTTCATATTTATACTGTGAGAATTACAATCTCTAAAACTTCTGTGATTTTGTTGAGGTGGAATACAACAACAAAAATTTTCCATCTCACAATTACAAAGTTTCTCACTCAACTTTCAACAGAATACTTCTAAATTTTGATGGGTTAAAATCATACTTCTTACTGGAATCATTATGACTAAATGTTTCTTTAAAAAAAACTATGAACAAGGTGTGGTTATGTTTTGTACATGGTACTCCATAAATGTTCAGCATCACCGTCCCTGCGATTGAACAAAATAATATTTCAGCAATTTAGGTGGCAATAAAGTATTATTAGCTCAAATAAAATCTGATTTTGAAGAAAGAAAATATATTTACTCCCCACATGCTAAACAGAAGCTCTTAGCTTTTATTACCGATGGAGATGTTATGCAGGAAGGTTTTGAAAACATGCTGTCTGTTTCTACAAGAATGCATTTTTTATTAAGGGTGATTTGAGGGAATGGATAAGTTTTCCGGATTCCTGTTGAATTTGGAAGAAAGGTGAATAGTCATCTGTACAAAGTAAAGCTAAGTTTATAACATTATTAATTCCCAGTGCCAGCAAAAAATAATAAAGATGAACTTTTTATTTAGGTGTCTTTAGTAATTTTTGATGAGGCGCTTTAAAGAGGCTAAAAGACACTCAGGAGGAACAAAAGGAGAAAGAAATGAGGAAGATATTGTAGAAAACTGAAGGGAGATGAACTTTAATTGAAAATCTTCACTGGTTTCATACCAACCACAACACCTGCAAGATCTACATAAAAGGCCTCACTTTCTGCCTTCCAGGTATAACTGCTAAAATTGAAATAGTTTTTTCTGTACTGGAACATATGGGACTTTGAGAAAGTACAGGTGAGAGTAGACTAATTGAAAGCTTAATTGTTTCTTTAAAATTAATTCCGAACTTGATTGTAATGACTTTATAAAAAAAATGAAGGAAGATAAAACCCTTCTGATGAAAGTGCATTCTTCGGAAAAGTATGACTGGTTCAAGAAAAGTAGTGAGGTTGACTGTGATTTATACTTTCTTTGAATTTAAAATAAGTCTCTATAAAACTATTTGTTTTTGTTACAATGGAACAGTATAATAAACTTAGTGTTTTATTGTAATGATTTATATTAGTAATACTATTACAGTAAGAGTAATAAAACAATAATACATTTTTACACTGTAGAGATCATAATGTTAAGTACCTAAGAACGAAAATTTGTCAATTTGTCTGCAAAAAATGCCCCCAGGTAGGAACCTAACTGTGTATGCTGGTGTCCTTACTTTGTTCTCAGAAATATAGTCAGCCTAGTAAAATTGTTAGTAAATGTTTTACAGGTATTTTATTATTCATTCACCACTGGTGTTTTTATTTTTAGGAAACCAGAAAACGAATGTAATAACCTCTTGCACAAAGCTAACATGGTGTTAAACTGAGAGAAGCTGTATTGTTATTTGCATAAATATAAAAAGGAATAAACACAATTATATACCATACCAGTATTGGTAATATTACGCTTTTTAAAATCAATAATATTAATGGTTTTTAGAAGAAAGTATAATAAAGAGAATGAAGGTGTAAATTTATTGATAATGAAAGTAAGTTGTTAACCATAGTTTACTATGAAACTTAGGTATTAGGTTTTGCTGGCCAATGACGTTATTTTAAGACATGAAAAATTCCACTACTCAAAATTAATTAGAACTCTGTGATTTTCAAAACCCGCCAAAAATAAATGAAAACTCGATTATAACTAAACTCTTGGATTTCGTTGTCCATGACGTGTCAGTTTCTTAACTAAATATAATTATTTCACTACGACTTGGAACACAAAACTTTTTATGGGTAAAAACGTAAAAGCTTTACATTACAAGCTGAACCGGTTTTCACTTTTAAAAAGCTTCTTAAGAGGTTGTCGCTGGTAGTATTATCCATCTTGTTGTTGGCGACGAACTCGATTTTCGAAAGATCGATGTTGTGTGCATGAGGTGTGATATGTTCGAATAATGCATGTGGTTTGAATTGCGTCTGTTCGTTTAGGATGTCGTTTTTATTTGTTTTTGTGTGTTTGTAGTGGAGTGGAGTGCCTTTGTGTGTTCAATGTATCTTTGTTTGAAGCTATGTCCTGTCTGGCCTATGTAGAATTTGTTGCAATCTGAGCAATTTAGTTTGTAAACAACAGGAAGATTGAATTTGTTTTGTGTTTTGTCTGTGTGTTTTGATAGTGTGTGTTCTGTTTTGTTAGTAGTTTTGTAAGTGATTTTGTATCCTGCTTTTTTTAATTTGTGGGCTATTTTTTCAGTTTGTTTGTTGATGTATGTTAGTGTTATGAATTTGTTGTTTTCTGTCTTTGTCTGTTGTTTCTTATGTGCTTTGTGTACGAGTTTATTGACTATTGTTCTGTCGTATCCGTTGGATTCTGTTATTGACAGAACAATAGTCAATAAACTCCTACACAAAGCACAAAACAAACAACAGATAAAGACAGAAAATAACAAATTCATAACACTAACATACATCAACAAACAAACTGAAAAAATAGCCCAAAAATTCAAAAAAGCAGGATACAAAATCACTTACAAAACTACTAACAAAACAGAACACACACACTCAAAACACAGACAAAGCACACAAAAAATTCGATCTTCCTGTTGTTTACAAACTAAATTGCTCAGATTGCAACAAATTCTACATAGGCCAGACAGGACATAGCTTCAAACAAAGATACATTGAACACACAAAGGCACTCCACTCCACTACAAACAAATAAAAACGACATCCTAAACGAACAGACGCAATTCAAATCACACGCATTATTTGAACATATCACACCTCACGCACACAACATCGATCTTTCGAAAATCGAGTTCGTCGCCAACAACAAGATGGATAATACTACCAGCGGCAACCTCTGAAGAAGCTTTTATTGGGTCTTTCACTAAATCCTGCGGCCAAAGAAAACTACCGTCTCCGCGTTTGTACTTTTTTCCGTGTTCGATGTGTACTAGAACTGTTTTCTTCACAAGTAACTAATGCCAGGTTATTGAGGCTGTGTACGACAATGTAACTTAAATAAAATTTACTTTGTTAGTGTACAATAAAAGGGTGTATTTACTGGAAGTACAGATATTAGTTTCCATTTATCGCACATAATTACTGTACACAGACGATTTTTGGAGGTTGTGTCTACGTTTAACAATGTAACTTAACCTTTTAGATTTTTAAAATTAATTACATTTAACAAAAATTTCCTTTGTTAGTGTACATAAAATTATTGTATGGATAAAAGGCTGCTGTACATAACATTAAAGGCTGTATTTATTCGAAGTACCGGAATTAAAACCTACTTCCAATTTAGAACGTAGGCCTATAACCTATTTGCATATTTTATTGGGGTTTATTGGCACATATTTTATTAAAAGGGTGTATTTATTGGAAGTACAGAAATTAGTTTCCATTTATCGCACATAATTACGGTACAGAGACGATTTTGGGAGGTTGTGTCTACGTTTAATTATCTAACTTAACCTTTTAGATTTTTAAAATTAATTAGACTTAACAAACATTGCCTTACTTAGTGTACATTCAAAGGCTGTATTTATTGTATGGATAAAAGGCTGTATTTATTCGAAGTACCGGAATTAAAACCTACTTCCAATTTAGAACACAGTACAATTTAACGTAGGCCTATAACCAAACAAGTACATTAAAATCCTTTTTTCAACATAATGCAATAAAAAGCAATGTGCAGTTTCTGTTAACACCCAAATGATTAAGTATTAATAATGGGTTAGAGTGGAATTCAATGTTACTATGGTCTAAATTTAAGACAAAAAATAAACATAATCTGTGTTTATCAACACACAAGTCAATTGTTACAAAGATAAACAAAAATATGTCTAAGAGTATAACCAATTATAAGTGAGAGACCTGTTTCTAAAATGGCTTAAGTAGTGCAAAGTTTTTTTCTTGCTTTCATTTGAGCAAACTGGTCAATAACATCTGACTGATAAATTAATACTGTTAGCCAATTCATTTTCAATAGCTAAAATTGCCAAATTATTAAGCCTTTCTTGGTAGGTAGTGCTTCTCTGCCAAGTTTTCAGTGAATTCGCTAACCTGCTGAAAGATTTTTCAGGAGACGAAACTGTAACTGGAATAGTACAGAAAAGCCTATAGGCAAGACAGAAGTTCATAAATACAGCTTGAAGGTTTTTGGAGTAGGCTTAGTGGATTCTTTTCTGATTCAAACTCTGTTTTATAAATGTTATTCAAGTTCTTCAAGTGTAATATTTCTTCAAATAGATCCATTGCCAATTCCTTTTTAAACTTGCTAATGAGAACTTTTACTTTCAATTCTAATTCATCATTTTCCATGTCCGTAAAGTTCAATACTGGTGGAAACAAGCCACGAATTGAACTAATTGCAGTGAATCGTGTTTTTATGTTGCCCGTTACAAACTCTAATACGGGATACATGACTGAGGTTTTAAATTTATTTTCTTGATCTTTGTTTACTGAAAAATCACTATTGGATTGATCTGTACTTTTTTTCCACCTTTTGGGAGATTCAGGAGGAACTTTTATTAGTTCTTTTGCAATTAAGTTTGGTTCTTCAATTATGCTGTCTGGATTATCACGCAACAATTTCAATTCTGTGAGCAAATCTTCCACTAGAGTTATTTCAACATTGAGTGTGATTCCTTTGCTTTGAATAACAACATTTTTTTAGTCAATATATGAAAGCACTTTGAACCAAAAAGATGCCAACATTAAGCTCTTTGTGGAATTGAAATAATTCTTAAGCCCTAATATGATGTTGTAGGCAGAGGGAGTTAGCCTGGAAGACATCTCTTCTAAAATATATCCAACAATTTAAGTACTCCTGGGTAGTGCTTAACTATCGGTTTGACAGCTTGGATCCTCTCACTTCATCTTGTTTCAGGGAAGCTCTGCAGTGATAAAGGAATGTGCTTTTTCAAAACTTCCCAACATTTTTCACTAGGGCTGCTAGAGAAAAATGAGTAAAGACTTGCAATATGCCCGAAAAATGTCTTCACATCTGCATTGAGTTTTGCAGCATTAACACCCACATGTTTCAAGGAATGCGCCCCACATGGTAAAAATATTATGGATTCGTTCTTTTCAAGAATTCTACTTCCAATTTAGAACTCAGTACAATCTAACGTATAACCAAACAAGTACATTAAAATCCTTTTTTCAACATAATGCAATAAAAAGCAACGTGCAGTTTCTGTTAACATGCAAATGATTAAGTATTAATAATGGGTTAGAGTGGAGTTTAATAATTACAAATTTTGTGGACTTGTGGAATTAGTAACACTATGTACTAATGTGTGATTATCAGTTGAATTTCTTAATTCCTTTGATTCATTAATAAATTTTACTAATTTGTTTCTTTATGTCTATTTAATGATTTCTTATTAGTTTTTCATCTTTGTGTTTTCATTATTCATTTGTAAATTCTTGGATTTTGTTGTCCATGATATGTCCATTGATTAACTAATTATCATTAAAACACACAGAGGACTGATCTTCTTTTGCAAGATCACAAGTATGTTTCAAGACCATTTGCAGGTCAGGCATTGTTCTGTCTGTTCACTTTCTGAAAGTGGTTGAGGAGCAAGGGGGAAGATGTCTCCATTAAAACACACACACACACACTAGCACGCACACAATTCCTTTTTTTCTGTATTTAATTTGAATTCTGTATTAGAACAAATGTTTTCATAGTTTACAAGTTTTTTTTTTAATTTCTTGGATCAAACAATGTACACTGTTTGATTTGTTCTTGTATTTCATACTTCCAGCAGTTTTACATGATACATTCCTAGCACGAATAAGAAAAGTTTAAATCTGCTGATGATCTAAAGGAGTGATAGTTATTTGCAGACTGACAGGGTTATAAAATAATTCTGAAAGAATTGTTGCTTTTACAATACCATCCTTTATCGACTGACTACTCAAATCTGCCAGTTTTTCACAGAAACTGAAGTTTGATGATTAGATCCATCATGATGACCTATTGATGCTCCAAACATTTCAAGGATTCTCCTAACCTTAAAAAACTGGACTGGCCTCATTGATTGACATGATTAATGTTACATTTACTTTGGGATACTTCCAAACATAATACAGTTTAAAATAAACAAAAAAATTGTATGCCTGTCTAATTTTTCCAGAACTGTATACACATAATTTGATCTGGATAGAACATGTATTAAACAATAATACTATTTGATGCAAATAATTAAAATATCGGTGTGGAGAACCATACATGACTTCCATGTTTTAAGATTTATATTTAAAATCGTTTTAGAAATGAAATATTTCTACAGAAACTACTTCTATCTTCAGCCTCAACCACAGAATTGTGGTCACTAACATATACCACCTCACGTTAGCGTACTTGATTTTCACTGATGATGGCAGTTGATGGCACTTCCGAAATGTCTGGTTTTGCAGAAAACATTGGACCACGGCCAAACAGCCTGGAAAGGAATTTTATCAACAAACTACTTCATTATTGCTGATAACGTAGTACACATAAAATGTTATCCCCTCCCTTTCACCTATCATTTTAATTTATAGAACATTATCCCCTCCCTCTTCAACTTCCCCCTACCCCTTTTCATTTATAGATATTTCATCTACCTTTCTACAGTGGATTATTATGACCTTTTCAGGATACTTTATTTATCAAAATTAAGTACTTTACTCTTGTTAAAACATAAAACGTTGCAGGTAAACTACCCCTTCTCCTTAACCGATCTTCACCAAAATCAACAGACCTTGAGTCCTTTACAATATGCAAAAAATTATTTGAATTTGTGGCAGTTATCATTCGCCATAGACAAAATTCTACACACAGACATCTTTCAAAAAATGACTTCTTTATGTTTTGAGAGTAGTACAATCAGAATCAGCCCTTATCTCGAACACGATTTTTTTCGCCATCCATTTCCTTATGGAACATGGAAGTAAAAACAATATCCTTTTTTTTATAATATGTATTACACATGTTTTCTAACACGGGACACTAATTATTAGATAAAATGTTTACCTTCATTTAAGCCAGCTTCCACTCACTGTGCACTGTACTTTCTCGGAGGCCATAACATGTTCTTTTTAACATTGCCGAACATAAATTGATGTTGAATTAAAAATAAAATAAAGGATTAGCACCTGAAGTTTGCAACGTGCAAGTTGAAGAATCTATTTAATTATTGCACTTAACTTGATATAAGTACTGATTACATTTCAGGATTATTATTTTCAGAAATAATGTATGTAAACCAGATTTCCCCATATAAAGTTAATTAAAATTCTTTAACGCATAGCATTCCAGGCCTTTATGGTAGTAGATTTGTATTACTAAATTTGAATTTACACAAATAATTCTGTTTGATTAACCAGAGTTACACACACAAACTAAATGCTGAGTGTCCTCCTAGTGTATAAATTCAGCTGAAACACTATTCCAAAAACTCATACCTTCTTGAACATTACAAATAAATAAATTCATTTATTATCGGTGACATAGTTTACCTTGCACATAATTATCGAATTTATTTTTTATAGTGCTTACCATAATTATGGTGTAATGCATATGAATCACTTCTCTTTGTAGGGTCCAGAGTTCTTTCACCGAAACTAGAGACTGAGTTGGGTATTGAAATAATGCTTTTACACAACAGTATTGGTGTTTTAAAACTTTGTTTAATGATCTTGACTGGTTTCTTTCACATTTATGAACATTGCAATTATTGTGGTTGGTAACAACAACAAAAATGGCGTCTGGTTTTACTTTCGCTTACTACCATTTATCAATCTAATTCTCTAACCATAATTTTCTTTCAATTTACTTCAGAAACTAACTGGAAATTGCTTTAGACTTTCTATTTTATACTGCAGTATTTGGCTTCTACACGTGATTATTAGTAATATATGAAAAAGAATACCAACACAAACCAACGCCTCATGGCGTCTTGCCTGTTTAATAGCCGGCTTTCCGTTTACTCACACACACACACTCATTTTTGCCCCAAAAATAGATACATTTTAATTGAATTTACTTGTACATTGTTGAGCTCAAATTTCTTTATTGTAATTAATTGAGGGAATGTGCACTTTCCTGTATTTGAAGTGGCGTTGTTCCTCCAGACATGTCCTCTTCGCCGGCCTGTGTTTTCCGAAAGTTTTACTGCATACTGGCTATATTTTTATGGTCACACACTGAATTTACATTTGTTTTACATTTTATAGTTCACTGATTACTGTTATTGTTACATTTTTGTTTAATTTTCACTTTTGCCAGCGATTAACGACCAGCACTTTTTACTATGTGTTGACTCTCTGAAAGTCTGATGTGCAATGGGATGGATAACTGGTTCCGTTTCTGTATGTGTGTGTGTCATGTCGTCAGCATTCTATTGTTTCAGTAGCCAACGCCCGGGTTTATGCGTCATTGTTGTCACGTCATTCAAAATTTTTAATGATGCCTCGCATTGTTGACCAATGAAAAATTATATTAAGAGTCTGTGTTCACTCCGGCAACCATTGACTGCGTTCTATTCCTCACGTATGCCCTTGGCCTTGGAACCGTCCTGCTCTGTTGAATCTGTGTTGTTTTGTTAATACTTGGGGAAAGTTGCTCTAAACATAATTTATATATGAAATACAATACAAAATACAATAATTTTCCCTGACTACCAAATTTATGGAAACAGGTCTTTTGTCCTGTTATAAAACCCCCTCAATGAAAGGTTTTATGCCGAAGCATAAAAACTTTCATTGACCCATTCACCTTTCCTAAAGGGATCAGCCCAGATATGTTGCCACAACCCCCTGTAGTGTTACTATAAAAAAATACAATTACTTACCTTGGTCCAATGATGATGATCATACCATCTGACCTTACTGGACTTCTCAGGAGAGATCCCAACACCATAAGGCCATTAGGCACTTAACGCTCCTGCTGTGACGCATAGGCCAGCTCAGGACCGCTGTCACAACACCACCAAACTCTGAAACATGAAATACAAAATTTTAAAATAGTGGCCTTATCTATTTCCATATCCACAACTGATATGTCTCCCCTTAGATGCATTGGTTTGTGTTTCGAGGCGTTGGTTTGTTTAACTTAAAAATTCTTTTATAATAAAACAAACAAGATTTAAGACAGAAAATCCACTTCTCTTTCAACACTCCTACATTTATCAAGATTTCCTGACTCCAGTCAATATTATTTATCCTCTTTACCATAAGAAAACATATCCTTATCCTAAACATAATACATAAAACAATTTTCTAATTTTCAAAAGTAACAACGACTAATCATCTCCATTACATAAACACAAAAATATAACTATTATGGCAAACACTTCCGATATTTTAAATTTTCTTTACTCAACTTTCTTTATTCTTATATTTCTTTGCAACAGAATCAAACTATATTTTGTTCAAAACCATTTCTAACCTTATCTATTCAACATGTTAACATCTGTTACCGTCGCTACTAATAACAATAAAACATAATAAAACATGGAACATCAAACATTAACATTGTTACATTTACATTACATAATTCACACTTAAATAACTTGTATAAAATTTGATAAGACATTACGGCTTCAACTTTCTATTAACTCTTTACAATTCTTTTATATCACCTTTTCAACTATGAATTTTCTTTTTCTAATCTTTTCATCCATCCTTATCTAGTTTGGGTGACTCTCTATTATTCACTATTATCTGCATCTCATTTTAGCATTTATCTATCTAACCTTACTACCCCCTCTTTTCCTACTAACAACCACTGCTACCAACCATTAACATATTATGACACCAATATCTCTCAATTATAAACCCCTTCAGTAATCCCATTTAAATCCTTTGGCACCACTCGTCTTTGTACTAGGATGTGTGTTCCCTACCTGGCCATACACATACCTAACCATTTGCCCTCCACCAAATATCGGCAAACACTCTAACCCCAATTGCTCCGCATGCCACAACGCCGCATGCTGGTCTCTTGCCACGTCGCACGCTGATCACTCCTTACACCACTACCCTTACTACAAAATATCATCATCAACAAATATATTTACCATTCACATTACTCACCTCTCTACATATAATCACTAACTACTGTGTCCCTAAAATATCTAACACTCTCTTTGTGTATTATCTGTATCTCAACTTCTCATTTTCTCTAACTCCCATTAACTCTGCTTAACTAACTCAAATGCCTTTATTTATCATTATCACTCAACCTCTTTACAACATTTCGCTTTAATATAACACTAGAAAATTCATCCCTCACCTACTAATAACAATACATCTCAATATCCAACTATATTACATGCTTAATCCTTTATTATCCATTAGAATATAAATCTCATAACATCATTTAACTTCACTATCACAATTAATTATTCTTCAATTATTAAGTATTATTAAAGCCATTACTATTACCTACATGGTTTACATAAAAAAAATACATAAAATACACAACATCAAGAATATACAAATACATTTGACATCAACACACAAAAATATACAATCCAAATTATCATTTAATCATTTACCAAAATCAGTTCATAAACAGTCCATCTGGAAACCACACTATCACATAATTAAATGTTCATTAACACAATAAAATATCTACCCTCCATCGTCAAACAATAATCTTATCTTCAGTCTGTACAATTTATTTTTTATTAAATACATTATATTAACATCATTAACATAATACATATTTAAATTCTTATATTTTATAAAACCAGCATAATTAATAGGGTTATTCCCTATCAATTCATCATATAACTTGTCACGATTTGTTATTGTCCTGTCACCTCCAGTATAATTAGTCACCACTAGGTATGTTATAAAGTCATTATTTTCATTATCATCTTCTCCTACTGCTATATCAGCTTCCACCCAAGGTAAGTGCTTATTTTTATTATACATCATCTCTACTCCTAACCTTTCCCTAAATTCTTCATACTTTCTACTTATCTTAAAAATCGCTATTTCTCTCTTTCTCTCACAATATTTCTCACAACACACCACGCTACACTCTCTCTCTCTCAATATTTGCAGGGGATACTAATTCACAACTACTACACCACTTGTGAAGTGCACAAAAAAAAACCAGGGACAACTTTATTTGTAGACCTATCGTCTCCCAAATATACATTGAAGGCACTCTCGTCCTTCCTCAACACATGTGAAGTTTTTACTTCACCCCCTACTCCATCATTAAAGGAAAAATTTACCCCCTGCAATCCCCCTACAATTATACTTTCTTTACACACTCTCTTTAACCCTTCAACACACACTATCATTCCCTCATTATCATATTTTATTCACATTAAACTCTCATTACCACTACCAATGTTCACATAATCATTTTCTAATACCATATTTTTATTTATTTTATCATAATTCTTACCACTGCTTACCTTGTCTCTATTTATGTTCAAATTGTCTATTACTTTACTCTTAGAATTGTCATCTACTTTATTCATTTTCATGTTTAATTCCTCAAAATGTTTATCAAAATTATCATTTCGTTCTTTCAAAAGCGTTTCACCTGAAGCTTTTTAAAAGTGAAACCCGGTTCAGGTTGTAAGGTAAAGCTTTTACGTTTTTACCCATAAAACGTTTTGGGGTCTTTCACTATAGCCTGCGGCCAAAGATAACTTCCGTCTCCGCATTTGAATTTTTTTCCGTGTTCGATGTGTACTAGAACAGTTTTCTTCACAAGTAACTAATGCCAGATTATGGAGGTTATGTACGACAATGTAACTTAAATAAAATTTACTTTGTTAGTGTACAATAAAAGGGTGTATTTACTGGAAGTACAGAAATTATTTTCCATTTATCACACATAATTACGGTACACAGACGATTTTTGGAGGTTGTGTCTACGTTTAACAATGCAACTTAACCTTTTAGATTTTTAAAATTAATTAGATTTAACAAAAATTTCCTTTGTTAGTGTACATTAAATTATTGTATGGATACAAGGCTGCTGTACATAACATTAAAGGCTGTATTTATTCGAAGTACCGTAAGTAAAACCTACTTCCAATTTAGAACGTAGACCTATAACCTATTTGCATATTTTCTTGGGGTTTATTGGCACATATTTTATTAAAACGGTGTATTTATTGGAAGTACAGAAATTAGTTTCCATTTATCGCACACAGACGATTTTTGGAGGTTGTGTCTACGTTTAACAATGTAACTTAACCTTTTAGATTTTTAAAATTAATTAGATTTAACAAAAATTTCCTTTGTTAGTGTACATTCAAAGGTTGTATTTATTGTATGGGTAAAAGGCTGTCTATACATTAAAGGCTGTATTTATTCGAATTAAAACCTATCGGTACTTCCAATTTAGAACGTATAACCTAGTAGGCTACGTTATTCGTACATATTTTATTGGAGTTTATTGGTACATATTTTATTAAAGGGTGTATTTATTGGAAGTACAGAAATTAATTTCCATTTATCGCACATAATTATGGTACAGAGACGATTTTGGGAGGTTGTGTCAACGTTTAATTATCTCACTTAGATAAGTTAGATAGTAGGCTTCGTTATTGGTGCATATTTTATTGGGGTTTATTGGCACATATTTTATTAAAAGGGTGTATTTATTGGAAGTACAGAAATTAGTTTCCATTTATCGCACATAATTACGGTACAGAGACGATTTTGGGAGGTTGTGTCTACGTTTAATTATCTAACTTAACCTTTTAGATTTTTAAAATTAATTAGACTTGTAGGGATGTGCATGGCAAAACTACTTGTAGGGGTGTGCACCCACTTTATAATCATATTTTTGGTAACACTGAGAACTTTAAGCCTTCTTTTATGTTTAAACAAATTATATATACACTTAGTTATAGAAAAGCAAAAAGCAAATATGTAATTCAAAAGACTAATTTGCTCTAATAAACACACGCTGAAGTTAAAAACAAAAGAGTTTTTACTTGCCTAACTAATCATTAGTTACTAATGTGACAGTTGGAGCTGCTTTTTCTGCAAAAGCTGGGGTATGTTGGATTCAAGAGTGGTTAAATTAAGTCATAAATTTGAGTGTGCGTCAAGTCTATTTCTGTGCTTGCTTTTCACTTGAGATGAAAATCCCATTTCACTCAAGAATGAGGTGATTAATGGGATGAGCAACTCCGAAAGTTCAGGATATTCATCTCTTAAAGATATCCAGAACTTTGTTAAGTCAGAATCTAAAAGTTTATGGATTTTGTTGTCCATGACATGTCTCATATTATCACTAACTATACAAAATAATTTACTAAAAATTTAGTTTTAATCCCAGCATCACAGATGATAGCACAGAATTGCTCATTTAGTTTTACTGAGAACATGTTAGAACTTTCAAAATACAAGAATGGGTCTTGAATCCAATTGAATTCACTGTATCCCTCTGGGAAGCAACTTTCAATCTGGTTATAGAGAGTTAAACATCAGAGCTGGTAAAAAGCAATGGTAGAGCATGAATAACAAAAATGTACAGTTTAGACTATCTACAAAACAGGTTGAATTTAATTGTTAAAATGATATATCTTAGTTATTTACATGTAGTAGGTTTTTAAGACACAGTAAATAAATTTCCGAACCTGACTTTGCAACCCTCCAAATGCCCTCTCGGGACCCAGCAGTGGCTCATGCCCAATAGGTTAAGAAATGCTGAACTAAAGGCATGTTTGTGGAGTGAAACATAAAAGATAACCCAGACTTCTAAAATGCTCTTAGTCAAATGGGATTTTCAGGAGTAACAACACACTATTTGGTTAACAAGCACATTTTACTAATATTGTAATACCAAGTCAATTAGATAGCTTAAATGTGTAGTACTCTATGTGATGCTGATCACATACTGTTAATCAGCAGCACTGCAGAATATTCTAGAGCCACACTCTTGGCATTCATCTGGAACTTTCTCACATTAGCCTGATAATTAGGATGTTGCCACCAGCTGAGTTTTAGAAAGTTGGTGTAGTAGGTTGTGCATTCATATAGGATGATATTAGACAGCAGTTTTTAATGAAAGTGACAAATGATCAATTGTTTATTTGTGTTGTAAACTATTGTGATTTTTTTATTACTGTTTGTAGGCTATACAGTGTGTCCTGGATAATTATATAAAGAGAACTGTTGTAATATAAGCATGTTTGTTTTAGCAACTGAGAGTATCTGGTATTCAATAATTCATTCCACTGTTTTAAGTTCATAATTCTTGTCACTGGTTGTAAGAATATTATTTTCATTAATTTTCTAATTCTATGAAGTCTTCAGTAGTTTTACCACGATGAGACTCAACTTTATCACTGAAGATGCCACATCACTGAATGAGCAAAACTTTTCGTTAATAATCTCAACAAAGCATGATTATTAGCTGAAAAAAAGTTTTAGTATTAAAAGTTTTGATCACGCAAATCTATAAGGGATACTAAAAAGAAATAACATAATAATTGTATTGGACATAAAGTTATGTCCACAAAACAGATTTTGTTTGAAATAAATAAAACTCAATTTGACACAAATATTAATTTTATGAATACTTGTTTGGCACATATTACAGAAGGTTACACCATTAAATGAGTTTGCCTAAGTATAAAATTCTTGTCAGATGAAAAACGTGTACAGTCAGAATACTATTTGTTATGTACAATACAAATGATTCACTATGGGTAGCAGTGACACATAAACACTAGACATTGACACTGAATTGTACTTGTTTTGAATGATTCATTGTGTGCTACCTGACCAGAGTACAGGTATTAACCAAGAGATGTTTAGTATACTGCTGTGTAACTGCTACAATGATGAATTATAAGTAGTACTTTTTGTTTTGGTCATCAACCTTGGAAAGGCTAATAGAAACTTCGTATACATACTTCCAGCAGTTTTACATGATACATTCCTATCACAAATAAGAAAAGTTTAAATCTGCTGATGATCTAAAGGAGTGATAGTTATTTGCAGACTGACAGGGTTATAAAATAATTCTGAAAGAATTGTTGCTTTTACAATACCATCCTTTATCAACTGACTACTCAAATCTGCCAGTTTTTCACAGAAACTGAAGTTTGATGATTTGATCCATCATGACCTAGTGATGCTCCAAACATTTCAAGGATTCTCCTAGCCTTAAAAAACTGGACTGGCCTCATTGATTGACATGATTAATGTTAAATTTACTTTGGGATACTTCCAAACGTAATACAGTTTAAAATAAACAAAAAAAATTTTATTTCTAATTTTTCCAGAACTGTATACACATAATTTGATCTGGATAGAACGTGTATTAAACAATAATACTATTTGATGCAAATAATGAAAATATCCGTGTGGAGAACTATACATGACTTCCATGTTTTAAGATTTATATATAAAATCGTTTTAGAAATGAAATATTTCTACAGAAACTACTATCTTCAGCCTCAACCACAGAAAACACACACACACACAATTCCTTTTGTCTTTATTTAATTTGAATTCAGAGTATTGGCACATATTTTATTAAAATGGTGTATTTATTGGAAGTACAGAAATTATTTTCCATTTATTGCACATAATTACGGTACACAGACGATTTTTGGAGGTTGTGTCTACGTTTAACAATGTAACTTAACCTTTTAGATTTTTAAAATTAATTAGATTTAACAAAAATTTCCTTTGTTAGTGTATATTCAAAGGCTGTATTTATTTTATGGATAAAAGGCTGTATATAACATTAAAGGTTGTATTTATTCGAAGTACCAGAATTTACTTCCAATTTATAACCTAGTACAATCTAACGTATAACCAAACAAGTACATTAAAATCCTTTTTTCAATTTCAAGAGGAGTGTCATTTTTTTAGTTTCAAAGGATAAAGAAAACACTTGTTTACAATTACTTCTAAGATGCCAAGGGTAATTGTAAATTTGGGTACCCGTAAATTGAATTTTAGAGCTGTGTTTATTATTTATATTTAAACAATTTTTTGTATGCAACATAATAACAAAAGGTTGAAATATTTGCAGTTATTTCAATTATAAAACGTATACACAATTTTTAATCAATCAAAATGTTTCAATCCATTTTCCGTTTACAATTACCCCACCTAACCGCAAATGTATGGTGTGTCGCTATCTTCAGTTAGCACTTTTAATTTTAATTGCTATGAAAATAAATTGAAATAACATGTATGAAAAAGAAACGTTAATTTTAGTAGACTTTAAATGACTTAATACAGGGAGTCTTTAAATTTGTTTTAAAGTTTTTTCCTTAAGCTCTTTAACTTTGCTTAGAATAGCCAAAGACACCACATGGTCTTTTATTTTACATTACACTTTACACCACATGGTAAAATTGTGTTGTTACAATGGCTGACGCGCGAATAGATGTGAGGCTTGTTCGCATGTTTCGTTACATTTTTAATCAGTGTTGTGTTGTGAGTTTGACATTCATTTAATTAAAGAATGATTAGCTACGATGAACTGTTGAGTGTTATTAGTACAGAAGAGGATGCGATTTCTTTTCTTCAAGAAAAAAGTTTGGTTCACAATCCTCGTAAATGTGAACAAGGACACGACATGGTTTTGGCCCTTGGGCAACAACAGCGTTGGTGTTGCAATAAAAGGACTTGCCGTGAGTATTAGGTAGTTCGCAATGGCACATTTTTACGGGGTCCAGATTACCGCTGAGAACAATAATAAAATTTATTTATTTGTGGTGTGAAGGTCGTAGTAGTGTTAAAAACAGTAAAAAACAACTGGAAATCGGCGTCAACACACACACAGAGTGGACGGCTTTCTTAAGATATATCTGTACCGTAGATGTCACGAGAAAACCAAAGAAAATTGGAGGACCGAATTTAACAGTTGAAATTGACGAGAGTGTGTTTGCCAAGAGAAAAAATAATGTTGGCCGAGTGTATCCACAACAATGGGTATTCGGTGGATACTGCCGAGAAACGAAGGAATGCTTTCTGTGTAGTGTGGAAGATAGATCAGCCGCTACCCTCCTACCTCTCATAGTTCCAAATATTGAACCAGGGTCTACTATAATGTCAGATGAGTGGTGTTCGTACCGTCAAATTGTTAATTTGCCACAACAGTACAGTCATTTGACTGTAAACCATAGTTATAACTTTGTGGATCCTGAAACTGGTGCGCATACTCAAGGCGTCGAAAGCATGTGGCGGTCCTGTAAATGGCGAAACATGATTGAATGTAGTACGAGAAGGGAACGCTTAAATTCCTATTTAAGTGAGTTCATGTGGCGTACAAGAAATAGAAATGAGGATTTGTTCCAGAAAATGCTGGAAACCATCAACAAATATGAGGCCCCTTTTTACTACCAAATATGATTTTGTTAAGTATTATCAATTTTGGTAAGTATGTTCTATTTAGAATACGTTTTCATAATGACATTGATTTTGAAATCACATGGTTAGTTTAATTATTCATTGCTCAAGCTTAATCCAATACCATTTTCAAGGATTTTAAGTATTCTGTAAAAGTATTTTGTTTCCTTATTGAACACAGTACATGACACATTAAAAGTATTCAGTACTTAAAAGTAGGTTAGGTTACATTATTTAATCTAAACAACTTCACAGCAGCTGTAACAAAGTTAATTATAAAATAATAATCATTTTGTATATTTTCTTTTACAAGTGGATATTAAGCCAAAAAGCTGATATCATATAAAGTGTAATAATCATGTTCAGTGTATTATTATTTTTAATATCATAGGTTACAGATTAAACTAACCTTATACTCACGAGGTATAATTGTACTGATTTCACCTGTAAAAGAATGGTTGGCTGAAAATAAGACACAATTGTAACACATATCAGAACCTGTGTGTGTGTGTGTGTGTGTGTGTGTGTTTTGGTGGACGGGTCAATAATCTGTAAACCCTTTAATATTGGTCTCCTAGAATGTTGACTGATTAAACAAAATAATTGATTAATGTTCATATGTCAGTACTTTGTGTGTCCGGTGATGTAGGCCTAATTTATTTTTCTTTGCAGGCACAAGAAAAGGGTAGAAACATTTAGGCCTACATCATCGTTACGCAGGCTGAGGAACTGAAACTTCCAGCACTATATTCAGGTTTGTAATTTACACAGTGAAACCAGTCAAAACAAAGTATTAAAATCCTTTGAAAATATTAAAAGCAGGCACATTACATCATACATACACAGTATCATCATTGTATGGTGTTCTATTGTGTGACAGGTCCCAGATATTACCAATCATCTCCATTCATATGTATTTGCCTTGAACTTTTGAGCTTTCATCTCTACATAAGATACTCCACTTTGCATTTCGTACACAAGCTCATCTTCTCTCCCTTCATGGTTCTTTCAAAAACTGGTGTTAATTGTTCATTTTCTCTCAGGATTAAATATACTTATACTTAATATTCAATACTTAAAAGTTGGTTAGGTTACATTATTTCATCTAAACAACTTCACAGCAGCTGTAACAAAGTTATTTATAAAATAATTATCTGCTGTAATTTTTTCTTTACAAGTGGATATTAAACAAAAAACCGATATCATATTCTTATACCATAAGAAGTAATATAATCACGTTATGTTCATGATGAGTTCTATTTCTTGTGTATAGTGTGTTTCAGTGTTTGCATTAAAAAACATTTTTAAATCAGTGTTGAACACCTGCCAAGTAGTGTGCGTGATATTTTCCAACAAATTCGTATACTGTATGAGAGTAGACTATTGATGTATACTACTTTACATGTCAGAAGTATAACGATATATTTACAAATTACTTTATTCTATATTCTTATGTTATTTCTTGGATTTCGTTGTCCATGACGTGTCCGTTACTTAACTAAATATCACTATTACATTAACGACTCGGAACACTATTTTTTTATAAGTAAAAGCGTAAAGTTTTACCTTACAGCCTGAACCGGTTTTCTCCTTTAAAAGGCTTCTTCAGAGGCTGCTGCTAGTAGCGCTGTCCGTCTTGTTGTGGGTGATGGAATCGAATTTCAAAAGATCAATGCTGTGTGTGTGGGGTGAGATATGTTCGAATAATGCGTGCGATTTGAATTGTGTCTGTTCGTTTAGGATGTGGTTTTTATTTGTTTTTGTGTGTTTGTATATTTCCAGTTGTTCTAGAGTGTCTAGTTTTCGGCCTTTTGTGTGTACATGTAGAATGTTCATGTTATTGTCGATGTTTTTATATGTGTGGTTTGCTTCAATGAGGTGGTTTGCAAAGGTGGATTCTGTAGTGGAGTGGAGTGCCTTTGTGTGTTCAATGGATCTCTGTTTGAAGCTACGTCCTGTCTGGCCTATATAGAATTTATTGCAATTTGAGCAATTTAGCTTGTAAACACCGGGTAGATCGAATTTGTTTTGTGCTTTGTGTGTGTGTTTTGATAGTGTGTGTTCTGTTTTGTTAGTAGTTTTGTAAGCGATTCTGTATCCTGCTTTTTTAAATTTGTGGGCTATTTTTTCAATTTGTTTGTTGATGTATGTTAGTGTTATGAATTTGTTGTTTTCTGTCTTTGTCTGTTGTTTGTTTTGTGTAGGAGTTTACTGACTATTGTTCTGTCATATCCATTAGATTCTGCTAGACATTTTATCGTATTTAGTTCGTCTTTGTAGTCTATTTCATCTAAGGGGATGTTGTTAAGTCTATGTATCATGGTACTGAAGGCAGCTAGTTTGTAACATTCTGTAACAATGACATTCAGTATTTACTCCCACTGAAGAAGAGGCACATCACCTTGAAACGTATGGGAAAGTGATAACCAAAGTAAGTTCATATGTGAAAGTTTATATATATAATAATAAGAGTAAAGTACTTAATTTAGATATAAAGTATCCTGATAAGAAGATCTTAATAATCCACTGTAGAAACGTAGATGAAATATCTATAAATGAAGAGGCTAGTTGAACGGGGTGGGGGTAATTTTCTATAAATGAAAATTATAGTTGAAGGGGGAGGGGATAATTTTTATATGTGTACTACGTTATCGGCAACAAAGTAGTAGTTTGTTGTTAAAATTCCTTCCCGGGCTATTTGGCCGTAGTCCAATGTTTTCTGCAAAACCAGACGTTTCCGCAGTGCCGTCGACTGCCATCATCAGTGAAAATCGAGTGCGATAACGTGTGGTGGTATACATTAGTGACTACAGTACTGTGGTTAAGGCTGAAGCAATAAGTGGAAAGAAGTAGTTTCTATGGAAACATTTCATTTCGTAAATGATTTTAAATATAAATCTTAGAACATGGAAGTCACGTATGGTTCTCCATACCGATATTTGGTTAAGTGACCAAAATACCAGGTAAAGTGGTAAGTAAACAGCCATTCCAATCTCCTCAGCCTACACATAGATATATATTATTGCCTGTCTTCTTTATTTACAGTGTGGAACAGTAGATCATGTTACAGTATACTGAATTTAGTACTGGGTTGAGGCACAGATACTTCTTAAATAATACGTCTACTCTACATGAGTGTTGTGGTTGGTTAGGTAATGATAGTAAATTATTGTGTGTAATGATAGTACATTGGGTTTGACGTTTCTTTACAAACCCAATTGACTCTGTAGTGCTCAATTCTACGTCTTTTGACCTCACTGTAACTGTTTATTCTCCGTTTCTTCCAGCAATTGTTCTTGTAACCTGTCTTATATGTTACTGTACTAATTTTTAAAATAAACACATGTATCTTTTAGCATAAGCTATTAACCGTAGTGCATACTCATTCTTTATCTAAAAAGTGGTAGATATGTAATACTAACCTATTAAAACTGTGTATTTAATAATACTAACTTATTAACCATAATGCATGTTCCTTCTTTATCTAGAAAATGTTAGACGTTGAATATTGTTTTTACAGAAACACCAGCTAGCCACAGGTAGTCGTGAGTGGTAAGAAGGTGACTCTATACGCTTCTCGATACATCACCTGGAAAGATATTCTGGACCTCTGCGGACCTCCACATGTACTCACTTAAATAGGAATCTAAGCGTTCCCTTCTCGTACTACATTCAATCATGTTTCGGTGTTTACAGGACCGCCACATGCTTTCTACGCCTTGTGTATGCACTCCCGTTTCAGGATCCACAAAGTTATAACTATGGTTTACAGTCAAATGACTGTACTGTTGTGGCAAATTAACAACTTGACGGTACGAACGCCACTCATCTGACATTATAGTAGACCCTGGTTTAGTATTTGCCACTATGAGAGGTAGGAGGGTAGCTGCTGATCTATCTTCCACACTACACAAAAAGCATTCCTTCATTTCTCTGCAGTATCCATCGAATACCCATTGTTGTGGATACACCCGGCCAACATTATTTTTTCTCTTGGCAAACACACTCTCGTCAATTTCAACTGTTAAATTCGGTCCTCCAATTTTCCGTGGGTTTCTCATGGCGTTACGGCACAGATATATCTTAAGTAAGCCGTCCACTCTGTGTGTGTGTTGACGCTGATTTCCAGTTGATTTTTACTGTTTTTCACACTACTATGCCCTTCACACCAGAAATAAATAAATTTTATTATTTTTCCCAGTGGTAATTTGGACCCCTGTAAAAATATGCCCTTGCGAACTACCTTATACTCACGGCAAGTCGTCTTATTGCAACACCAACGCTGTTGCTGCCCAAGGGCTAATATCATGTCGTGTCCTTGTTCACATTGACGAGGATTGTGAACCAAACCATTTTCTTGAAGAAAAGAAACTGCAGCATCCTGTAACGGTCCAAATTTGTGGGTATTTTTATTTATTGCATTTTCGGGGATTTATAAAAAATATGTGTAAATTTTATTTCAACGGTGACCAGAACACGTGGTGAATAGAACAGTGTTGTAACGAAGCGGCAACGCAATATCACATTGTGCAATCGGTAGAAGAATTTACCAAGCCTCATTTCCAAGAACTTTGTTTGTGTGTGACAGCGTGCCCATACGCATTATACATCCAGGGGCGCGGGGTGACACTACTTGTGAAGCTCAAGATGGCTAAAAAGCAGTTTTTGGTCGCCTTAGTCTGTCTAGGTGACGGATATGAAAATTAAGTCACGCCCATCTCGTGACGTTAGCCAGTGCCTAACCGATATCCGAATACAACTAACACAACACCTACAGCATGAGCTAAATGGGAAGAAACTACGACGAACAACCATGAGGCTTTGACTTCCAGCTAAAACGACGAAATTGAGTTGGCCGCGAAAGAGAGACGCATCGTCCCAGTTCGTCACCGATTGTGTCGACGCAGACACAGAGCCAAGTAGGCTCTGCAAAATTTATAAGTTTTAATCTCAAGAGTAAAGTCAAATTAACTAACATGTGTTAGTGGTAGTAGTGAACATGTGAGAAATACCAAATCAGTTTTATTCGATGGCGACGCAATTGTTTACGAAATAAAACGAGCTCGAATGGTCACCGCGTGCCGGCTGGGGGGTATTCTTTTAAAATGTTAAGGGCTATGTAATTCTGTGTGGTTGTGAGTGTGAAAAATTGCAGGCTGGGCTGTATATATTAATGTGTGATAATTAAGGTAAGACAATAGAATAAGTTAACATGTAACAATAACCAAGAGGAGAAATTATATAATGTAAGTTAATCTGCACAAACATGAACAACAATTTTGGATAAAATTTTAAATGATTCTAAAGAATTAAAATATCAATTCTCTTCATTTAAAAATGAGTCGAGTCACTTATTTCACTAACCTATAAAACACGTTTGTATCTTACGTTCGTACGAGAAGAATCCTGGACCCAGATAGACGAAACTTTGCAGGTAGGTGGAAGTAAAATTTATGTATTTTATATGTTGTTCAAGAGAAATAACATCTCAATGGCTTCCGATACAGGGACAGTTTTGATGAATTAAAAAATTAAGTAAAAACCGCACCTACAAAACAGATACAAACGTGTGTTTGAGGTTAGCGTAATAAAATAAAAGTGCGTTATTCACGCAAAAATTGGTTATACAGTACATTATATATTGATTATATTATATTTACGCACAAGTATCAAGTATAAAATAAGAAATGGCAGATAACAATGAAGTCAGCTTCTCTGACAGTCAGACCGACTCCGGTATTCAAACAGAAGCAATGTCGATAGATGAGCAGAATGTAGAAGTATCTGTAATTAGTACGCCGGGAGCGATCTCAACTCCCGTAATGAATAAAACAAAAGAGAAAAAATTGTCATTAGATGACCTATTGGATTTTATGAAAGTCAATTTTGATAAACAAAATAAACGCTTTGATAGCAACGAGATAACTTTGAATGAGATGAAAAGTGATTTTAACAGTAAATTAGATGAACAGAGAATAAAATGCGAACAGCAGAATATTAAAAATGATATTATTTTTAATGAAATTAAAGAACAGAACACTCAGTTTCAGCAGAGTATTAGTGTAAAATTTGATGAGTTAATAAATGATATACAAGAAAAGAATAAATGTTTAGAAAATACCAATGAAATAATAAGAAATAATTTGAATAAACTAGAACAGAGTAAGAGTAATACAAATGAAAATTGTAATGGCAATGTTGTATTCGATAAAGAGTTAACAAATGATGACGATGATGTTGAAAATAATGAAAATAATATTGAGAATAGTGATGTAATCGAAAATGTAGTATCTGAGAGTACTGTTGAAGTTGTGGAATGTGATAATGAAATGTTAATGTGTGTTTATGAGTTAGAGAGAGGGTGGAAAGATAATATAGTGGTAGAATGGGGGCAGAGGGTAAATTTTCCCCTTATTTTTTCTGAACCAGAGTGTTCACAAGTATTGTTTAAGAAGGGCAAGAGTCCCGTGTTAGTAGAAGATTTGAGTTGTGTATTTTTGTTGAATAATTTTGTACCCTCTGTCTGGAATAATATTGAGAGTGTGATATGGTATTATGATGAGAGAGATTTAAATAGAGAATTGTATGTCGATAAAGAGACAGAACTGTATGAATTAAATAGAGATTATGATGAATGGAAAGTAAGGTTAGAAGTGTATTTAAATAAGAATGATTTGATTTATAATAAAAAAGTAACTAACCCGATAATGAAGATATTTACTGACGGAGACTTAACAAAAATACTTAACGTAGACTTGGTGAATGATTATTATGGTATAACGGATAAATTGAAATTGTTTGGTTATGACACACAAGACAACAATATGTATGTCAATAAAATTGAACAGTGCTATATAAAACCAAGATTAATTTTTGACGATGGAGGGTAGACTATAAAACAATAAAGGACAATTATAAATAGTTTTGTTTTATGGTTTGTGACCTCGCAACTTTGGACATTGAAGTGTGGTATAACTGAATAAATAGTGAGGACGATTTGTAAATAAGTGTTTAGTAAATTTATTGGTGTGTATCGTAGAATGTCAAGTAAACAAGTGTGCAGGTAATTGTTGAAATAATAATATTAATATTTTGCAATAAATAAATAACCGAATTAATTTTGAAAACAGTAATTAGCAAATCGTAATTGTTTTGGATAGCAATGAATTTGTATTTTTAATAATTAATTTAATTAAAACAATTTGAAATGTTTAAATGTTTTGATGACTTTAAAGGTTATATAGTTGAATTGTGATAATGAATTTAAATTATTTTACGAGAGATGTATTTGGTAATAGATGGTTAAATTGGTTGATTCAAACTAACATGTTTGTTAAATGTTTCAGAGGTTACGTGAAAGTATTGGTGTATGATATATATTTTGTGTATGTCAGTTTAAATGGACTGTAAGTATAAAAATTTTATAGTACGAATCAAGTATAATAAAAATGTTTACAGGTGGAACTTAGATGAAAAGATTTTAATTCAATAATGAGATGATTTGAAATAATTGTGTTAAATAAAAATGATAATGAAAAAATTTAATAATAACTGAAAGATGATATATAATAATTATTAATAATGAATTTGAAAATTTTAAGTAATCAAATTGTAGAAAGTTATGAAGAAGTTAAATGATTAATGATGGATGAAAGTTTCATATTATAATGTTGTATATTTAATTTCTTATTTAGTTATTACGGCGCTATCACTGGGGCGGCCTGTGCCCTAGTAGATAGTGAAATGGGTTGGGGGTAACAGAGAGTGTTACCTCCATCGGAGGCCAACATGGCGAAAATGTGCGGCACACCTTTTTTGTACAAATTTAATTTGTACCCTGATAGACGCTCGTGCCGCACATAACAATGACATATAGAACAGGCATTGAAATGCAAGTTAGATTTCCCCGACTTTTCGGGCGATTACTGCCTTACCAGCACTAATCGTGGCTTTGGCTAGCGGTTAGCTATGGCCATATCAAGTCCCTTGACCATAGCTGACTTGAAATTGGTTTATAATAGAAATTAAATGGGGGGTGACACTAGGGGAAATCCAGGAACTATGGAACAGCGGCTGCCACTCTGTCCGCGTGGGGACAGCATAGCCAGGTGGTAGACCTGTTTTAAGGGCACTTCAATATACCAAGGATATGTTGATATCCACAAACATTAAAATGTAAATGCCGAAACAAAGACACGGAGATGTCAAATTCCTCCAACTATGCAGTCTTTGTGGAATCGAAAAGGCGATACAGTCCAACATAAATTACAATAGTTTGTGTGGAACAGGGGGTTGCTCAGATGAGCAACGTACTAAAATTTTGTAAATTAAAAAACTGATAAATCCATTTTGCTCTAATAAAAACGCTTGTATTCTGCTCAAATAAATATGTGCTCATACATTCAGTATAAGGTCTTCATTCTATAATTTTAAATGTAGTATTTTATTGTAGTAGGTTAGATATAAGAATTCATAAAAAGTATGTGTTTTATATAATTTGTGTATGTTTGAAACTAAGTAAATAACTAAACCGACTGGCAGGCGGTTAACATAAATTACCAGAGTCAGAAAAAGGGGAAACAAGGATGGTAGATGTAAGTATTGATAACCATATGTGTTTCCTGTAATGTGTATAATTTTGAAATGTGTTTTCAATTTGGTAGGAAGATCAGCTGATCAGTAGTAAAATGTCACTGTTAAATTGTTTATTGATGATCAAGGTAACTACTGTTAAAAATAATGTTTTAATGTGTTAAAGATATTGTTTTAAATAATGAGAAAAGTAATTTGATAAAGTGAGACATAAAGTAATAATTTGTGAAAGTTAATAAAAGAGTTTGGGTGATGAATATTTTGTTGGGACATATAGATCAGTCCAAGTTGAAGTTAAGGTTGAAGCAGGAGAGAATAATATTGTATTGAATTAATTTACTGTTGTTGGGAGTTAATGTAATAGAATTTGAGAAGTATTGATGTTGACACAGTAGTCATGGGGAATATATGTAGAGTTTTGAGTGATATATTGTTGTTCATAATTGATGGTGTCATTTTGTATTTGAAGTGAGATAATAAGATTGAGATTTGGGGATGGCAATTTTGTAATAGGGGGTAGTGTAATGTGGGAGTCCGCAACAAAAGGGTTGGGACGGGAAGGGACCGTTTGGCGCCGGAAAGGGTTCCCTTAGGTAGAATCCAGGAACCAACATAATGGGATGAGCTTTTTGGGGGGGGGGGAACACTTATCCTGAGTACAAAGGGTTAGAGATTAATTTTTTTATTGAGAGAAGGTGGCGATTTGAGTTTCATGGTAAGTTGGGTTTAGATATTGTTTGATAGATATTTTGATAGAGATGGGTGTCATATGAGTTATAGTTGTTAGTGAATAGTAGAGTCAGAGTGAGAAAGATATATGAATACATGCCAAGTGGCATATCAAGCTAAAATAAATAATTAAATCACCCAAAGTAATGTAGAGGGAGAATAATAAAGAAAGAGATGTATAACCAGAATATAAAATTTTTAATTAAAACCAGTGACAATTTTTGATAGAATTTGGAAATATAAAGTTAGAAAGTGTTTATTTGAATAATTTAAATATCAATTTGATTGTTAAGTATAATGATATTTTGTTCTTTTAAATGTTTTATTTTATTATATTTTTGTGTTTCAAGATAGAATTTTACAGATGTTAAAGGTATCTTCAAATATAACTTGTATATAATGTATGTAGGTCAAGGTTCTTGACTTGACCCAGTGTTGATCAGCTGATGGGTGAGGTCATATACTAGGCATGTTTAGCAAGGGAGTTAATCCAACTTTTGTTTTTAATTAATTTGAACAAATTTTAAATAATTTCAATATGAAAAGAAAATATTTTAATAAATTTAAATTTTTTGAATTTAAAATTTTTTTGTAGAAAAAAAAAGAAAAAAAATTTTTTTTCTTGATTTTGCGCTTGCCAGATAATGGATATTTTTAAACTTTGGTTACATTATTGTTTGTGTTCTAATCATGTTTATATTATTGAATTATTTTATTGAAGTGTATGGTTAGACTCTAGGTGTAATCACATGTTAGTTTAAGGATGTTACTTATTTTAAGAAATGTTCAATTGATTTAATTTTTTTTTTATAACAAAAAACTAAGGAAGAGAATTTTTTGATAAAATATTTTAGTTTGAATTTTGGATTTTTCACTTAGATGAAATAATAAATTTTGAAGAATATGTTAACTTTACAATATGTAGAATAGTTGTGTGTGTGAGCCCAGTATTTGCTAAAGGCAGCCCAGCTTGCAGAAAAAGGGGAAACATATCGGTGGAGGATTTGGCATGATCTAAGCCAGGGAGTTGGATTTTTGGGGTAGCATGATAGAAGGTAAGGTGCGCTGTGGTGCGTGTCTGTTCGATTTTTCGGTGTTGGGATCTCGCACAGAGAAGTCCAGTGATCTCGTTCAGATGCGTCCATAGTCGCCGAGCCAGGGGGGTCGTGTACCCATGAAGTGTAAGAACAAAAGGGGGTTGTTGGCACCAGTTCCTCACCGGTCCTCTTAGGGGTTTTATCAATGAGATTTCTTCTGTTTGGACAGAAGACCTCTCATTGAGGGGGTATTGTAACGGTCCAAATTTGTGGGTATTTTTATTTATTGCATTTTCGGGGATTTATAAAAAATATGTGTAAATTTTATTTCAACGGTGACCAGAACACATGGTGAATAGAACAGTGTTGTAACAAAGCGGCAACGCAATATCACGTTGTGCAATCGGTAGAAGAATTTACCAAGCCTCATTTCCAAGAACTTTGTTTGTGTGTGACAGCGTGCCCATACGCATTATACATCCAGGGGCGCGGGGTGACGCTACTTGTGAAGCTCAAGATGGCTAAAAAGCAGTTTTTGGTCGCCTTAGTCTGTCTAGGCGACGGATATGAAAATTAAGTCACGCCCATCTCGTGACGTTAGCCAGTGCCTAACCAATATCCGAATACAACTAACACAACACCTACAGCATGAGCTAAATGGGAAGAAACTATGACGAACAACCATGAGGCTTTGACTTCCAGCTAAAACGACGAAATTGAGTTGGCTGCGAAAGAGAGACGCATCGTCCCAGTTCGTCACCGATTGTGTCGACGCAGACACAGAGCCAAGTGGGCTCTGCAAAATTTATAAGTTTTAATCTCAAGAGTAAAGTCAAATTAACTAACATGTGTTAGTGGTAGTAGTGAACATGTGAGAAATACCAAATCAGTTTTATTCGATGGCGACGCAATTGTTTACGAAATAAAACGAGCTCGAATGGTCACCGCGTGCCGGCTGGGGGGTATTCTTTTAAAATGTTAAGGGCTTTGTAATTCTGTGTGGTTGTGAGTGTGAAAAATTGCAGGCTGGGCTGTATATATTAATGTGTGATAATTAAGGTAAGACAATAGAATAATAGTCCAGTCGCCAGAGATTTTGACTTGATAAAAAATTGGGGCAAAGCAATATTTGGTGCACGTGTTAAATAAACGTTAATAATTAATATAAAAAAATCTTTGCATGTTTACCTTTCTAGGGTTTTCTGAAAATGGTCTGGAAAAATCGTAAAGACAGATTTTCTTAAAGCACTCCGTAAATATGTACAGTTGGAAGAAATAAAAAGGTGTATATTGAAGAGCAAACAATTTCCTTCAGAAAGTCTCCTTACATATTTTTACGTTAATGGAACTGTTTTCCTGAAAATTGGTAATGATGAGCGCTGCGTTTTAAAAAGAGCGTTTGCCCCCGATCTTGCGTAATTCGCTAAATTAGCCAGGCGCGTCTATTCAAAAATATCATAACTTTCTTTAATCTAAGCATAGCCAGTTAAATAAAGGCTAGTTTTGAAGGGGAACAGTATAGCTTTCAAAATTTGTTGATTTTTACATAAATATTTTATTTGAACATAAAGAATATAGTGTATAAATATTTACTGTAGATACAAAAAGAAGTGAAACCACAAAATTACAAGTACTATACAATAAAATTTAAAAAAATAGTAGTTCTTTACTAAGTTACCTTTAAAAGAGATAAACTTTTTATTTTATAATAATGAAAAATACTTTTGAAGTTGTTATTTAAAAAAAAACACCTTTTCAAAAGTGAGTATTTCGACGTATTTTAAATTTACTCGAAAATTCAGAGTTTATCTGCCTTTATTAATCTTAAAAATAGAGATATCGAAATACAAAAAATTGTATTTGAAAGCTGCAAGTGTTCTGCATCAAAAACTATACTCATGAAAATTAAAATCATTTTCGAAATTAAAAAAAATAAATAAAAATTGTGTATACTAAAAAAAGGTGCCTCCTTTGCGTTACATACATGTATCTTTTAAGTGGGTTTATTTGAGTACTTGAAATTAACGTTACAGCTACTACAATACTAAATCTATCTATTCATGTTATTTCTCTTACCTGATTATACCTATACTCTAAAAACAAGACCCTAGAAAACAGGTAAAATTTTTAAACGGCGCGGCGTTCTATTCCCCTCGAGTGTGAACTGTAAATGTAGCTGCGCGCGCAACACCCATTGTTGTGGTGTGCCATACAAACATTTGCTATACAAGAACGGAGCAGTAACGCAGTTGATATTTCTTCAAAGGTTATAATCAAAACATTACAATCATTTTTTGTTTTTATCATATAAACAGGTAAAAAAATTGCAGTTTAAAGTTTTTATTTACACTTTTTATACATGCTAATATTTATTTATTTGTGAGCACGTGTAGTGGAGTCAAAATAAAAATCAAATGTGAATTGTTTTGGGAGTCGATTTTTTGTGTGCTAAATTGGTTAATGGGATCAAGTTGAGCTAATAGTTAAGTTTTGTGTAAAAACAACCCGTTTATTTTTTTATTAACAATTTAAGTTGCAAAATAGCGTTTTTATAAATATCTTTGGACCTAACAAGCCGATTTTAATGTGATTTTTTTCAGTATTCTATAATAAATTAAGAACATTTCTAGCCTTAATACGGAAGTCAATGTTATTATTATTGTTAATAAATAAATAAAGTGGCGATGGCGTTTATAAACAAATTGCTGTTGTTTTAACACAAATTAATGAAAGTTGATAAAACTTGAGGGAAAGGTAACCTTTGTGGAGTACTATAAACCCCAAAAATTTCATATTGAAATGTCGAATATTACCTCAAAAAAATCGCAATTCACAAAAAAACTTTGAGTGCTCATAAAGTACGGCAAGATTGTGGCACAAAGGTGTACGACGGCTTAAATTAAAGCTTATTAAAAATACTTTTGGGTGGTTAATTAACAAAATTTTTTGGCCTTTCTGACACCATTTTTTGACCATTTAAAAAAATTAAACGTAGACATGGATAGCCTCAAAAAAAGATGAAAATGAAGAAAAAAGAAAAATCTTAAAATCTGCAGCAGCAATTATTCGAAACGATGTTAATCTGAAGAAAAGTAATACAGAATTTTATCCTCCAAGTGATAATATATTCCAAAATATTAATGAGAATATCCCAGAATCCCTTCAGTTTCTGATAGAAGAAATAATTTTAAAAAATAAAAAAGGTGATATTAGTTCATATGAAACAAAATGCACAGCAATTACTCATTCAATTATGAGTTGCATAAGACCTAGAACCTTTCTATCACCATTGCAAGTTGGTCTGTCTGTAATGTTGCACAGGAAATTTGCTTCAAAACGAATTATAGATATATTGTCGCATCTGGGAGTGTGTTCATCATACAAAGAAGCAACACTTTATGAGGATAGTGTATTGCTTAGTCCACGTTCTCCATTTAGATCTGGTTGTTTTGCACAATTGGCATTTGACAATTCAGATATTAACATCAATACTATAGACGGGAAAAATACTTTTCATAGTATGGGAGGTATTATGATTGTAAGTCCCAGAGATTGTTATTATAACAAAGTTCCCTTAAAACGATTGACAGTTAAGCCTACTGCAAAAGAAATTAGCAAAATTGACAAAATACCATTCCAAATTTTTGAAAATATTAATACACATGCACTCCAAAACATTGTTTTTGAAAAAGTAGATAACCCGAGTTTTAATAATATAGATTTTTCTAATGCTGACTTGCTTTGGATTTATGGAGTGACCAAACCAGGCATTACTGGCTGGAATGCCTTTATGTCCAAGCTTTTGGAAAATATGACGTATACATTATCTAGAATTGTTTGCTTGCCTTTTGTACACTCTCCTCCAACTGACAAAAATACAATATACACCGTTTTAAAATACGCTGTAAAACTAGTGAAAACTTAAATCTATTTAATTGTTTTGTTACTTTCGATCAACCTTTGTATCAGAAAGCGTTTAAAATGGTCCAATCCTCACCTGATGATGATATACATAATGTAATTGTTCGACTTGGAGGATTTCATCTGCTTATGTCTTTTCTTGGTTCAATCGGTTATGTGATGGCAGGAAGCGGTTTAAAAGAAGCATTAAGCTGTTACTATGCGCCAGGAACTGTAGATAAGATGTTAGATGGCCATGCTTATGCTAGAGCAGTACGAGGCCACACATTAATTTGGATAGTTTTGTGTAAAAAGACTGAGGAAATGAATCTTTCAGAAGTTGAATATTCAAATATGAAATCTTTACTACAAGAATTTTTAGATGACAATCTTACTTACAAAGAAGTACAAGATCATAATTTTTTTAACATCTTAAATGGTAAATTTCTAGAAAAAATTATTGAAATTGAGGAATGCGGTAAAACTGCAAAATTATGGATACAATACATACGAATGATCTCTATTGCAAAAGCATTTGCGCGCTCTGAAAAAATGGGTAATATAAAAATTCAATTACAAGTTATTCAGCAAATGTTGCCATAGTTTTATGCGACTGGACATTTTAATTATACGAAATCAGCCTTATTATATGTACAATATATGAATCAATTTATAAAAGAATCTGAAAAACTTTTCACCTCAATGCAAAACCAAAATGTAATTCCAGAAACTACCGCTTTAAAAATTAAAGAACTTCAAAATTTTATAAATAACAGATTTTGTACTGTAAGATGAATTGAGAAATTCTGGTCAGGAACTCATACTGATATGACAATCGAACAGGACTTAATGAGAGTCATGAAAGTTGGTGGTGGTATGATTGGACGGGGAGTAACTACCAGTACTGCAAATAAATGGATTTTAGCGATGCCATATACACATGATATCTGCGAAGAAGTAGAAAATTTTTGTGGTATACAATTTTCTACTTCCGATCAGCGTGTAGATGCTAGAGATTCTCGAATAAAACGAGATACTGAAGATATTCTCAAAATAAAATCCTGGTTTGATTGTCACGAGACATTTCCTTATCAAGATTCAATAATGTCTATATCTACTGGCGTTACTGGCGGTAATAATATTAACTGTCATAATGCTTTTGAGGTTGGAAAAGCAGGGTTAGAAGAAATTGCTGGTACAAACTTCCATAAAGTTTCGTTTAAACGAAAAAATAGAGTACTGTCATTAAAAAGTGTTAATAGTAGTCTGAAAATTCAAGAGGAAATTGTCCCTATAGATCCAATGTTTATATTTCAACGCATTTGTGTAGCAAGAAAAAGTGACGACGAATTAAAAGATTACATGCGTTATGAACTTGCACCGTACCCAACATCTATGTTTTACGAAGGTGTATTTCGGAAAACAGATAAGTCTAAACTATATGATATGTTTGAAGTGGACCGCACTGAGATTAACCTTGAAGATTGCATTTACGTCATTGTTGGTGGTATGTTACTGCATAGAGTAGTATGGTCAAAAAATGACAAGTTCAAATGTATTTTTCAAAGATACGTAAATTATGTCAAGAGACACTTTGGATCAAAAGTTACTGTAGTTTTTTATGGCTATACAAACAATTCTAACAGCATCAAAGCTATGGAGCGTTATCGCCGTACCAATCAAAATTCCTCTTTAGATATTTTATTCTATGAAGATATGTGTGTCACAGTGACCCAAGAACAATTTCTTTCGAATAAAACTAATAAAACTCGATTTATTGAAATTCTAACGAGATGTTTGGAAGAAGAAAGCTAACGTTAAACAAGCTGACGATGATGCAGACTTATTAATTGTGAAAACAGCCTTAGAATTATATGATAAATTATATGCACGTCAAATTGTTACTTACATTGAAATTCCCTTTAATTTGATACCCCACGTGCGGTATTTTCATATTTTCCATTTTTGACATCACCCCTCCGCCAATTCCACTAATTTATTGAGCCCAAAATTTTTAAAAACCAAAATTTTTAATAGTGCGTATATGCATGTCACATATGATATTTCATATTTTCCATTTTTTACACCCCTCCATTACAACCCATTTATTGAGCCCCAGGGCCCAAATGTATTCAATAGTACGTATATGCATGTAAAATTGTTACTTGCATTGAAATTCCCTTTAATTTGATACCCCACAGTATTTTCATATTTTTCATTTTTGACATCCCCCCGGGCCCAAAACACCTATCTTATGTTGGTTCTCCCATTGCGTAAAAAATTTGTGCCAAGTTTGGTGGAAATCGGTCCAGTTTCATATTTTCCATTTTTGACCTCCCCCAAAACCACCCATTTATTGAGCCCCAGGGCCCAAGAATTTTCAATAGTGCTTATATGCATGAAAAATTGTTACTTGCATTGAAATCCCCTTTAATTTGATACCCTACATGCGGTATTTTCATATTTTCCATTTTTGACATCCCCCAGGGCCCAAAACACCTATCTTATGTTGGTTCTCCCGTTGCATAAAATATTTGTGCTAAGTTTTGTTGAAATCGGTCCAGTGGTTTAGTAGGAGGTGTGAAATATAAATACACACAATGACTTTTATGTATATTAAGATACACATATTTAATAATATTATTCAACAGAGGAAGATTTGTTAAAATTGACCATTCCGTCTATCGATTTAATACTCCTAACGATGAAATAATAACAAAATCGTTATTTTGATTTTATTACTATTAAAATTTGAACTATTTTAAACAAAAAGAATGAAGACTTTATCATGATCCAATGGTTTATTTAGTAGTAAGAAAAGAAATTCACGGAATGTAAACGTTTTTATCGATTTTACCGCGCGCTGCCCTTAAATAAGGTTTTTTTTTAAAGCCTGACCTTATAAACATGCAAAGATGATTTTAAACCGATATTTAGACCTTTTTCAATAACTATACCAAATATCACTTTGCCTCAATTTTTTACGAAATTTTACCATTATTTTTACTCTGGCGACTGGACTATAAGTTAACATGTAACAATAACCAAGAGGAGAAATTATATAATGTAAGTTAATCTGCACAAACATGAACAACAATTTTGGATAAAATTTTAAATGATTCTAAAGAATTAAAATATCAATTCTCTTCATTTAAAAATGAGTCGAGTCACTTATTTCACTAACCTATGAAACACGTTTGTATCTTACGTTCGTACGAGAAGAATCCTGGACCCAGATAGACGAAACTTTGCAGGTAGGTGGAAGTAAAATTTATGTATTTTATATGTTGTTCAAGAGAAATAACATCTCAATCCTCTTCTGTACCAATAATACTCAACCATCGTAGCTACTTACAACACAACACTAATTAAAAATGTAATGAAACTGAACCAGCTGTAACAACACCAATAAATTAGCAAATTCATAAGTGTGTTTTATTTTGGTTTCCACTGTACTATGTGACGATCGGTGAGACCGTCGTAACAATTTAACGAAACATCCCAATTAATTCAATATTATACGTTGAGGATTATAATTTTACATATACACTAATGTAAAATATAAAACATTATTGTTATCTGATTTCAAGCTTGCAGAGTCAATCCAAATAAATTATGTCTGAATGTATGTACACACATAACAGGCAAAATACAAGTGTTCTGTCTTGTCTGCTGTCATAGAAAATATATTCTGTATTTCTTTACGGTTGCAACTTCATTCATGTGAGTGAAAATTAATTTATATAAATCTCAAATCATCACCGGAATCTACACTGTTGACTGTAAACAAATACAATAAATTCCTTTTGTGATCACTTTGGGCCAATATGAATTTAATAGCACTAGCCGAATAATAACAATAACTGATAACAAGATTATGCAAGATTTACCATTACTTTCCTATACCTGTGATTACAGGCATATTGATATACCTGTTACTGTGTATAGAGGTGTTACTATATATATTGTATGTTAAAACTGTGAGGTTGTATTTTATAATCTGGAACATTTTATACCAAATGATTTAATCACAAAAGATTATGTAAAACACAAAATTGCAACAAACACACCAAAAGTATCTATAGACATTTAAAAAAAACACAAAATTATATAAATGACAAATTATTCAATAAATGATTAAATATGTACCATAATTTATTAGATACTGCAATTATTTTTTATAGAAACAAACATCCACTGGCAGCTACAAAACCAATTTTCCCTATAATGTACCTAGCAAGATCCTGATCTTTTCAATACATTGTTGGATTGTTAATGCTAGCATTTTTTTATTCTTTTCCCTAAACATTTTGAAACCATAATTTCAAAGTGATACTACCTGAGATGCCTTTCCATTGTGTTTCCTTTTGCTCCAAAAAAAATATTTTGTGGTGTTGATATGTCTTTATTCTTTAAAATTTTGTGTGAGGGAGATTGCAAAATTTTTAACTGAACTGTAGCATTTCATTGTCTCAGTTTTTTGTCATTTTTTGTGCTACTGTAAAGTGTTCACTTTTTATTTACACCTAAGTCATGCCGTTTTTATTTTACATTTTCACACTTTCTGTCAAGCTACTGTAAAGCTACATTAAAATATACAATTTTATTTTTAAAAAAATGATCAAATCAAGCACTTGTCTGTAATGAACAGAACACTGTGTAATAACTGAAATATATGAGAGTTTTATTTAAGGTTATTGCTGGCTCTCACATCCTACCTTCCAGTATTTGCGTATCATCCATCAGAACAGTGAATAACTCAACAGGATACTAAGTCATTCTTACTACTGTTCAGATGCATTTAGCATGTACACCAGTGGCAGATTTATGCATAGGCAAAGTAGGCTACTGCCTACGGGCGGCAAATTTTGTAAAGGTCGTTATGTTGTTTTTATACCTAAGAGATGTTTCAAATGCCGCTCCATTTCATCTCAATATGATAAGAAGCTTTTAAAAATATATATTGTTTAGTAACAAGGCTTATTACATAAAGAGAATAGTTCATCATTTACTTCTGATCTGTATATGAAGTAGGCCCTACATCGTTTTTTCACAATTACATTTTCATACATTATATATGTGATATTTCCATTATATTAATTATTTAACTATTAAATTGTTTACATTCAAATTTCGAACATCCTTTACCGACTCTGTAATTTGACATGAGTGAATGTCAATAGATGCCACTAGCTGCTAACAGACAGACTATGAGCATAGTATAATTTCATACCCAACTCTAGTGCCAGTTGAGCTTCAACCTGCCGAGGAGGGAAATAAGAGGTCTACACATAGTACGTGTCCGTTAAACACCTGTTGTATTTTACATAAATCGTTAAATATATATTCATCAAATAAATTGATAGGCAAAAAGTGATAAGTGAAAGGATGATTATGTCAAAAGATGTGTATATAATGTATTTTCATTTATTATGTTAGGGTAATATTAGTGGAATGATAATATTCTACCACTACTGTATTACAGTGTACAAATGTAGTGATATATCTTGGCACAATACTATATAATAAATTTGGATAAAAGGCTCATTTCAAATAGAAAGGATAGCTGGTGTGATCAGACATAACAAATTTGTATTAGTTTTTTGAGAATGTATTCCTATCAAACTGCAATAAGCATATTTTCAAACCTTTATGGATGTGTGTCATGGAATTTACAGATTGCACCAAAAGAAACAGTTAAAATATATCTTCAATTAAACAAAAATTGGTCTTGTAATATGAGTCAGTAATACAGCAGGAACTAATCAGTTAATTGCTATTACAAAATGCCTTATTCCTTTTTCATGATGATCAGATTTTGCTATACGCCTGCATAAATAAAAATTATTAAATTGCTTAACTCTCAACACAAAGTATTTAAACTATTTAACATGAAAAGTTCATCATGTCACATATTCTAGTAACAAGGTAAGTTTTTGGAATAGTGTTTTAGCTGAATTTATACACTAGGAGGACACTCAGCATTTAGTTTGTGTGTGTAACTCTGGTTAATCAAAGAGAATTATTTGTGTAAATTCAAATTTAGTAATACAAATCTACTACCATAAAGGCCTGGAATGCTATGCGTTAAAGAATTTTAATTAACTTTATATGGGGAAATCTGGTTTACATACATTATTTCTGAAAATAATAATCCTGAAATGTAGTCAGTACTTATATCAAGTTAAGTGCAATAATTAAATAGATTCTTCAACTTGCACGTTGCAAAATTCAGGTGCTAATCCTTTACTTTATTTTTAATTCAACATCAATTTATGTTCAGCAACGTTAAAAAGAACATGTTATGGCCTCCGAGAAAGTACACAGTGAGTGGAAGCTGGCTTAAATGAAGGTAAACATTTTATCTAATAATTAGTGTCCCGTGTTAGAAAACATGTGCAATACATATTATAAATATCGGTATGGAGAACCATACATGACTTCCATATTCTAAGATTTATATTTAAATCTTAATATCGCCTGCCAAGCGCGATATATTTTCTCTTATACATGATGTACATTAAAATGAAAAAATTTTAATTTTATTGCTTGGCAACAAAATTATTTTTTTTTAACAATTACCATTGTTTGAAAAAGTTTAAATAAATTTTCAAGTACTTTACTCTTGTTAAAACGTAAAAGGTTGCAGGTAAACTACCCCTTCCCCTTAACCGATCTTCACCAAAATCGAAAGTCCTTGAGACCTCTACAATTCAGGGACGTATGCAAAAAATTATTTGATTCTGTTTGAATTTGCGGCAGTTATCGTTTGCCATAGAAAATACGCTTGATAAAAAAACGTTGCAGGTAAACTACCCCTTCCCCTTAACCGATATTCACCAAAAACAATACGTCTTGAGAACTCTACAATTTAGGGCTGTATGCGAAACATTATTTGATTCTGTTTGAATTTGCGGCTGTTATCGTTTGCCAAACAAACAAAATTACCCTTGATAAAAAAAAACCGTTGCAGGTAAACTACCCCTTTCCCTCAATCGATCTTCACCAAAAACAATACGTCTTGAGAACTCTACAATTTAGGGCTGTATGCGAAACATTATTTGATTCTGTTTGAATTTGCGGCTGTTATCGTTTGCCAAACAAACAAAATTACCCTTGATAAAAAAAAACCGTTGCAGGTAAACTACCCCTTTCCCTCAATCGATCTTCACCAAAAACAATAGGTCACGAGTACTCTACAAATCAGGGCTGTATGCAAAAAATTATTTGATTCTGTTTGAATTTGCGGCAGTTATCGTTTGCCATAGAAAAAAAATCTACAGACACACACACACATACAGACACACACACAGACACTTTTCGGAAAACGACTTTTTTTCATGTTTTGAGTGTAGTAGAATCAGAATCTGCAATAATCTCGAACACGATTTTTTTTGCCATCACCATACTTCCATTCCTTAAAGAATATGGAAGTAAAAAGTAAATACCGGTATGGAGAACCATACATGACTTCCATATTCTAAGATTTATATTTAAAATCATTTTCAGCCAAACAGCCAGGCTGTGTCTTACCTGCCTTTTTATTGCTGTATTAAATGAAAAATATTATATTACATTAAAATGAAAAAATTATAATTTTATTGCCTGGCAACAAAATTATTTTATTTTTAACAATTACCATTGTTTCAAAAAGTTTAAATAAATTTTCAAGTACTTTACTCTTGTTAAAACGTAAAAGGTTGCAGGTAAACTACCCCTTCCCCTTAACCGATCTTCACCAAAATCGAAAGTCATTGAGACCTCTACAATTCAGGGACGTATGCAAAAAATTATTTGATTCTGTTTGAATTTGCGGCTGTTATCGTTTGCCATAGAAAATACGCTTGATAAAAAAACGTTGCAGGTAAACTACCCCTTCCCCTTAACCGATCTTCACCAAAAACAATAGGTCTTGAGTACTCTACAAATCAGGGCTGTATGCAAAACATTATTTGATTCTGTTTGAATTTGCGGCTGTTATCGTTTGCCATAGAAAATACGCTTGATAAAAAAACGTTGCAGGTAAACTACCCCTTCCCCTTAACCGATCTTCACCAAAAACAATAAGTCTTGAGTACTCTACAAATCAGGGCTGTATGCAAAACATTATTTGATTCTGTTTGAATTTGCGGCTGTTATCGTTTGCCATAGAAAATACCCTTGTTAAAAAAACGTTGCAGGTAAACTACCCCTTTGCCTCAACCGATCTTCACCAAAAACAATAGGTCTTGAGAACTCTACAATTTAGGGCTGTATGCAAATAATCTTTTGATTCTGTTTGAATTTGCGGCTGTTATCGTTTGCCATAGGAAATACCCATGTTAAAACATAAAACGTTACAGGTAAACTACCCCTTTCCCTTAACCGATCTTCACCAAAAACAATAGGTCTTGAGTACTCTACAATTCAGGGCTGTATGCGAAACATTATTTGATTCTGTTTGAATTTGCGGCTGTTATCGTTTGCCAAACAAACAAAATTACCCTTGCTAAAAAAAAACCGTTGCAGGTAAACTACCCCTTTCCCTAAACCGATCTTCACCAAAAACAATAGGTCGCGAGTACTCTGCAAATCAGGGCTGCATGCAAAAAATTATTTGATTCTGTTTGAATTTGCGGCAGTTATCGTTTGCCATAGAAAATACGCTTGATAAAAAAACGTTGCAGGTAAACTACCCCTTCCCCTTAACCGATATTCACCAAAAACAATACGTCTTGAGAACTCTACAATTTAGGGCTGTATGCGAAACATTATTTGATTCTGTTTGAATTTGCGGCTGTTATCGTTTGCCAAACAAACAAAATTACCCTTGATAAAAAAAAACCGTTGCAGGTAAACTACCCCTTTCCCTCAATCGATCTTCACCAAAAACAATACGTCTTGAGAACTCTACAATTTAGGGCTGTATGCGAAACATTATTTGATTCTGTTTGAATTTGCGGCTGTTATCGTTTGCCAAACAAACAAAATTACCCTTGATAAAAAAAAACCGTTGCAGGTAAACTACCCCTTTCCCTCAATCGATCTTCACCAAAAACAATAGGTCACGAGTACTCTACAAATCAGGGCTGTATGCAAAAAATTATTTGATTCTGTTTGAATTTGCGGCAGTTATCGTTTGCCATAGAAAAAAAATCTACAGACACACACACACATACAGACACACACACAGACACTTTTCGGAAAACGACTTTTTTTCATGTTTTGAGTGTAGTAGAATCAGAATCTGCAATAATCTCGAACACGATTTTTTTTGCCATCACCATACTTCCATTCCTTAAAGAATATGGAAGTAAAAAGTAAATACCGGTATGGAGAACCATACATGACTTCCATATTCTAAGATTTATATTTAAAATCATTTTCAGCCAAACAGCCAGGCTGTGTCTTACCTGCCTTTTTATTGCTGTATTAAATGAAAAATATTATATTACATTAAAATGAAAAAATTATAATTTTATTGCCTGGCAACAAAATTATTTTATTTTTAACAATTACCATTGTTTCAAAAAGTTTAAATAAATTTTCAAGTACTTTACTCTTGTTAAAACGTAAAAGGTTGCAGGTAAACTACCCCTTCCCCTTAACCGATCTTCACCAAAATCGAAAGTCATTGAGACCTCTACAATTCAGGGACGTATGCAAAAAATTATTTGATTCTGTTTGACTTTGCGGCTGTTATCGTTTGCCATAGAAAATACGCTTGATAAAAAAACGTTGCAGGTAAACTACCCCTTCCCCTTAACCGATCTTCACCAAAAACAATAGGTCTTGAGTACTCTACAAATCAGGGCTGTATGCAAAACATTATTTGATTCTGTTTGAATTTGCGGCTGTTATCGTTTGCCATAGAAAATACGCTTGATAAAAAAACGTTGCAGGTAAACTACCCCTTCCCCTTAACCGATCTTCACCAAAAACAATAAGTCTTGAGTACTCTACAAATCAGGGCTGTATGCAAAACATTATTTGATTCTGTTTGAATTTGCGGCTGTTATCGTTTGCCATAGAAAATACCCTTGTTAAAAAAACGTTGCAGGTAAACTACCCCTTTGCCTCAACCGATCTTCACCAAAAACAATAGGTCTTGAGAACTCTACAATTTAGGGCTGTATGCAAATAATCTTTTGATTCTGTTTGAATTTGCGGCTGTTATCGTTTGCCATAGGAAATACCCATGTTAAAACATAAAACGTTACAGGTAAACTACCCCTTTCCCTTAACCGATCTTCACCAAAAACAATAGGTCTTGAGTACTCTACAATTCAGGGCTGTATGCGAAACATTATTTGATTCTGTTTGAATTTGCGGCTGTTATCGTTTGCCAAACAAACAAAATTACCCTTGCTAAAAAAAAACCGTTGCAGGTAAACTACCCCTTTCCCTAAACCGATCTTCACCAAAAACAATAGGTCGCGAGTACTCTGCAAATCAGGGCTGCATGCAAAAAATTATTTGATTCTGTTTGAATTTGCGGCAGTTATCGTTTGCCATAGAAAAAAAATCTACAGACAGACAGACAGACAGACACACAGACACTTTTCGGAAAACGACTTTTTTTCATGTTTTGGGTGTAGTAGAATCAGAATCTGCAATAATCTCGAACACGATTTTTTTTGCCATCACCATACTTCCATTCCTTAAGGAATATGGAAGTAAAAATCTACAGACAGACAGACACACACACAGACACTTTTCGGAAAACGACTTTTTTTCATGTTTTGAGTGTAGTAGAATCAGAATCTGCAATAATCTCGAACACGATTTTTTTTGCCATCACCATACTTCCATTCCTTAAGGAATATGGAAGTAAAATATCGGTATGGAGAACCATACATGACTTCCATATTCTAAGATTTATATTTAAAATCATTTTCAGCCAAACAGCCAGGCTGTGTCTTACCTGCCTTTTTATTGCTGTATTAAATGAAAAATATTATATTACATTAAAATGAAAAAATTATAATTTTATTGCCTGGCAACAAAATTATTTTATTTTTAACAATTACCATTGTTTCAAAAAGTTTAAATAAATTTTCAAGTACTTTACTCTTGTTAAAACGTAAAAGGTTGCAGGTAAACTACCCCTTCCCCTTAACCGATCTTCACCAAAATCGAAAGTCATTGAGACCTCTACAATTCAGGGACGTATGCAAAAAATTATTTGATTCTGTTTGAATTTGCGGCTGTTATCGTTTGCCATAGAAAATACGCTTGATAAAAAAACGTTGCTGGTAAACTACCCCTTCCCCTTAACCGATCTTCACCAAAAACAATAGGTCTTGAGTACTCTACAAATCAGGACTGTATGCAAAACATTATTTGATTCTGTTTGAATTTGCGGCTGTTATCGTTTGCCATAGAAAATAAAACGTAAAAGGTTGCAGGTAAACTACCCCTTCCCCTTAACCGATCTTCACCAAAAACAATAGGTCTTGAGTACTCTACAAATCAGGACTGTATGCAAAACATTATTTGATTCTGTTTGAATTTGCGGCTGTTATCGTTTGCCATATAAAATACCCTTGTTAAAAAAACGTTGCAGGTAAACTACCCCTTTCCCTTAACCGATCTTCACCAAAAACAATAGGTCTTGAGAAATCTACAATTCAGGGCTGTATGCGAAACATTATTTGATTCTGTTTGAATTTGCGGCTGTTATCGTTTGCCAAAAAAAAAAATTTCCCTTGATAAAAAAAACCGTTGCAGGTAAACTACCCCTTCCCCTCAACCGATCTTCACCAAAAACAATAGGTCGCGAGTACTCTACAAATCAGGGCTGTATGCAAAAAATTATTTGATTCTGTTTGAATTTGCGGCAGTTGTCGTTTGCCATAGAAAATACGCATGATAAAAAACGTTGCTGGTAAACTACCCCTTCCCCTCAACCGATCTTCACCAAAAACAATAGGTCTTGAGTACTCTACAAATCAGGGCTGTATGCAGAAAATTATTTGATTCTGTTTGAATTTGCGGCTGTTATCGTTTGCCATAGAAAATACCCTTGTTAAAAAAACGTTGTAGGTAAACTACCCCTTTCCCTTAACCGATCTTCACCAAAAACAAAATGTATTGAGAACTCTACAATTTAGGGCTGTATGCAAATAATCTTTTCATTCTGTGTGAATTTGCGGCTGTTATCGTTTGCCATAGGAAATACCCTTGTTAAAACATAAAACGTTACAGGTAAACTACCCCTTTCCCTTAACCGATCTTCACCAAAAACAATAGGTCTTGAGAACTCTACAATTCAGGGCTGTATGCGAAACATTATTTGATTCTGTTTGAATTTGCGGCTGTTATCGTTTGCCAAACAAACAAAATTTCCCTTGCTAAAAAAAACCGTTGCAGGTAAACTACCCCTTTCCCTCAACCGATCTTCACCAAAAACAATAGGTCGCGAGAACTCTGCAAAACCGAGCTGTATGCAAAAAATTATTTGATTCTGTTTGAATTTGCGGCAGTTATCGTTTGCCATAGAAAAAAAATCTACAGACAGATAGACACACAGACACTTTTCGGAAAACGACTTTTTTTCATGTTTTGAGTGTAGTAGAATCAGAATCTGCAATAATCTCGAACACGATTTTTTTTGCCATCACCATACTTCCATTCCTTAAGGAATATGGAAGTAAAAAGAAGGATATTGTTTTTACTTCCATGTTCCATAAGGAAATGGATGGCGAAAAAAATCGTGTTCGAGATAAGGGCTGATTCTGATTGTACTACCCTCAAAACATAAAGAAGTCATTTTTTGAAAGATGTCTGTGTGTAGAATTTTGTCTATGGCGAATGATAACTGCCACAAATTCAAATAATTTTTTGCATATTGTAGAGGACTCAAGGTCTGTTGATTTTGGTGAAGATCGGTTAAGGAGAAGGGGTAGTTTACCTGCAACGTTTTATGTTTTAACAAGAGTAAAGTACTTAATTTTGATAAATAAAGTATCCTGAAAAGGTCATAATAATCCACTCTAGAAAGGTAGATAAATATCCATAAATGAAAAGGGGTAGGGGGAAGTTGAAGGGGGAGGGGATAATTTTTTATATGTGTACTACGTTATCAGCAACGATGAAGTAGTTTGTTGATAAAATTCCTTTCCAGGCTGTTTGGCCGTGGTCCAATGTTTTCTGCAAAACCAGACATTTCGGAAGTGCCATCGACTGCCATCATCAGTGAAAATCAAGTGCGCCAACGTGAGGTGGTATATGTTAGTGACCACAATTCTGTGGTTGAGGCTGAAGATAGAAGTAGTTTCTATAGAAATATTTCATTTCTAAAACGATTTTAAATATAAATCTTAAAAAAACATGGAAGTCATGTATGGTTCTCCACACCGATATTTTAATTATTTGCATCAAATAGTATTATTGTTTAATACATGTTCTATCCAGATCAAATTATGTGTATACAGTTCTGGAAAAATTAGACGCATAAAATTTTTTTTGTTTATTGTAAACTGTATTATGTTTGGAAGTATCCCAAAGTAAATTTAACATTAATCATGTCAATCAATGAGGCATGAGGCCAGTCCAGTTTTTTAAGGCTAGGAGAATCCTTGAAATGTTTGGAGCATCACTAGGTCATCATGATGGATCTAATCATCAAACTTCAGTTTCTGTGAAAAACTGGCAGATTTGAGTAGTCAGTCGATAAAGGATGGTATTGTAAAAGCAACAATTCTTTCAGAATTATTTTATAACCCTGTCAGTCTGCAAATAACGATCACTCCTTTAGATCATCAGCAGATTTAAACTTTTCTTATTCGTGCTTTGCTCCTCAACCACTTTCAGAAAGTGAACAGACAGAACAATGCCTGACCTGCAAATGGTCTTGAAACATACTTGTGATCTTGCAAAAGAAGATCAGTCCTCTGTGTGTTTTAATGATAATTAGTTAATCAATGGACATGTCATGGACAACAAAATCCAAGAATTTACAAACAAATAATGAAAACACAGAGATTAAAAACTAATAAGAAATCATTAAATAGACATAAAGAAACAAATTAGTAAAATTTATTAATGAATCAAAGGAATTCATAATAAATTCAACTGATAATCACACATTAGTACATAGTGTTACTAATTTCACAAGTCCACAAAATTTGTAATTATTAAATTCCACTCTAACCCATTATTAATACTTAATCATTTGCGTGTTAACAGAAACTGCACATTGCTTTTTATTGCATTATGTTGAAAAAAGGATTTTAATGTACTTGTTTGGTTATACGTTAGATTGTACTGGGTTCTAAATTGGAAGTAGAATTCTTGAAAAGAACGAATCCATAATATTTTTACCATGTGGGGCGCATTCCTTGAAACATGTGGGTGTTAATGCTGCAAAACTCAATGCAGATGTGAAGACATTTTTCGGGCATATTGCAAGTCTTTACTCATTTTTCTCTAGCAGCCCTAGAGAAAAATGTTGGGAAGTTTTGAAAAAGCACATTCCTTTATCACTGCAGAGCTTCCCTGAAACAAGATGAAGTGAGAGGATCCAAGCTGTCAAACCGATAGTTAAGCACTACCCAGGAGTACTTAAATTGTTGGATATATTTTAGAAGAGATGTCTTCCAGTCTAACTCCCTCTGCCTACAACATCATATTAGGGCTTAAGAAATATTTCAATTCCACAAAGAGCTTTATGTTGGCATCTTCTTGGTTCAAAGTGCTTTCATATATTGACTAAAAAAATGTTATTCAAAGCAAAGGAATCACACTCGATGTTGAAATAACTAGTGGAAGATTTGCTGACAGAATTGAAATTGTTGCGTGATAATCCAGACAGCATAGTTGAAGAACCAAACTTAATTTCAAAAGAACTAATAAAAGTTCCTCCTGAATCTCCCAAAAGGTGGAAAAAAAGTACAGATCAATCCAATAGTGATTTTTCAGTAAACAAAGATCAAGAAAATAAATTTAAAACCTCAGTCATGTACCCAGTATTAGAGTTTGTAATGGGCAACATAAAAACACGATTCACTGCAATTAGTTCAATTCGTGACTTGTTTCCACCAGTATTGAACTTTACGCACATGGAAAATTATGAATTGGAATTGAAAGTAAAAGTTCTCATTAGCAAGTTTAAAAAGGAATTGGCAATGGATCTATTTGAAGAAATATTACACTTGAAGAACATTTATAAAACAGAGTTTGAATCAGAAAAGAATCCACTAAGCCTACTCCAAAAACCTTCAAGCTGTATTTGTGAACTTCTGTCTTGCCTATAGGCTTTTCTGTACCATTCCAGTTACAGTTTCGTCTCCTGAAAAATCTTTCAGCAGGTTAGTGAATTCACTGAAAACTTGGCAGAGAAGCACTACCTACCAAGAAAGGCTTAATAATTTGGCAATTTTAGCTATTAAAAATGAATTGGCTAACAGTATTAATTTATCAGTCAGATGTTATTGACCAGTTTGCTCAAATGAAAGCAAGAAAAAAACTTTGCACTACTTAGCCGTTTTAGAAACGGGTCTCTCACTTATAATTGGTTATACTCTTAAGACATATTTTTGTTTATCTTTGCAACAACTGACTTATGTATCACTTATGTGTTGATAAACACAGATTGTTTATTTTTTGTCTTCAATTTAGACCATAGTAACATTGAATTCCACTCTAACCCATTATTAATACTTAATCATTTGGGTGTTAACAGAAACTGAACATTGCTTTTTATTGCATTATGTTGAAAAAAGGATTTTAATGTACTTGTTTGGTTATAGGCCTACGTTAAATTGTACTGTGTTCTAAATTGGAAGTAGGTTTTAATTCCGGTACTTTGAATAAATACAGCCTTTTATCCATACAATAAATACAGCCTTTGAATGTACACTAAGTAAGGAAATGTTTGTTAAGTCTAATTAACTTTAAAAACCTAAAAGGTTAAGTTAGATAATTAAACGTAGACACAACCTCCAAAAATCGTCTGTGTACCGTAATTATGTGCGATAAATGGAAACTAATTTCTGTACTTCCAATAAATACACCCTTTTAATAAAATATGTGCCAATAAACCCCAATAAAATATGCAAATAGGTTATAGGTCTACGTTCTAAATTGGAACTAGGTTTTAATTCCGGTACTTCGAATAAATACAGCCTTTAATGTTATGTACAGCAGCCTTGTATGCATACAATAATTTAATGTACACTAACAAAGGAAATTTTTGTTAAATCTAATTAATTTTAAAAATCTAAAAGGTTAAGTTGCATTGTTAAACGTAGACACAACCTCCAAAAATCGTCTGTGTACCGTAATTATGTGCGATAAATGGAAAATATTTCTGTACTTCCAGTAAATACACCCTTTTATTGTACACTAACAAAGTAAATTTTATTTAAGTTACATTGTCTACATAACCTCCATAAACTGGCATTAGTTACGTGTGAAGAAAACAGTTCTAGTACACATCGAACACGGAAAAAAAATACAAACGTGGAGACGGAAGTTTTCTTTGGCCGCAGGAAACAGTGAAAGACCCATACCCCTTATTTGCATTTCAAGCCATTTCGCTCGACTCTGATTTCATGTTTCGGTTATTTATTTATACAATTACGTGTCAGATTATGCTCAAAGACTTAGTTTCTTTGTTGTAATATAGGTAGAATGTATGAATTTCGCATTGTTTGATTTGTATGGCACTGAATTTGAAAAATCTGTTAGTATGGGGAATATTATTCTAGTTACGTAGTTACGTTGGGGGAATAGCACAAATGCACAAATTGTATTTACTTATTCATCAGGGAAGTGTTATTAGCGTGCTTTCGAAAAGTTTGTTCCTGAAGCGGTGTACTGAATAGTTTATGTTAGTGAAACTAATTTATAGCAGCTGTAGTATACTTCAGAAGGTCTAAGGTAATTTACTTATTTAAAGACAACTGGATGTTAGGTTAAGGTGGAAATAACGATAGTATTCATTGATACGTATGGTATGAAGTATAATTAGGGTTAATTTCATTAGTAATATAATGTAGACAGATTCTCAAGAAGCAATTTCAATTTGGATATGTGGTTTTTAGTTGTTATTATATACCTATTATACATATAGGCCTACCTGTATTATATAATTTGTTATAAGAAATAAATTGAAAGTAAAAGTATTAACAGTGTTATATTACACTGTGACTTTATTAATCTAAATACAACTACCGGTACTTCACTAACGACTCGGAACACAAAGTTTTTTATGAGAAAAAATATAAAGTTTTACCTTACAACCTGAACCGGTTTTCACTTTTAAAAAGCTTCTTCAGTTGTTAGTGAAGTAGTTTTTAGTTAAGTAACGGACATGTCATGGCCAACGAAATCCAAGAATTTATTAACCTGTTACTGTTTAAAAGAAAATAAGAAGCAAGATAATTTATAGGCCTATCTCCCTTTGGGAATACTAATTTATGTTTTCACTAGAAATAAACAAACTGACATACATTTAACATTAAATTATTTATTTCATTTTGGTTAGACAAATCAGTTGCCAAACTCAGTCAATGAAATTTAGAGTGCACGCAATAGCACAACAAATAATGCCAAAAACACATCAGAAACATATAATAAAAACATAACAGTATAATAAAAACAAGAGTGAATGAGAGTAAAAACAATTTTACAAATAAACAAAATAAAAATAATAAAAACAACCTTCATAAAATAGATATGAATAAATAGGCCTGAATAAAAACTTATAAATGATAAGCAACAACAAAAGTAAATTAAACGCATTACATATCTGGATAATCTTCAGATTCATTCACCAGTGTACACAGAATATACAAGTGATGAACTAATATATGTCTCACCTATTCACATTTGCTTCACTCAAATAACACATTACAAGTAAAATTAAACTATTGAATCGTTTTTAAAATACTAGAATTTCAGTTATTCAAACACTATTTCAAATTTGTATTAAAAAATATCAGCTATGGCACTTTCCCATTTTGTTAGTTTTATTAGCAGCCATCTTAACACTATCTTAAGATGGTGGAGACACCGAAAGGCCTCATCAAGAACGAAGTATTTAGCAGTGTGGCAATAAGTAGAGTGACAAAGTTGGTGTATGGCACTTTCCTTGATGTTAGTTGTGTTCTTCGTTCAGATAAAGTTATTCCCATCATGGAAAATATCCTTTCGCAGGGAACGGATGTTGGTTTCCACCACAGTAAGGGATTTTCCCTTCGGTCTGTTGGCGTGTCTTGAAGATATCTATCTATGTCTTGTAAAGCCACTGATAAAGGTGTCCCTATTGATTTAATTTGCTTAAATTTGGCTTTCATAATCATCCCAAATTGAAACTTCTTTCTCCTGTGTTATGTTACGTTGTAGATTTCGTTGGGTTTCAATGCTTATAGTGGTTCTTGAATTTTTTATAATTTGTGAATGTACTAGTTCAGCTGCAAGTTTATTTGTATTTTCTGGAGAAGTATTGTCTTTAAAAAAAATAGTCTTTGCATCTGGGGTCAAGCAGCATGCAAAGTGAAATTGTTTTACTTTTTTCCAAATTATCAAACCTTACAGAAATTCCTTCTAGAAGTTTAAGTACAATTTCTGTGACAAGTGGTTTAGTTACTTTCACAATTATCTTTTTTATTGAAGATTTTAATCCTCATGTTACAGGTATTATCAGGCTGGCTGTGATATATTTCTCTCCACTCATTTCCTTCGTTACCTGCTCACAAGGTTTAAGAACATCACACAGATGTGCAGTAATCACATTAAAAGCTTCTTTATTTAAACATTTTATTTGCCTCCAGAAACGGTTAAGACTATAAAATAGGTTAATTACCTTCTGTTAACGTTTCTCAGAATCCTATACGGGATTACTCGAGTTTCGACACCAATGGTGTCATCATCAGATCCAATATGATTAAAGTTAAAACATTAATCGATGTAAATTCATCTCTTCAAATATTAAAAAACAACACATTCATTGTACAAAAATAATAAATAACACATATTAAAACAAAATAACAACGAAATAAAAGCAACATGCGGCCGTAACGAACCTGCACAGGAACGCTCCCACGGTAAAACTAATCAATACCGGCTTGACCTTACTAAAATTTTAGTAAATTCGTATCTTCATCAGATCAGTGTATTTACCTTAGTGACTGGAGTTTAACCAGTTATACCTAATTGTGTTATCTGTTATGGAGTTTGTTATTTTTATTTGGTTCTTTACTAAGTGGAAATTACTATTACTCAAACGATAAGTAAAGTGATAGAGACAAAAATTCAGAATCAGCAGTTTATATAAAAGAAACAAATTTAATAAAACACCTTATATTTTAGGGGAGTGTTTTCAGATCAGTAAAGATTTTATGAACAGGATGAAATAAAGTGCATAAATGTCAGTGATAAAGTTGATATCCTATCTTAGAGCAAACTACAGGTCTCAGTACAAAAAAAAAAACAAAAAAAATGCTTTGTAGTGTTTTACAACAGGAACGTTACAACAATCTCATCATTTAAGTGAGATGTGCGGTGAAGTTAAAATCATCTACGTAATCACATTAACAAAAAGTACTATATGGTGTATCACCCACTCAGCCACTCTGTAGGTTATAACACAATATAATTCACTTTTTCAGCATTTACCAAGGTGGTGACTAATGGAATATATAATTTGTTATTATAATCTGTATTATATATCTGCATAAGAATAAATGTAACATCAGTATGGCTCTTTTTCATTTATTAAAAACAGCTTCGTCTCATTGGCATAGATATATTCTGAATCTCACTTTGTTTTGCTTCATTTCGTACTTGTATTGCAATCAGCACATGCGCAGAAGCAAGTATTCAGTACCAATAACCAGGGGCGGATTAACCATTAGACTGACTATAGTCCATTCAACTAAAGAAGATCGCTGACTTTCAAAGCCTGCCATTTCCACAAAAGTAGAGCCAAAAATTAAAGAAACACATAGTTATAATCGTCAATCGCTTTTCTTTAAGTGGTTTATATTTCATAATTTTACAGCTAAGTGTTTTTTCACGGTAAAGCAATATTTAGAAAAAGTCACGGTTTTTTCATTGTTTTACCGTAATTGCCAATTTTATGAATTTATTTCTTAGTAAGTAATGCCTTGAAAAAATTTTCTTATTCAAGGATTGTTGACCCACTCATTCTACTCAACATGTAAACATTTCAAGTTCATATTTTTCTTTTTTTTACTAGTTATTAATTTTTTTCTAAGATCATGTTTTCTCGTAATCTAGAAACGTTTAAACAATCAAGTGTTATATCGTCTTGAAGCTTACAGTCCAACAGGTTGGTTAAATTATTGAAATTAGTTTAAGATGCTTTGCTGAATTTTTACTGTGAGATAAGTGTAGAGCGAAAGGTCAAGCGACGCGTACAGTAACAGGCGTGGCGTAGTAGACCACAGCGCAGCAGGTAGGTGTGCTGAATGCAGGGGCCTTCCGTAAGTAGGGAATGCATTTGTAATCTGTTCGCGGTAAGCCTATATTAACCTAACAAACGAGGCTTTTCAGCCTCCCTGTCGGAGATATGAATAAACTGCCGACATTTTTTTTATGATGCGCTTTAAATATTTTTCCAACTTTAATTACCCGTGAAGTGCATTATGAATTATTAAAGGAAGTAGTGATTAACCAGATGTCTGTTCGTATGTTCTGGTGTCTGAATTATGTGTCCCAAAACATTGAAGTGACTAGAATTTATTTATTTTAAGACCTACGGCTACATAAACGTTTATATTTTTGTTAATGTCCTCAATAATATTTTAAATTTTTGTTACGACTTTTTAACATTTTATATTTTATAACAAATAAAATTTCAACGTATTTTATGCGTTATAAAACAATTCAGGTAAAATAAAATTTCTTAAACATTAGAAAAATTGTACTACAATATTAATTACATAATATTATATAGGCTACATACCACAACACAATGAAGGGTACTTAAGGTGATAGTGGCAAAGGTGCGATCCCCTCCAGAATTGAGTCATCGCCAATGTCCATGTCATCCTCTTCTGACTCTGAGGAAGTATTTCCCGTTATGTTTATGACGAACCGCTCTACTACTTCGTCAAGGATTCCCTCTGCTTCCCAGGCTTCCTTGGTCAGCTTCTCCACGTGTTGGACGACGTCTGCCCACTCCTTTTCGCCGATTAGCCCAAATCCTTCATTTATCAAACGCTCCACTTCCGTCAAAGTAAACTTTTTGTTGTTCCTTGCCACGTGTCCTTTTAACTGTGCCCATATCATTTCAATACAATTGAAATGGCAATGATAAGGAGGCAGTCGAATTATTTCGTGGCCATGACTTTTTGCCAGCTCGTCAATTTTGTAAATAGGAAATCTTGGCTTATGAGCCAAAACCATGTCTAATAATTTGCCTTTTTTGAGTTCTGGCCCTGCTTGCACTCCGTGTCTCTCCAACCACTCAATCATTGAAGATTTTTTTTGGCGACATTGTAGGCGCTTTGTCTATTTGCACTGTGTGGTATGGAGCATTGTCCATAACTATTACTGAGTTTGGGTCAATGTTTGGCAATAGTTGCTCTTCAAACCACTTATAAAATCTGTTATGGTCCATTTCTTCATGGTAGTCTCCTGTCTTCTTAGACCGGAACAAAAGTAAAGCATTGGGAACAAAACCTTTTGATGTGCCGGCATGCAGGACAATGAGCCTGCCTCCTTTGCCGATTGGAACGGTCATTGTTCCTTCGAGAGTGTTGTCAGTCCATCCCTTACTTTCGCTATGACTAGCATTCACCCATGTTTCATCAAGCCATATAATTTGTATAAAATCCTTTTGTTTAACACTGCTCAGATAACGGCAATGCCAAGCAACGATGTCTTCCCTTTCCATCAAAACTTTTCTACCGTTACTTCGGAATAATGGAATCCCAGATTGCGAAGAACTGTCCAGAGAGAAGTTTTTGCACCGCTAAACAATCCTGTATTTGTCGCTGATACCAGCATTTTATCCAGTGTGAGGTGTTCACGACGTTTGTAATACCCGTAGACGTAAGCGCATCCTCTTGAAACGGGTCTAGTTCGGTAACTTTGGCCGCATGTTTTCTCTCTTTCCTAGGCGTCGAGACGGAGCTTTGGCCAGCTTTAACTGCTGCTGATTTTTCACGACACACTCGTGTCACTGTTGCAGTTCCAATTTTTAAAGCTCGTGCTGTCCTCTCCGCTATTTTTGAAAAAGGCATTACAGGTTCACCAGTTTTTTTCAAGGTATCATTTTCTTTTTTAAAAAATTCCCGGACACTCACGATCATTTCTCTTCCTTGATTCTTTATCGTACTTCGTTTCCGAAAAACAGTCTTCCCGGCACTTGTTGATGGTAAACTTTCTTCGTCACTCGCCATCTCTAAGATATTAAAAAATATAATTGAACAAAACACTTCAGCTATCTCAGACGACAACACTTTACAAAACAGAACACTCCACCAAACTAAAGTATGTTGGTATTTTGTGTATGTGGTGGGGTGTGTGATAGCGGTGACCTTATCAGGTTATAGACGGTTGACTCATCAGGTTGTGGCGCGCGGTAAGTAATTCGGCCTACATAATCAGAGGGCAAGCATAAATGTGCTTTCAATCTTTAATAACATTTTTTAATTAATATATTACAAAGTGTAGCTATATACAACCGTAATTAACATTCACGTAACGCCTATAACAATTACTTGGTGACATTTAGTTCTAAGAAGTAATGGCCGCCGCCGCACAGACAGCGGCCATTGTACTAGAAATGAACTACTGCAATTTTGACATAATTAAGATATTTTTGTTGAAATGCGATAACCAACACTTGACAATAATGAAATCATCTTATTAATGTTAACATTGTGGCACAATTGAATTGAATTAGGGATCTCGGTAATGTCCAACGACGAGTAAAGGTTAGCATAATTCAAAAGAAATGTCTTAATTTCTTTTAAAATTTTGGCTGTTTCATTAATGGAAAACGTTTCATTATTATAATACCGTACAGCACAAAAACAAATATATACAAAGCAGTAATACATCTCCGTAAAGACAAATAAATAAAAACGATATTTATTTCGATTTATTAGATTTCGACACACAAGTTATTACAGTATTAACATTATGGTTCGTGTTGTCGTCGGCGCGCGGAAGAAATGGACCCAGTACGGAACTGAGTGTACTCCACGCTTTGTCCGTCGCTTTACATTTTAGCGAAAGAGCGCTTCAAATATAAGTTGATGTAAAATATAGTAGCTGTTTAAGCTTGTTTTCACTCAACTTGAACTTTCGTTAGCGTTGTCTTCTCAGTGTTGGCACAAATTTCAACTCTAACAGTGCTCCCGTTTATGAGTTGTTCGAGGCCAACAAAAAAATTAATAACGCCTATAAAAATAATCGCAGAGAGTTCAAATGGGAATATGTGATGTAGGATGAATGTAAAAATAATCGTTGAACAGGAAAAATTTGGTGACGCTGTACTTTTTTTGTAATGAATTATCAAAGTTGACAATCGTTGTAGAAGGGCTAAAAAACAGTGACTTTTTTAATATATCTCTTAACGTTATGAAAACGAAGAATCAAAAAAATATGAAATGTACACGAGTAATGCAGAAAGGAATGCCGATTCCAACAATATGCTCATTTATTTTTTGTCTTTGAAAATTTGGAAACGGCAGGCTTTGAAAGTCAGCGATCTTCTTTAGTTGAACGGACTTTAGGCACTTTGGGGGGTGCAAAATTTTAGCTAAAAAATAATAAAATTTTACAGCTAAATGTAAAATTGGTAATAAATTACAAGGATAAAAACTTGAGGTTATTTTGAATACAGGCGCCTGTTTGCGAGAAATTATGGTAAAACTGTAGATGAATAATAGATGTGATTTCCAAACTGTTTTCTCCGGTTATGAGTCATCGGCCGCCGCCCGACATTCATGGAATTGCTGACCACATTATCTATTCCATCCGGTTGAGATAGCTTTGCACATTTTCCTTACTACGCCTGTCACTAACTGCAGTGGCGAATGATGTTTTTCAAATTTGAAGAGGGTGAAGAATTATTTATGCTGAAATTTGCACCAGGGTAAACTGACCAGTGTAGGCCTCTCGTTCATTGAAACTGACTTTCTGCAAGGACTTGATTTCAGTGAGGTGATTAAAACTTTTGCTCAATCTAAAGTGAGAAAAAGGAATCTAGCTTGAACTTTACATGAGTCTTAACAAATCCACAAGATATTTAGCTGATTGTCTTCTTTGAGTAAATGTTGTTAAATGTACCTTTAATAAACTGTTATAATTCTGTAACAACTTAGTAAATTTTTTCCTTATAAAAGCCATGGAAACTACAAATGGTTGAAGGTGTAACTTTAAAACAATCTCTAAAAAATAGCCTCAGTTTTCAATTCTTGAGACTATTTCCAAAAACAGTAAGATATTTGAAATATTCATAACTAAGAAATATATTGTAGGGTGTTTAAAGCTTCATTCAACCCCTTGGAAGTAAATGTAAGAGTAGCCTATGGGAGGTGAGGGGGTGCTAAAATATAATTAGCCTAGGGCGCCAAGATACCTTAATCCGGCCGTGCCAATAACTGCGATTTTGTACTCGTTTATTCGTTAGTAAGGTGGGGGGGGGGTCCTGTGATTAATCAGAACAGGTATTTCGACTTTTCAGTTATCATTACACCTTGTACTCGTTTATTCGTTAGTTGTGTAGAGGTGTCCCACAAGTAGTCGGAACAGGTACTCCAACTTTTCAGTCACTGTTATATTCATTCCACAAAAGTAATCGTTCCAAAATACTTGTTACAGGTATATCAGCCCACCTCTAGTCCAGACTAAGCCTGGTCGATTTGTGGCTCTAAAGATACTACTTTAATGTATGTGAGGTTAACCAGTATTAGAGTGTGTGAGAAATGTACTGAAAGTAATGGTATAGTCATATACTGTTATACAACTTACAGGACAAGTTCAAGAGTAAATGTAACATTATTATAGTTTGCATAACCCACACATGAGGAAACATAACCTCACCTTGCGGGCATAATTGAATACCAATGTCGTGGGCAAGCAGTGTTAAACGGCATTACTTGGTATCATTACCGTTTGTCCAAGGACATGCATGTTACACAACCCACAAAGTCCTGATTTCAAATGCACTTTATTAAGCATTCAGTGAACAAACAGTAATCGACACACGAATAAAATCAAATTTGACAAAAGCTAAAATGTTATTTAGTATTCAAAATACTGGTGCACTAGCTGGTACACATTATGCATTTATGATAATGTCTTCACAGTGATTCAGTACACATGAAAAATTGAATTGTAGTCACTCAAGTTAACGACAAATTGGACATGACAGATTTATTACTGTTATTACAAGTGAAAACAAGAAAACAATATGATGCTCAGTATATTATAAATGAAACCTATTATTATGTTGATAATTTGTATTGAACTGAATAGTACGAAAAAGAAACTTTTTGTAGACTTCGAAAATCAAATAAAATTTTCAGATTCTGAACACTTTTTGTTTAGACATTATTGCTGGTACATGTTTTATGTATGTAATACCCATTTTTACTTAAGTCAGTGTGGTTAATGTAAAGGCAGTGCAGTTCAAGTTGAACAGTAACAATAATGTAGCCACTTATGTCGTGCAGGAAATAGCTTTGATGGTGGGGGGATATAAAGTTGTGTTATAGTTTTTGAAGAAAATTTATTTTTAGAAGGGATCGGTTATAATGTTTCTGGTTTGGTCGTTATTGTATTGTATTAAGGCAATAAATGACATTTGACATTATTAAAAGACACAATGCGAATTAAAAGTCTATTACACAAATGTTTATGTTAACTAATTACTGAATATTATTATTTGACCATGCACAGCCAGTTATTATAAACAAACAGTTCAATAGAAACAATGTGATTGCAAATTGGATAACCCTATTTTCACTATGTTAAACTGTGAAAATTAAGATGAATTTTTCTGAGAAATCATAAAAACAAAATATAATTTTGTTTAATCGTACAATATCATTATATAACCTGCCTACTGACACTTGGGAACAGGGAAGCAATGCAGATTCGGTGCTCTTTCATTTTGCCATTTACAGTTCACGTTAAGATGCCCCTTCCCATACGAATAAACAAATGTTGGCAGATCTTATCAGCATGCACAAACTTCTCTCTTCAGTAATATAACTCATCACGTTTTGGATCTCTTACCAGGTTTTTTATGTCATTTGTTTAGTAATGTGTTATTAGGCTGTCAGTAATTATATAAGTGCCATGCATATTACTAAGGTTACACTTTATGTTAATGGAAAAGTCTTCAAAGTGGTCTCAGTGGATCATGGATTCAGTCAATTCCATTTCTCCTTTTTACATGCAGTTTACAAACTTCGAAATATTGTTCCATTCTTCGCTATGGTATTTCAAGCATTATAATTTCTGCACGTTTTCTAGTATTATTCGTCTGAAAAAATATTCTGTTTAAAACAAGATTAAGTTAACTGCACTCTCAAAGCAGTAAATAAGATAAAACGCGTCTCCAGATTAGTTAAAGCAGAACAAATATTTATACTGTTTAAATCTGTAAAATACTTAATTTTGTGTTATAAACAACAGTTTGCTGTTAGGCAGCTGGTAGTATTGTAGTGTATTCCCATAACTGCCAATTTAGATGTTATATGAAACAGAATATACAGTATAACTTCTACAAATATTTTAACTCTGAGGTTTCATAAAAACTTTAGCATTCATTTAATAAGAAATTGTTCTTTCCTTCTCAAAATAATTCTAAAATGATGTCAAAAGTCTTATAATTTCTAGTAAATAGGAATTTAAAACAAAGTCTATGCCAAAATATATAACATGATATGACGAACTGATAAAAATGTGTTGACACATGTTGTATAGCTTCAAAGAAAAGTGTACTTTTATGAGGAAAACATTTTCATGAAAGATCATTATAGTTAGCACTATGGTTTAAATACTCTTCTATACATTAGTTTATCCCATTTGCATATGCAGAATTAATGTGACTTATCCTCTACATAAGTAGTATCGTATCTCATTTCAGCCAGGAACACTTTATTGTAATAATGAAGTACCATACCCAAACTAAGATAAGGCATCCTCATTGATTAAACTGAGGTCTAACAATGGGAAGACATTACGTATTAATAAAGATATGTGCATTTAATTGAAGTGTTCTTAATTGGATGTTATTCTTGTGCTAACTTTTGTGTGATGTACATTTGGTCTTTATTGACTGCCAACTTATTTTCATTTGTTTCAGGTGTTAACAAGAACAATTTATCTACCATAAGACAAATGTAAGAGATCAAATTGGAGGACAAGGTATAAAGTTCAAAAATAAAAAAATTTTTTACTGGTAGTATTTTTGCGTATGTATTAAATTGATACACATGTTATGTACACTTATACACACATTCATTTCTGAATTTAATAATAATTTAGTTATCATCATATTCATTTGTAATTAATTGATGTACAGAATATGATTTATATATATTTTTTTGTGTAGGATTCACATTGACAATATGCATTTTCCATAACCTCCTAACTTTCAACCAATTCTCCTCATCCGCCTCCTCCTCCTCCTCCCACATTCAATTTAGGCTCATAGTCTGTTAAATGCAAAAAATCTTTCCAAATTTTCCTTGATCTGCCAGTCCTCTCCGTCTTTGCATTGGCTAATTATGTCAGCATACTCATACTATTCTATTATCACTCATTCTCTTGTGTTGGGTGTGTTGTATCTCTCTATCTCTCTCCTTGCCAACCTGTTCTCTTGTTGTCCAATGTGCAAATCTTCCTTCCTGGTATTCTCTTGAACTCCACACTTGTGATGTCTCAATTTGAATCTTCCCTGTTTTCAAAAGCGCACTGAGAGTTGACTTTGTTTAGATGACTGTTTGTAATTAACAATGCAGCAGACCAACATGATGCTTTACAGCAGCTGTTCATGAGACAGATACGGTGTAACGAACAGTACTTGATTGAAGTTTAATTAAGAAAGTTGTGTTAATGGTTATAATCACAAACAGAATTATCACTGTTGCACACCACTATAGAAAAATTATTCCGATTAGCGCTTTCAAGCTTCTCAGCTCATCGTCAGATTTCCTATCTGACGATGGGATGAGAAGCTTGAAAGCGCTAATCGGAATAATTTTTCTGTAGTGGTGTGCAACAGCGATAATTCAGTTAGTACTTGATTGGTCTCAGTCTCTTCGTATCTTGAGCCAGCGTCTTTTATCTGTGAATGCGTACAGCATTCCAACAACCCGGGTACTTCAGTTGATTGGGCCTCTGCATTCCTCTGCAGTACCTCTTACACACTGGGCTTCCATCAGCAAAGTCATTACTGCTTGGTGACTCACCATACTGCCTCGTCTTCACAAACCTTTCTGTTCACCCATTGTTCCAGAAACTGTTCATTTTTTGTTTTTTAATTACTTTGTCCATCCAGTATATTTTTAATATTCTTCTACAGCAACAGATTTCAAATGCTTCTGTTTGTCTTTCACCTTTCCCTATTGTCTAGGTTCTTATAACACAATGAAACATAACTTGAAAAATTTCTTTCTAGTTCTGCTAGTTCCTAGATTCTCCATTTGTCCTGCTATCTGATACTGATTCCTCTCAGTTAACCTTCCAAGTTTTAATATTTACAGAATCCCTACTTTTGTTCCTGATTTCTGTTCTTCTCTTAATAATTTTTCTATGATATTCAATACTGTTTCTAAATTCGCCTTGTTTTCTACAATTGAAAACCATATCATCAGTAAATCTTGATATTTTTGTACTCTTTCCGTGAAACGTTATTGCAGTGTTATGCATCTTTATTATTTCCTTCATATCCTCTTTTTAAGCATTCTCCTGTAATGTTAATAAATTTGTATAAAAGTAATCTTAATTCCCTGTTATTTGTAGGATGCTTTAATGGTCAGTATGAAGAAAGAAGTAGATGTAGAAGAAGCTGAGTCTGAACAGGTAATGTGGATAAATCTGATTATTAAGCTTATAGGTAATGTGTTAGGTTGTTCAGTGTCATGTAGCACTTGAGATTTAGATCACATTCATTTGTAGATATTTAATTAAAACTCAACAGAATGCACAAACTGTATTATACAAGGGCTATTCAGAAAGTAACCTTCGTTTGACTATAAATATAACGCGGACGTACATACATAAATTTTGTTATATAGATCTTAAAACTACAGCCTTCTACTATTTTCTGCATAATCACCATTTAAATATAAGCATTTGTCATAGCATTTGACCAGTTGGGAATTCCCTCTTCATAAAATTCTGCTGCCGGGGATCGCAACCAGCCTGTCACAGCATCGTGAAGTTTTTCATGTTCATAAACAGGTGAAAGCACTGGGAGCCAAATCCAGGCTTCTTTTGTTTGCCGAGTGGTGTGAGGGCGAGTGGTGTCATGAAAAAACACTACACCAGAAGTCAGCAGACCTCGGTGATTGTTCTGGATGGCTCTTCTTAGTTTTTATAAAGTCTCAAAATAGACTTCAGAATTGACGGTCGCTCCATATTTTGTGAACTCCACAGTATTCCTTTCACATCCCAAAAAACAGTTGTCAAAACCTTCCTGGCAGAAAAAGTTTTCCAGGCTTTCTTTGGTTTGGTTTGGTTGCTTTGTCTCAGCATTAATGTGCGACATCCAAGTCTCACCGCCAGTCACAGTTTTGTTGAGAAACGTTTCTCCTTCCCCAACATAACGTGAAAGATAGTCTAAGGCAGAGCCCATTCATTGTGTTTTGTGATTCTCGGAAAGCACTTTTGGTACCCACCAAGCACAGAACTTCCAGTAGCCTAACTTTTCTGTGACTACCTCATACAAAACAGTCCGAGAAATTTGCGCAAATTGTTCAGAAAGTTCAGAGATTGTGAACCGCCGGTTTTCACGGACTTTTTCATAAATTTTCTGAACGAGTTCACTTCTGACTATGGATGTCCTGCCACTCTTTCCTCATCATGAGTGTTTGTTCTTCCACTTTTAAAGAAAGAACCCACTGATGCACACCTTCACTCATAACATTTTGGCCATATGCAGTTCACAGTGCACAATGAATTGTAATCGTACTTACCCTCTTACCACATTTTAATTAATAATACAACACACTTACCTTGTGTAGCCCAGGGTTCTGCACACGAACTTGTGAACTATAAACGTGATTTAGGTTTTACGTCATTAATATACTCAACTCTCATAGCAATTGTTAATTAATTCAATCTTTTATTAAACATTTTTAGATATTCTATCTTTTCAATTTCTTACGTTCTATCTTCATTTTTGAACAATTAATGATTCTTATGTAACCTAAAATATTAACATATTTACTTACTATAATTAGTTTGAATAATTCTTTTTATAAGACAACCCAGTACCCGCTCACTCATTCATACTTGCCCCCTATTATTTTTTATCTTCCCACTTCCATTATAATGGACTAATTTTTTCCCATTTACAAGAAATTCTTTCTATTTGTTGGCCCAAATATTGAAATCAGTTATTCTTACTGCACGTGCTCACTGGTTCCACCGCATGTTGTCCGCCACCGTTTTGCGTGAATGTTCCAAAAGTTGTTTTATCAGGTTTTTAATTTTGACACTATCTTGTTGTCGACGTTATTCACTCTTAACATGATTTCCGTATAGTTATAGACACATTTTGATGATTGATTACACTTTTGGCTCGCGAGCCTTTATGTTGAACTGCGCGGTTCCACTGCTATACGACAACAGATGCCAACACTGTGTTTCCAAGATGGCTAGGCGTTCTTCATGTGCATCAACTTGCTTTATCATTGGCCCAAAAAGTACCACGTCACACGGTAATTAGTTAATTTTCTGAGAGCGAGTTTACCATAGTTGGTCGAGCAACAGATGACCTGGGGCTCGCTAAAAAGTTCGTGATTATTCAAACGTGCAAGCAAGCATGCGCGCGCTTGAGACATTCCAGAGCAACAGAAAACAGCACATGTTGATAAGTTTTCTGGACCAACATGCAGAGGGGCATTCCCTACAGGAATGTTTATTGTTACAGATTGAGGCCCTGTGTGGGTACTACGATGCGTCGCACTCACAATTACATTAAAACATATCGCTTAATTCTGCCCCGTTACAATACCCCCCCCCCAATGAGAGGTTTTCTGCCGAAACAGAAAAACTCTCGTTGCTAAACCCTAAGAGGATCAGTGAGGATATGGTGCCAATAACCCCCCTTTAAATCCTTAATACATCATGGGTAAACTACCCCTTGGCTCGGCGACTATGGCTGCATCTGCACGACATTACTGGACTTCTCTGTTCGAGATCCCAACACCGTAAAGTCGGACAGGTACTCACAACAGTACCACCTAACCTTGTAACATTTCAGATAAAATCAACAACTAGCCTTATACCATACCAGATCCTCCACCGATATGTCTCCCCTTACATACATACTGGGTTGCCTTTAGCAAGTACTGTGTGCGTACATATTCATTACTACATTAGACACACTATCTCCACATTAATTATTAATGTAAAATTCACAAACATTTTATATTTGCTTCCAAACAAAATACATTCTCATTTCTCAACTTTTATTTGCTTGACGTTACTGTTTCAAATCAATTACATTATTTAAATTTTGTTCAAATAATACAATAAATCTAAGTCAACTATCAAAGATTTACGTTGAGGTTCGTTTACATCACCTCTTTCAATTAATCATTTTAATTGCCACTTTCCAAAATCTTTTAAATGATTGCACTTTTCTTTATAACTCCTCATAAATAGATGCTAATAATCATAATAAACAAAACCAAATAAACAACTTATTTCTATAATAAATTCCATTGTTATTACACTTGGTTACAAAATATAACATAATATAAACATCATGAATCAGCTGACACCTTCTCTACCTATAGTGAACATTAAAATTTAAAATAAAATTCTTTACTGCAAGAACAAACATTTTTTTTTATGTTATTTTAATCTTACAAAAAAATTTTAACCTTACATGTACTCAGTATTAATTAATATAAGTATTACGTAACTATAGTATACACATCACATAACCTTTACGTAATTTATACGTACTCCTAAATCACGCTTATATTCACTCGTAGGTGTGGTTCATATAAATTATTTTATAAACAGTCCAAGTTCGTGGCGCCATTTGTAATCGTACTTACCCTCTTACCACATTTTAATTAATAATACAACACACTTACCTTGTGTAGCCCAGGGTTCTGCACACGAACTTGTGAACTATAAACGTGATTTAGGTTTTACGTCGTTAATATACTCGACTCTCATAGCAATTGTTAATTAATTCAATCTTTTATTAAACATTTTTAGATATTCTATCTTTTCAATTTCTTACGTTCTATCTTCATTTTTGAACAATTAATGATTCTTATGTAACCTAAAATATTAACATATTTACTTACTATAATTAGTTTGAATAATTCTTTTTATAAGACAACCCAGTACCCGCTCACTCATTTATACTTGCCCCCTATTATTTTTTATCTTCCCACTTCCATTATAATGGACTAATTTTTTCCCATTTACAAGAAATTCTTTCTAGTTGTTGTCCCAAATATTGAAATCAGTTATTCTTACTGCACGTGCTCACTGGTTCCGCCGCATGTTGTCCGCTACCGTTTTGCGTGAATGTTCCGAAAGTTGTTTTATCAGGTTTTATATTTTGACACTATCTTGTCGTCGATATTATTTCACTCTAACATGATTTCCGTATAGTTATAGACACATTTTGATGATTGATTACACTTTTGGCTCGCGAGCCTTTATGTTGAACCGCGTGGTTCCATGGTATACGACAACAGACGCCAACACTGTGTTTCCAAGATGGCTAGGCGTTCTTCATGTGCATCAACTTGCTTTCTCATTGGCCCAAAAAAAGCACCACGTCACACGGTAATTAGTTAATTTTGTGAGAGCGAGTTTACCGTAGTTGGCCGAGCAACAGACGACCTGGGGCTCACTGAAACGTTCGTGATTATTCAAACGTGCGAGCAAGCATGCACGCGCTTGAGACATTCCAGAGCAACAGAAAACAGCACATGTTGATAGATTTTCTGGACCAACATGCAGAGGGGCGTTCCCTACAGGAATGATTATTGTTACATATTGAGGCCCTGTGTGGGTACTACGATGCGTCGCACTCACAATTACATTAAAACATATCTCCCAATTCCGCCCCATTACAGAATGTTTGCCACTAAAAGGTTTTCTGCCATCAGAAATCTTATCACAACACACACTTTTCATTTGGCGGGGTTTTCTATTGCAGCACTCATTTTGAAAGGCTGTAACGAGTGAAATAACGACGTCGCTATGTCCCCACTATACAGCTGGAGACGTACTAAGCCACTATACAAGTCAGCACAGGAATAATGCCACTTCCCCCATTACTTTTCTTGTTACGCGGCAACGGAGGTTACTTTCCGAATACCCCTGATAGTATTGTATACATATAAACTACATGGGATTAAGTAAGTAAAATCGCACATGCTGGCGGGCGCCATCACACACACACACACACACACACACACATGTAAGTACAGAGTATGGTTATTTATTGCAAAAATTGATGGATGATTCTATATTGCATATTTAGTATTGATTGCCTCTTTATATACTGGTACTCTATTTAGAAGACTAAGTAAATTTTATAATTGTTTAATTTACAGGAAGTATTGCGAGTTGTAAATCCTGGCCTAAAAGAACTACATGTAAAAGAAGAAATCAAAGAAGAGAATGAACAGATTATTGATCAGGTATAGTACGTAGTTATACACTTGTTTACAATAACAGCCATGTTGTAATGAGCAGCATTGTTGTTATTTGGAAACTTAATGTTTAAAACTGTTGGAGACCGTTTAGTGTCCCATGGAAGTCATTTGTATGTGCAATTTCAGTCCATACGATTTAGCCAAAACACGTAAGTTACTATTTTGTAATTTACAAAGTGGCACTGTGAAGTATTTCATCTATTCCTTGCCATGAATTATTTGGGGCTTATCTTCTTGCTAAATTAGTAGGTTCCTATCATTTGTATGCTTTAATCAAATTTGCCTTTGGACTGACTCCATGATTGTTTTAATTTTGTAGGGTGGAACAGAGAGTTCTGAGCGGAAGTTACATAACCCCCACCACATGGCGGGAAATTTGAAGTTGATGACATCGAGGTGGTGGGAGTACCACATGCAATCGGTTGGGATCAAATGTCATGGGTGGGGGTAGAAAATCCTTGAGTTGGGGTATCGCGTGGGCATGGTGGGAGTACCATGTGACAAGGGTGGGATATCACTGGACTGGTGTGAAGTGTGATGGTTGGTTGGCCATATGGCGGTAGTTGGTGTAGCCAACACGTGATAAGGGAGGAGAAAATTCCCTGTAGAAGGGAAGTAGGTTGAAGAAGGATGTGTGAGGGAAAATTAGTGTTACCACCACCAGCAGCATGTCCACATCATGGTGGGAACGAATGTATGTTCCCTTGACGAGAGTATCCAACGTGTCCGCGGTTATCTTGTCCTCTGCTTGCCTTGATTTAGTAGAGCCATGTCATGTGTGGCTTGGAAAATTGTGATTTGTGTGTGTGTGTGTGTGTGTGTGTGTGTGTGTGTGTGAGAGTGAGAGAGAGAGAGAGGAAATGAAGTTTCCAGCTGCTGCTCTTCTCCTAGTCTTGACCGACGTGAGAGTCTTGAACAATTGTGTAATTTAGTGTATATGTGCGTATGAAAGAAAGTGTGTCAAGTTCTTGCTCTTCGTCTTCCTGTCTAGTTTTTTCGTATGTTCAAAAATAAGGTTAACGTTCATGCACGTGTGTGTGTGTGTGTGTGTGTGTGTGTGTGTGTGTGTGTGTGTGTGTGTGTGTGTGTGTGTGTGTGTGTGTGTGTGTGTGTGTGTGTGTGTGTGTGTGTGTGTGTGTGTGTGTGAAGTAAAACACTGTGGCTTGACTGGTCTTCTTGTCTTTGTTGAAGATTTTTTTTCTGTGTTCAGAATAAGGTTAACCTTCATCCAAATAATTAATGAGTGTTGAGGAAAAAAGGAATGTAGGAATGTATATGTGGGCATGTTGTTTGTCCGTGTAGAGATAAAATGTGTGGGCCTGGTAGCCGTCACGTAAAAACACCTTGGAGTGTATGTGTTTATATACGTACGTAGATCTTGCGTATTGTTGTAACGTAATGAAAACAATCACAATGGGAAACGGTATGTGTGAAATAAAACACGACATGAATCATATGTATAAGTATAATTACAGCATTAAAAATGGCACAGTAAACACACACAGATATGCATTGCATAATGTAATAAAATATCGGTATGGAGAACCATACATGACTTCCATGTTCTAAGATTTATATTTAAAATCATATTCGAAATGAAATATTTCCATAGAAACTACGTCTTTCTACTTAGTGCTTCAGCATTAACCACAGTACTGTGGTCACTAACGTATACCACCTCACGTTTTCGCACTCGATTTTCACCGATGATGGCAGTCGATAGCACTGCCGAAAACTCTGGTTTTGCAGAAAACATTGGACTACGGCTAAAGAGCCCGGGAAGGAATTTTAACAAAGAACTACTTCTCTGTTGCCCATAACGTAGGACACATATAAAAAATTCTCCCCTCCACCTTCAACTATAATTTTTAATAATAGAAAATTACCCCCACCCCGTTCACCTAACCTCTTCATTTATAGATATTTCATCTATGTTTCTACAGTGGATTATTATGAGCTTCTTATCAGGATACTTTATTTATAAAAATTAAGTAATTTACTCTTGTTAAATCATAAAATGTTTCAGGTAAACTACCCCTTTCTCTTTTACCGATCTTCTCCAAAATCAATAGACCTTCCGTCCTCTACAATTCAGGGATGCATGCAAAAAAATATTTGATTCTGTTTGAATGTGCAGCAGTTATCGTTCGTCATGGAAACATTTCTCTTGTTACAACATAAAATGTTGCAGGTAAACTACCCCTTTCCCTTAACCGATCTTCACCAACACCAAAAGGTCTTGAGAACTCTACAATTCAGGGCAGTATGCAAAAACTTATTTGATTCTGTTTGAATTTGCGGCTCTTATCGTTTGCCATAGAAAATACCCTTTTAAAACATAAAACGTTGCAGGTAAACTACCCCTTTCCCTTAACCGATCTTCACCAACACCAAAAGGTCTTGAGAACTCTACAATTCAGGGCAGTATGCAAAATATTGTATGATTCTGTTTGAATTTGCGGCTGTTATCGTTTGCCATACAAAATACCCTTGATAAAACAAAAAACGTGGCAGGTAAACTACCCCTTTTCCTTAACCGATCTTCACCAAAAACGAAAGGTCTTGAGAACTCTACAATTCAGGGCAGTATGCAAAATATTGTATGATTCTGTTTGAATTTGCGGCTGTTATCGTTTGCCATACAAAATACCCTTGATAAAACAAAAAACGTGGCAGGTAAACTACCCCTTTCCCTTAAACGATCTTCACCAAAAACAATAGGTCTTTAGTACTTAATAAATCAGGGCTGTATGCAAAAACGTATTTGATTCTGTTTGAATTTGCGGCTCTTATCGTTTGCCAAAAAAATACCCTTTTAAAACATAAAACGTTGCAGGTAAACTACCCCTTTCCCTTAACCGATCTTCACCAACACCAAAAAGTCTTGAGAACTCTATAATTCAGGGCAGTATGCAAAACATTATTTGATTATGTTTGAATTTGCGGCTGTTATCGTTTGCCATAGAAAATACCCTTGTTAAAACATAAAACGTTGCAGGTAAACTACCCCTTTCCCTTAACCGATCTTTACCAAAATCAACAGATCTTGAGAACTCTACAATTCAGGGCTGTATGGGAAACATTATTTGATTCTGTTTGAATTTGCGGCTGTTATCGTTTGCCAAACAAACAAAATTACCCTTGATAAAAAAAAACCGTTGAAGGTAAACTACCCCTTTCCCTCAACCGATCTTCACCAAAAACAATAGGTCGCGAGTACTCTACAAATCAGGGCTGCATGCAAAAAATGATTTGATTCTGTTTGAATTTGCGGCTGTTATCGTTTGCCATATAAAAAAAATCTACAGACACACACATAGACAGACAGACAGACACACAGACAGACACACACACAGACACTTTTCGAAAAACGACTTTTTTTCATGTTTTGAGTGTAGTACAATCAGAATCTGCAATAATCTCGAACACGATTTTTTTTGCCATCACCATACTTCCATTTCCTTAAGGAACATGGAAGTAAATAAAATCATTTTCAGCCAAACAGCCAGGCTGTGTCTTACCTGCTTTTTTATTGCTGTATTAAATGAAAAATATTATATTACATTAAAATGAAAAAATTATAATTTTATTGCCTGGCAACAAAATTATTTTATTTTTAACAATTACCATTGTTTCAAAAAGTTTAAATAAATTTTCAAGTACTTTACTCTTGTTAAAACGTAAAAGGTTGCAGGTAAACTACCCCTTCCCCTTAACCGATCTTCACCAAAATCGAAAGTCATTGAGACCTCTACAATTCAGGGACGTATGCAAAAAATTATTTGATTCTGTTTGAATTTGCGGCTGTTATTGTTTGCCATAAAAAATACGCTTCATAAAAAAACGTTGCAGGTAAACTACCCCTTCCCCTTAACTGATCTTCACCAAAAACAATAGGTCTTGAGTACTCTACAAATCAGGGCTGTATGCAAAACATTATTTGATTCTGTTTGAATTTGCGGCTGTTATCGTTTGCCATAGAAAATACCCTTGTTAAAAAAACGTTGCAGGTAAACTACCCCTTTCCCTCAACCGAACTTCACCAAAAACAATAGGTCTTGAGAACTCTACAATTTAGGGCTGTATGCAAATAATCTTTTGATTCTGTTTGAATTTGCGGCTGTTATCGTTTGCCATAGGAAATACCCTTGTTAAAACATAAAACGTTACAGGTAAACTACCCCTTTCCCTTAACCGATCTTCACCAAAATCAACAGATCTTGAGAACTCTACAATTCAGGGCTGTATGCGAAACATTATTTGATTCTGTTTGAATTTGCGGCTGTTATCGTTTGCCAAACAAACAAAATTACCCTTGCTAAAAAAAAAACCGTTGCAGGTAAACTACCCCTTTCCCTCAACCGATCTTCACCAAAAACAATAGGTCGCGAGTACTCTGCAAATCAGGGCTGCATGCAAAAAATTATTTGATTCTGTTTGAATTTGCGGCAGTTATCGTTTGTCATAGAAAAAAATCTACAGACAGACAGACAGACACACAGACAGACAGACAGACAGACAGACAGACAGACACACACACAGACACTTTTCGGAAAACGACTTTTTTTCATGTTTTGAGTGTAGTAGAATCAGAATCTGCAATAATCTCGAACACGATTTTTTTTGCCATCACCATACTTCCATTCCTTAAGGAATATGGAAGTAAAACACACACATGCATACAATATAGAATTGGCAGATGGTTTTAACATCAGCAGTGAATCTGTAACAGACATCAACATACGGATTTAGAGAAATACATATGAAACCACTGTAGGATGAATAAATAGAAAACGACTAGGACTTGCCTTATAGAAAAACAAAAGTAAAACTGCATGTTCACATGACATTGAACGATGTAGTAAGTGTGCAACATAGCTACGAAATCCAGTCTGCACTACTCCATTTCTCAAATGCAAATGATTGTAATGCAAACCACTTCCTCCTCCTCCTCTTCCACTGCACTGTAACAAGTGGGCAACAAGTTAGGTAAGTTCCAAATGATGTGTCAAACAGTCAGCTTTGTTTTTAGAAACAAGGTACAAAATTAAAATTTTACAAAGTCATGGCAGTCCCTGTACTGTCCTATGTGTGTGAATTATGGACAACAGCCAAATAACAACATTGTAATATAGAGGCCTCAGCAATGGCATTCTTAAGAGGAGTTAGAAGTGTTATAAACTTGACCGTATAAGAAATGAGAGAAGAGTTACAAGTGTTTAACTTGAATGAAAAGTTAAAAGATTACAATCAACAGTGGAAGAAACACTTAGAAAAAATGTCAGATTCCAGACTGGCCAAGCAAGTCTGGAAATACAAACCCATAAGACACAGGTGTGTGGGTAGACCCAGGAAGAGATGGCTGAAGAATTTTTGAAGGCGGAACAGGCAGCACCTTGTCTATGCCGTGTTGTGAAGATGATGATGATGACATATCAAGCATGTCAGTAAATCAGCGTGATTTCTGTGGTACCAGTTTGTCTCATATTTTAACACATTCCTGTTACAGATTGTTTCCAAGTTAAGGGTACTCACATATGTTGGTAGTTGTTTCTTTTGTACCTTTGCATTATTGTACTTATCTGTGGTTTCTCATTACTTCACAATGTTACATAACCATAGTGGGCACAACAGTGCAATGTTCCACATGTTTACCATGGGTGAGCTTACAGGCAACTAGCTCATTTTATTGTTTTGACAGTGTTTCTATGCAGAACCATGTTGTGACTGGCTTTGAATGTTTCTCTTATCGAGTTTACAGCATGTGTGCGTACCGTCATACTTCCTAAAGGTCCATTTTTATGACAGCCAAATGGCCACATATCTTTGCTAACGCACATCCTTTGTTCTAATATTATGTCCTTCCCACTCATTGATTACACAATTTGCATGAAATAAATTGACACCATAATTCTACAAGTGCTCTATAGAAGTCCTATTATGGCAAGCAGATTCACAGTTATTAACTCAATACTTCTTCATAGCACTGTTCAGACATGTGACCGAAATTTCTCTACAATACCAATAATATATATTGCAACGTTACAAATTATATAAAATAAATGAATATATATCTCACCATGTACCCAACGCAACTATAAAGTGTTGAACACCGGCCAGGTCGTAGGATTTTTTGTTCATTGTGTTAAGTATATGTGGTTGCACAATAAATGTAACTTTACTAAGAGGAGTAAGACATTGATGGCATGAAATAATTAATTAAAACACGTATTCAAATAATCAACCAACGATTTATTAATATTAAAAAGAAATCATGTGAATATTAAAAATTGAAATTATAAAATTTAAAAACATCTTTTATAAGTTTACATTCTGTAAAAACATAACATATCATTTCTATTCAGCACACATTAAAAAGAACATATAATCTTAATATCTGAACATACATGGTGAACAAATTATACAAGTACTTTGTATTGCATGGGTGTCTGACTTTGACTCAGTTTTAAACATAAATAGCAACTCATTTATAAAATAATATTAACTTTACAAAAATAAAATTTAATTGTTGCTATACAAATTCTATTAACAAGAAAATAATGTTTACTTGAAGACTATTATTTATTTCTAATGATATACCCAATTTGTAACATTAAACAGAAGATTATTTTTAATTTTTGTTGTTAAACCAAACATTATTTTTAACCACAATTTAAAATTACGTACATTATTTACATTTAAATCTTTACTATCTTGTATTACTTTTTTTTAATGAGTTCTTTGCACCAAAATATAATTGTTCATTTGTTGAACTGCGTACTGCCAAAGGTTACCATTGTGTGTGTGTGTGTTGTAGCGTGACAGATATAAGCATAATATTGAATGGCAATTGATCATTAGAATAATGAAGTTATAATATTTAAATTTGGAAGAAAGCATTAAGTTTAATATAAATAGATTAATTCATAGCAACTGTGGAAAGAAATCATTATTATAAAGAAAATACAAGTTAAAATAAAAGGAGTTACTAGTGATGAGTCATCCAAGACCAGTCTCATAACCAAAGGTTTTCAAGGTATAACCCAGGAAGGTAAAATAGTAAATAACAAAGCAGTACTGAATATGACCAAACCCACAACGAGGAAGAATAAATAGAATAGAAACCCTAAAATAAGCCAAGATCAACCAATACAGGTTGTGTATTTCTGTAATAAAGAAGAAGATGGAGAAGATCCCAAGAAACCTGATGGCAACAAGAAGAAGATGGAGAAGATACCAGTCCCAGAAGGCAGGAGAAAAGAAGACTGAAGAAAGAAGAAGAGGGCAGCATCCTGAAGAAGATGTCATGCTCTTATAAAAGACACCCAAATCCCTATATCCCCAAAATAAATATCTAAAAATAAAAGTATAACGAAATAAAAACCACATGTATACAAATTTAAGAGAGAGGAGTGTATAAAGTAAAAGTTTCCTGTGAACTAAGATGAAACAATAATATAGTACCCATGGAACAAATCTCCATTGAAAAAACGCTAACCAATTTATTATGTTAATAAGACTATACGACCATTTAGCATTAACATGATATATAAGTGCAAAGTGAACCAGTGATAGTTTTGGGTATTATAAAAAATGAACCTTGTGTTTCATTCTTGGCAATCACAAACATTGGATGCAATGAAATATGGATTTTTCAATGACTTAAAATGTGTACTGTGACAATATATTGTTCATAAGTCATGAATCTGTTTAAAATAACATTTTGTTTTACATGAAAAAAGAAAAACAGAGTTCATAATACCTTTTGAACAATTAATACTATTTATTTGTTAATGACAGGGTACAATTCCCCAAAGACAATGTAAAAGACGGTATAAAAACTGTAGAATCCTACTTATAATAATAGTTAGAAATAAGAATATAAATATAAGGTTTTTATGTATATAGTACAAGAATGTTTAAAAATGTTTTAGATATAAGGCCATTTGTTTGGGTCTGATACAACTAACATCAGAACTATAAAAATAGTTACCACTTGTAAATAGTAGAGAGTAATTAAGATGTTAGTTAGTAAAAAACCTTTTTTGTAAGCCATATTTCCATGTTTAGAAATAAGGATTGTGTTGCAAAATGTCTGACTTGAAGACAACCATTTATTTAAAAAAAAAAAAAAAATTCTTTATTTGTTTTAACTATTGTTTGTATTGTAACCAATACTAATTGTTTTTGTGTAATTTAAAAACATGTTTAATTTATAATACTATTTGTAAAAGTCAGAGAGGGTATCACACATCATATATTGTTTGTAAATTATTTTGTAAGAAAAATTGTTAAAAAATCATAGGCCAAAAGAATGGAAACCAAACTTCATCAAAACAGAGAAATTGCTCATTTAAATGCAAATAAACAAAAGGGGTTTAGACAAAATAAACTTGAGATCATGCCATATAATTGCACATACCAGTTAGAGAGATTTTAATAAATTATATTCAGAATTATAAATAAAAATGAAAAAGACTAAACTCAGAAATTTAGACATGGGAGTCATATATTTCAGAATAATGTTTCAGAATACAACTAATTCAATTAATTACCAGAAAATAAGGGAATAGGAACCTTTTAATACAATATAGGATTATTAATATTAAATATAACTAATAAAATGGCTGAATTTATATAATGACAGGAAGTAAATTTTAATGTTTTGACCTTTCAGAGTATACCTAACTGAAAGTGAAATTACTATTTTTTTTTGGACAGAAAACACTATAAAATGGCATTATTTAATCTGAAAATAACCAGAATGAACTGAAAGATTAATTTAAATCAAATCTAGTGAATAAAATTGACAAATAACCAAAGTTTAGGCATTCATATAGTGAAAATATAAAGTATTCACAGGATGTGAAAATATTTTTGAACAATGTTAAGGATAATATTATATGGGCTAAGAGTTTAATTGAAATTGAAAAAAACAGTTAGTTAATTATTGGTTTTTGAACGGTTAACATGACATACGTTTGGGTAACGTGCATAACCTAACCTATAATAGACATACCAAGCGAATGTATAGTACGTTATTGTGAAATCGCGAGTGACTTGTGGAATACTTCTAAAAACTATCATATTATAACAGAAACAATCAAGAAACACTCCATAAACACAGAACAATACATATCTACTCTGAAAAACACCACAAAACACTAGAAAACTGTGTAATACATTAACCCAAATTAGTGATGGAATCGGGGAAAGTGTTTGAACTAATAATTATACGGATACACTAAATACAACTCAGAAACAGTACACTAGACACTACACAACATTTTACAAGAGATTCGCAGACATCAGAACAGGAATACTACAGGAAAATCTTTTATTTGGAACGTCCAATATACGAATGACATCTCACTAACTTCACGGCAGCCATTTGCAATATTGGTCTCATCATTGCCAGAACCCCGCCTTCTAGTTCGACACGGCTGTTGGGTGAAAACAATTATTATATTTACAAATTATTATTCAATGTCTGTGTTTATTAATAACTATTAATTTGATTGTAACGTTATACTTTTTAAATATTAGCCTGATTTCTCTGACTTTGGTAATAACTGGCTGTTTAAAGAACCCTATATAATTTTTATAACATATACTTGTAACTTTTTTCGATATCCTGAGAATCGATACTAATCGATAAGAGTCAATATTGCTGTTACTTAATAAAACATTAATACTTTTCAATACTTAATAGTTCTTTATTTCTTCAATAATACTAATTACCAATAATATAATTCTAATTGATAATCTACAAGGACTTTACCACCCGTAAGTGAAGATAACCTAAAAAATAGAAAGGTAAACAAATATCGATTGGTTTACAGACAGTCTTATGAGTGGTGATAGATTATTTAAATTATACTAAAACTTTAATAAAAATTTTCAGAAGAGCATTACACTGTTTAAAACTTCACAGCCCTATATTAATTAATTGATCCTAATTAATTAATTAATAAAATTAAAATTTTTTTTTATTATTTTTTTTTTATAAACAATTTTTTTTTTAATTTTCTTCAAAACAATAATTTTTGTTTTGAAACTTTCGGTGAAGCTGAGTATATATATTTCTTCATCAACTTTACGCTACTCGACCGGTCTTGCTACCATTGGGACTCGACCAGCTGGGAAACTTAAGGAAGTGTTTCAGGCCAGTAAGACGTCGAGAGCCACACCATATACACACCAATTACAACTTACAGATTCACACATCAATCTTATTTATTTATTACAAATTGGCGCACAACTTTAGGGGCTTTAATTAGCGATTGGAAGGCCAATACATTCTGCCCAATCACTAGTTGGAGCTAGGCAACAGCTACAAAGCCAGAGAATTTCGAGGGAAAATGCAACGACGTGCAACATCTAAGAAACGGGCGGCGGAGGCCGAGAAAGAAATAGAAGTTGACATGGACAACAAGGAGGCGACGCCAGTAGAGGCGGAAGAGGTATTACCACCGGTGTTGTCCAAACAAACTGAACAACCGGAGATGCCTACTCAGACAGGGGAAATCAATGTCCGGAAGGAACGGTTAGAACAACCGGGGGAACCTTCACAAACCGAGAACACTGCGACAACCGGAGATGTGAAGTTCCAGGAAGCAATGATGAGAATGATGGAAGGAATTAATAAAAAGATGGAAGATTTAAAGGAAGACAACCAATCCCTGAGTAAGAAAATGGACAAGAAGATAGACGAAAGTAATAAGGAAAGGAAAGAAGATAGCCAGTCTTTGAAAGAAGATTTAGGAAATAAAATTGAAACAACAAATAAGAAGATGGAAGAGAAGATGGAAGAAAACAGCAAGAAGATGGAAGAGAAGATGGAAGAAAACAGCAAGAAGATGGAAGAAAACAGCAAGAAGGTGGAAGAAAACAGCAAGAAGATGGAAGAGAAGATGGAAGAAAACAGCAAGAAGATGGAAGAAGAGATGGGGAAGAAGTTAGAAGAATTGAAGGAAGACAACCAATTGTTCAAGGAAGAATTCAAGTCGACCAAAGAAGAATTGATTAATAAAATTGAAAATACTAATCAGAAAATCGATGAAACCAGGAAGAAGATAGAGAAGAACAACCGACAATTGAAGGAAGAGTTGAAAGAAGATAACAAGAAGTTGGAAGAGAAGATGGGGGAGAAGTTGGAAGAATTGAGAGAGGACAATCAAATTTTGAGAGAAGAATTAAGAGAGGTCAATCAGGAGAATTTGGACAAACTGGACGAAAGAATGGAATTGTTGCGAGAAGAACTGAATAAAGAAATCACTGTTAACAAAAAAGCGATGAATAAGAAGATGGAAGAAGAAAATATAATGGTCAATCGACAGATTCGAGAGATTGATGGAAAGTGCAACCAGACCGAAAAGGAGGTCCATGAGTTTAAAGAAGTGGTGAACATCAAGTTCACAAATATCGAAGAACATAGTCGTAGGAAGGTAGAAGAACAGAGGAAGGAAAATCAAGAAGAATTCGGAAAAGTACGCAACCAGGTCACAGAACGATGTAATGATATCCAAGAGACCATGGCCAATATCACCGGTCAGGTGCGACAAAGCCGAGAGGAGATGGAAGCGATTAGAAACAGAACGACTCATTTCACCGGATTGCCCGTCAACGAAAGCCGAGAGTGGCTCAACTTCCGGCAATACAAACGCAAGCCGATGGAGTTCCTGGCTAGGGTAGAAGAATATTTAACCAAGCATAAAATTACCCAATGGAGCCATAGCAGGGAGATATTCGACGAGTCTTTCCGAGACATAACAGATAATTGGTGGATGGCCAACCGGAGTGAAATTTCCGACTACCAACAGTTCCGTAAAATGTTTAAGACAAAATACTGGTCTGAGACCACCCAGAACTTGATACGTGACAATATTTGTAACGGAAGATACAGGTCACAATTAGGTAGCAGTATGACGGCATATTTCTTGGGGAAGGTGTGTATGGCAAAGCACCTTGAGCCAGCAATCCCAGAAGAATGTTTAGTGAATAAGATATCTTATCACTATGATGAGGACATTATCAGGGCCCGGAGAGGTAGTCAGATCAAGACGATCCAGGGAATGACTGAGTTATTGGAGGGATACGAGAATGAAGAGTATTATCGGCAGAGCAGGAAGAGAAATGAGAGACCAGAAGCAAGGCCGACTACTTACCCCAATAACGGCAATAACCATACAAATAACCGGAACCAGCCCAGTAATTACGACGGCCCTAACAACCAGCCGCGTAATAACCAGTTTAACGGAAATTTTAACGGCGTGAGAAATAACAACCCCTACCCAAATAATCGAAACCACTTTTATCAACAAAATAATAATGTTCCATACAGTCAGAGAAATCCATACCCCAACAATAATGGTGACAGACCTTACCCACCTAACCGAAATTACTATAATAATAATATTAGTAACAATAATAATAGCAATAGTAATAACCGAGTGTCGCGCCCTAGGGTAAATTTTATAAGAGCAGAAGATCGCGGACCCAGGAGATACTATCAACCGAGGAGGAGCAGCTTCCACGGCGCCGACCGAAGATGGAGGAGTGCGGAACGAGACGGCCCAAGATACGAACAGGAAAGACGAAGTACCAGCCTGGAAGATCTTGGCAGACAACCGAACAGGGCGTTAAACATCAACCAGGGTACAGAACGTCAGGAAACAAACCAGAGTTTCCCGAACGATGCCTCGGTCAACAATAACTTAAACAATGACCAAAATGCTTTAAACGAGAGGAGGCAGTAATCAACAACGATGACCCGTTACTGCTTATACTTCCTGGGTTACAAAAAGGATGATTTGCAACAAGCAAACAATGATAAAAACATCACTATTATCTGTAACCATTATTTGAAAGACATACGAACTGAACTTTTGGAAGAGAACGAGAAGAGTCTCAGCAACAGTAATAATGAGATAATTTATATAACAGCGGAGGTGGAAGGAGTTCCCGCTAGAATAATGATAGACACAGGAGCTAATATTTCAATAATAAACTCCAATGAGTTGGAGAGAATACAGAGTACATGTGGTAAAACTTTGCCAATGTTACCAGTCAACAACATTGTGTTGGTAGGTGCAACTGGCCGCCAGAATAAAACCATTAGGAAGCAAGTTTCCTTAAGTGTCGTTAGCCGTGATATAGCTTTAGACATGGAATTTTTAATCGCCACCGGATTACCATTTGACATCTTAGTCGGTTGCGATATTCTTCGTAGATATTCGGCAGTAATCGATCTTAATTTAAATAAAGTATCACTTTTCCCAGACGGAGTAACATGGACCGCAGACCTGGTAGGAGGCACAACAATACTTCCCAGCCCTATACATCAACAACTTCGTAAAATAAATGTTATTAGAAACAGCCCTCTTTCTAAACCCATAATATACAATCAAGGAGGAGAGGATTTATGGTCAGTTAAGATCCAAGAAATACGGAATTTCCAGTGCGGAAGCGATAACAAGAAAATACCAACGCACCTGGCTGATCGTCTAATTGCAATATATGAGAGATACAAGGCGGTGTTTTCTGATGAACCAGGGAAGGTAAAAAACTACCAGTGCCAACTTCGTTTTAAAGAAAACGTAGAGTTTAACCGGAGGTCATATCCAATAGCGCAGTCGCTCAAAGAAGCCGTGAGAACAGAGATAAACAAGATGATTGAAAACGACATAATTGAGATTAGTCAATCACCTTACACTAGTCCAATTATTGCTGTTCCGAAGAAAGACGGACAAGTCCGGCTCTGTTTAGATGCGCGTGAGTTGAACAAGACAATTGTGAATGACAGAACATCTCCCGGTGAAATAGAAGAAATCTTAAAGCGTTTTCATGGTACTAACTTTATTAGCACCTGGGATACGGTCTGTGGGTATTGGCAGGTAGAGCTGCATCCACAAAGCCGCCAATACGTAGCGTTCATTTTCGAAGGGCGCAATTACCAGTTCAAGAGACTGCCCTTCGGACTTGTCAATTCTGTCGCCATATTTGTGGCATGTATGGACCAGATTTTGGGACCAGAAGCGCTCCAATTTACCACCGTCTATGTTGACGATTTACTAATCACATCCGGAACCTGGGAAGAGCACTGTTACAGAGTGGAATTTGTACTAAACAAACTAGCGCAGAACAACATAACACTGAAGTTGGAGAAATCCAAGTTCATAGCGCGCGAGGTACAATTCTTAGGCTTCAACCTAGACGACAGAGGTATTACCCCATCAGCAGAAAAAGTGGAGGCAATTCAGAGGTTCCCGCAACCAAGAAACAGGAAACAATTGCAATCTTTCCTCGGACTCTGTAACTATTACAGGAAGTTTCAGAGCCGATATTCCGAGTTGACCGCCAAGTTTCAACCACAGTTATCTGCCAAAAACAAATGGACTTGGGGTGAAGATCAAGATATTACTTTCCGATTAATAAAAGAGAAGTTTCTGGAGAGTGTGATACTTCGTCACCCAGATTTTAAGAAACCGTTCTTTCTAAACTGTGACGCTAGCGATCTAAGCTTAGGAACGACATTATACCAGGAAGATGAGGAGGGACAACATCTGGTAATAAGCTTCGCTAGTCGCACACTGAACCAGTGCGAAAAGAACTACAGTGTGACAGAAAAGGAATTGTTGAGCGTGGTGTTCGCATGCAGCAAGTTCCGGACGTACATTCTCGGATATCAAGTCACGGTACGAACTGATCATAAATCCATCTCGTTCCTTCGTAGGTGCAAATTGAGTCACGGCCGATTGGCTAGGTGGGTACTCGCCCTACAAGAATATGACCTGAAATGGGAATACATTCCAGGAAAGAAGAACGTGGTAGCAGATGTGTTGTCACGTATAAATCTGGAAGATCAGACTTTCGAGGGAGAGAAGGAGAGCTTAGTAAAAATTTATAACGTATTCACGACCAGAGCCGATTTACAAGCTTTGTTAATAAATATCCGAATCCATCAGCAGTCTGATCATAAGCTGAAAAACATTGTGAGTCGTTTGGAAGCCAATGATGAAACCATTTCTAAATACTACCACCTTAACAAGGGAATTTTATTCATAAAAACCGCATTGGACGATGAGACATGGAAGGTGATAATCCCACACCAAATCGAAAAGGAGGTCATCATCGATTACCATGTCAGGTATGGTCACATGGGAGCGTTAAAAGTGATACAAGCTCTAGAGGAAAATTGTAAGATCAAGAATATCAACCGCAAGGTGAGAACATACATCAAGTCCTGTAAGATCTGCCAATGTGCAAAAGTAAACAATGAAAAGACAGAGGGTATCATGATACCGATAACTTCCAACGCAAAACTGGAAAAAGTGTTTTTGGATATATGCGGGCCATTCCCCGTAGCGGTGGTCGACACAGATATAAATACTTGGTAATCATAATGGATCACTACACCAAGTATATAAAGCTATATCCGGTTAATCGGGCAACGACAGCAAAGGTTTTGGCGGTGATTATTGATTTGTATATCCCAGAGATCGGTAGACCATTTTCTATTATTACCGACCATGGTACACAGTTTAAGGGGAGGAGATGGCGAGACACTTTATTAGCACTTGGGGTCAAAACATATAAGACATCAGTCTACCACCCAAGTAGCAATCCGGCTGAGAGAGTACTAAGAGAAGTGGGTAGGATATTGCGCACGTACTGTCACAACCAACAGAAAAAGTGGCAAGAGTACCTAGCAGCGACAGAAACATTCCTAAATTATGCCCACCATCCAGCTATAGGAATTCCACCGTACTCAGCCATGTATGAGAAGCCGACTCCCCGAGACATTGAACAAATCATTGAATTTCCAACGAACAACAATAGGAAATTCAACCAGTTGAAGTTTTACAATAAGGTAGCAGAAGATCAGGAAAAACGGCAAGCCAAATACCAGAAGGCAATAGGGCGAATTGTAACATATAAAGAGGGTGAAAAAGTCCTCCTAAAAAATAGAGAGCTGCCTAGCACCTTAGAAGGCATAACCAAAAAACTACTATTACTATATACTGGCCCATATGTTGTGGTAAATGATAAGCATAACAATACATATGAGTTGAGGGAAATCGTTTCAGGAAGAATCAAAGGAGTGTACAATCAAGCTTCTATGAAGAAATATTATGAAGAATGAGTTGTGAGTTTGAGAATTTAGAATTTTTATAAAAAAAAAAAATTCAAAAATAATGTAAGTACATCTTACAACCTAATATTTTGAAAAGAACATTCTGGAGAATTATAAGAAGAAGGAATTTAGAATTTTTAATTTTAAAAAATCCGAAAATAATGTAAGTACATCTTACAACCTAATATTTTGAGAAGAACATTTTGGAGAATTATAAGAAGAAGGATTTTTTAATTTAATTTTAAAAAAATCCTAAAATAATGTAAGTACATCTTACTACAACCTAATAATTTTGGAACAAACTTTATGGAAGAAAGAAAAAGAAAGAATTTTGAATATAACTTATTCTAAAATATGTAAGTACTTCTTACTACAACCTGATAATTTAGAACAAAACTTTATGGAAGAAAGAGAAAGAGAGAGAATTTTGAACTTAATTATACAAAAAATTTAAAAATAAAGTAAGACCAACTTACTATAACTAAGTTTATGAGAAAAACTTTATGGTAAATAATTAAGAAGAATTTGAATTTGGAGAAATACCAAAACTTTCAGAAATAATAGTAAAATCACACTACTATAAACAATTCTGAATGAAACAATTCTGGGAATAAATGAATTAAACAGAATTTGAATGTTGATAGAACGTCAGTACTTTGAAACAAGATAAGATCAACATATTACAAGGATTTATGAGAAATATTTTTCAATTAAATAAAAAGAATAGTTTGAATTTTACATTAAAACTAACCAAGTTCCAAAAAATAATTATGTGTCAATTATGATGGAATTGAGAAGAAAATAAAGTGGTTAATTCAGAAAAGAGAATTAACGTTAATCCAGAATAAATGCTAGACATTCACAATAGCATTTGAAGGAGTAGAGAAGAATAACAAAAAAGAGTGTAATATGCCAGAGAAGAAAAAAAAATTTGGAAGCAAAGAGACTAATTACCTATGAAACGATAATGAAAACAGTTAATTAAGAGCGAAGAAGAACAACTCATACCAAACAGATGGAGAAGATGATTTTGAACAAATGATAATAATAAGACCTATATGAAATGCAAAGAGAAGAAATACCACATGAAATATAATATAAATGAATTAATGCTAATGAATGCGAAGGCGGATTAATAACTTTCTAAGAGAAAGGAAAGAACCAAAATGTTTAAATAAAATGATCAATAACAACCCGTATATCTAATGTAAAGATACAATGTAAAAAAAAAAAAAAAAAAAATTAAATATAATATATTAAGACCATTCAAATAATGAATACGAAAGACTATTTATAAAGACCATGCTAATACTATGAATAACCAGAAGAAAGTATAAAGAGAATTCAGATGGAGAAGAAAGAGAGTTACACTGTAAACAGTAACCAAAATTATTAAAAGAAAGATTTTCAACCATAATTAAATTAAATATATCAGACAAGTTAAGAGTTTTGAAAAAATATATATGTAATGAGTATAATAATGATTATGAAGATTTATTAAGATAGAAAATGTGAGATAATCTGAGAGACTACGAAGTGGAGAATCCAAAGATATTTTTATTAGTCGAAAATGAGACTACTTTTTATTTATTTATTCGATGACTGACTGAAGATAATTCCAGCAGCATTATGTTTTTTGAGCAGGGATGGATATGCCCCTGTACTCAATTTATAGAAGTGGTGTATGGCCAGCAGAGAAGTAGCGTACAGTGCCCCTCTGATCTGCCCCAGCCCACGTGATAGGGAATGTTAGGGAATTAATATCCCAAGGATACAACACGAAGTTGATATAGGAAGAAAATGTATTACAATTATAATATATCTCAGAAGACACTAACTATCCGAAAAGGATCAGTAGTAAGACAAGTAAGTATATATATAAAATTAATAAAACTCTAATATAAAAAAGTCGATATAAAAATGGAGAAGAAAATGAATTATAAGAAATGATGAAATTATCATAAGAAATTATTTCATCCATAAACATGTCTGAAATAATTACTTCTGGAGGAGAGCAATCTGTAGCGTGACAGATATAAGCATAATATTGAATGGCAATTGATCATTAGAATAATGAAGTTATAATATTTAAATTTGGAAGAAAGCATTAAGTTTAATATAAATAGATTAATTCATAGCAACTGTGGAAAGAAATCATTATTATAAAGAAAATACAAGTTAAAATAAAAGGAGTTACTAGTGATGAGTCATCCAAGACCAGTCTCATAACCAAAGGTTTTCAAGGTATAACCCAGGAAGGTAAAATAGTAAATAACAAAGCAGTACTGAATATGACCAAACCCACAACGAGGAAGAATAAATAGAATAGAAACCCTAAAATAAGCCAAGATCAACCAATACAGGTTGTGTATTTCTGTAATAAAGAAGAAGATGGAGAAGATCCCAAGAAACCTGATGGCAACAAGAAGAAGATGGAGAAGATACCAGTCCCAGAAGGCAGGAGAAAAGAAGACTGAAGAAAGAAGAAGAGGGCAGCATCCTGAAGAAGATGTCATGCTCTTATAAAAGACACCCAAATCCCTATATCCCCAAAATAAATATCTAAAAATAAAAGTATAACGAAATAAAAACCACATGTATACAAATTTAAGAGAGAGGAGTGTATAAAGTAAAAGTTTCCTGTGAACTAAGATGAAACAATAATATAGTACCCATGGAACAAATCTCCATTGAAAAAACGCTAACCAATTTATTATGTTAATAAGACTATACGACCATTTAGCATTAACATGATATATAAGTGCAAAGTGAACCAGTGATAGTTTTGGGTATTATAAAAAATGAACCTTGTGTTTAATTCTTGGCAATCACAAACATTGGATGCAATGAAATATGGATTTTTCAATGACTTAAAATGTGTACTGTGACAATATATTGTTCATAAGTCATGAATCTGTTTAAAATAACATTTTGTTTTACATGAAAAAAGAAAAACAGAGTTCATAATACCTTTTGAACAATTAATACTATTTATTTGTTAATGACAGGGTACAATTCCCCAAAGACAATGTAAAAGACGGTATAAAAACTGTAGAATCCTACTTATAATAATAGTTAGAAATAAGAATATAAATATAAGGTTTTTATGTATATAGTACAAGAATGTTTAAAAATGTTTTAGATATAAGGCCATTTGTTTGGGTCTGATACAACTAACATCAGAACTATAAAAATAGTTACCACTTGTAAATAGTAGAGAGTAATTAAGATGTTAGTTAGTAAAAAACCTTTTTTGTAAGCCATATTTCCATGTTTAGAAATAAGGATTGTGTTGCAAAATGTCTGACTTGAAGACAACCATTTATTTAAAAAAAAAAAAAAATTCTTTATTTGTTTTAACTATTGTTTGTATTGTAACCAATACTAATTGTTTTTGTGTAATTTAAAAACATGTTTAATTTATAATACTATTTGTAAAAGTCAGAGAGGGTATCACACATCATATATTGTTTGTAAATTATTTTGTAAGAAAAATTGTTAAAAAATCATAGGCCAAAAGAATGGAAACCAAACTTCATCAAAACAGAGAAATTGCTCATTTAAATGCAAATAAACAAAAGGGGTTTAGACAAAATAAACTTGAGATCATGCCATATAATTGCACATACCAGTTAGAGAGATTTTAATAAATTATATTCAGAATTATAAATAAAAATGAAAAAGACTAAACTCAGAAATTTAGACATGGGAGTCATATATTTCAGAATAATGTTTCAGAATACAACTAATTCAATTAATTACCAGAAAATAAGGGAATAGGAACCTTTTAATACAATATAGGATTATTAATATTAAATATAACTAATAAAATGGCTGAATTTATATAATGACAGGAAGTAAATTTTAATGTTTTGACCTTTCAGAGTATACCTAACTGAAAGTGAAATTACTATTTTTTTTTGGACAGAAAACACTATAAAATGGCATTATTTAATCTGAAAATAACCAGAATGAACTGAAAGATTAATTTAAATCAAATCTAGTGAATAAAATTGACAAATAACCAAAGTTTAGGCATTCATATAGTGAAAATATAAAGTATTCACAGGATGTGAAAATATTTTTGAACAATGTTAAGGATAATATTATATGGGCTAAGAGTTTATTTGAAATTGAAAAAAACAGTTAGTTAATTATTGGTTTTTGAACGGTTAACATGACATACGTTTGGGTAACGTGCATAACCTAACCTATAATAGACATACCAAGCGAATGTATAGTACGTTATTGTGAAATCGCGAGTGACTTGTGGAATACTTCTAAAAACTATCATATTATAACAGAAACAATCAAGAAACACTCCATAAACACAGAACAATACATATCTACTCTGAAAAACACCACAAAACACTAGAAAACTGTGTAATACATTAACCCAAATTAGTGATGGAATCGGGGAAAGTGTTTGAACTAATAATTATACGGATACACTAAATACAACTCAGAAACAGTACACTAGACACTACACAACATTTTACAAGAGATTCGCAGACATCAGAACAGGAATACTACAGGAAAATCTTTTATTTGGAACGTCCAATATACGAATGACATCTCACTAACTTCACGGCAGCCATTTGCAATATTGGTCTCATCATTGCCAGAACCCCGCCTTCTAGTTCGACACGGCTGTTGGGTGAAAACAATTATTATATTTACAAATTATTATTCAATGTCTGTGTTTATTAATAACTATTAATTTGATTGTAACGTTATACTTTTTAAATATTAGCCCGATTTCTCTGACTTTGGTAATAACTGGCTGTTTAAAGAACCCTATATAATTTTTATAACATATACTTGTAACTTTTTTCGATATCCTGAGAATCGATACTAATCGATAAGAGTCAATATTGCTGTTACTTAATAAAACATTAATACTTTTCAATACTTAATAGTTCTTTATTTCTTCAATAATACTAATTACCAATAATATAATTCTAATTGATAATCTACAAGGACTTTACCACCCGTAAGTGAAGATAACCTAAAAAATAGAAAGGTAAACAAATATCGATTGGTTTACAGACAGTCTTATGAGTGGTGATAGATTATTTAAATTATACTAAAACTTTAATAAAAATTTTCAGAAGAGCATTACACTGTTTAAAACTTCACAGCCCTATATTAATTAATTGATCCTAATTAATTAATTAATGAAATTAAAATTTTTTTTTATTATTTTTTTTTTATAAACAATTTTTTTTTTAATTTTCTTCAAAACAATAATTTTTGTTTTGAAACTTTCGGTGAAGCTGAGTATATATATTTCTTCATCAACTTTACGCTACTCGACCGGTCTTGCTACCATTGGGACTCGACCAGCTGGGAAACTTAAGGAAGTGTTTCAGGCCAGTAAGACGTCGAGAGCCACACCATATATACACCAATTTAAGAACATACATATTCAAATTATTTTTATTAAATTATTACAGTGTGCACGTCCTGAATTATGACAATGACAATGATGATGATGCGTTCTTGGTCTCTATGGCTTGTTGTTGATGGTGGTTCAGTGTTCCTCCATAAAGCGTGGTGTAAGGTGAAGATGTTCAAATTGATCGGCAGACCAGCAGAGTGACGTCATGTGAAGATTCCTTGAGTCTGAATTCGCCCAAATCTGCTGGAGGTATTTATACTAGATGGCAAACTGACAGGTCAGAGACTTTCGACTTGCAGAATTGTGTCGATTTTTGTGTAGCATCTCTTTGATTAGTGATCACTTTTTAGTACATTTTCCCAATCACGTACAATTTATCGTAACGTGAGTGATTTCATTGTCTTTGTAATTTCTCACTGGTCACTTACGTATAACTCTGTTGTTAATTACAATAGTAATTAATATTAATTTATATACTGTCTTTATTATTGCACTTTTCTGCAATAATTTTGCATCACCATATGCATTATATGTCCTTAATCTAATGTTGTTTTTAGAATTGTGGTATGTCTTTGGTAATAGGTAAAAAAACCTGATTAATGACAAACCAACATAATAATTATTATCGTGCCCCACATTGGCCTACGATTTATTATACGATATTATAATTTATATTTTTTGTATTTGAAGTGTACTCAGCGTAACTGTCTAATAACCTACCAGCTAGGTCATGGGATTTCTGTGTTCGTTATTGTAAGTCCCTTTTGTTGCACAATACATTTTGTGTTAGAAGAGAGGCAAAAGATTTTGTGGTGTGGAATAGATGCTAATGAAACATTAATTTATTTAAAAAAAAACAACTTCTTTAAAATTTAAAAAGAAATGTATTAAAAGTTGCCTTTTAAGTTTTACATGTATTAGTCACGGTATACACTTTATAAATTACACATAAATTATATGCAAACAAATAAAACAAACAGATGCGAACATTTAAATAAGAAACAAACGCATATATGTAAAAAAAAACAATTGTATAATTGTTTCAATTACTTGAGTGTCTGACATTAAAAAAATATAGAATTAAAGTAATTATTTTTAATGCTACAAATCGTAGATCAATTAAATATTTAGTATAAAAAATGAAAAGTTTATTTGTAGTATTTTAGTCAAAAGTATTATATACTTTATTTCAATAAATATTAATTATTGTGCACCCATTTTAACTAGAAAAATTACTCTAAAATAGATATTACAATTGTAACCCCTCTTTCCTTTTATGCTTTTTATAGATTAAAAAAACTTCTTTTTTTTTCTTTATATTTATTTTTTTTCTCTTGTTGTTGTATCCTCTTCGTTCACTTATTAATTTAATAATATATATAATACTTTCACTTATGAACTTACGGCACTTATGTTCTGTAATCGACAGTTAGTACTAAACCCACTGAAGAAGAGAAACATCTCGAAACGTTTGGGAAGTGACAACAGTAAGTTCATAAGTGAAAGTATTATATATATTATTTTTTCTATTTATATTTTTTTTGAAAGAGAGGCCACTAGTTATTTAGAACTAGGCAAGAGCCTAGAGAAGCCAAAAATGCGCTGGGTCCAGTATGATGGGACTTGCAAATGAAACTCCGCTCTAAGATAACAATAACAGGATTTATTGTATTCATGTTTGTACAATATATGCGCCCTTGAAAAGTAAGATAATATTACAAGTGTTTTATAATCAAGAATAGCTCACTTCCAAAAACCCCCAATCGTTATTATAAGTCCATTAAACATAGGCATTGCCAAATAGTTGAGCTTGAATAATAATGGCGCATAAATAATAATAATGTGCAATGGCGCATAGTCTCGACCCTCCTAGTACATTACACAAATCATAACATGATATATATATATATATATATATATATATGCATAATCAAGTATAACAATCTAACAATCACCTAAGGCATAACACACAACATATAATTAACATAGATACACATTTACATATAAATGGCACACCACATGTTCACCTGGTTAACAGCGTATGGTTTGTCATCATACACCCTCAACCCTCTTATTCAGATCACGTATCCGCCCCGCCATAAATTTTCAATTAATAAACTCAAACCCAACTAATAAATCCCAAAAGAGTAAAGTAGACAGGCCCCAAAAATTCTAAGTATATAAACAGACAAAGTCAATTTGGCGAAACAGTCCGAACGGCACACAAGTACCAAGCAAAAGTTAATTATCAATTTCGGATCTCAATAATGATAATGATAATAAGTGCCATCACGAGGTCAACATGGATGCCCGGTTGCATAACTGCATTTCTCATTTCCTTTATTTTCCTGACAAAAAATTTGCAAAAACGGTGGAACGTGACCACCCATAAATACTTATAACTGGTACTGATTTGTCTTGCATTCTTTAACATTCATTAATTAATTGGTATTATGAGCAATAAAAGTTTAACAATTATTGTGCTGGCTATGGCAAAATTTAATGGTTACAAAATTAGCTGAACAGTAAAATTGAAATTTGAAAAGCAGAATCTGTGTAATTAATGTACTAAAACGTGCTTAAGGTGTTCATTAAAAAAAATCCCCTTGGCCTCAGGCACGATCATGCGCCCGGACGAGATCCAGCAAAATCTGACATGATACAGTCCTGTAGTGAACGGCACCTACAGGTGTCGTCCACATGTTAAAACACCCCCCCCCCCCCCGACCTTTAAATTAATAATCCAATACACAACCCAATTAACTGAAAAAATAATTAACCATAGAATTTCCCGACGGGGACAGATACATCCGTACATGCATGCTTAACACAGAAATAATTTAGTGGCCGGAAATGCCGACCATATTTACAGAAAACTCGCATCAACCCGGGTGATGCATGACCCTGGCTGAGTTTACAATTCTCTGAAGGAGATAAACATTAATATGTTAATGAGGCGTAAGCCTTAATTAAAAAAAACCAATGACAAAGTAACATGTAAACCCAATTGTCCCGTTGGACTTGCCCGGAACTAAGTCCCCAAACTGGAGCATCACCACAAGTGTCTCAAAAAGAGTTTATCGGCCACAAACATTTTGGTTCAAAAAGCTTAAATGTCACCTGGTTAGCAGCATATGGGTAGAGGATCTGGTCGAGTGTGTGTCCGTCCATCCGGGCTGACAGCTGACGGAAGTCGGAATCTATGTCATGGAAGGCAGGTATTCGGCCATCCTCTGGAGCGAGACAGATTATCGTCTACATCGGAAACCCTGCACATTTATATCGGTATTACTTACAGGTTTAATAAACCACACTACCTCATTTACCCAGCTGAACCCACATTTCGTGACATGGCCAGTTTACAATCTCCGAAAATTCACTTATGTATTGAACCCCATTGAATCAAATAAATCACTTCAAAATAACACCTTTAAATATTATAATCTATAATATATCCAAATATAGTTATTCAACATAATAATCATTTCAAATAAATAGTTATTCACAAGTTTTCGTGAAGCACTTAACCCCCCTGACAGGAACTAGCAAACTTTAACAAGTTCGTGATGTACAATCATCTCAGAAAAATGACTGACTTACGCCCCGTTCTAATTTAATGAACTGATATTATTATTATTACATTATTAATGAGATAATGGGTTAATATCTGTTAGCCAGCGTTAACATTGAAAGATACATAAACCAAATTTAACCTGTTGCCTGCCACGTGCTGAGAAATTACTGCAATACCTATCGCACTGCATCTGCGTTAATATTAAGTAAATACAATTTATTTTTATGAATTAGTAAGTTATATAAATATCTTAACACACTTACCGGAAGGTCGCATAGACTTCTACTTATACATAGTAGCAGATAGTAGACAAAACTTTTACATCGATGCTGTCAGCCGGACGCAGACGTTAATATGCTGAATGCTACAATTGAACTGACTTGTCCTGCGGCTGAAAAAATAGTATGAAGCGCTGGGCACAGAGAGCGCGCGGATCGGCCTGTGTCCAGATAACGGACGTACGTAAATTCTTACGTAAACACACTTACGTTGATAAATACGTAATTTAATAATTCCAATTACGGGCAGGCTGTTCCCGTAAAGAAAAACCCCGCCGAGTTTTTCTAAACACGGCACACCTCCACCCCGAAAGGGCAACCCCGGTTGCCCCACACTTAAACTCGGGAAAGTACCCTGCAGTGTACCCCCTTCCCAAAAGAAGCTAGTGGTCTTCGTGATTACGGCGGCCCAGCAGCACTTGCTCTCAGGAGAACAGAGGCTCAGAAGGAAAATGAAAGAGACGAAAGAAGAAGTGTAGTGTGTAAGTGTGCGGGTGCTGCCAGCTGACCTGATCAGGGCCAGCCCACAGCAAAGAGGGACAGAGAAGAAAAGACAAAAGGAAAGTTCGGGAGCTCCCTGAGTTCCGACCTCCTGAGGCTTGTCCACTCAAGCCAGAACACGACTGCCACCTTAACAGGGCCATCTGCCCTATATTCCTACGGGGGGGGGATTCTCTAATACGACACCCATTCTAAACAATACCGTCACGGCACGGGGCAAGGGAAAAGGGGAAATGATGGCCTCCATGATGCAATGGTCCCCACTCTGGACCGGATGCAAAGCCATGCTACCTGTTAATATGACAGTTATCGAATATACAAATAAGTTTTACATGTGTGCTCCAAGGGCATGCGGTGAACAACGTGTGGTACGAGGAGCAAGATCGACCCCCTGCCACACGCTGCCCACCCTCCACTCTCTAACACCTTTTTTTTTCCCAGGTAAAGGTTAGGAAAATCGGAAGGAGGAAGGTCAAGGATCATTGAAAGGTCATGGGCTGGGACTAAAGGCAAGGACATGGCTCCCTCCGGACATAAGGACAATTGGAGAAAGCCAAGGCTCGCGAAGGCATGGGCGCATCCCTGAAGTAGACGAACACCACTGGGACTGTGGGGAACCTCTACCCGCTACCCTATCGTTCTCGATCACACCCCCGGAACACACCGCTTTAAATGACAAAATCCCTACTCACACAGAGACCACCAATCATACCCCCCCTGTCAGCCCATTTACCCCTTTCTATATAATTTCAATTTCGATATATGCGTAGTAATCTCCTTCGGACTACCATCCGTCTCTCCCAACCGAGCCGTCACTGGTGACGCAAACCCCAGGATACGATATGGCCCCGACCAACGATAGCATAACTTAGCGGCTCTTTTGTCCACAGCTGAGCTGATCGGATGGCTTTGACAGTAGACCCAGTCGCCTGTCTGAATGGGATTAGGAATTCGCCCCGATTGTATCGTCGACGGACCCGCTCGTGCGCTCGCAGCAAATTCTTCCGAGCCTCCCTCCATCTCTCTGCAGTTCCATTATCGGGCTCCTGTGGTAGAAGATCATCAATATTCCACAAGTTAGTCAACGGGAGTGCGGGCGAGAATCCGAACATGATCTCAAAGGGCACGGCCTTATGACTGTCATGCAGGGCCGTGTTAAAGGCTAGCTGCAACCACTTCAGATTCTGGTCCCAGGTTGTCTGTTGCTCCGCATGATAAGCAATGAGTGCGGACCTGAGATTCCTATTGAATCTCTCCGCATGGGACGGCTGTGGGTAATACGGGGAAGTGGTTACATGTCTGATTCCGCTGGCGAAACACATCCACCTGAACTCACCCGAAATGAACTGGGGGCCATTGTCGGAGACAACGATGGTCGGAAGACCGAAATGCTGAAAAATATGGTTCTGAAGCGCGCTTATGGTCAAACGAGCTGTTGCCTGCCGTAAGGGCAGTAGCCAGGCAAACTTCGAAAAAGCATCCACACAGACAAGTAGGTAAGAATTACCTGACTTGCTACGCGGGAAGGGTCCCACGTAGTCGATGAATAACTTCTCCATCGGTCTGCTCGCCACATCCGATGACAACAACCCTAACTTAGTGTTCTGGGCAGGTTTACTCAAACCACACACATGATAGTTCTTAACCCTCGTAGCGATGTCCCTATCCATCCCCTTCCAGATGAAATGACTTCTAATACTGGAAATGGTCTTCGAAATTCCCTTATGGCCTCCTACTGGGGAATTATGATAATAACTGAAGACCATGGGCACTAACTGGCTAGGCAGCACGATCTTAGGGGCACGTCCCTTTCTTTCTCTACAACACAGGAAGGACGCCCTTGGACAAGAAGTAAGGGGCGTGTGCGTTACCCTCCTTTATATTCTGGATGATAGGACCCAGCTCTTCATCGTTCAACTGATGGGGCAACACATCAGTGAAGGCTAACGGAAAGTCTAGTAGAACGGAACAGGGTTGCTCAGTTTGGACTTCACTGGGCTGGGAAAACATTCGTGACAAAGCATCTGCAACTACATTTTGAGTTCCCCTAATGTGTTGCACCTTGAACTTAAAGGATGAGATCTTGACCACCCATCTACCAATTTTACCCAGGTGCCAGGGATGAGCAAGAAGCCAGGAGAGAGCCTGATTGTCGGTCTCGAGCAGGAACTTAGCGTGTTCCAGAAAACGCCTGAACTTATCTAGAGCGTATACAACAGCTAAACACTCTAGCTCATAGACTGACGACTTTCTTTCCTGCTGGGTCAATGTTCGGGAAATAAAGGCCACAGGCTGCCTAGCACCATCAACGACTTGGGACAGAACCGCCCCGAGCGCCACCGAACTCGCGTCCGTCTGCAAGATAAACGGCTGAGAAAAATCCGGCATCCGCAGCACCGGTGGGGAGATGATAGCTTCCTTCAAAGTTTCGAAAGCCTTCCGCTGGCTCTCACCCCACACAAATTTAGCCCCCTTCTTTCTCAATTCATTTAAAGGTGCAGCTATCTCTGCTGCATTAGGGATAAACCGTCTGTAAAAGTTAATCATACCCACGAACCTGGCGATGCCCTTGGCATCCCTAGGCGGGAGAAAATCCCGGATACCCTGGATCCTTTCAGGGTCCACGGTAACACCTCGGTGCGAGACCAGATGCCCCAGAAATGATATGCTCTACTGTGCAATTCGCACTTTCTCCGGATTAACCGTGAGGCCCGCGTCTCTCAGCCTGCACATCACCTCCCTTAGATGACATAGATGTTCATCATACGTTTTGCTGTAGACCAGCAACTCGTCCAAATAATTGAAAATGAATTTAAATTTTACGTCTTGAAACACCAGGTCAAGCAGACGCGTGAGTGTTTGGGCGCTCACCGCCAGACCCATAGGGCCCGCGTATACTGATACAAATTCCACGGGACGCAGAACCCCGTGTAAGGTCTACTTTCCTTGGATAAAGGGATTTGGTGATATGCAGCGTTGAGATCAATCACGGTGAAGTACTTGGCCTCACTAAACCAATCGAAATCCGAGTGGAGATCCAGAAGGGGAACCGAATCCACCTCAATATTAGAGTTCAATTTACGGTAATCAATCACCATACGGTGCTTACCCCCAGGCTTGGGTACCAGGAACACTGGACTGGCATAACTGGAATTGGAAGGTTCAATGACCCCTTGCTCTAACAGCTCTTGAACCTTCTCCCTGAGAACGGCCATTTTCGGAGGGGCATATTTGTATGGGTGTGACCTCACTATCTTAGAATCCGTCAGACGGATTTTATATTCTAGTAAATGTGCGAGTCCCAACTTAGGAGTTAACACTGAGGGAAATTCCTCACACAGTTGGTCCAAGGCCCTCTGCTGGGCGGGAGTGAGATGGTCTCGTGCAGAATCGGGACAAGCTACCTCCTGGATACCTCCCTTAGCTCCCTGGTATCCAAGAAAAGGAATAACAACTCCCCAATTAAATTTGAAATAACATTGGTGCCCATGGATGTCCAACACGAGACCGCTTTTAGCGATGAAATCGGCACCCACAATACAATCAACTCCCAGAGCCGGAGAAACCAGAAAAGGCCACACCCAAGAAAAACCATCGATCTTGAATTTAAAGGAAATCACCCGGGAGATGGGCAAGATTTCCCGTGAAGCAGTCCAGCATACTAGGACGACCGATCCGACCCTTTTATTAAGCCCTGCTTTTCAAGGTCCGCACATACTCGAGATGAGATGATAGATCGGGCTGACCCGGAGTCAACTAACGCTCTGAGTTGACCCTTCTTTACCTCGAGCGACAGGAAGGGGCATACAGAAGCCTTTTGCGGGCCAGTAGCAAGGACCTTGATATCAGAAGAGTCAAGACCTATCCTTGGCCTGGAGGCACTTGAATACCGAAAAGTCTCAAGACGAGGGGAAGACAACCTCCGACCTTTCTTCCCCTGGTAACTTAGTTTTTTGAAGACCGAACCCTCGAGGGAAGCGTTGGACGCAGACCACCCTCCGTACAATTGTGGGCAACATGCCCCTGTCTTCGACAGCGAAAGCAAACCACGCCTCTCAACGGTCCACCTCGATCGCCGGTGGTTTTTTCTGGCCGGGGTTGGGACTGAACGACCCGTCGTTCCACCACTCGAGACTCACCCGGACTAGCCCTTACTGGCCCACGGGACTCATCAATTGCTTGTATGGCCCGGGATAACACACACGTTATCGAGGTCTTCGTAGCTGCGCGGTCGTTCAGCAAAAATTAAACGCGACCTCTCCTGGAGAGTGACCCCTTCGAATATCATCTGTACTACTTCGATCTCGGGCAGTCCCAACCCTAAAATCCGGACAGCTTCGCGGATACTACGCGCAAACTCAGCAAAATTCTCCCCGTGGGCTTGCACCCGATAACAATGTTTATGCTGCAGCTGCTCCCGCAATCGGCCAGGCACGTTTGCGTCCAACACCCCCCGATGGAAAGACGTCACACTGCCGCCACATCGTATAGTCTGCGCGACCCGCTCAGCCATGGACCCCCGACAGTAGGGATACACGAGCTTGAGTAGGGTGCCATCCGACATCCCCGGGAAGTCGGACAGCTGAAACAAAATTCTAAAAGAAACCATCAACTTGTCCACGTCCAGTCCATCAACGACCGGAAGGTGCTGGATAATAGAGGAAAGCGGGTTAGGTAACTTGTTGTATGAAACACTTGATCCGCCCGAGAATGTCGGCAATTGGGCCGGCGGAGTCGGCGTCTGTCCTATGTCCAATTCAGGAGGCTGGGGAGAGCTCACGGGAGGATGAGATTTCACGGGCTCGAAATTTTGCAATGCTTTCGCCACCTGTTCCGAAATCAGCTTCAGCGTGGCGCTGACTTCAGCGATTGTAGTCTGTGCGGACAAGTTCTCCAGTCGATGTTGCAGGTGCTCCGCTCGTTGACACACTCTCTGTCTCGCCCTGAGGCTGGAAGGGGCCGACTCAAAATCCTCCATTACCTCCCGCAACTCTCCCCACTTCTCCTGACACAACTCGAGCTCCGCTGTCACATCAGTAATTTTTACAAGCGACGTCGCCCCTCCGGCGGAGAGGGCGTCCCTTAATTGCTTCCTCAAGGAAGCGACATCCCCTTGGGGCCTCCCACCCCGGGACTTAATTTCGACTCTAACTCGTTTTTCAAAAATAGATCGGGATTCATCACACTCATGCCGCCAATGCTCTAATTATTCACACCACACACACAACAGACAAAACATGAAAACACCAAATACTGAACTGGGAAAACCTTGAGTACTGTTCTTCCATCAAGAGGACCCCCGGGTTTCCTAGCGCTGCGAAAACCTGACCCGCTCCAGAACTAACTCTCCGTCAGTCGCCAGACTCGAAAGAAGAAACGACATTAGACACTAACACCAACATACAGTCCACACCACCAAACACTAACCACAACATATGACATTTCAACTAAGACATTATCACAATCGCAATCGGACGGTACCGACTTCCAGTCGGGCCATACCGCATCCCGCTAACCGCACGCGCTATTACTTTCATACAATAAATAAGGGAGCCCATCCCCACGCGATCTCCGGTAAGGTCCAATCTCAAAAACAACAAAACCCAACTACAACACCTGCCCGTGGCGGCATCAGGTTTACAATTCACATCACCTAACCATACTTCCTACACAGTACATATATATACCTACATAGGATGTCAACCCTGCCATTGCATCTATCTATTATCATTTTAAAATATTTTCAAATATTATTGTTTTTTCCAAACTATTTCCGAGTTTGCAAGCCCCATCACACCAAAGGACCCAAGGGTTCAACCCTAGAATGAACCATGCTCTCTGCTACCATTTGTAACCCCTCTTTCCTTTTATGCTTTTTATAGATAAAAAAAACTTCATTTTTTCCTTTATATTTATTTTTAAAAAACTTCTTTTTTTTCCTTTATATTTATTTTTTTTCTATTTATATTTTTTTTGAAAGAGAGGCCACTAGTTATTTAGAACTAGGCAAGAGCCTAGAGAAGCCAAAAATGCGCTGGGTCCAGTATGATGGGACTTGCAAATGAAACTCTGCTCTAAGATAACAATAACAGGATTTATTGTATTCATGTTTGTACAATATATGCGCCCTTGAAAAGTAAGATAATATTACAAGTGTTTTATAATCAAGAATAGCTCACTTCCAAAAACCCCCAATCGTTATTATAAGTCCATTAAACATAGGCATCGCCAAATAGTTGAGCATGATAATAATGGCGCATAAATAATAATAATGTGCAATGGCGCATAGTCTCGACCCTCCCAGTACATTACACAAATCATAACATGATATATATATTGTGAGATAATAGTTTAAAAAAGATGGAAAGTAAGACGGCTTTCAACCTTTATAATTTAATAGCCTCTGGTGAGCTCGAAAGCAGCAGCATGCAGAATTGCTAATCAGACATAAATAATATAAAAAAATGACTTACCGTATCTCACGACTGGGTGATCCTGACACTCAAGGCAGGATAGACTGGTTGGGAAAAGGATGGGTGAAATTTAAGGATTTCTACCTGCCGAGAAGTCCCGACTCGTGGATGATGACACTTAGATGGCTGGCGTATGACAGCGCTAAAAATTCACGTGCAGGTATGAGCTTTACAAAAGCCATAGTGCCAACTTCGGAAAATGGAAAGAATGACCGGTTCGATCTGAAATATCGAACATATATATATATATATATATATATATATATATATATATGCATAATCAAGTATAACAATCTAACAATCACCTAAGGCATAACACACAACATATAATTAACATAGATACACATTTACATATAAATGGCACACCACATGTTCACCTGGTTAACAGCGTATAGTTTGTCATCATACACCCTCAACCCTCTTATTCAGATCACGTATCCGCCCCGCCATAAATTTTCAATTAATAAACTCAAACCCAACTAATAAATCCCAAAAGAGTAAAGTAGACAGGCCCCAAAAATTCTAAGTATATAAACAGACAAAGTCAATTTGGCGAAACAGTCCGAACGGCACACAAGTACCAAGCAAAAGTTAATTATCAATTTCGGATCTCAGTAATGATAATGATAATAAGTGCCATCACGAGGTCAACATGGATGCCCGGTTGCATAACTGCATTTCTCATTTCCTTTATTTTCCTGACAAAAAATTTGCAAAAACGGTGGAACGTGACCACCCATAAATACTTATAACTGGTACTGATTTGTCTTGCATTCTTTAACATTCATTAATTAATTGGTATTATGAGCAATAAAAGTTTAACAATTATTGTGCTGGCTATGGCAAAATTTAATGGTTACAAAATTAGCTGAACAGTAAAATTGAAATTTGAAAAGCAGAATCTGTGTAATTAATGTACTAAAACGTGCTTAAGGTGTTCATTAAAAAAAATCCCCTTGGCCTCAAGCACGATCATGCGCCCGGACGAGATCCAGCAAAATCTGACATGATACAGTCCTGTAGTGAACGGCACCTACAGGTGTCGTCCACATGTTAAAACACCTCCCCGACCTTTAAATTAATAATCCAATACACAACCCAATTAACTGAAAAAATAATTAACCATAGAATTTCCCGACGGGGACAGATACATCCGTACATGCATGCTTAACACAGAAATAATTTAGTGGCCGGAAATGCCGACCATATTTACAGAAAACTCGCATCAACCCGGGTGATGCATGACCCTGGCTGAGTTTACAGTTCTCTGAAGGAGATAAACATTAATATGTTAATGAGGCGTAAGCCTTAATTAAAAAAAACCAATGACAAAGTAACATGTAAACCCAATTGTCCCGTTGGACTTGCCCGGAACTAAGTCCCCAAACTGGAGCATCACCACAAGTGTCTCAAAAAGAGTTTATCGGCCACAAACATTTTGGTTCAAAAAGCTTAAATGTCACCTGGTTAGCAGCATATGGGTAGAGGATCTGGTCGAGTGTGTGTCCGTCCATCCGGGCTGACAGCTGACGGAAGTCGGAATCTATGTCATGGAAGGCAGGTATTCGGCCATCCTCTGGAGCGAGACAGATTATCGTCTACATCGGAAACCCTGCACAATTATATCGGTATTACTTACAGGTTTAATAAACCACACTACCTCATTTACCCAGCTGAACCCACATTTCGTGACATGGCCAGTTTACAATCTCCGAAAATTCACTTATGTATTGAACCCCATTGAATCAAATAAATCACTTCAAAATAACACCTTTAAATATTATAATCTATAATATATCCAAATATAGTCATTCAACATAATAATCATTTCAAATAAATAGTTATTCACAAGTTTTCGTGAAGCACTTAACCCCCCCTGACAGGAACTAGCAAACTTTAACAAGTTCGTGATGTACAATCATCTCAGAAAAATGACTGACTTACGCCCCGTTCTAATTTAATGAACTGATATTATTATTATTATATTATTAATGAGATAATGGGTTAATATCTGTTAGCCAGCGTTAACATTGAAAGATACATAAACCAAATTTAACCTGTTGCCTGCCACGTGCTGAGAAATTACTGCAATACCTATCGCACTGCATCTGCGTTAATATTAAGTAAATACAATTTATTTTTATGAATTAGTAAGTTATATATATATCTTTACACACTTACCGGAAGGTCGCGTAGACTTCTACTTATACATAGTAGCAGATAGTAGACAAAACTTTTACATCGATGCTGTCAGCTGGACGCAGACGTTAAAACGCTGAATGCTACAATTGAACTGACTTGTCCTGCGGCTGAAAAAATAGTATGAAGCGCTGGGCACAGAGAGCGTGCGGATCGGCCTGTGTCCAGATAACGGACGTACGTAAATTCTTATGTAAACACTTACGTTGATAAATACGTAATTTAATAATTCCAATTACGGGAAGGCCGTACCTGTAAAGAAAAACCCCGCCGAGTTTTTCTAAACACGGCACACAATTACATACTTTAATTATATTAATTATTTAAATTGTTGTAATTATGCTATGTACAACTGTTTATATTTATTTTATATGTACTGTAACATATTTGCCACGTTACAAATCCAGGGAACCCATCCTAATTGACACCAGCCAATTATATGGGCTGCCTACGTTGTAACGAACTGTTATTAAACTCAACACAATTAACAAAATTAATTAAGCTAATTATTAGGAAACAAGGGAAGGTATTTCACTGATGTATGCACTCATTTTCATGTGTAATAAGATGACTTCTCTTTATTAACAAATGATATGAAAAGATCCCATAACATAATTAATTAGATTAAAATATTCAAAGGGTTTTCTGAAAAACTAGGGATCATAATGATCATGTACTTTTTACCTCAGATCCGAGTTTACTTTAAATATATTGCAAAGATGTCTGAGTATTACTACGTTCATCTAGGTGCTTGCAAGACTTCTTTTACCATTTGAAGAATGGTATTATTTACTAAAGAGATTATAATTAACATTTACAGGTTAACGTTACAACGTATGATATTCAATATTACAGTATATTCTTAGTTAGTCTCATTTATAGTTTAAAGAAAATTATAGTCTTTGAAAAGTCTCTTTCATCTGTAAGTTATGTCTCAAATATAATTAACTCTCGATAGACAAGCTATCGAGTCACCTTTACAATAAGTCGTGGTGACCTCGTCCTGGGGTGTCACTCTTGGGAATTCTGGAAGTCGGCGTCGTCATCTGGGTCGTGTCTTCGGCGAGTACTAGATTGCTGGTGCACTGAGGAGATTGAAGTTCTTCTGGTTAAAGTTGGTGTAGATCCACATAGGTCCTAGTCAGCGTCGTATGGCTCGTATACGTCCACATGTGAAGTTTCTGCAGGTCACATCTTCATATGTAAAGTTGTACTGGAAATTACCTCTTGAGGGGAGACGTCATCTTGCTTACTACTTGTTAGTTTTTTTTTGTTTAACTTATTACATTTCTTAACACAACTTTCTACATTTTACATATTAAACTTGCTCGCCTCGTTTAGTAGTGGTAGCTAACAGTTAAGATTAAAATTAACCAATGCATTTTTGAAGAGCTCTCGCTCGTAGGTGTGTACGGTCTGACGGCTGCATTGTCACTCCTTTCTCGATTCGACTGGCACATTACAACGGAGCGGGGCAAGTACTCCGCGATAATATAGTTCCTCTTTTTATTTAAAGTGACATTATTATTACAAGAAACAATACATTAATTATACATATATAATTTAAGTGAATTATTTTAACTACTACTCGTGCCTTCAAATTACTAATTACAAACATTATGATTTTTATACTTTCCTAAGTTACAGACGACTCGCTAAACACGTTGAGTCCGGAATTAAACAGGTCAACGCATGATGACTTGCAAAAGGGTTAACTGTGATATTAATAGCTTTTTACAATTCGATTTTTTTTTTTTGTTTAGTTAGATTTTCCATTTACATCTCATACTTATTCTGAGTTAGTACAGGGGCTTTAGGTTTAATAGTGCGATTTACAAATACTTAATTGCTAGTAAATTACTTTTTTATTTATTAAAGATTTTATTATCAATTAAATCGTCACATACTCCACCGCTTAAAATCCACATTAAGAATTTTAGTGAGCCTAACGCAAAATTAAGGACTTGGAGTATGCTTGGTGTCAATGTGTGGAATTTCTCTCACATAGTTATTGGCAAGCGTTATACCCATTTATTTCTTCTCTACAATACAATATATATATATATATATATATATATATATATATATATTCTTATAAACTACCTTTTTTTTCTACATACTATTCACACTTAATATCTACATTTTAAAACACAAAACTCTTTCTTATGTCTACTACTTAAATCTACTACCGGTTTTTTCTTTGGGTTATAGTTACTCTCTTCATAGAGTAATTTTCTAAATATTGGTTATTTAGAACTCCGTTTAGTGGTCATTGAGTACTCATTTACTTATCTTTCGCTGAACTGGATCTCAGGTTGATCAGGCCTCATTTCCAAATTCTACGATTAACACTTAGCACGGTTACTGAGGTATAATATACTTCACTACCTAGTATTACCTTTTCTATTTTTGGCTATGCTATTTCCTCTTTTCTTCTTATACAATTTTATCTGCGAAATGTGTGTTCTCCGCACATATTTTCGAGTCGCAGGTTCGTACAGGGCTACTGTAACTGGAGTTGAGTACTTCTGGATTTGGTAAGGGCCACACCATCGGTATGATAGTTTAGAGGTGGTCTTATCAATTGCACTACTAGTCGGGTGAGCCTTGTACATTACTAAGTCACCGACTTGGTACCTAACTGAATTGTTATGAATATTTCTCTCGTGGTATTTTCTGGATTTCTCTAAGTTCGCTCTTAAATTAGCGCGGGCTTTATTCCATATTTGCTTAATCTGCTTATCCTTTATTTGCGGAGGTAGCAGGTCGTGTATTTTCCATTTAGTGGACAAGGGGTGGTTTGGTTTGTATTTATACAGTAACTCAAACGGGGTTGACTTGTGACCTTCGTGATAAGCTGAATTAAAGGCGTATTATATCCAGGATAGGTTTTGGTCCCAAGATGTATGATCGTTCGGATGGTAGGCGATTAAAGCAGATTTGAGGTTTCGTAGATACCTTTCAGCAATATTGCCTTGCGGTCGATACTCCGTAGTGGTAATATGGTCTATTCCTAACTTGAAACACATATTCTTAAATTCTTTCGCTTTAAACTGTGGTCCATTATCTGACACTATACGTACAGGTGTACCGTAGTCTTTAAATAATCTTTCCTGTAACATTTTTACAGTCGACGCTAATGCTCGTCGCATGGGATACATCCAAACAAATTTGGTGAACGAATCTACACAGATGAGTAACATAGTATTACCTGATTTCGATCGTGGATAAGGACCTGAAAAGTCTAGATAAAGTTTAGAGAAAGGGGTCTTAGGGATTTCTGAAATTAATTGGCTTACCTGATTATCTCTGGCCGGTTTACTGAGAGCACATAAATTACATTTCTTTACAAAACTAGCTATTTCGCTGTTCATATTGTTTCAATGATATTCCTTTCGAACATGATGTATAGTTTTATTGATTCCCATATGGGCTCCAATGGTAGATGAATGGAAGTACTCCATCAGCATGGGCTTAATCACATCAGGGGCGATTATTCTTAATTCCTTTCCATTTCTTATTTTGTGGCATAGTACACTTTTACTCAATACGTATTTCTCGGATTTAATACCTTGCGCAAGTTGTTCTATAATCGGTTTCAGAAAAGGGTCTTGTTGATACAAGGCAATGTTTGTAAAGGCAAGGGGGAATTCAGTAATTACGGCGTTAGCAAGTGCTGTTTCCGGATTCTCCTTGTTTCCGGGACTATTAGTGGGCGACTGGAGCATACGGGACAGGGTATCAGCGACTACGTTTTGTGTACCTTTAATATGCTGCACTTTAAATTTGTAGCAGTTTAACCTCAATACCTATCTTCCAATACGTCCTAACTGTTTAGGGTGATTCAGTAACCAAGATAATGTTTGATTATCAGTTTCCAAAAGGAATTCTTTATGTTCTAGAAAGGGTTTAAACTTCTCAAATGCAAAAACAATGGCTAAACATTCCAATTCATATGCGGAATATTTTCTTTCTTGGTCGCTCAAGGTTCGCGATGCATAACTAATAGGTAGTCTACTGTTTTCTATCTCTTGATAGATAACTGCACCTAACGCTACACTAGAACTTTCGGTCTGCACTACGAAAGGTTTCGTGAAATCGGCTAGTGGCAAAACTGGGGGAGATATGATACTTTCTTTGAGTTGTTCAAACGCATTTTGATGTTGTGCGCTCCATTCAAACTTCGCTCCCTTCTTTCTTAAGGAATTTAGCGGTGCTGCTATTTCGGCAAGATGGGGAATATATTTGTGGAAATAATTTACCATTCCCAAAAATCGGGCTATACCTTTTGCATCTCGTGGGGGTGAAAATTCTCTAATAGCGCGGGTTCGTTCGGGGCCAATGCTTACCTTTCCATTCGCTTTCACGATGTGACCTAAGAATGAAAATTGTGGGACGGCAAAATTTACTTTTTCGGGGTTAACAGTTAATCCTGCTTTTTGTAACCGAGATAACACTTCACGTAGGTGTTTAAGATGTTGTTCCATAGATTCGCTATAAATAACGATGTCGTCCATTAGTGATACACATATTTAAATTTAATATCGTGAAATATCCTTTCTAATAATCTACTACATACGGAACTTCCTTGAGATATTCCAAAGGGTACTCTAATAAATTGGTACAAGTTAAAAGGAACGGCAAACGCGGTTAGACGTTTTGATTCTTCCGAAAGTGGTATTTGGTGAAAAGCTTGATTCAGATCCATTACCGTAAAGACTTTCGCTTTCGTGAAGTAATGAAAAGCACTATGGATATCTGGAAGAGGAATAGATTCAAATTCTATTCGTTTGTTTAATTGCTGGTAGTCCACAACTAGTCTGTGTTTATCGTGACCTTTCGGTACTAAAAAGGAGGGTGATGAATATGGGGACGTAGAGGGTTCAATGACTCCTTGTTCCAACAACTTGTTGATATGGTTTCTCATCACTTCCATCTTGGGAGGTGACAACTTGTATGGAGGTAGGCGTATTACTTTCTGATCGCTCAGATTGATTTTATATTCTATTAGTTTCATAAGTCCTAGCTTAGGTGTAAGAACTGAGGAAAATTCTTTTATATTAATTTCTGTATTCTCATTCTATCTCTACTTTCTAGATGAGATAATTCAGACTCTTGGTGTATTGCGTGTGCAGTAGATGATCTAGTTTTTTCTTGTTTGTCATTATTACAATCAAATCTATATTTCCGTGTACGGTCGAATCGAAAATAATATTTCTGCTCATAGATGTCAAGAATCATTCCCGTTTTACTAATAAAGTCTGCTCCCAATATTAAGTCGGGTCCTAATTCACTACATACTAACATAGTAAAAACCCAGGTTAGGTTCTTGATTTTAACTTTAACGGTAATGCTCAGTTTTATTATTATATTTCGTTTATTGGCGGTAGCACATTTTATATTCACCGCTTGACTCCGTTTTACTAGATGGTGTTTCGATAATTTATCTGCTAACTCTTGACTGATTAAGGTTCTGGTAGATCCCGAATCAATTAATGCAATTGTGGAGGTAACACGTAGGTCAACTTGTATTAAGGGTAATAGACTTTTAGTCCAGTTACATTTATTTATCGCGTTACATTTTTCAAGAAACTTTCTTACGTAGGGATCTATTTCTTTAGAGCTTGTTTTCCTTCCTCTTTTGTTATAAAATTTTTTTTTTATATGTTTCTTTAGGTTCACCAGATTTCGAGTTGCTGTGGAAGACACAGGATTTCGGGTCTCCCTGCCTTACATGTTTTTTGGATCAGGGTGTTTACGTTCCAATTGCTTGCTGTTACAGTTTTTTCTTATGTGTCCATATTTGCCGCAATTATAACAGATGGGCTTATTGCGAGGAGGGTACCTTGTTTCCGTTTTAGATGGTGTTACATTTAACTTACCAGGGCTGCGCACATTGTGAGGTCTATTGAATACTTGCCTTTCATGCAGGGTTGTTACACCGGGCTCTAGGGCTCGCAATTCATTTCTATTTGTTTCTGCTGATTTCATCGTATGTCTATTTTGATCGGAGTACCATACATTCGAAGAATGGATACTGCATTGTTCTAGATCCGCAATGGTGTTAGGTCGATTTATCAACGCTAAACAAGATCTTTCCTCTGGTGACAATCCTACTAAAATGGTGTCGACCATCTGTGTCTCATTCCAATCTACACGTAGTAGTCGAGATGACTCCCTGATATCTGAGATGTAATGAGCTAATCTCTCGTGATTTCCTTGTACACGTAGTACGGTCTTTCTTTTAAGTTCTTCATCAATTCCGGTGGGAATAAAGTACTTTACTTTATTGGTATAATTTATTGGTACTTTATGAGGTATGTAGGTCTTCTACTGGAAGTGTAGAGCTTAATGCTTCTATCACACGATTCTTTAACGGGGGTTTACATTTCGGTAGCAGAACTTACAAAATTTGCCAATCATTCAGCTGCTGTAGATCTTTTATCTGCAGGAGATATTTGATGAAATTTAGTAGTTTGGAGACATTTAATCCATCAGTGTAAGGGATTTCAGTTAAAAGTTTCTCCACAGGATGAGTGATTTTTCCATATAGGTCTGCGTTATAGTTCAAGGTTGGCATCCCTTTAGGAGGACGATATGATGCATTCGGGGTGGTCAATTCGTGCGTTCCGGGGCGAATCTGGAAAAGATTGGGAGGAGGGGCATTTAAATCTCTTATCAGGATATTGCTCGTGAGTAGCTTGTATTTGCGATACGGCGGGTGAGTCGCGATCAGTGTTAGGCGGAGGTAGATCTGTAGTAGGGGATTGAACTGGGGAGATGTGTAGTTTCTTCAAGGACTTCTCAATTTCATCCATTCGGAACGAGTCGGATTTTCTTCTTAACTCATTGATAATAGTGGGTAATCGACGTAAGGCTTTGTCTGCAAAGTTTTGGACTTCAGGAGGCATTTCCGTAAGATTAGGCCAGATCAACAAATTTTTCATTCGCCGGGTTAAATGCTCTATTCTCTGAGTAGTCCGCAAAATTATCGCCGGAGATTTCTCGTCTTGGAGGGTTTGAGAAAATAAGGTTAGCTCACTATACTTGGCATTACAAATTTCTCTCTCGCTCTCATAATCGAGTTCGCTTAGGTTGCTTAATTGCGCGGGTGTATCAAATCCACTGTCGCGTATTGATTTACGCATTTCCGTGACTGTTACATTCGCATGGGGTAGACCACACAAAAGAGCTTCATAAGACAGCTCGTCCTTTAATAGCAAATCCGGATTAAATTGTGCCCTTATTATCTTATTTCTAACACATTAAAACGTACTTAAAATTGATTTTACAACACTATACACTAACTACATAGACAAGGTGCATTCTTGGGTAAATCATTTGCATAATTCAGAAGAGAATAATTTCTCTTCTAAGGGAGAGACAGAAATTCCACACACACATATTTCAATGTTAAATCACCGATCAGCTGTTTGCTGGAATGTAGGTCACCCTCTTTTATTCAGTAAACAAAGACAAGGTAGGTGTATGCGTGGGAACGAGGGGATTACGCACATGTATTGTTCTCTACACAATCGCCTCAGTCTATCTTTCTCGACCCGTTTTAACTGGAGAAGCCAGTCGGACGCATAGGGTGAATCTTATTCAACAAAACACGCTTTACCAGTTACAGGTGTATTACGGTTATAACAGTCTGAGGAGTTTAGTAATTAATTCTCGTACTTTCCCCCATTAAATTATTTTTATTTTTTTTTTGGTAACAACTTTAAGTTACGAAATTCTTTACACGTAATTAACCGGGTCTACTTTACGCAGGAGTATATGTTTTTATTTTTACCGTGACAACAGACATACACTGACATACTATGCAGGCATATTCAAGAAACTACAGGTCTTGGATTGTCACAATATAAACCTGTTAAAGACTGAACAGATCAACAAGCACTAAAATTCATGTACATACTTGCATTTGGCTTCATACAATGATATTTCAAGTTATACAGACTATCATTGTATTAATTTACGTATCTTAAAATAAATTCATTTCATGAAAATTAATGTTACATAAAATACAGTAACGGAGTGCATAGATCAGATAACTGAGTGCCGAAAGTTATCTATTTTACTACGTAACAATTATTTTAATTATCAGCGTGACGTATCTTTGTTAATGTCACGATGCTTACAACCTTTTTTATTAATTAGCAGAGTGGCGCATTTTTGTAACGTATTTGCCACGTTACAAATCCAGGGAACCCATCCTAATTGACACCAGCCAATTATATGGGCTGCCTACGTTGTAACGAACTGTTATTAAACTCAACACAATTAACAAAATTAATTAAGCTAATTATTAGGAAACAAGGGAAGGTATTTCACTGATATATGCGCTCATTTTCATGTGTAATAAGATGACTTCTCTTTATTAACAAACGATATGAAAAGATCCCATAACATAATTAATTAGATTAAAATATTCAAAGGGTTTTCTGAAAAACTAGGGATCATAATGATCATGTACTTTTTACCTCGGATCCGAGTTTACTTTAAATATATTGCAAAGATGTCTGAGTATTACTATGTTCATCTAGGTGCTTGCAAGACTTCTTTTACCATTTGAAGAATGGTATTATTTACTAAAGAGATTATAATTAACATTTACATATTAACGTTACAACATATGATATTCAATATTACAGTATATTCTTAGTTGGTCTCATTTATAGTTTAAAGAAAATTATAGTCTTTGAAAAGTCTCTTTCATCTGTAAGTTATGTCTCAAATATAATTAACTCTCGATAGGCAAGCTATCGAGTCACCTTTACAATAAGTCGTGGTGACCTCGTCCTGGGGTGTCACTCTTGGGAATTCTGGAAGTCGGCGTCGTCATCTGGGTCGTGTCTTCGGCGAGTACTAGATTGCTGGTTCACTGAGGAGATTGAAGTTCTTCTGGTTAAAGTTGGTGTAGATCCACATAGGTCCTAGTCAGCGTCGTATGGCTCGTATACGTCCACATGTGAAGTTTCTGCAGGTCACATCTTCATATGTAAAGTTGTACTGGAAATTACCTCTTGAGGGGAGACGTCATCTTGCTTACTACTTGTTAGTTTTTTTTGTTTAACTTATTACATTTCTTAACACAACTTTCTACATTGTACATATTAAACTTGCTCGCCTCGTTTAGTAGTGGTAGCTAACAGTTAAGATTAAAATTAACCAATGCATTTTTGAAGAGCTCTCGCTCGTAGGTGTGTACGGTCTGACGGCTGCATTGTCACTCCTTTCTCGATTCGACTGGCACATTACAACGGAGCGGGGCGAGTACTCCGCGATAATATAGTTCCTCTTTTTATTTAAAGTGACATTATTATTACAAGAAACAATACATTAATTATACATATATAATTTAAGTGAATTATTTTAACTACTACTCGTGCCTTCAAATTACTAATTACAAACATTATGATTTTTATACTTTCCTAAGTTACAGACGACTCGCTAAACACGTTGAGTCCGGAATTAAACAGGTCAACGCATGATGACTTGCAAAAGGGTTAACTGTGATATTAATAGCTTTTTACAATTCGATTTTTTTTTTTTTGTTTAGTTAGATTTTCCATTTACATCTCATACTTATTCTGAGTTAGTACAGGGGCTTTAGTTTAATAGTGCGATTTAAAAATACTTAATTGCTAATAAATTACTTTTATATTTATTAAAGATTTTATTATCAATTAAATCGTCACAGTACAAATAAATTACTCTGGTCGAATATGCATAATATATATTTAATATTTATAATCACTTTACCTCAAGATGTTTTCTCCTTATTTGGAACATGTTTCGGGAAACCTTGTGTTCCCATCTTCAGCCTTCCTGATTTTGAGTCTTGTGAACACATTTTGAAGATGGGAACAGAAGGTTTCCCGAAACATGTTCCAAATAAGGAGAAAACATCTTGAGGTAAAGTGATAACAAATATTAAATATATTATATACATCATGAAACAGACTGTAGCAAAAAGTGTTTGAACACACACACACACACACACACACACACACACACACACACACACACACACACACACACACACACACACACACACACACACACACACACACACACACACACACACACACACACACACACACACACACACACACACACACACACACACTGCCAATTTAAACAGTTGTAGTAAATGTGTATAGTTTGTTTAAATAACTCTAAAGGCAGTATTCCATTGGGAAAATTAATAATTTCTTTTTCGTAGATATTTTATTGTTAACAGAAGCACAGGTGTAGTTTAGATGTAAATATAAATATTTATGTTTAATATGGTAACCAAATCACTTGTACGAATTAATAAATTATATACCTTAAATTATCCGCCATGTGATTTCCTGTAACTTCGTCTATTACGCGTTTCAGAGCTTATGCTCCATCATCAGATATTAAAAAGATAAAACTATCACTCTTGCGAGATCGTTAAGTAGTAAAAAATGTCAAAATTTGCATGTGAACCGTACACGGATTTGGGTGCGCACCCGTTCAAGTTCATTCTGCCACTGAGCGGTTGCTACCTTATCATAGCCCCAGCGAGCAGACTCAAGGCGGTATCATACAATCGGTTGGATACAAAGTTCAACAATAACACAACAATACGCTGAACGATTTCGCGTCAAGGAAGAAATTAAGGCGTTATACATTAAAAAATCTCTCCTCAATACTCGTTTGCTTAAACTGCATTTGGAGATTCTTAACAATATTCATCCTGTCATTATCGATAAAGTTTTAGATTCCGTACACAGATACGTATATAATATTGTACGTCGTACACATTTTAGTCAATCACGGAAACTTCTTAGGCTAGAACATAAACATCGCCAAGAGTCTGCCATTGTTTGTAAACACACATTTTACCCTAGAGTCATGAACTTAACTACAATAGTCTGTGATGATAACGAAATGAAGCTTTTAAGTAAAGGTATAAATTATAATCTCCCACCCGTCGGTAAAAACAAACTTATCTATGAAGTCGTTGAAGCGGAGGCAGCCATCAAATCTATTTCGGACCCACACTTACAAAATGAAGCACGTGTACTTATAAATAATAAATTCAATAGAGCCATTAAATTAAACAATAATCTACCTCTCGTTTCACGTGGTCAGTCTAGGTACTCTAGTGAATATAAAACTTTAAAACACATGAAAACAAAATTAATCGACAATAATGCCCTTATCGTTAAGGCAGATAAAGGAAATACGCTAGTTATCATGGAGACTGATTCATACAGTGATAAAGTTCATGATTTTATTTCTAACAACAACATTAAAATATTAAACTTTGACCCCACTGAATTGTACATCAGGGAACTTAACAATTGTATTAATAAATGTATCAATTTATTCAATGAAAGCCCATCAACGCTAAAGCTCCGATATTCACAGGACTGCCTAAAATTCATAAACATAACATACTGTACTGTAATTAATTACAGGTATTGTAATTAAGATCTACTCCACGTTGGATCAGCCATTTAATGTACTGTTATTTTTTTTTTGAGTCTTGTAATTATTTAATAGTATAATATAATTAATAAATGTATGTACTGTTATTATGTTTTTTTGTTTACCAGTACATGTAAAGAAACTCTTTCTCTCAGGGTTAATGATTATTAAGCTGTTTGATCGTATTTACGATTGTATCTAATATTTTCTTTTCTTTAAACTAAACCAAATTCAGTTAATATGTAGTATTTTGAGAATTAACCATGTAAAAAATAAATACCAGACTAATGTAACTTGACCGACTCTGAATTCTTCCAGCTGCCACGGGTTCACTTCTGGTTGTTTGTTGTTTACCTTTTTTCAAAAGCAATATTAGGCTTGGCAATCTGTTCCTTCACACAAATTTCTTATTGATCTCACCGCTGAATGCCGCTCTCCAGGACGACTGCAACACAGATGTCTCCTCGGAACACTTAATTATCCTTTATGGCCACTTAAACTCTTCTTCAGTCCAGGATTTCCCTCTTCTATCGTCGTTCTATTAAGGATATTGTTATATTTCTCATAATATTATTTATTTATTAAATATTATAATCAAAACTCTGGTATCACAAATTAAATTCCTTTACTGTATTTTCTTTTCCATGTTACATTAACTTGATGATGTACAAATGTTATTTTATGAATTTAGACTCTTCAAGCTACTCTTATAGAGATAATTTTAGACTCTTCATGCTGTTACCATTAGATATTAAATTAGACTCGTCATGTTACTCTTATTGAAAATAACATTAGAGTTATAACGTTACTCTTATTGAATATAATTTAAGACTCCTGACGTTACTCTTATTGAAAATAAAAATACACTAATAAAAATTTCCTTCATCACTATACAATACAATTTTTTAACAATTTACAAAATTGCCACTTTGATAATTCCCTAATTTCTTTACATCTGTTTATCATATACGTACCTATTAAAACATATATCATTTTTCTATTTCTTATTAAACATCTTTATTTTACCTCTAATATTCGTAATTCTATTTGTTATTTATTAAATTATAATTTTATTACTCTTTACTCTTCTTATAACATTCATTCCAATTTCATATATTCTTTTCATAACATATAACTGAATATTGTTTTATATCATATAGGAATCGACCTCTATGTTGACTGGGTGAGTCGATAGTCCCAATGTTTTTTGTTTACATTTTAAAACATATGTTACATTCAATACAAAATCTGCATCCTTTCTCTTTTAAAATTTATTACCTCCCTATTATGTACTGTGTGGATTTTAACAGCAATACAATACCTATCAGACCGCTCGTCAACTTCACCACTGCTCCTGGCTTCAAAACTGCAAAAGCACTAGTTCGTTTGATAAAAGATAATTTAAAATTACGTAATAATCATAGTATTATGAACAACAACAATTTTGTTAATAAAATTAAATCTGTTGAACTACAACCTAACCACAAATTGGCGTCCTTCGACATAACTAATTTATACATGAACATCCCAGTCATAGATACATTACAGATTTTGAGAAACAATTTATCTGACAATAGTTGCATGAACACACAGACGATAAATGAGTTAATTAATTTACTCGAGGTTGTTTTGAAACAAAACTATTTCACTTTTAATGGCTCGTTTTACATTCAAGATGATGGCCTAGCTATGGGCTCACCCTCTGCAGCCTACTGGCCAATATTTATTTGAATTATTATGAGAATACTCACTTGTTGAACAATAATATACGAGGCGTCACCCAAAAGTAAGGTCTCCAAAGGACTAGAGCCACAGGGAAATATATTGAGCGGCAGTTGGCAGCACTGCTGTGTGCGGCCATCTCCCCTCTTTCAAACAAGTGGTCGCTGAGCTCGCTCAGTCGATTAGTCTTGGCTTGGCAGCCGTTAAGAATGGAGCTCCCAATCGCTGTTCCCGCCAAGTGCGGACTTCGCGAAGTCATTCGATTTCTTAACGCAAAAGGTGTTCAGCCTATTGAAATCCATAGACAGTTGATTGCAGTGTATGGTGCGGGGTGTATGTATGTCAAAAACGTCCGCAAGTGGTGTAGAGAGTTTAAAGCTGGTCGTATAGAGATTCATGATGACGACAGAAGTGGGAGACCGTCAGTGTCAGACAAGACGAATTTCTTGAGCGCTATGCAGAAGAAAGAGACGACTTTTTGAATTCCTTTGTCACAGGTGACGAAACGTGGGTTCACCACTTCACACCTGAATCCAAACGATAATCACTTGAGTGGCGGCGAAAATTCAAACAAACACAGTCTGCCGGCAAGATCATGGCGACTGTATTTTGGGATCGGAAAGGTGTATTGTTGATCGATTTCATGCCTACTGGGACCACAATAAACACAGACGCATATTGTGAGACACTCAAAAAACTCAAACTGGCGATTCAGAACTGGAGAAGAGGACTGCTCACCAAGGGCGTGTCCATTCTTCATGACAATGCTCACCCTCATGTCGCCCGCGCAACCGCCGATCTTCTGAACCAATTTGGATGAGACATAATCACCCACCCCCCTATAGTCCGGACTTGGCACCTTGTGACTATCATTTGTTTACACATTTGAAAGAACATTTGGGTGGAATGCAATTCAACGACGATGACGAGGTGAAAGACGAGGTCAAACGCTATCTCAATGACATTTCGGCGAGTTTCTATGACACTGGCATACTAAAACTGCCACAGCGGCTCGAAAAATGCATTGAACATAACGGCGATTATGTTGAAAAATAGTGTGTTCTTATGCTTCACAACCATGTAAAAAGTTTTGATAATACATTTTTTTTTCTATTTTTAAAAAATATGGAGACCTTATTTTTGGGTTACCCCTCGTATATGCAAATAAAATAATATTTTATGCACGGTATGTAGGCGATACGTTTTTAATTTTTGATGGTACTATAAGACAAATCGAATTATTTAAAAACTGTTTAAATAAAATAAATAGAAAGATCCAGTTTACTCTTGAAACAGAGGTTGATAACAAGATAAACTTTCTAGATTTAACCATCACTCTACAGATGAATAAACTAAAGTTCAACATTTATAGGAAACCGACTACCACTGACACCACAATACACGCAGACTCTTATCATCCTTTTTCACATAAAATGACAGCGTACAATAGTTTCATTCATCGATTATTGACAATTCCTTTGGATGATAATGACTTTCGTGATGAGCTAAATGTCATAAAATATATCGCGGTTGCCAATGGTTACAATAGTCTAACCATTGACAAACTGATGAGAAAACATGAAAAAAGAATGCTTAAACCCCGAATAAACAGCAACACGCAAAAAATTTTTATATCTACTAATTACACTAGCTTTATGCCTAAGGTTTTGTCTTCTATATTGAATAATAATAGTTTCACTATTTCATTCAGGACTAATAATAAGTTACTGGATATTCTCAAACCAAAAAACACGCCTCCAGAAGAAAAAACTGGCATATATAAGTTAACATGCAATGATTGCGAGTGCTTCTACATTGGACAGACTGGGAGAGGTTTCCTTAAATGATTTCGAGAACATTTACCTAAGAAAATAAGAAACATTGACAACATCAAATCAAATTATGCCCGACACCTGACTTCACACAATCATAATTACACAGATTTTAGTTCCAATTTAATACCGTTACATGTGTGTAAGAAGGGCCGTTTCATGAATGCCTTTGAGGAATTTGAAATTTACAGTGCATATGCAAACCCAAGGAGTCGCGATATCGTGTTAAATGACCACCTGAACTTTGTATCCAACCGATTGTACGATACCGCCTTGAGTCTGCTCGCTGGGGCTACGATAAGGTAGCAACCGCTCAGTGGCAGAATGAACTTGAACGGGTGCGCACCCAAATCCGCGTACAGTTCACATGCAAATTTTGACATTTTTTACTACTTAACGATCTCGCAAGAGTGATAGTTTTATCTTTTTAATATCTGATGATGGAGCATAAGCTCTGAAACGCGTAATAGACGAAGTTACAAGAAATCACACAGCGGATAATTTAAGGTAAATAATTTATTAATTCGTAAATATAAATGTTAGGGTTTGCCTTATTTATATCAAAAGAAAGACTGTTGCAACTAATTGTTTGTAAGTAATATTTATTTTGTTACAGTATTATTTGCAAGACATCACTACAATTATAAAGGATGAAATTGTTTTAGAAGAAGTGGAAAAAGAGGAGAATACACAAGAGGTGAAGTTTTTTTTTTAATATACAATCAATCTTCCATCAATAAGTAGGGGTGAACATGTGAGATTCATGATAGACCAGTCTTCCATTGAAGGCTGTCACTTAATTAGCAAAATATTTTTGAAGTTGATCATTTGTAGTTGAAAATTAGATTCAGTCTTAAAACATGGAGACACTGGAGATGTCTTGCATTGGTGGTGTCACCCAACAAGTTACGTGCTAGTTGATTGGGGTTGGTGATTCAATTTCAGTTGCTAGTTTATACAATACCATTGAATTACCAATGAAAGTCTTGAATATTGTTTCTACATCATTGTTCGTTTTGAACAATGGGTAGGTTGATAATTGTTATCAACAGTTAATTTGGATACATTGTCATATTATGTTAATAACTGAATGAACGAATTGAGTTTTGTTTTTACTTGACCTTTTTTGGCATTTGTGTTTCTGTCTGATAGGTTATGTCTCACAATTACTTTTCAACGCATCAACTGATTTTCGTAAACCTTGGGCTGTGTGTCTGTACCTCTACCCTAAAGAACCCTATAATTTTTTACACTGATCTCACAAAATGTAGGTGGGCAGGTGGCAAACATGTGCGTTTGTGAAAGTTTAAAAAAAAATTACAAAAGTTTATATGAATTTTCAAATTATATGAGAACCTTAACCATTATGAATTATGCTTCATTTTTAAAAATCTCAAAATTTTGGAATGCCAAAGGCCAAATACTGCAAGAAAATTCTGATAAAATTCCAAAAATTCAAAGGGATTCTTTGACATGTGGCATTTGCATATTAAGAGGAGTATTAACTAAAATCTGAATGTAGCGGTGAGCTTTAGACATTTAAATATTTTGGAATACAAATTTTTCAACACATGACACTAGAATGGAATCAACAATTTATGAAAATCCAGTTAGGGGCAGACTAAAGAATATTTTAACACAAATTAGATTGTTTAGAATTTTTAGCCTGTATTGTATGCTTACTATACACTTGTTACTTTTCTGAACAAAAAATAGCAGGGTAATTGGAATTTTCTTTTAATTGAAAATGATCTAATATAATAATTAATTCAGTAATAAATGTACTTTGTTAAAATAGTGAGCAAGTTCTGCTGGTCAGAATGCATATTAGTGTTGTTGCATGTCTCACAGTTGTCTCTCACGTGTCCAAACAGGTTTTATGATTGAGAGATGCTTACTGTCTGACTGTCTGGCAACTATTATGTTTTTTAGTCGTGTGATAGCTCATTTTGTTGAACGTAGAAAACTGATTACAAAACTATACACACAGGAGAAGTGCCATTGCATGTAAGGATGTTACAGCATATCATTTCAAATAGGTTTATATGTCTTCATTTCAGATAATATACCGAGCTCCCACTGTTTTTATGAAGTGTATAAGTTGTGTATTGTCTAGGCGCTTCATTCCTCCAATTTCTTGTACTGCCCATTTTCCTGCTGCTCAACTCTGGACCTGCAATCTCTTTGTAGATGGCCAGGTTCCCCACATCTAAAATATGTCAGTCTGTTATTCTTTCTTTCTTCATACTGTTGTGCGAAACTTTGGCTCTCTGTCCCTTGTTGTTTCTCTTCATCATGTGTGTCATCACAATCTTTTAGTGTGCACAGTTTATGATTTGCCCATCTAGACTTGGCAGCCTCAAACTGTAGAGGATGGACAAGGGCGTCTGCATTATTCTGGTATCTTTCCATTTATAACACTTCTTGTAGTCCACTATCACTGACACTGACAGTAAATATCTTTATTGCAGATATTATTGAAAAATTCTGTGGTGCTTCAGGATAGGCCAGTCTAACTCGTAAGTCAATACTTGCTTCAAACTGTTGACAACTCTCTCTGGATGTTGTCATCTTGCTCTTAACTGACTGCAGTACACATCACGCAGATGTTAATCATGATACTGTAATTCTAGAGCTGTAATCAGTTCTGCATAAGAGCTCTGGCTGTCAGGTGACACTTTCTGTAGTAGCTCTATAGCAGGTCACTTGAAGCGAGAACAAGTGAAACCAGTGATGTATGCTTGTGACTCCAAATTGTTGAAGATACGTTGTCTAGGGAGTGCTTCCGTGAAATGGTGGAGCCTTGATATGAATTGGCCCCACTGCAGGCAGTGCAACTTTCGCTTATATCTTATTTTTCATCTTTTTTTGGACTTTACCATTGGTACGGTCTGTTCAGGAATTTGATTTGAAACACAGGGTTTTGTTAACTGTTCATCTTCTGTGTTTACCCGTTCTTTTATGTTTGTATGTAATTCACTCCTCCAACACAGATAATCTTACCTCTTGCCCATTGAGATCACCGTGTAATTCACCCATGTCTCCACATAGTAGACCCAACTCGGCAGTAGTATGCTCTTGCAAATGTCTTTGTTCCTATATCAGTGATTTTGTGTGTTCTGTTTCTTGCTTACTTTCTTCTGTTTGTCATTGTCTGTCAAGCAGGGATACTTTTTATGATTCCTCTGCTTCTCAACGTTTTTCATCCCGTTATTTCTCAGTTTTTTCTGCCTTATTGTGTCATAATTTCTCTGCTTCTTCTGCCTCATGTCATTATTGTACCTCAATTTGCAATAGCAGCACTTGGAAAGTTTGCATCATTTGACTAGTATCCATTGTTTTTCAGTTACCACTAACTAGACTCTTCTACAAAGTGTTTGCTGTTTTTAGTGCTGTATTTAGATCTATTCCACTTCTGACCCAAATGTTATGACAATCTCGGGGTCGTCTTGTCAGTAGAAACAGATTAACTGACACCAGATGAAGTCGCTAATTATAATGTTAATTAGAAGCAAACAGCAGTTAGGAATATCTTCACAGCCTGAAAGCGAGCAAGAGGCCGGGCAGAATATGTATGTTGACATATGTATGTAAAGGTCAACAATTTAGTTGAGTTACAAACATCAACAGAGACAGATTAATTATTTAGTATAAACTGTATTAAAAGCTCAGGAGATTGTTAAAAGTAGTAGCATCATTAATAAATATACTACATTCCAATGATATATAGCCCGGCTACTTATTCTATATGAAACCTGTACATCGCATAGAATTGAGCACCACAATGTGTTTGGGCTTGATTAGTTGAAAAATTGGAAGTGAATTAAATTTAAAAATTGTAAAAATTGAATTGCTGGTTGAATAAAGCTAGTAAATAGTGGTATACACAGGTCTAGTTGGGTAAATCGGCTGTTGTGAGATTGGAATGGAAGATTATTTTTTTATTGCGGGTTTATGCACTAGTAAATTTGTAAACAATTCTTGGTACTGTTGACGTAGTAATTGATTGTGATAAAAGTTTGTATTAATCACACACACACACACACACACAAAATGATACTAATTAACAAACATAGTGGACTCACTAACTTCAGATATTGGCAATTCAATACGCAGTATTGTTTTAAAAATGTCCCAAAAAGAGATGTAAGAGGCCATGTAAGCGATGATAAAAAGCAACTAAATAAGCACGATAAACAACTACAAGAGAATGACTAAAAACAAAGGGGAATTCATAAGAAGACAACTGGAGAGTTTTGGAAAAACATTAACAACTAAAAACAGAATTCTCGTAGACACATTTGAAACATAAATGATCTTCATTGAAATAAAACTGGATGAAAATTATTTAGCACATGAACAAAAGTGTACGGAACATGAAAATAAACTGACAGAAATTGACCAGACTCTGCATGAACACGAACACAAACATACACAGTTACAAAAACGTATTGAAAATTTAGAATTGGGTGGTACAGAACAGGGTAATCAGATCACCTATGTATACCATAACATATCGGACATCATCACAGTAATAAAATAAGGTAGAATTAGGTGGGAAGGTCAGGTGCATAGAATTACAGAGGAAAGGGCAGTGAAAAAAGTATTCATTTGAGGACCAGGAGAAGAAAAGCAGAAGGAAGATGGGTGGATGATGTAGATGAGACTTAAGATGACTGAGGGGTCAGAAGGTGGCGAAGAGTCGCACAGGATAGAGGAGTGGAGGCATGTTGTTCTGGAGGCCAGAACTTTTCATGAGTTGTAGTACCATGGAGTATGTAAGTATACCATAAAATGGACAAATCGACTCAACATCTAAAGTTCTACGCGGATGAAAATGACAACCCAACAGAGTTCCTGAGGCAATATGAAAGGACGATAGACACTTGGAAATCAGTTGACTGAGCAGGACATAATAAACTTCATTACAAATTATTGTAAAGAGTCAGTGGCACCTCGTGGTGGTAGAACACATGGGCGTGCTCATTTGCAAGTTGAAAACTGTAGCGCTTTGTGCATGACATCTCTGTCGAAGCAAACACACTGTTTGCGCCTACATCAACACACAACCGCTACATAAAATGTTCCCGATTTTTACTAATAATTTCCTCGGCTCACTCTGTAACTTCTATTAATATACTTCTATTATTACTGAAACATTAAGCCAACTTTATAGCTCAGTATTGACTTTGGGTAGCATGTAAGAAGGTGTACATTATATTTGTGAACCAACAAAACTAACAATTTAGGCGTACTCATGATGGAAAAGGTGTTAAAATTATCATGACCATCTGTTTACATATTTTCAAGAGGATATATATTTTAAACCTAAGTTAACATTATTTATGTAAATTATTAACAGATTATTACCTGAAATGTACTGACATTGCTGTACTAATGGTGAACTTTTGAATCCTTTTGGACCGTTTTCTTTGATTCTTGATTACTTTACCCTCTTGAGTAACCAGATTTGTTTAGATGCCACACTCTGATGTATGTGCACACAAGTATCAAACAAGTCACTGCTTCATCAGGAATGTTAAGTCCCTACAGGAATGTTTATTGTTACATATTGAGGCCCTGTGTGGGTACTACGATGCGTCGCACTCACAATTACATTAAAACATATCTCCCAATTCCGCCCCATTACAGAATGTTTGCCACTAAAAGGTTTTCTGCCATCAGAAATCTTATCACAACACACACTTTTCATTTGGCGGGGTTTTCTATTGCAGCACTCATTTTGAAAGGCTGTAACGAGTGAAATAACGACGTCGCAATGTCCCCACTATACAGCTGGAGACGTACTAAGCCACTATACAAGTCAGCACAGGAATAATGCCACTTCCCCCATTACTTTTCTTGTTACGCGGCAACGGAGGTTACTTTCCGAATACCCCTGATAATATTGTATACATATAAACTACATGGGATTAAGTAAGTAAAATCGCACATGCTGGCGGGCGCCATCACACACACACACACACACACACACACACACACACACACACACACACACACACACACACACACACACACACACACACACACACACACACACACACACACACACACACACATGTAAGTACAGAGTATGGTTATTTATTGCAAAAATTGATGGATGATTCTATATATTGCATATTTAGTATTGATTGCCTCTTTATATACTGGTACTCTATTGAGAAGACTAAGTAAATTTTATAATTGCTCAATTTACAGGATGTATTGCGAGTTGCAAATTCTGGCCTAAAAGAAGAACTACATGTAAAAGAAGAAATCAAAGAAGAGAATGAACAGATTATTGATCAGGTATAGTACGTAGTTATACACTTGTTTACAATAACAGCCATGTTGTAATGAGCAGCATTGTTGTTATTTGGAAACTTAACATTTAAAACTGTTGGAGACCGTTTAGTGTCCCATGGAAGTCATTTGTATGTGCAATTTCAGTCCATACGATTTAGCCAAAACACGTAAGTTACTATTTTGTAATTTACAAAGTGGCACTGTGAAGTATTTCATCTATTCCTTGCCATGACTTATTTGGGGCTTATCTTCTTGCTAAATTAGTAGGTTCCTATCTTTTGTATGCTTTAATCAAATTTGCCTTTGGACTGACTCCATGATTGTTTTAATTTTGTAGGGTGGAACAGAGAGTTCTGAGCGGAAGTCACATAACCCCCACCACATGGCGGGAAATTTGAAGTTGATGACATCGAGGTGGTGGGAGTACCACATGCAATCGGTTGGGATCAAATGCCATGGGTGGGGGTAGAAAGTCCTTGAGTTGGGGTATCGCTTGGGCATGGTGGGAGTACCATGTGACAAGGGTGGGATACCACTGGACTGGTGTGAAGTGTGATGGTTGGTTGGCCATATGGCGGTAGTTGGTGTAGCCAACACGTGATAAGGGAGGAAAAAATTCCCTGTAGAAGGGAAGTAGGTTGAAGAAGGATGTGTGAGGGAAAATTAGTGTTACCACCACCAGCAGCATGTCCACATCATGGTGGGAACGAATGTATGTTCCCTTGACGAGAGTATCCAACGTGTCCGAGGTTATCTTGTCCTCTGCTTGCCTTGATTTAGTAGAGCCATGTCATGTGTGGCTTGGAAAATTGTGTGTGTGTGTGTGTGTGTGTGTGTGTGTGTGTGTGTGTGTGTGTGTGTGTGTGTGTGTGTGTGTGTGTGTGTGTGTGTGTGTGTGTGTGTGTGTGTGAAGTAAAACACTGTGGCTTGACTGGTCTTCTTGTCTTTGTTGGAGATTTTTTTTCTGTGTTCAAGAATAAGGTTAACCTTCATCCAAATAATTAATGAGTGTTGAGGAAAAAAGGAATGTATATGTGGGCATGTTGTTTGTCCGTGTAGAGATAAAATGTGTGGGCCTGGTAGCCGTCGCGTAAAAACACTTTGGAGTGTATGTGTTTATATACGTACGTAGATCTTGCGTATTGTTGTAATGTAATGAAAACAATCACAATGGGAAACGGTATGTGTGAAATAAAACACGACATGAATCATATGTATAAGTATAATTACAGCATTAAAAACGGCACAGTAAACACACACAGATATGCATTACATAATGTAATAAAAACATACACATGCATACAATATAGAATTGGCAGATGGTTTTAACATCAGCAGTGAATCTGTAACGGACATCAACATACGAATTTAGAGAAATACATTTGAAACCACTGTAGGATGAATAAATAGAAAACGACTAAGACTTGCCTTATAGAAAAACAAAAGTAAAACTGCATGTTCACATGACATTGAACGATGTAGTAAGTGTGCAACATAGCTACGAAATCCAGTCTGCACTGCTTCATTTCTCAAATGCAAATGATTGTAATGCAAACCACTTCCTCCTCCTCCTCTTCCACTACACTGTAACGAGTGGGCAACAAGTTAGGTAAGTTCCAAATGATGTGTCAAACAGTCATCTTTGTTTTTAGAAACAAGGTACAAAATTAAAATTTTACAAAGTCATGGCAGTCCCTGTACTGTCCTATGTGTGTGAATTATGGACAACAGCCAAATAACAACATTGTAATATAGAGGCCTCAGCAATGGCATTCTTAAGAGGAGTTAGAAGTGTTATAAGCTTGACCGTATAAGAAATGAGAGAAGAGTTACAAGTGTTTAACTTGAATGAAAAGTTAAAAGATTACAATCAACAGTGGAAGAAACACTTAGAAAAAATGTCAGATTCCAGACTGGCCAAGCAAGTCTGGAAATACAAACCCATAAGACACAGGTGTGTGGGTAGACCCAGGAAGAGATGGCTGAAGAATTTTTGAAGGCGGAACAGGCAGCACCTTGTCTATGCCGTGTTGTGAAGATGATGATGATGACATATCAAGCATGTCAGTAAATCAGCGTGATTTCTATGCTACCAGTTTGTCTCATATTTTAACACATTCCTGTTACAGATTGTTTCCAAGTTAAGGGTACTCACATATGTTGGTAGTTGTTTCTTTTGTACCTTTGCATTATTGTACTTATCTGTGGTTTCTCATTACTTCACAATGTTACATAACCATAGTGGGCACAACAGTGCAATGTTCCACATGTTTACCATGGGTGAGCTTACAGGCAACTAGCTCATTTTATTGTTTTGACAGTGTTTCTATGCAGAACCATGTTGTGACTGGCTTTGAATGTTTCTCTTATCGAGTTTACAGCATGTGTGCGTACCGTCATACTTCCTAAAGGTCCATTTTTATGACAGCCAAATGGCCACATATCTTTGCTAACGCACATCCTTTGTTCTAATATTATGTCCTTCCCACTCATTGATTACACAATTTGCATGAAATAAATTGACACCATAATTCTACAAGTGCTCTATAGAAGTCCTATTATGGCAAGCAGATTCACAGTTATTAACTCAATACTTCTTCATAGCACTGTTCAGACATGTGACCGAAATTTCTCTACAATACCAATAATATATATTGCAACGTTACAAATTATATAAAATAAATGAATATATATCTCACCATGTACCCAACGCAACTATAAAGTGTTGAACACCGGCCAGGTCGTAGGATTTTTTGTTCATTGTGTTAAGTATATGTGGTTGCACAATAAATGTAACTTTACTAAGAGGAGTAAGACATTGATGGCATGAAATAATTAATTAAAACACATATTAAAATAATCAACCAACGATTTATTAATATTGAAAAGAAATCATGTGATATTAAAAATTGAAATTATAAAATTTAAAAACATTATCTTTTATAAGTTTACATTCTGTAAAAACATAACATATCATTTCTATTCAGCACACATTAAAAAGAACATATAATCTTAATATCTAAACATACATGGTGAACAAATTATACAAGTACTTTGTATTGCATGGGTGTCTGACTTTGACTCAGTTTTAAACATAAATAGCAACTCATTTATAAAATAATATTAACTTTACAAAAATAAAATTTAATTGTTGCTATACAAATTTTATTAACAAGAAAATAACGTTTACTTGAAGACTATTATTTATTTCTAATGATATACCCAATTTGTAACATTAAACAGAAGATTATTTTTAATTTTTGTTGTTAAACCAAACATTATTTTTACATAAATAATTGCTTATCTAATCCGTCGAGTGACTTACTTGTAATTCCGCTTGACGCGTTTCAGGGCATATGCCCCATCTTCAGAATAATTCCTCTTCACAGAACGTCAGACATTAAGATTAAAATGTAATAAATTAAAATTAAAATCCATGGTTAAAATATTAACTCGTCAAAATATTAAAATATATGAATGCACAGAGAAGCACGCACTATCACAACATGAGTTCACTTCGCGTTATAGCCGGTGTACACCGCCGCGATGTTAATCGCGCACTGACTGTCTGAGTAAACTGTTATCTGTGCAACGCATCTTGTGTCTCAATGGCTGTGTCGTACAAGGGATTTGACTTGAAATTAAGTTGGTCGTTTAATATGAATCCGCCGTCTTGTGAATTGTTCGTCTTTTTAAATTGTTTAAAGGCCTTGTAAATTTCGAATTCTTCTAATGTGTCCATATATCTGCCTTTTTTGCAAAAGTGCAATGGTTTAAAGTTGGTGTCAAAATCAGTGTAGTTATGATTATTATTTACGAGGTGACGTGCAAAGTTGGATTTGAGAATGTGGGTGTCGTTTTTTGGTAAATGTTCTTGGAAGCGTTTTTTGAACGCTCTGCCGGTTTGTCCAATATAGAAGCTGTTGCAATCGTCACATTGGATTTTATAGACACCTGTCCTCTGTTTTATTGGTTTTGCAGCTTTATGGTGAAGAATTTTCTTAATGTTGTTATCGGTCCGGAAAGTTAAAGTTATATTCAATTTTCTAAAAATGTTGGTTAATGTATGGGGTAAAGTTCGGCCGTAAATAGAAGTCACGTACGTGCTGTCTCGGTTACTACTCGGTTTTGTTTTCTTGTTATGTAACTTTTTCTGGTGTTTTTTGATCAAAGCATCGATCATAGAGCACGTATATCCATTGGCCTTAGCTATGTATTTAATGGTGTTGACTTCATCCTGAAAGTCACTGATTTCCAACGGTATGGTGAGTAATCTATGTATGAAACTGTTATAGGCGGCCATTTTTTGCGGAAGAGGGTGATGGGAATCCGCGTGTATAGTGGCGTCGGTGGTGGTAGGTTTTCTGTATATTTGGTATTGAAAACTATTGTCAAACCTTGTTATTGTTAAATCGAGAAAATTAAGTTTATTTTCTATTTCAACCTCGAGGGTAAATTGTATGTTCTTGTTTATATTATTTAAATAGTTTTTTAAATTATTGATCTGTCTTATGGTACCGTTAAAAATGATGAAGGTGTCATCTACATAACGTGTATATGATACTATCTTGTTATGCCATTTGTTTGCGCTGCTGAACATATGTGTGTTTTCGTAGTGGTTCAGGTATATGTCCGCCAATAATCCGGAGAGTGGGGATCCCATCGCTAAACCTTTCTTTTGTATATAGTATTTTCCATCAAATATAAAATAGTTTTGATTTAAAACAACTTCCAATAGAGCGGTTATCTCATTAATTTCATCAGGACTGCGTATGTTAGCTACAATAAGATTATACTTGAGAATATTTATTGTATCCTGGACGGGTATATTTGTATAAAGGTCTACTATGTCGAAAGATGCGATTCTGTAATTAGGTTTAATTTGGATGTTTTTCAGTTTGTCGATAAATTCAGTGCAACTTTTTGTGCTATGGTTATTCTTTAAGCTTATACTGTTCTTTATTATTTGTACTAGTTTTTTACTGATTTTGTAACTCGGAGCAGTGGTGAAGTTCACAAGCGGCCTAATTGGTACACTGGGTTTATGAATCTTTGGCAAACCAGTGAACTGGGGAGCCTCTGCATTAATAGGTTTCAATGAGTGACGTGTGGCGCTATCGAACAAGTGCGTACAACGATTAACTGTGTTATTCAGGGCTTTAACGAAATCGGCTGACGGGTCGGCATTTACCATTGTAATATTATTATTTTCAATGAATTGATTAACTTTTTGCGAATATTGGTTTTTGTCCATTATAACGATAGTGTTTCCCTTGTCCGCCTTTGTAATGAGTGCATCATTGTTAGATAATTTGTCTTTGATATGTTTTAAGGTTTTAATTTCATTCATATATTTAAAGTTTAGTTTAGGGCTTTTTTTGTTCGAAAATTTATTGAGTTTGTTTTTAATCAAAACTCGAGCCTCATTTTGTAAGTTTATGTTTGGTATTGACTTTATAGCCGTCTCAGCGCAAATTATTTCATGGTATATGTGGTTTTTATTGCTGTGGGGTATGTTGTAGTTTAGACCCTTGTTAAGTACGTCCATTTCATTCTTATTAAAGTTTATCGATGTTAGATTAGATACGCGCACATAGAATTCGTGTTTACAGGTGACGTTATCTTCGTTTGGTTTTTGTTTACTTTTGAGAGTTCTAAGTTTCTTATCATGTTTTGTATATACACGTTGCATTACATCGTTAATGTATTTATTGCAATCATGTAATATATTGTCTAATTGTAATGCATGGACACTGTTAAGCAGCTTCAAATGGGACAAATATAATTCATTGTTCAATTCTGTCTTTTTCTTATATAAATATCTCAACTCCTCCTTTAACCACATCACCTGTGCACGCTCTTTGATTTTTGTGGCCGTCTTGGAGTTATTGTTTATTTTGATAGAGGCATACTTAGGTATTAAATTGTTTCTGATGCATTCTTTATTAAATTTTATATGGGAATTGGTTTTTAATAATTTAATCTTAATGTTCTGAAATTTGAATACTGTAGATGCTTGACTTGCTTCCAGTTTAATATTCATTTTTAAAGTATCCAAGTCACTGTATTAAATAAATAATTGCTTATCTAATCCGTCGAGTGACTTACTTGTAATTCCGCTTGACGCGTTTCAGGGCATATGCCCCATCTTCAGAATAATTCCTCTTCACAGAACGTCAGACATTAAGATTAAAATGTAATAAATTAAAATTAAAATCCATGGTTAAAATATTAACTCGTCAAAATATTAAAATATATGAATGCACAGAGAAGCACGCACTATCACAACATGAGTTCACTTCGCGTTATAGCCGGTGTACACCGCCGCGATGTTAATCGCGCACTGACTGTCTGAGTAAACTGTTATCTGTGCAACGCATCTTGTGTCTCAATGGCTGTGTCGTACAAGGGATTTGACTTGAAATTAAGTTGGTCGTTTAATATGAATCCGCCGTCTTGTGAATTGTTCGTCTTTTTAAATTGTTTAAAGGCCTTGTAAATTTCGAATTCTTCTAATGTGTCCATATATCTGCCTTTTTTGCAAAAGTGCAATGGTTTAAAGTTGGTGTCAAAATCAGTGTAGTTATGATTATTATTTACGAGGTGACGTGCAAAGTTGGATTTGAGAATGTGGGTGTCGTTTTTTGGTAAATGTTCTTGGAAGCGTTTTTTGAACGCTCTGCCGGTTTGTCCAATATAGAAGCTGTTGCAATCGTCACATTGGATTTTATAGACACCTGTCCTCTGTTTTATTGGTTTTGCAGCTTTATGGTGAAGAATTTTCTTAATGTTGTTATCGGTCCGGAAAGTTAAAGTTATATTCAATTTTCTAAAAATGTTGGTTAATGTATGGGGTAAAGTTCGGCCGTAAATAGAAGTCACGTACGTGCTGTCTCGGTTACTACTCGGTTTTGTTTTCTTGTTATGTAACTTTTTCTGGTGTTTTTTGATCAAAGCATCGATCATAGAGCACGTATATCCATTGGCCTTAGCTATGTATTTAATGGTGTTGACTTCATCCTGAAAGTCACTGATTTCCAACGGTATGGTGAGTAATCTATGTATGAAACTGTTATAGGCGGCCATTTTTTGCGGAAGAGGGTGATGGGAATCCGCGTGTATAGTGGCGTCGGTGGTGGTAGGTTTTCTGTATATTTGGTATTGAAAACTATTGTCAAACCTTGTTATTGTTAAATCGAGAAAATTAAGTTTATTTTCTATTTCAACCTCGAGGGTAAATTGTATGTTCTTGTTTATATTATTTAAATAGTTTTTTAAATTATTGATCTGTCTTATGGTACCGTTAAAAATGATGAAGGTGTCATCTACATAACGTGTATATGATACTATCTTGTTATGCCATTTGTTTGCGCTGCTGAACATATGTGTGTTTTCGTAGTGGTTCAGGTATATGTCCGCCAATAATCCGGAGAGTGGGGATCCCATCGCTAAACCTTTCTTTTGTATATAGTATTTTCCATCAAATATAAAATAGTTTTGATTTAAAACAACTTCCAATAGAGCGGTTATCTCATTAATTTCATCAGGACTGCGTATGTTAGCTACAATAAGATTATACTTGAGAATATTTATTGTATCCTGGACGGGTATATTTGTATAAAGGTCTACTATGTCGAAAGATGCGATTCTGTAATTAGGTTTAATTTGGATGTTTTTCAGTTTGTCGATAAATTCAGTGCAACTTTTTGTGCTATGGTTATTCTTTAAGCTTATACTGTTCTTTATTATTTGTACTAGTTTTTTACTGATTTTGTAACTCGGAGCAGTGGTGAAGTTCACAAGCGGCCTAATTGGTACACTGGGTTTATGAATCTTTGGCAAACCAGTGAACTGGGGAGCCTCTGCATTAATAGGTTTCAATGAGTGACGTGTGGCGCTATCGAACAAGTGCGTACAACGATTAACTGTGTTATTCAGGGCTTTAACGAAATCGGCTGACGGGTCGGCATTTACCATTGTAATATTATTATTTTCAATGAATTGATTAACTTTTTGCGAATATTGGTTTTTGTCCATTATAACGATAGTGTTTCCCTTGTCCGCCTTTGTAATTATTTTTACCCACAATTTAAAATTACGTACATTATTTACATTTAAATCTTTACTATCTTGTATTACTTTTTTTTAATGAGTTCTTTGCACCAAAATATAATTGTTCATTTGTTGAACTGCGTACTGCCAAAGGTTACCATTGTGTGTGTGTGTATGCGTGCGTGCACGTCCTGAATTATGACAATGACGATGATGATGCTGATGCTGATGCGTTCTTGGTCTCTATGGCTTGTTGTTGATGGTGGTTCAGTGTTCCTCCATAAATCGTGGTGTAAGGTGAAGATGTTCAAATTGATCGGCAGACCAGCAGAGTAACGTCATGTGAAGATTCCTTGAGTCTGAATTCGCCCAAATCTGCTGGAGGTATTTATACTAGATGGCAAACTGACAGGTCAGAGACTTTCGACTTGCAGAATTGTGTAGCATCTCTTTGATTAGTGATCACTTTTTAGTACATTTTCCCAATCACGTACAATTTATCGTAACGTGAGTGATTTCATTGTCTTCGTAATTTCTCACTGGTCACTTACGTATAACTCAGTTGTTAATTACTAGTTAATTACAATAGTAATTAATATTAATTTATATACCGTCTTTATTATGCACTTTTCTGCATAAATTTTGCGCATCACCATATGCATTAAATGTCCTTAATCTAATGTTGTTTTTAGAATTGTGGTATGTCTTTGGTAATAGGTAAAAAAACCTGATTAATGACAAACCAACATAATAATTATTATCGTGGCCCACATTGGCCTACGATTTATTATACGATATTATAATTTATATTTTTTGTATTTGAAGTGTACTCAGCGTAACCATCTAATAACCTACCAGCTAGGTCATGGGATTTCTGTGTTCGTTATTGTAAGTCCCTTTTGTTGCACAATACATTTTGTGTTAGAAGAGAGGCAAAAGATTTTGTGGTGTGGAATAGATGCTAATGAAACATTAATTTATTTAAAAAAAAAAATTCTTTAAAATTTAAAAAGAAATGTATTAAAAGTTGCCTTTTAAGTTTTACATGTATTAGTCACAGTATACACTTTATAAATTACACATAAATTATATGCAAACAAATAAAACAAACAGATGCTAACATTTAAATAAGAAACAAACGCATATATGTAAAAAAAAAACAATTGTATAATTGTTTCAATTACTTGAGTGTCTGACATTAAAAAAATATAGAATTAAAGTAATTATTTTTAATGCTACAAATCGTAGATCAATTAAATATTTAGTATAAAATATGAAAAGTTTATTTGTAGTATTTTAGTCAAAAGTATTATATACTTTATTTCAATAAATATTAATTATTGTGCACCCATTTTAACTAGAAAAATTACTCTAAAATAGATATTACAATTACATACTTTAATTATATTAATTATTTAATTGTTGTAATTATGCTATGTCCAACTGTTTATATTTATTTTATATGTACAAATAAATTACCCTGGTCAAATATGCATAATATATATTTAATATTTATAATCACTTTACCTCAAGATGTTTTCTCCTTATTTGGAACATGTTTCGGGAAACCTTGTGTTCCCATCTTCAGCCTTCCTGATTTTGAGTCTTGTGAACACATTTTGAAGATGGGAACACAAGGTTTCCCGAAACATGTTCCAAATAAGGAGAAAACATCTTGAGGTAAAGTGATAATAAATATTAAATATATTATATACATCATGAAACAGACTGTAGCAAAAAGTGTTTGAACACACACACTACCAATTTAAACAGTTGTAGTAAATGTGTATAGTTTGTTTAAACAACTCTAAAGGCAGTATTCCATTGGGAAAATTAATAATTTCTTTTTCGTAGATATTTTATTGTTAACAGAAGCACAGGTGTAGTTTAGATGTAAATATAAATATTCATGTTTAATATGATAACCAAATCACTTGTACGAATTAATAAATTATTTACCTTAAATTATCCGCCGTGTGATTTCTTGTAACTTCGTCTATTACGCGTTTCAGAGCTTATGCTCCATTATCAGATATTAAAAAGATAAAACTATCACTCTTGCGAGATCGCTAAGTAGTAAAAAATGTCAAAATTTGCATGTGAACCGTACGCGGATTTGGGTGCGCACCCGTTCAAGTTCATTCTGCCACTGAGCGGTTGCTACCTTATCATAGCCCCAGCGAGCAGACTCAAGGCGGTATCATACAATCGGTTGGATACAAAGTTCAACAATAACACAACAATACGCTGAACGATTTCGCGTCAAGGAAGAAATTAAGGCGTTATACATTAAAAAAATCTCTCCTCAATACTCGTTTGCTTAAACTGCATTTGGAGATTCTTAACAATATTCATCCTGTCATTATCGATAAAGTTTTAGATTCCGTACACAGATACGTATATAATATTGTACATCATACACATTTTAGTCAATCACGGAAACTTCTTAGGCTAGAACATAAACATCGCCAAGAGTCTGCCATTGTTTGTAAACACACATTTTACCCTAGAGTCATGAACTTAACTACAATAGTCTGTGATGATAACGAAATGAAGCTTTTAAGTAAAGGTATAAATTATAATCTCCCACCCGTCGGTAAAAACAAACTTAGCTATGAAGTCGTTGAAGCGGAGGCAGCCATCAAATCTATTTCGGACCCACACTTACAAAATGAAGCACGTGTACTTATAAATAATAAATTCAATAGAGCCATTAAATTAAACAATAATCTACCTCTCGTTTCACGTGGTCAGTCTAGGTACTCTAGTGAATATAAAACTTTAAAACACATGAAAACAAAATTAATCGACAACAATGCCCTTATCATTAAGGCAGATAAAGGAAATACGCTAGTTATCATGGAGACTGATTCATACAGTGATAAAGTTCATGATTTTATTTCTAACAACAACATTAAAATATTAAACTTTGACCCCACTGAATTGTACATCAGGGAACTTAACAATTGTATTAATAAATGTATCAATGTATTCAATGAAAGCCCATCAACGCTAAAGCTCCGATATTCACAGGACTGCCTACAATTCATAAACATAACATACTGTACTGTATTTAATTACAGGTATTGTAATTAAGATCTGCTCCATGTTGGATCAGCCATTTAATGTACTGTTATTTTTTTTTATGAGTCTTGTAATTATTTAATAGTATAATATAATTAATAAATGTACCTACTGTTATTATGTTTTTTTGTTTACCAGTACATGTAAAGAAACTCTTTCTCTCAGGGTTAATGATTATTAAGCTGTTTGATCGTATTTACGATTGTATCTAATATTTTCTTTTCTTTAAACGAAACCAAATTCAGTTAATATGTAGTATTTTGAGAATTAACCATGTAAAAAATAAATACCAGACTAATGTAACTTGACCGACTCTGAATTCTTCCAGCTGCCACGGGTTCACTTCTGGTTGTTTGTTGTTTACCTTTTTTCAAAAGCAATATTAGGCTTGGCAATCTGTTCCTTCACACAAATTTCTTATTGATCTCACCGCTGAATGCCGCTCTCCAGGACGACTGCAACACAGATGTCTCCTCGGAACACTTAATTATCCTTTATGGCCACTTAAACTCTTCTTCAGTCCAGGATTTCCCTCTTCTATCGTCGTTCTATTAAGGATATTGTTATATTTCTCGTAATATTATTTATTTATTAAATATTATAATCAAAACTCTGGTATCACAAATTAAATTCCTTTACTGTATTTTCTTTTCTATGTTACATTAACTTGATGATGTACAAATGTTATTTTATGAATTTAGACTCTTCAAGCTACTCTTATAGAGATAATTTTAGACTCTTCATGCTGTTACCATTAGATATTAAATTAGACTCATCATGTTACTCTTATTGAAAATAACATTAGAGTTATAACGTTACTCTTATTGAATATAATTTAAGACTCCTGACGTTACTCTTATTGAAAATAAAAATACACTAATAAAAATTTCCTTCATCACTATACAATACAATTTTTTAACAATTTACAAAATTGCCACTTTGATAATTCCCTAAGTTCTTTACAACTGTTTATCATATACGTACCTATTAAAACATATATAATTTTTCTATTTCTTATTAAACATCTTTATTTTACCTCTAATATTCGTAATTCTATTTGTTATTTATTAAATTATAATTTTATTACTCTTTACTCTTCTTATAACATTCATTCCAATTTCATATATTCTTTTCATAACATATAACTGAATATTGTTTTATATCATATAGGAATCGACCTCTATGTTGACTGGGTGAGTCGATAGTCCCAATGTTTTTTGTTTACATTTTAAAACATATGTTACATTCAATACAAAATCTGCATCCTTTCTCTTTTAAAATTTATTACCTCCCTATTATGTACTGTGTGCATTTTAACAGCAGTACATAATACCTTCCCTTATTTCATAATTTCAGATACAATTTTAGATGAAATTTTGAAATAACCAACAGTCTAATCTTAATATTTAAACATCTGATTAATTAGGTATCTGTACCTCACAAAATTCTTTTAACAAATTGTTTTTTTTTATTATGAATCATGATATCTTAAACACTTATTTATGACTTAAAACAACGTTAATTAAACCAACTGGTTTTACATCAAAATAATAAATAACAAATAACAATTGTGCCTAATTTCATGGCTAAAAAACTCAAAAACATGACTAAAACATTATCCTTCTTTTAAACCTCACCTTCCCAATCCGGGTCATACATTTCATTTGTTCTTCATTTAAGAATTATTTTTCTTTTAATTATTACTTTATTTATACGGTCGAATCTGATTAAAATTTTATGTATCTTTAACCTTCCCATCTCTGTATTTAATTACTACAAATCCACACAATTTAATCCTACTGGCTATGACATTCAACTTGAGTGTCATTATATTTTTCCCCAATCTGGTAAGTACCCTCTTAATTCTATTACAATATTCTTCCCAACTGTTTGATGCAATTACTAAATCATCGACATAAACCGTAATAACTTCTAAAATCTCCTTGCCCCCTACTCAGTCAAATCATTCTGTAAATATGGCCACATTATGGACCAGCCCAAAAGGTGTTCTCTTGAAATGATAACTTATACCATTCACATATTCTATACTTTCTGGATGCAATTTTATTTGCCAATATCCAGGTACAGCATTACAATTATAAAAAAAATGACGTTATTAAAATGTTTTAAAACTATTCTTATATTCTTTGGTGACGCCTTATCAGGAATTATCATCTGATTAATTTGACGCTCATCCAAACACAATATTAAGGACTTATCCTTATATGGGAATTACTACTACCGGGCTCGTGTGTTTTGACTGACTTATTTCAATTATCTTTTTACTAATCCTTTGTCGATTTCTTATTTTATATGCCCTCTTACTGTATAGGGTATTGGGTATAACTTCTTATTTAAACTCACCTTCTCTCTTATGGGTCATTTGTATTGCACTCCTATTATCTTGCCAAGTTTATCTTCCATTGCTTCATTCAGTAACTGATGGTTCATTTCTTTATTTATTTGTTTTAATTACTTATTCTCTTTACTCATTATTATCACCTTATTATTGTTATTAACCGTCTTTCTCTTCTTAATCGATTCAAAATAATTTCCCTGAAGTATCCTGTAAGATGTTCTTACGTTTTTAAAATTTGGTGGGTTCTTTCCCTTTCTTTTAATTCATAAAAATAAAAATATTTATTTGTAATAACTTCAATATTATGTTGTTTGTCTTATTAATTAACCTAATCTTTGTTGTATTAGTTTGCTGTGGTCCATGCCCAAAAAAATCAGTCCCTTCTTTCCATATTTTCATCTTTAGTTCATCCATTGTCGAATACATAAGTTATCCTTTTTGCCCGGACTATTATTGTTTTCAGTATGAATTCTATCCGTGTCCACTTTATCACTACTACGTTGTATTCTGCGAAGTCTTCACTCATTTCAAGACCTCCTGTTGAATTTCCAATCAATTCTGTCCTAATGACATATGTTTTGATCACTCGGTACTGCAATTTTTCGAACACCAAATTTTTAATGGTATCTTCGCCTACTTTTAACACTTTATTCTCTAGTTCTTTAACCAACTATGTCACTGGTATATCAACTATTGATGATATAGCTGATATTTTATTATCCCTTTCTTTTTCTGAGGTATTCATTTTAAATATAAATTTCCTTAAGTCTTTCCTATAATTTTTTAATTCTGTTCTTTCCCTGTAATTAGCAATTGGGAGATTACGTACATTAACCAGCCCACTCCTAATCATATCTAATTCTTCCTGTGTATTTTTTTGTTTCTTGGGACGTCTTTTACCTATTTTCTTCGTCTTCTTTTCCACATACTTATTATTCTCTTTGTTTCTGCTATGTTTCTTTTCAGATAACAATACACTTTCGTCTTCTTTATTTTCTGTTTCTTTATTACCTTTTATTTTCTGATTTACTGGTTCCCTGATTTGATCGTTTGGTATGACTTCTATCTTTGTTTCTATTGACTGGTTTTCATCATTCCTTATTTCTTTCATTGTTTCTATATTCAGTTTAACCTTTGCGGATTGCCTAACGTTCTTTTCCTCATAACTTTGTAATATTAACTTGATTTCAGCCTTTTGCTGGTCTAATTTATCATTCACCCCATTTATTTGTTGTTGAATGGTCTCCTTTAATTCCTCATTATTTTGTTTTAATAAATTTTCATTATCTATTTTCATTTGTTTCTTTAATTCCTCATTATTTTGTTTTAATAAGGTTTCAATATCTAATTTCATTTGTTTATTATCCTCTTTCATTTGTTTCTTTAATGTTTCACTGTTACTATCCATTTTTTCATTTATTTGTTTCAATAATGTTTCACTGGTTTTGTTATTTGCTTCCATTATAATTCTCATCGTCTCCTGGAAATTTGCATCCATTGGTTGGTTTGGTTTCTTTGGTTGGTCCCCTTGGGCATCCTCTACTATTACTTCCATTTCAGTTTCTTCCTCTTCAGCACTATTACTCCTTAATTCATATCATTGCTCTGGTTTGTTAGCCATTTTACAATCTTTAACTTAATTTAATTACAAGGAAAACAATTTTTTATGCTAATTAAATTTAACATAATTGTGTTATTTGGTGCTGGTTTAAAGAAAATCTTTGCTTTCACGTATGGGCGCCATTTATTTGTACTGTAATTAATTACAGGTATTGTAATTAAGATCTGCTCCATGTTGGATCAGCCATTTAATGTACTGTTTTTTTTTATGAGTCTTGTAATTATTTAATAGTATAATATAATTAATAAATGTACCTACTGTTATTATGTTTTTTGTTTACCAGTGCATGTAAAGAAAGGTTAATGATTATAAAGCTGTTTGATCGTATTTACGATTGTATCTAATATTTTCTTTTCTTTAAACCAAACCAAATTCAGTTAATATGTAGTATTTTGAGAATTAACCATGTAAAAAATAAATACCAGACTGATGTAACTTAACCGACTCTGAATTCTTCCAGCTGCCACGGGTTCACTTCTGGTTGTTGTTTACCTTTTTTCAAAAGCAATATTAGGCTTGGCAATCTGTTCCTTCACACAAATTTCTTATTGATCTCACCGCTGAATGCCGCTCTCCAGGACGACTGCAACACAGATGTCTCCTCGGAACACTTAATTATCCTTTATGGCCACTTAAACTCTTCTTCAGTCCAGGATTTCCCTCTTCTATCGTCGTTCTATTAAGGATATTGTTATATTTCTCGTAATATTATTTATTTATTAAATATTATAATCAAAACTCTGGTATCACAAATTAAATTCCTTTACTGTATTTTCTTTTCCATGTTACATTAACTTGATGATGTACAAATGTTATTTTATGAATTTAGACTCTTCAAGCTACTCTTATAGAGATAATTTTAGACTCTTCATGCTGTTACCATTAGATATTAAATTAGACTCGTCATGTTACTCTTATTGAAAATAACATTAGAGTTATAATGTTACTCTTATTGAATATAACTTAAGACTCCTGACGTTACTCTTATTGAAAATAAAAATACACTAATAAAAATTTCCTTCATCACTATACAATACAATTTTTTAACAATTTACAAAATTGCCACTTTGATAATTCCCTAAGTTCTTTACAACTGTTTATCATATACGTACCTATTAAAACATATATCATTTTTCTATTTCTTATTAAACATCTTTATTTTACCTCTAATATTCGTAATTCTATTTGTTATTTATTAAATTATAATTTTATTACTCTTTACTCTTCTTATAACATTCATTCCAATTTCATATATTCTTTTCATAACATATAACTGAATATTGTTTTATATCATATAGGAATCGACCTCTATGTTGACTGGGTGAGTCGATAGTCCCAATGTTTTTTGTTTACATTTTAAAACATATGTTACATTCAATACAAAATCTGCATCCTTTCTCTTTTAAAATTTATTACCTCCCTATTATGTACTGTGTGCATTTTAACAGCAGTACATAATACCTTCCCTTATTTCATAATTTCAGATACAATTTTAGATGAAATTTTGAAATAACCAACAGTCTAATCTTAATATTTAAACATCTGATTAATTAGGTATCTGTACCTCACAAAATTCTTTTAACAAATTGTTTTTTTTTATTATGAATCATGATATGTTAAACACTTATTTATGACTTAAAACAACGTTAATTAAACCAACTGGTTTTACATCAAAATAATAAATAACAAATAACAATTGTGCCTAATTTCATGGCTAAAAAACTCAAAAACATGACTAAAACATTATCCTTCTTTTAAACCTCACCTTCCCAATCCGGGTCATACATTTCATTTGTTCTTCATTTAAGAATTATTTTTCTTTTAATTATTACTTTATTTATACGGTCGAATCTGATTAAAATTTTATGTATCTTTAACCTTCCCATCTCTGTATTTAATTACTACAAATCCACACAATTTAATCCTACTGGCTATGACATTCAACTTGAGTGTCATTATATTTTTCCCCAATCTGGTAAGTACCCTCTTAATTCTATTACAATATTCTTCCCAACTGTTTGATGCAATTACTAAATCATCGACATAAACCGTAATAACTTCTAAAATCTCCTTGCCCCCTACTCAGTCAAATCATTCTGTAAATATGGCCACATTATGGACCAGCCCAAAAGGTGTTCTCTTGAAATGATAACTTATACCATTCACATATTCTATACTTTCTGGATGCAATTTTATTTGCCAATATCCAGGTACAGCATTACAATTATAAAAAAAATGACGTTATTAAAATGTTTTAAAACTATTCTTATATTCTTTGGTGACGCCTTATCAGGAATTATCATCTGATTAATTTGACGCTCATCCAAACACAATATTAAGGACTTATCCTTATATGGGAATTACTACTACCGGGCTCGTGTGTTTTGACTGACTTATTTCAATTATCTTTTTACTAATCCTTTGTCGATTTCTTATTTTATATGCCCTCTTACTGTATAGGGTATTGGGTATAACTTCTTATTTAAACTCACCTTCTCTCTTATGGGTCATTTGTATTGCACTCCTATTATCTTGCCAAGTTTATCTTCCATTGCTTCATTCAGTAACTGATGGTTCATTTCTTTATTTATTTGTTTTAATTACTTATTCTCTTTACTCATTATTATCACCTTATTATTGTTATTAACCGTCTTTCTCTTCTTAATCGATTCAAAATAATTTCCCTGAAGTATCCTGTAAGATGTTCTTACGTTTTTTAAATTTGGTGGGTTCTTTCCCTTTCTTTTAATTCATAAAAATAAAAATATTTATTTGTAATAACTTCAATATTATGTTGTTTGTCTTATTAATTAACCTAATCTTTGTTGTATTAGTTTGCTGTGGTCCATGCCCAAAAAAATCAGTCCCTTCTTTCCATATTTTCATCTTTAGTTCATCCATTGTCGAATACATAAGTTATCCTTTTTGCCCGGACTATTATTGTTTTCAGTATGAATTCTATCCGTGTCCACTTTATCACTACTACGTTGTATTCTGCGAAGTCTTCACTCATTTCAAGACCTCCTGTTGAATTTCCAATCAATTCTGTCCTAATGACATATGTTTTGATCACTCGGTACTGCAATTTTTCGAACACCAAATTTTCAATGGTATCTTCGCCTACTTTTAACACTTTATTCTCTAGTTCTTTAACCAACTATGTCACTGGTATATCAACTATTGATGATATAGCTGATATTTTATTATCCCTTTCTTTTTCTGAGGTATTCATTTTAAATATAAATTTCCTTAAGTCTTTCCTATAATTTTTTAATTCTGTTCTTTCCCTGTAATTAGCAATTGGGAGATTACGTACATTAACCAGCCCACTCCTAATCATATCTAATTCTTCCTGTGTATTTTTTTGTTTCTTGGGACGTCTTTTACCTATTTTCTTCGTCTTCTTTTCCACATACTTATTATTCTCTTTGTTTCTGCTATGTTTCTTTTCAGATAACAATACACTTTCGTCTTCTTTATTTTCTGTTTCTTTATTACCTTTTATTTTCTGATTTACTGGTTCCCTGATTTGATCGTTTGGTATGACTTCTATCTTTGTTTCTATTGACTGGTTTTCATCATTCCTTATTTCTTTCATTGTTTCTATATTCAGTTTAACCTTTGCGGATTGCCTAACGTTCTTTTCCTCATAACTTTGTAATATTAACTTGATTTCAGCCTTTTGCTGGTCTAATTTATCATTCACCCCATTTATTTGTTGTTGAATGGTCTCCTTTAATTCCTCATTATTTTGTTTTAATAAATTTTCATTATCTATTTTCATTTGTTTCTTTAATTCCTCATTATTTTGTTTTAATAAGGTTTCAATATCTAATTTCATTTGTTTATTATCCTCTTTCATTTGTTTCTTTAATGTTTCACTGTTACTATCCATTTTTTCATTTATTTGTTTCAATAATGTTTCACTGGTTTTGTTATTTGCTTCCATTATAATTCTCATCGTCTCCTGGAAATTTGCATCCATTGGTTGGTTTGGTTTCTTTGGTTGGTCCCCTTGGGCATCCTCTACTATTACTTCCATTTCAGTTTCTTCCTCTTCAGCACTATTCCTCCTTAATTCATATCATTGCTCTGGTTTGTTAGCCATTTTACAATCTTTAACTTAATTTAATTACAAGGAAAACAATTTTTTATGCTAATTAAATTTAACATAATTGTGTTATTTGGTGCTGGTTTAAAGAAAATCTTTGCTTTCACGTATGGGCGCCATTTATTTGTACTGTAATTAATTACAGGTATTGTAATTAAGATCTGCTCCATGTTGGATCAGCCATTTAATGTACTGTTTTTTTTTATGAGTCTTGTAATTATTTAATAGTATAATATAATTAATAAATGTACCTACTGTTATTATGTTTTTTGTTTACCAGTGCATGTAAAGAAAGGTTAATGATTATAAAGCTGTTTGATCGTATTTACGATTGTATCTAATATTTTCTTTTCTTTAAACCAAACCAAATTCAGTTAATATGTAGTATTTTGAGAATTAACCATGTAAAAAATAAATACCAGACTGATGTAACTTGACCGACTCTGAATTCTTCCAGCTGCCACGGGTTCACTTCTGGTTGTTGTTTACCTTTTTTCAAAAGCAATATTAGGCTTGGCAATCTGTTCCTTCACACAAATTTCTTATTGATCTCACCGCTGAATGCCGCTCTCCAGGACGACTGCAACACAGATGTCTCCTCGGAACACTTAATTATCCTTTATGGCCACTTAAACTCTTCTTCAGTCCAGGATTTCCCTCTTCTATCGTCGTTCTATTAAGGATATTGTTAAATTTCTCGTAATATTATTTATTTATTAAATATTATAATCAAAACTCTGGTATCACAAATTAAATTCCTTTACTGTATTTTCTTTTCCATGTTACATTAACTTGATGATGTACAAATGTTATTTTATGAATTTAGACTCTTCAAGCTACTCTTATAGAGATAATTTTAGACTCTTCATGCTGTTACCATTAGATATTAAATTAGACTCGTCATGTTACTCTTATTGAAAATAACATTAGAGTTATAATGTTACTCTTATTGAATATAATTTAAGACTCCTGACGTTACTCTTATTGAAAATAAAAATACACTAATAAAAATTTCCTTCATCACTATACAATACAATTTTTTAACAATTTACAAAATTGCCACTTTGATAATTCCCTAAGTTCTTTACAACTGTTTATCATATACGTACCTATTAAAACATATATCATTTTTCTATTTCTTATTAAACATCTTTATTTTACCTCTAATATTCGTAATTCTATTTGTTATTTATTAAATTATAATTTTATTACTCTTTACTCTTCTTATAACATTCATTCCAATTTCATATATTCTTTTCATAACATATAACTGAATATTGTTTTATATCATATAGGAATCGACCTCTATGTTGACTGGGTGAGTCGATAGTCCCAATGTTTTTTGTTTACATTTTAAAACATATGTTACATTCAATACAAAATCTGCATCCTTTCTCTTTTAAAATTTATTACCTCCCTATTATGTACTGTGTGCATTTTAACAGCAGTACATAATACCTTCCCTTATTTCATAATTTCAGATACAATTTTAGATGAAATTTTGAAATAACCAACAGTCTAATCTTAATATTTAAACATCTGATTAATTAGGTATCTGTACCTCACAAAATTCTTTTAACAAATTGTTTTTTTTTATTATGAATCATGATATGTTAAACACTTATTTATGACTTAAAACAACGTTAATTAAACCAACTGGTTTTACATCAAAATAATAAATAACAAATAACAATTGTGCCTAATTTCATGGCTAAAAAACTCAAAAACATGACTAAAACATTATCCTTCTTTTAAACCTCACCTTCCCAATCCGGGTCATACATTTCATTTGTTCTTCATTTAAGAATTATTTTTCTTTTAATTATTACTTTATTTATACGGTCGAATCTGATTAAAATTTTATGTATCTTTAACCTTCCCATCTCTGTATTTAATTACTACAAATCCACACAATTTAATCCTACTGGCTATGACATTCAACTTGAGTGTCATTATATTTTTCCCCAATCTGGTAAGTACCCTCTTAATTCTATTACAATATTCTTCCCAACTGTTTGATGCAATTACTAAATCATCGACATAAACCGTAATAACTTCTAAAATCTCCTTGCCCCCTACTCAGTCAAATCATTCTGTAAATATGGCCACATTATGGACCAGCCCAAAAGGTGTTCTCTTGAAATGATAACTTATACCATTCACATATTCTATACTTTCTGGATGCAATTTTATTTGCCAATATCCAGGTACAGCATTACAATTATAAAAAAAATGACGTTATTAAAATGTTTTAAAACTATTCTTATATTCTTTGGTGACGCCTTATCAGGAATTATCATCTGATTAATTTGACGCTCATCCAAACACAATATTAAGGACTTATCCTTATATGGGAATTACTACTACCGGGCTCGTGTGTTTTGACTGACTTATTTCAATTATCTTTTTACTAATCCTTTGTCGATTTCTTATTTTATATGCCCTCTTACTGTATAGGGTATTGGGTATAACTTCTTATTTAAACTCACCTTCTCTCTTATGGGTCATTTGTATTGCACTCCTATTATCTTGCCAAGTTTATCTTCCATTGCTTCATTCAGTAACTGATGGTTCATTTCTTTATTTATTTGTTTTAATTACTTATTCTCTTTACTCGTTATTATCACCTTATTATTGTTATTAACCGTCTTTCTCTTCTTAATCGATTCAAAATAATTTCCCTGAAGTATCCTGTAAGATGTTCTTACGTTTTTTAAATTTGGTGGGTTCTTTCCCTTTCTTTTAATTCATAAAAATAAAAATATTTATTTGTAATAACTTCAATATTATGTTGTTTGTCTTATTAATTAACCTAATCTTTGTTGTATTAGTTTGCTGTGGTCCATGCCCAAAAAAATCAGTCCCTTCTTTCCATATTTTCATCTTTAGTTCATCCATTGTCGAATACATAAGTTATCCTTTTTGCCCGGACTATTATTGTTTTCAGTATGAATTCTATCCGTGTCCACTTTATCACTACTACGTTGTATTCTGCGAAGTCTTCACTCATTTCAAGACCTCCTGTTGAATTTCCAATCAATTCTGTCCTAATGACATATGTTTTGATCACTCGGTACTGCAATTTTTCGAACACCAAATTTTTAATGGTATCTTCGCCTACTTTTAACACTTTATTCTCGAGTTCTTTAACCAACTATGTCACTGGTATATCAACTATTGATGATATAGCTGATATTTTATTATCCCTTTCTTTTTCTGAGGTATTCATTTTAAATATAAATTTCCTTAAGTCTTTCCTATAATTTTTTAATTCTGTTCTTTCCCTGTAATTAGCAATTGGGAGATTACGTACATTAACCAGCCCACTCCTAATCATATCTAATTCTTCCTGTGTATTTTTTTGTTTCTTGGGACGTCTTTTACCTATTTTCTTCGTCTTCTTTTCCACATACTTATTATTCTCTTTGTTTCTGCTATGTTTCTTTTCAGATAACAATACACTTTCGTCTTCTTTATTTTCTGTTTCTTTATTACCTTTTATTTTCTGATTTACTGGTTCCCTGATTTGATCGTTTGGTATGACTTCTATCTTTGTTTCTATTGACTGGTTTTCATCATTCCTTATTTCTTTCATTGTTTCTATATTCAGTTTAACCTTTGCGGATTGCCTAACGTTCTTTTCCTCATAACTTTGTAATATTAACTTGATTTCAGCCTTTTGCTGGTCTAATTTATCATTCACCCCATTTATTTGTTGTTGAATGGTCTCCTTTAATTCCTCATTATTTTGTTTTAATAAATTTTCATTATCTATTTTCATTTGTTTCTTTAATTCCTCATTATTTTGTTTTAATAAGGTTTCAATATCTAATTTCATTTGTTTATTATCCTCTTTCATTTGTTTCTTTAATGTTTCACTGTTACTATCCATTTTTTCATTTATTTGTTTCAATAATGTTTCACTGGTTTTGTTATTTGCTTCCATTATAATTCTCATCGTCTCCTGGAAATTTGCATCCATTGGTTGGTTTGGTTTCTTTGGTTGGTCCCCTTGGGCATCCTCTACTATTACTTCCATTTCAGTTTCTTCCTCTTCAGCACTATTACTCCTTAATTCATATCATTGCTCTGGTTTGTTAGCCATTTTACAATCTTTAACTTAATTTAATTACAAGGAAAACAATTTTTTATGCTAATTAAATTTAACATAATTGTGTTATTTGGTGCTGGTTTAAAGAAAATCTTTGCTTTCACGTATGGGCGCCATTTATTTGTACTGTAATTAATTACAGGTATTGTAATTAAGATCTGCTCCATGTTGGATCAGCCATTTAATGTACTGTTTTTTTTTATGAGTCTTGTAATTATTTAATAGTATAATATAATTAATAAATGTACCTACTGTTATTATGTTTTTTGTTTACCAGTGCATGTAAAGAAAGGTTAATGATTATAAAGCTGTTTGATCATATTTACGATTGTATCTAATATTTTCTTTTCTTTAAACCAAACCAAATTCAGTTAATATGTAGTATTTTGAGAATTAACCATGTAAAAAATAAATACCAGACTGATGTAACTTGACCGACTCTGAATTCTTCCAGCTGCCACGGGTTCACTTCTGGTTGTTGTTTACCTTTTTTCAAAAGCAATATTAGGCTTGGCAATCTGTTCCTTCACACAAATTTCTTATTGATCTCACCGCTGAATGCCGCTCTCCAGGACGACTGCAACACAGATGTCTCCTCGGAACACTTAATTATCCTTTATGGCCACTTAAACTCTTCTTCAGTCCAGGATTTCCCTCTTCTATCGTCGTTCTATTAAGGATATTGTTAAATTTCTCGTAATATTATTTATTTATTAAATATTATAATCAAAACTCTGGTATCACAAATTAAATTCCTTTACTGTATTTTCTTTTCCATGTTACATTAACTTGATGATGTACAAATGTTATTTTATGAATTTAGACTCTTCAAGCTACTCTTATAGAGATAATTTTAGACTCTTCATGCTGTTACCATTAGATATTAAATTAGACTCGTCATGTTACTCTTATTGAAAATAACATTAGAGTTATAATGTTACTCTTATTGAATATAATTTAAGACTCCTGACGTTACTCTTATTGAAAATAAAAATACACTAATAAAAATTTCCTTCATCACTATACAATACAATTTTTTAACAATTTACAAAATTGCCACTTTGATAATTCCCTAAGTTCTTTACAACTGTTTATCATATACGTACCTATTAAAACATATATCATTTTTCTATTTCTTATTAAACATCTTTATTTTACCTCTAATATTCGTAATTCTATTTGTTATTTATTAAATTATAATTTTATTACTCTTTACTCTTCTTATAACATTCATTCCAATTTCATATATTCTTTTCATAACATATAACTGAATATTGTTTTATATCATATAGGAATCGACCTCTATGTTGACTGGGTGAGTCGATAGTCCCAATGTTTTTTGTTTACATTTTAAAACATATGTTACATTCAATACAAAATCTGCATCCTTTCTCTTTTAAAATTTATTACCTCCCTATTATGTACTGTGTGCATTTTAACAGCAGTACATAATACCTTCCCTTATTTCATAATTTCAGATACAATTTTAGATGAAATTTTGAAATAACCAACAGTCTAATCTTAATATTTAAACATCTGATTAATTAGGTATCTGTACCTCACAAAATTCTTTTAACAAATTGTTTTTTTTTATTATGAATCATGATATGTTAAACACTTATTTATGACTTAAAACAACGTTAATTAAACCAACTGGTTTTACATCAAAATAATAAATAACAAATAACAATTGTGCCTAATTTCATGGCTAAAAAACTCAAAAACATGACTAAAACATTATCCTTCTTTTAAACCTCACCTTCCCAATCCGGGTCATACATTTCATTTGTTCTTCATTTAAGAATTATTTTTCTTTTAATTATTACTTTATTTATACGGTCGAATCTGATTAAAATTTTATGTATCTTTAACCTTCCCATCTCTGTATTTAATTACTACAAATCCACACAATTTAATCCTACTGGCTATGACATTCAACTTGAGTGTCATTATATTTTTCCCCAATCTGGTAAGTACCCTCTTAATTCTATTACAATATTCTTCCCAACTGTTTGATGCAATTACTAAATCATCGACATAAACCGTAATAACTTCTAAAATCTCCTTGCCCCCTACTCAGTCAAATCATTCTGTAAATATGGCCACATTATGGACCAGCCCAAAAGGTGTTCTCTTGAAATGATAACTTATACCATTCACATATTCTATACTTTCTGGATGCAATTTTATTTGCCAATATCCAGGTACAGCATTACAATTATAAAAAAAATGACGTTATTAAAATGTTTTAAAACTATTCTTATATTCTTTGGTGACGCCTTATCAGGAATTATCATCTGATTAATTTGACGCTCATCCAAACACAATATTAAGGACTTATCCTTATATGGGAATTACTACTACCGGGCTCGTGTGTTTTGACTGACTTATTTCAATTATCTTTTTACTAATCCTTTGTCGATTTCTTATTTTATATGCCCTCTTACTGTATAGGGTATTGGGTATAACTTCTTATTTAAACTCACCTTCTCTCTTATGGGTCATTTGTATTGCACTCCTATTATCTTGCCAAGTTTATCTTCCATTGCTTCATTCAGTAACTGATGGTTCATTTCTTTATTTATTTGTTTTAATTACTTATTCTCTTTACTCATTATTATCACCTTATTATTGTTATTAACCGTCTTTCTCTTCTTAATCGATTCAAAATAATTTCCCTGAAGTATCCTGTAAGATGTTCTTACGTTTTTTAAATTTGGTGGGTTCTTTCCCTTTCTTTTAATTCATAAAAATAAAAATATTTATTTGTAATAACTTCAATATTATGTTGTTTGTCTTATTAATTAACCTAATCTTTGTTGTATTAGTTTGCTGTGGTCCATGCCCAAAAAAATCAGTCCCTTCTTTCCATATTTTCATCTTTAGTTCATCCATTGTCGAATACATAAGTTATCCTTTTTGCCCGGACTATTATTGTTTTCAGTATGAATTCTATCCGTGTCCACTTTATCACTACTACGTTGTATTCTGCGAAGTCTTCACTCATTTCAAGACCTCCTGTTGAATTTCCAATCAATTCTGTCCTAATGACATATGTTTTGATCACTCGGTACTGCAATTTTTCGAACACCAAATTTTCAATGGTATCTTCGCCTACTTTTAACACTTTATTCTCTAGTTCTTTAACCAACTATGTCACTGGTATATCAACTATTGATGATATAGCTGATATTTTATTATCCCTTTCTTTTTCTGAGGTATTCATTTTAAATATAAATTTCCTTAAGTCTTTCCTATAATTTTTTAATTCTGTTCTTTCCCTGTAATTAGCAATTGGGAGATTACGTACATTAACCAGCCCACTCCTAATCATATCTAATTCTTCCTGTGTATTTTTTTGTTTCTTGGGACGTCTTTTACCTATTTTCTTCGTCTTCTTTTCCACATACTTATTATTCTCTTTGTTTCTGCTATGTTTCTTTTCAGATAACAATACACTTTCGTCTTCTTTATTTTCTGTTTCTTTATTACCTTTTATTTTCTGATTTACTGGTTCCCTGATTTGATCGTTTGGTATGACTTCTATCTTTGTTTCTATTGACTGGTTTTCATCATTCCTTATTTCTTTCATTGTTTCTATATTCAGTTTAACCTTTGCGGATTGCCTAACGTTCTTTTCCTCATAACTTTGTAATATTAACTTGATTTCAGCCTTTTGCTGGTCTAATTTATCATTCACCCCATTTATTTGTTGTTGAATGGTCTCCTTTAATTCCTCATTATTTTGTTTTAATAAATTTTCATTATCTATTTTCATTTGTTTCTTTAATTCCTCATTATTTTGTTTTAATAAGGTTTCAATATCTAATTTCATTTGTTTATTATCCTCTTTCATTTGTTTCTTTAATGTTTCACTGTTACTATCCATTTTTTCATTTATTTGTTTCAATAATGTTTCACTGGTTTTGTTATTTGCTTCCATTATAATTCTCATCGTCTCCTGGAAATTTGCATCCATTGGTTGGTTTGGTTTCTTTGGTTGGTCCCCTTGGGCATCCTCTACTATTACTTCCATTTCAGTTTCTTCCTCTTCAGCACTATTCCTCCTTAATTCATATCATTGCTCTGGTTTGTTAGCCATTTTACAATCTTTAACTTAATTTAATTACAAGGAAAACAATTTTTTATGCTAATTAAATTTAACATAATTGTGTTATTTGGTGCTGGTTTAAAGAAAATCTTTGCTTTCACGTATGGGCGCCATTTATTTGTACTGTAATTAATTACAGGTATTGTAATTAAGATCTGCTCCATGTTGGATCAGCCATTTAATGTACTGTTTTTTTTTATGAGTCTTGCAATTATTTAATAGTATAATATAATTAATAAATGTACCTACTGTTATTATGTTTTTTGTTTACCAGTGCATGTAAAGAAAGGTTAATGATTATAAAGCTGTTTGATCGTATTTACGATTGTATCTAATATTTTCTTTTCTTTAAACCAAACCAAATTCAGTTAATATGTAGTATTTTGAGAATTAACCATGTAAAAAATAAATACCAGACTGATGTAACTTGACCGACTCTGAATTCTTCCAGCTGCCACGGGTTCACTTCTGGTTGTTGTTTACCTTTTTTCAAAAGCAATATTAGGCTTGGCAATCTGTTCCTTCACACAAATTTCTTATTGATCTCACCGCTGAATGCCGCTCTCCAGGACGACTGCAACACAGATGTCTCCTCGGAACACTTAATTATCCTTTATGGCCACTTAAACTCTTCTTCAGTCCAGGATTTCCCTCTTCTATCGTCGTTCTATTAAGGATATTGTTAAATTTCTCGTAATATTATTTATTTATTAAATATTATAATCAAAACTCTGGTATCACAAATTAAATTCCTTTACTGTATTTTCTTTTCCATGTTACATTAACTTGATGATGTACAAATGTTATTTTATGAATTTAGACTCTTCAAGCTACTCTTATAGAGATAATTTTAGACTCTTCATGCTGTTACCATTAGATATTAAATTAGACTCGTCATGTTACTCTTATTGAAAATAACATTAGAGTTATAATGTTACTCTTATTGAATATAATTTAAGACTCCTGACGTTACTCTTATTGAAAATAAAAATACACTAATAAAAATTTCCTTCATCACTATACAATACAATTTTTTAACAATTTACAAAATTGCCACTTTGATAATTCCCTAAGTTCTTTACAACTGTTTATCATATACGTACCTATTAAAACATATATCATTTTTCTATTTCTTATTAAACATCTTTATTTTACCTCTAATATTCGTAATTCTATTTGTTATTTATTAAATTATAATTTTATTACTCTTTACTCTTCTTATAACATTCATTCCAATTTCATATATTCTTTTCATAACATATAACTGAATATTGTTTTATATCATATAGGAATCGACCTCTATGTTGACTGGGTGAGTCGATAGTCCCAATGTTTTTTGTTTACATTTTAAAACATATGTTACATTCAATACAAAATCTGCATCCTTTCTCTTTTAAAATTTATTACCTCCCTATTATGTACTGTGTGCATTTTAACAGCAGTACATAATACCTTCCCTTATTTCATAATTTCAGATACAATTTTAGATGAAATTTTGAAATAACCAACAGTCTAATCTTAATATTTAAACATCTGATTAATTAGGTATCTGTACCTCACAAAATTCTTTTAACAAATTGTTTTTTTTTATTATGAATCATGATATCTTAAACACTTATTTATGACTTAAAACAACGTTAATTAAACCAACTGGTTTTACATCAAAATAATAAATAACAAATAACAATTGTGCCTAATTTCATGGCTAAAAAACTCAAAAACATGACTAAAACATTATCCTTCTTTTAAACCTCACCTTCCCAATCCGGGTCATACATTTCATTTGTTCTTCATTTAAGAATTATTTTTCTTTTAATTATTACTTTATTTATACGGTCGAATCTGATTAAAATTTTATGTATCTTTAACCTTCCCATCTCTGTATTTAATTACTACAAATCCACACAATTTAATCCTACTGGCTATGACATTCAACTTGAGTGTCATTATATTTTTCCCCAATCTGGTAAGTACCCTCTTAATTCTATTACAATATTCTTCCCAACTGTTTGATGCAATTACTAAATCATCGACATAAACCGTAATAACTTCTAAAATCTCCTTGCCCCCTACTCAGTCAAATCATTCTGTAAATATGGCCACATTATGGACCAGCCCAAAAGGTGTTCTCTTGAAATGATAACTTATACCATTCACATATTCTATACTTTCTGGATGCAATTTTATTTGCCAATATCCAGGTACAGCATTACAATTATAAAAAAAATGACGTTATTAAAATGTTTTAAAACTATTCTTATATTCTTTGGTGACGCCTTATCAGGAATTATCATCTGATTAATTTGACGCTCATCCAAACACAATATTAAGGACTTATCCTTATATGGGAATTACTACTACCGGGCTCGTGTGTTTTGACTGACTTATTTCAATTATCTTTTTACTAATCCTTTGTCGATTTCTTATTTTATATGCCCTCTTACTGTATAGGGTATTGGGTATAACTTCTTATTTAAACTCACCTTCTCTCTTATGGGTCATTTGTATTGCACTCCTATTATCTTGCCAAGTTTATCTTCCATTGCTTCATTCAGTAACTGATGGTTCATTTCTTTATTTATTTGTTTTAATTACTTATTCTCTTTACTCGTTATTATCACCTTATTATTGTTATTAACCGTCTTTCTCTTCTTAATCGATTCAAAATAATTTCCCTGAAGTATCCTGTAAGATGTTCTTACGTTTTTTAAATTTGGTGGGTTCTTTCCCTTTCTTTTAATTCATAAAAATAAAAATATTTATTTGTAATAACTTCAATATTATGTTGTTTGTCTTATTAATTAACCTAATCTTTGTTGTATTAGTTTGCTGTGGTCCATGCCCAAAAAAATCAGTCCCTTCTTTCCATATTTTCATCTTTAGTTCATCCATTGTCGAATACATAAGTTATCCTTTTTGCCCGGACTATTATTGTTTTCAGTATGAATTCTATCCGTGTCCACTTTATCACTACTACGTTGTATTCTGCGAAGTCTTCACTCATTTCAAGACCTCCTGTTGAATTTCCAATCAATTCTGTCCTAATGACATATGTTTTGATCACTCGGTACTGCAATTTTTCGAACACCAAATTTTTAATGGTATCTTCGCCTACTTTTAACACTTTATTCTCGAGTTCTTTAACCAACTATGTCACTGGTATATCAACTATTGATGATATAGCTGATATTTTATTATCCCTTTCTTTTTCTGAGGTATTCATTTTAAATATAAATTTCCTTAAGTCTTTCCTATAATTTTTTAATTCTGTTCTTTCCCTGTAATTAGCAATTGGGAGATTACGTACATTAACCAGCCCACTCCTAATCATATCTAATTCTTCCTGTGTATTTTTTTGTTTCTTGGGACGTCTTTTACCTATTTTCTTCGTCTTCTTTTCCACATACTTATTATTCTCTTTGTTTCTGCTATGTTTCTTTTCAGATAACAATACACTTTCGTCTTCTTTATTTTCTGTTTCTTTATTACCTTTTATTTTCTGATTTACTGGTTCCCTGATTTGATCGTTTGGTATGACTTCTATCTTTGTTTCTATTGACTGGTTTTCATCATTCCTTATTTCTTTCATTGTTTCTATATTCAGTTTAACCTTTGCGGATTGCCTAACGTTCTTTTCCTCATAACTTTGTAATATTAACTTGATTTCAGCCTTTTGCTGGTCTAATTTATCATTCACCCCATTTATTTGTTGTTGAATGGTCTCCTTTAATTCCTCATTATTTTGTTTTAATAAATTTTCATTATCTATTTTCATTTGTTTCTTTAATTCCTCATTATTTTGTTTTAATAAGGTTTCAATATCTAATTTCATTTGTTTATTATCCTCTTTCATTTGTTTCTTTAATGTTTCACTGTTACTATCCATTTTTTCATTTATTTGTTTCAATAATGTTTCACTGGTTTTGTTATTTGCTTCCATTATAATTCTCATCGTCTCCTGGAAATTTGCATCCATTGGTTGGTTTGGTTTCTTTGGTTGGTCCCCTTGGGCATCCTCTACTATTACTTCCATTTCAGTTTCTTCCTCTTCAGCACTATTACTCCTTAATTCATATCATTGCTCTGGTTTGTTAGCCATTTTACAATCTTTAACTTAATTTAATTACAAGGAAAACAATTTTTTATGCTAATTAAATTTAACATAATTGTGTTATTTGGTGCTGGTTTAAAGAAAATCTTTGCTTTCACGTATGGGCGCCATTTATTTGTACTGTAATTAATTACAGGTATTGTAATTAAGATCTGCTCCATGTTGGATCAGCCATTTAATGTACTGTTTTTTTTTATGAGTCTTGTAATTATTTAATAGTATAATATAATTAATAAATGTACCTACTGTTATTATGTTTTTTGTTTACCAGTGCATGTAAAGAAAGGTTAATGATTATAAAGCTGTTTGATCGTATTTACGATTGTATCTAATATTTTCTTTTCTTTAAACCAAACCAAATTCAGTTAATATGTAGTATTTTGAGAATTAACCATGTAAAAAATAAATACCAGACTGATGTAACTTGACCGACTCTGAATTCTTCCAGCTGCCACGGGTTCACTTCTGGTTGTTGTTTACCTTTTTTCAAAAGCAATATTAGGCTTGGCAATCTGTTCCTTCACACAAATTTCTTATTGATCTCACCGCTGAATGCCGCTCTCCAGGACGACTGCAACACAGATGTCTCCTCGGAACACTTAATTATCCTTTATGGCCACTTAAACTCTTCTTCAGTCCAGGATTTCCCTCTTCTATCGTCGTTCTATTAAGGATATTGTTAAATTTCTCGTAATATTATTTATTTATTAAATATTATAATCAAAACTCTGGTATCACAAATTAAATTCCTTTACTGTATTTTCTTTTCCATGTTACATTAACTTGATGATGTACAAATGTTATTTTATGAATTTAGACTCTTCAAGCTACTCTTATAGAGATAATTTTAGACTCTTCATGCTGTTACCATTAGATATTAAATTAGACTCGTCATGTTACTCTTATTGAAAATAACATTAGAGTTATAATGTTACTCTTATTGAATATAATTTAAGACTCCTGACGTTACTCTTATTGAAAATAAAAATACACTAATAAAAATTTCCTTCATCACTATACAATACAATTTTTTAACAATTTACAAAATTGCCACTTTGATAATTCCCTAAGTTCTTTACAACTGTTTATCATATACGTACCTATTAAAACATATATCATTTTTCTATTTCTTATTAAACATCTTTATTTTACCTCTAATATTCGTAATTCTATTTGTTATTTATTAAATTATAATTTTATTACTCTTTACTCTTCTTATAACATTCATTCCAATTTCATATATTCTTTTCATAACATATAACTGAATATTGTTTTATATCATATAGGAATCGACCTCTATGTTGACTGGGTGAGTCGATAGTCCCAATGTTTTTTGTTTACATTTTAAAACATATGTTACATTCAATACAAAATCTGCATCCTTTCTCTTTTAAAATTTATTACCTCCCTATTATGTACTGTGTGCATTTTAACAGCAGTACATAATACCTTCCCTTATTTCATAATTTCAGATACAATTTTAGATGAAATTTTGAAATAACCAACAGTCTAATCTTAATATTTAAACATCTGATTAATTAGGTATCTGTACCTCACAAAATTCTTTTAACAAATTGTTTTTTTTTATTATGAATCATGATATGTTAAACACTTATTTATGACTTAAAACAACGTTAATTAAACCAACTGGTTTTACATCAAAATAATAAATAACAAATAACAATTGTGCCTAATTTCATGGCTAAAAAACTCAAAAACATGACTAAAACATTATCCTTCTTTTAAACCTCACCTTCCCAATCCGGGTCATACATTTCATTTGTTCTTCATTTAAGAATTATTTTTCTTTTAATTATTACTTTATTTATACGGTCGAATCTGATTAAAATTTTATGTATCTTTAACCTTCCCATCTCTGTATTTAATTACTACAAATCCACACAATTTAATCCTACTGGCTATGACATTCAACTTGAGTGTCATTATATTTTTCCCCAATCTGGTAAGTACCCTCTTAATTCTATTACAATATTCTTCCCAACTGTTTGATGCAATTACTAAATCATCGACATAAACCGTAATAACTTCTAAAATCTCCTTGCCCCCTACTCAGTCAAATCATTCTGTAAATATGGCCACATTATGGACCAGCCCAAAAGGTGTTCTCTTGAAATGATAACTTATACCATTCACATATTCTATACTTTCTGGATGCAATTTTATTTGCCAATATCCAGGTACAGCATTACAATTATAAAAAAAATGACGTTATTAAAATGTTTTAAAACTATTCTTATATTCTTTGGTGACGCCTTATCAGGAATTATCATCTGATTAATTTGACGCTCATCCAAACACAATATTAAGGACTTATCCTTATATGGGAATTACTACTACCGGGCTCGTGTGTTTTGACTGACTTATTTCAATTATCTTTTTACTAATCCTTTGTCGATTTCTTATTTTATATGCCCTCTTACTGTATAGGGTATTGGGTATAACTTCTTATTTAAACTCACCTTCTCTCTTATGGGTCATTTGTATTGCACTCCTATTATCTTGCCAAGTTTATCTTCCATTGCTTCATTCAGTAACTGATGGTTCATTTCTTTATTTATTTGTTTTAATTACTTATTCTCTTTACTCGTTATTATCACCTTATTATTGTTATTAACCGTCTTTCTCTTCTTAATCGATTCAAAATAATTTCCCTGAAGTATCCTGTAAGATGTTCTTACGTTTTTTAAATTTGGTGGGTTCTTTCCCTTTCTTTTAATTCATAAAAATAAAAATATTTATTTGTAATAACTTCAATATTATGTTGTTTGTCTTATTAATTAACCTAATCTTTGTTGTATTAGTTTGCTGTGGTCCATGCCCAAAAAAATCAGTCCCTTCTTTCCATATTTTCATCTTTAGTTCATCCATTGTCGAATACATAAGTTATCCTTTTTGCCCGGACTATTATTGTTTTCAGTATGAATTCTATCCGTGTCCACTTTATCACTACTACGTTGTATTCTGCGAAGTCTTCACTCATTTCAAGACCTCCTGTTGAATTTCCAATCAATTCTGTCCTAATGACATATGTTTTGATCACTCGGTACTGCAATTTTTCGAACACCAAATTTTTAATGGTATCTTCGCCTACTTTTAACACTTTATTCTCGAGTTCTTTAACCAACTATGTCACTGGTATATCAACTATTGATGATATAGCTGATATTTTATTATCCCTTTCTTTTTCTGAGGTATTCATTTTAAATATAAATTTCCTTAAGTCTTTCCTATAATTTTTTAATTCTGTTCTTTCCCTGTAATTAGCAATTGGGAGATTACGTACATTAACCAGCCCACTCCTAATCATATCTAATTCTTCCTGTGTATTTTTTTGTTTCTTGGGACGTCTTTTACCTATTTTCTTCGTCTTCTTTTCCACATACTTATTATTCTCTTTGTTTCTGCTATGTTTCTTTTCAGATAACAATACACTTTCGTCTTCTTTATTTTCTGTTTCTTTATTACCTTTTATTTTCTGATTTACTGGTTCCCTGATTTGATCGTTTGGTATGACTTCTATCTTTGTTTCTATTGACTGGTTTTCATCATTCCTTATTTCTTTCATTGTTTCTATATTCAGTTTAACCTTTGCGGATTGCCTAACGTTCTTTTCCTCATAACTTTGTAATATTAACTTGATTTCAGCCTTTTGCTGGTCTAATTTATCATTCACCCCATTTATTTGTTGTTGAATGGTCTCCTTTAATTCCTCATTATTTTGTTTTAATAAATTTTCATTATCTATTTTCATTTGTTTCTTTAATTCCTCATTATTTTGTTTTAATAAGGTTTCAATATCTAATTTCATTTGTTTATTATCCTCTTTCATTTGTTTCTTTAATGTTTCACTGTTACTATCCATTTTTTCATTTATTTGTTTCAATAATGTTTCACTGGTTTTGTTATTTGCTTCCATTATAATTCTCATCGTCTCCTGGAAATTTGCATCCATTGGTTGGTTTGGTTTCTTTGGTTGGTCCCCTTGGGCATCCTCTACTATTACTTCCATTTCAGTTTCTTCCTCTTCAGCACTATTACTCCTTAATTCATATCATTGCTCTGGTTTGTTAGCCATTTTACAATCTTTAACTTAATTTAATTACAAGGAAAACAATTTTTTATGCTAATTAAATTTAACATAATTGTGTTATTTGGTGCTGGTTTAAAGAAAATCTTTGCTTTCACGTATGGGCGCCATTTATTTGTACTGTAATTAATTACAGGTATTGTAATTAAGATCTGCTCCATGTTGGATCAGCCATTTAATGTACTGTTTTTTTTTATGAGTCTTGTAATTATTTAATAGTATAATATAATTAATAAATGTACCTACTGTTATTATGTTTTTTGTTTACCAGTGCATGTAAAGAAAGGTTAATGATTATAAAGCTGTTTGATCGTATTTACGATTGTATCTAATATTTTCTTTTCTTTAAACCAAACCAAATTCAGTTAATATGTAGTATTTTGAGAATTAACCATGTAAAAAATAAATACCAGACTGATGTAACTTGACCGACTCTGAATTCTTCCAGCTGCCACGGGTTCACTTCTGGTTGTTGTTTACCTTTTTTCAAAAGCAATATCAGGCTTGGCAATCTGTTCCTTCTCACAAATTTCTTATTGATCTCACCGCTGAATGCCGCTCTCCAGGACGACTGCAACACAGATGTCTCCTCGGAACACTTAATTATCCTTTATGGCCACTTAAACTCTTCTTCAGTCCAGGATTTCCCTCTTCTATCGTCGTTCTATTAAGGATATTGTTATATTTCTCGTAATATTATTTATTTATTAAATATTATAATCAAAACTCTGGTATCACAAATTAAATTCCTTTACTGTATTTTCTTTTCCACGTTACATTAACTTGATGATGTACAAATGTTATTTTATGAATTTAGACTCTTCAAGCTACTCTTATAGAGATAATTTTAGACTCTTCATGCTGTTACCATTAGATATTAAATTAGACTCATCATGTTACTCTTATTGAAAATAACATTAGAGTTATAATGTTACTCTTATTGAATATAACTTAAGACTCCTGACGTTACTCTTATTGAAAATAAAAATACACTAATAAAAATTTCCTTCATCACTATACAATACAATTTTTTAACAATTTACAAAATTGCCACTTTGATAATTCCCTAAGTTCTTTACAACTGTTTATCATATACGTACCTATTAAAACATATATCATTTTTCTATTTCTTATTAAACATCTTTATTTTACCTCTAATATTCGTAATTCTATTTGTTATTTATTAAATTATAATTTTATTACTCTTTACTCTTCTTATAACATTCATTCCAATTTCATATATTCTTTTCATAACATATAACTGAATATTGTTTTATATCATATAGGAATCGACCTCTATGTTGACTGGGTGAGTCGATAGTCCCAATGTTTTTTGTTTACATTTTAAAACATATGTTACATTCAATACAAAATCTGCATCCTTTCTCTTTTAAAATTTATTACCTCCCTATTATGTACTGTGTGCATTTTAACAGCAGTACATAATACCTTCCCTTATTTCATAATTTCAGATACAATTTTAGATGAAATTTTGAAATAACCAACAGTCTAATCTTAATATTTAAACATCTGATTAATTAGGTATCTGTACCTCACAAAATTCTTTTAACAAATTGTTTTTTTTTATTATGAATCATGATATCTTAAACACTTATTTATGACTTAAAACAACGTTAATTAAACCAACTGGTTTTACATCAAAATAATAAATAACAAATAACAATTGTGCCTAATTTCATGGCTAAAAAACTCAAAAACATGACTAAAACATTATCCTTCTTTTAAACCTCACCTTCCCAATCCGGGTCATACATTTCATTTGTTCTTCATTTAAGAATTATTTTTCTTTTAATTATTACTTTATTTATACGGTCGAATCTGATTAAAATTTTATGTATCTTTAACCTTCCCATCTCTGTATTTAATTACTACAAATCCACACAATTTAATCCTACTGGCTATGACATTCAACTTGAGTGTCATTATATTTTTCCCCAATCTGGTAAGTACCCTCTTAATTCTATTACAATATTCTTCCCAACTGTTTGATGCAATTACTAAATCATCGACATAAACCGTAATAACTTCTAAAATCTCCTTGCCCCCTACTCAGTCAAATCATTCTGTAAATATGGCCACATTATGGACCAGCCCAAAAGGTGTTCTCTTGAAATGATAACTTATACCATTCACATATTCTATACTTTCTGGATGCAATTTTATTTGCCAATATCCAGGTACAGCATTACAATTATAAAAAAAATGACGTTATTAAAATGTTTTAAAACTATTCTTATATTCTTTGGTGACGCCTTATCAGGAATTATCATCTGATTAATTTGACGCTCATCCAAACACAATATTAAGGACTTATCCTTATATGGGAATTACTACTACCGGGCTCGTGTGTTTTGACTGACTTATTTCAATTATCTTTTTACTAATCCTTTGTCGATTTCTTATTTTATATGCCCTCTTACTGTATAGGGTATTGGGTATAACTTCTTATTTAAACTCACCTTCTCTCTTATGGGTCATTTGTATTGCACTCCTATTATCTTGCCAAGTTTATCTTCCATTGCTTCATTCAGTAACTGATGGTTCATTTCTTTATTTATTTGTTTTAATTACTTATTCTCTTTACTCATTATTATCACCTTATTATTGTTATTAACCGTCTTTCTCTTCTTAATCGATTCAAAGTAATTTCCCTGAAGTATCCTGTAAGATGTTCTTACGTTTTTTAAATTTGGTGGGTTCTTTCCCTTTCTTTTAATTCATAAAAATAAAAATATTTATTTGTAATAACTTCAATATTATGTTGTTTGTCTTATTAATTAACCTAATCTTTGTTGTATTAGTTTGCTGTGGTCCATGCCCAAAAAAATCAGTCCCTTCTTTCCATATTTTCATCTTTAGTTCATCCATTGTCGAATACATAAGTTATCCTTTTTGCCCGGACTATTATTGTTTTCAGTATGAATTCTATCCGTGTCCACTTTATCACTACTACGTTGTATTCTGCGAAGTCTTCACTCATTTCAAGACCTCCTGTTGAATTTCCAATCAATTCTGTCCTAATGACATATGTTTTGATCACTCGGTACTGCAATTTTTCGAACACCAAATTTTCAATGGTATCTTCGCCTACTTTTAACACTTTATTCTCTAGTTCTTTAACCAACTATGTCACTGGTATATCAACTATTGATGATATAGCTGATATTTTATTATCCCTTTCTTTTTCTGAGGTATTCATTTTAAATATAAATTTCCTTAAGTCTTTCCTATAATTTTTTAATTCTGTTCTTTCCCTGTAATTAGCAATTGGGAGATTACGTACATTAACCAGCCCACTCCTAATCATATCTAATTCTTCCTGTGTATTTTTTTTGTTTCTTGGGACGTCTTTTACCTATTTTCTTCGTCTTCTTTTCCACATACTTATTATTCTCTTTGTTTCTGCTATGTTTCTTTTCAGATAACAATACACTTTCGTCTTCTTTATTTTCTGTTTCTTTATTACCTTTTATTTTCTGATTTACTGGTTCCCTGATTTGATCGTTTGGTATGACTTCTATCTTTGTTTCTATTGACTGGTTTTCATCATTCCTTATTTCTTTCATTGTTTCTATATTCAGTTTAACCTTTGCGGATTGCCTAACGTTCTTTTCCTCATAACTTTGTAATATTAACTTGATTTCAGCCTTTTGCTGGTCTAATTTATCATTCACCCCATTTATTTGTTGTTGAATGGTCTCCTTTAATTCCTCATTATTTTGTTTTAATAAATTTTCATTATCTATTTTCATTTGTTTCTTTAATTCCTCATTATTTTGTTTTAATAAGGTTTCAATATCTAATTTCATTTGTTTATTATCCTCTTTCATTTGTTTCTTTAATGTTTCACTGTTACTATCCATTTTTTCATTTATTTGTTTCAATAATGTTTCACTGGTTTTGTTATTTGCTTCCATTATAATTCTCATCGTCTCCTGGAAATTTGCATCCATTGGTTGGTTTGGTTTCTTTGGTTGGTCCCCTTGGGCATCCTCTACTATTACTTCCATTTCAGTTTCTTCCTCTTCAGCACTATTACTCCTTAATTCATATCATTGCTCTGGTTTGTTAGCCATTTTACAATCTTTAACTTAATTTAATTACAAGGAAAACAATTTTTTATGCTAATTAAATTTAACATAATTGTGTTATTTGCTGCTGGTTTAAAGAAAATCTTTGCTTTCACGTATGGGCGCCATTTATTTGTACTGTAATTAATTACAGGTATTGTAATTAAGATCTGCTCCATGTTGGATCAGCCATTTAATGTACTGTTTTTTTTTATGAGTCTTGTAATTATTTAATAGTATAATATAATTAATAAATGTACCTACTGTTATTATGTTTTTTGTTTACCAGTGCATGTAAAGAAAGGTTAATGATTATAAAGCTGTTTGATCGTATTTACGATTGTATCTAATATTTTCTTTTCTTTAAACCAAACCAAATTCAGTTAATATGTAGTATTTTGAGAATTAACCATGTAAAAAATAAATACCAGACTGATGTAACTTGACCGACTCTGAATTCTTCCAGCTGCCACGGGTTCACTTCTGGTTGTTGTTTACCTTTTTTCAAAAGCAATATTAGGCTTGGCAATCTGTTCCTTCACACAAATTTCTTATTGATCTCACCGCTGAATGCCGCTCTCCAGGACGACTGCAACACAGATGTCTCCTCGGAACACTTAATTATCCTTTATGGCCACTTAAACTCTTCTTCAGTCCAGGATTTCCCTCTTCTATCGTCGTTCTATTAAGGATATTGTTATATTTCTCGTAATATTATTTATTTATTAAATATTATAATCAAAACTCTGGTATCACAAATTAAATTCCTTTACTGTATTTTCTTTTCCACGTTACATTAACTTGATGATGTACAAATGTTATTTTATGAATTTAGACTCTTCAAGCTACTCTTATAGAGATAATTTTAGACTCTTCATGCTGTTACCATTAGATATTAAATTAGACTCGTCATGTTACTCTTATTGAAAATAACATTAGAGTTATAATGTTACTCTTATTGAATATAACTTAAGACTCCTGACGTTACTCTTATTGAAAATAAAAATACACTAATAAAAATTTCCTTCATCACTATACAATACAATTTTTTAACAATTTACAAAATTGCCACTTTGATAATTCCCTAAGTTCTTTACAACTGTTTATCATATACGTACCTATTAAAACATATATCATTTTTCTATTTCTTATTAAACATCTTTATTTTACCTCTAATATTCGTAATTCTATTTGTTATTTATTAAATTATAATTTTATTACTCTTTACTCTTCTTATAACATTCATTCCAATTTCATATATTCTTTTCATAACATATAACTGAATATTGTTTTATATCATATAGGAATCGACCTCTATGTTGACTGGGTGAGTCGATAGTCCCAATGTTTTTTGTTTACATTTTAAAACATATGTTACATTCAATACAAAATCTGCATCCTTTCTCTTTTAAAATTTATTACCTCCCTATTATGTACTGTGTGCATTTTAACAGCAGTACATAATACCTTCCCTTATTTCATAATTTCAGATACAATTTTAGATGAAATTTTGAAATAACCAACAGTCTAATCTTAATATTTAAACATCTGATTAATTAGGTATCTGTACCTCACAAAATTCTTTTAACAAATTGTTTTTTTTTATTATGAATCATGATATCTTAAACACTTATTTATGACTTAAAACAACGTTAATTAAACCAACTGGTTTTACATCAAAATAATAAATAACAAATAACAATTGTGCCTAATTTCATGGCTAAAAAACTCAAAAACATGACTAAAACATTATCCTTCTTTTAAACCTCACCTTCCCAATCCGGGTCATACATTTCATTTGTTCTTCATTTAAGAATTATTTTTCTTTTAATTATTACTTTATTTATACGGTCGAATCTGATTAAAATTTTATGTATCTTTAACCTTCCCATCTCTGTATTTAATTACTACAAATCCACACAATTTAATCCTACTGGCTATGACATTCAACTTGAGTGTCATTATATTTTTCCCCAATCTGGTAAGTACCCTCTTAATTCTATTACAATATTCTTCCCAACTGTTTGATGCAATTACTAAATCATCGACATAAACCGTAATAACTTCTAAAATCTCCTTGCCCCCTACTCAGTCAAATCATTCTGTAAATATGGCCACATTATGGACCAGCCCAAAAGGTGTTCTCTTGAAATGATAACTTATACCATTCACATATTCTATACTTTCTGGATGCAATTTTATTTGCCAATATCCAGGTACAGCATTACAATTATAAAAAAAATGACGTTATTAAAATGTTTTAAAACTATTCTTATATTCTTTGGTGACGCCTTATCAGGAATTATCATCTGATTAATTTGACGCTCATCCAAACACAATATTAAGGACTTATCCTTATATGGGAATTACTACTACCGGGCTCGTGTGTTTTGACTGACTTATTTCAATTATCTTTTTACTAATCCTTTGTCGATTTCTTATTTTATATGCCCTCTTACTGTATAGGGTATTGGGTATAACTTCTTATTTAAACTCACCTTCTCTCTTATGGGTCATTTGTATTGCACTCCTATTATCTTGCCAAGTTTATCTTCCATTGCTTCATTCAGTAACTGATGGTTCATTTCTTTATTTATTTGTTTTAATTACTTATTCTCTTTACTCATTATTATCACCTTATTATTGTTATTAACCGTCTTTCTCTTCTTAATCGATTCAAAATAATTTCCCTGAAGTATCCTGTAAGATGTTCTTACGTTTTTTAAATTTGGTGGGTTCTTTCCCTTTCTTTTAATTCATAAAAATAAAAATATTTATTTGTAATAACTTCAATATTATGTTGTTTGTCTTATTAATTAACCTAATCTTTGTTGTATTAGTTTGCTGTGGTCCATGCCCAAAAAAATCAGTCCCTTCTTTCCATATTTTCATCTTTAGTTCATCCATTGTCGAATACATAAGTTATCCTTTTTGCCCGGACTATTATTGTTTTCAGTATGAATTCTATCCGTGTCCACTTTATCACTACTACGTTGTATTCTGCGAAGTCTTCACTCATTTCAAGACCTCCTGTTGAATTTCCAATCAATTCTGTCCTAATGACATATGTTTTGATCACTCGGTACTGCAATTTTTCGAACACCAAATTTTCAATGGTATCTTCGCCTACTTTTAACACTTTATTCTCTAGTTTTTAACCAACTATGTCACTGGTATATCAACTATTGATGATATAGCTGGTATTTTATTATCCCTTTCTTTTTCTGAGGTATTCATTTTAAATATAAATTTCCTTAAGTCTTTCCTATAATTTTTTAATTCTGTTCTTTCCCTGTAATTAGCAATTGGGAGATTACGTACAGTAACCAGCCCACTCCTAATCATATCTAATTCTTCCTGTGTATTTTTTTGTTTCTTGGGACGTCTTTTACCTATTTTCTTCGTCTTCTTTTCCACATACTTATTATTCTCTTTGTTTCTGCTATGTTTCTTTTCAGATAACAATACACTTTCGTCTTCTTTATTTTCTGTTTCTTTATTACCTTTTATTTTCTGATTTACTGGTTCCCTGATTTGATCGTTTGGTATGACTTCTATCTTTGTTTCTATTGACTGGTTTTCATCATTCCTTATTTCTTTCATTGTTTCTATATTCAGTTTAACCTTTGCGGATTGCCTAACGTTCTTTTCCTCATAACTTTGTAATATTAACTTGATTTCAGCCTTTTGCTGGTCTAATTTATCATTCACCCCATTTATTTGTTGTTGAATGGTCTCCTTTAATTCCTCATTATTTTGTTTTAATAAATTTTCATTATCTATTTTCATTTGTTTCTTTAATTCCTCATTATTTTGTTTTAATAAGGTTTCAATATCTAATTTCATTTGTTTATTATCCTCTTTCATTTGTTTCTTTAATGTTTCACTGTTACTATCCATTTTTTCATTTATTTGTTTCAATAATGTTTCACTGGTTTAGTTATTTGCTTCCATTATAATTCTCATCGTCTCCTGGAAATTTGCATCCATTGGTTGGTTTGGTTTCTTTGGTTGGTCCCCTTGGGCATCCTCTACTATTACTTCCATTTCAGTTTCTTCCTCTTCAGCACTATTACTCCTTAATTCATATCATTGCTCTGGTTTGTTAGCCATTTTACAATCTTTAACTTAATTTAATTACAAGGAAAACAATTTTTTATGCTAATTAAATTTAACATAATTGTGTTATTTGCTGCTGGTTTAAAGAAAATCTTTGCTTTCACGTATGGGCGCCATTTATTTGTACTGTAATTAATTACAGGTATTGTAATTAAGATCTGCTCCATGTTGGATCAGCCATTTAATGTACTGTTTTTTTTTATGAGTCTTGTAATTATTTAATAGTATAATATAATTAATAAATGTACCTACTGTTATTATGTTTTTTGTTTACCAGTGCATGTAAAGAAAGGTTAATGATTATAAAGCTGTTTGATCGTATTTACGATTGTATCTAATATTTTCTTTTCTTTAAACCAAACCAAATTCAGTTAATATGTAGTATTTTGAGAATTAACCATGTAAAAAATAAATACCAGACTGATGTAACTTGACCGACTCTGAATTCTTCCAGCTGCCACGGGTTCACTTCTGGTTGTTGTTTACCTTTTTTCAAAAGCAATATTAGGCTTGGCAATCTGTTCCTTCACACAAATTTCTTATTGATCTCACCGCTGAATGCCGCTCTCCAGGACGACTGCAACACAGATGTCTCCTCGGAACACTTAATTATCCTTTATGGCCACTTAAACTCTTCTTCAGTCCAGGATTTCCCTCTTCTATCGTCGTTCTATTAAGGATATTGTTATATTTCTCGTAATATTATTTATTTATTAAATATTATAATCAAAACTCTGGTATCACAAATTAAATTCCTTTACTGTATTTTCTTTTCCATGTTACATTAACTTGATGATGTACAAATGTTATTTTATGAATTTAGACTCTTCAAGCTACTCTTATAGAGATAATTTTAGACTCTTCATGCTGTTACCATTAGATATTAAATTAGACTCGTCATGTTACTCTTATTGAAAATAACATTAAGAGTTATAATGTTACTCTTATTGAATATAATTTAAGACTCCTGACGTTACTCTTATTGAAAATAAAAATACACTAATAAAAATTTCCTTCATCACTATACAATACAATTTTTTAACAATTTACAAAATTGCCACTTTGATAATTCCCTAAGTTCTTTACAACTGTTTATCATATACGTACCTATTAAAACATATATCATTTTTCTATTTCTTATTAAACATCTTTATTTTACCTCTAATATTCGTAATTCTATTTGTTATTTATTAAATTATAATTTTATTACTCTTTACTCTTCTTATAACATTCATTCCAATTTCATATATTCTTTTCATAACATATAACTGAATATTGTTTTATATCATATAGGAATCGACCTCTATGTTGACTGGGTGAGTCGATAGTCCCAATGTTTTTTGTTTACATTTTAAAACATATGTTACATTCAATACAAAATCTGCATCCTTTCTCTTTTAAAATTTATTACCTCCCTATTATGTACTGTGTGCATTTTAACAGCAGTACATAATACCTTCCCTTATTTCATAATTTCAGATACAATTTTAGATGAAATTTTGAAATAACCAACAGTCTAATCTTAATATTTAAACATCTGATTAATTAGGTATCTGTACCTCACAAAATTCTTTTAACAAATTGTTTTTTTTTATTATGAATCATGATATCTTAAACACTTATTTATGACTTAAAACAACGTTAATTAAACCAACTGGTTTTACATCAAAATAATAAATAACAAATAACAATTGTGCCTAATTTCATGGCTAAAAAACTCAAAAACATGACTAAAACATTATCCTTCTTTTAAACCTCACCTTCCCAATCCGGGTCATACATTTCATTTGTTCTTCATTTAAGAATTATTTTTCTTTTAATTATTACTTTATTTATACGGTCGAATCTGATTAAAATTTTATGTATCTTTAACCTTCCCATCTCTGTATTTAATTACTACAAATCCACACAATTTAATCCTACTGGCTATGACATTCAACTTGAGTGTCATTATATTTTTCCCCAATCTGGTAAGTACCCTCTTAATTCTATTACAATATTCTTCCCAACTGTTTGATGCAATTACTAAATCATCGACATAAACCGTAATAACTTCTAAAATCTCCTTGCCCCCTACTCAGTCAAATCATTCTGTAAATATGGCCACATTATGGACCAGCCCAAAAGGTGTTCTCTTGAAATGATAACTTATACCATTCACATATTCTATACTTTCTGGATGCAATTTTATTTGCCAATATCCAGGTACAGCATTACAATTATAAAAAAAATGACGTTATTAAAATGTTTTAAAACTATTCTTATATTCTTTGGTGACGCCTTATCAGGAATTATCATCTGATTAATTTGACGCTCATCCAAACACAATATTAAGGACTTATCCTTATATGGGAATTACTACTACTACCGGGCTCGTGTGTTTTGACTGACTTATTTCAATTATCTTTTTACTAATCCTTTGTCGATTTCTTATTTTATATGCCCTCTTACTGTATAGGGTATTGGGTATAACTTCTTATTTAAACTCACCTTCTCTCTTATGGGTCATTTGTATTGCACTCCTATTATCTTGCCAAGTTTATCTTCCATTGCTTCATTCAGTAACTGATGGTTCATTTCTTTATTTATTTGTTTTAATTACTTATTCTCTTTACTCATTATTATCACCTTATTATTGTTATTAACCGTCTTTCTCTTCTTAATCGATTCAAAATAATTTCCCTGAAGTATCCTGTAAGATGTTCTTACGTTTTTTAAATTTGGTGGGTTCTTTCCCTTTCTTTTAATTCATAAAAATAAAAATATTTATTTGTAATAACTTCAATATTATGTTGTTTGTCTTATTAATTAACCTAATCTTTGTTGTATTAGTTTGCTGTGGTCCATGCCCAAAAAAATCAGTCCCTTCTTTCCATATTTTCATCTTTAGTTCATCCATTGTCGAATACATAAGTTATCCTTTTTGCCCGGACTATTATTGTTTTCAGTATGAATTCTATCCGTGTCCACTTTATCACTACTACGTTGTATTCTGCGAAGTCTTCACTCATTTCAAGACCTCCTGTTGAATTTCCAATCAATTCTGTCCTAATGACATATGTTTTGATCACTCGGTACTGCAATTTTTCGAACACCAAATTTTCAATGGTATCTTCGCCTACTTTTAACACTTTATTCTCTAGTTCTTTAACCAACTATGTCACTGGTATATCAACTATTGATGATATAGCTGATATTTTATTATCCCTTTCTTTTTCTGAGGTATTCATTTTAAATATAAATTTCCTTAAGTCTTTCCTATAATTTTTTAATTCTGTTCTTTCCCTGTAATTAGCAATTGGGAGATTACGTACATTAACCAGCCCACTCCTAATCATATCTAATTCTTCCTGTGTATTTTTTTGTTTCTTGGGACGTCTTTTACCTATTTTCTTCGTCTTCTTTTCCACATACTTATTATTCTCTTTGTTTCTGCTGTTTCTTTTCAGATAACAATACACTTTCGTCTTCTTTATTTTCTGTTTCTTTATTACCTTTTATTTTCTGATTTACTGGTTCCCTGATTTGATCGTTTGGTATGACTTCTATCTTTGTTTCTATTGACTGGTTTTCATCATTCCTTATTTCTTTCATTGTTTCTATATTCAGTTTAACCTTTGCGGATTGCCTAACGTTCTTTTCCTCATAACTTTGTAATATTAACTTGATTTCAGCCTTTTGCTGGTCTAATTTATCATTCACCCCATTTATTTGTTGTTGAATGGTCTCCTTTAATTCCTCATTATTTTGTTTTAATAAATTTTCATTATCTATTTTCATTTGTTTCTTTAATTCCTCATTATTTTGTTTTAATAAGGTTTCAATATCTAATTTCATTTGTTTATTATCCTCTTTCATTTGTTTCTTTAATGTTTCACTGTTACTATCCATTTTTTCATTTATTTGTTTCAATAATGTTTCACTGGTTTAGTTATTTGCTTCCATTATAATTCTCATCGTCTCCTGGAAATTTGCATCCATTGGTTGGTTTGGTTTCTTTGGTTGGTCCCCTTGGGCATCCTCTACTATTACTTCCATTTCAGTTTCTTCCTCTTCAGCACTATTACTCCTTAATTCATATCATTGCTCTGGTTTGTTAGCCATTTTACAATCTTTAACTTAATTTAATTACAAGGAAAACAATTTTTTATGCTAATTAAATTTAACATAATTGTGTTATTTGGTGCTGGTTTAAAGAAAATCTTTGCTTTCACGTATGGGCGCCATTTATTTGTACTGTAATTAATTACAGGTATTGTAATTAAGATCTGCTCCATGTTGGATCAGCCATTTAATGTACTGTTTTTTTTATGAGTCTTGTAATTATTTAATAGTATAATATAATTAATAAATGTACCTACTGTTATTATGTTTTTTGTTTACCAGTGCATGTAAAGAAAGGTTAATGATTATAAAGCTGTTTGATCGTATTTACGATTGTATCTAATATTTTCTTTTCTTTAAACCAAACCAAATTCAGTTAATATGTAGTATTTTGAGAATTAACCATGTAAAAAATAAATACCAGACTGATGTAACTTGACCGACTCTGAATTCTTCCAGCTGCCACGGGTTCACTTCTGGTTGTTGTTTACCTTTTTTCAAAAGCAATATTAGGCTTGGCAATCTGTTCCTTCACACAAATTTCTTATTGATCTCACCGCTGAATGCCGCTCTCCAGGACGACTGCAACACAGATGTCTCCTCGGAACACTTAATTATCCTTTATGGCCACTTAAACTCTTCTTCAGTCCAGGATTTCCCTCTTCTATCGTCGTTCTATTAAGGATATTGTTATATTTCTCGTAATATTATTTATTTATTAAATATTATAATCAAAACTCTGGTATCACAAATTAAATTCCTTTACTGTATTTTCTTTTCCATGTTACATTAACTTGATGATGTACAAATGTTATTTTATGAATTTAGACTCTTCAAGCTACTCTTATAGAGATAATTTTAGACTCTTCATGCTGTTACCATTAGATATTAAATTAGACTCGTCATGTTACTCTTATTGAAAATAACATTAGAGTTATAATGTTACTCTTATTGAATATAATTTAAGACTCCTGACGTTACTCTTATTGAAAATAAAAATACACTAATAAAAATTTCCTTCATCACTATACAATACAATTTTTTAACAATTTACAAAATTGCCACTTTGATAATTCCCTAAGTTCTTTACAACTGTTCATCATATACGTACCTATTAAAACATATATCATTTTTCTATTTCTTATTAAACATCTTTATTTTACCTCTAATATTCGTAATTCTATTTGTTATTTATTAAATTATAATTTTATTACTCTTTACTCTTCTTATAACATTCATTCCAATTTCATATATTCTTTTCATAACATATAACTGAATATTGTTTTATATCATATAGGAATCGACCTCTATGTTGACTGGGTGAGTCGATAGTCCCAATGTTTTTTGTTTACATTTTAAAACATATGTTACATTCAATACAAAATCTGCATCCTTTCTCTTTTAAAATTTATTACCTCCCTATTATGTACTGTGTGCATTTTAACAGCAGTACATAATACCTTCCCTTATTTCATAATTTCAGATACAATTTTAGATGAAATTTTGAAATAACCAACAGTCTAATCTTAATATTTAAACATCTGATTAATTAGGTATCTGTACCTCACAAAATTCTTTTAACAAATTGTTTTTTTTTATTATGAATCATGATATGTTAAACACTTATTTATGACTTAAAACAACGTTAATTAAACCAACTGGTTTTACATCAAAATAATAAATAACAAATAACAATTGTGCCTAATTTCATGGCTAAAAAACTCAAAAACATGACTAAAACATTATCCTTCTTTTAAACCTCACCTTCCCAATCCGGGTCATACATTTCATTTGTTCTTCATTTAAGAATTATTTTTCTTTTAATTATTACTTTATTTATACGGTCGAATCTGATTAAAATTTTATGTATCTTTAACCTTCCCATCTCTGTATTTAATTACTACAAATCCACACAATTTAATCCTACTGGCTATGACATTCAACTTGAGTGTCATTATATTTTTCCCCAATCTGGTAAGTACCCTCTTAATTCTATTACAATATTCTTCCCAACTGTTTGATGCAATTACTAAATCATCGACATAAACCGTAATAACTTCTAAAATCTCCTTGCCCCCTACTCAGTCAAATCATTCTGTAAATATGGCCACATTATGGACCAGCCCAAAAGGTGTTCTCTTGAAATGATAACTTATACCATTCACATATTCTATACTTTCTGGATGCAATTTTATTTGCCAATATCCAGGTACAGCATTACAATTATAAAAAAAATGACGTTATTAAAATGTTTTAAAACTATTCTTATATTCTTTGGTGACGCCTTATCAGGAATTATCATCTGATTAATTTGACGCTCATCCAAACACAATATTAAGGACTTATCCTTATATGGGAATTACTACTACCGGGCTCGTGTGTTTTGACTGACTTATTTCAATTATCTTTTTACTAATCCTTTGTCGATTTCTTATTTTATATGCCCTCTTACTGTATAGGGTATTGGGTATAACTTCTTATTTAAACTCACCTTCTCTCTTATGGGTCATTTGTATTGCACTCCTATTATCTTGCCAAGTTTATCTTCCATTGCTTCATTCAGTAACTGATGGTTCATTTCTTTATTTATTTGTTTTAATTACTTATTCTCTTTACTCATTATTATCACCTTATTATTGTTATTAACCGTCTTTCTCTTCTTAATCGATTCAAAATAATTTCCCTGAAGTATCCTGTAAGATGTTCTTACGTTTTTTAAATTTGGTGGGTTCTTTCCCTTTCTTTTAATTCATAAAAATAAAAATATTTATTTGTAATAACTTCAATATTATGTTGTTTGTCTTATTAATTAACCTAATCTTTGTTGTATTAGTTTGCTGTGGTCCATGCCCAAAAAAATCAGTCCCTTCTTTCCATATTTTCATCTTTAGTTCATCCATTGTCGAATACATAAGTTATCCTTTTTGCCCGGACTATTATTGTTTTCAGTATGAATTCTATCCGTGTCCACTTTATCACTACTACGTTGTATTCTGCGAAGTCTTCACTCATTTCAAGACCTCCTGTTGAATTTCCAATCAATTCTGTCCTAATGACATATGTTTTGATCACTCGGTACTGCAATTTTTCGAACACCAAATTTTCAATGGTATCTTCGCCTACTTTTAACACTTTATTCTCTAGTTCTTTAACCAACTATGTCACTGGTATATCAACTATTGATGATATAGCTGATATTTTATTATCCCTTTCTTTTTCTGAGGTATTCATTTTAAATATAAATTTCCTTAAGTCTTTCCTATAATTTTTTAATTCTGTTCTTTCCCTGTAATTAGCAATTGGGAGATTACGTACATTAACCAGCCCACTCCTAATCATATCTAATTCTTCCTGTGTATTTTTTTGTTTCTTGGGACGTCTTTTACCTATTTTCTTCGTCTTCTTTTCCACATACTTATTATTCTCTTTGTTTCTGCTATGTTTCTTTTCAGATAACAATACACTTTCGTCTTCTTTATTTTCTGTTTCTTTATTACCTTTTATTTTCTGATTTACTGGTTCCCTGATTTGATCGTTTGGTATGACTTCTATCTTTGTTTCTATTGACTGGTTTTCATCATTCCTTATTTCTTTCATTGTTTCTATATTCAGTTTAACCTTTGCGGATTGCCTAACGTTCTTTTCCTCATAACTTTGTAATATTAACTTGATTTCAGCCTTTTGCTGGTCTAATTTATCATTCACCCCATTTATTTGTTGTTGAATGGTCTCCTTTAATTCCTCATTATTTTGTTTTAATAAATTTTCATTATCTATTTTCATTTGTTTCTTTAATTCCTCATTATTTTGTTTTAATAAGGTTTCAATATCTAATTTCATTTGTTTATTATCCTCTTTCATTTGTTTCTTTAATGTTTCACTGTTACTATCCATTTTTTCATTTATTTGTTTCAATAATGTTTCACTGGTTTTGTTATTTGCTTCCATTATAATTCTCATCGTCTCCTGGAAATTTGCATCCATTGGTTGGTCCCCTTGGGCATCCTCTACTATTACTTCCATTTCAGTTTCTTCCTCTTCAGCACTATTACTCCTTAATTCATATCATTGCTCTGGTTTGTTAGCCATTTTACAATCTTTAATTTAATTTAATTACAAGGAAAACAATTTTTTATGCTAATTAAATTTAACATAATTGTGTTATTTGGTGCTGGTTTAAAGAAAATCTTTGCTTTCACGAATGGGCGCCATTTATTTGTACTGTAATTAATTACAGGTATTGTAATTAAGATCTGCTCCATGTTGGATCAGCCATTTAATGTACTGTTTTTTTTTATGAGTCTTGTAATTATTTAATAGTATAATATAATTAATAAATGTACCTACTGTTATTATGTTTTTTGTTTACCAGTGCATGTAAAGAAACGTTAATGATTATTAAGCTGTTTGATCGTATTTACGATTGTATCTAATATTTTCTTTTCTTTAAACCAAACCAAATTCAGTTAATATGTAGTATTTTGAGAATTAACCATGTACAAAATAAATACCAGACTGATGTAACTTGACCGACTCTGAATTCTTCCAGCTGCCACGGGTTCACTTCTGGTTGTTGTTTACCTTTTTTCAAAAGCAATATTAGGCTTGGCAATCTGTTCCTTCACACAAATTTCTTATTGATCTCACCGCTGAATGCCGCTCTCCAGGATGACTGCAACACAGATGTCTCCTCGGAACACTTAATTATCCTTTATGGCCACTTAAACTCTTCTTCAGTCCAGGATTTCCCTCTTCTATCGTCGTTCTATTAAGGATATTGTTATATTTCTCGTAATATTATTTATTTATTAAATATTATAATCAAAACTCTGGTATCACAAATTAAAGTCCTTTACTGTATTTTCTTTTCCATGTTACATTAACTTGATGATGTACAAATGTTATTTTATGAATTTAGACTCTTCAAGCTACTCTTATAGAGATAATTTTAGACTCTTCATGCTGTTACCATTAGATATTAAATTAGACTCGTCATGTTACTCTTATTGAAAATAACATTAGAGTTATAATGTTACTCTTATTGAATATAATTTAAGACTCCTGACGTTACTCTTATTGAAAATAAAAATACACTAATAAAAATTTCCTTCATCACTATACAATACAATTTTTTAACAATTTACAAAATTGCCACTTTGATAATTCCCTAAGTTCTTTACAACTGTTTATCATATACGTACCTATTAAAACATATAATTTTTCTATTTCTTATTAAACATCTTTATTTTACCTCTAATATTCGTAATTCTATTTGTTATTTATTAAATTATAATTTTATTACTCTTTACTCTTCTTATAACATTCATTCCAATTTCATATATTCTTTTCATAACATATAACTGAATATTGTTTTATATCATATAGGAATCGACCTCTATGTTGACTGGGTGAGTCGATAGTCCCAATGTTTTTTGTTTACATTTTAAAACATATGTTACATTCAATACAAAATCTGCATCCTTTCTCTTTTAAAATTTATTACCTCCCTATTATGTACTGTGTGCATTTTAACAGCAGTACATAATACCTTCCCTTATTTCATAATTTCAGATACAATTTTAGATGAAATTTTGAAATAACCAACAGTCTAATCTTAATATTTAAACATCTGATTAATTAGGTATCTGTACCTCACAAAATTCTTTTAACAAATTGTTTTTTTTTATTATGAATCATGATATCTTAAACACTTATTTATGACTTAAAACAACGTTAATTAAACCAACTGGTTTTACATCAAAATAATAAATAACAAATAACAATTGTGCCTAATTTCATGGCTAAAAAACTCAAAAACATGACTAAAACATTATCCTTCTTTTAAACCTCACCTTCCCAATCCGGGTCATACATTTCATTTGTTCTTCATTTAAGAATTATTTTTCTTTTAATTATTACTTTATTTATACGGTCGAATCTGATTAAAATTTTATGTATCTTTAACCTTCCCATCTCTGTATTTAATTACTACAAATCCACACAATTTAATCCTACTGGCTATGACATTCAACTTGAGTGTCATTATATTTTTCCCCAATCTGGTAAGTACCCTCTTAATTCTATTACAATATTCTTCCCAACTGTTTGATGCAATTACTAAATCATCGACATAAACCGTAATAACTTCTAAAATCTCCTTGCCCCCTACTCAGTCAAATCATTCTGTAAATATGGCCACATTATGGACCAGCCCAAAAGGTGTTCTCTTGAAATGATAACTTATACCATTCACATATTCTATACTTTCTGGATGCAATTTTATTTGCCAATATCCAGGTACAGCATTACAATTATAAAAAAAATGACGTTATTAAAATGTTTTAAAACTATTCTTATATTCTTTGGTGACGCCTTATCAGGAATTATCATCTGATTAATTTGACGCTCATCCAAACACAATATTAAGGACTTATCCTTATATGGGAATTACTACTACCGGGCTCGTGTGTTTTGACTGACTTATTTCAATTATCTTTTTACTAATCCTTTGTCGATTTCTTATTTTATATGCCCTCTTACTGTATAGGGTATTGGGTATAACTTCTTATTTAAACTCACCTTCTCTCTTATGGGTCATTTGTATTGCACTCCTATTATCTTGCCAAGTTTATCTTCCATTGCTTCATTCAGTAACTGATGGTTCATTTCTTTATTTATTTGTTTTAATTACTTATTCTCTTTACTCATTATTATCACCTTATTATTGTTATTAACCGTCTTTCTCTTCTTAATCGATTCAAAATAATTTCCCTGAAGTATCCTGTAAGATGTTCTTACGTTTTTTAAATTTGGTGGGTTCTTTCCCTTTCTTTTAATTCATAAAAATAAAAATATTTATTTGTAATAACTTCAATATTATGTTGTTTGTCTTATTAATTAACCTAATCTTTGTTGTATTAGTTTGCTGTGGTCCATGCCCAAAAAAATCAGTCCCTTCTTTCCATATTTTCATCTTTAGTTCATCCATTGTCGAATACATAAGTTATCCTTTTTGCCCGGACTATTATTGTTTTCAGTATGAATTCTATCCGTGTCCACTTTATCACTACTACGTTGTATTCTGCGAAGTCTTCACTCATTTCAAGACCTCCTGTTGAATTTCCAATCAATTCTGTCCTAATGACATATGTTTTGATCACTCGGTACTGCAATTTTTCGAACACCAAATTTTCAATGGTATCTTCGCCTACTTTTAACACTTTATTCTCTAGTTCTTTAACCAACTATGTCACTGGTATATCAACTATTGATGATATAGCTGATATTTTATTATCCCTTTCTTTTTCTGAGGTATTCATTTTAAATATAAATTTCCTTAAGTCTTTCCTATAATTTTTTAATTCTGTTCTTTCCCTGTAATTAGCAATTGGGAGATTACGTACATTAACCAGCCCACTCCTAATCATATCTAATTCTTCCTGTGTATTTTTTTGTTTCTTGGGACGTCTTTTACCTATTTTCTTCGTCTTCTTTTCCACATACTTATTATTCTCTTTGTTTCTGCTATGTTTCTTTTCAGATAACAATACACTTTCGTCTTCTTTATTTTCTGTTTCTTTATTACCTTTTATTTTCTGATTTACTGGTTCCCTGATTTGATCGTTTGGTATGACTTCTATCTTTGTTTCTATTGACTGGTTTTCATCATTCCTTATTTCTTTCATTGTTTCTATATTCAGTTTAACCTTTGCGGATTGCCTAACGTTCTTTTCCTCATAACTTTGTAATATTAACTTGATTTCAGCCTTTTGCTGGTCTAATTTATCATTCACCCCATTTATTTGTTGTTGAATGGTCTCCTTTAATTCCTCATTATTTTGTTTTAATAAATTTTCATTATCTATTTTCATTTGTTTCTTTAATTCCTCATTATTTTGTTTTAATAAGGTTTCAATATCTAATTTCATTTGTTTATTATCCTCTTTCATTTGTTTCTTTAATGTTTCACTGTTACTATCCATTTTTTCATTTATTTGTTTCAATAATGTTTCACTGGTTTTGTTATTTGCTTCCATTATAATTCTCATCGTCTCCTGGAAATTTGCATCCATTGGTTGGTTTGGTTTCTTTGGTTGGTCCCCTTGGGCATCCTCTACTATTACTTCCATTTCAGTTTCTTCCTCTTCAGCACTATTACTCCTTAATTCATATCATTGCTCTGGTTTGTTAGCCATTTTACAATCTTTAACTTAATTTAATTACAAGGAAAACAATTTTTTATGCTAATTAAATTTAACATAATTGTGTTATTTGGTGCTGGTTTAAAGAAAATCTTTGCTTTCACGTATGGGCGCCATTTATTTGTACTGTAATTAATTACAGGTATTGTAATTAAGATCTGCTCCATGTTGGATCAGCCATTTAATGTACTGTTTTTTTTTATGAGTCTTGTAATTATTTAATAGTATAATATAATTAATAAATGTACCTACTGTTATTATGTTTTTTGTTTACCAGTGCATGTAAAGAAAGGTTAATGATTATAAAGCTGTTTGATCGTATTTACGATTGTATCTAATATTTTCTTTTCTTTAAACCAAACCAAATTCAGTTAATATGTAGTATTTTGAGAATTAACCATGTAAAAAATAAATACCAGACTGATGTAACTTGACCGACTCTGAATTCTTCCAGCTGCCACGGGTTCACTTCTGGTTGTTGTTTACCTTTTTTCAAAAGCAATATTAGGCTTGGCAATCTGTTCCTTCACACAAATTTCTTATTGATCTCACCGCTGAATGCCGCTCTCCAGGACGACTGCAACACAGATGTCTCCTCGGAACACTTAATTATCCTTTATGGCCACTTAAACTCTTCTTCAGTCCAGGATTTCCCTCTTCTATCGTCGTTCTATTAAGGATATTGTTATATTTCTCGTAATATTATTTATTTATTAAATATTATAATCAAAACTCTGGTATCACAAATTAAAGTCCTTTACTGTATTTTCTTTTCCATGTTACATTAACTTGATGATGTACAAATGTTATTTTATGAATTTAGACTCTTCAAGCTACTCTTATAGAGATAATTTTAGACTCTTCATGCTGTTACCATTAGATATTAAATTAGACTCGTCATGTTACTCTTATTGAAAATAACATTAGAGTTATAATGTTACTCTTATTGAATATAATTTAAGACTCCTGACGTTACTCTTATTGAAAATAAAAATACACTAATAAAAATTTCCTTCATCACTATACAATACAATTTTTTAACAATTTACAAAATTGCCACTTTGATAATTCCCTAAGTTCTTTACAACTGTTTATCATATACGTACCTATTAAAACATATATAATTTTTCTATTTCTTATTAAACATCTTTATTTTACCTCTAATATTCGTAATTCTATTTGTTATTTATTAAATTATAATTTTATTACTCTTTACTCTTCTTATAACATTCATTCCAATTTCATATATTCTTTTCATAACATATAACTGAATATTGTTTTATATCATATAGGAATCGACCTCTATGTTGACTGGGTGAGTCGATAGTCCCAATGTTTTTTGTTTACATTTTAAAACATATGTTACATTCAATACAAAATCTGCATCCTTTCTCTTTTAAAATTTATTACCTCCCTATTATGTACTGTGTGCATTTTAACAGCAGTACATAATACCTTCCCTTATTTCATAATTTCAGATACAATTTTAGATGAAATTTTGAAATAACCAACAGTCTAATCTTAATATTTAAACATCTGATTAATTAGGTATCTGTACCTCACAAAATTCTTTTAACAAATTGTTTTTTTTTATTATGAATCATGATATCTTAAACACTTATTTATGACTTAAAACAACGTTAATTAAACCAACTGGTTTTACATCAAAATAATAAATAACAAATAACAATTGTGCCTAATTTCATGGCTAAAAAACTCAAAAACATGACTAAAACATTATCCTTCTTTTAAACCTCACCTTCCCAATCCGGGTCATACATTTCATTTGTTCTTCATTTAAGAATTATTTTTCTTTTAATTATTACTTTATTTATACGGTCGAATCTGATTAAAATTTTATGTATCTTTAACCTTCCCATCTCTGTATTTAATTACTACAAATCCACACAATTTAATCCTACTGGCTATGACATTCAACTTGAGTGTCATTATATTTTTCCCCAATCTGGTAAGTACCCTCTTAATTCTATTACAATATTCTTCCCAACTGTTTGATGCAATTACTAAATCATCGACATAAACCGTAATAACTTCTAAAATCTCCTTGCCCCCTACTCAGTCAAATCATTCTGTAAATATGGCCACATTATGGACCAGCCCAAAAGGTGTTCTCTTGAAATGATAACTTATACCATTCACATATTCTATACTTTCTGGATGCAATTTTATTTGCCAATATCCAGGTACAGCATTACAATTATAAAAAAAATGACGTTATTAAAATGTTTTAAAACTATTCTTATATTCTTTGGTGACGCCTTATCAGGAATTATCATCTGATTAATTTGACGCTCATCCAAACACAATATTAAGGACTTATCCTTATATGGGAATTACTACTACCGGGCTCGTGTGTTTTGACTGACTTATTTCAATTATCTTTTTACTAATCCTTTGTCGATTTCTTATTTTATATGCCCTCTTACTGTATAGGGTATTGGGTATAACTTCTTATTTAAACTCACCTTCTCTCTTATGGGTCATTTGTATTGCACTCCTATTATCTTGCCAAGTTTATCTTCCATTGCTTCATTCAGTAACTGATGGTTCATTTCTTTATTTATTTGTTTTAATTACTTATTCTCTTTACTCATTATTATCACCTTATTATTGTTATTAACCGTCTTTCTCTTCTTAATCGATTCAAAATAATTTCCCTGAAGTATCCTGTAAGATGTTCTTACGTTTTTTAAATTTGGTGGGTTCTTTCCCTTTCTTTTAATTCATAAAAATAAAAATATTTATTTGTAATAACTTCAATATTATGTTGTTTGTCTTATTAATTAACCTAATCTTTGTTGTATTAGTTTGCTGTGGTCCATGCCCAAAAAAATCAGTCCCTTCTTTCCATATTTTCATCTTTAGTTCATCCATTGTCGAATACATAAGTTATACTTTTTGCCCGGACTATTATTGTTTTCAGTATGAATTCTATCCGTGTCCACTTTATCACTACTACGTTGTATTCTGCGAAGTCTTCACTCATTTCAAGACCTCCTGTTGAATTTCCAATCAATTCTGTCCTAATGACATATGTTTTGATCACTCGGTACTGCAATTTTTCGAACACCAAATTTTCAATGGTATCTTCGCCTACTTTTAACACTTTATTCTCTAGTTCTTTAACCAACTATGTCACTGGTATATCAACTATTGATGATATAGCTGATATTTTATTATCCCTTTCTTTTTCTGAGGTATTCATTTTAAATATAAATTTCCTTAAGTCTTTCCTATAATTTTTTAATTCTGTTCTTTCCCTGTAATTAGCAATTGGGAGATTACGTACATTAACCAGCCCACTCCTAATCATATCTAATTCTTCCTGTGTATTTTTTTGTTTCTTGGGACGTCTTTTACCTATTTTCTTCGTCTTCTTTTCCACATACTTATTATTCTCTTTGTTTCTGCTATGTTTCTTTTCAGATAACAATACACTTTCGTCTTCTTTATTTTCTGTTTCTTTATTACCTTTTATTTTCTGATTTACTGGTTCCCTGATTTGATCGTTTGGTATGACTTCTATCTTTGTTTCTATTGACTGGTTTTCATCATTCCTTATTTCTTTCATTGTTTCTATATTCAGTTTAACCTTTGCGGATTGCCTAACGTTCTTTTCCTCATAACTTTGTAATATTAACTTGATTTCAGCCTTTTGCTGGTCTAATTTATCATTCACCCCATTTATTTGTTGTTGAATGGTCTCCTTTAATTCCTCATTATTTTGTTTTAATAAATTTTCATTATCTATTTTCATTTGTTTCTTTAATTCCTCATTATTTTGTTTTAATAAGGTTTCAATATCTAATTTCATTTGTTTATTATCCTCTTTCATTTGTTTCTTTAATGTTTCACTGTTACTATCCATTTTTTCATTTATTTGTTTCAATAATGTTTCACTGGTTTTGTTATTTGCTTCCATTATAATTCTCATCGTCTCCTGGAAATTTGCATCCATTGGTTGGTCCCCTTGGGCATCCTCTACTATTACTTCCATTTCAGTTTCTTCCTCTTCAGCACTATTACTCCTTAATTCATATCATTGCTCTGGTTTGTTAGCCATTTTACAATCTTTAATTTAATTTAATTACAAGGAAAACAATTTTTTATGCTAATTAAATTTAACATAATTGTGTTATTTGGTGCTGGTTTAAAGAAAATCTTTGCTTTCACGAATGGGCGCCATTTATTTGTACTGTAATTAATTACAGGTATTGTAATTAAGATCTGCTCCATGTTGGATCAGCCATTTAATGTACTGTTTTTTTTTATGAGTCTTGTAATTATTTAATAGTATAATATAATTAATAAATGTACCTACTGTTATTATGTTTTTTGTTTACCAGTGCATGTAAAGAAAGGTTAATGATTATAAAGCTGTTTGATCGTATTTACGATTGTATCTAATATTTTCTTTTCTTTAAACCAAACCAAATTCAGTTAATATGTAGTATTTTGAGAATTAACCATGTAAAAAATAAATACCAGACTGATGTAACTTGACCGACTCTGAATTCTTCCAGCTGCCACGGGTTCACTTCTGGTTGTTGTTTACCTTTTTTCAAAAGCAATATTAGGCTTGGCAATCTGTTCCTTCACACAAATTTCTTATTGATCTCACCGCTGAATGCCGCTCTCCAGGATGACTGCAACACAGATGTCTCCTCGGAACACTTAATTATCCTTTATGGCCACTTAAACTCTTCTTCAGTCCAGGATTTCCCTCTTCTATCGTCGTTCTATTAAGGATATTGTTATATTTCTCGTAATATTATTTATTTATTAAATATTATAATCAAAACTCTGGTATCACAAATTAAATTCCTTTACTGTATTTTCTTTTCCATGTTACATTAACTTGATGATGTACAAATGTTATTTTATGAATTTAGACTCTTCAAGCTACTCTCATAGAGATAATTTTAGACTCTTCATGCTGTTACCATTAGATATTAAATTAGACTCGTCATGTTACTCTTATTGAAAATAACAGAGTTATAATGTTACTCTTATTGAATATAATTTAAGACTCCTGATGTTACTCTTATTGAAAATAAAAATACACTAATAAAAATTTCCTTCATCACTATACAATACAATTTTTTAACAATTTACAAAATTGCCACTTTGATAATTCCCTAAGTTCTTTACAACTGTTTATCATATACGTACCTATTAAAACATATATCATTTTTCTATTTCTTATTAAACATCTTTATTTTACCTCTAATATTCGTAATTCTATTTGTTATTTATTAAATTATAATTTTATTACTCTTTACTCTTCTTATAACATTCATTCCAATTTCATATATTCTTTTCATAACATATAACTGAATATTGTTTTATATCATATAGGAATCGACCTCTATGTTGACTGGGTGAGTCGATAGTCCCAATGTTTTTTGTTTACATTTTAAAACATATGTTACATTCAATACAAAATCTGCATCCTTTCTCTTTTAAAATTTATTACCTCCCTATTATGTACTGTGTGCATTTTAACAGCAGTACATAATACCTTCCCTTATTTCATAATTTCAGATACAATTTTAGATGAAATTTTGAAATAACCAACAGTCTAATCTTAATATTTAAACATCTGATTAATTAGGTATCTGTACCTCACAAAATTCTTTTAACAAATTGTTTTTTTTTATTATGAATCATGATATGTTAAACACTTATTTATGACTTAAAACAACGTTAATTAAACCAACTGGTTTTACATCAAAATAATAAATAACAAATAACAATTGTGCCTAATTTCATGGCTAAAAAACTCAAAAACATGACTAAAACATTATCCTTCTTTTAAACCTCACCTTCCCAATCCGGGTCATACATTTCATTTGTTCTTCATTAAAGAATTATTTTTCTTTTAATTATTACTTTATTTATACGGTCGAATCTGATTAAAATTTTATGTATCTTTAACCTTCCCATCTCTGTATTTAATTACTACAAATCCACACAATTTAATCCTACTGGCTATGACATTCAACTTGAGTGTCATTATATTTTTCCCCAATCTGGTAAGTACCCTCTTAATTCTATTACAATATTCTTCCCAACTGTTTGATGCAATTACTAAATCATCGACATAAACCGTAATAACTTCTAAAATCTCCTTGCCCCCTACTCAGTCAAATCATTCTGTAAATATGGCCACATTATGGACCAGCCCAAAAGGTGTTCTCTTGAAATGATAACTTATACCATTCACATATTCTATACTTTCTGGATGCAATTTTATTTGCCAATATCCAGGTACAGCATTACAATTATAAAAAAAATGACGTTATTAAAATGTTTTAAAACTATTCTTATATTCTTTGGTGACGCCTTATCAGGAATTATCATCTGATTAATTTGACGCTCATCCAAACACAATATTAAGGACTTATCCTTATATGGGAATTACTACTACCGGGCTCGTGTGTTTTGACTGACTTATTTCAATTATCTTTTTACTAACCCTTTGTCGATTTCTTATTTTATATGCCCTCTTACTGTATAGGGTATTGGGTATAACTTCTTATTTAAACTCACCTTCTCTCTTATGGGTCATTTGTATTGCACTCCTATTATCTTGCCAAGTTTATCTTCCATTGCTTCATTCAGTAACTGATGGTTCATTTCTTTATTTATTTGTTTTAATTACTTATTCTCTTTACTCATTATTATCACCTTATTATTGTTATTAACCGTCTTTCTCTTCTTAATCGATTCAAAATAATTTCCCTGAAGTATCCTGTAAGATGTTCTTATGTTTTTTAAATTTGGTGGGTTCTTTCCCTTTCTTTTAATTCATAAAAATAAAAATATTTATTTGTAATAACTTCAATATTATGTTGTTTGTCTTATTAATTAACCTAATCTTTGTTGTATTAGTTTGCTGTGGTCCATGCCCAAAAAAATCAGTCCCTTCTTTCCATATTTTCATCTTTAGTTCATCCATTGTCGAATACATAAGTTATCCTTTTTGCCCGGACTATTATTGTTTTCAGTATGAATTCTATCCGTGTCCACTTTATCACTACTACGTTGTATTCTGCGAAGTCTTCACTCATTTCAAGACCTCCTGTTGAATTTCCAATCAATTCTGTCCTAATGACATATGTTTTGATCACTCGGTACTGCAATTTTTCGAACACCAAATTTTCAATGGTATCTTCGCCTACTTTTAACACTTTATTCTCTAGTTCTTTAACCAACTATGTCACTGGTATATCAACTATTGATGATATAGCTGATATTTTATTATCCCTTTCTTTTTCTGAGGTATTCATTTTAAATATAAATTTCCTTAAGTCTTTCCTATAATTTTTTAATTCTGTTCTTTCCCTGTAATTAGCAATTGGGAGATTACGTACATTAACCAGCCCACTCCTAATCATATCTAATTCTTCCTGTGTATTTTTTTGTTTCTTGGGACGTCTTTTACCTATTTTCTTCGTCTTCTTTTCCACATACTTATTATTCTCTTTGTTTCTGCTATGTTTCTTTTCAGATAACAATACACTTTCGTCTTCTTTATTTTCTGTTTCTTTATTACCTTTTATTTTCTGATTTACTGGTTCCCTGATTTGATCGTTTGGTATGACTTCTATCTTTGTTTCTATTGACTGGTTTTCATCATTCCTTATTTCTTTCATTGTTTCTATATTCAGTTTAACCTTTGCGGATTGCCTAACGTTCTTTTCCTCATAACTTTGTAATATTAACTTGATTTCAGCCTTTTGCTGGTCTAATTTATCATTCACCCCATTTATTTGTTGTTGAATGGTCTCCTTTAATTCCTCATTATTTTGTTTTAATAAATTTTCATTATCTATTTTCATTTGTTTCTTTAATTCCTCATTATTTTGTTTTAATAAGGTTTCAATATCTAATTTCATTTGTTTATTATCCTCTTTCATTTGTTTCTTTAATGTTTCACTGTTACTATCCATTTTTTCATTTATTTGTTTCAATAATGTTTCACTGGTTTTGTTATTTGCTTCCATTATAATTCTCATCGTCTCCTGGAAATTTGCATCCATTGGTTGGTTTGGTTTCTTTGGTTGGTCCCCTTGGGCATCCTCTACTATTACTTCCATTTCAGTTTCTTCCTCTTCAGCACTATTACTCCTTAATTCATATCATTGCTCTGGTTTGTTAGCCATTTTACAATCTTTAACTTAATTTAATTACAAGGAAAACAATTTTTTATGCTAATTAAATTTAACATAATTGTGTTATTTGGTGCTGGTTTAAAGAAAATCTTTGCTTTCACGTATGGGCGCCATTTATTTGTACTGTAATTAATTACAGGTATTGTAATTAAGATCTGCTCCATGTTGGATCAGCCATTTAATGTACTGTTTTTTTTTTATGAGTCTTGTAATTATTTAATAGTATAATATAATTAATAAATGTACCTACTGTTATTATGTTTTTTGTTTACTAGTGCATGTAAAGAAAGGTTAATGATTATAAAGCTGTTTGATCGTATTTACGATTGTATCTAATATTTTCTTTTCTTTAAACCAAACCAAATTCAGTTAATATGTAGTATTTTGAGAATTAACCATGTAAAAAATAAATACCAGACTGATGTAACTTGACCGACTCTGAATTCTTCCAGCTGCCACGGGTTCACTTCTGGTTGTTGTTTACCTTTTTTCAAAAGCAATATTAGGCTTGGCAATCTGTTCCTTCACACAAATTTCTTATTGATCTCACCGCTGAATGCCGCTCTCCAGGACGACTGCAACACAGATGTCTCCTCGGAACACTTAATTATCCTTTATGGCCACTTAAACTCTTCTTCAGTCCAGGATTTCCCTCTTCTATCGTCGTTCTATTAAGGATATTGTTATATTTCTCGTAATATTATTTATTTATTAAATATTATAATCAAAACTCTGGTATCACAAATTAAATTCCTTTACTGTATTTTCTTTTCCATGTTACATTAACTTGATGATGTACAAATGTTATTTTATGAATTTAGACTCTTCAAGCTACTCTTATAGAGATAATTTTAGACTCTTCAAGCTACTCTTATAGAGATAATTTTAGACTCTTCATGCTGTTACCATTAGATATTAAATTAGACTCGTCATGTTACTCTTATTGAAAATAACATTAGAGTTATAATGTTACTCTTATTGAATATAATTTAAGACTCCTGACGTTACTCTTATTGAAAATAAAAATACACTAATAAAAATTTCCTTCATCACTATACAATACAATTTTTTAACAATTTACAAAATTGCCACTTTGATAATTCCCTAAGTTCTTTACAACTGTTTATCATATACGTACCTATTAAAACATATATCATTTTTCTATTTCTTATTAAACATCTTTATTTTACCTCTAATATTCGTAATTCTACTTGTTATTTATTAAATTATAATTTTATTACTCTTTACTCTTCTTATAACATTCATTCCAATTTCATATATTCTTTTCATAACATATAACTGAATATTGTTTTATATCATATAGGAATCGACCTCTATGTTGACTGGGTGAGTCGATAGTCCCAATGTTTTTTGTTTACATTTTAAAACATATGTTACATTCAATACAAAATCTGCATCCTTTCTCTTTTAAAATTTATTACCTCCCTATTATGTACTGTGTGCATTTTAACAGCAGTACATAATACCTTCCCTTATTTCATAATTTCAGATACAATTTTAGATGAAATTTTGAAATAACCAACAGTCTAATCTTAATATTTAAACATCTGATTAATTAGGTATCTGTACCTCACAAAATTCTTTTAACAAATTGTTTTTTTTTATTATGAATCATGATATGTTAAACACTTATTTATGACTTAAAACAACGTTAATTAAACCAACTGGTTTTACATCAAAATAATAAATAACAAATAACAATTGTGCCTAATTTCATGGCTAAAAAACTCAAAAACATGACTAAAACATTATCCTTCTTTTAAACCTCACCTTCCCAATCCGGGTCATACATTTCATTTGTTCTTCATTTAAGAATTATTTTTCTTTTAATTATTACTTTATTTATACGGTCGAATCTGATTAAAATTTTATGTATCTTTAACCTTCCCATCTCTGTATTTAATTACTACAAATCCACACAATTTAATCCTACTGGCTATGACATTCAACTTGAGTGTCATTATATTTTTCCCCAATCTGGTAAGTACCCTCTTAATTCTATTACAATATTCTTCCCAACTGTTTGATGCAATTACTAAATCATCGACATAAACCGTAATAACTTCTAAAATCTCCTTGCCCCCTACTCAGTCAAATCATTCTGTAAATATGGCCACATTATGGACCAGCCCAAAAGGTGTTCTCTTGAAATGATAACTTATACCATTCACATATTCTATACTTTCTGGATGCAATTTTATTTGCCAATATCCAGGTACAGCATTACAATTATAAAAAAAATGACGTTATTAAAATGTTTTAAAACTATTCTTATATTCTTTGGTGACGCCTTATCAGGAATTATCATCTGATTAATTTGACGCTCATCCAAACACAATATTAAGGACTTATCCTTATATGGGAATTACTACTACCGGGCTCGTGTGTTTTGACTGACTTATTTCAATTATCTTTTTACTAATCCTTTGTCGATTTCTTATTTTATATGCCCTCTTACTGTATAGGGTATTGGGTATAACTTCTTATTTAAACTCACCTTCTCTCTTATGGGTCATTTGTATTGCACTCCTATTATCTTGCCAAGTTTATCTTCCATTGCTTCATTCAGTAACTGATGGTTCATTTCTTTATTTATTTGTTTTAATTACTTATTCTCTTTACTCATTATTATCACCTTATTATTGTTATTAACCGTCTTTCTCTTCTTAATCGATTCAAAATAATTTCCCTGAAGTATCCTGTAAGATGTTCTTACGTTTTTTAAATTTGGTGGGTTCTTTCCCTTTCTTTTAATTCATAAAAATAAAAATATTTATTTGTAATAACTTCAATATTATGTTGTTTGTCTTATTAATTAACCTAATCTTTGTTGTATTAGTTTGCTGTGGTCCATGCCCAAAAAAATCAGTCCCTTCTTTCCATATTTTCATCTTTAGTTCATCCATTGTCGAATACATAAGTTATCCTTTTTGCCCGGACTATTATTGTTTTCAGTATGAATTCTATCCGTGTCCACTTTATCACTACTACGTTGTATTCTGCGAAGTCTTCACTCATTTCAAGACCTCCTGTTGAATTTCCAATCAATTCTGTCCTAATGACATATGTTTTGATCACTCGGTACTGCAATTTTTCGAACACCAAATTTTCAATGGTATCTTCGCCTACTTTTAACACTTTATTCTCTAGTTCTTTAACCAACTATGTCACTGGTATATCAACTATTGATGATATAGCTGATATTTTATTATCCCTTTCTTTTTCTGAGGTATTCATTTTAAATATAAATTTCCTTAAGTCTTTCCTATAATTTTTTAATTCTGTTCTTTCCCTGTAATTAGCAATTGGGAGATTACGTACATTAACCAGCCCACTCCTAATCATATCTAATTCTTCCTGTGTATTTTTTTGTTTCTTGGGACGTCTTTTACCTATTTTCTTCGTCTTCTTTTCCACATACTTATTATTCTCTTTGTTTCTGCTATGTTTCTTTTCAGATAACAATACACTTTCGTCTTCTTTATTTTCTGTTTCTTTATTACCTTTTATTTTCTGATTTACTGGTTCCCTGATTTGATCGTTTGGTATGACTTCTATCTTTGTTTCTATTGACTGGTTTTCATCATTCCTTATTTCTTTCATTGTTTCTATATTCAGTTTAACCTTTGCGGATTGCCTAACGTTCTTTTCCTCATAACTTTGTAATATTAACTTGATTTCAGCCTTTTGCTGGTCTAATTTATCATTCACCCCATTTATTTGTTGTTGAATGGTCTCCTTTAATTCCTCATTATTTTGTTTTAATAAATTTTCATTATCTATTTTCATTTGTTTCTTTAATTCCTCATTATTTTGTTTTAATAAGGTTTCAATATCTAATTTCATTTGTTTATTATCCTCTTTCATTTGTTTCTTTAATGTTTCACTGTTACTATCCATTTTTTCATTTATTTGTTTCAATAATGTTTCACTGGTTTTGTTATTTGCTTCCATTATAATTCTCATCGTCTCCTGGAAATTTGCATCCATTGGTTGGTTTGGTTTCTTTGGTTGGTCCCCTTGGGCATCCTCTACTATTACTTCCATTTCAGTTTCTTCCTCTTCAGCACTATTACTCCTTAATTCATATCATTGCTCTGGTTTGTTAGCCATTTTACAATCTTTAACTTAATTTAATTACAAGGAAAACAATTTTTTATGCTAATTAAATTTAACATAATTGTGTTATTTGGTGCTGGTTTAAAGAAAATCTTTGCTTTCACGAATGGGCGCCATTTATTTGTACTGTAATTAATTACAGGTATTGTAATTAAGATCTGCTCCATGTTGGATCAGCCATTTAATGTACTGTTTTTTTTTATGAGTCTTGTAATTATTTAATAGTATAATATAATTAATAAATGTACCTACTGTTATTATGTTTTTTGTTTACCAGTGCATGTAAAGAAAGGTTAATGATTATAAAGCTGTTTGATCGTATTTACGATTGTATCTAATATTTTCTTTTCTTTAAACCAAACCAAATTCAGTTAATATGTAGTATTTTGAGAATTAACCATGTAAAAAATAAATACCAGACTGATGTAACTTGACCGACTCTGAATTCTTCCAGCTGCCACGGGTTCACTTCTGGTTGTTGTTTACCTTTTTTCAAAAGCAATATTAGGCTTGGCAATCTGTTCCTTCACACAAATTTCTTATTGATCTCACCGCTGAATGCCGCTCTCCAGGACGACTGCAACACAGATGTCTCCTCGGAACACTTAATTATCCTTTATGGCCACTTAAACTCTTCTTCAGTCCAGGATTTCCCTCTTCTATCGTCGTTCTATTAAGGATATTGTTATATTTCTCGTAATATTATTTATTTATTAAATATTATAATCAAAACTCTGGTATCACAAATTAAAGTCCTTTACTGTATTTTCTTTTCCATGTTACATTAACTTGATGATGTACAAATGTTATTTTATGAATTTAGACTCTTCAAGCTACTCTTATAGAGATAATTTTAGACTCTTCATGCTGTTACCATTAGATATTAAATTAGACTCGTCATGTTACTCTTATTGAAAATAACATTAGAGTTATAATGTTACTCTTATTGAATATAATTTAAGACTCCTGACGTTACTCTTATTGAAAATAAAAATACACTAATAAAAATTTCCTTCATCACTATACAATACAATTTTTTAACAATTTACAAAATTGCCACTTTGATAATTCCCTAAGTTCTTTACAACTGTTTATCATATACGTACCTATTAAAACATATATAATTTTTCTATTTCTTATTAAACATCTTTATTTTACCTCTAATATTCGTAATTCTATTTGTTATTTATTAAATTATAATTTTATTACTCTTTACTCTTCTTATAACATTCATTCCAATTTCATATATTCTTTTCATAACATATAACTGAATATTGTTTTATATCATATAGGAATCGACCTCTATGTTGACTGGGTGAGTCGATAGTCCCAATGTTTTTTGTTTACATTTTAAAACATATGTTACATTCAATACAAAATCTGCATCCTTTCTCTTTTAAAATTTATTACCTCCCTATTATGTACTGTGTGCATTTTAACAGCAGTACATAATACCTTCCCTTATTTCATAATTTCAGATACAATTTTAGATGAAATTTTGAAATAACCAACAGTCTAATCTTAATATTTAAACATCTGATTAATTAGGTATCTGTACCTCACAAAATTCTTTTAACAAATTGTTTTTTTTTATTATGAATCATGATATCTTAAACACTTATTTATGACTTAAAACAACGTTAATTAAACCAACTGGTTTTACATCAAAATAATAAATAACAAATAACAATTGTGCCTAATTTCATGGCTAAAAAACTCAAAAACATGACTAAAACATTATCCTTCTTTTAAACCTCACCTTCCCAATCCGGGTCATACATTTCATTTGTTCTTCATTTAAGAATTATTTTTCTTTTAATTATTACTTTATTTATACGGTCGAATCTGATTAAAATTTTATGTATCTTTAACCTTCCCATCTCTGTATTTAATTACTACAAATCCACACAATTTAATCCTACTGGCTATGACATTCAACTTGAGTGTCATTATATTTTTCCCCAATCTGGTAAGTACCCTCTTAATTCTATTACAATATTCTTCCCAACTGTTTGATGCAATTACTAAATCATCGACATAAACCGTAATAACTTCTAAAATCTCCTTGCCCCCTACTCAGTCAAATCATTCTGTAAATATGGCCACATTATGGACCAGCCCAAAAGGTGTTCTCTTGAAATGATAACTTATACCATTCACATATTCTATACTTTCTGGATGCAATTTTATTTGCCAATATCCAGGTACAGCATTACAATTATAAAAAAAATGACGTTATTAAAATGTTTTAAAACTATTCTTATATTCTTTGGTGACGCCTTATCAGGAATTATCATCTGATTAATTTGACGCTCATCCAAACACAATATTAAGGACTTATCCTTATATGGGAATTACTACTACCGGGCTCGTGTGTTTTGACTGACTTATTTCAATTATCTTTTTACTAATCCTTTGTCGATTTCTTATTTTATATGCCCTCTTACTGTATAGGGTATTGGGTATAACTTCTTATTTAAACTCACCTTCTCTCTTATGGGTCATTTGTATTGCACTCCTATTATCTTGCCAAGTTTATCTTCCATTGCTTCATTCAGTAACTGATGGTTCATTTCTTTATTTATTTGTTTTAATTACTTATTCTCTTTACTCATTATTATCACCTTATTATTGTTATTAACCGTCTTTCTCTTCTTAATCGATTCAAAATAATTTCCCTGAAGTATCCTGTAAGATGTTCTTACGTTTTTTAAATTTGGTGGGTTCTTTCCCTTTCTTTTAATTCATAAAAATAAAAATATTTATTTGTAATAACTTCAATATTATGTTGTTTGTCTTATTAATTAACCTAATCTTTGTTGTATTAGTTTGCTGTGGTCCATGCCCAAAAAAATCAGTCCCTTCTTTCCATATTTTCATCTTTAGTTCATCCATTGTCGAATACATAAGTTATACTTTTTGCCCGGACTATTATTGTTTTCAGTATGAATTCTATCCGTGTCCACTTTATCACTACTACGTTGTATTCTGCGAAGTCTTCACTCATTTCAAGACCTCCTGTTGAATTTCCAATCAATTCTGTCCTAATGACATATGTTTTGATCACTCGGTACTGCAATTTTTCGAACACCAAATTTTCAATGGTATCTTCGCCTACTTTTAACACTTTATTCTCTAGTTCTTTAACCAACTATGTCACTGGTATATCAACTATTGATGATATAGCTGATATTTTATTATCCCTTTCTTTTTCTGAGGTATTCATTTTAAATATAAATTTCCTTAAGTCTTTCCTATAATTTTTTAATTCTGTTCTTTCCCTGTAATTAGCAATTGGGAGATTACGTACATTAACCAGCCCACTCCTAATCATATCTAATTCTTCCTGTGTATTTTTTTGTTTCTTGGGACGTCTTTTACCTATTTTCTTCGTCTTCTTTTCCACATACTTATTATTCTCTTTGTTTCTGCTATGTTTCTTTTCAGATAACAATACACTTTCGTCTTCTTTATTTTCTGTTTCTTTATTACCTTTTATTTTCTGATTTACTGGTTCCCTGATTTGATCGTTTGGTATGACTTCTATCTTTGTTTCTATTGACTGGTTTTCATCATTCCTTATTTCTTTCATTGTTTCTATATTCAGTTTAACCTTTGCGGATTGCCTAACGTTCTTTTCCTCATAACTTTGTAATATTAACTTGATTTCAGCCTTTTGCTGGTCTAATTTATCATTCACCCCATTTATTTGTTGTTGAATGGTCTCCTTTAATTCCTCATTATTTTGTTTTAATAAATTTTCATTATCTATTTTCATTTGTTTCTTTAATTCCTCATTATTTTGTTTTAATAAGGTTTCAATATCTAATTTCATTTGTTTATTATCCTCTTTCATTTGTTTCTTTAATGTTTCACTGTTACTATCCATTTTTTCATTTATTTGTTTCAATAATGTTTCACTGGTTTTGTTATTTGCTTCCATTATAATTCTCATCGTCTCCTGGAAATTTGCATCCATTGGTTGGTCCCCTTGGGCATCCTCTACTATTACTTCCATTTCAGTTTCTTCCTCTTCAGCACTATTACTCCTTAATTCATATCATTGCTCTGGTTTGTTAGCCATTTTACAATCTTTAATTTAATTTAATTACAAGGAAAACAATTTTTTATGCTAATTAAATTTAACATAATTGTGTTATTTGGTGCTGGTTTAAAGAAAATCTTTGCTTTCACGAATGGGCGCCATTTATTTGTACTGTAATTAATTACAGGTATTGTAATTAAGATCTGCTCCATGTTGGATCAGCCATTTAGTGTACTGTTTTTTTTTATGAGTCTTGTAATTATTTAATAGTATAATATAATTAATAAATGTACCTACTGTTATTATGTTTTTTGTTTACCAGTGCATGTAAAGAAAGGTTAATGATTATAAAGCTGTTTGATCGTATTTACGATTGTATCTAATATTTTCTTTTCTTTAAACCAAACCAAATTCAGTTAATATGTAGTATTTTGAGAATTAACCATGTAAAAAATAAATACCAGACTGATGTAACTTGACCGACTCTGAATTCTTCCAGCTGCCACGGGTTCACTTCTGGTTGTTGTTTACCTTTTTTCAAAAGCAATATTAGGCTTGGCAATCTGTTCCTTCACACAAATTTCTTATTGATCTCACCGCTGAATGCCGCTCTCCAGGATGACTGCAACACAGATGTCTCCTCGGAACACTTAATTATCCTTTATGGCCACTTAAACTCTTCTTCAGTCCAGGATTTCCCTCTTCTATCGTCGTTCTATTAAGGATATTGTTATATTTCTCGTAATATTATTTATTTATTAAATATTATAATCAAAACTCTGGTATCACAAATTAAATTCCTTTACTGTATTTTCTTTTCCATGTTACATTAACTTGATGATGTACAAATGTTATTTTATGAATTTAGACTCTTCAAGCTACTCTCATAGAGATAATTTTAGACTCTTCATGCTGTTACCATTAGATATTAAATTAGACTCGTCATGTTACTCTTATTGAAAATAACAGAGTTATAATGTTACTCTTATTGAATATAATTTAAGACTCCTGACGTTACTCTTATTGAAAATAAAAATACACTAATAAAAATTTCCTTCATCACTATACAATACAATTTTTTAACAATTTACAAAATTGCCACTTTGATAATTCCCTAAGTTCTTTACAACTGTTTATCATATACGTACCTATTAAAACATATATCATTTTTCTATTTCTTATTAAACATCTTTATTTTACCTCTAATATTCGTAATTCTATTTGTTATTTATTAAATTATAATTTTATTACTCTTTACTCTTCTTATAACATTCATTCCAATTTCATATATTCTTTTCATAACATATAACTGAATATTGTTTTATATCATATAGGAATCGACCTCTATGTTGACTGGGTGAGTCGATAGTCCCAATGTTTTTTGTTTACATTTTAAAACATATGTTACATTCAATACAAAATCTGCATCCTTTCTCTTTTAAAATTTATTACCTCCCTATTATGTACTGTGTGCATTTTAACAGCAGTACATAATACCTTCCCTTATTTCATAATTTCAGATACAATTTTAGATGAAATTTTGAAATAACCAACAGTCTAATCTTAATATTAAACATCTGATTAATTAGGTATCTGTACCTCACAAAATTCTTTTAACAAATTGTTTTTTTTTATTATTAATCATGATATCTTAAACACTTATTTATGACTTAAAACAACGTTAATTAAACAACTGGTTTTACATCAAAATTAATAAATAACAAATAACAATTGTGCCTAATTTCATGGCTAAAAAACTCAAAAACATGACTAAAACATTATCCTTCTTTTAAACCTCACCTTCCCAATCCGGGTCATACATTTCATTTGTTCTTCATTAAAGAATTATTTTTCTTTTAATTATTACTTTATTTATACGGTCGAATCTGATTAAAATTTTATGTATCTTTAACCTTCCCATCTCTGTATTTAATTACTACAAATCCACACAATTTAATCCTACTGGCTATGACATTCAACTTGAGTGTCATTATATTTTTCCCCAATCTGGTAAGTACCCTCTTAATTCTATTACAATATTCTTCCCAACTGTTTGATGCAATTACTAAATCATCGACATAAACCGTAATAACTTCTAAAATCTCCTTGCCCCCTACTCAGTCAAATCATTCTGTAAATATGGCCACATTATGGACCAGCCCAAAAGGTGTTCTCTTGAAATGATAACTTATACCATTCACATATTCTATACTTTCTGGATGCAATTTTATTTGCCAATATCCAGGTACAGCATTACAATTATAAAAAAAATGACGTTATTAAAATGTTTTAAAACTATTCTTATATTCTTTGGTGACGCCTTATCAGGAATTATCATCTGATTAATTTGACGCTCATCCAAACACAATATTAAGGACTTATCCTTATATGGGAATTACTACTACCGGGCTCGTGTGTTTTGACTGACTTATTTCAATTATCTTTTTACTAACCCTTTGTCGATTTCTTATTTTATATGCCCTCTTACTGTATAGGGTATTGGGTATAACTTCTTATTTAAACTCACCTTCTCTCTTATGGGTCATTTGTATTGCACTCCTATTATCTTGCCAAGTTTATCTTCCATTGCTTCATTCAGTAACTGATGGTTCATTTCTTTCTTTATTTGTTTTAATTACTTATTCTCTTTACTCATTATTATCACCTTATTATTGTTATTAACCGTCTTTCTCTTCTTAATCGATTCAAAATAATTTCCCTGAAGTATCCTGTAAGATGTTCTTATGTTTTTTAAATTTGGTGGGTTCTTTCCCTTTCTTTTAATTCATAAAAATAAAAATATTTATTTGTAATAACTTCAATATTATGTTGTTTGTCTTATTAATTAACCTAATCTTTGTTGTATTAGTTTGCTGTGGTCCATGCCCAAAAAAATCAGTCCCTTCTTTCCATATTTTCATCTTTAGTTCATCCATTGTCGAATACATAAGTTATCCTTTTTGCCCGGACTATTATTGTTTTCAGTATGAATTCTATCCGTGTCCACTTTATCACTACTACGTTGTATTCTGCGAAGTCTTCACTCATTTCAAGACCTCCTGTTGAATTTCCAATCAATTCTGTCCTAATGACATATGTTTTGATCACTCGGTACTGCAATTTTTCGAACACCAAATTTTCAATGGTATCTTCGCCTACTTTTAACACTTTATTCTCTAGTTCTTTAACCAACTATGTCACTGGTATATCAACTATTGATGATATAGCTGATATTTTATTATCCCTTTCTTTTTCTGAGGTATTCATTTTAAATATAAATTTCCTTAAGTCTTTCCTATAATTTTTTAATTCTGTTCTTTCCCTGTAATTAGCAATTGGGAGATTACGTACATTAACCAGCCCACTCCTAATCATATCTAATTCTTCCTGTGTATTTTTTTGTTTCTTGGGACGTCTTTTACCTATTTTCTTCGTCTTCTTTTCCACATACTTATTATTCTCTTTGTTTCTGCTATGTTTCTTTTCAGATAACAATACACTTTCGTCTTCTTTATTTTCTGTTTCTTTATTACCTTTTATTTTCTGATTTACTGGTTCCCTGATTTGATCGTTTGGTATGACTTCTATCTTTGTTTCTATTGACTGGTTTTCATCATTCCTTATTTCTTTCATTGTTTCTATATTCAGTTTAACCTTTGCGGATTGCCTAACGTTCTTTTCCTCATAACTTTGTAATATTAACTTGATTTCAGCCTTTTGCTGGTCTAATTTATCATTCACCCCATTTATTTGTTGTTGAATGGTCTCCTTTAATTCCTCATTATTTTGTTTTAATAAATTTTCATTATCTATTTTCATTTGTTTCTTTAATTCCTCATTATTTTGTTTTAATAAGGTTTCAATATCTAATTTCATTTGTTTATTATCCTCTTTCATTTGTTTCTTTAATGTTTCACTGTTACTATCCATTTTTTCATTTATTTGTTTCAATAATGTTTCACTGGTTTTGTTATTTGCTTCCATTATAATTCTCATCGTCTCCTGGAAATTTGCATCCATTGGTTGGTTTGGTTTCTTTGGTTGGTCCCCTTGGGCATCCTCTACTATTACTTCCATTTCAGTTTCTTCCTCTTCAGCACTATTACTCCTTAATTCATATCATTGCTCTGGTTTGTTAGCCATTTTACAATCTTTAACTTAATTTAATTACAAGGAAAACAATTTTTTATGCTAATTAAATTTAACATAATTGTGTTATTTGGTGCTGGTTTAAAGAAAATCTTTGCTTTCACGTATGGGCGCCATTTATTTGTACTGTAATTAATTACAGGTATTGTAATTAAGATCTGCTCCATGTTGGATCAGCCATTTAATGTACTGTTTTTTTTTTATGAGTCTTGTAATTATTTAATAGTATAATATAATTAATAAATGTACCTACTGTTATTATGTTTTTTGTTTACTAGTGCATGTAAAGAAAGGTTAATGATTATAAAGCTGTTTGATCGTATTTACGATTGTATCTAATATTTTCTTTTCTTTAAACCAAACCAAATTCAGTTAATATGTAGTATTTTGAGAATTAACCATGTAAAAAATAAATACCAGACTGATGTAACTTGACCGACTCTGAATTCTTCCAGCTGCCACGGGTTCACTTCTGGTTGTTGTTTACCTTTTTTCAAAAGCAATATTAGGCTTGGCAATCTGTTCCTTCACACAAATTTCTTATTGATCTCACCGCTGAATGCCGCTCTCCAGGACGACTGCAACACAGATGTCTCCTCGGAACACTTAATTATCCTTTATGGCCACTTAAACTCTTCTTCAGTCCAGGATTTCCCTCTTCTATCGTCGTTCTATTAAGGATATTGTTATATTTCTCGTAATATTATTTATTTATTAAATATTATAATCAAAACTCTGGTATCACAAATTAAATTCCTTTACTGTATTTTCTTTTCCATGTTACATTAACTTGATGATGTACAAATGTTATTTTATGAATTTAGACTCTTCAAGCTACTCTTATAGAGATAATTTTAGACTCTTCAAGCTACTCTTATAGAGATAATTTTAGACTCTTCATGCTGTTACCATTAGATATTAAATTAGACTCGTCATGTTACTCTTATTGAAAATAACATTAGAGTTATAATGTTACTCTTATTGAATATAATTTAAGACTCCTGACGTTACTCTTATTGAAAATAAAAATACACTAATAAAAATTTCCTTCATCACTATACAATACAATTTTTTAACAATTTACAAAATTGCCACTTTGATAATTCCCTAAGTTCTTTACAACTGTTTATCATATACGTACCTATTAAAACATATATCATTTTTCTATTTCTTATTAAACATCTTTATTTTACCTCTAATATTCGTAATTCTATTTGTTATTTATTAAATTATAATTTTATTACTCTTTACTCTTCTTATAACATTCATTCCAATTTCATATATTCTTTTCATAACATATAACTGAATATTGTTTTATATCATATAGGAATCGACCTCTATGTTGACTGGGTGAGTCGATAGTCCCAATGTTTTTTGTTTACATTTTAAAACATATGTTACATTCAATACAAAATCTGCATCCTTTCTCTTTTAAAATTTATTACCTCCCTATTATGTACTGTGTGCATTTTAACAGCAGTACATAATACCTTCCCTTATTTCATAATTTCAGATACAATTTTAGATGAAATTTTGAAATAACCAACAGTCTAATCTTAATATTTAAACATCTGATTAATTAGGTATCTGTACCTCACAAAATTCTTTTAACAAATTGTTTTTTTTTATTATTAATCATGATATCTTAAACACTTATTTATGACTTAAAACAACGTTAATTAAACCAACTGGTTTTACATCAAAATAATAAATAACAAATAACAATTGTGCCTAATTTCATGGCTAAAAAACTCAAAAACATGACTAAAACATTATCCTTCTTTTAAACCTCACCTTCCCAATCCGGGTCATACATTTCATTTGTTCTTCATTTAAGAATTATTTTTCTTTTAATTATTACTTTATTTATACGGTCGAATCTGATTAAAATTTTATGTATCTTTAACCTTCCCATCTCTGTATTTAATTACTACAAATCCACACAATTTAATCCTACTGGCTATGACATTCAACTTGAGTGTCATTATATTTTTCCCCAATCTGGTAAGTACCCTCTTAATTCTATTACAATATTCTTCCCAACTGTTTGATGCAATTACTAAATCATCGACATAAACCGTAATAACTTCTAAAATCTCCTTGCCCCCTACTCAGTCAAATCATTCTGTAAATATGGCCACATTATGGACCAGCCCAAAAGGTGTTCTCTTGAAATGATAACTTATACCATTCACATATTCTATACTTTCTGGATGCAATTTTATTTGCCAATATCCAGGTACAGCATTACAATTATAAAAAAAATGACGTTATTAAAATGTTTTAAAACTACTCTTATATTCTTTGGTGACGCCTTATCAGGAATTATCATCTGATTAATTTGACGCTCATCCAAACACAATATTAAGGACTTATCCTTATATGGGAATTACTACTACCGGGCTCGTGTGTTTTGACTGACTTATTTCAATTATCTTTTTACTAACCCTTTGTCGATTTCTTATTTTATATGCCCTCTTACTGTATAGGGTATTGGGTATAACTTCTTATTTAAACTCACCTTCTCTCTTATGGGTCATTTGTATTGCACTCCTATTATCTTGCCAAGTTTATCTTCCATTGCTTCATTCAGTAACTAATGGTTCATTTCTTTATTTATTTGTTTTAATTACTTATTCTCTTTACTCATTATTATCACCTTATTATTGTTATTAACCGTCTTTCTCTTCTTAATCGATTCAAAATAATTTCCCTGAAGTATCCTGTAAGATGTTCTTACGTTTTTTAAATTTGGTGGGTTCTTTCCCTTTCTTTTAATTCATAAAAATAAAAATATTTATTTGTAATAACTTCAATATTATGTTGTTTGTCTTATTAATTAACCTAATCTTTGTTGTATTAGTTTGCTGTGGTCCATGCCCAAAAAAATCAGTCCCTTCTTTCCATATTTTCATCTTTAGTTCATCCATTGTCGAATACATAAGTTATCCTTTTTGCCCGGACTATTATTGTTTTCAGTATGAATTCTATCCGTGTCCACTTTATTACTACTACGTTGTATTCTGCGAAGTCTTCACTCATTTCAAGACCTCCTGTTGAATTTCCAATCAATTCTGTCCTAATGACATATGTTTTGATCACTCGGTACTGCAATTTTTCGAACACCAAATTTTCAATGGTATCTTCGCCTACTTTTAACACTTTATTCTCTAGTTCTTTAACCAACTATGTCACTGGTATATCAACTATTGATGATATAGCTGATATTTTATTATCCCTTTCTTTTTCTGAGGTATTCATTTTAAATATAAATTTCCTTAAGTCTTTCCTATAATTTTTTAATTCTGTTCTTTCCCTGTAATTAGCAATTGGGAGATTACGTACATTAACCAGCCCACTCCTAATCATATCTAATTCTTCCTGTGTATTTTTTTGTTTCTTGGGACGTCTTTTACCTATTTTCTTCGTCTTCTTTTCCACATACTTATTATTCTCTTTGTTTCTGCTATGTTTCTTTTCAGATAACAATACACTTTCGTCTTCTTTATTTTCTGTTTCTTTATTACCTTTTATTTTCTGATTTACTGGTTCCCTGATTTGATCGTTTGGTATGACTTCTATCTTTGTTTCTATTGACTGGTTTTCATCATTCCTTATTTCTTTCATTGTTTCTATATTCAGTTTAACCTTTGCGGATTGCCTAACGTTCTTTTCCTCATAACTTTGTAATATTAACTTGATTTGAGCCTTTTGCTGGTCTAATTTATCATTCACCCCATTTATTTGTTGTTGAATGGTCTCCTTTAATTCCTCATTATTTTGTTTTAATAAATTTTCATTATCTATTTTCATTTGTTTCTTTAATTCCTCATTATTTTGTTTTAATAAGGTTTCAATATCTAATTTCATTTGTTTATTATCCTCTTTCATTTGTTTCTTTAATGTTTCACTGTTACTATCCATTTTTTCATTTATTTGTTTCAATAATGTTTCACTGGTTTTGTTATTTGCTTCCATTATAATTCTCATCGTCTCCTGGAAATTTGCATCCATTGGTTGGTCCCCTTGGGCATCCTCTACTATTACTTCCATTTCAGTTTCTTCCTCTTCAGCACTATTACTCCTTAATTCATATCATTGCTCTGGTTTGTTAGCCATTTTACAATCTTTAATTTAATTTAATTACAAGGAAAACAATTTTTTATGCTAATTAAATTTAACATAATTGTGTTATTTGGTGCTGGTTTAAAGAAAATCTTTGCTTTCACGAATGGGCGCCATTTATTTGTACTGTAATTAATTACAGGTATTGTAATTAAGATCTGCTCCATGTTGGATCAGCCATTTAATGTACTGTTTTTTTTTATGAGTCTTGTAATTATTTAATAGTATAATATAATTAATAAATGTACCTACTGTTATTATGTTTTTTGTTTACCAGTGCATGTAAAGAAAGGTTAATGATTATAAAGCTGTTTGATCGTATTTACGATTGTATCTAATATTTTCTTTTCTTTAAACCAAACCAAATTCAGTTAATATGTAGTATTTTGAGAATTAACCATGTAAAAAATAAATACCAGACTGATGTAACTTGACCGACTCTGAATTCTTCCAGCTGCCACGGGTTCACTTCTGGTTGTTGTTTACCTTTTTTCAAAAGCAATATTAGGCTTGGCAATCTGTTCCTTCACACAAATTTCTTATTGATCTCACCGCTGAATGCCGCTCTCCAGGATGACTGCAACACAGATGTCTCCTCGGAACACTTAATTATCCTTTATGGCCACTTAAACTCTTCTTCAGTCCAGGATTTCCCTCTTCTATCGTCGTTCTATTAAGGATATTGTTATATTTCTCGTAATATTATTTATTTATTAAATATTATAATCAAAACTCTGGTATCACAAATTAAATTCCTTTACTGTATTTTCTTTTCCATGTTACATTAACTTGATGATGTACAAATGTTATTTTATGAATTTAGACTCTTCAAGCTACTCTTATAGAGATAATTTTAGACTCTTCATGCTGTTACCATTAGATATTAAATTAGACTCGTCATGTTACTCTTATTGAAAATAACAGAGTTATAATGTTACTCTTATTGAATATAATTTAAGACTCCTGACGTTACTCTTATTGAAAATAAAAATACACTAATAAAAATTTCCTTCATCACTATACAATACAATTTTTTAACAATTTACAAAATTGCCACTTTGATAATTCCCTAAGTTCTTTACAACTGTTTATCATATACGTACCTATTAAAACATATATCATTTTTCTATTTCTTATTAAACATCTTTATTTTACCTCTAATATTCGTAATTCTATTTGTTATTTATTAAATTATAATTTTATTACTCTTTACTCTTCTTATAACATTCATTCCAATTTCATATATTCTTTTCATAACATATAACTGAATATTGTTTTATATCATATAGGAATCGACCTCTATGTTGACTGGGTGAGTCGATAGTCCCAATGTTTTTTGTTTACATTTTAAAACATATGTTACATTCAATACAAAATCTGCATCCTTTCTCTTTTAAAATTTATTACCTCCCTATTATGTACTGTGTGCATTTTAACAGCAGTACATAATACCTTCCCTTATTTCATAATTTCAGATACAATTTTAGATGAAATTTTGAAATAACCAACAGTCTAATCTTAATATTTAAACATCTGATTAATTAGGTATCTGTACCTCACAAAATTCTTTTAACAAATTGTTTTTTTTTATTATGAATCATGATATGTTAAACACTTATTTATGACTTAAAACAACGTTAATTAAACCAACTGGTTTTACATCAAAATAATAAATAACAAATAACAATTGTGCCTAATTTCATGGCTAAAAAACTCAAAAACATGACTAAAACATTATCCTTCTTTTAAACCTCACCTTCCCAATCCGGGTCATACATTTCATTTGTTCTTCATTTAAGAATTATTTTTCTTTTAATTATTACTTTATTTATACGGTCGAATCTGATTAAAATTTTATGTATCTTTAACCTTCCCATCTCTGTATTTAATTACTACAAATCCACACAATTTAATCCTACTGGCTATGACATTCAACTTGAGTGTCATTATATTTTTCCCCAATCTGGTAAGTACCCTCTTAATTCTATTACAATATTCTTCCCAACTGTTTGATGCAATTACTAAATCATCGACATAAACCGTAATAACTTCTAAAATCTCCTTGCCCCCTACTCAGTCAAATCATTCTGTAAATATGGCCACATTATGGACCAGCCCAAAAGGTGTTCTCTTGAAATGATAACTTATACCATTCACATATTCTATACTTTCTGGATGCAATTTTATTTGCCAATATCCAGGTACAGCATTACAATTATAAAAAAAATGACGTTATTAAAATGTTTTAAAACTACTCTTATATTCTTTGGTGACGCCTTATCAGGAATTATCATCTGATTAATTTGACGCTCATCCAAACACAATATTAAGGACTTATCCTTATATGGGAATTACTACTACCGGGCTCGTGTGTTTTGACTGACTTATTTCAATTATCTTTTTACTAACCCTTTGTCGATTTCTTATTTTATATGCCCTCTTACTGTATAGGGTATTGGGTATAACTTCTTATTTAAACTCACCTTCTCTCTTATGGGTCATTTGTATTGCACTCCTATTATCTTGCCAAGTTTATCTTCCATTGCTTCATTCAGTAACTGATGGTTCATTTCTTTATTTATTTGTTTTAATTACTTATTCTCTTTACTCATTATTATCACCTTATTATTGTTATTAACCGTCTTTCTCTTCTTAATCGATTCAAAATAATTTCCCTGAAGTATCCTGTAAGATGTTCTTACGTTTTTTAAATTTGGTGGGTTCTTTCCCTTTCTTTTAATTCATAAAAATAAAAATATTTATTTGTAATAACTTCAATATTATGTTGTTTGTCTTATTAATTAACCTAATCTTTGTTGTATTAGTTTGCTGTGGTCCATGCCCAAAAAAATCAGTCCCTTCTTTCCATATTTTCATCTTTAGTTCATCCATTGTCGAATACATAAGTTATCCTTTTTGCCCGGACTATTATTGTTTTCAGTATGAATTCTATCCGTGTCCACTTTATCACTACTACGTTGTATTCTGCGAAGTCTTCACTCATTTCAAGACCTCCTGTTGAATTTCCAATCAATTCTGTCCTAATGACATATGTTTTGATCACTCGGTACTGCAATTTTTCGAACACCAAATTTTCAATGGTATCTTCGCCTACTTTTAACACTTTATTCTCTAGTTCTTTAACCAACTATGTCACTGGTATATCAACTATTGATGATATAGCTGATATTTTATTATCCCTTTCTTTTTCTGAGGTATTCATTTTAAATATAAATTTCCTTAAGTCTTTCCTATAATTTTTTAATTCTGTTCTTTCCCTGTAATTAGCAATTGGGAGATTACGTACATTAACCAGCCCACTCCTAATCATATCTAATTCTTCCTGTGTATTTTTTTGTTTCTTGGGACGTCTTTTACCTATTTTCTTCGTCTTCTTTTCCACATACTTATTATTCTCTTTGTTTCTGCTATGTTTCTTTTCAGATAACAATACACTTTCGTCTTCTTTATTTTCTGTTTCTTTATTACCTTTTATTTTCTGATTTACTGGTTCCCTGATTTGATCGTTTGGTATGACTTCTATCTTTGTTTCTATTGACTGGTTTTCATCATTCCTTATTTCTTTCATTGTTTCTATATTCAGTTTAACCTTTGCGGATTGCCTAACGTTCTTTTCCTCATAACTTTGTAATATTAACTTGATTTCAGCCTTTTGCTGGTCTAATTTATCATTCACCCCATTTATTTGTTGTTGAATGGTCTCCTTTAATTCCTCATTATTTTGTTTTAATAAATTTTCATTATCTATTTTCATTTGTTTCTTTAATTCCTCATTATTTTGTTTTAATAAGGTTTCAATATCTAATTTCATTTGTTTATTATCCTCTTTCATTTGTTTCTTTAATGTTTCACTGTTACTATCCATTTTTTCATTTATTTGTTTCAATAATGTTTCACTGGTTTTGTTATTTGCTTCCATTATAATTCTCATCGTCTCCTGGAAATTTGCATCCATTGGTTGGTCCCCTTGGGCATCCTCTACTATTACTTCCATTTCAGTTTCTTCCTCTTCAGCACTATTACTCCTTAATTCATATCATTGCTCTGGTTTGTTAGCCATTTTACAATCTTTAACTTAATTTAATTACAAGGAAAACAATTTTTTATGCTAATTAAATTTAACATAATTGTGTTATTTGGTGCTGGTTTAAAGAAAATCTTTGCTTTCACGTATGGGCGCCATTTATTTGTACTGTAATTAATTACAGGTATTGTAATTAAGATCTGCTCCATGTTGGATCAGCCATTTAATGTACTGTTTTTTTTTTATGAGTCTTGTAATTATTTAATAGTATAATATAATTAATAAATGTACCTACTGTTATTATGTTTTTTGTTTACTAGTGCATGTAAAGAAAGGTTAATGATTATAAAGCTGTTTGATCGTATTTACGATTGTATCTAATATTTTCTTTTCTTTAAACCAAACCAAATTCAGTTAATATGTAGTATTTTGAGAATTAACCATGTAAAAAATAAATACCAGACTGATGTAACTTGACCGACTCTGAATTCTTCCAGCTGCCACGGGTTCACTTGTGGTTGTTGTTTACCTTTTTTCAAAAGCAATATTAGGCTTGGCAATCTGTTCCTTCACACAAATTTCTTATTGATCTCACCGCTGAATGCCGCTCTCCAGGACGACTGCAACACAGATGTCTCCTCGGAACACTTAATTATCCTTTATGGCCACTTAAACTCTTCTTCAGTCCAGGATTTCCCTCTTCTATCGTCGTTCTATTAAGGATATTGTTATATTTCTCGTAATATTATTTATTTATTAAATATTATAATCAAAACTCTGGTATCACAAATTAAATTCCTTTACTGTATTTTCTTTTCCATGTTACATTAACTTGATGATGTACAAATGTTATTTTATGAATTTAGACTCTTCAAGCTACTCTTATAGAGATAATTTTAGACTCTTCATGCTGTTACCATTAGATATTAAATTAGACTCGTCATGTTACTCTTATTGAAAATAACATTAGAGTTATAATGGTACTCTTATTGAATATAATTTAAGACTCCTGACGTTACTCTTATTGAAAATAAAAATACACTAATAAAAATTTCCTTCATCACTATACAATACAATTTTTTAACAATTTACAAAATTGCCACTTTGATAATTCCCTAAGTTCTTTACAACTGTTTATCATATACGTACCTATTAAAACATATATCATTTTTCTATTTCTTATTAAACATCTTTATTTTACCTCTAATATTCGTAATTCTATTTGTTATTTATTAAATTATAATTTTATTACTCTTTACTCTTCTTATAACATTCATTCCAATTTCATATATTCTTTTCATAACATATAACTGAATATTGTTTTATATCATATAGGAATCGACCTCTATGTTGACTGGGTGAGTCGATAGTCCCAATGTTTTTTGTTTACATTTTAAAACATATGTTACATTCAATACAAAATCTGCATCCTTTCTCTTTTAAAATTTATTACCTCCCTATTATGTACTGTGTGCATTTTAACAGCAGTACATAATACCTTCCCTTATTTCATAATTTCAGATACAATTTTAGATGAAATTTTGAAATAACCAACAGTCTAATCTTAATATTTAAACATCTGATTAATTAGGTATCTGTACCTCACAAAATTCTTTTAACAAATTGTTTTTTTTTATTATGAATCATGATATGTTAAACACTTATTTATGACTTAAAACAACGTTAATTAAACCAACTGGTTTTACATCAAAATAATAAATAACAAATAACAATTGTGCCTAATTTCATGGCTAAAAAACTCAAAAACATGACTAAAACATTATCCTTCTTTTAAACCTCACCTTCCCAATCCGGGTCATACATTTCATTTGTTCTTCATTTAAGAATTATTTTTATTTTAATTATTACTTTATTTATACGGTCGAATCTGATTAAAATTTTATGTATCTTTAACCTTCCCATCTCTGTATTTAATTACTACAAATCCACACAATTTAATCCTACTGGCTATGACATTCAACTTGAGTGTCATTATATTTTTCCCCAATCTGGTAAGTACCCTCTTAATTCTATTACAATATTCTTCCCAACTGTTTGATGCAATTACTAAATCATCGACATAAACCGTAATAACTTCTAAAATCTCCTTGCCCCCTACTCAGTCAAATCATTCTGTAAATATGGCCACATTATGGACCAGCCCAAAAGGTGTTCTCTTGAAATGATAACTTATACCATTCACATATTCTATACTTTCTGGATGCAATTTTATTTGCCAATATCCAGGTACAGCATTACAATTATAAAAAAAATGACGTTATTAAAATGTTTTAAAACTACTCTTATATTCTTTGGTGACGCCTTATCAGGAATTATCATCTGATTAATTTGACGCTCATCCAAACACAATATTAAGGACTTATCCTTATATGGGAATTACTACTACCGGGCTCGTGTGTTTTGACTGACTTATTTCAATTATCTTTTTACTAACCCTTTGTCGATTTCTTATTTTATATGCCCTGTTACTGTATAGGGTATTGGGTATAACTTCTTATTTAAACTCACCTTCTCTCTTATGGGTCATTTGTATTGCACTCCTATTATCTTGCCAAGTTTATCTTCCATTGCTTCATTCAGTAACTGATGGTTCATTTCTTTATTTATTTGTTTTAATTACTTATTCTCTTTACTCATTATTATCACCTTATTATTGTTATTAACCGTCTTTCTCTTCTTAATCGATTCAAAATAATTTCCCTGAAGTATCCTGTAAGATGTTCTTACGTTTTTTAAATTTGGTGGGTTCTTTCCCTTTCTTTTAATTCATAAAAATAAAAATATTTATTTGTAATAACTTCAATATTATGTTGTTTGTCTTATTAATTAACCTAATCTTTGTTGTATTAGTTTGCTGTGGTCCATGCCCAAAAAAATCAGTCCCCTTCTTTCCATATTTTCATCTTTAGTTCATCCATTGTCGAATACATAAGTTATCCTTTTGCCCGGACTATTATTGTTTTCAGTATGAATTCTATCCGTGTCCACTTTATCACTACTACGTTGTATTCTGCGAAGTCTTCACTCATTTCAAGACCTCCTGTTGAATTTCCAATCAATTCTGTCCTAATGACATATGTTTTGATCACTCGGTACTGCAATTTTTCGAACACCAAATTTTCAATGGTATCTTCGCCTACTTTTAACACTTTATTCTCTAGTTCTTTAACCAACTATGTCACTGGTATATCAAACTATTGATGATATAGCTGATATTTTATTATCCCTTTCTTTTTCTGAGGTATTCATTTTAAATATAAATTTCCTTAAGTCTTTCCTATAATTTTTTAATTCTGTTCTTTCCCTGTAATTAGCAATTGGGAGATTACGTACATTAACCAGCCCACTCCTAATCATATCTAATCTTCCTGTGTATTTTTTTGTTTCTTGGGACGTCTTTTACCTATTTTCTTCGTCTTCTTTTCCACATACTTATTATTCTCTTTGTTTCTGCTATGTTTCTTTCAGATAACAATACACTTTCGTCTTCTTTATTTTCTGTTTCTTTATTACCTTTTATTTTCTGATTTACTGGTTCCCTGATTTGATCGTTTGGTATGACTTCTATCTTTGTTTCTATTGACTGGTTTTCATCATTCCTTATTTCTTTCATTGTTTCTATATTCAGTTTAACCTTTGCGGATTGCCTAACGTTCTTTTCCTCATAACTTTGTAATATTAACTTGATTTCAGCCTTTTGCTGGTCTAATTTATCATTCACCCCATTTATTTGTTGTTGAATGGTCTCCTTTAATTCCTCATTATTTTGTTTTAATAAATTTTCATTATCTATTTTCATTTGTTTCTTTAATTCCTCATTATTTTGTTTTAATAAGGTTTCAATATCTAATTTCATTTGTTTATTATCCTCTTTCATTTGTTTCTTTAATGTTTCACCTGTTACTATCCATTTTTTCATTTATTTGTTTCAATAATGTTTCACTGGTTTTGTTATTTGCTTCCATTATAATTCTCATCGTCTCCTGGAAATTTGCATCCATTGGTTGGTTTGGTTTCTTTGGTTGGTCCCCTTGGGCATCCTCTACTATTACTTCCATTTCAGTTTCTTCCTCTTCAGCACTATTACTCCTTAATTCATATCATTGCTCTGGTTTGTTAGCCATTTTACAATCTTTAACTTAATTTAATTACAAGGAAAACAATTTTTTATGCTAATTAAATTTAACATAATTGTGTTATTTGGTGCTGGTTTAAAGAAAATCTTTGCTTTCACGTATGGGCGCCATTTATTTGTACTGTAATTAATTACAGGTATTGTAATTAAGATCTGCTCCATGTTGGATCAGCCATTTAATGTACTGTTTTTTTTTTATGAGTCTTGTAATTATTTAATAGTATAATATAATTAATAAATGTACCTACTGTTATTATGTTTTTTGTTTACCAGTGCATGTAAAGAAAGGTTAATGATTATTAAGCTGTTTGATCGTATTTACGATTGTATCTAATATTTTCTTTTCTTTAAACCAAACCAAATTCAGTTAATATGTAGTATTTTGAGAATTAACCATGTAAAAAATAAATACCAGACTGATGTAACTTGACCGACTCTGAATTCTTCCAGCTGCCACGGGTTCACTTCTGGTTGTTGTTTACCTTTTTTCAAAAGCAATATTAGGCTTGGCAATCTGTTCCTTCACACAAATTTCTTATTGATCTCACCGCTGAATGCCGCTCTCCAGGACGACTGCAACACAGATGTCTCCTCGGAACACTTAATTATCCTTTATGGCCACTTAAACTCTTCTTCAGTCCAGGATTTCCCTCTTCTATCGTCGTTCTATTAAGGATATTGTTATATTTCTCGTAATATTATTTATTTATTAAATATTATAATCAAAACTCTGGTATCACAAATTAAATTCCTTTACTGTATTTTCTTTTCCATGTTACATTAACTTGATGATGTACAAATGTTATTTTATGAATTTAGACTCTTCAAGCTACTCTTATAGAGATAATTTTAGACTCTTCATGCTGTTACCATTAGATATTAAATTAGACTCGTCATGTTACTCTTATTGAAAATAACATTAGAGTTATAACGTTACTCTTATTGAATATAATTTAAGACTCCTGAAGTTACTCTTATTGGAAATAAAAATACACTAATAAAAATTTCCTTCATCACTATACAATACAATTTTTTAACAATTTACAAAATTGCCACTTTGATAATTCCCTAAGTTCTTTACAACTGTTTATCATATACGTACCTATTAAAACATATATCATTTTTCTATTTCTTATTAAACATCTTTATTTTACCTCTAATATTCGTAATTCTATTTGTTATTTATTAAATTATAATTTTATTACTCTTTACTCTTCTTATAACATTCATTCCAATTTCATATATTCTTTTCATAACATATAACTGAATATTGTTTTATATCATATAGGAATCGACCTCTATGTTGACTGGGTGAGTCGATAGTCCGAATGTTTTTTGTTTACATTTTAAAACATATGTTACATTCAATACAAAATCTGCATCCTTTCTCTTTTAAAATTTATTACCTCCCTATTATGTACTGTGTGCATTTTAACAGCAGTACATAATACCTTCCCTTATTTCATAATTTCAGATACAATTTTAGATGAAATTTTGAAATAACCAACAGTCTAATCTTAATATTTAAACATCTGATTAATTAGGTATCTGTACCTCACAAAATTCTTTTAACAAATTGTTTTTTTTTATTATGAATCATGATATCTTAAACACTTATTTATGACTTAAAACAACGTTAATTAAACCAACTGGTTTTACATCAAAATAATAAATAACAAATAACAATTGTGCCTAATTTCATGGCTAAAAAACTGCAAAAACATGACTAAAACATTATCCTTCTTTTAAACCTCACCTTCCCAATCCGGGTCATACATTTCATTTGTTCTTCATTTAAGAATTATTTTTCTTTTAATTATTACTTTATTTATACGGTCGAATCTGATTAAAATTTTATGTATCTTTAACCTTCCCATCTCTGTATTTAATTACTACAAATCCACACAATTTAATCCTACTGGCTATGACATTCAACTTGAGTGTCATTATATTTTTCCCCAATCTGGTAAGTACCCTCTTAATTCTATTACAATATTCTTCCCAACTGTTTGATGCAATTACTAAATCATCGACATAAACCGTAATAACTTCTAAAATCTCCTTGCCCCCTACTCAGTCAAATCATTCTGTAAATATGGCCACATTATGGACCAGCCCAAAAGGTGTTCTCTTGAAATGATAACTTATACCATTCACATATTCTATACTTTCTGGATGCAATTTTATTTGCCAATATCCAGGTACAGCATTACAATTATAAAAAAAATGACGTTATTAAAATGTTTTAAAACTATTCTTATATTCTTTGGTGACGCCTTATCAGGAATTATCATCTGATTAATTTGACGCTCATCCAAACACAATATTAAGGACTTATCCTTATATGGGAATTACTACTACCGGGCTCGTGTGTTTTGACTGACTTATTTCAATTATCTTTTTACTAATCCTTTGTCGATTTCTTATTTTATATGCCCTCTTACTGTATAGGGTATTGGGTATAACTTCTTATTTAAACTCACCTTCTCTCTTATGGGTCATTTGTATTGCACTCCTATTATCTTGCCAAGTTTATCTTCCATTGCTTCATTCAGTAACTGATGGTTCATTTCTTTATTTATTTGTTTTAATTACTTATTCTCTTTACTCATTATTATCACCTTATTATTGTTATTAACCGTCTTTCTCTTCTTAATCGATTCAAAATAATTTCCCTGAAGTATCCTGTAAGATGTTCTTACGTTTTTTAATTTGGTGGGTTCTTTCCCTTTCTTTTAATTCATAAAAATAAAAATATTTATTTGTAATAACTTCAATATTATGTTGTTTGTCTTATTAATTAACCTAATCTTTGTTGTATTAGTTTGCTGTGGTCCATGCCCAAAAAAATCAGTCCCTTCTTTCCATATTTTCATCTTTAGTTCATCCATTGTCGAATACATAAGTTATCCTTTTTGCCCGGACTATTATTGTTTTCAGTATGAATTCTATCCATGTCCACTTTATCACTACTACGTTGTATTCTGCGAAGTCTTCACTCATTTCAAGACCTCCTGTTGAATTTCCAATCAATTCTGTCCTAATGACATATGTTTTGATCACTCGGTACTGCAATTTTTCGAACACCAAATTTTCAATGGTATCTTCGCCTACTTTTAACACTTTATTCTCTAGTTCTTTAACCAACTATGTCACTGGTATATCAACTATTGATGATATAGCTGATATTTTATTATCCCTTTCTTTTTCTGAGGTATTCATTTTAAATATAAATTTCCTTAAGTCTTTCCTATAATTTTTTAATTCTGTTCTTTCCCTGTAATTAGCAATTGGGAGATTACGTACATTAACCAGCCCACTCCTAATCATATCTAATTCTTCCTGTGTATTTTTTTGTTTCTTGGGACGTCTTTTACCTATTTTCTTCGTCTTCTTTTCCACATACTTATTATTCTCTTTGTTTCTGCTATGTTTCTTTTCAGATAACAATACACTTTCGTCTTCTTTATTTTCTGTTTCTTTATTACCTTTTATTTTCTGATTTACTGGTTCCCTGATTTGATCGTTTGGTATGACTTCTATCTTTGTTTCTATTGACTGGTTTTCATCATTCCTTATTTCTTTCATTGTTTCTATATTCAGTTTAACCTTTGCGGATTGCCTAACGTTCTTTTCCTCATAACTTTGTAATATTAACTTGATTTCAGCCTTTTGCTGGTCTAATTTATCATTCACACCATTTATTTGTTGTTGAATGGTCTCCTTTAATTCCTCATTATTTTGTTTTAATAAATTTTCATTATCTATTTTCATTTGTTTCTTTAATTCCTCATTATTTTGTTTTAATAAGGTTTCAATATCTAATTTCATTTGTTTATTATCCTCTTTCATTTGTTTCTTTAATGTTTCACTGTTACTATCCATTTTTTCATTTATTTGTTTCAATAATGTTTCACTGGTTTTGTTATTTGCTTCCATTATAATTCTCATCGTCTCCTGGAAATTTGCATCCATTGGTTGGTTTGGTTTCTTTGGTTGGTCCCCTTGGGCATCCTCTACTATTACTTCCATTTCAGTTTCTTCCTCTTCAGCACTATTACTCCTTAATTCATATCATTGCTCTGGTTTGTTAGCCATTTTACAATCTTAACTTAATTTAATTACAAGGAAAACAATTTTTTATGCTAATTAAATTTAACATAATTGTGTTATTTGGTGCTGGTTTAAAGAAAATCTTTGCTTTCACGTATGGGCGCCATTTATTTGTACTGTAATTAATTACAGGTATTGTAATTAAGATCTGCTCCATGTTGGATCAGCCATTTAATGTACTGTTTTTTTTTTATGAGTCTTGTAATTATTTAATAGTATAATATAATTAATAAATGTACCTACTGTTATTATGTTTTTGTTTACCAGTACATGTAAAGAAAGGTTAATGATTATTAAGCTGTTTGATCGTATTTACGATTGTATCTAATATTTTCTTTTCTTTAAACCAAACCAAATTCAGTTAATATGTAGTATTTTGAGAATTAACCATGTAAAAAATAAATACCAGACTGATGTAACTTGACCGACTCTGAATTCTTCCAGCTGCCACGGGTTCACTTCTGGTTGTTGTTTACCTTTTTTCAAAAGCAATATTAGGCTTGGCAATCTGTTCCTTCACACAAATTTCTTATTGATCTCACCGCTGAATGCCGCTCTCCAGGACGACTGCAACACAGATGTCTCCTCGGAACACTTAATTATCCTTTATGGCCACTTAAACTCTTCTTCAGTCCAGGATTTCCCTCTTCTATCATCGTTCTATTAAGGATATTGTTATATTTCTCGTAATATTATTTATTTATTAAATATTATAATCAAAACTCTGGTATCACAAATTAAATTCCTTTACTGTATTTTCTTTTCCATGTTACATTAACTTGATGATGTACAAATGTTATTTTATGATTTAGACTCTTCAAGCTACTCTTATAGAGATAATTTTAGACTCTTCATGCTGTTACCATTAGATATTAAATTAGACTCGTCATGTTACTCTATTGAAAATAACATTAGAGTTATAATGTTACTCTTATTGAATATAATTTAAGACTCCTGACGTTACTCTTATTGAAAATAAAAATACACTAATAAAAATTCCTTCATCACTATACAATACAATTTTTTAACAATTTACAAAATTGCCACTTTGATAATTCCCTAAGTTCTTTACAACTGTTTATCATATACGTACCTATTAAAACATATATAATTTTTTCTATTTCTTATTAAACATCTTTATTTTACCTCTAATATTCGTAATTCTATTTGTTATTTATTAAATTATAATTTTATTACTCTTTACTCTTCTTATAACATTCATTCCAATTTCATATATTCTTTTCATAACATATAACTGAATATTGTTTTATATCATATAGGAATCGACCTCTATGTTGACTGGGTGAGTCGATAGTCCCAATGTTTTTTGTTACATTTAACATATGTTACATTCAATACAAAATCTGCATCCTTTCTCTTTTAAAATTTATTACCTCCCTATTATGTACTGTGTGCATTTTAACAGCAGTACATAATACCTTCCCTTATTTCATAATTTCAGATACAATTTTAGATGAAATTTTGAAATAACCAACAGTCTAATCTTAATATTTAAACATCTGATTAATTAGGTATCTGTACCTCACAAAATTCTTTTAACAAATTGTTTTTTTTTATTATGAATCATGATATCTTAAAATCTTAAACACTTATTTATGACTTAAAACAACGTTAATTAAACCAACTGGTTTTACATCAAAATAATAAATAACAAATAACAATTGTGCCTAATTTCATGGCTAAAAAACTCAAAAACATGACTAAAACATTATCCTTCTTTTAAACCTCACCTTCCCAATCCGGGTCATACATTTCATTTGTTCTTCATTTAAGAATTATTTTTCTTTTAATTATTACTTTATTTATTCGGTCGAATCTGATTAAAATTTTATGTATCTTTAACCTTCCCATCTCTGTATTTAATTACTACAAATCCACACAGTTTAATCCTACTGGCTATGACATTCAACTTGAGTGTCATTATATTTTTCCCCAATCTGGTAAGTACCCTCTTAATTCTATTACAATATTCTTCCCAACTGTTTGATGCAATTACTAAATCATCGACATAAACCGTAATAACTTCTAAAATCTCCTTGCCCCCTACTCAGTCAAATCATTCTGTAAATATGGCCACATTATGGACCAGCCCAAAAGGTGTTCTCTTGAAATGATAACTTATACCATTCACATATTCTATACTTTCTGGAGCAAATTTTATTTGCCAATATCCAGGTACAGCATTACAATTATAAAAAAATGACGTTATTAAAATGTTTTAAAACTATTCTTATATTCTTTGGTGACGCCTTATCAGGAATTATCATCTGATTAATTTGACGCTCATCCAAACACAATATTAAGGACTTATCCTTATATGGGAATTACTACTACCGGGCTCGTGTGTTTTGACTGACTTATTTCAATTATCTTTTTACTAATCCTTTGTCGATTTCTTATTTTATATGCCCTCTTACTGTATAGGGTATTGGGTATAACTTCTTATTTAAACTCACCTTCTCTCTTATGGGTCATTTGTATTGCACTCCTATTATCTTGCCAAGTTTATCTTCCATTGCTTCATTCAGTAACTGATGGTTCATTTCTTTATTTATTTGTTTTAATTACTTATTCTCTTTACTCATTATTATCACCTTATTATTGTTATTAACCGTCTTTCTCTTCTTAATCGATTCAAAATAATTTCCCTGAAGTATCCTGTAAGATGTTCTTACGTTTTTTAAATTTGGTGGGTTCTTTCCCTTTCTTTTAATTCATAAAAATAAAAATATTTATTTGTAATAACTTCAATATTATGTTGTTTGTCTTATTAATTAACCTAATCTTTGTTGTATTAGTTTGCTGTGGTCCATGCCCAAAAAAATCAGTCCCTTCTTTCCATATTTTCATCTTTAGTTCATCCATTGTCGAATACATAAGTTATCCTTTTTGCCCGGACTATTATTGTTTTCAGTATGAATTCTATCCGTGTCCACTTTATCACTACTACGTTGTATTCTGCGAAGTCTTCACTCATTTCAAGACCTCCTGTTGAATTTCCAATCAATTCTGTCCTAATGACATATGTTTTGATCACTCGGTACTGCAATTTTTCGAACACCAAATTTTCAATGGTATCTTCGCCTACTTTTAACACTTTATTCTCTAGTTCTTTAACCAACTATGTCACTGGTATATCAACTATTGATGATATAGCTGATATTTTATTATCCCTTTCTTTTTCTGAGGTATTCATTTTAAATATAAATTTCCTTAAGTCTTTCCTATAATTTTTTAATTCTGTTCTTTCCCTGTAATTAGCAATTGGGAGATTACGTACATTAACCAGCCCACTCCTAATCATATCTAATTCTTCCTGTGTATTTTTTTGTTTCTTGGAACGTCTTTTACCTATTTTCTTCGTCTTCTTTTCCACATACTTATTATTCTCTTTGTTTCTGCTATGTTTCTTTTCAGATAACAATACACTTTCGTCTTCTTTATTTTCTGTTTCTTTATTACCTTTTATTTTCTGATTTACTGGTTCCCTGATTTGATCGTTTGGTATGACTTCTATCTTTGTTTCTATTGACTGGTTTTCATCATTCCTTATTTCTTTCATTGTTTCTATATTCAGTTTAACCTTTGCGGATTGCCTAACGTTCTTTTCCTCATAACTTTGTAATATTAACTTGATTTCAGCCTTTTGCTGGTCTAATTTATCATTCACCCCATTTATTTGTTGTTGAATGGTCTCCTTTAATTCCTCATTATTTTGTTTTAATAAATTTTCATTATCTATTTTCATTTGTTTCTTTAATTCCTCATTATTTTGTTTTAATAAGGTTTCAATATCTAATTTCATTTGTTTATTATCCTCTTTCATTTGTTTCTTTAATATTTCACTGTTACTATTCATTTTTTCATTTATTTGTTTCAATAATGTTTCACTGGTTTTGTTAGCCATTTTACAATCTTTAACTTAATTTAATTACAAGGAAAACAATTTTTTATGCTAATTAAATTTAACATAATTGTGTTATTTGGTGCTGGTTTAAAGAAAATCTTTGCTTTCACGTATGGGCGCCATTTATTTGTACTGTAATTAATTACAGGTATTGTAATTAAGATCTGCTCCATGTTGGATCAGCCATTTAATGTACTGTTTTTTTTTATGAGTCTTGTAATTATTTAATAGTATAATATAATAAATGTACCTACTGTTATTATGTTTTTTGTTTACCAGTACATGTAAAGAAAGGTTAATGATTATTAAGCTGTTTGATCGTATTTACGATTGTATCTAATATTTTATTTTCTTTAAACCAAACCAAATTCAGTTAATATGTAGTATTTTGAGAATTAACCATGTAAAAAATAAATACCAGACTGATGTAACTTGACCGACTCTGAATTCTTCCAGCTGCCACGGGTTCACTTCTGGTTGTTGTTTACCTTTTTTCAAAAGCAATATTAGGCTTGGCAATCTGTTCCTTCACACAAATTTCTTATTGATCTCACCGCTGAATGCCGCTCTCCAGGACGACTGCAACACAGATGTCTCCTCGGAACACTTAATTATCCTTTATGGCCACTTAAACTCTTCTTCAGTCCAGGATTTCCCTCTTCTATCGTCGTTCTATTAAGGCTATTGTTATATTTCTCGTAATATTATTTATTTATTAAATATTATAATCAAAACTCTGGTATCACAAATTAAATTCCTTTACTGAATTTTTTTCCATGTTACATTAACTTGATGATGTACAAATGTTATTTTATGAATTTAGACTCTTCAAGCTACTCTTATAGAGATAATTTTAGACTCTTCATGCTGTTACCATTAGATATTAAATTAGACTCGTCATGTTACTCTTATTGAAAATAACATTAGAGTTATAACGTTACTCTTATTGAATATAATTTAAGACTCCTGACGTTACTCTTATTGAAAATAAAAATACACTAATAAAAATTTCCTTCATCACTATACAATACAATTTTTTAACAATTTACAAAATTGCCACTTTGATAATTCCCTAATTTCTTTACAACTGTTTATCACATACGTACCTATTAAAACATATATAATTTTTCTATTTCTTATTAAACATCTTTATTTTACCTCTAATATTCGTAATTCTATTTGTTATTTATTAAATTATAATTTTATTACTCTTTACTCTTCTTATAACATTCATTCCAATTTCATATATTCTTTTCATAACATATAACTGAATATTGTTTTATATCATATAGGAATCGACCTCTATGTTGACTGGGTGAGTCGATAGTCCCAATGTTTTTTGTTTACATTTTAAAACATATGTTACATTCAATACAAAATCTGCATCCTTTCTCTTTTAAAATTTATTACCTCCCTATTATGTACTGTGTGCATTTTAACAGCAGTACATAATACCTTCCCTTATTTCATAATTTCAGATACAATTTTAGATGAAATTTTGAAATAACCAACAGTCTAATCTTAATATTTAAACATCTGATTAATTAGGTATCTGTACCTCACAAAATTCTTTTAACAAATTGTTTTTTTTAAATTATGAATCATGATATCTTAAACACTTATTTATGACTTAAAACAACGTTAATTAAACCAACTGGTTTTACATCAAAATAATAAATAACAAATAACAATTGTGCCTAATTTCATGGCTAAAAAACTCAAAAACATGACTAAAACATTATCCTTCTTTTAAACCTCACCTTCCCAATCCGGGTCATACATTTCATTTGTTCTTCATTTAAGAATTATTTTTCTTTTAATTATTACTTTATTTATTCGGTCGAATCTGATTAAAATTTTATGTATCTTTAACCTTCCCATCTCTGTATTTAATTACTACAAATCCACACAGTTTAATCCTACTGGCTATGACATTCAACTTGAGTGTCATTATATTTTTCCCCAATCTGGTAAGTACCCTCTTAATTCTATTACAATATTCTTCCCAACTGTTTGATGCAATTACTAAATCATCGACATAAACCGTAATAACTTCTAAAATCTCCTTGCCCCCTACTCAGTCAAATCATTCTGTAAATATGGCCACATTATGGACCAGCCCAAAAGGTGTTCTCTTGAAATGATAACTTATACCATTCACATATTCTATACTTTCTGGATGCAGTTTTATTTGCCAATATCCAGGTACAGCATTACAATTATAAAAAAATGACGTTATTAAAATGTTTTAAAACTATTCTTATATTCTTTGGTGACGCCTTATCAGGAATTATCATCTGATTAATTTGACGCTCATCCAAACACAATATTAAGGACTTATCCTTATATGGGAATTACTACTACCGGGCTCGTGTGTTTTGACTGACTTATTTCAATTATCTTTTTACTAATCCTTTGTCGATTTCTTATTTTATATGCCCTCTTACTGTATAGGGTATTGGGTATAACTTCTTATTTAAACTCACCTTCTCTCTTATGGGTCATTTGTATTGCACTCCTATTATCTTGCCAAGTTTATCTTCCATTGCTTCATTCAGTAACTGATGGTTCATTTCTTTATTTATTTGTTTTAATTACTTATTCTCTTTACTCATTATTATCACCTTATTATTGTTATTAACCGTCTTTCTCTTCTTAATCGATTCAAAATAATTTCCCTGAAGTATCCTGTAAGATGTTCTTACGTTTTTTAAATTTGGTGGGTTCTTTCCCTTTCTTTTAATTCATAAAAATAAAAATATTTATTTGTAATAACTTCAATATTATGTTGTTTGTCTTATTAATTAACCTAATCTTTGTTGTATTAGTTTGCTGTGGTCCATGCCCAAAAAAATCAGTCCCTTCTTTCCATATTTTCATCTTTAGTTCATCCATTGTCGAATACATAAGTTATCCTTTTTGCCCGGACTATTATTGTTTTCAGTATGAATTCTATCCGTGTCCACTTTATCACTACTACGTTGTATTCTGCGAAGTCTTCACTCATTTCAAGACCTCCTGTTGAATTTCCAATCAATTCTGTCCTAATGACATATGTTTTGATCACTCGGTACTGCAATTTTTCGAACACCAAATTTTCAATGGTATCTTCGCCTACTTTTAACACTTTATTCTCTAGTTCTTTAACCAACTATGTCACTGGTATATCAACTATTGATGATATAGCTGATATTTTATTATCCCTTTCTTTTTCTGAGGTATTCATTTTAAATATAAATTTCCTTAAGTCTTTCCTATAATTTTTTAATTCTGTTCTTTCCCTGTAATTAGCAATTGGGAGATTACGTACATTAACCAGCCCACTCCTAATCATATCTAATTCTTCCTGTGTATTTTTTTGTTTCTTGGAACGTCTTTTACCTATTTTCTTCGTCTTCTTTTCCACATACTTATTATTCTCTTTGTTTCTGCTATGTTTCTTTTCAGATAACAATACACTTTCGTCTTCTTTATTTTCTGTTTCTTTATTACCTTTTATTTTCTGATTTACTGGTTCCCTGATTTGATCGTTTGGTATGACTTCTATCTTTGTTTCTATTGACTGGTTTTCATCATTCCTTATTTCTTTCATTGTTTCTATATTCAGTTTAACCTTTGCGGATTGCCTAACGTTCTTTTCCTCATAACTTTGTAATATTAACTTGATTTCAGCCTTTTGCTGGTCTAATTTATCATTCACCCCATTTATTTGTTGTTGAATGGTCTCCTTTAATTCCTCATTATTTTGTTTTAATAAATTTTCATTATCTATTTTCATTTGTTTCTTTAATTCCTCATTATTTTGTTTTAATAAGGTTTCAATATCTAATTTCATTTGTTTATTATCCTCTTTCATTTGTTTCTTTAATATTTCACTGTTACTATTCATTTTTTCATTTATTTGTTTCAATAATGTTTCACTGGTTTTGTTAGCCATTTTACAATCTTTAACTTAATTTAATTACAAGGAAAACAATTTTTTATGCTAATTAAATTTAACATAATTGTGTTATTTGGTGCTGGTTTAAAGAAAATCTTTGCTTTCACGTATGGGCGCCATTTATTTGTACTGTAATTAATTACAGGTATTGTAATTAAGATCTGCTCCATGTTGGATCAGCCATTTAATGTACTGTTTTTTTTTATGAGTCTTGTAATTATTTAATAGTATAATATAATAAATGTACCTACTGTTATTATGTTTTTTGTTTACCAGTACATGTAAAGAAAGGTTAATGATTATTAAGCTGTTTGATCGTATTTACGATTGTATCTAATATTTTATTTTCTTTAAACCAAACCAAATTCAGTTAATATGTAGTATTTTGAGAATTAACCATGTAAAAAAATAAATACCAGACTGATGTAACTTGACCGACTCTGAATTCTTCCAGCTGCCACGGGTTCACTTCTGGTTGTTGTTTACCTTTTTTCAAAAGCAATATTAGGCTTGGCAATCTGTTCCTTCACACAAATTTCTTATTGATCTCACCGCTGAATGCCGCTCTCCAGGACGACTGCAACACAGATGTCTCCTCGGAACACTTAATTATCCTTTATGGCCACTTAAACTCTTCTTCAGTCCAGGATTTCCCTCTTCTATCGTCGTTCTATTAAGGCTATTGTTATATTTCTCGTAATATTATTTATTTATTAAATATTATAATCAAAACTCTGGTATCACAAATTAAATTCCTTTACTGAATTTTTTTCCATGTTACATTAACTTGATGATGTACAAATGTTATTTTATGAATTTAGACTCTTCAAGCTACTCTTATAGAGATAATTTTAGACTCTTCATGCTGTTACCATTAGATATTAAATTAGACTCGTCATGTTACTCTTATTGAAAATAACATTAGAGTTATAACGTTACTCTTATTGAATATAATTTAAGACTCCTGACGTTACTCTTATTGAAAATAAAAATACACTAATAAAAATTTCCTTCATCACTATACAATACAATTTTTTAACAATTTACAAAATTGCCACTTTGATAATTCCCTAATTTCTTTACAACTGTTTATCACATACGTACCTATTAAAACATATATAATTTTTCTATTTCTTATTAAACATCTTTATTTTACCTCTAATATTCGTAATTCTATTTGTTATTTATTAAATTATAATTTTATTACTCTTTACTCTTCTTATAACATTCATTCCAATTTCATATATTCTTTTCATAACATATAACTGAATATTGTTTTATATCATATAGGAATCGACCTCTATGTTGACTGGGTGAGTCGATAGTCCCAATGTTTTTTGTTTACATTTTAAAACATATGTTACATTCAATACAAAATCTGCATCCTTTCTCTTTTAAAATTTATTACCTCCCTATTATGTACTGTGTGCATTTTAACAGCAGTACATAATACCTTCCCTTATTTCATAATTTCAGATACAATTTTAGATGAAATTTTGAAATAACCAACAGTCTAATCTTAATATTTAAACATCTGATTAATTAGGTATCTGTACCTCACAAAATTCTTTTAACAAATTGTTTTTTTTTTATTATGAATCATGATATCTTAAACACTTATTTATGACTTAAAACAACGTTAATTAAACCAACTGGTTTTACATCAAAATAATAAATAACAAATAACAATTGTGCCTAATTTCATGGCTAAAAAACTCAAAAACATGACTAAAACATTATCCTTCTTTTAAACCTCACCTTCCCAATCCGGGTCATACATTTCATTTGTTCTTCATTTAAGAATTATTTTTCTTTTAATTATTACTTTATTTATACGGTCGAATCTGATTAAAATTTTATGTATCTTTAACCTTCCCATCTCTGTATTTAATTACTACAAATCCACACAGTTTAATCCTACTGGCTATGACATTCAACTTGAGTGTCATTATATTTTTCCCCAATCTGGTAAGTACCCTCTTAATTCTATTACAATATTCTTCCCAACTGTTTGATGCAATTACTAAATCATCGACATAAACCGTAATAACTTCTAAAATCTCCTTGCCCCCTACTCAGTCAAATCATTCTGTAAATATGGCCACATTATGGACCAGCCCAAAAGGTGTTCTCTTGAAATGATAACTTATACCATTCACATATTCTATACTTTCTGGATGCAATTTTATTTGCCAATATCCAGGTACAGCATTACAATTATAAAAAAATGACGTTATTAAAATGTTTTAAAACTATTCTTATATTCTTTGGTGACGCCTTATCAGGAATTATCATCTGATTAATTTGACGCTCATCCAAACACAATATTAAGGACTTATCCTTATATGGGAATTACTACTACCGGGCTCGTGTGTTTTGACTGACTTATTTCAATTATCTTTTTACTAATCCTTTGTCGATTTCTTATTTTATATGCCCTCTTACTGTATAGGGTATTGGGTATAACTTCTTATTTAAACTCACCTTCTCTCTTATGGGTCATTTGTATTGCACTCCTATTATCTTGCCAAGTTTATCTTCCATTGCTTCATTCAGTAACTGATGGTTCATTTCTTTATTTATTTGTTTTAATTACTTATTCTCTTTACTCATTATTATCACCTTATTATTGTTATTAACCGTCTTTCTCTTCTTAATCGATTCAAAATAATTTCCCTGAAGTATCCTGTAAGATGTTCTTACGTTTTTTAAATTTGGTGGGTTCTTTCCCTTTCTTTTAATTCATAAAAATAAAAATATTTATTTGTAATAACTTCAATATTATGTTGTTTGTCTTATTAATTAACCTAATCTTTGTTGTATTAGTTTGCTGTGGTCCATGCCCAAAAAAATCAGTCCCTTCTTTCCATATTTTCATCTTTAGTTCATCCATTGTCGAATACATAAGTTATCCTTTTTGCCCGGACTATTATTGTTTTCAGTATGAATTCTATCCGTGTCCACTTTATCACTACTACGTTGTATTCTGCGAAGTCTTCACTCATTTCAAGACCTCCTGTTGAATTTCCAATCAATTCTGTCCTAATGACATATGTTTTGATCACTCGGTACTGCAATTTTTCGAACACCAAATTTTCAATGGTATCTTCGCCTACTTTTAACACTTTATTCTCTAGTTCTTTAACCAACTATGTCACTGGTATATCAACTATTGATGATATAGCTGATATTTTATTATCCCTTTCTTTTTCTGAGGTATTCATTTTAAATATAAATTTCCTTAAGTCTTTCCTATAATTTTTTAATTCTGTTCTTTCCCTGTAATTAGCAATTGGGAGATTACGTACATTAACCAGCCCACTCCTAATCATATCTAATTCTTCCTGTGTATTTTTTTGTTTCTTGGAACGTCTTTTACCTATTTTCTTCGTCTTCTTTTCCACATACTTATTATTCTCTTTGTTTCTGCTATGTTTCTTTTCAGATAACAATACACTTTCGTCTTCTTTATTTTCTGTTTCTTTATTACCTTTTATTTTCTGATTTACTGGTTCCCTGATTTGATCGTTTGGTATGACTTCTATCTTTGTTTCTATTGACTGGTTTTCATCATTCCTTATTTCTTTCATTGTTTCTATATTCAGTTTAACCTTTGCGGATTGCCTAACGTTCTTTTCCTCATAACTTTGTAATATTAACTTGATTTCAGCCTTTTGCTGGTCTAATTTATCATTCACCCCATTTATTTGTTGTTGAATGGTCTCCTTTAATTCCTCATTATTTTGTTTTAATAAATTTTCATTATCTATTTTCATTTGTTTCTTTAATTCCTCATTATTTTGTTTTAATAAGGTTTCAATATCTAATTTCATTTGTTTATTATCCTCTTTCATTTGTTTCTTTAATGTTTCACTGTTACTATTCATTTTTTCATTTATTTGTTTCAATAATGTTTCACTGGTTTTGTTATTTGCTTCCATTATAATTCTCATCGTCTCCTGGAAATTTGCATCCATTGGTTGGTTTGGTTTCTTTGGTTGGTCCCCTTGGGCATCCTCTACTATTACTTCCATTTCAGTTTCTTCCTCTTCAGCACTATTACTCCTTAATTCATATCATTGCTCTGGTTTGTTAGCCATTTTACAATCTTTAACTTAATTTAATTACAAGGAAAACAATTTTTTATGCTAATTAAATTTAACATAATTGTGTTATTTGGTGCTGGTTTAAAGAAAATCTTTGCTTTCACGTATGGGCGCCATTTATTTGTACTGTAATTAATTACAGGTATTGTAATTAAGATCTGCTCCATGTTGGATCAGCCATTTAATGTACTGTTTTTTTTTTATGAGTCTTGTAATTATTTAATAGTATAATATAATTAATAAATGTACCTACTGTTAATATGTTTTTTGTTTACCAGTACATGTAAAGAAAGGTTAATGATTATTAAGCTGTTTGATCGTATTTACGATTGTATCTAATATTTTATTTTCTTTAAACCAAACCAAATTCAGTTAATATGTAGTATTTTGAGAATTAACCATGTAAAAAATAAATACCAGACTGATGTAACTTGACCGACTCTGAATTCTTCCAGCTGCCACGGGTTCACTTCTGGTTGTTGTTTACCTTTTTTCAAAAGCAATATTAGGCTTGGCAATCTGTTCCTTCACACAAATTTCTTATTGATCTCACCACTGAATGCCGCTCTCCAGGACGACTGCAACACAGATGTCTCCTCGGAACACTTAATTATCCTTTATGGCCACTTAAACTCTTCTTCAGTCCAGGATTTCCCTCTTCTATCGTCGTTCTATTAAGGCTATTGTTATATTTCTCGTAATATTATTTATTTATTAAATATTATAATCAAAACTCTGGTATCACAAATTAAATTCCTTTACTGTATTTTCTTTTCCATGTTACATTAACTTGATGATGTACAAATGTTATTTTATGAATTTAGACTCTTCAAGCTACTCTTATAGAGATAATTTTAGACTCTTCATGCTGTTACCATTAGATATTAAATTAGACTCGTCATGTTACTCTTATTGAAAATAACATTAGAGTTATAACGTTACTCTTATTGAATATAATTTAAGACTCCTGACGTTACTCTTATTAAAAATAAAAATACACTAATAAAAATTTCCTTCATCACTATACAATACAATTTTTTAACAATTTACAAAATTGCCACTTTGATAATTCCCTAATTTCTTTACAACTGTTTATCACATACGTACCTATTAAAACATATATAATTTTTCTATTTCTTATTAAACATCTTTATTTTACCTCTAATATTCGTAATTCTATTTGTTATTTATTAAATTATAATTTTATTACTCTTTACTCTTCTTATAACATTCATTCCAATTTCATATATTCTTTTCATAACATATAACTGAATATTGTTTTATATCATATAGGAATCGACCTCTATGTTGACTGGGTGAGTCGATAGTCCCAATGTTTTTTGTTTACATTTTAAAACATATGTTACATTCAATACAAAATCTGCATCCTTTCTCTTTTAAAATTTATTACCTCCCTATTATGTACTGTGTGCATTTTAACAGCAGTACATAATACCTTCCCTTATTTCATAATTTCAGATACAATTTTAGATGAAATTTTGAAATAACCAACAGTCTAATCTTAATATTTAAACATCTGATTAATTAGGTATCTGTACCTCACAAAATTCTTTTAACAAATTGTTTTTTTTTTATTATGAATCATGATATCTTAAACACTTATTTATGACTTAAAACAACGTTAATTAAACCAACTGGTTTTACATCAAAATAATAAATAACAAATAACAATTGTGCCTAATTTCATGGCTAAAAAACTCAAAAACATGACTAAAACATTATCCTTCTTTTAAACCTCACCTTCCCAATCCGGGTCATACATTTCATTTGTTCTTCATTTAAGAATTATTTTTCTTTTAATTATTACTTTATTTATACGGTCGAATCTGATTAAAATTTTATGTATCTTTAACCTTCCCATCTCTGTATTTAATTACTACAAATCCACACAGTTTAATCCTACTGGCTATGACATTCAACTTGAGTGTCATTATATTTTTCCCCAATCTGGTAAGTACCCTCTTAATTCTATTACAATATTCTTCCCAACTGTTTGATGCAATTACTAAATCATCGACATAAACCGTAATAACTTCTAAAATCTCCTTGCCCCCTACTCAGTCAAATCATTCTGTAAATATGGCCACATTATGGACCAGCCCAAAAGGTGTTCTCTTGAAATGATAACTTATACCATTCACATATTCTATACTTTCTGGATGCAATTTTATTTGCCAATATCCAGGTACAGCATTACAATTATAAAAAAATGACGTTATTAAAATGTTTTAAAACTATTCTTATATTCTTTGGTGACGCCTTATCAGGAATTATCATCTGATTAATTTGACGCTCATCCAAACACAATATTAAGGACTTATCCTTATATGGGAATTACTACTACCGGGCTCGTGTGTTTTGACTGACTTATTTCAATTATCTTTTTACTAATCCTTTGTCGATTTCTTATTTTATATGCCCTCTTACTGTATAGGGTATTGGGTATAACTTCTTATTTAAACTCACCTTCTCTCTTATGGGTCATTTGTATTGCACTCCTATTATCTTGCCAAGTTTATCTTCCATTGCTTCATTCAGTAACTGATGGTTCATTTCTTTATTTATTTGTTTTAATTACTTATTCTCTTTACTCATTATTATCACCTTATTATTGTTATTAACCGTCTTTCTCTTCTTAATCGATTCAAAATAATTTCCCTGAAGTATCCTGTAAGATGTTCTTACGTTTTTTAAATTTGGTGGGTTCTTTCCCTTTCTTTTAATTCATAAAAATAAAAATATTTATTTGTAATAACTTCAATATTATGTTGTTTGTCTTATTAATTAACCTAATCTTTGTTGTATTAGTTTGCTGTGGTCCATGCCCAAAAAAATCAGTCCCTTCTTTCCATATTTTCATCTTTAGTTCATCCATTGTCGAATACATAAGTTATCCTTTTTGCCCGGACTATTATTGTTTTCAGTATGAATTCTATCCGTGTCCACTTTATCACTACTACGTTGTATTCTGCGAAGTCTTCACTCATTTCAAGACCTCCTGTTGAATTTCCAATCAATTCTGTCCTAATGACATATGTTTTGATCACTCGGTACTGCAATTTTTCGAACACCAAATTTTCAATGGTATCTTCGCCTACTTTTAACACTTTATTCTCTAGTTCTTTAACCAACTATGTCACTGGTATATCAACTATTGATGATATAGCTGATATTTTATTATCCCTTTCTTTTTCTGAGGTATTCATTTTAAATATAAATTTCCTTAAGTCTTTCCTATAATTTTTTAATTCTGTTCTTTCCCTGTAATTAGCAATTGGGAGATTACGTACATTAACCAGCCCACTCCTAATCATATCTAATTCTTCCTGTGTATTTTTTTGTTTCTTGGAACGTCTTTTACCTATTTTCTTCGTCTTCTTTTCCACATACTTATTATTCTCTTTGTTTCTGCTATGTTTCTTTTCAGATAACAATACACTTTCGTCTTCTTTATTTTCTGTTTCTTTATTACCTTTTATTTTCTGATTTACTGGTTCCCTGATTTGATCGTTTGGTATGACTTCTATCTTTGTTTCTATTGACTGGTTTTCATCATTCCTTATTTCTTTCATTGTTTCTATATTCAGTTTAACCTTTGCGGATTGCCTAACGTTCTTTTCCTCATAACTTTGTAATATTAACTTGATTTCAGCCTTTTGCTGGTCTAATTTATCATTCACCCCATTTATTTGTTGTTGAATGGTCTCCTTTAATTCCTCATTATTTTGTTTTAATAAATTTTCATTATCTATTTTCATTTGTTTCTTTAATTCCTCATTATTTTGTTTTAATAAGGTTTCAATATCTAATTTCATTTGTTTATTATCCTCTTTCATTTGTTTCTTTAATGTTTCACTGTTACTATTCATTTTTTCATTTATTTGTTTCAATAATGTTTCACTGGTTTTGTTATTTGCTTCCATTATAATTCTCATCGTCTCCTGGAAATTTGCATCCATTGGTTGGTTTGGTTTCTTTGGTTGGTCCCCTTGGGCATCCTCTACTATTACTTCCATTTCAGTTTCTTCCTCTTCAGCACTATTACTCCTTAATTCATATCATTGCTCTGGTTTGTTAGCCATTTTACAATCTTTAACTTAATTTAATTACAAGGAAAACAATTTTTTATGCTAATTAAATTTAACATAATTGTGTTATTTGGTGCTGGTTTAAAGAAAATCTTTGCTTTCACGTATGGGCGCCATTTATTTGTACTGTAATTAATTACAGGTATTGTAATTAAGATCTGCTCCATGTTGGATCAGCCATTTAATGTACTGTTTTTTTTTTATGAGTCTTGTAATTATTTAATAGTATAATATAATTAATAAATGTACCTACTGTTAATATGTTTTTTGTTTACCAGTACATGTAAAGAAAGGTTAATGATTATTAAGCTGTTTGATCGTATTTACGATTGTATCTAATATTTTATTTTCTTTAAACCAAACCAAATTCAGTTAATATGTAGTATTTTGAGAATTAACCATGTAAAAAATAAATACCAGACTGATGTAACTTGACCGACTCTGAATTCTTCCAGCTGCCACGGGTTCACTTCTGGTTGTTGTTTACCTTTTTTCAAAAGCAATATTAGGCTTGGCAATCTGTTCCTTCACACAAATTTCTTATTGATCTCACCACTGAATGCCGCTCTCCAGGACGACTGCAACACAGATGTCTCCTCGGAACACTTAATTATCCTTTATGGCCACTTAAACTCTTCTTCAGTCCAGGATTTCCCTCTTCTATCGTCGTTCTATTAAGGCTATTGTTATATTTCTCGTAATATTATTTATTTATTAAATATTATAATCAAAACTCTGGTATCACAAATTAAATTCCTTTACTGTATTTTCTTTTCCATGTTACATTAACTTGATGATGTACAAATGTTATTTTATGAATTTAGACTCTTCAAGCTACTCTTATAGAGATAATTTTAGACTCTTCATGCTGTTACCATTAGATATTAAATTAGACTCGTCATGTTACTCTTATTGAAAATAACATTAGAGTTATAACGTTACTCTTATTGAATATAATTTAAGACTCCTGACGTTACTCTTATTAAAAATAAAAATACACTAATAAAAATTTCCTTCATCACTATACAATACAATTTTTTAACAATTTACAAAATTGCCACTTTGATAATTCCCTAATTTCTTTACAACTGTTTATCACATACGTACCTATTAAAACATATATAATTTTTCTATTTCTTATTAAACATCTTTATTTTACCTCTAATATTCGTAATTCTATTTGTTATTTATTAAATTATAATTTTATTACTCTTTACTCTTCTTATAACATTCATTCCAATTTCATATATTCTTTTCATAACATATAACTGAATATTGTTTTATATCATATAGGAATCGACCTCTATGTTGACTGGGTGAGTCGATAGTCCCAATGTTTTTTGTTTACATTTTAAAACATATGTTACATTCAATACAAAATCTGCATCCTTTCTCTTTTAAAATTTATTACCTCCCTATTATGTACTGTGTGCATTTTAACAGCAGTACATAATACCTTCCCTTATTTCATAATTTCAGATACAATTTTAGATGAAATTTTGAAATAACCAACAGTCTAATCTTAATATTTAAACATCTGATTAATTAGGTATCTGTACCTCACAAAATTCTTTTAACAAATTGTTTTTTTTTTATTATGAATCATGATATCTTAAACACTTATTTATGACTTAAAACAACGTTAATTAAACCAACTGGTTTTACATCAAAATAATAAATAACAAATAACAATTGTGCCTAATTTCATGGCTAAAAAACTCAAAAACATGACTAAAACATTATCCTTCTTTTAAACCTCACCTTCCCAATCCGGGTCATACATTTCATTTGTTCTTCATTTAAGAATTATTTTTCTTTTAATTATTACTTTATTTATACGGTCGAATCTGATTAAAATTTTATGTATCTTTAACCTTCCCATCTCTGTATTTAATTACTACAAATCCACACAATTTAATCCTACTGGCTATGACATTCAACTTGAGTGTCATTATATTTTTCCCCAATCTGGTAAGTACCCTCTTAATTCTATTACAATATTCTTCCCAACTGTTTGATGCAATTACTAAATCATCGACATAAACCGTAATAACTTCTAAAATCTCCTTGCCCCCTACTCAGTCAAATCATTCTGTAAATATGGCCACATTATGGACCAGCCCAAAAGGTGTTCTCTTGAAATGATAACTTATACCATTCACATATTCTATACTTTCTGGAGCAAATTTTATTTGCCAATATCCAGGTACAGCATTACAATTATAAAAAAAATGACGTTATTAAAATGTTTTAAAACTATTCTTATATTCTTTGGTGACGCCTTATCAGGAATTATCATCTGATTAATTTGACGCTCATCCAAACACAATATTAAGGACTTATCCTTATATGGGAATTACTACTACCGGGCTCGTGTGTTTTGACTGACTTATTTCAATTATCTTTTTACTAATCCTTTGTCGATTTCTTATTTTATATGCCCTCTTACTGTATAGGGTATTGGGTATAACTTCTTATTTAAACTCACCTTCTCTCTTATGGGTCATTTGTATTGCACTCCTATTATCTTGCCAAGTTTATCTTCCATTGCTTCATTCAGTAACTGATGGTTCATTTCTTTATTTATTTGTTTTAATTACTTATTCTCTTTACTCATTATTATCACCTTATTATTGTTATTAACCGTCTTTCTCTTCTTAATCGATTCAAAATAATTTCCCTGAAGTGTCCTGTAAGATGTTCTTACGTTTTTTAAATTTGGTGGGTTCTTTCCCTTTCTTTTAATTCATAAAAATAAAAATATTTATTTGTAATAACTTCAATATTATGTTGTTTGTCTTATTAATTAACCTAATCTTTGTTGTATTAGTTTGCTGTGGTCCATGCCCAAAAAAATCAGTCCCTTCTTTCCATATTTTCATCTTTAGTTCATCCATTGTCGAATACATAAGTTATCCTTTTTGCCCGGACTATTATTGTTTTCAGTATGAATTCTATCCGTGTCCACTTTATCACTACTACGTTGTATTCTGCGAAGTCTTCACTCATTTCAAGACCTCCTGTTGAATTTCCAATCAATTCTGTCCTAATGACATATGTTTTGATCACTCGGTACTGCAATTTTTCGAACACCAAATTTTCAATGGTATCTTCGCCTACTTTTAACACTTTATTCTCTAGTTCTTTAACCAACTATGTCACTGGTATATCAACTATTGATGGTATAGCTGATATTTTATTATCCCTTTCTTTTTCTGAGGTATTCATTTTAAATATAAATTTCCTTAAGTCTTTCCTATAATTTTTTAATTCTGTTCTTTCCCTGTAATTAGCAATTGGGAGATTACGTACATTAACCAGCCCACTCCTAATCATATCTAATTCTTCCTGTGTATTTTTTTGTTTCTTGGGACGTCTTTTACCTATTTTCTTCGTCTTCTTTTCCACATACTTATTATTCTCTTTGTTTCTGCTATGTTTCTTTTCAGATAACAATACACTTTCGTCTTCTTTATTTTCTGTTTCTTTATTACCTTTTATTTTCTGATTTACTGGTTCCCTGATTTGATCGTTTGGTATGACTTCTATCTTTGTTTCTATTGACTGGTTTTCATCATTCCTTATTTCTTTCATTGTTTCTATATTCAGTTTAACCTTTGCGGATTGCCTAACATTCTTTTCCTCATAACTTTGTAATATTAACTTGATTTCAGCCTTTTGCTGGTCTAATTTATCATTCACCCCATTTATTTGTTGTTGAATGGTCTCCTTTAATTCCTCATTATTTTGTTTTAATAAATTTTCATTATCTATTTTCATTTGTTTCTTTAATTCCTCATTATTTTGTTTTAATAAGGTTTCAATATCTAATTTCATTTGTTTATTATCCTCTTTCATTTGTTTCTTTAATGTTTCACTGTTACTATCCATTTTTTCATTTATTTGTTTCAATAATGTTTCACTGGTTTTGTTATTTGCTTCCATTATAATTCTCATCGTCTCCTGGAAATTTGCATCCATTGGTTGGTCCCCTTGGGCATCCTCTACTATTACTTCCATTTCAGTTTCTTCCTCTTCAGCACTATTACTCCTTAATTCATATCATTGCTCTGGTTTGTTAGCCATTTTACAATCTTTAACTTAATTTAATTACAAGGAAAACAATTTTTTATGCTAATTAAATTTAACATAATTGTGTTATTTGGTGCTGGTTTAAAGAAAATCTTTGCTTTCACGTATGGGCACCATTTATTTGTACTGTAATTAATTACAGGTATTGTAATTAAGATCTGCTCCATGTTGGATCAGCCATTTAATGTACTGTTTTTTTTTATGAGTCTTGTAATTATTTAATAGTATAATATAATAAATGTACCTACTGTTATTATGTTTTTTGTTTACCAGTACATGTAAAGAAAGGTTAATGATTATTAAGCTGTTTGATCGTATTTACGATTGTATCTAATATTTTATTTTCTTTAAACCAAACCAAATTCAGTTAATATGTAGTATTTTGAGAATTAACCATGTAAAAAATAAATACCAGACTGATGTAACTTGACCGACTCTGAATTCTTCCAGCTGCCACGGGTTCACTTCTGGTTGTTGTTTACCTTTTTTCAAAAGCAATATTAGGCTTGGCAATCTGTTCCTTCACACAAATTTCTTATTGATCTCACCGCTGAATGCCGCTCTCCAGGACGACTGCAACACAGATGTCTCCTCGGAACACTTAATTATCCTTTATGGCCACTTAAACTCTTCTTCAGTCCAGGATTTCCCTCTTCTATCGTCGTTCTATTAAGGATATTGTTATATTTCTCGTAATATTATTTATTTATTAAATATTATAATCAAAACTCTGGTATCACAAATTAAATTCCTTTACTGTATTTTCTTTTCCATGTTACATTAACTTGATGATGTACAAATGTTATTTTATGAATTTAGACTCTTCAAGCTACTCTTATAGAGATAATTTTAGACTCTTCATGCTGTTACCATTAGATATTAAATTAGACTCGTCATGTTACTCTTATTGAAAATAACATTAGAGTTATAACGTTACTCTTATTGAATATAATTTAAGACTCCTGACGTTACTCTTATTGAAAATAAAAATACACTAATAAAAATTTCCTTCATCACTATACAATACAATTTTTTAACAATTTACAAAATTGCCACTTTGATAATTCCCTAATTTCTTTACAACTGTTTATCATATACGTACCTATTAAAACATATATAATTTTTCTATTTCTTATTAAACATCTTTATTTTACCTCTAATATTCGTAATTCTATTTGTTATTTATTAAATTATAATTTTATTACTCTTTACTCTTCTTATAACATTCATTCCAATTTCATATATTCTTTTCATAACATATAACTGAATATTGTTTTATATCATATAGGAATCGACCTCTATGTTGACTGGGTGAGTCGATAGTCCCAATGTTTTTTGTTTAAATTTTAAAACATATGTTACATTCAATACAAAATCTGCATCCTTTCTCTTTTAAAATTTATTACCTCCCTATTATGTACTGTGTGCATTTTGTAACGTGTCAAAAATATGGGGTATTTCATTTATTTCATATTTTGGGGTGTTATAAAAAATATTGTGAAAGTTTTATTTTCTGACAAACGTTAATTCCATTGTAACAGACCACGTGGCAAGAGAACAGTTAGAACAAAGGCAAGACGCAGTTTCTGTTGTGTAACCAGGCAAGGAATTGCAGCACCCTAAATTTCTCAAAACTTTGCATAAATGTGACCACGCACTCACGCGCAGTACAAGTCCGTGCTCGGGGTGACGCTGTCGTCCAAAAACCAAGATGCTTGGAGAACAAATCTATTCACCGTCTCCTTAGCCGACCTGCAGGAAATGCAGCTAAGGACCGCCTACTTTCAGTGACGTCGGAGTGGCCGTGCCTAATATCATCGGCAAACACTAGGAAAAAACACACTATGTGTTATAGTCATAGCTCATAAGCCACAGCAAATCAACCTTGAACGACAACGAGATCTGATGGCCGTGGAACACTGTTTCCTCCCGCTCGCCAAGTAAGTTGTGCAGTTGTTAGTCCCCAGAGTAACTGGCCGGGTTCCTGTATAGAGGTAGCTCCTCTCAAAATTTTAACATGGGACAGTAAAAGTGATTTAATTGTTATTTCAATCAGTGGAAGTGAGAGTGAATAATTACTGAATAGTAACATGCCAATTTGATATATTTTTCTTCATTTTCGGGACAACTACCAACTCACCACGCGGCGACCACGTGGTCGCAGATATACGCGTTACCGGAGGGGAGATCATATCATGTATCACAGTAATCAATCAAAGTAAAAAGGGGGGTTTCTTATGTTTTTAAGAATGTGAGTAGTGCGTGAGCAGGCTGGGCTATCTTAAGTTGTAAGTATTAATATCTAAGTATAGAAAATAAGATGTAAGAGTTGCAACACCTTTGAAAATATGTAAAACAATCTATTTGGAGAACAACTTATAAAATCACCACTTTTGATCATTAAACCAAAAAATAATTTCTCTTCCAAGATGTATTGTGTAAGTTATTCACACAACCTTGAAAATTACGCTTGTATCCCAACGTACGTATGAAACCCTGGACCCGAGAGCACATCTGGACGGTAAGTGGAAGTTTTTTTTTATTATTTGTTATTTGTATGGTATTTTAAATTATGTTAGTTAATTCGTAGCTTAACAATTTTAACAGCAGTACAATACCTATCAGACCGCTCGTGAACTTCACCACTGCTCCTGGCTTCAAAACTGCAAAAGCACTAGTTCGTTTGATAAAAGATAATTTACAATTACGTAATAATCATAGTATTATGAACAACAACAATTTTGTTAATAAAATTAAATCTGTTGAACTACAACCTAACCACAAATTGGCGTCCTTCGACATAACTAATTTATACACGAACATCCCAGTCATAGATACATTACAGATTTTGAGAAACAATTTATCTGACAATAGTTGCATGAACACACAGACGATAAATGAGTTAATTAATTTACTCGAGGTTGTTTTGAAACAAAACTATTTCACTTTTAATGGCTCGTTTTACATTCAAGATGATGGCCTAGCTATGGGCTCACCCCTCTCCTGCCTACTGGCCAATATTTATTTGAATTATTATGAGAATACTCACTTGTTGAACAATAATATACGAGGAGTCACCCAAAAGTAAGGTCTCCAAAGGACTAGAGCCACAGGGAAATATTTTGGGCAGCAGTTGGCAGCACTGCTGTGTGTGGCCATCTCCCCTCTTTCAAACAAGCGGTCGCTGAGCTCGCTCAGTCGATTAGTCTTGGCTTGGCAGCTGTTAAGAATGGAGCTCCCAATCGCTGTTCCTGCCATGTGCGGACTTCGCGAAGTCATTAGTTTCTTAACGCAAAAGGTGTTCAGCCTATTGAAATCCATAGACAGTTGATTGCAGTGTATGGTGCGGGGTGTATGTATGTCAAAAACGTCCGCAAGTGGTGTAGAGAGTTTAAAGCTGGTCGTACAGAAATTCATGATGACGAAAGAAGCGGGAGACCGTCAGTGTCAGACGAGACAAATTTCTTGAGCGCTATGCAGACGAAAGAGACGACTTTTTGAATTCCATTGTCACAGGTGACGAACCGTGGGTTCACCACTTCACACCTGAATCCAAACGATAATCACTTGAGTGGCGGCGAAAATTCAAACAAACACAGTCTGCCGGCAAGATCATGGCGACTGTGTTTTGGGATCGGAAAGGTGTATTGTTGATCGATTTCATGCCTACTGGGACCACAATAAACGCAGACGCATATTGTGAGACACTCAAAAAACTCGAACGGGCAATTCAGAACTGGAGAAGCGAATGCTCACTAAGGGCGTGTCCATTCTTCATGACAATGCTCGCCCTCATGTCGCCCGCGCAACCGCCGATCTTCTGAACCAATTTGGATGGGACATAATTACCCACCCCCCTATAGTCCGGACTTGGCACCTTGTGACTATCATTTGTTTACACATTTGAAAGAACATTTGGGTGGAATGCAATTCAACGACGATGACGAGGTGAAAGACGAGGTCAAACGCTATCTCAATGACATTTCGGCGAGTTTCTATGACACTGGCATACTAAAACTGCCACAGCGGCTCGAAAAATGCATTGAACATAACGGCAATTATGTTGAAAATAGTGTGTTCTTATGCTTCACAACCATGTAAAAAGTTTTGATAATAAATTTTTTTTTTCTATTTTTAAAAAATATGGAGACCTTATTTTTGGGTTACCCCTCATATACGAAAATAAAATAATATTTTATGCACGGTATGTAGGCGATACGTTTTTAATTTTTGATGGTACTATAAGGCAAATCGAATTATTTAAAAACTGTTTAAATAAAATAAATAGAAAGATCCAGTTTACTCTTGAAACAGAGGTTGATAACAAGATAAACTTTCTAGATTTAACCATCACTCTACAGATGAATAAACTAAAGTTCAACATTTATAGGAAACCGACTACCACTGACACCACAATACACGCAGACTCTCATCATCCTTTTTCACATAAAATGACAGCGTACAATAGTTTCATTCATCGATTATTGACAATTCCTTTGGATGATAATGACTTTCGTGATGAGCTAAATGTCATAAAATATATCGCGGTTGCCAATGGTTACAATAGTCTAACCATTGACAAACTGATGAGAAAACATGAAAAAAGAATGCTTAAACCCCGAATAAACAGCAACACGCAAAAAATTTTTATATCTACTAATTACACCAGCTTTATGCCTAAGGTTTTGTCTTCTATATTGAATAATAATAGTTTCACTATTTCATTCAGGACTAATAATAAGTTACTGGATATTCTCAAACCAAAAAACACGCCTCCAGAAGAAAAAACTGGCATATATAAGTTAACATGCAATGATTGCGAGTGCTTCTACATTGGACAGACTGGGAGAGGTTTCCTTAAACGATTCGAGAACATTTACCTAAGAAAATAAGAAACATTGACAACATCAAATCAAATTATGCCCGACACCTGACTTCACACAATCATAATTACACAGATTTTAGTTCCAATTTAATACCGTTACATGTGTGTAAGAAGGGCCGCTTCATGAATGCCTTATTGCAGATATTATTGAAAAATTCTGTGGTGCTTCAGGATAGGCCAGTCTAACTCGTAAATCAATACTTGCTTCAAACTGTTGACAACTCTCTCTGGATGTTGTCATCTTGCTCTTAACTGACTGCAGTACACATCACGCAGATGTTAATCATGATACTGTAATTCTAGAGCTGTAATCAGTTCTGCATAAGAGCTCTGGCTGTCAGGTGACACTTTCTGTAGTAGCTCTATAGCAGGTCACTTGAAGCGAGAACAAGTGAAAAGTGATGTATGCTTGTGACTCCAAATTGTTGAAGATACGTTGTCTAGGGAGTGCTTCCGTGAAATGGTGGAGCCTTGATATGAATTGGCCCTACTGCAGGCAATGGAACTTTCGCTTATATCTTATTTTTCATCTTTTTTTGGACTTTACCATTGGTACGGTCTGTTCAGGAATTTGATTTGAAACACAGGGTTTTGTTAACTGTTCATCTTCTGTTTTTACCTGTTCTTTTATGTTTGTACATAATTCACTCCTCCAACACAGATAATCTTACCTCTTGCCCATTGAGATCACCGTGTAATTCACCCATCTCTCCACATAGTAGACCCAACTCTGCAGTAGTATGCTCTTGCAAATGTCTTTGTTCCTATATCAGTGATGTTGTGTGTTCTGTTTCTTGCTTACTTTTATCTGTTTGTCATTGTCTGTCAAGCAGGGATACTTTTTATGATTCCTCTGCTTCTCAACGTTTTTCATCCCGTTATTTCTCAGTTTTTTCTGCCTTATTGTGTCATAATTTCTCTGCTTCTTCTGCCTCATGTCATTATTGTACCTCAATTTGCAATAGCAGCACTTGGAAAGTTTGCATCATTTGACTAGTATCCATTGTTTTTCAGTTACCACTAACTAGACTCTTCTACAAAGTGTTTGCTGTCGTTAGTGCTGTATTTAGATCTATTCCACTTCTGACCCAAATGTTATGACAATCTCAGGGTCGTCTTGTCAATAGAAACAGATTAACTGACACCAGATGAAGTCGCTAATTATAATGTTAATTAGAAGCAAACAGCAGTTAGGAATATCTTCATGCCTGAAAGTGAGTAAGAGGCCGGGCAGAATATGTATGTGACATATGTATGTAAAGGTCAACAATTTAGTTTAGTTACAAACATCGACAGAGACAGATTAATTATTTAGTATAAACTGTATTAAAAGCTCAGGAGATTGTTAAAAGTAGTAGCATCATTAATAAATATACTACATTCCAATGATATATAGCCCGGCTACTTATTCTATACGAAACCTGTACATCGCATAGAATTGAGCACCACAATGTGTTTGGGCTTGATTAGTTGAAAAATTGGTAGTGAATTAAAAATTGTAAAAATTGAATTGCTGGTTGAATAAAGCTAGTAAATAGTGGTGTACACAGGTCTAGTTGGGTAAACCGGCTGTTGTGAGATTGGAATGGAAGGTTATTTTTTATTGCGGGTTTATGCACTAGTAAATTTGTAAACAATTCTTGGTACTGTTGACATAGTAATTGATTGTGATAAAAGTTTGTATTAATCACACACACACACACACACACACACACACACACACACACACACAAAATGATACTAATTAACAAACATAGTGGACTCACTAACTTCAGATATTGGCAATTCAATACGCAGTATTGTTTTAAAAATGTCCCAAAAAGAGATGTAAGAGGCCATGTAAGCGATGATAAAAAGCAACTAAATAAGCACGATAAACAACTACAAGAGAATGACTAAAAACAAATAGGAATTCATAAGAAGACAACTGGAGAGTTTTGGAAAAACATTAACAACTAAAAACAGAATTCTCATAGACACATTTGAAACATAAATGATCTTCATTGAAATAAAACTGGATGAAAATTATTTAGCACATGAACAAAAGTGTACGGAACATGAAAATAAACTGACAGAAATTGACCAGACTCTGCATGAACACGAACACAAATATACACAGTTACAAAAACGTATTGAAAATTTAGAATTGGGTGGTACAGAACAGGGTAATCAGATCACCTATGTATACCATAACATATCGGACATCATCACAGTAATAAAATAAGGTAGAATTAGGTGGGAAGGTCATGTGCATAGAATTACAGAGGAAAGGGCAGTGATAAAGTATTCATTTGAGGACCTGGAGAAGAAGAGCAGAAGGAAGATGGGTGGATGATGTAGATGAGACTTAAGATGACTGAGGGGTCAGAAGGTGGCGAAGAGTCGCACAGGATAGAGGAGTGGAGGCATGTTGTTCTGGAGGCCAGAACTTTTCATGAGTTGTAGTACCATGGAGTAAGTATACCATAAAATGGACAAATCGACTCAACATCTAAAGTTCTACGCGGATGAAAATGACAACCCAACAGAGTTCCTGAGGCAATATGAAAGGACGATAGACACTTGGAAATCAGTTGACTGAGCAGGACATAATAAACTTCATTACAAATTATTGTAAAGAGTCAGTGGCACCTCATGGTGGTAGAACACATGGGCGTGCTCATTTGCAAGTTGAAAACTGTAGCGCTTTGTGCATGACATCTCTGTCGAAGCAAACACACTGTTTGCGCCTACATCAACACAACCGCTACATAAAATGTTCCCGATTTGTACTAATAATTTCCTCTACTCACTCTTTAACTTCTATTAATATACTTCTATTATTACTGAAACATTAAGCCAACTTTATAGCTCAGTATTGACTTTGGGTAGCATGTAAGAAGGTGTACATTATATTTGTGAACCAACAATTTAGGCGTACTCATGATGGAAAAGGTGTTAAAATTATCATGACCATCTGTTTACATATTTTCAAGAGGATATATATTTTAAACCTAAGTTAACATTATTTATTTAAATTATTAACAGATTATTACCTGAAATGTACTGACATTGCTGTACTAATGGTGAACTTTTGAATCTTTTTGGACCGTTTTCTTTGATTCTTGATTACTTTACCCTCTTGAGTAACCAGATTTGTTTAGATGCCACACTCTGATGTATGTGCACACAAGTATCAGACAAGTCACTGCTTCATCAGGAATGTTAAGTCCTTGAAGCTTATCATTAGTGATTGGATTTTACTTTTGTATCACACCACTCTCCAGCACTTGTCAGTCTGCCCGTGAAACTTTATAAAACTTTCTTCAATTATTTTTGTACAGTGGAATTATTGTTCAATATGAACTGGAAGGCCTTCTTTCGATACGATTTGTATCCACAGAAATTTCTTATTGTTTTCACAAAGAGTGCTGCTTTTTGTACCTAGCTCGGAAAAATTTTCTTGCAGTTTAAACACCACATAACCAGCCAAATAATGAAGGCCTTCGCACTTCATGGCATCTGCACCATTACTCACATCGAAATCAAAATTTTAATTGCATATACATGTTCTTTTGATAACTTGAAAGCTAACTTAATGTTGTAATCATACAAATAAGAAGAAGAAAAAGAAGAATCCCCGATACTACCTTACTTATTTACCTTCAGAAGATTCAAAACCCATTAGACGAACTCGTTGAGCACATAGGTTAGGTTGCGGGCAATGTAAAAGAATTAACTCATATTCATTATAATTCACACAAATTTATTCATTGATATTACTAATATGAACCACAAATGATAATGAGATGTTTTGTAAAATATATCGTATGTTATAATGGACCCTATTTGAACGGTTACCTTACGTGGTGCGTACCAATTCCTTACGTGGGAACCTTCTACATGAGAGAATTTAAAAAAAACTTCACTGTTATTATTAATGTTACTGTAATTATCAAAAAAGCATGTTAAATAACTCAATACAAATATATTAAATTATATCAATACAAATCAGTACCTTTTCTTTACTCTCTCTCTCTCTCTCTCTCACCCCTTCTCTTTTATGACGCTCTAGTTCTCTTGCGTACACCCTCTGACACTCCGCATTATTATGTATTTATTATTTTTATTATATTATATTTTCTTAATTTCCCACTGTGGTTACATATCTGTTAATTGCCCAACAATTGTGGTTTAGTTCCACAAAATGCTTTTTTGCCCACACAACACGAGGTCGATACTATGCACTTAGCACATACATAGTATAGCCAATTCCGTGTACTTTTAGTGTGCACGTACTGTCCGACTGTTTGTGATACTTTTAGAACTTAACTGTTTGTAATTACATTTCACCCGAGGCACTGCTGACACTGTTTTTACTCCGCTACATTTTGTTAGCAAGGCATGCCCTTCTTGAGTCACTGCCACTGCCACTGTCGTCCGGACTGCTTGGTGTTAAGATTGTGACTGACTTACACTATGCTTGCTTGTCTCTCTCCCAATCCTGCACTATACTGGTTTTTCCACTCTTCTGTGAGAAAATTGGCCAGTGAGGCCGATACAGAGCTCTTCGGGTGTATGAATTTGACTTTCATGTGTGTACACTGGCCAATTATACACTTCCCAGGCCAGTACAAAAGATTCCATGCTTTCTGATGTTTCTCGCACATGAAAATCTGTTTTAGCATTATATTGTAAATCTGTTTTTGCAATGCTTAATGAAATGTACCATTACAAGGTCACACTTTTGTTTATTTAATAGGTCATCTAAACATGCAATACTTATGTGTTCATTACTGCATACAACAAATCCTTTGCTAACAAAGTAATTCCTGGCAAGCTGTAACATGTGCGGCACATCTGCTAAAACAAAAACATTTTGAGAAAAATGGTATGGCTTTGAAAAACAGTTTTTGTGGGAGAAATATTAAGTTTCTTCTACAGTGCTCTATTTTCACCTCCCAAATCTGATGTGATAGACACAACTTTAACACTTTAATGACCATGGTGGGTGTATTCTCATTTCTGCGAAGGGACCACAGTTGATGTATTATATGACCTTTCAGACATTGTACAGAAAAATTGTCTGTAGCCTACATGACTGTCAGCTGATTTTCTTTTATGGTGAAACCACTATAATCACTGGGAACACAAAAACGTATTTGGGCTCACATTTTCGATCTTTATAAAATTCTTGTTCTAGATGTTCGTTGATAACAGGTTGTTTTTTGATTCTGAGTATTATTTTCTTTGTCTCATTATAAATATCTTCAAGTATAGTGGTCATGTCTTTATATCTTTAAGTATAATGATGAAGTCATATCTTTTTAAAATTTTAAAAGTCATAAGTAAGGTAAAATCTTCACTTGAAGTTAAAGGCAATTTCCTTTTCTAAATGCCAGATATATCAGCCTTTGAGTACAGAAGATTAATTTGTCAGTTTGTTTTATAAAAATGAAACTAGGCAAACAACAAACTATAATGAAGAAAGACGTTTGACAATTTTGAACTATAATCTAATAACTGCAGTGACACATATTCCACTACTAAGAAAACTCTTTTTGTACAATGAAGTGAATGCCGCAAAATTGAAATAAGAAAAAAAACACTTAAATTATACGAAGATGCGGAAAGGAACATGAATATTAGAAAGAGTAAATGACTGTATTTCTTTTTTTGTACCATAATGTCGATAGGTTGTTGTCAACAGACTTGCATATTACTGATATTATGTAATGAATGGGGTGGCATCCTCCACTTATGATTTTCCAAAAGGCTAAACATGTGGCGAATGTCACAAACACACACACATACACAGAAAGCTATGAGTAATAAAATATTCCTGCAGTAGTTCCCACAACTGGCCAAAACCTCGGATAGGCTGGGAGCGGTTAGACGTCGACACAAAGCGGTTGTACATGCCCTGGGTAAATACTACCATGGTGAAATATGCAAATGTCTGTGTATATGTGTATGTAAGTGTGTGTGTGTGCATGCACATATACATGTACACACACCAGTATATTATATACACATTTGTTTATAAAAATCTACAATTCTTGCTATGAATACTAATGCAATACTGTTATAATACATAGAAAGGTTAATTTTTGCAAGCTGACAGCTACTTCACAGATAGAACATGGTTTTTAACACTATTGTCTAATACTTCAGTGTTCTAGTCATTTATTATTACAGTTGCATATTCTTTTGTTCCAGGGTTACTTATTTACACCAGTGAGTAATATCTGTACAGAAGTGGACCCTTCTCTGGATTGTGAGGTATACGGAAGAAAGTCAGTTCAGAATCAATTTGTCTTATCAGACTTACCTCCGCAGTTAAACTGTTGCACAGAACTTTCCAAAAACAAGAGTTATCAGTGTGGATTTTGTACAAACACATGTACTTGCGGAGACCATCTGTCACCACACAAGTTGATACATTCTGGCATTAAGAAGTACCAGTGTGATGTTTGTTCAAAATCATTTACTCAGTCAAGCCATTTGTCAGTACACAAGTTAATACATTCTGGCATTAAGAAGTACCAGTGCGATGTTTGTTCAAAATCATTTACTTCTTCAAGCTCTTTGTCAAGACACAAATTAATACATTCTGGCATTAAGAAGTACCAGTGCAATGTTTGTTCAAAATCTTTTACTCAGTCTAGTGATTTGTCAAAACACAAGTTAATACATTCTGGCATTAAGAGATATACCAGTGCGATGTTTGTTCAAAATCATTTACTGTGTCAGGCAGTTTGTCAAAACACAAATTAATACATTCTGGTATTAAGAAGTACCAGTGCGATGTTTGTTCAAAATCTTTTACTCAGTCTAGTGATTTGTCGAAACACAAGTTAATACACTCTGGCATTAAGAAGTACCAGTGCGATGTTTGTTCAAAATCATTTACTGTGTCAAGCAATTTGTCAGTACACAAGTTAGTACATTCTGGCATTAAGAAGTACCAGTGTGGTGTTTGTTCAAAATCATTTACTCAGTCAATCCATTTGTCAGAACACAAGTTAATACATTCTGGCATTAAGAAATACCAGTGTGATGTTTGTTCAAAATCATTTACCCAGTCAAGCCATTTGTCAGTACACAAGTTAATACATTCTGGCATTAAGAAGTACCAGTGCGATGTTTGTTCAAAATCATTTACTGTGTCAAGCCATTTGTCAGTACACAAGTTAATACATTCTGGCATTAAGAAGTACCAGTGCGATGTCTGTTCAAAATCATTTACTGTTTCAAGCCATTTGTCAAGACACAAATTAATACATTCTGGCATTAAGAAGTACCAGTGCGATGTTTGTTCAAAATCTTTTACTCAGTCTAGTGATTTGTCAAAACACAAGTTAATACATTCTGGCATTAAGAGATACCAGTGCGATGTTTGTTCAAAATCATTTACTGAGTCAGGCTTTTTGTCAAAACACAAATTAATACATTCTGGCATTAAGAAGTACCAGTGCGATGTTTGTTCAAAATCATTTACTTCTTCAAGCTCTTTGTCAAGACACAAATTAATACATTCTGGCATTAAGAAGTACCAGTGCAATGTTTGTTCAAAATCTTTTACTCAGTCTAGTGATTTGTCAAAACACAAGTTAATACACTCTGGCATTAAGAAGTACCAGTGCGATGTCTGTTCAAAACCATTTACTCATTCAGACAGTTTGTCAAGACACAAATTAGTACATTCTGGCATTAAGAAGTACCAGTGCGATGTCTGTTCAAAACCATTTACTCATTCAGGCAGTTTGTCAAGACACAAATTAATACATTCTGGCATTAAGAGATACCAGTGCGATGTTTGTTCAAAATGTTTTACTCAGTCAAGCCATTTGTCCCAACACAAGTTAATACATTCGGGCATTAAGAGATACTAGTGTGATATTTATACAGTATCTTTTACTGTGTCAGGCAGTTTGTCAAAACACAAGTTATTATATTATGGCAGTAAAACACATTCTGGTATTAAAAGTACTAGTGCGATTTTTGTACAAAAACATTTACATGTCTATGCTATTTGTCATGACAAAGTAATACATTCTGTAATTAAGAAGTAACAGTAAGATGTCTGTACAAAATTGTTAAGTGTGGGAGAATGTTGTGTCATGTATAACATATACTATTATAAAATAATAACTGATATTTGTATCTTTTTTTTTTTTGTATTTTGTCTGAGCATAAATTAATCCATTAACCTATTATGAACAATCACTGTGTGGTAGGTAAGAATAATTTCTATCACCCTAGATGTTTTAGTAAAGTAATGAAACCTAACAGTATAATATTTATGAACAAAAACCCGAAAAACAAGCATGATTAACAAATAAAGCAATACATACTGCAACAAGTGTGTGATATTTGGCACTGAAAAACAAGAGTTTGAAATTTGTAACACAATTTTATGCTGTGAATTAAAATCATTAAATTGTACATTGTAATGTAGTGTGAAATTATTGATACATGTTTATCCTGTAATTCAATTTATCACTGCGTGAATTACATTGACATTTGTATTTATAGTGAAAATAATTTGAAACAGTTTTCTTGCCATATGTAGATATACTTTTCACATATGACATAAGATTTTTGTCTGGATGCTACAACCTTCAAGATGACAGAGTCTTGTGGCCTTAACACATCTGAGTTATTGCTTGGCAAAATGGTGGGTGCAGATATGTCCCCAAGATTATGTGGCTTGACATTTTCTGATTTTTTGTCTGCGTTGTATTTAAACCGCATAGTTTATTTCTTCCAGCATATTTATAATTCAACATTAGATCGGTATATTACTGGTCTGTTTGTATCTCTACAATCTCCAAACTACTAATTTTGAATGCTTTACGTGTCATTGTTTGTGGACTACACGTTCGGTATAGTGTCGGCTTTGTAATTCTACATTATAAAATAGTGACGAGTTCTTGACTGAAGATAAACTATTATGATCTTTAATAACAACTCTGGATCTGAATTGGATGATGCAGAAAATGAAGACATGTCAATCCAATAGTACAGGTAAGCCTACATAATTTGAGGTTACTTCATCTTATAATTTATACTGAATATACGAGGTTGACACAAAAATAAGGAGACTGAAGCTGTAATTTTTTTAATATACCTGATATGTACAATTACTGGTGGTTGCCTTCAAAGTAGGACCCCATTGTGTCCACATACTTCTGCATATGTTCCTGTCACTGCTCAAAACATTTCTGCATATCGTTTTCTCCCAGGCTGCACAGGATCTCTGCCGTTTTCACCTTTAGCTCTTCCACCATTGAAAAATGGGTCTCTTAGTGCCGACTTGATTTTGGGGAATAGGAAAAATTGCACGGTGCTAAATCAGGGGAATATGGAGTATGTTCAAGGACTGATGTTTTTACTGGCCAAAAATTGTTTGACTGATAAAGCATTGTGGGCAGGCGCATTGTCCTGGTGCAAGATCCACCCGTTCTTCCACAATTCAGGGTGCTTCTTTCCAACACATTCACGCAATTTTTCCAAAACTTGTTTATAATATTGTTAGTTAACTATTTGACCACTGGGTACCCATTCTGCCATAACGATGCCCTGGATATCGAAGAAAACGATAAGCATTGGCTTGAACTTCGAATGACTCATGCGTGTTTTTTTGCTCTTGGGGAAGATGGTGTTTTCCAATGCATTGATTGCCGCTTTGTTTCTTAATCATACGTAAATATCCACGTCTCATCAGCTATAATAACACTCTTAAAAAACTAAGCTTTCCTTCAATCCATTCCAAAAGGTCACAACAAAGTTCTGTTCTCCTTTCCTTCTGTTCATCTGACAAAACTTTCGGCACCATTTTTGCACAAACTTTCTCATGTTCAACTCTTGTGTTAAAATACGTCTAACACTTTCTCTGTTCATATGCAACATTCAGCAACAGCAAGGACACTCAATCTTCAGTCTTTTCATATTGTGTCTCGAACTTTACGGAGTCCTTACCTTCTAAAAATCTCTTATGCCATTCAAAGACACGTGCACAGAACAAACATTTATTGTAATAAGCATCCAACAACATTTGGTAAGTCTCTGTTGCCGACTTTTTAAGTTTCATGAGAAACCTGATGTTAACGTTGTGATTAGTCAAATAAATACATTTATATCATAATATATTTATCTCCCACTTACCTTTCTTCAGCCTAGGGTTACGTCGCACGAACGTTGAATTACAAGTATGATTTCAAGGTTGTCTCAATAACTCACTCGACTCGCTTTTATGGAAAACAACTTAAATTTTATTTCATCATCTATTTTAAAAGGCCTGAATTGTTACTTTTTCTTTCAAAAATTACATATTACTGCTTCCTCAATCTATTAATAAACTAAACATTTATTTCAACATTGTAAACTCACTCTAATCTAACAACTAATCAAGACGACCCAGTTTGCCACACACTCACTTTCATTCAATTACCCTTCCCCATTACTTCATAGCGCTCATTGAATTAAAAATCGGGAACTTAACTTGAGTGTCACTCTCGTCGTCGCATGCTGCACTAGTTAGATATCCAAATAGTTCGTTAGTTCGATTCACTTTAACATTTTTCTCCTTCACTTCACTGGCTATATTCTGCTATATCGATTCATTATTTTAAATACTGGTTGACACTTTTTACAAAAAAAATATATTTGGAAGTGCGCGACTTTTAGCGCTCCCGGCCAGGAATACGGAGTTATTTCAACTGAGATAGAGCGTCACCAACTAATCTCCCACCACGTTGAGTTGCTGGATAGGAACTCCATGCCTGTTGGTGTTAAAAGTTCGTCAACATACTCAAAGTATGGGTTATTAATGTGTTTTCGACGTCGACGAAATTGCACTGCCTTTTATCACGTCACTCAAATGGGCGTGTTCTTACTGGTATTTCCGTCCGCTATCGAGCACATGAACAAATTTCATAAATAAGCCGTGTTGGTTTAGCTTGATCCAAGACTGTTGGCGTCGTCTGTGTGCCCCGCTGGTATCCGTGTGTTAGTGGGCACCACACAGCTCTTGATTTCCTGGAATTCAATTGCGTTGGCAAACACATCAAATTCCAACGCCCCGACTACGTTCAAAACTTCACATCACTGTTCCTTTGTTTGACTATAATCGTTTACGTAGGAGATTCGCTGCCATATGGATACATTGGTCAAAATATGAAATAAAATAAAACACCCCATTTGGTCCCAAATAATTAATAAATTGAATAAAAAATATACCCTTCAAAATAGCCCCGTTACAATACCCCCCCAATGAGAGGTCTTTTGTCGAAACAGAAGAACTCTCATTGCTATCCCTAAGAGGATCAGAGAGGATATGGTGCCAACTACCCCCTAGCTCGGCGAATATGGCTGCACCTGAACGAGATTACTGGACTTCTCTACTCGAGATCCCAACACCATAAAATCGGACGGATACTCAACATAGTACACCCAACCTTTTATCATTCTGCCCAAAAATCCAAACCCCTGGCCTTATATCATGCCAAATCCTCAACCGATATGTTCCCCCTTACATGCACACTGGGTCGCCTTTGGCAAGTACTGGGCGCGTACATATACTCATTCCTATATTCTAAACAAACTCCCTAAAATATTTTAAAATCATTTCTCCAAATCAAAATATAGCAAACAAATTAAATTCAAACCATTAAATTTGGTTAAAATTTCATTTAAGTTCAAAATTATCATTATTTTCATCAAGACAAAAAAACTTTTTATATGAATCTATCAACTCTATCAATTTTCTTCACTACTAATAACAATCATAAAAAAAAAAATCTTTAAAACATGAATTCACTTACCCTAACATTTGGTTATACATACATACTAAACAATGTAATTCAATAAATACACTAGTAATACACATAAACAATAATATACTGGAAACTCAAAACATCATCTACATGGCAGGCGTAAAAAATAATTAAAAATTTTTTTTTCCAAAAATATTTAAATTTACCAACGTACCTCTTTCATCATTTTCAGAAAAACAAAAGATTTAATTCAATCAAGAAACAAAATGGCATCAATCAGTTACTAGAAACGGGTCTTGTCTCAACATCAACCATTAGCTGATCTCTCTGGGTCAAGTCAATGACCTTGACATATATACATTACACAAAGCTACACTGTAAAATACATGAAACATCTTTAAAATTTCTTACCTTCAAACATAATACAACATAATAAAATAGAACATTCAAAACTAACCTGGTTATTATTATCTTACAATACACAATAAAATTTACATTTAAATTGACCACAATTACACATTTTGTAGCTTTATATTTTCAAATTCTAGTACAATCTGTCACTTGTTTCAATTATTTTTTCATTTTAACTATGACTTTCTTTCTTTAATATTTTCATTCTCAGTTAGTTTAGGTGACTCAATTATTCATAATAATTTGATTTACTAACTTGGCATTTACATATAATCTTAGAAATTCTTTAACTAGTATGACACCCATCTATCAAAACATCTACCACCCATTTCTCTACCCCCAACTTACTACTCTAACTCATTTTGCATCATTCTACCCTTATAACAAAATACTCTACCCCTTTGTATTCTGGACGTGTGTTCCCTTCCCAATGCTCATTCCCTTATCTGGTTCCTGGACCCTCCCTAGGTAACCCTGTCCGGCGCATAACGGTTCCCCTCCCGCCACAACGCTTTTCGTTGAGGACTCCTTATCACACCACCCCCTTACAAAATTACCCCTCATTCAACTAATTACTCTCCCATTACATCACTTTCATCTACAAAATATCTCCACTTATTTATTACCTCAATATATTACTCTCATTACTTTACCTATATTCCCCTTAGCTACTGTGTCAATATCAATACTCAAATTCTACATTATTTTTATTCACAAGAATATTATTCTCTCTAATACCACTTCAAACTTAACTTGGACTGATCTAAATGTCCTAACGAAATAATAATCACCCAAATTCTATCATTTACCACATATTACATTTTAACTCTTGAAAATTCAAAACTACTCAAATTCATCTCCATCACTTACTTAAAACATTACCAGTTTATTATTGACACGTTTAATTATTGAAACTCTGCAAATCATTTATAAGTAACATATTACATATATAACCCCAGCAATCAGCTGATGTTCGTGGTCAGGTGAATGACCTTTCTCAAAATTTATATAAAATACATATGTTCATAATCCTTACCTCTAACATAATACAATAAGACATAATAAACACAATATAATAAACATCTACTGCACCCATTTCTCAAATCAAAACAAAATTATTTAGTCATCTCAGTAGCAAGTCACCATCATTAAGTTACAAAATTTTAAGTCGTTACTCCCGTGAGTAACCTCCCTGCCACACACACTATTGTACCCCCCACTGAACTGTGGCGTTCAGCTGCTTCCACAAGGACGGCAATGGTGGAGGAATTTTAGCATCTCCTTGTCCTTGCTTCTGCGTTACATTTTTCAAAATGCTAGATATCATCATATCTAGAAGTTACATATTTATACAACCTTAATGCGGGTCTATCACCTGGTTAACTGTTCCCACGCGAACAGACTGATAGCCGCTGTTCCATAGTTCCGGGGATTTCCCCTAAGTCACCCCCCACTAATTTCAAATCTGTACCAATTTCAGGCACAACCATGGTCAGGTTTACAATTGCTGCCCACAGCTGGCTGTCGTCCAAAACCACGATTAGTGCTGGTAAGGCAGTAATCGCCCGAAAAGGCAGGGAAATCAACTTTCATTTCAGGGATGTTCTCTTCATTTGATAATACACTGCACGGCAACAAATCAACATACAATATGAAATTATATAACAAGTTGTGCAGTGTATATTACGCCAGTTGGGCCTCCGATGATGGTAACATACCTTGATGTTACCACCAACACTCATTGCTATCTGCAGTAGCACATGCCGCCACTGCAGTAGCATAACTAATAACTAAACTTAAGTCCTTCTGCATTTATTAACTACCTTCCACTAATTATTCTCTCTCCTAAATACACCAAACAACCCTTTGTACCTTCTGTAACATTTTAATAACCATATGATTCCACAACTAAATACATATTCTACATTTATTCAATTCCTGTTTATTCTCCAGTATAAACCATATAAAGTCATTTAAATTCATTATTCAAATCTCCTTATAAAACATTTTAAATTAATCAATTAATACATCTCCAGTTATTTAAATCAATCAGTTATTTAAGCACAATTGTGCCAACTCTAGTATAGAATCGGCGCATGTCCAGTATATATTGTCCGGTAAACGTTAAACGCAGTACTAATTTGAAGCGCTTTAATTGGTGCTGCACTCTTGTAGCGAAGATAAGGCACTAATTCGGAGCTTATCAAGTGCCTGAGAGGTGCTGGCCTCTGGTGCCAGGCGCTGTAGGTAAACGTGGTTGTCGGAAATAATTCTGATTAAGACTGTCTCACACCAAAGCTCGTGGCTGATGGCTGCATTTTTTTTTGTTCTCTGGTAAGATGAAGAATATTTCGTCAACCATCCTACCACCTATGACAGGCTAACATCTGAATCGACTGCGGTAAGTCTCGCCAATACTTTCATATCAATTTTATTTAATGTTTCACTAAAGAAAGACTTGTATAATAGGCCCCAGTAAGTGGATTTCTGATAAACTTTAAAAACCGCGTGGCATTGTGCAATAAGCAATTGAAGATAGAATTTTTAAAAACACAGGAAAACTATATTAAATTCATGTGTCCGAACTACGGCACTAAAAGTCAGGGAAATAGAAATACAAAAGTATTAGTTTGAATAATGCAAACATCGATGTAAGCAGATTCCTATTAAGTACCTATGGTTATTGCACAATGCGTAATGCGGTCTAAGTTGCATACAACTTTTACTAGTATTGATAGTAAAACTTTATTCATATCAGGAAGCTTACTGAGGCACCAATTGAAAGTCATATAATCGCCAAATGGTATTAATTTATATAATAAAGATGATGTAATCAGATTTAACCTTTCTTGACCACGTGGTACTAAAGATTCAGACTATGTATAAAGTTATTAAAATTGTAATAAGCCATAATTAACTATCAAAAATTCAAACATGGTAACCCGCATGGGTGAAGTTATTATTATAAAGATTTACTGTACTAAATATTTTCAAAATAGGGCCTGTTGGCCACATAACTTTGTCAAGTTTTATATTTAGGTAGCTCTAAAGCTATGTTAAGTTTATATATAGGTTTTGGGGGGTGTGCCTGCGGGCATTGTGTGGTGTACTCTGGCTAATATGATGTTGTGTAATTAGGGTCCTCCGAGCAAGTCGAGGAAAAAATCCCAACAACATGACCTGAACCTGTAACACCATTCGCTCTCACTTCATCTACCGGAGGAATAGCCAGGAAGCCACACCAACACCTGTAATGTAGGCCACGAGATTGCCACCTTACCCCCATGGACAAAAATCGGGTGATCTCAAACCATTATATTATTTATACGTAGAGATGCATTCACCCAGTGAACCAGTTCAGTCAATCAACCACAACACTTTCAAGTTTTTAAACATTTAATTGGATCCCCAATTAACGGGACAGTATAGTGTGTGAAATCAATTGTAAATTTTATTAATTTGTTGTAAAATTGTCAGCTCAGAGGCTGGCATGTATCTTATGCAGTTCTACATTCAAACGTATAATTCCCTCTAATTTCAGTATTTGTGTTTCATTACAGCTTTTAAGTCATTCATTCAATTTGTAATTTCAAAAGTACTTTTTAAAAGGGTTATAATATTCATGACATATTTCTATTTTCACAACTTAGCAATGTTTCTATATATATATTCTATTAATTAATTATGATAACTGGGGGGGTTCATTGTTTTCTAAATTTTTATTTCTCACAGTGTAAGAGCCCAGTGGGGCAGAATTTTATAACAGTTTTAGGCACTTAGCCAAATTTTGGAATTATTATGTCCTGGGGACTACTGAAGTGCATAAGCATAATCTGATACACATGTCATGTGTTATGAACCAATTAAGTTTTGTAATCCTAACATGGATGTTCATAAAGAATTAATAATATACCTCATGGGGGGGGGGTAAGAAAAGGGCGTGGCAAGAGATCTTTGTATAATTGTATTGTATTGTGGAACATGTGATGTTTTGTATATTTGTGTGTGTATTTTGGGGGGGTTATATGTATTGTACATTTAGGTATATTTTTGGTGGGGAGTTTAGATATAGGGTTTTTAGAAAAGAAAGATGAAACATAGGATTATATATCCTTTTAATTTTAATAACAAGTATTTATTCTATCTCAATTAAATTTTGCTGAATATTCCTTCTAAGAAAGTAATTTATTTTAATTAACTTGAATAACAAGGATGTGGAATTGTCACTATTTAATTTTTAATTAATTTGTTTGAGAATTGTTATTATAATTAATATTATCAAGAAGTCTATAAAAATTATTTCCATTAAGTTCAATGGATCATTTTAAAGTGAACATAGAAAATAAATTTTCTATTATTAATATTTTACAGGAAACTTTATTTAAAGAATAGTAATGATTTTAAAATTTAATTCATTTTAAAGAGAGATAGCAAATCTATTTTATATGTGTTAATCAATATTTTCAGGTGACCTTGTTGAAAGTGTATAAATTATCTTAATTAACCATTTAAGGGAATAATAGATTCTGACTGTTGTGTTTATTGATTTTGTTATTAATTTTGTTTACCAAGCGAGATAGAATAATAAAAGGGATTTTATTAATTGGTTAATTTATGAGTTTTCATTGCAAGTCCCGTCTCACTGGATCCAGCGCATTTTTGGTTTCTCTAGGCTTTGGTCTAGTTCTAATTAACATGTGGCCCCTCTTTTCAAAAAAAAAAAAAAAAAAAAAAAAAAAAAAAAAAAAAAAAAAAAAAAAAAAAAAAAAAGTTAGAGGGGTTATATTTGGTAGCAGAGCGTGGTTGAGATTAGGGTCAACCCGTGGGTCCTGTGGGTGTGACGGGGCTTGCAAACTCATGAAACATGTTGGGAGTTCTAATGGAACTTAGAAAAATTTTGAAAGGCCCTATATCTAAAGGTGAATATTTTTGTTAGGTTTAAGGTTTTGTGTTATATATGTATATGTACTTGCCCGCCTTGAATAGTTGATAGTGCCACGTGGTGAGAAATTTTAGAAGGGGACATTCCTTTGGAAACGCGACTTATCGCAGATCTGTGCCTGGGTGGAGATGGTTGGAGTATTACCTTGCCCATATTTGGGGAGGTGTTTTAATTATGCGGTATGGCCCGATCGGCAGTCGGTCTCCTCCAATATACGGTAGCCAAAGAAATATTGAGAAATTTTTGAAAATTTTCGTTGGTCGGTGTTTTTGTCGTGTTGTGTGTTAGTGTGTGTGTGTGTCGCGTTCCATTTGTGTAGAGTTGTTGAGTGAGAGCAGTTCAGGTAAGTGGGCTGGGTCCTCGCAATGGTAGGTGGACCCGCTGTCTACTCGAAGGAAGGGTTTAGTACTCGAGTTTTTCTGATTCCTGTGTTTTTTGATTGTCATTATTTTGTAGGGTATTATGTTTTTGTGGGAGTTAGGTTTTGTTGATTGTGTATTGTGAATTGTTCAATTCTGGCGGCGGTATGCTTTCAGAAATTGCCCCACCCCCTTTCAGGAGTTCTCCAGAAACTTTCGGTGGTAGATGGATTTGATGAGGATGGGTTGCTGGTCTTCTTGGATCTTGTCCTGCAGTTGGCAGATTATCCGGGTGTATCTGATGGGGAGGTCTTGTCCCTTATATACCCGTATTGCCAGGGTTCGTTGGCACGGTTGGTCACCAACACTCTGCGTCGGGGCGGCACTGTCGACGCTTTTCATGGGGAAGTGTTGGATTACTTCATACCAAATCGACTACGTTCCCAGCTTAGGTTAGATTCATTCTATTGTTTACAGGCCAACGGAGAGGCATTGGGGGACTTTGTGCAGGACGTACGGAAAGCTGCCCGGGTACTAAGATTAGGGTTGTCCGAGACGGAAGTGATACAAGTAATTCTAGACGGACTGAATCCCCAAGAGAGATCGCGTTTGATATTCGCGGACCGTCCACGTTGTTTCGCGGATCTATGCCGGTTATGTGTGGTTTCAAATACTGTCCGAGCAGGGGACGAGTACCGGGGAAGAGCTGCTATGGATGTCCAATACTCCAGTGGTCCGTCAGGAAGAGCTAAGAAGGACAAACATGGCGGTTGGAGAAGAGAACAAGAGACTGTCAGAAAAAATGAATATTCCGGAGGTAATGGAGGCTACAAGGGGGTGGCAAGTGAGAGGACTGTAGCAACGGTTACAGACGAGAAAAGATATAAGTACGAAACTAACAGGGAAAGAAGAAGTTATATTAGCAAACCAACATCGGCAAGTAGGGAGCCTGTAGCTAAGCGTTATTCCTATGAGGAAAAAGAAGAAAGCGAAGTAACTTCTGTGGATCAATACAAGACGACAAGAACACGTCTGTTGATATTGAATTACAGGACTCAGAGAGGACGTCATGGTTGAATCCAGAGGTCGCAGAATTTGTTCCGGTATCTCCATTTCAGTTCATGACGGATCCAGATCCGGTAACATCATCATCGCTTACGCCGGGAGATGAGAAGTCACTTGATGGTGGAGCTTTACCATCGTCAGTAGAATTTAATTCAGACATTGCACATGGACCTGGACAGCTGGATTCCAGGTTGGGAAAGGTTGAGGAAGTTGTAGTTGCTGAGAGTGGTGAAGAAGAGGAATCGAAGGAAGAGGCAGAAGAGTGGTCTGCACATGCTACGCAGGGGAGTATAAGTGTAAGTGTTAGGGAGGCTGCAAGTGTTTCTGAGGTTGCGGATGGACAAGGGGATGTCCAGGCTGCAAGTGTGGTAGAAGCAAATGAGGTAGAAGTTGAGGAGAAATTGGGTGGCAGCATTGTGGAGTGTGAGTGAGGATGATGTAGTGTGTGAAGATGTGCAGACACTTTCTGTAAGTAGTGTTGAGGATTCCGCGGAATGGAAAGAAGTTTCGGGCGGACCAGGTGAGCAACTAGAGGATGAAGATGTGCAGTGTCGTGATGGTGATTTGGATTATGTAGAGGAGGAAAAGGAAGAGGTGGAAGAAAGAGAAACAGGGGAAATTGTAGAAGAGAAGAAGGTAGAAGCAGAGGAGTTAGAGGTTGTGGATAATCCAAATCGGGGTAAAAGTAGTAAGGTAAGTTACCTTGAGTCTAATTTAGAAGAAACAAATCAGTACAGCTTAACACAAGATAGTTTCTCAGAGAGTGACGTCCAAAAGGAACGAGTTCCTAAAGTTTGTCATAAAAAGGTGAGACAAAGCGGTTAACGGGTAGCGGGTAGATGTTCCCCACAGTCCCAGTGGTGTTCGTCTACTTCAGGGTTGCGCCCCTGCCTCAGCGAGCCTTGGTTTTCTCCACCCATCCTTATTTTCGGAGGGAACCATGTCCTTACCCTTAGTCCTAGCTAGTGACCTTTCAATGTTCCGTGCCCTTTTCATCTTCCCAATTTTCCTACCCCTTCCCTTAGAAAACAAAATAAAATAAAAAACAAAAAAAAATTAGAAAGGAAAAAGAAACAAAAAAAAAATTAGAAAAGGAAAAAAGAAAAAATATCAGAGGGCAGTTAGAAAAGAAGTTAGTTGGAAGAGTTGTGAATAGGTTGGTGTAGGGATGTTAGTGTTGGATTGTTTGTCGTTTGATGATGGAGTGTGATAGGGTGGTGTTGTTTTCATTTTTCTTTGTTGTAGTTTATTGCTGATTATTGTAGGGTCCTGGCCATGCCGCAGTCCCAGGTTATTTCTCTGGTAGGTTATTTTGAATTAAATGTGGGTTAGACGATGCCGTACTGAAGTAAACCCCCCCCTTGCTAGTTATGCAGTCATTTGAAGAGTAAGTGAAGGGATTGATGTTCGCGTGCCCTCTATGCGGTTTTCTCTGTCCGGCTAATAGGGGCCGTCCGCCCTAGTGTAGGGATGTTTTTTTTAAGCCAGTTACATATGTCAAGGATTTGTGATGCCTTGTTTTGCAGCATATGGCTGGTCAGTCCAGATGTGGACAGTAGTGTTATGGGCACTCACATATCAAGGTAATAGATACCTTGTTTTGGTCTTCAGACGCGTATGTGAGTGGCAGCAGTAGGAGTAGGTGGTGGTCACCAGAGAGAGTGACGTGTTGGTGCGGTCCTGTGGGGTTGGCCTGGCGGAGAGGGTCGCGTGGGGATGGTCACCGTGGCATTGAGATTTTCCAGTCCTGTGAGAAAGGGGGGGTAGAAGTTGTCCTGAGTAGGTATCAAGTTTGGGGTCTCAGTTTGTGAGTTGGGAGGCCTTGGGAGGTCAGAACGTCTTTGATGAGACGTCTTTCGTCTTTTCTCCTTCTATCTCTTGTGCTGGATGCTGACTCTGATCAAGTCAGCATGCAGTACCCACACACACTACGCTTCTTCTTCTTTCCTCTTACTTCGTTTTCGCCCTGAGCCTCTGTTCTCCCGAGAGCGGTTAAATTTCTGAGATTTCCCAAGTCAGCCAAGAAAGTAGTACTAGGACCAGCCAAGAGGCTGTGAGTTAGCCTTGGGGCAACTATGTTGCCCTTTTGGGGTGAGGGTGTGCCGACTCTAGTATAGAATCGGCGCATGTCCAGTATATATTGTCCGGTAAACGTTAAACGCAGTACTAATTTGAAGCGCTTTAATTGGTGCTGCACTCTTGTAGCGAAGATAAGGCACTAATTCGGAGCTTATCAAGTGCCTGAGAGGTGCTGGCCTCTGGTGCCAGGCGCTGTAGGTAAACGTGGTTGCCGGAAATAATTCTGATTAAGACTGTCTCACACCAAAGCTTGTGGCTGATGGCTGCATTTTTTTTTTTTTTTGTTCTCCGGTAAGATGAAGAATATTTCGTCAACCATCCTACCACCTATGACAGGCTAACATCTGAATCGACTGCGGTAAGTCTCGCCAATACTTTCATATCAATTTTATTTAATGTTTCACTAAAGAAAGACTTGTATAATAGGCCCCAGTAAGTGGATTTCTGATAAACTTTAAAAACCGCGTGGCATTGTGCAATAAGCAATTGAAGGTAGAATTTTTAAAAACACAGGAAAACTATATTAAATTCACGTGTCTGAACTACAGCACTAAAAGTCAGGGAAATAGAAATACAAAAGTATTAGTTTGAATAATGCAAACATCGATGTAAGCAGATTCCTATTAAGTACCTATGGTTATTGCACAATGCGTAATGCGGTCTAAGTTGCATACAACTTTTACTAGTATTGATAGTAAAACTTTATTCATATCAGGAAGCTTACTGAGGCACCAATTGAAAGTCATATAATCGCCAAATGGTATTAATTTATATAATAAAGATGATGTAATCAGATTTAACCTTTCTTGACCACGTGGTACTAAAGATTCAGACTATGTATAAAGTTATTAAAATTGTAATAAGCCATAATTAACTATCAAAAATTCAAACATGGTAACCCGCATGGGTGAAGTTATTATTATAAAGATTTACTGTACTAAATATTTTCAAAATAGGGCCTGTTGGCCACATAACTTTGTCAAGTTTTATATTTAGGTAGCTCTAAAGCTATGTTAAGTTTATATATAGGTTTTGGGGGGTGTGCCTGCGGGCATTGTGTGGTGTACTCTGGCTAATATGATGTTGTGTAATTAGGGTCCTCCGAGCAAGTCGAGGAAAAAAGCCCAACAACATGACCTGAACCTGTAACACCATTCGCTCTCACTTCATCTACCGGAGGAATAGCCAGGAAGCCACACCAACACCTGTAATGTAGGCCACGAGATTGCCACCTTACCCCCATGGACAAAAATCGGGTGATCTCAAACCATTATATTATTTATACGTAGAGATGCATTCACCCAGTGAACCAGTTCAGTCAATCAACCACAACACTTTCAAGTTTTTAAACATTTAATTGGATCCCCAATTAACGGGACAGTATAGTGTGTGAAATCAATTGTAAATTTTATTAATTTGTTGTAAAATTGTCAGCTCAGAGGCTGGCATGTATCTTATGCAGTTCTACATTCAAACGTATAATTCTCTCTAATTTCAGTATTTGTGTTTCATTACAGCTTTTAAGTCATTCATTCAATTTGTAATTTCTTGCGTTCAATTTAGTGTTCATTTTATATATATATTTTCTAAATTTTAAATTCAGTTTGGTTCATTGGTATAGAAATTTCTGGGGTAGTTAGGTGGATTTTCACAAGTTTAATCCTGAATGGGTGCATGTCCATACAGTGTTGAACGTGTTGTTAAGACATGTTGAAATATGCACCGACTGGCAAACGAACATGTCGGTCTCTGGGCCAAAAGTACTTTTTAAAAGGGTTATAATATTCATGACATATTTCTATTTTCACAACTTAGCAATGTTACTATATATATATTCTATTAATTAATTATGATAACTGGGTGGGTTCATTGTTTTCTAAATTTTTATTTCTCACAGTATAAGAGCCCAGTGGGGCAGAATTTTATAACAGTTTTAGGCACTTAGCCAAATTTTGGAATTATTATGTCCTGGGGACTACTGAAGTGCATAAGCATAATCTGATACACATGTCATGTGTTATGAACCAATTAAGTTTTGTAATCCTAACATGGATGTTCATAAAGAATTAATAATATACCTCATGGGGGGGTAAGAAAAGGGCATGGCAAGAGATCTTTGTATAATTGTATTGTATTGTGGAACATGTGATGTTTTGTATATTTGTGTGTGTATTTTGGGGGGTTATATGTATTGTACATTTAGGTGTATTTTTGGTGGGGAGTTTAGATATAGGGTTTTTAGAAAAGAAAGATGAAACATAGGATTATATATCCTTTTAATTTTAATAACAAGTATTTATTCTATCTCAATTAAATTTTGCTGAATATTCCTTCTAAGAAAGTAATTTATTTTAATTAACTTGAATAACAAGGATGTGGAATTGTCACTATTTAATTTTTAATTAATTTGTTTGAGAATTGTTATTATAATTAATATTATCAAGAAGTCTATAAAAATTATTTCCATTAAGTTCAATGGATCATTTTAAAGTGAACATAGAAAATAAATTTTCTATTATTAATATTTTACAGGAAACTTTATTTAAAGAATAGTAATGATTTTAAAATTTAGTTCATTTTAAAGAGAGATAGCAAATCTATTTTATATGTGTTAATCAATATTTTCAGGTGACCTTGTTGAAAGTGTATAAATTATTTTAATTAACCATTTAAGGGAATAATAGATTCTGACTGTTGTGTTTATTGATTTTGTTATTAATTTTGTTTACCAAGCGAGATAGAATAATAAAAGGGATTTTATTAATTGGTTAATTTATGAGTTTTCATTGCAAGTCCCGTCTCACTGGATCCAGCGCATTTTTGGTTTCTCTAGGCTTTGGTCTAGTTCTAATTAACGTGTGGCCCCTCTTTAAAAAAAAAAAAAAAAAATTTTTTTTTAAATTTTCAAAAAAAAATCTTTTTTTTACTGCCTAAGTTAAAGAGGGGTTATATTTGGTAGCAGAGCGTGGTTGAGATTAGGGTCAACCCGTGGTCCTGTGGGTGTGACGGGGCTTGCAAACTCATGAAACATTTTGGGAGTTCTAATGGAACTTAGAAAAATTTTGAAAGGCCCTATATCTAAAGGTGAATATTTTTGTTAGGTTTAAGGTTTTGTGTTATATATGTATATGTACTTGCCCGCCTTGAATAGTTGATAGTGCCACGTGGTGAGAAATTTTAGAAGGGGACATTCCTTTGGAAACGCGACTTATCGCAGATCTGTGCCTGGGTGGAGATGGTTGGAGTATTACCTTGCCCATATTTGGGGAGGTGTTGTAATTATGCGGTATGGCCCGATCGGCAGTCGGTCTCCTCCAATATACGGTAGCCAAAGAAATATTGAGAAATTTTTGAAAATTTTCGTTGGTCGGTGTTTTTGTCGTGTTGTGTGTTAGTGTGTGTGTGTGTGTGTGTCGCATTCCATTTGTGTAGAGTCGTTGAGTGAGAGCAGTTCAGGTAAGTGGGCTGGGTCCTCGCAATGGTAGGTGGACCCACTGTCTACTCGAAGGAAGGGTTTAGTACTCGAGTTTTTCTGATTCCTGTGTTTTTTGATTGTCATTATTTTGTAGGGTGTTATGTTTTTGTGGGAGTTAGGTTTTGTTGAGTGTGTATTGTGAATTGTTCAATTCTGGCGGCGGTATGCTTTCAGAAATTGCCCCACCCCCTTTCAGGAGTTCTCCAGAAACTTTCGGTGGTAGATGGATTTGATGAGGATGGGTTGCTGGTCTTCTTGGATCTTGTCCTGCAGTTGGCAGATTATCCGGGTGTATCCGATGGGGAGGTCTTATTACATTTTTGTTCACTGGTTGCGTCCAAAAGATGTTGCACTGATGGATGTTGGTGATAAATTTAAATTTTTTGGAGAATTGAATTGTATAATAAATGATAAATAATTAAAGGTTGCTGATTAAAATGTTTAATAGAAAGTCAAAGTTGAAGTGATAATGCAAGATAGTTAAAATGTTTAAACAATAGAAAGATAGTTAAAATGTTTAAACAATAGAAATGGAAATTAAAAGTTATAATGTTGGTATTTTTATGCAAATTCCATGTTGAGAGTTTATGCATTGAGTTGAGATGTTTTTTCAATGTAATAATGTTAATGTTCATTTGGAGTGTTTATTATGTTGTATCTTGTTAGACTAAGGATATATAATGTTCATTTTGATTCAAAATAAGAAACCAGTACTTTACAAAAGACAAACCAGTACGGGCTAAGAGGAAACAAATCAGTTGGGGATATAGTATTGTGAAAGGCCAGTTATTGATGTTTTTATGAATTTTTTCAGAGTCTGGTGATACAGCGGCCGCAATCACCGGACTAGGGGGGTAAGTTACCCATGATTTTAATAAGGAATTACGGGGGGTCGTGGCGCCATATCCTTGCTGGTCCTCTTCGGTTTTAGGCAATGAGAGTTTTTCTGGTTCAGCAGAAAACCTCTCATTGGGGGGGGGGTATTGTTACGGGGCAAACTAAGGGGTTTTGTAATTTCATAATTTTCTTGTAACAATCTTTATGTAATTAGAATATAAGAGGAAATTATTTTAAATTGGAAAAAAAATGGTCAATAGAGACAGTTAACTAATTTTATTTTATTATCAGAAACAATATTAAATTATTAGTGGAATTTGAAAAAAAAAATCATTAATAAATCTGAAGCGTTTGAATATACGATATAACTGACTGCTTATTCTATGCGACACTTGTACATCGCATATGTGTGTGTGTGATACACTTTTTTCTGTTGTGTCTCTAAGTTTTTTTTGTCTTATATAATACTTATATCTTATATTTACACATAATTAGTGTATTTTGAATACATCGTATAATCACATGATTTCTTTGAATATTAGTGAAGGGTGTTCCATATGAATGTGGTAGTAATAAAATATACATAGCAATTTCTTGTATTTTTCAAGATTCCAGTGAGATAACACTTGCGTTTGTGGACTCATAATATTTTATAGATCATTTTGTGAAATGAAGGCATTGGAATGTCACTTGAATAGGTTTAGGCATACTGTAAAACAAAATATTGGTATGTAGAGCTATACATGACTTCCATATTCTTAGATTTATATTTAAAATAATTTTCAAAATGAAATATTTCCATAGAAACTATGTCTTTCTACTTCTTTCTTTAGCCTTAACCACAGTACTGTGGTCACTAACGAATACTACCTCATGTTAGGGCACTCGATTTTCACTGATGATGGCAGTCGATGGTACTGCCAAAACCATTTGAGGAAAACCATTGGACCATGGCCAAACAGCTGGTTAAGGAATTTTAACAACAAACCACTTCTTTGTTGCTGATAACGTAGCACACGCATATATAATTATCCCCTCCCCCTTCAACTGTCATTTTCATTTATTGAAATTTCCCCCTCCCCTTCAACTGCCCTTTTTATTTATAGATATTTTATCTACCTTTCTAAGTGGATTATTATGACCTTCTTTTCAGGATAATTTATTTATCAAATTTAAGTACTTTACTCTTGTAAAACATAAAATGTTCCAGGTAAACTATCCCTTCCCGTTAACCGATCTTCACCAATATCAATGGGCCTTGAATCCCCTACAACTCTGGCACATATGCAAAAAATTATTTGATTCTGTTTGAATTTACAGCAGTTATTGTTCGCCATAGAAAAAATCTACACACAGACGCTTTTCAGAAAATGACTTTTCTTCATGTTTTGAGGGTAGTACAATCAGAATCAGACCTTATCTCGAACGCGATTTTTTTTCACCATCACCATACTTCCATTTCACAATACTGAAAATCACCATTAGTTCCAGCATACATTGTCGGTTGAGTATAATTCTCTTCTGGACAGTTGATGACTAGCAGAATCGTCTCCGGTGAACATAGCAAAGGTGCAGCTTGTAAGCCCGGGTCACTACTCACACTTGACAGACGGCATGTGAGAGCCATATCACAATCCCAACTTATAACGGGCAAGCTAACTGACTATTCAGTAGAAGGGGGAACCCAAGTCTGTTTAAGTGAGCCCCTGAGTACAGGTTAGGTCGAGGTCAGGTGACAAATGAGTACATTTAGAATTCTTGCATACTATTTAATGACATGTCAGAAAACAAGAGAAATTTAGCTGAATTACCATTAATAAATGCTTTAAAACCAGTACATTACATAGCATAACATAGGAAGTCATGTTTACATGGCTTACATAACATAACATACATAGCATAACATAACAAGAACTCATGTTTACATGGTTTACATAACATAACATACATAGCATAACATAACAAGAAGTCATGTTTACATGACTTACATAACATAATTTTTTTTACATATACAGTGGAACCTTGGATTGCGAGCATAATTCGTTCCGGGAACGTGCTTGTAATCCAAAGCGCTCGTATATCAAAGCAAATTTTCCCATAAGAAACAATTGAAACGCGGATGATTCGTTCCACAACACAAAAATATTTATTCGCATAACATTTCTAATACAAAATACAGTATAACGTAAAACAAATTAAACTGCACTTTACCTTACAATAGAGTCATTGTTGGTGTGAGGGAGACGAGAGAGATGACATGAGAAGGGTTATTGTGTAGCACGAATTTCACTAACGGAATCACTGCTATCTGTTGGCTCACTAGAATTGTTTTCTTTTCGTGCAACTTTAACAAGGAACCAGTCCAATGACTGTTGCTTTTGCCTCTTTTTGAGGATTTCATGAAAATGTGACATTGCATTGTCATTGAACAGATTCATCGCTCGCATTGCTACAGCCTTATTCGGGTGGTTTTTCTATAAAATTTTGCACTGTTTCCCACATTTTGCACTTCTCCCGAATCTCATTTGAAGTGAGAGATTCCTCTGACTTTTCCTCCTCCTCTTCACCGGACGAGATCTCCTCCATAACCTCCTCCTGTTGTTCGCGATGCAGGTCCATCAGTTCGTTGATGGTCAGTTCCTGGCTATGTTCTTCCACCAGCTCTTGAATGTCGGCGTCATTCATATCCAGCCCCATGGTCTTCCCTAAGGACACAATTTCATCGACAATCGGCGGCTCATTTTCGCCAGCAATCCCCTCAAAGTCACGTCCAAGAACGCAGTCAGGCCACAGTTTTCCCCAAGCAGAAGTGAGAGTTCTCTTGATGACCCCATCCCATGCTTTATCGATGATCTTGAGGCAGTTCACGATGTGGAAATGATTTCTCCAAAACTCTCGGAGGGTAAGGTCTGTTCCTTCGGTCACTTCGAAGCATCACTGAAATAGTGCTTAGTGCTTTGGTGTATAGCTTCTTGAAGTTCAAAATGACTTGTTGATCCATAGGCTGGAGTAGTGGAGTAGTGTTGGGAGGAAGGAACTTAACCTTAATGAACTTGAATTCCTCCAGTAAGTCATCCTCAAGGCCTGGAGGATGAGCAGGAGCATTGTCCATAACCAGCAAGACTTTGAGCGGCAGATTATTATCTAAAACGTATTTCTTCACTACAGGACCAAAGACCTCGTTCATCCATTCAACAAAGAACATACGAGTGACCCAAGCCGTAGTGTTGGACCTCCACATAACATTTAACTGGCTCTTCTGCACCTTGCATTTCTTGAAGGCTCATGGATTCTCGGAATGATATACAAGCAGGGGCTTTACTTTTAAATCCCCGCTGGCATTAGCACACAATAACAGGGTTAAACGGTCTTTCATGGGCTTGTGACTGGACATTGCATTCTCTTCTGCTGTAATGTCCTCTTCGGCATCTTTTTCCAAAAAAGTCCTGTTTCATCGCAGTTAAAAACTTGCTGCGGCAGGTAACACTCGGTAACAATGAGCTTCTGGAACTCAGCAGTGAATGCCTCAGCTGCCTTAGCATCCGAACTTGCAGCCTCCCCGTGCCTCGCAACACTATGGATGCCACTTCTCCTCTTAAAGTTATCAAACCATCCCCTGCTGGCCTTGAAGCTTTCTTCGATTTCTGTTGACGTACGTGTACTACTTGGCAGTTTACTTACGAGGTTGGTGTACAACGTCTTTGCCTTCTCGCAGATTAAATTCTCAGTCACAGTATCACCTGTTAGTTGCTTATCATTTATCCAAACGAGAAGCAACTTTTCTACATCTTCCAGAACACATGGCCGTTGCTTTGATACTCTTGTGACTCCTTTTGCTGCATCTAGCCCTTTTATTTCTTCTTTCTTCTTTAATATTGTGCAAATCGTTGACGTAGACTTGTTACAAAATCTCGCGATATCAGCCACTCGCATACCTCGTTCGTGCTTTTCGATCATTTCCTTTTTAACTTCCATCGTAATCATCTCCTTCTTCTGACCGAATTCCTTTTCAGCCTTCTTTTCCTTCACTGGGCCCATTGTTGCAGTACAGTTATAACACTAATTATAACACTAATAACACTAATGAAAGAAACAAAACATGTATACGCTCATACGGTGTTGACTATGCGAGCGAGGCACACCAACTGAAGTCTAGCGCGGGAGAATATTACATACAATCGCCCAGGAAAGAGAGGCAGAGGGGAGGGGAAAATGTAGGCTCAGGGGAGGGGAAAACGTAGGCTCAGGGGAGGGGAAAACGTAGGCACACGTGACGCTCATATTGCGGAACCTCGCTCGCTTATCAAGTTACAATTTATTTAAAATTTTTGCTTGTCTTGCAAAACACTCGTAGACCACGTTACTCGCATTCCGAGGTTTCACTGTACAATGAAATTCAATCAGATCATTCATCTAACATTAACATGTTACAACAGACAGAGGATTGCACATAGAAAACAGACAGAAGTGTCTAATCATAATAATGGAAATCATATGTAAAACCTCTTTTATAAATCAAAACATAATAATTTATATTGATTTGTAAATCAGTAGTAGAAAAATGTTATATTACAAAGAATGAACACAAGAATAATAATAAAAGCCCAAACTGTATGCTTTGCTTACTGTAAACAACTCTTGTTTGCAAAACACATTACAGATTACTAAAAGTTATTTTATAATTTACATACAAAAGAGTAAGAATAGAAAGTCCAACTGTATGACCACATTTTCTTTGTTCTTGGACCCAAGGTCAGGCACTCGTATAATGGATCATTGAATAATACAGTGCACTTATTTACTTTTGCACTAATATCCTCTCTTGTGTTAACTAATTTTGAACACAGTTTGATTTTATTAAAATTGGTTGTAATGGTACATTTCATAAGTGCTTAGCAAAAACAGATTTTTGTGTGTGAGAAACGTTAGACAACGTGGAATCATTTGTACGTGACTTTGACCTTGGAAGTGCGTTGGTAGGTGTACGTGCCTAAAAGTCAGTTTCACATGCCCGAAGAGTGTGGTATCAACTCGCACCTGCCAATTTTCTCACAGGAGAGCAGAAAAAATCAGTATAGCACAGGAGTGGGGGTAGGACGCTTGTGCATAGCATCAGACAGATTGAATTAAACATCAGAGAGAGCAGACCGTGTCTCATTCATGAAGTTAGGACTGTTGGGCAAAAATGTATATAAAAGTATTACAAACAGTCACAATCTTATCATCAAACAGTACGGACGGCAGCGGCAATGGCAGTGACTCAAGAAGGCCGTGCCTTGGTAAAAAATGTAGTGGAGTGAAAATATTCTAAGCAGTGCCTTGGGTGAAATGTAATAAAAACAGGTAATTACAAACAATTAAGTTTACAGTCGAGCAGTGCACATGTTAAAAGTACAACTCGGCTGTACAAAGTATGTGCTAAGTGTTACATACTGGCCACGTGGTGCGCGTGAGAGAACAGGAATTTGATAAACAGATAAGTAGACCACTGAACTAGTATCTAGTGTGGGGGAGTTGTGGATATGAAAAAGAAAAATGTGGAAATAAACACTATTCAGGACTCAGAGAGAGAGAGAGAGAGAGAGAGAGAGAGAGAGTGTGTGTGTGTGTGTGTGTGTGTGTGTGTGTGTGTGTGTGTGTGTGTGTGTGTGTGTGTGTGTGTGTGTGTGTGTGTGTGTGTGTGTGTGTGTGTGTGTGTGTGTGTGAGTAAAAAGGGCTGGGAGAAGTAAGAAAAAACAGTTAAGAGTATTGATTTACTTGGCTATTTAGTTAAAGCTTTTAATTTACAATAATAAGCAGTAATTATGATAATCGTAGCTACAACTTGCAAAAAAGAATGAATAAAAAATTAAATATATTAATAAAATCGTAAGAGAAAGGAAAAAGTTTAGTGTGAAGGTAATTGGATTATAGTTATATGAGTGCATATCAAATTTGTGTTTTCACTTCAAAATATGTTTTTAATTTCAAATAAAAATGTTTGTTAACATGACTATGTGGTAAATTAATTCAACGTCATCTCATCCTAACCTGCACTCAACGAGTTCGTCTAATGGACTTGAGAATTTTCTGGTAAGGGAAAGTTTGATATTTTAAATTGTTTTCATGTGGACAGTGATGCAATTTCCACATTTCGGCCTGTAAAAAATGTGGTGGCAACACAAGGATCTTCTGAAGCTATATAAAGTAGTATTGGAGCCTTCCTTCATCTCATTATTATTTGTATAATTTCATGGTTAATCATTCCTGACAAGGCAAACTTTGCTATAAACATCTTATATATGGATCAGGGCGACACCATACCATTTTAGGGCTCTCTCAATGTTTCAACTTCCAGATTAAGGTGATTTCCACTTCTTGATTTCACTGACCAAAAGAAAAGAATTACAAACTTTAGCGACTTTTCTAGTTTAAAGTCCGAAATGTTAAGTCGATTTGGCTTTCCTGTGTTCAGATATGCGGTCGCTACCAGATCTTTTGAAACCATCTAATTTTATGTTTAAATAATTAATTACTTTAGCGTGAAGTGGATTATTCCCTTGTTATTATTAAAAAATCAAAAACGCTTTCACCTGTTTTGGAACTATCAACTTTCAACGAGGCCAACCACCTTGTTATTTAGATGAATGACACAGCAGATTGAGCTCTGCTAATCTTATCCATCTCAATACGAAATAAAACTTTTTTTTGGTTTAAGAACGCTTTCTAAGACCACATTTGTTGTTTATTTTTTAATCAACCCGTTTCACAACATTTTCCACTAAGTTTTTAATACTGAAGCCCGCACTTGCAATTTTGACTGCTTATTCGGCCACGACATCTTTTGAGAGAGAGCAAAACAAGCGCTGACACTTTACCCAACCAACTGCTCATCACAGCTTCATCAATTGTTTTAACTTAACCCTACTGTCAATAACCGAACTTTTCAACGTCGGTCAATAACCGGGGTACCGCGGTACCCACCGCAGGTATAAGCTAATTTACTGCTCCACCTATGTTTCTATTGTTATTTATACAATAGTAGCGTCGCCATAAGGCAGTTTGAGGGCCTTCTCATGGAATCTGGTGTTTCCAAGTGTCTTTTGTGATGATTCAGGTATAAATAAGTGGGATTTTTACAATCCATACGAAATAGCATTGTAGTAAAATTTCTCATCGCAGCTGCGTCAATGGAAAGTGAGATTTCGCTGAGTGTAGACGTTCAAATAGTTCTGTGAATATAATAGTTGAGTGCGGCATGACACGCCGGCACGGAATGCCGTCTGGCACCAGAAGCTGGTCATGCGCTGGCATGTCATCAACTAATGAAGCTTCTACAAGTCAGTGTTAGTTTAGTCACCCTGGACAGATGTTGTATTCAGTTGCTGCAGTCAATGTGTTAAAACAGTGCTTTTTTTTACAGAAAACCAAAAAACAATGGAGGAATTTTGGGAACGAGAATTTGCAAGGTATTGTTATATGGAGTTTGCTTCAAATAAAAATACTTGTATTCCGTATAAATATAAAACAATAATGAATTTTGCTATGCTTCTTTCGTAGGTTGACTGAAGAAGAGAAAGCAGCGTATTTGCAGCACTTTTTTGAGCAAGATTCTGCTGAGGAAGATGCAGCATCAGACAGTGAGGATGAAGAATGGTTTCCTTTGCCGAACGATCGCTCAGAACGAGACAGTGAAATCTCTGACAATGAAGAGGTCGTGGAAAAACGTGACAGCGAAGTACAGCTGGATGATGATGTCGAAGAATCGGAGGAAATTGAAGAACCTAGTGTTGTATCTTCAGATTCTGCGAATTTCGTATCCAAAGATCAAACAAAATGGAGTCGAACACCAACTTCTATCCAGCGTCAAACTTCAGCTCGTAACATTGTTCATCAGAGATGTGGTCCACATAGAAGCACCGAAACACTGTCAGTCTCGGCTACATTTAAGTGGTTTTTTACGAATGAAATGGTCGATATTATCATGCGCCATACAAACAAAAAAAGCAACCTCGGTATATGAAAAATACAACCAGAAAAATCCTAAAAAAAAACAGCTCGTGTGGAAAGATGTAACGCCGAGAGAATTCTGCGCATTTCTGGGGATTCTTATTATGTCTGGCACAAATAATTCCAACACCGATCACACTACTGACATGTGGAAAGCAACTGCACATCCTTTATACCGAGAGACAATGGGAATCAACAGATTTTGGAACATCCTCAGATTTATCCGATTTGATGATGCTAATACCCGAGATGTACGCATAAAAGAGGATAAAGCTGCACCAATACGAGACTTGTGGACTATGTTGAATTCTAATTTATCTAAATTATACAAACCTACGGAGTGCTTGACCATCGACGAACAACTTTTTCCATATCGTGGAAGAACAAGATTTACTCAGCATATTCCATCAAAGCCAGCAAAATACGGTATGAAGGTTTGGTGGATTTGTGACTCTGAAAACTCGTATCCACTACTTGGACAACTATATATGGGAAAAAGTGCAGCCGGTCGTGAGACAAATCAAGGTGAAAGGATTGTAAAAGAGTTAGTGACATCTTATCGAGGATCTGGCAGAAATATTACGATGGACAACTTCTTCATGTCATTGCCTCTAGCGGAACATCTGCTATCATGGAATCTGACAATCGTGGGCACTCTGAGAAAAAATAAAAAATATATTCCTGACGTAATGAAAGCAGAGAAAAATCGAGAAGAATATTCAACTATATTTGGATTTCGAGATCAAGTAACAATATGCTCATATGTACCAAAAGAAAATAAAGTAGTAATACTATTATCAACAATGCATTCGGACATGACAATCTCTGATGGAAGAAAGAAGAAACCAGAAATAGTGGAATATTACAATAAAACAAAATCAGGTGTCAACACAATGGATCAGATGTTGGGAAGATATACAACACAACGACAAACGAAGCGATGGCCCTTGGCATTTTTTTATAATATATTGGATATTAGTGCTCTTGCTGCGTGTATTATATATTTCGAAAATAACAAAATGATAAAGTATAAAACTAATCAAAGAAGAAGATATTTACGACAGTTGAGTGAAAAGTTATGTATGCCGCTTATTGAAGATCGATCCACAAATAATCAGGTTACAAGACATTTTGCAACACGCCTTGCAATCGAGAGTTTCATTGGGAAGCCTATTGCAGAATTATCGAGAAATGTTCCTGTACCATCTACATCTCAGCAGGCTTTGGACCATGCTGGACGAAAAATAGTTGTCGGTTCATGCCATATATGCTATAAAGGACAATTCAAAAAAAGGAGAAAAACTAGAAAATCATGTGTCGAATGTACGAAGCCTGTATGTGATGAGTATGCAAAAACGTTTACAAAATGTATCGAGTGTTATAATGAAACAAAATAATAATAAATAAATAATTTTTTTAATAACTATATAAATTTTCTTATTTCACAAAACCCTTCCCAATAAATTATATTATTGATTGTATTATTATATTTCAATTTTAGCGCGAATACTATATCGATATGCATGGGGTACCCAGGTACCTGGTTATTGAACAAGCGCATAGTCAACTTTAAATTCAATTTTAATATATGTCTATTCAAAAAAATGTTAATATAAAAATGTCAGTCTACTAAATAAATGTTGTAGAACGAGGATCTTTTGGGATTTTTTATTTTTTTCAAAAATATTGATAATATTCCGACAATAAAATTTGTATTTAGAATTAATATTAGGCAATTACCTGTATTAACTTCTGTCTTGTGACTTCTTTAGTTTTTTCTTAAAGCAACGCGTTTCGAGAATAAATTCTCATCATCAGGTTTAAAAATACTATAAAAACATTAAATTCACCCAAAAGGGGTCGTCAACTATTTAAAATACAAAAACACCACACATAATTAAACACCAACACAGTCAAGGCACAGTCCAATGCGCATCGTCTCTTTGCCAACGACCAACTGTTGCACTTTGTCTTATACGACCATTATCATTGCCCGCTGACCCATCGATATCGATGGCCGTGTTGTACAGTAGATTCGATCGGAACGAAACTTTGTCATTAAGTAGCTGGTCCGTTTGTAACTTAGAAGCCCTGTATATCTCATATTCCTCCACAGCGTTCATGTATGTTGTTGTTGTTGAAGACAAAGATTTCCGAAATTTGATGAATACTTGTGCCCCTACTAATCGAATTCCTTCTAGAAAGTATTTTGCTAACACACTGTTACCAGCTTATTATGAAACAAAGGTAAATGAAATGAAAGAATCTATTAAAAAAGATGCACCAAGTGTTTGCTTAACAACTGACACATGGTGTTCTTCAACAAATGAAACTTTTAATCCAATTACTGCACATTACATTAATCAGGATTTTGAAATGAAACATATACTATTAGACTGTTCAGTTATCAAAATAAATAAAACATCTCAAAATTTAGCAGATGAAATTTTGCGTATTATAAATGAATGGGACTTGTCTGGAAAAATTTCAATTGTTATTACTGATAATGCCATAAATATTACTAGTGCTATACAAAGCATACTTAAGTGGAAGCATTTTGGATGTTATGCTCACACATTAAATTTAATTGTTCAAGACAGCCTGTTATTTGTAAATGACATAATCAAAAAAGTAAAAACAATTGTAACATTTTTTAAGAGAAGTAATATTGCACATTTAAAAATCACAAAACATCAAGAACAGATAGGTGTTCAGCAACCTAAAAAACTTCTGCAAGATGTTGTAACACGCTGGAATTCTGTTTGCTATATGCTTAAACGATTTGTTGAACTGGAAGATGCTGTAAAACACTCTCTGGCATTACTAACAACAGACATAGAAACATTAACAGCTGAAGAATGGGGAATTTGTAAAGAACTGTGTGCTATTCTGCGACCTTGTGAGGAGGCAACAAAAGAAATGAGTGGAGAGAAATATATCACCACCAGCCAGATAATACCTATAACCCAAGGATTAAAATTATCAATACAAAAGGTAAGTGTGAAATTAACTAAACCACTTGTCAGAGAAATTGCACTTAAACTTCTAGAAGGAATTTCTGTAAGGTTTGCTAATTTGGAAAAAAGCAAAACAATTTCACTTTGCATGCTTGACCCCAGGTACAAACACTACTTTTTTGAAGACAATACTTCTCTAGAAAATACAAAAAAATATGCAGCTGAACTAGTATCTTCACAAATTACAAAAAATTCAAGAACCAATACAAGCATTGAAACCAAAGTAAATCTACAACCTAACATAACAGAGGAGGAAACAGTTTCAATTTGGGACCATTATAAAAACCAGATAAGCAAAGTTAAACAAATAGGGACATCTTAATATCAATGGCTATACAAGAAGTAGATAAATATCTTCAAGACACACCAATAGAGAGAAGCGAAAATCCCTTACTGTGGTGGAAAGATCACCAACGTGTATACCCTAATCTTGCACATTTGGTCAGAACTAGATGTAACATGGTTGCAATATCCGTTCCCTGTGAAAGGATATTTTCCAGGGCAGGAATAATTTTATCTGAACGAAGAACACGATTAACTTCGAGGAAAGTGCAACAGCTGATATTTTTAAATACAAATTTGAAATAGTGTCTGAATAACTGAAATTCTAGTATTTTAAAAACCATTCAGTAGTTTAATTTTACCTATAATGTGTTATTTGAGTGAAGCAAATTGTAATGTGAATAGGTGTGACAAAGATTAGTTCATGACTTGTATATTCTGTGTACACTGGTGAATGGATCTGAAGATTTCGAGGTATGTAATGTATTTAATTTACTTTTGTTGTTGCTTACTATTTATAAGTTTTTATTTATTTTATTACAGTTGTTTTTATTATTTTTATTTGTAAATTTTGTTTATTCACTCTTGTGGCTTACTGTTATGTTTTTATTATATGTTTCTGATGTTTTTTCACATTATTTGTTGTGGTATTACGTGTACTCTAAATTATTTCATTTCCTTGAGTTTCGCAACTGATTTGTCTAACCAATGGTAGTTTGTTCACTCCTAGTAAAAACTTAAATTGGTATTCCCAAAGGGAGATAGGCCTATAAATTCTCTTGTTTCTTATTTTCTTTTAAACAGTAATAGTTTAATAAAGTCACAGTGTAAAGTAACACTCTTAATACTTTTAGTTTCAATTTATTTCTTATAACAAATTATATAGTATAGGTTATATAATATCTTCAAATAAATACACTGCAAGAATAGGGAAAGGTGATATTAATATATATATTTTTTAAAGGTGAAAACCGGTTAAGGCTGTAAGGTAAAACTTTTTGCTTTTACTTATAAAAAACCTAGTGTTCCGAGTCGTTAAAGTAATAGTGACATTTATTTATATTAATAGGTTTATCTAGGTGAAAATAAACCTACTTGCAGTGTATTTATTTGAAGATATTATATAGGAGACCTGCAGGAAACTCAAAACGAGTTACTTACAAATGATAATATAGGTTATGTATATATAGTATATAATAACAGGTATTTGTACCTGTTATTTTTTTGGAACGGTATTTACATACCTAGTATTTTAAAATAACAGTTTAGCCCACCTCTAGTAGCCAGGCAAACTTCGAAAAAGCATCCACACATACAAGCAGGTAAGCATTACCAGACTTGCTACGGGGGAAAGGCCCCACGTAGTCGATGAATAGCTTCTCCATCGGTCTGCTCGCCACGTCAGATGACAGCTCTTAACCCTGGTCGCAATGTCCCTATCCATGCCCTTCCAGATGAAGTGTCACCTAATGCTGGAAATGGTCTTAGAAATTCCCTTGTGGCCTCCTACTGGGGAATTATGATAATAGCTGAAGACCATGGGCACTAACTTGCTAGGCAGCACGATCTTAGGGGCACGTCCCTTTCTCTCCCTACAACACAGGATGCCCTTGGACAGGAAGTAAGGGACCTGTACGTTATCCTCCTTTATGTTCTGGATGATAGGACCCAGCTCTTCGTCATTCAACTGATGGGGTAACACATCAGTGAAGGCTAACGGAAAGTCTAGCAGAACGGAACAGAGTTGCTCAGATTGGACTTCACTGGGCTGGGAAAACATGCGTGACAAAGCATCTGCAACCACATTTTGAGTTCCCCTAAAGTGTTGCACCTTGAACTTGAAGGATGAGATCTTGACCACCCATCTACCAATTTTACCCAGTTGCTGGGGATGAGCAAGAAGCCAAGAGAGAGCCTGGTTGTCAGTCTTGAGCAGGAACTCAGCATGTTCCAGGAAACGCCTGAACTTATCTAGAGCGTACACGGCGGCTAAACACTCTAGCTCATACACTGAAGACTTTTGTTCTTGCTGGGTCAACGTTCGGGAAATAAAGGCCACAGGCTGCCTAGCACCATCAACTACTTGGGACAGAACCGCCCCGAGCACCACCGAACTTGCGTCCGTCTGCAGGATAAACGGTTGCGAAAAGTCTGGCATCTGTAGCACCGGTGGGGAGATGATAGCTTCCTTCAAGGTCTCAAAGGCCTTCTGCTGTCTCTCACCCCACACAAATTTGGTCCCTTTCTTTCTCAATTCATTCAATGGTGCAGCTATCTCTGCTGCGTTTGGAATAAACCTCCTGTAAAAATTTACCATGCCGACAAACCTAGCGATGCCTTTGGCATCCTTAGGAGGTGGAAAGTCTCGGATGCCATGTGTCCTTTCAGGGTCCACTGTGACACCCCGGTGCGAGACCAGATACCCCAAAAATGAAATACTCTCCTGTGCGAACCGCACTTTCTCAGGATTAACCGTGAGGCCCGCACTCCTCAACCTGCACATCACCTCCCTTAGATGACATAGATGTTCTTCATACGTCTTGCTGTACACTAGCAAGTCATCTAAGTAGTTGAAAATGAATTTGAATTTAACATCCTGAAATACCCGGTCGAGTAGACGCGTGAGGGTTTGGGCGCCCACTGCCAGACCCATAGGAACTCTAGTATACTGATATAAATTCCACGGCACACAGAACGCCGTTTAAGGTCTGCTTTCCTTGGATAAAGGGATCTGGTGATATGCAGCATTGAGGTCAATCTCGGTGAAGTACTTGGCCTCACTAAATCAGTCAAAAGCCGAGTGGAGATCCGGAAGGGGAACCGAATCCACTTCAATGTTTGCATTTAGTTTTCTGTAATCTATCACCATGCGGTGCTTACCCCCAGGCTTGGGTACCAGAAACGCTGGACTTGCATAACTAGAATTGGAAGGTTCAATGACCCCTTGCTCTAACAGCTCGTGAACCTTCTCCCTTAGAACGGCCATTTTTGGAGGGGCGAATTTATAAGGGTGTGACCTCACTATTTTGGAGTCAGTAAGATGAATTTTGTACTCCAACAAATGTGTGAGTCCCAGGGTGGGAGTTAGCACCGAGGGAAATTCCTCACACAGTTGGTCTAAGGCTTTCTGCTGGGAGGGAGTGAGATGGTCTCATGCAGAATCGGGACAAGCCACCTCTTGGATACCTCCCTTAGCTCCCTGGTATCCAAGAAACGGAATAACAACTCCCCGATTAAACTTGAAATAACATTGGTGCCCATGGATGTCCAACACGAGACCGCTTTTAGCGATGAAGTCTGCACCAATGATACAATCAACTCCCAGAGCCGGAGAAACCAGAAAAGGCCACACCCAGGAAAAACCATCGATCTTGAACTTAAAGGAAATCACCCGGGAGATGGGTAGGATTTCCCGTGATGCAGTCCAGCATACTACTGACGACTGATCCGACCTCTTTATTAAGCCCTGCTTCTCAAGGTCCGCACACACTCGAGATGAGATATAGATCGGGGTGAACCGGAGTCAACCAATGCTCTGAGCTGACCCCTTTTTACCTCGAGCGACAGGAAGGGGCATATAGAAGCCTGTTGCGGGATAGTAGCAAGGACCTTGATGTTAGAAGAGTCGGGACCTATCCTTGGCCTGGAGGTAGTAGGACACAGAAAAGACTTAGTGCGAGGGGAAGACATCCTCCGACCTGTCTTCCCTTGGCTATTTAGTTTTTTGAAGACCGGACCCTCGGGGGAAGCGTCGGACGCACACCACCCTCCGGACAATTGCGGGCAACATGCCCCTGTCTCCTACACCGGAAACAAACTACGCCCCGATCGCCGGCGAATCCTTCCGGTCGGGGTTGGGACTGAACCGCACGTCGCTCCTCCCTTCGAAACTCGGACTGACTCGTCCTTGCGGGTCCTCGCGACTCGTCATTAACCTGGATCGCCCGGGATAACACACACAGCTTGTCCAGATCTCCAAAACTGCGCGGCCGCTCAGCAAACAGTAAGCGCGACCTCTCCTGGGGTGTAACCCCTTCAAAAATCATTTGTACGACCTCCTCCTCAGGCAGTCCCAACCCTAAGATTCTTACAGACTCACGGATGCTGAGCACAAACTCAGCGAAACTCTCCCCGTTCGCTTGTTCCCGATAACGATGTCGATATCGCAATTGTTCCCGCAATCTACCAGGCACGCATGCGTCCAACATGTAGCGGGTCAATTTTTGGGTGTTTTTATTTTTAACAGTTTGGAGCATTTATATTTTTTATTTATTTCATTTTTGGGCGGGCTTGTCTAAAAAAGTTGTGAAAATTATTGTGCAACCAAATTCATTCCATTATAACAGAACGCATGGCAACGTTATTTCCATTGTGAAAGAAACAGTTTGAAACAAAGCAGTAAGACGCAATTTCAGTGGTGTAATGCGGCTAAGGAATTTGCACATCCACAAAATTCGCAGAACTCTGTACATGTGTGGCAGTGCACACACGCCACCACTCACGCAGGCGCTCCAAGTGACGCTCTTGACTAAAAACTCAAGATGGCTAGAGCGGAGAATATTCATCGTTTTCTCCAAGACCTTCCGGAAAGGCTGTTTAAGTCCCGCCCACTTTGAGGACGTACGCCAATGCCTAGGTGAGATCATAACCATGTTAACCCAAAAAACTACATACATCGAATGGGACGAAGTTTCAGCGAGGCAGTGCTTTCCGTCAAAAGTAAGAGACAATCTAAGCGCTACCTGTTACATTACCGTTCCCAGTTGACTAACCGCAACCACCGGCACCGGGGCGGCCTAAGTAGGCTCGTCAGAAAAATTCTTAATCTATCAGTAAAACAAAGTGGTAATACAGCAAATTTTTATGTGACCGCGGTCAAATGACTATTCAATAATCTGGAGTAGTGAACTCAGTATTTTACGGAAAGATAGCAATCAACTTTCTCTTAAAACTATGAGTGTGCGTACTCACCACGTGGCAACGGTTTACGTAAGGGCTGGGGTTGGCTTCATATAAAATGTTAAGGGCTTTATAAATAATGAATGAGTGTGAGAGCGGCAAAGCTGGGCTGTTTTTTGTTTGTGTTTTCTAATTGTGTTCTGTATTTGTGTATAGATCAAATTGCGTAAGTATCAAACATAAGGTAAGCCATAGTTGTAGATGATCATGAGTAAAATGCAATAAGCAGTATAATATTTGTTTCTAAATGTAAATTTAACTGACATAATCAAAAGTAAAATTATCAATTCTCTTCTTAAAGATGTGTAGAGTTAATTATTTCGAGAACCCATGAAACACATGTTTGTATCTAGCGTTCGTACGAAAGGATCCTGGCCCGAAACAAAGCAAAACCTTCCAGGTATGTGGAAGTCAGTATATCATATTATATTAAAAAATATTTAAGCTAGTTATTTAACGTCTCAATGGCTTCCGTTAACAGGGACAGTTTTTATTAATTAAAATAGTAAAGACCGTACCTACAGTAAAGATACAAACATGTTTTTGGGGTTAGCGGAATAAAGCAAAAGTGCGTTATTAACGCAAAATTGGTTATATAATACATTATATTGATTACATTATATTTGCACAAGTACCAAGTATAAAATAAGAAATGGCAGATAACAATGAATTATCTGACAGTCAGACAGAGAGTCAAGTAAATGCTGACTCCGGTATTCAAATAGAATTAACGCCAATAAATGAGTATAATGCAGAAGAATCTGTTCTTCATACACCGGGAGCAATATCAACTCCTGTGACAAGTAAAGAGAAAGGGTTGTCAGTGGACGATCTATTTAATTTCATGAGAACCATGTCTAGTGACATGAGAACCATGTCTAGTGACATGAGAACTATGTCTAGTGATATTAACGTAAAATTCGATGCAATTGACAAAAAATTTGAGAGTCGTTTTAACTCTAGTGACGAAAAATTCGATAAAATAGACCGTCGTTTTGACGTTCAGGATAGCAATTTTAATGTAAAATTCGAACAACAGAATACTCAATTGCAGCAGAACATTAAGGTACAATTTGATAATTTGAGTCGTGTATTAGATAAACATATTGATGAACGTTGTGAAAGTATGAAATCACAATTGTCTGAGTCCATAAATGAGCAATTAGAGTGCCGTGTTTCTGATATTACCAATAATATAACCAATAAAGTAGAGAAACAGATCACGGAACAATATAGCATGATAAATACAATTGTAGAGAAACAAATTAGTGAGTGTAACACCAATACTGAATGTAAGGTTAGTTATGCTATGAACGAGATTGAAAATAATAACCTTAAAATAAGAGAAATGGATAACCACTGTAAGATTGAATTCAAGACAATACATAATACAATAAGTAACCTTGAATCTGATAGTAACCTTAAATTAATGAACGTTGAGCAAAATATCATGGATGTAAAAAATGAATTGAGTATGGCCATCAGCCAACAAGTTAACACTGTTACCGAGCGAGTAATTATGACTCGTGACGTAATCAGTGAAGTTGAATTAGAGACATTCAGTTGTGATAACAAAAGAGTACACCCTATGCAGTTTATAAATAGAGTGAGAGAGTTTAATAAGTTCAGTACTAATAACTGGGAAGTTCAATTGTTAAAAATTTTAAAATGCTTCAAAGGTAGTTCGGAGATATGGGCCGAGGTACACAAAACGGAATGGGGGTGTTTTGAAAGTTTTGAATCTGCGTTTAGAAATAAATATTGGTCTGAAGAAGACCAAGAAGTGTTACGAAGTAGAATCATGGGAACAGGGAATTTTGGGGGGCCCAATAACAATATAACAGGGTATGTGATGAGAATATTTAATGAGGCGAAATACTTAGAACCGCCATTGCCATTTAGATCCTTTGTGAGGCATATCAGCAAGCATTTGCCAAGGGAAGTACAGATAACACTTATGACAAGGGAGGTAGCTAATATTAGCGAATTAGAAAATATTTTAGATGTGTTTCAGAATATCCGGGACCAAGAATTGAGTCGCCGTCAAAACCAGCAAAATGGAAATAATGGAGGTAATCAGGGACCGCCGAGGGGACCTACAAACGGACCGGCATACCCTAGATGAGAACAAAATAACCGAGGACCAAAATGGACTTGTCCAGCATGTTCACAGGAGAATTATGCGACACAAAATTTTTGTTTTAGATGCAAGAGAGAGAGACCGGGTCAGCGACAGGGACCACAACCTGCACAGAACCAGCATGCATACCAACGAAGGGGAGAGGGCCAAGGAGGAGAGCCGAGAGGCCAAACTCATGAACCGCGAGGAAACCAGCACGAACGAGGATACAACCATGCAGTGGCGAGCACCTCTGCGGAAAACTAAGAGGGACAATGTAACACCGGACCCGACCGTTGTCGCCGGAAGTTTCTGGGGTCCAAATGGATGATAGCTACCAAAACAACGTTGTTATTACAGATTTATCTGAGGAATTATTGGAGGAGGAAGACTTCGAAGCAGGGAGACGGGAGAATGGACTGACTGAGGTGAAAATCAACATAGAAGGTAAGGAGATTAAAACTTTAATCGATACAGGTAGTGAAATCTCTGTTATTTCTGAACATGTACTAGATGATTTAAGAGAAATGAATAAAAATATTCCATCTTTACCAGTAGCTGGGGTGACGATTGTAGGTATTACGGGAGTTAGAAGTAAGAGAGTCACGAAACAAGTACATTTAAACATGATAATTAACGGGGTAGGGTACGATAATACATTTCTAGTCGTACGGGGATTAAATCTTGAGGTTATACTGGGAAATGATTTTCTGATTAAACATAAGGCGGTGATTGATTTCCATAAACGGGTGTTAGAATTAAATAGTGAAGGGGAACCAGTCCGTATTAATTTTGAGCGGGTGTTAGATGCGGTAAGAATTTCAGGGGTAAGGGTGATACATAATCGGAATAATAAACAAGAAATAGAAGTTAGCATGAATGTATGTAGCGAGAGTAAGATGGAGTGTGAGGAGAATGTAGATCATTTATGGAATGAGAGAGCACTGAAATTTTGTAGTGAGGGTGGCGTAATAGGGAGTTCTCAACGTGAATCGTTGTGGCGGGTAGTCGAGAATTTTAGAGAAGTGTTTGCCGATATACCAGGGAGGGCAAGAAACTATGAATGTGAGTTAAAGGTAAGGGAACACGCACCCTATGTGCAAAGAAGTTATCCGGTGCCATATGCGAAGAGAAGAGCGGTTCAGCTTGAGTTAGAGAAAATGTTAGATGGAGATATAATTGAGCGATCTGTATCACCAGATTCTAACCCATTAGTAGTAGTGATTAAAAAAGATGGTAGAGTCAGGTTATGTTTAGATGCCCGAAAAATCAATCAAATAATTATTCCAGACCGGGAGTCACCCGAAGCTATTGAAGAGATTTTTCAGAAGTTTAGTGGCGTACAATATATGACCTCTTTAGACCTGACCGCCGGGTATTGGCAAGTTCCATTAGCAGCAAATAGTAGAAAATATACAGCTTTCTTATTCAATGGAAAGAATTATCAATTTAAGAGACTACCGTTCGGTTTGAACACAAGTGTAGCTAGCTTTATCAAGTGTCTTGACGAAATTTTGCAACCACATAACTTAGATTTTTTAACCATATACGTTGATGATATTTTGATAGCTTCCAGAACCTTTGAAGAGCATGTAGAACATTTGGAGTATGTGTTGGAGAAGTTATATCAGGGAGGTTTGACAGTGAATTGGGACAAATCAAAATTTTTGCAAACTGAGATACATTTTTTAGGTTTCATAATAACACCTACAGGGATACGTGCCAATCCGGATAAAGTAGAATCCATCCTGACGTTCCCGGAGCCTAAAAATATAAAGCAATTGCAAAGTTTTCTTGGTCTCTGTAATTTTTACAGGAAGTTCCAGCGGAACTACGCCCAGACGACGGCCCGACTCAGCGCAGTGCTGCAAAAGAATAAGCAATGGAGATGGGGCGATAACGAAAGAGCGGCGTTTAACGACATCAAAATTAAGTTCGCAGACATGATACTAATGAATCATCCCAATTTTAATGAAAAATTTTATTTACAGACAGACGCTAGTAATATAGCACTTGGAGCAGAACTATACCAAGAGGACGAGGCGAAAGACCATAAAACCATCGCCTTCGCCAGCCGGACGTTGTTAGCCGCAGAACACAACTATACTACCACAGAGAAGGAGCTCCTCAGTATAGTGTTTGCCGTGAAGAAGTTCCGCACGTACCTGCTGGGTAATAGAACCATCATCAGGACGGACCATAAAGCGCTGTCGTTCCTGAATACTTGTAAACTCACACACAGCCGGATAACCAGGTGGGTGTTAGCTCTTCAAGAGTATAATTTTTCTTGGGAATATATCAAGGGCGTAGAGAACAGGGTGCCAGACACACTATCACGAGTAGACACAGACAGAAATAGAACAGGTAGAGATATCAAAGAAATAGAGATTTATAGATTGTCCAGGGAAGATAAACTTTTTGGGGAAGAATTAAAGAATATAAATGTAATGCAAAGAGATGATAGTAAGTTAAATAAAATAATTACTAGTGTAGAATCAGATGTAGATGAGTTTGGGTATAAACAATATTTTCAAGTGTTTAAAGGGAGTTTGTTTAAAAAAGTAGAGGGGAGAGAGAGAGATTGGAGGTTAGTTATACCTGAAGGATTGATAGAGAAAATAGTGTGGGACTGTCATCTTAGATACGGGCATTTTGGGGCACGGAAGTGTGTGAATGTGTTAAAGGAATCCTGTCTATTTAAGAATATGGAGAAACGCGTATGAAGAATACTTAGAGTTTGAGAGTTATGTCAGAAATCTAAAGTTGTAAATTATAGGTTAGAAGGAGAACTAAATTATATTAAAGTAGAAAAACCATTCGATTTAGTAGCTGTAGATTTGTACGGCCCATTGCCAAAAGGTAGGGGTGGAGTGATGCATATTTTTGTTGTGCTTGATACTTTTTCCAAATATGTAAGGTTGTATAGCGTGAAGCAAGCAACAAGTAAGGTGTTGAGCGAGAAGATCACACGCGACTACATGATCAACGTGGGAAAGCCGAAGGTGATATTATCCGACCATGGACCGCAGTTCATCAGCGGGAGATGGCGCCAGACACTCGGATGGGAAGGTATCATCCCAAAGCACACCGCAGTATATCATCCACAGTCAAATCAGGCGGAGAGAGTCATGAGGGAGTTGGGCAGAATTTTTCGAACATACTGCCATGCCAAACATAGCGAGTGGCCACTCTATGTGCAGAAGATTGAAAATTGGCTTAACTGCACCACCCACGAGTCGACGGGGTTCACACCTTATGAGTTAGTAAGAGGAAAGCGTCCACAGAGGATTTTGGAACAATTAATTGAATATCCACCAGAAACCAACACGATTTGTCGCGATGTTAAACTGAGATTAGCAAACGAAAGCTTGTTGACGAAGGGAGAGAAGAGAAAACAGAGACATGACATGAAAGGTAAGTGGACGCAGTACGAGATCGGACAGCTGGTATTGGTACGACGACATGATTTATCGAGTGCCCAAGATAAGGAGATCAAGAAATTTTTCTTATTGTACGAGGGGCCGTACGAGATAGTAGAAATAAAAATGAAAAATTCATATGTGTTACAGAATAGAGAAACCAGGGAGATAGTGGGTACGCACAACGCTACAAATTTGAAATTATTTTGGTCAGCATAAGGATTTTATTAAATAATAAATGTATGAATGTCGTTTGATTGTTTTTCTATATGTTTTTAGCAGGGATCCTCCCCCATTTTCGGGCGGTCACGATCTTACCAGTCCTGGCCGTGGAATTCGGAACTCGGAGGCGGGCCATGGTTGGCGGATCTTCCTTCGGGCGGTGAAAGCAACGATGGTCCGGCTCCACCAAAATTGGTACAAATTAGAAATTTAACCACACATATTTGAACGGGGAGGGGACCCCAAACAGGTACGTGACGAATTAAAATTTTTTATACACTCTAGGTGCAACAATATCGATGTACCTGTCACGTGCCTGCACTGCCGCAGAGTGTTGTAAATAAAGGAGGCTACACCTAAATACAAGGCAGTGCATGCAGATATTAAATATTTTTAGTGTCAATGGTGAAGTTCAAAATGAGCCGTTGACAATAGTTTTGCTTAAGCCCGAAATGAAGAGTTTTGCGGAGAAGGATGGGAAGTTTCAACTCAGATGATGGGGTAAAAGAAACGAGAAGATTTGGTAGCACAATTTGCATAGAAGGGGAAGTAACTGCACAAAGTAGATCTGAGTTGAAACTTTGGTATCTTTCATCGCAAAACACCCCCGTTTCAGGCGGGGATACTGACCACTAGAATAAGTCATAAATATAAAATGTAAATAAATTTTAGAACTAAGTGACCAATTATAATTGTCAAGTTTTAGTATCAGTGAGTATGGGAACGTTTTGAAACGATGTGTAACAAAATATAAACTTGATATCAATATAAGAAGTGGGGATAGTTTTGGGGGGTAGATTGGTGCTCAATGAAGTGATAGAACAATGGAGTGTGGAACTGCAATGGTAGAAAAGTTTAGTTTTCAATTGTTAATTAATTAATTAGCTATTAAGTGGCTATTGCAGGGGTGGCCTGTGCTCTCGCAAATAGCGAAATGGGTTGGGGGTAACAGTGAGTGTTACCCCCATCGGAGGCCAAAATGGCGATAAATGTGCGGCACACCTTATCCGTGTAAATTAAAGTTTACACCCTGCTAAATGACCGTGTCGCACATGACCAGATTGATGTGTAACAGGCAGTCAAATGAAGTTTAGATTTCCCCGACTTTTCGGGCGGTTACTGCCTTACCAGCACTAACCGTGGATTTGGCTAGCGGCCAGCTATGATCATATCAAGTCCCTTGACCATAGCTGACTTGAAATTGGTACAGATTTGAAATTCAATGGGGGGAGACAATTAGGGGAATCTCCGGAACTATGAAACAGCAGCTGCCACTCTGCCCACTTGGGGGTAGCAAGACAGGTGGTAGACCCGTGTAAGGGTGTGTAATTGTATAACAAGAGCATGTCGATGTTCAATAAGTTTAAAACTTAATAGCGGAAGCAGAGACACGGAGAGGTAAAACCTGCTCCAAAATATACAGTCTTTGTGGAAGCGAAAAGGCGCTACAGTCTTACATAATTTGAAATAGTGTGTGTGGCTGGGAGGTGACGCAAAGGAGTCACGAATGTAAATTTTATAAAATAACATTTTTAATTCAAATTTGGATCCAATCAAAAATGCTTGTGCTCTGTTCAAATAATTATATGCTCAGACTCTTAATATAAGGTGTTCATACTATAATTTTAAATGCATTATTTTATTGTTGTATGTTAGATATAGGTGTTGAGAATAATAAGTGTTTTCATTATGTGTGTATATTTTTTTTTCTAAGCCAATAATTAAATTGTCTGGCAGGCAGTTAATATGAATGATCAGAATCAGAGAAAGGGGAAACAAGAAGGTGAGGAGTAATGATATATAAATATGTACATTCTAGGTAATTTGTTCAGATTTGAGATGTGTTTTCATTATATTAGGATGTCAGCTGATCAGCAATAACATGTCACTGGTATATTGGTTTGTAAATGTTACAAGTAATTAAAGTTCAAGGTAATGTTTTAATGTATCACAGATATTTTAAAAGCGACAATTTTGAAAGTTAACCAGAGATAGTTGTTGGGGTGATAAATATTTTATGGGGCACATAGATCTGTCCAAAATTGAATTCCAAGTTGGAGTTAAAGTTGAAGTAATAGAGATTGATATAATGTAATATTGTTTTGAAGTAATGTAGTTTTGTGAAGTATTGATGTTGACACAGTGGTAATGGAAACTTTATGTAGATTTTGAGTGATATATATTTATGTTTGTAATTAATGATGTTATTTTGTTGTAATTGTAGTAAGGTAATGAGATTGAGATTTTTGGGGATGGCAATTTTGTATTAGAGGGTAGTGTAATGTAGGAGTCCGCAACAAGGGTTGGGACGGGATAGGAATAGATTTTAGTGGGGAAGGGGCCGCCTTAGGTAGAATCCAGGCCGCCAAATAAGGGAATTGAGTTTTGGGTAGGGGAAACACGTATCCTATGTACAAAGGGTTAGAGAGTATTTTTTATATGTATAGAGAAGGTGGCGAATTGTGTTAAATGATAAATTGGGGTTAGAGTGTCTTGATTAGTAGATATTTTGATAGAGATGGGTGTCATGGAAGTTGAAGTTGATGAATATTAGAGTCAGGGGGAGAAAGATTATATATGTATACCGATCTAATACAGTAAATGAGAATAAATAATTTACATCACCCACAGTAAAGTATAGCGAGATTGTTAAATGAAGAGTAAGATTGTTAAGTAAAAAGAGAGATTTATAATAAAGATATAATTTTTTATTTTTTGACCAGTGACAAAATTTGGATAGAATTGAAAATTGTTTATTAAGAATTGTTTATTATGCAAATGTCAATTTGATTATTATTTATAATAATATTTTGTTTATGGTAAATATTTTATTTTATTATTGTTTTGTGTTTCAAATCAGACTTGACCTAGTTTCGATCAGCTGATGAGGTCATACACCTACTAAGCTTGTATAGTAGGAAGTCAATTTTAATTTGCTTGTTTAATTAATTCAAACCAATTTTTAAATAATTTTATATATGAATGAAACATTTAAATAAAATTAAATTTTTCTTGAATTTTAAAATTTTTTGGGAAAATATTTTTTTTGGGAATTTTAATTTTTGAAAAAAAACAAAAAAACTTGATTTTTCGCCTGCCAGCGAATGCATATTTTAGGTAGTGATTGTTTTATTATGTGTGTATTTACTATGTTTAGTTTACTGATTTCTTGTACTGCACTGTATTGTTAGACTAAGACATGTTAGATTAAGGATTTGTTCAAGCAGAAGAAACGCTTAATTTAAGTCATTTTAAAAGAAAAAAAAAATAATGAAGAGAATTTTTTTGATAAAATATTATTTTGAATTTTGAATTTTTTTAAATTTTTATAAATCTTAAAAGATAATTTTTCAATTTTACTATGTGGTATGTCAACATGGAATGTGAGTGTGTGTGAGCCCAGTATTTGCTAAAGGCAGCCCAGCTTTCATAAAAGGGGAAACATATCGGCTGAGGATCTGGCATAATCTGAGCCAGGGATTGAGGATTTTGGGGGTAGCATGTTAGAAGGCGAGGTGCGCTGTGGTACGAGTCTGTTCGATTTCTTGGTGTTGGGATCTTTTACGGAGAAGTCCAGTGAGCTCGTTCAGATGAGCCCATGGTCACCAAGCCAGGGGGGTAGCGTACCCATGAGATTAAGAACCAGGGGGTTGTTGGCACCAGTTCCTCACCGGTCCTCTTCGGGGTTTATCGATGAGACTTCTTCTGTTGTGGACAGCAGAATTCTCATCGAGGGGGTATTGTAGCGGGTCAATTTTTGGGTGTTTTTATTTTTAACAGTTTGGAGCATTTATATTTTTGATTTTATTTCATTTTTGGGCGGGCTTGTCTAAAAAAGTTGTGAAAATTATTGTGCAACCAAATTCATTCCATTATAACAGAACGCATGGCAACGTTATTTCCATTGTGAAAGAAACAGTTTGAAACAAAGCAGTAAGACGCAATTTCAGTGGTGTAATGCGGCTAAGGAATTTGCACCTCCACAAAATTCGCAGAACTCTGTACATGTGTGGCAGTGCACACACGCCACCACTCACGCAGGCGCTCCAAGTGATGCTCTTGACTAAAAACTCAAGATGGCTAGAGCGGAGAATATTCATCGTTTTCTCCAAGACCTTCCGGAAAGGCTGTTTAAGTCCCGCCCACTTTGAGGACGTACGCCAATGCCTAGGTGAGATCATAACCATGTTAACCCAAAAAACTACATACATCGAATGGGACGAAGTTTCAGCGACGAACAGCGAGGCAGTGCTTTCCGTCGAAAGTAAGAGACAATCTAAGCAGTACCTGTTACATTACCGTTCCCAGTCGACTAACCGCAACCACCGGCGCCGGGGCGGCCTAAGTAGGCTCGTCAGAAAAATTCTTAATCTATCAGTAAAACAAAGTGGTAATACAGCAAATTTTTATGTGACCGCGGTCAAATGACTATTCAATAATCTGGAGTAGTGAACTCAGTATTTTACGGAAAGATAGCAATCAACTTTCTCTTAAAACTATGAGTGCGCGTACTCACCACGTGGCAACGGTTTATGTAAGGGCTGGGGTTGGCTTCATATAAAATGTTAAGGGCTTTATAAATAATGAATGAGTGTGAGAGCGGCAAAGCTGGGCTGTTTTTTGTTTGTGTTTTCTAATTGTGTTCTGTATTTGTGTATAGATCAAATTGTGTAAGTATCAAACATAAGGTAAGCCATAGTTGTAGATGATCATGAGTAAAATGCAATAAGCAGTATAATATTTGTTTCTAAATGTAAATTTAACTGACATAATCAAAAGTAAAATTATCAATTCTCTTCTTAAAGATGTGTAGAGTTAATTATTTCGAGAACCCATGAAACACATGTTTGTATCTAGCGTTCGTACGAAAGGATCCTGGCCCGAAACAAAGCGAAACCTTCCAGGTATGTGGAAGTCAATATATCATATTATATTAAAAAATATTTAAGCTAGTTATTTAACGTCTCAAACACCCCCCGATGGAAAGACGTCACACTGCCGCCACATCGTATAGTCTGTGCAACCCACTCAGCCATGGACCCACGACAGTAGGAAAACACGAGCTCAAGGAGAGTGCAGTCTGACATCCCCGGGAAGTCAGACAGCTGGAACAATATTTTAAAAAACAACATCACCATGTCCACATCCAGGCCATCTATGACCGGTAGCTGCTGGATAATCGTGGAAAGAGGATTCGGTAATTTATTGTAAGCAACGCCCGACCCGCCCGAGAAAGCAGGCAACTGAGCCAGTGGATTCTGCGTCTGCTCCATGTCCAACCTAGGAGGCTGAGGAGAGTCCACGGGAGTGTGAAATTGCCCCGGTTCAAAATTCCGCAATGCCTTCACCACCTGGTCCGTAAGCAACTTCAGTATAGCGCTGACTTCGGCGATCGTCGTCTGGGCGGACAAGTTCTTGAGTCGGTGTTGTAGGTGTTCCACCCGCTGCCGGAACCTCCACCTCGCCCTCACGGTGGACGGGGCCGACTCCAGATCCTCGACCAACTCCCCCCACTTCTCCTGGCACAGCTCCACCTCCGCCGTCACATCTGTTACCTTAACAATGGACGTCGCCCCTCCGGCGGAGAGGGCATCCCTTAACTGCTTCCTCAAAGAAGCGACATCCCCCTGGGGCCTCCCACCACGGGACTTAATCTCAAACTCGAGCTCGTGCTTGAGAAACAAGTCCAGATTGATCGCGCTCATCCCTAAGCCGCCCGAATAGTATTACACACACACAACATGCAACAACAATTCACAAGAATTCAAATCAGAAGACCTCGAGTACTAATCCTTCCATCAAGAGGAACCCCGGGTTCCCTAGCGCTGCGGAGACCCGACCCACTCCTGAACCAGCTCTCTTTCAGACACACAAGAGGAGAAACAACCTTGGAAACTAACATAAACATAAGACCAATAACACCTAACACCTACCACAACATCACATTTCACAAGGACATATTATTACAACTTCAAACAATGAATCTTGTCGGTGACGGTACCGACTTCCGATCGGGCCATACCACATCCCACTAAACTCACGCGCAATTACTCCCATATCTATTAATAATGCAGCCGACTCCCCAGCCATGCCCCAGATCTCCGGTAATTCCAAGTCTCCAAAGGAAAATATCCCACCAAAAACAACAAAAACACATGCCACGTGGCGGCACCAGGCTAACAATAATACATTCACCTGTGCACATTAACATTGAACATAATATAACATCTACACTTATATTCGCTTTTCCAAAATTTTTGGAGTTTGACTTGTCTCAACTATTTCCGAGTTTGCAAGCCCCGTCACACCCAAGGACCCAAGGGTTCGACCATAGAAAGAATCACGCTCTGCTACCAAATGTAACCCGTCCTTAATTTTTTGTTCATTTTTTTTATAGAATTATTTTTTGTTCATTTTTTTGTTTTTTTTTAAGGAGAGGCTACCGGATATTTAAAACTAGGCGGAGGGCCTAGATGAAGCATAAAATGTGCTGGGTCCAGTGAGACGGGACTTGCAATTAAAACACGCTTTTACGCAACAATAACAGTTTTTATTATTTCCACATTATATCTTCACTGCAATTTTGTTAAAAATTCAAAAAATGTTTTATCACAATTTACATTTAAATTATATCATCATGCACAATTCTTTAGTATCCCAAAACTCCCCAAATTAGCAATTTAAAATCACCCTCATAATTCAATATCTAGTATCACAGTACAAAATTGCTTTAATATATCTTAATATTTATAATAATATGGCTGCATAAATATTCCCCGTACATAACACACTGACATAAAGAATACATAAATCACATAAATATATAGTGTTACAACACAAATAAGCCAAATCCCGTACCAGTGATAAAAAAGATAATTCTTAATATAAAAATACTTCATATAAAATAAAATGTTTAAAAAATGTATAAAATGTAAATATTAGGACACGACAAACGACGATATTACCCAACCCAAGTGATTGATCCAACAACATAAACACAAAGAAGGGAACCACGTAACATACTCAAGAAAAATGTGATGGACCAAACAATTATGAACTAACAAAGGAAGATATGAACCAGAACTAAAGAAGAATCAAAGGAAGGGAACAGATCCCTATGATTAAACAGAATTCAAATCAGATGAGAAGAGGAGAACCGAACCAAGATGAAGACTATTGAAGAAGACGAAGAAGAGGAAGAATGAAGAGGAGACAGGTTAAACCCAAGGGAAGACTAACACACATATAAAGGGGAAAATTAGTATACTCAAGGATAGAATACTGTAAATAAACCCCAAATAATTATTTCTTGATGAACCAAATATTATTGTTATAATTGAATTAACTTATGTACTTATTTTAAAGACAATACGATTGTAAAGTAACGTAGTGTAGAAAAAGTACACTAACACTATTAGGAAGGTTAGATTTAATAAAAAATAACTAACCTAATATTATTAATAATAAATACGGTATTATGCTAGAAAGAAATAGTGAGAAATAATAGGAGAAAGTATAGGGATTACCCATTAAATAACACTCAATACAAACAGTGAACCAAAGTGAAGTGCAATAGTGAAAGTGTAAGTACCCTATAAATAGTGAAAGTGTATGTTAAGCAATAAAAAGGTAATGATAAGTAAGAAAACACTTTATAAAACATTGATAAACAATCAATGATTGGAGTGATCGTGTACACATTTATATAACTAAAAATAATTAAAAGTAATATTCCAAATAAATATAAAAGAAGCATGTAATGTTATTCAGGGAGAAAGCCCAGACAAAAACAGTTTGTATTAACATGGTATGGAGGAGATAGTAGAATAGAAATAAAGTTTTGTTTTTAAAATTAAGACTACAATGAATAAAAGGGGAACATGTTGAAAGGGGAATTAACTTTCATAATTTTGTAAGAAGTGATGATGTTTATCACTCTAGGTAGTAACAAAAGAAAGGAAATAATATTAGAACTAACAATAACTAGTAACTTGTAAAGAAAAGTTTGGTTCAATGTTATGAAGAAGATATGGCTGAAGGGAACCTGCAGTCCATAAGCCTAATTATTGTATTTTAAAATATGTGTAATGAAAATGTATGTTGAATAGTAGTTAAAACACAAACAAATATGACAACTAAGTGAAGCCCATCAGGCTGAATTCAAAATGTAATTTACAAGAAATACACCAAAACACCATCATGGCTAATCTTGGCTATGAAAACATCTAACTGTCAGAGACACTCAAATGTAAATTGTAACAATTTTGCAAGAAACTTTACTAATCTAAGACCAGTAAATGGCCAGTAATTATATGTAAATTATATTAAAACAGAAATGTTATTATAAAAGTTTAATTTAAGAAAGATATGTAATTTATCAAATGTCAAATATTTAGACTAAAGTTAATGTATAACAGAATATGACCTTATGAGGTATCGTTGTAAACTTTGAAAGGAAAGAAAGATAATAGTGATACCATTTATTACCCCAAAGGAACTGTAAAGGAATAAAACCATTAGGAAAATACTTAATAAATTTGAATAAAAATTCAAATCTCTTAACAATGCTTTTGAAAGAGCATTTAACCAATCCCAGGATTGCTGTTACCATAGTAACGAGCCGTTGAAGGCTAATTTTCCGTTAAATATATGAGACTCGAAAAAACGATGCGTGGGTAAGCGGCACGCAAAATTGGAATGATTGAAATTTTAATTTAAATAGTTACGAAAAGTTTTGAAAGTTAACCAAGATGACCAAAGACGAATAGATGTCGACCTACCAAGAATTAACGATGTCCTGGAACCAGATTGAATAAATTAATTAACAAAAATCCAAGACAAGATTGAAAAAGATGTTCGAAGCTTAAAACCAATCCAAATTGGCCGAATATCCACTACCCCGATGACCACACATCAACGCTATCTTCACTGATAAGTATCGAATAAATTCCTTAATCCCAAAAAACCAAATTACTTAAAATATTTTTCAAATGATAAAATTTCTCACTATTGAACAAATGTTATTTTCTTTCAAAGGTGTTAATGCATAATTTACTTACATAAAAACATTTTATTAATCAAAATATAACCTCGCTTAAGAGCACAATTTTGTAACAAAAATACGACACTACCGAACAATTTGTAAAACCACATTATACTTTCTAAGTACGTATAAGGTATGGTAGTGTACTTTTTTAATGTAACCAACGTTTATGTCTTATTTCACAATCCAAAGAACCCCAGATTTTAAACATATTAATATATTGTACGCAACTGTAGCCATCTCGGCAACGAAAAGTGTTTTAAAATCAATTTTGCCAACTCTGAGATATTTGTGTTTCATGCTGTAAGCCGGAGCAATCTGTTATCAAACTATTCATAATCCTTTTGTAATATTAATTAATGATTGAATTTGTATTAAACTCACAGTACAGAGTATTACTATCTTTTTATTTCATAGGACGTTGTAGAGTATATGTGTGTTAGCAAGTTTTACTCAATAACTGTTACTTAGTTTTATTCAATAACCAACTAGCGCTCATCACGAGTGGTCGAGACGCCAACCTGTATAGCGGCGGGAACCATTCGAACGCTCCAGCTGTCCATGCTAATAACACGTATCATCTTATAATTTAACTATTTCAATTGTTTTAATAGAAACAATTTGGCGCCACCCGGGATTTGCAACTCCTATGAATTAACAGGTAGGTTGTACTGGTAATTTTGACAACGCTACAGACTCCAGTAGTGACGTCGATTTATGTAACGACCGGTGTGAGGCAAACACACTACATTCACACTAATACACAAAATAAACAAGTGTGACACATTTTAACAGGTACGACCTCGGTAGATTGTTACATATTGGCGACCAGCAACGTGGGGCTAGAAAGAATAACTAGCGGCGGTTATGAATAGACACGGTATGGTTACGAGGCGCAAAGGGAAGGAAGCATTAAACCAAGAAGGAAACCAAGAAGAAATGGAGGAAGTTGAGGAAGTAGAAGTTGAGGAAACGACTGGAGAACTGTCGGAAGAACACCCACAGGAGGACCAACTGGAAAACCCAAATCCACCTCAACCAGAACAAGAAATGGAAGTAATGCCAGGGGACCAACCTACTAAACCCAATCAGAAAGAAGACCTGAGCACGCAGGAAATGTTCAAGAGAATGATGGAACAATTTGGACAAATGAATACCAAATTAGAATCATTGCAAGAGGGAAGGAATGAAGACAGGAAGTTTTTCAAGGAGAACATGGAACTTCTGAACAACAAAATGGAGAGCAACCATGAAGACCTGAAGAGAAGTCAGGAGATACTGGAAAAGAAGAGCGAAGAGCTGAAGAAACAGGTCAAGAAGGATCTGGAAATAGTAAATAAAAAAATGGAACATAACCATGTTATTCTCCAACGGAAAATAGAGGAAGAAAGTGAGAAAACCAAGGAGGAATGGAAGCAACAACTGGTCGAATGTCGAGAGGAGATCAGGCAAACGGTAACGGAGACCAACGAAACAGTGATACAAATCCGAGAAGAATTGAATAATAAAATTAGTAATGTTGAGGAGGAAGGTAAATTGAGAGCGACGGAATTCTACCAAGTCCTTACCGAAGGGTGCCAGAAGAACAAACAGGAGGTGGTCAAGGAACTGGAGGAGAGGCACCAAGAACTACAAATAGATGTAAACAATCGGCTGGAGAAAGTATACACCGTCATCGATAAAATAGACGGACTGACCAGAGAAAACAGAGAGAAAATCCAGGGGATCAGTATATGGGAGAAACAAATGCAGGAAGAGTTAGATGCATTAAGAGAGAAACCTTATAATAATACACAGTTCATAACCAGTGAAAATCGAGAAATAATTAATTTCCGCAGCTACCGGAGGAACCCGATAGAATTCCTCAAACGGGTAGAAGAGCTGATAGAAAAAAATAGAGAAACCAGGTGGTCTAGTGTGAGGAGTATGATAGACGAAATGTTCCGAGACACCCATGACAACTGGTGGACGGCCACTCGACCCTAGATCAATGACACACAAGAGTTTAAGAAACAATTCCGGGAGAAATATTGGTCCGAGTCCACACAGAATGTGGTCCACAATGATATCAGTAATGGAAGATACGAGTCACAAGGAGGACACACTTTAACATCCTACTTTTTGGGAAAAGTATGCTTAGCCAGAAATTTGGAACCCAAGATACCCGAGGAGTCTTTGGTAATACAGCTGGGTTATCATTACGAAGAAGCGATACAGAAGGCCCGAAGCCAAGGACAAATAAAAACAATTCAAGGAATGGCTAGTCTATTGGAAGACCTGGAGAATGATGGCCAATACCGAAAAAACCGGATCCTGAACCAACGGTATAACAAGTGGAATGAACATAATAATACGACTAATTTCTATGGACCATACAATCATCCACAAAACAATAATCGGAATAACTGGTGCCGAAATAATAATAATAATAATGAAGAACAGACATTCAATAGAAATAATCAGCCTGGTAACAGAGGTCAACAAAACCATCATTCAGGGAATCAAGACAACAATAGAAACAGCCCAAATAATAACCGACCAAATGATAGTTACAGAGGAGCGGAACCTGAACAACGCACCAACGGTCACCCCAATGACCATAATTACTACGGCAACCGCTATCATCCTAGTTACCAGTACAACCGGGGACCCAGGGGTAATCCAAATAAAAGCGACGGCCGATGTCATGTAAATTTTATCAGTGGGAGAAGGCAGAATAACCACCGAAGATATAACCTGAATTGGCACCCAGAATCATGGTACCACACATCCAATAATAATGACAATCAACCTTCAGTGAGCAGGAACAACGAACCACTTCAGAATGGAAATAACCAGCAACAAGTGCTCAACAATGAAACGAACGACCAGTCAAATAACCTGGCCGTCAGCCAGCAACCACCTTTAAACTAAAAGGGTCAGTGAAAAAGTATGAATGCCCTTCACATGACCAATCACTTGGGTTGATACGTCGAACAATGTCAGATAAGGAAACCAAAGTAATCACGATAATCTACAACAATTATTTAAGGGATATTCAAGAACTTCTCGAAGAAGAGGCCAATCAATTACCACAAAACAATAGTGAAATTGTTCATATAAAGGCGACAATAAACGGCACAATAACCATTATCATGGTGGATACGGGGTCTAATATCTCTCTAATCAACCAGCCTGAATTGGAACGAATTCAAGCTCACTCTCGAACACCAATCCCTACACTGCCAATAAATAATATAATCATCATTGGCGCAACTGGTAAACAGAACAAAACGGTGAGAAAACAAGTATCATTGGAGTTAGATAATCTAGAATCAACCATCCCTATTATATTTCTCGTGGCAAGTGGGCTACCATTCAACATGCTTATCGGATGTGATGTATTAAGAAGGTATTCAGCAGTAATAAACCTGCAGAAGGGAGTCGTGTTGTTAACTTCGGAACAAGGAACCTGGTCCGCAAATATTATAAATTGTATGTCAACTCATATTGCTCTGAACCAAGACCCAGGACGGAAGAGTTATTATTGTCAGAGGCGTGAACCATCTATCACCATGGCCGAGGAGGAGGAGTGTAAAGCCTTGTGGAAAAAGAAGTTGGAAGAGATCATAACCTTCCAAAGAGGAAATTAGTGAGCAAGAGTCTAAAAAATTAATTGCGATTTATAACGATTATCAGCATGTCTTTTCAAACACCCCAGGAAAAGTTAAAGGATACCAGTGTGAAATCCAATTCAACCTGTAGACTTCCACAGGAAATCATATCCCATAGCACATTCCCTGAAAATGAGTCAGGATGGAAATTGTAACCATTTAAATGGTTACAAATTTTGGGTCGTTCAATAAAATTATGTTTATGTTTGAAATATTACTTTTGAATGTATTAATGTTTGTAGTTGTTTCTAATTGAGGGTTACTAATTTTGTAAAGCAATTCAAGATGTAACATTCGAGGTTACTCAAAGTGTGTTTACAATTGTATAATTATAATGGTCTGAAAAGAATTCCCTTATATGAAACAAATAAAATAGTTAGGTTGATAATAATTAAATACTAGTTTTGCTTAAGTTCAAAAGTAAAGTATAATAGTTGGTCGCTTGATGATGCTGATCATCTTGTTGATACTAGCTGTCAAACTTCTCCTCCAGGTCGATGATAGTCTAAGTATGTTACGTCTAGTAATGTCTGGACAATAGAATAAATATAATATACTTTCACATACCTGGTCGTGTTTTCTAGAAGTTCAATAAGCTGCCAATACAGTTTACAAAAACCAACTCACTTCAGCTACAAGGTTAAGGTGCCTTGTTTGATAGTGGGCGCCACACGGATTTATTTTGGGAAAATCCCGTGTAAAACCCATGAATTGAATCAATTAATGATTTAAAGAAATTTAAAATAATTGATTGTTACCTTTATGGCAATGCTATTCCATATATTCAATCACAACTGAAGGTTGTGTAAGTTTTCCTGAATAAAATATTTAACTATCTATTAGAAATAAATTAAGTCGAGTTATGCTGTTAATTATGGGTTTTATTCATACCCTTGATAGAGAATTCAAAACAAATACAATTAAAAACATATAATGATGTACAATTGTAAATAAGTTATTATATACCCTATAAGGCTTGCTCAGAGCACAAGTGGTAAATCTGGCTAAGTCCAGATATTTGTTATTTTTAACATTAAGTTATTCTTAAAATCTCAGATATGAGTTCTTTGAGACACGAAAAAGAAAGTTATGCCTACACAATATCTAATAATTTTTCTGATATAAAATTGATCAACAACGTTTTGATGTTACTTTCATAAAGTAAACAAATAAAAATAACCTATTTGATAGGTTGTGCGTTCGTCACGCTTGATTTCTGAATTACAAAGTTTATAGATTGAGAACACTTATAACTAACATTCAGCTTAATTAATAATGACAAATTCATCAAATAAATTGAGACATGGTGTAATATCGAAATGTTTCTGTGTTTTGCGTCAGTACAGATCAGTGTATAAAAACGTACAGGTTATGGCGCTTGTAGTGAAAATGAATAATGGTTGCACTGTTACCTTTTGGTTTTAATTATTTAATTAAAACTCATTTAGCACCTTGATAATCGGATTATAATGATTATCGTTATTCACTGCACACGCACAAGAACAGAGAATTCCGATCCGCTTCTAACTTAATGGATCATAAATAACCTTATTTAATTGCTTCTGTTCATTATTTTCCCGCACAAAATTGAAATAATACTGCACATAATCACTATGGTTCTCTGTAGAATAATTTGAAGTAGTTGTAGGTTGTCGTCGAATTGTTTCCTTTGATGTGTGATGATGATGACGCTATCAGTTAATAAAAATGTTGAGATGGCTGGCGCACGTTCCGCGCTCGATGAAGTTGATAAGTGTCTGTCGAGAATCGGCTACATCCTCTTTTATACTCTACTCTTCGATCGGCCTTAGGCAAAAATGTTAATTACTAACTAATTTTGTGATTGGCTCTTGCAGGTGTGGTGAATATGACGTATTGTCATTTTGGCCGTTAATAACGGTTTTCCAACCGCCAAGCTCTGAAATGATTGACAGCTTGTCGATATTGTTGTTATTAGTATCCAGATTTCTGATGCATATTTCGTAAATGATGCTAACACCTTTCACGCCCTTAATACAGTTGCGATTGGGGCGATATTACCATCAAATTAAAGATCATTTTGTCGTCTTTAATTTGATATCACTTGATACCGCGTTAATTTCACTTTTACTGACATTGCTACATAAACAATGTTCAGGTACACTACTCCGCACTGTCGTCTGTTTACCTGAATCGACGATTTTGCACCTTGATTAATATTGTTTGTGTTCACATAGCATTTTATTACTCAAACGTTTATGTGAGAACACTATTAACTCTGTACTGACATTTTACTGAACATTATGGATAAACCTTATCTTTATACATGGTAATGAACGATCCTTACTACTATGACATTTCATTTTACACTAACTCGCTCTATTCTACTAGCTAACAATTGAATTATTAAACATATTATTTTAATAATGGTTTTCTGCTATGTTTGAGCATAACAATTGTTCTCTGTATTTAATCTACACTCATGTTACCTCCCAATAATCAACTCACTGATTATTGTTTGGTCTAGGCTTTGTTAAGACATACCGCTTATACTGGAATTTTGCCTTAACAACATTTATAGGTTCACTATTCGGTAATTTGTTGAGGTACCTTATTCGTACAAGGTTCCCTCTTACAAATGGTTTTTCTTTCTCGTCATAAGTATATTTGAGATTGAAATACATCTTTGTTATCATTTTGGTGGCCATTGCTAATTTTAGTTCTTGGCATTCGTAAATTACTAGTCATGGTTAAATTTATTATCAGCAAAGTGCTAATTCTGATTTCACATTATTCAGATTCTTATTGACTCACTTGTTATTAACATATCATATTCTGTTTACATTATTCACTGACTCGCTTGACAGCTTAAAGTACATTTACTCTGTCCATCAGTTTGTGTTAGTCATTGTCTGGTTGTAGTGTCAAACAGTATTTGGGTTTACTGTTTCATGTGGCACTTCTGCTTCTTTCTTCCTCCATGATTTCTCTCTTCTTGGTTATTCTTATCACTGTATTCCCTATTTACATTATTGTTATGTACTTATTAAATCTGATAGTATACGTTTAGGTTAGGTAACATTTTGTTATGTTACATATACTCCCTCCTCAAAATTGATCATTTGAGAAAAAATTTATTTTTTATAAAATTATCATTTCATGTCAGTTTCTATATATTACTACTGATTTTTGTCTTGTACTCTTTACATTGATCTTTAATATACTCTTAGTGTGTTACTCTAGCTTGATTTTTTTTTCTAGTGATATAATTCTTAACTTACTAGTATTTTTCAAGTAGCTTACTTTTTAAGTCATTTAACTACAATAGATCTCATTTCTTAAATTAACAATTTCCTGTCTTATTCACATTCTTCTTTCTTATTACATATCTTTACCTTCGTGATTATCTTAATGGTTATTATAATTTATACCTCACAGATTCTTTCATAATAGTCCTTGATACATTAATACAATATAACTCCCTAACTTTTGTAGTGGGTTCGGAATCAGAGTGGCTCACTGTGGCTTACATTCTCTGCCGTTCCTCAATACACATACTCAGATTCAGAGGCATTACTCTTCTCTGTCTGAGAAAAAAATAAACATTGCACCAGGCAATAGTTGCACTATCACAACTCATAAAATATAATACATATCATTCATTTTCAATAATATAATATGTTTAATATAATATTCAAGGTATCAGAGGTTTTCATTTGTATCACATTTCCATCTTTATACTTGCTAACATGCTTTCCTTTTTACAGTTAATTATTTCTTTTCAGACTGGACATTCTCAGCTAGGCTTTTTATTGGCCGTATTGTTACTGTTTATACTAGTTGACAATTTGCTTTGGTTCACTTGAGTATTCTTAAGATTACGCACTTATTTTGATGCTTATATAATTATGTAGTTGGTTTTTTACATCTAAAGTTTATAATATCTTATTTTCACAATAGTTCATTAGTTTTTTTTTTTTTTTTCTTAATAATTTATACTTATCCTGAATTATCAGGGTTTACACTATTCATATACTGACTGGTTTTTAGTTAGATGTTCTCTGACATATTTTGCTACATACAATATTTGATAATATAACATATTATGTGACAATATAATAACATATTAATGTCTAATTTTATAGGCATTCTTGGGGTTACATGGTTTATTTAATAAACATTTTTTCTCTCTCTCTACTTTCCATAATAATATCCTTCTTTCTTTATACTCTCTTTGATCTTCTGCCTCTCTACTCCTTCAAAGGTTAGTTGGGTGAACCTTTATTCTGGATGGTTTTATTTAATATTTTAGTTTTATGAGAGGTACACAATAATCATTTGATAAAATATAGTTACATATAGTATTCATTTGGATAAACATTTTTTTTTTTCTAAGTATAGCATAGTAATTTTAGTTATATGCCACTACTGGCTCTTTATGACATAATAGATGTCTTGTCTCTCATTAAATCATTTAGTTTACAATACATATCCTTCTATCCTCTGGTGTGATAGATCTGGTTCCTTTTTAACAAGTAACAAATAATTTGGCCTGTATCTTAATCCTACACACTTTTTGTAACTCAATAGGGCAAATAAGTTTGTTATAGTAAATTAGTTACCTTCAATAATTTGGGCCTAATATGTGATTCTTTTAATCACTAAATGAGTTCGTTTATAGTAGTCATTTTTAAAACATATTTTTTCCTTTTATACTCTAAATATTCGGGTGATAAATGTCGCCTACCACTATATTTTATCTGCTCTTAATAGTAATCATTTTTATGGTTTACATACATGGGGTTATCTTGTGCTTTTCCACTCTATTGCTAGTATTACATGTTCGGGATATCTGACCTATGTTCAGTACTAGTGGTTTTGGAGATACCTTCCTATCAGGCGGTTCTTCCACTTTGCGGCTACCAGATAGTCATCGGCTTCCCGTTTTCTCGCCTTCTTCTTCTCATCATTTTCAGTATCCATGTGTCCAGTGTACTCCTGGTCTTTGTTATTATTGGCGTCCAATACCTCTCATAATTCGGGTTGACCATCATTAGTCTCCTGGTTGGATTTTTCCATTGATTGGTTTCTCTCCTTCCGCAATTCCTTTATTCTTTGGGCATACCCTTCAATGATCCGGTCCAGTTGTTCTTGATACCCTTTCCTTTTCTTGGAATGCCTTATTCTCCCTTTGGAAATATTTGCTTTAAGCATTTTATTGGTTATAGTCTTGGTTGTAGCACATTTCTTTTCTTCATCCATCTTCATGAAGCTCCTTCGATACTCCTTCCTGCAGACTCCTTCTTCGCAGTTGGTGACTGGAAAATAAATCATATTAACTAGACCACTTTGAGTCATTTCGATTAATTCTTTTGTTACTCTAGTCTTCTTTGGGCGTATTATTCTTCTTATCTTCACCTCCTTTTCTTCCGTTTTCTTAATTATTTTGTTCCTTTCTTCATGAATTTTAATTTTTAAATTCACTTGTTCGGTAGTTGTACTTCTGGGTAATCCTTTTGTCTCCACTTGATCATCACACATTGGCAGATTATTTTGTTCTAAGTCTTCATTCTCGGCTAATAACTCTTCCGTTTCTTCAATTACCTGAGTCTCCTTTATACCTTCGGCATCGATCTCCTTGTCATGAGTATCTTCCTGGTGTCTGTCAAGCTCATTTTCGGACGATGATGTATTTGAGTCTCCTTCATTCTCAGCTTGTTCGACCTCATCTTCAGGTTGCATGCTTGATTCTTCTATGGTTTCATCATTGGGTACTTCTTCTGTCTCTGAGTTGTTGTCGTTTGGTAATTCTCCTCTTGTTGTCTGATCCAATTCTCCCGTATATTTCTTATTCATTTCATCCATTTTCTGGCTAATTTTCTTTAATGTGGTGTTCAATTCTTCTCTTATGGCTCTACTGTTGTCATCTATTTTACTGTTCAGCATGTCCATGGATTTATGGGTATTATCTATCCTTCTATTCAAGTCTTCCTTCAGTAACTCCATATTTTTACTAATAGACTCCATATTTTTATTTAAGTCACGATGATCCTCCTTCATTCACTCTATATTTTTATTTAGTAACTCGATATTCTTCCGGTTCTCCGCACTAGATTTCCATCTAGATACCATCTTCTTTCAGTTCCATCATCACTCTCATCATTGCTTCCTGGAAGTCCGTATTCTCTGCCTGCGCGGGTTTTTCAGATAATCTGGGTTGGTGGTTAGCCCTCACTTCTACTTCCGGTTCTACCTGGGGTGTTTCTTCAGATCGAGTCTCAATATTGTTAATGGTAATAACTTCCATTTCGCGTAGGGGTTGTGCTTCATAGGTTTCTGTATTTGGTTGTATTTCTCCTACCCGACTGTCCTTATATCTCGTATCATATTGATGGGTGTGTGGCATGTTTATTCTTTCGTGTCTACCGGGCTGTTTATTAATATAAAAAATATTTTTATTTAATATTTTTAAGCCACACTAGTTGGTGTGCCAATTTGTAACCATTTAAAAGGTTACAAATTTTGGGTCGTTCAATAAAATTATGTTTATGTTTGAAATATTACTTTTGAATGTATTAATGTTTGTAGTTGTTTCTAATTGAGGGTTACTAATTTTGTAAAGCAATTCAAGATGTAACATTCGAGGTTACTCAAAGTGTGTTTACAATTGTATAATTATAATGGTCTGAAAAGAATTCCCTTATATGAAACAAATAAAATAGTTAGGTTGATAATAATTAAATACTAGTTTTGCTTAAGTTCAAAAGTAAAGTATAATAGTTGGTCGCTTGATGATTCTGATCGTCTTGTTGATACTAGCTGTGAAACTTCTCCTCCAGGTCGATGATAGTCTAAGTACGTTACGTCTAGTAATGTCTGGACAATAGAATAAATATAATATACTTTCACGTACCTGGTCGTGTTTTCTAGAAGTTCAATAAGCTGCCAATACAGTTTACAAAAACCAACTCACTTCAGCTACAAGGTTAAGTTGCCTTGTTTGATAGTGGGCGCCACACGGATTTATTTTGGGAAAATCCCGTGTAAAACCCATGAATTGAATCAATTAATGATTTAAAGAAATTTAAAATAATTGATTGTTACCTTTATGGCAATGCTATTCCATATATTCAATCACAACTGAAGGTTGTGTAAGTTTTCCTGAATAAAATATTTAACTATCTATTAGAAATAAATTAAGTCGAGTTATGCTGTTAATTATGGGTTTTATTCATACCCTTGATAGAGAATTCAAAACAAATACAATTAAAAACATATAATGATGTACAATTGTAAATAAGTTATTATATACCCTATAAGGCTTGCTCAGAGCACAAGTGGTAAATCTGGCTAAGTCCAGATATTTGTTATTTTTAACATTAAGTTATTCTTAAAATCTCAGATATGAGTTCTTTGAGACACGAAAAAGAAAGTTATGCCTACACAATATCTAATAATTTTTCTGATATAAAATTGATCAACAACGTTTTGATGTTACTTTCATAAAGTAAACAAATAAAAATAACCTATTTGATAGGTTGTGCGTTCGTCACGCTTGATTTCTGAATTACAAAGTTTATAGATTGAGAACACTTATAACTAACATTCAGCTTAATTAATAATGACAAATTCATCAAATAAATTGAGACATGGTGTAATATCGAAATGTTTCTGTGTTTTGCGTCAGTACAGATCAGTGTATAAAAACGTACAGGTTATGGCGCTTGTAGTGAAAATGAATAATGGTTGCATTGTTACCTTTTGGTTTTAATTATTTAATTAAAACTCATTTAGCACCTTGATAATCGGATTATAATGATTATCGTTATTCACTGCACACGCACAAGAACAGAGAATTCCGATCCGCTTCTAACTTAATGGATCATAAATAACCTTATTTAATTGCTTCTGTTCATTATTTTCCCGCACAAAATTGAAATAATACTGCACATAATCACTATGGTTCTCTGTAGAATAATTTGAAGTAGTTGTAGGTTGTCGTCGAATTGTTTCCTTTGATGTGTGATGATGATGACGCTATCAGTTAATAAAAATGTTGAGATGGCTGGCGCACGTTCCGCGCTCGATGAAGTTGATAAGTGTCTGTCGAGAATCGGTTACATCCTCTTTTATACTCTACTCTTCGATCGGCCTTAGGCAAAAATGTTAATTACTAACTAATTTTGTGATTGGCTCTTGCAGGTGTGGTGAATATGACGTATTGTCATTTTGGCCGTTAATAACGGTTTTCCAACCGCCAAGCTCTGAAATGATTGACAGCTTGTCGATATTGTTGTTATTAGTATCCAGATTTCTGATGCATATTTCGTAAATGATGCTAACACCTTTCACGCCCTTAATACAGTTGCGATTGGGGCGATATTACCATCAAATTAAAGATCATTTTGTCGTCTTTAATTTGATATCACTTGATACCGCGTTAATTTCACTTTTACTGACATTGCTACATAAACAATGTTCAGGTACACTACTCCGCACTGTCGTCTGTTTACCTGAATCGACGATTTTGCACCTTGATTAATATTGTTTGTGTTCACATAGCATTTTATTACTCAAACGTTTATGTGAGAACACTATTAACTCTGTACTGACATTTTACTGAACATTATGGATAAACCTTATCTTTATACATGGTAATGAACGATCCTTACTACTATGACATTTCATTTTACACTAACTCGCTCTATTCTACTAGCTAACAATTGAATTATTAAACATATTATTTTAATAATGGTTTTCTGCTATGTTTGAGCATAACAATTGTTCTCTGTATTTAATCTACACTCATGTTACCTCCCAATAAGCAACTCACTGATTATTGTTTGGTCTAGGCCTTGTTAAGACATACCGCTTATACTGGAATTTTGCCTTAACAACATTTATAGGTTCACTATTCGGTAATTTGTTGAGGTACCTTATTCGTACAAGGTTCCCTCTTACAAATGGTTTTTCTTTCTCGTCATAAGTATATTTGAGATTGAAATACATCTTTGTTATCATTTTGGTGGCCATTGCTAATTTTAGTTCTTGGCATTCGTAAATTACTAGTCATGGTTAAATTTATTATCAGCAAAGTGCTAATTCTGATTTCACATTATTCAGATTCTTATTGACTCACTTGTTATTAACATATCATATTCTGTTTACATTATTCACTGACTCGCTTGACAGCTTAAAGTACATTTACTCTGTCCATCAGTTTGTGTTAGTCATTGTCTGGTTGTAGTGTCAAACAGTATTTGGGTTTACTGTTTCATGTGGCACTTCTGCTTCTTTCTTCCTCCATGATTTCTCTCTTCTTGGTTATTCTTATCACTGTATTCCCTATTTACATTATTGTTATGTACTTATTAAATCTGATAGTATACGTTTAGGTTAGGTAACATTTTGTTATGTTACATATACTCCCTCCTCAAAATTGATCATTTGGGAAAAAATTTATTTTTTATAAAATTATCATTTCATGTCAGTTTCTACATATTACTACTGATTTTTGTCTTGTACTCTTTACATTGATCTTTAATATACTCTTAGTGTGTTACTCTAGCTTGATTTTTTTTTCTAGTGATATAATTCTTAACTTACTAGTATTTTTCAAGTAGCTTACTTTTTAAGTCATTTAACTACAATAGATCTCATTTCTTAAATTAACAATTTCCTGTCTTATTCACATTCTTCTTTCTTATTACATATCTTTACTTCGTGATTATCTTAATGGTTATTATAATTTCCTGTCTTATTCACATTCTTCTTTCTTATTACATATCTTTACCTTCGTGATTATCTTAATGGTTATTATAATTTATACCTCACAGATTCTTTCATAATAGTCCTTGATACATTAATACAATATAACTCCCTAACTTTTGTAGTGGGTTCGGAATCAGAGTGGCTCACTGTGGCTTACATTCTCTGCCGTTCCTCAATACACATACTCAGATTCAGAGGCATTACTCTTCTCTGTCTGAGAAAAAAATAAACATTGCACCAGGCAATAGTTGCACTATCACAACTCATAAAATATAATACATATCATTCATTTTCAATAATATAATATCTTTAATATAATATTCAAGGTATCAGAGGTTTTCATTTGTATCACATTTCCATCTTTATACTTGCTAACATGCTTTCCTTTTTACAGTTAATTATTTCTTTTCAGACTGGACATTCTCAGCTAGGCTTTTTATTGGCCGTATTGTTACTGTTTATACTAGTTGACAATTTGCTTTGGTTCACTTGAGTATTCTTAAGATTACGCACTTATTTTGATTGGTTTTTTACATCTAAAGTTTATAATATCTTATTTTCACAATAGTTCATTAGTTTTTTTTTTCTTAATAATTTATACTTATCCTGAATTATCAGGGTTTACACTATTCATATACTGACTGGTTTTTGGTTAGATGTTCTCTGACATATTTTGCTACATACAATATTTGATAATATAACATATTATGTGACAATATAATAACATATTAATGTCTAATTTTATAGGCATTCTTGGGGTTACATGGTTTATTTAATAAACATTTTTTCTCTCTCTCTACTTTCCATAATAATATCCTTCTTTCTTTATACTCTCTTTGATCTTCTGCCTCTCTACTCCTTCAAAGGTTAGTTGGGTGAACCTTTATTCTGGATGGTTTTATTTAATATTTTAGTTTTATGAGAGGTACACAATAATCATTTGATAAAATATAGTTACATATAGTATTCATTTGGATAAACATTTTTTTTTTCTAAGTATAGCATAGTAATTTTAGTTATATGCCACTACTGGCTCTTTATGACATAATAGATGTCTTGTCTCTCATTAAATCATTTAGTTTACAATACATATCCTTCTATCCTCTGGTGTGATAGATCTGGTTCCTTTTTAACAAGTAACAAATAGTTTGGCCTGTATCTTAATCCTACACACTTTTTGTAACTCAATAGGGCAAATAAGTTTGTTATAGTAAATTAGTTACCTTCAATAATTTGGGCCTAATATGTGATTCTTTTAATCACTAAATGAGTTCGTTTATAGTAGTCATTTTTAAAACATATTTTTTCCTTTTATACTCTAAATATTCGGGTGATAAATGTCGCCTACCACTATATTTTATCTGCTCTTAATAGTAATCATTTTTATGGTTTACATACATGGGGTTATCTTGTGCTTTTCCACTCTATTGCTAGTATTACATGTTCGGGATATCTGACCTATGTTCAGTACTAGTGGTTTTGGAGATACCTTCCTATCAGGCGGTTCTTCCACTTTGCGGCTACCAGATACTCATCGGCTTCCCGTTTTCTCGCCTTCTTCTTCTCATCATTTTCAGTATCCACGTGTCCAGTGTACTCCTGGTCTTTGTTATTATTGGCGTCCAATACCTCTCATAATTTGGGTTGACCGTCATTAGTCTCCTGGTTGGATTTTTCCATTGATTGGTTTCTCTCCTTCCGCAATTCCTTTATTCTTTGGGCATACCCTTCAATGATCCGGTCCAGTTGTTCTTGATACCCTTTCCTTTTCTTGGAATGCCTTATTCTCCCTTTGGAAATATTTGCTTTAAGCATTTTATTGGTTATAGTCTTGGTTGTAGCACATTTCTTTTCTTCATCCATCTTCATGAAGCTCCTTCGATACTCCTTCCTGCAGACTCCTTCTTCGCAGTTGGTGACTGGAAAATAAATCATATTAACTAGACCACTTTGAGTCATTTCGATTAATTCTTTTGTTACTCTAGTCTTCTTTGGGCGTATTATTCTTCTTATCTTCACCTCCTTTTCTTCCGTTTTCTTAATTATTTTGTTCCTTTCTTCATGAATTTTAATTTTTAAATTCACTTGTTCGGTAGTTGTACTTCTGGGTAATCCTTTTGTCTCCACTTGATCATCACACATTGGCAGATTATTTTGTTCTAAGTCTTCATTCTCGGCTAATAACTCTTCCGTTTCTTCAATTACCTGAGTCTCCTTTATACCTTCGGCATCGATCTCCTTGTCATGAGTATCTTCCTGGTGTCTGTCAAGCTCATTTTCGGACGATGATGTATTTGAGTCTCCTTCATTCTCAGCTTGTTCGACCTCATCTTCAGGTTGCATGCTTGATTCTTCTATGGTTTCATCATTGGGTACTTCTTCTGTCTCTGAGTTGTTGTCGTTTGGTAATTCTCCTCTTGTTGTCTGATCCAATTCTCCCGTATATTTCTTATTCATTTCATCCATTTTCTGGCTAATTTTCTTTAATGTGGTGTTCAATTCTTCTCTTATGGCTCTACTGTTGTCATCTATTTTACTGTTCAGCATGTCCATGGATTTATGGGTATTATCTATCCTTCTATTCAAGTCTTCCTTCAGTAACTCCATATTTTTACTAATAGACTCCATATTTTTATTTAAGTCACGATGATCCTCCTTCATTGACTCTATATTTTTATTTAGTAACTCGATATTCTTCCGGTTCTCCGCACTAGATTTCCTACCATCTTCTTTCAGTTCCATCATCACTCTCATCATTGCTTCCTGGAAGTCCGTATTCTCTGCCTGCGCGGGTTTTTCAGATAATCTGGGTTGGTGGTTGGCCCTCACTTCTACTTCCGGTTCTACCTGGGGTGTTTCTTCAGATCGAGTCTCAATATTGTTAATGGTAATAACTTCCATTTCGCGTAGGGGTTGTGCTTCATAGGTTTCTGTATTTGGTTGTATTTCTCCTACCCGACTGTCCTTATATCTCGTATCATATTGATGGGTGTGTGGCATGTTTATTCTTTCGTGTCTACCGGGCTGTTTATTAATATAAAAAATATTTTTATTTAATATTTTTAAGCCACACTAGTTGGTGTGCCAATTTGTAACCATTTAAAAGGTTACAAATTTTGGGTCGTTCAATAAAATTATGTTTATGTTTGAAATATTACTTTTGAATGTATTAATGTTTGTAGTTGTTTCTAATTGAGGGTTACTAATTTTGTAAAGCAATTCAAGATGTAACATTCGAGGTTACTCAAAGTGTGTTTACAATTGTATAATTATAATGGTCTGAAAAGAATTCCCTTATATGAAACAAATAAAATAGTTAGGTTGATAATAATTAAATACTAGTTTTGCTTAAGTTCAAAAGTAAAGTATAATAGTTGGTCGCTTGATGATTCTGATCGTCTTGTTGATACTAGCTGTGAAACTTCTCCTCCAGGTCGATGATAGTCTAAGTACGTTACGTCTAGTAATGTCTGGACAATAGAATAAATATAATATACTTTCACGTACCTGGTCGTGTTTTCTAGAAGTTCAATAAGCTGCCAATACAGTTTACAAAAACCAACTCACTTCAGCTACAAGGTTAAGTTGCCTTGTTTGATAGTGGGCGCCACACGGATTTATTTTGGGAAAATCCCGTGTAAAACCCATGAATTGAATCAATTAATGATTTAAAGAAATTTAAAATAATTGATTGTTACCTTTATGGCAATGCTATTCCATATATTCAATCACAACTGAAGGTTGTGTAAGTTTTCCTGAATAAAATATTTAACTATCTATTAGAAATAAATTAAGTCGAGTTATGCTGTTAATTATGGGTTTTATTCATACCCTTGATAGAGAATTCAAAACAAATACAATTAAAAACATATAATGATGTACAATTGTAAATAAGTTATTATATACCCTATAAGGCTTGCTCAGAGCACAAGTGGTAAATCTGGCTAAGTCCAGATATTTGTTATTTTTAACATTAAGTTATTCTTAAAATCTCAGATATGAGTTCTTTGAGACACGAAAAAGAAAGTTATGCCTACACAATATCTAATAATTTTTCTGATATAAAATTGATCAACAACGTTTTGATGTTACTTTCATAAAGTAAACAAATAAAAATAACCTATTTGATAGGTTGTGCGTTCGTCACGCTTGATTTCTGAATTACAAAGTTTATAGATTGAGAACACTTATAACTAACATTCAGCTTAATTAATAATGACAAATTCATCAAATAAATTGAGACATGGTGTAATATCGAAATGTTTCTGTGTTTTGCGTCAGTACAGATCAGTGTATAAAAACGTACAGGTTATGGCGCTTGTAGTGAAAATGAATAATGGTTGCATTGTTACCTTTTGGTTTTAATTATTTAATTAAAACTCATTTAGCACCTTGATAATCGGATTATAATGATTATCGTTATTCACTGCACACGCACAAGAACAGAGAATTCCGATCCGCTTCTAACTTAATGGATCATAAATAACCTTATTTAATTGCTTCTGTTCATTATTTTCCCGCACAAAATTGAAATAATACTGCACATAATCACTATGGTTCTCTGTAGAATAATTTGAAGTAGTTGTAGGTTGTCGTCGAATTGTTTCCTTTGATGTGTGATGATGATGACGCTATCAGTTAATAAAAATGTTGAGATGGCTGGCGCACGTTCCGCGCTCGATGAAGTTGATAAGTGTCTGTCGAGAATCGGTTACATCCTCTTTTATACTCTACTCTTCGATCGGCCTTAGGCAAAAATGTTAATTACTAACTAATTTTGTGATTGGCTCTTGCAGGTGTGGTGAATATGACGTATTGTCATTTTGGCCGTTAATAACGGTTTTCCAACCGCCAAGCTCTGAAATGATTGACAGCTTGTCGATATTGTTGTTATTAGTATCCAGATTTCTGATGCATATTTCGTAAATGATGCTAACACCTTTCACGCCCTTAATACAGTTGCGATTGGGGCGATATTACCATCAAATTAAAGATCATTTTGTCGTCTTTAATTTGATATCACTTGATACCGCGTTAATTTCACTTTTACTGACATTGCTACATAAACAATGTTCAGGTACACTACTCCGCACTGTCGTCTGTTTACCTGAATCGACGATTTTGCACCTTGATTAATATTGTTTGTGTTCACATAGCATTTTATTACTCAAACGTTTATGTGAGAACACTATTAACTCTGTACTGACATTTTACTGAACATTATGGATAAACCTTATCTTTATACATGGTAATGAACGATCCTTACTACTATGACATTTCATTTTACACTAACTCGCTCTATTCTACTAGCTAACAATTGAATTATTAAACATATTATTTTAATAATGGTTTTCTGCTATGTTTGAGCATAACAATTGTTCTCTGTATTTAATCTACACTCATGTTACCTCCCAATAATCAACTCACTGATTATTGTTTGGTCTAGGCCTTGTTAAGACATACCGCTTATACTGGAATTTTGCCTTAACAACATTTATAGGTTCACTATTCGGTAATTTGTTGAGGTACCTTATTCGTACAAGGTTCCCTCTTACAAATGGTTTTTCTTTCTCGTCATAAGTATATTTGAGATTGAAATACATCTTTGTTATCATTTTGGTGGCCATTGCTAATTTTAGTTCTTGGCATTCGTAAATTACTAGTCATGGTTAAATTTATTATCAGCAAAGTGCTAATTCTGATTTCACATTATTCAGATTCTTATTGACTCACTTGTTATTAACATATCATATTCTGTTTACATTATTCACTGACTCGCTTGACAGCTTAAAGTACATTTACTCTGTCCATCAGTTTGTGTTAGTCATTGTCTGGTTGTAGTGTCAAACAGTATTTGGGTTTACTGTTTCATGTGGCACTTCTGCTTCTTTCTTCCTCCATGATTTCTCTCTTCTTGGTTATTCTTATCACTGTATTCCCTATTTACATTATTGTTATGTACTTATTAAATCTGATAGTATACGTTTAGGTTAGGTAACATTTTGTTATGTTACATATACTCCCTCCTCAAAATTGATCATTTGAGAAAAAATTTATTTTTTATAAAATTATCATTTCATGTCAGTTTCTACATATTACTACTGATTTTTGTCTTGTACTCTTTACATTGATCTTTAATATACTCTTAGTGTGTTACTCTAGCTTGATTTTTTTTTCTAGTGATATAATTCTTAACTTACTAGTATTTTTCAAGTAGCTTACTTTTTAAGTCATTTAACTACAATAGATCTCATTTCTTAAATTAACAATTTCCTGTCTTATTCACATTCTTCTTTCTTATTACATATCTTTACTTCGTGATTATCTTAATGGTTATTATAATTTCCTGTCTTATTCACATTCTTCTTTCTTATTACATATCTTTACCTTCGTGATTATCTTAATGGTTATTATAATTTATACCTCACAGATTCTTTCATAATAGTCCTTGATACATTAATACAATATAACTCCCTAACTTTTGTAGTGGGTTCGGAATCAGAGTGGCTCACTGTGGCTTACATTCTCTGCCGTTCCTCAATACACATACTCAGATTCAGAGGCATTACTCTTCTCTGTCTGAGAAAAAAATAAACATTGCACCAGGCAATAGTTGCACTATCACAACTCATAAAATATAATACATATCATTCATTTTCAATAATATAATATCTTTAATATAATATTCAAGGTATCAGAGGTTTTCATTTGTATCACATTTCCATCTTTATACTTGCTAACATGCTTTCCTTTTTACAGTTAATTATTTCTTTTCAGACTGGACATTCTCAGCTAGGCTTTTTATTGGCCGTATTGTTACTGTTTATACTAGTTGACAATTTGCTTTGGTTCACTTGAGTATTCTTAAGATTACGCACTTATTTTGATTGGTTTTTTACATCTAAAGTTTATAATATCTTATTTTCACAATAGTTCATTAGTTTTTTTTTTCTTAATAATTTATACTTATCCTGAATTATCAGGGTTTACACTATTCATATACTGACTGGTTTTTGGTTAGATGTTCTCTGACATATTTTGCTACATACAATATTTGATAATATAACATATTATGTGACAATATAATAACATATTAATGTCTTATTTTATAGGCATTCTTGGGGTTACATGGTTTATTTAATAAACATTTTTTCTCTCTCTCTACTTTCCATAATAATATCCTTCTTTCTTTATACTCTCTTTGATCTTCTGCCTCTCTACTCCTTCAAAGGTTAGTTGGGTGAACCTTTATTCTGGATGGTTTTATTTAATATTTTAGTTTTATGAGAGGTACACAATAATCATTTGATAAAATATAGTTACATATAGTATTCATTTGGATAAACATTTTTTTTTTCTAAGTATAGCATAGTAATTTTAGTTATATGCCACTACTGGCTCTTTATGACATAATAGATGTCTTGTCTCTCATTAAATCATTTAGTTTACAATACATATCCTTCTATCCTCTGGTGTGATAGATCTGGTTCCTTTTTAACAAGTAACAAATAGTTTGGCCTGTATCTTAATCCTACACACTTTTTGTAACTCAATAGGGCAAATAAGTTTGTTATAGTAAATTAGTTACCTTCAATAATTTGGGCCTAATATGTGATTCTTTTAATCACTAAATGAGTTCGTTTATAGTAGTCATTTTTAAAACATATTTTTTCCTTTTATACTCTAAATATTCGGGTGATAAATGTCGCCTACCACTATATTTTATCTGCTCTTAATAGTAATCATTTTTATGGTTTACATACATGGGGTTATCTTGTGCTTTTCCACTCTATTGCTAGTATTACATGTTCGGGATATCTGACCTATGTTCAGTACTAGTGGTTTTGGAGATACCTTCCTATCAGGCGGTTCTTCCACTTTGCGGCTACCAGATACTCATCGGCTTCCCGTTTTCTCGCCTTCTTCTTCTCATCATTTTCAGTATCCACGTGTCCAGTGTACTCCTGGTCTTTGTTATTATTGGCGTCCAATACCTCTCATAATTCGGGTTGACCGTCATTAGTCTCCTGGTTGGATTTTTCCATTGATTGGTTTCTCTCCTTCCGCAATTCCTTTATTCTTTGGGCATACCCTTCAATGATCCGGTCCAGTTGTTCTTGATACCCTTTCCTTTTCTTGGAATGCCTTATTCTCCCTTTGGAAATATTTGCTTTAAGCATTTTATTGGTTATAGTCTTGGTTGTAGCACATTTCTTTTCTTCATCCATCTTCATGAAGCTCCTTCGATACTCCTTCCTGCAGACTCCTTCTTCGCAGTTGGTGACTGGAAAATAAATCATATTAACTAGACCACTTTGAGTCATTTCGATTAATTCTTTTGTTACTCTAGTCTTCTTTGGGCGTATTATTCTTCTTATCTTCACCTCCTTTTCTTCCGTTTTCTTAATTATTTTGTTCCTTTCTTCATGAATTTTAATTTTTAAATTCACTTGTTCGGTAGTTGTACTTCTGGGTAATCCTTTTGTCTCCACTTGATCATCACACATTGGCAGATTATTTTGTTCTAAGTCTTCATTCTCGGCTAATAACTCTTCCGTTTCTTCAATTACCTGAGTCTCCTTTATACCTTCGGCATCGATCTCCTTGTCATGAGTATCTTCCTGGTGTCTGTCAAGCTCATTTTCGGACGATGATGTATTTGAGTCTCCTTCATTCTCAGCTTGTTCGACCTCATCTTCAGGTTGCATGCTTGATTCTTCTATGGTTTCATCATTGGGTACTTCTTCTGTCTCTGAGTTGTTGTCGTTTGGTAATTCTCCTCTTGTTGTCTGATCCAATTCTCCCGTATATTTCTTATTCATTTCATCCATTTTCTGGCTAATTTTCTTTAATGTGGTGTTCAATTCTTCTCTTATGGCTCTACTGTTGTCATCTATTTTACTGTTCAGCATGTCCATGGATTTATGGGTATTATCTATCCTTCTATTCAAGTCTTCCTTCAGTAACTCCATATTTTTACTAATAGACTCCATATTTTTATTTAAGTCACGATGATCCTCCTTCATTGACTCTATATTTTTATTTAGTAACTCGATATTCTTCCGGTTCTCCGCACTAGATTTCCTACCATCTTCTTTCAGTTCCATCATCACTCTCATCATTGCTTCCTGGAAGTCCGTATTCTCTGCCTGCGCGGGTTTTTCAGATAATCTGGGTTGGTGGTTGGCCCTCACTTCTACTTCCGGTTCTACCTGGGGTGTTTCTTCAGATCGAGTCTCAATATTGTTAATGGTAATAACTTCCATTTCGCGTAGGGGTTGTGCTTCATAGGTTTCTGTATTTGGTTGTATTTCTCCTACCCGACTGTCCTTATATCTCGTATCATATTGATGGGTGTGTGGCATGTTTATTCTTTCGTGTCTACCGGGCTGTTTATTAATATAAAAAATATTTTTATTTAATATTTTTAAGCCACACTAGTTGGTGTGCCAATTTGTAACCATTTAAAAGGTTACAAATTTTGGGTCGTTCAATAAAATTATGTTTATGTTTGAAATATTACTTTTGAATGTATTAATGTTTGTAGTTGTTTCTAATTGAGGGTTACTAATTTTGTAAAGCAATTCAAGATGTAACATTCGAGGTTACTCAAAGTGTGTTTACAATTGTATAATTATAATGGCCTGAAAAGAATTCCCTTATATGAAACAAATAAAATAGTTAGGTTGATAATAATTAAATACTAGTTTTGCTTAAGTTCAAAAGTAAAGTATAATAGTTGGTGGCTTGATGATTCTGATCGTCTTGTTGATACTAGCTGTGAAACTTCTCCTCCAGGTCGATGATAGTCTAAGTACGTTACGTCTAGTAATGTCTGGACAATAGAATAAATATAATATACTTTCACGTACCTGGTCGTGTTTTCTAGAAGTTCAATAAGCTGCCAATACAGTTTACAAAAACCAACTCACTTCAGCTACAAGGTTAAGTTGCCTTGTTTGATAGTGGGCGCCACACGGATTTATTTTGGGAAAATCCCGTGTAAAACCCATGAATTGAATCAATTAATGATTTAAAGAAATTTAAAATAATTGATTGTTACCTTTATGGCAATGCTATTCCATATATTCAATCACAACTGAAGGTTGTGTAAGTTTTCCTGAATAAAATATTTAACTATCTATTAGAAATAAATTAAGTCGAGTTATGCTGTTAATTATGGGTTTTATTCATACCCTTGATAGAGAATTCAAAACAAATACAATTAAAAACATATAATGATGTACAATTGTAAATAAGTTATTATATACCCTATAAGGCTTGCTCAGAGCACAAGTGGTAAATCTGGCTAAGTCCAGATATTTGTTATTTTTAACATTAAGTTATTCTTAAAATCTCAGATATGAGTTCTTTGAGACACGAAAAAGAAAGTTATGCCTACACAATATCTAATAATTTTTCTGATATAAAATTGATCAACAACGTTTTGATGTTACTTTCATAAAGTAAACAAATAAAAATAACCTATTTGATAGGTTGTGCGTTCGTCACGCTTGATTTCTGTATTACAAAGTTTATAGATTGAGAACACTTATAACTAACATTCAGCTTAATTAATAATGACAAATTCATCAAATAAATTGAGACATGGTGTAATATCGAAATGTTTCTGTGTTTTGCGTCAGTACAGATCAGTGTATAAAAACGTACAGGTTATGGCGCTTGTAGTGAAAATGAATAATGGTTGCATTGTTACCTTTTGGTTTTAATTATTTAATTAAAACTCATTTAGCACCTTGATAATCGGATTATAATGATTATCGTTATTCACTGCACACGCACAAGAACAGAGAATTCCGATCCGCTTCTAACTTAATGGATCATAAATAACCTTATTTAATTGCTTCTGTTCATTATTTTCCCGCACAAAATTGAAATAATACTGCACATAATCACTATGGTTCTCTGTAGAATAATTTGAAGTAGTTGTAGGTTGTCGTCGAATTGTTTCCTTTGATGTGTGATGATGATGACGCTATCAGTTAATAAAAATGTTGAGATGGCTGGCGCACGTTCCGCGCTCGATGAAGTTGATAAGTGTCTGTCGAGAATCGGTTACATCCTCTTTTATACTCTACTCTTCGATCGGCCTTAGGCAAAAATGTTAATTACTAACTAATTTTGTGATTGGCTCTTGCAGGTGTGGTGAATATGACGTATTGTCATTTTGGCCGTTAATAACGGTTTTCCAACCGCCAAGCTCTGAAATGATTGACAGCTTGTCGATATTGTTGTTATTAGTATCCAGATTTCTGATGCATATTTCGTAAATGATGCTAACACCTTTCACGCCCTTAATACAGTTGCGATTGGGGCGATATTACCATCAAATTAAAGATCACATCCTCTTTTATACTCTACTCTTCGATCGGCCTTAGGCAAAAATGTTAATTACTAACTAATTTTGTGATTGGCTCTTGCAGGTGTGGTGAATATGACGTATTGTCATTTTGGCCGTTAATAACGGTTTTCCAACCGCCAAGCTCTGAAATGATTGACAGCTTGTCGATATTGTTGTTATTAGTATCCAGATTTCTGATGCATATTTCGTAAATGATGCTAACACCTTTCACGCCCTTAATACAGTTGCGATTGGGGCGATATTACCATCAAATTAAAGATCACATCCTCTTTTATACTCTACTCTTCGATCGGCCTTAGGCAAAAATGTTAATTACTAACTAATTTTGTGATTGGCTCTTGCAGGTGTGGTGAATATGACGTATTGTCATTTTGGCCGTTAATAACGGTTTTCCAACCGCCAAGCTCTGAAATGATTGACAGCTTGTCGATATTGTTGTTATTAGTATCCAGATTTCTGATGCATATTTCGTAAATGATGCTAACACCTTTCACGCCCTTAATACAGTTGCGATTGGGGCGATATTACCATCAAATTAAAGATCATTTTGTCGTCTTTAATTTGATATCACTTGATACCGCGTTAATTTCACTTTTACTGACATTGCTACATAAACAATGTTCAGGTACACTACTCCGCACTGTCGTCTGTTTACCTGAATCGACGATTTTGCACCTTGATTAATATTGTTTGTGTTCACATAGCATTTTATTACTCAAACGTTTATGTGAGAACACTATTAACTCTGTACTGACATTTTACTGAACATTATGGATAAACCTTATCTTTATACATGGTAATGAACGATCCTTACTACTATGACATTTCATTTTACACTAACTCGCTCTATTCTACTAGCTAACAATTGAATTATTAAACATATTATTTTAATAATGGTTTTCTGCTATGTTTGAGCATAACAATTGTTCTCTGTATTTAATCTACACTCATGTTACCTCCCAATAATCAACTCACTGATTATTGTTTGGTCTAGGCCTTGTTAAGACATACCGCTTATACTGGAATTTTGCCTTAACAACATTTATAGGTTCACTATTCGGTAATTTGTTGAGGTACCTTATTCGTACAAGGTTCCCTCTTACAAATGGTTTTTCTTTCTCGTCATAAGTATATTTGAGATTGAAATACATCTTTGTTATCATTTTGGTGGCCATTGCTAATTTTAGTTCTTGGCATTCGTAAATTACTAGTCATGGTTAAATTTATTATCAGCAAAGTGCTAATTCTGATTTCACATTATTCAGATTCTTATTGACTCACTTGTTATTAACATATCATATTCTGTTTACATTATTCACTGACTCGCTTGACAGCTTAAAGTACATTTACTCTGTCCATCAGTTTGTGTTAGTCATTGTCTGGTTGTAGTGTCAAACAGTATTTGGGTTTACTGTTTCATGTGGCACTTCTGCTTCTTTCTTCCTCCATGATTTCTCTCTTCTTGGTTATTCTTATCACTGTATTCCCTATTTACATTATTGTTATGTACTTATTAAATCTGATAGTATACGTTTAGGTTAGGTAACATTTTGTTATGTTACATATACTCCCTCCTCAAAATTGATCATTTGAGAAAAAATTTATTTTTTATAAAATTATCATTTCATGTCAGTTTCTACATATTACTACTGATTTTTGTCTTGTACTCTTTACATTGATCTTTAATATACTCTTAGTGTGTTACTCTAGCTTGATTTTTTTTTCTAGTGATATAATTCTTAACTTACTAGTATTTTTCAAGTAGCTTACTTTTTAAGTCATTTAACTACAATAGATCTCATTTCTTAAATTAACAATTTCCTGTCTTATTCACATTCTTCTTTCTTATTACATATCTTTACTTCGTGATTATCTTAATGGTTATTATAATTTCCTGTCTTATTCACATTCTTCTTTCTTATTACATATCTTTACCTTCGTGATTATCTTAATGGTTATTATAATTTATACCTCACAGATTCTTTCATAATAGTCCTTGATACATTAATACAATATAACTCCCTAACTTTTGTAGTGGGTTCGGAATCAGAGTGGCTCACTGTGGCTTACATTCTCTGCCGTTCCTCAATACACATACTCAGATTCAGAGGCATTACTCTTCTCTGTCTGAGAAAAAAATAAACATTGCACCAGGCAATAGTTGCACTATCACAACTCATAAAATATAATACATATCATTCATTTTCAATAATATAATATCTTTAATATAATATTCAAGGTATCAGAGGCTTTCATTTGTATCACATTTCCATCTTTATACTTGCTAACATGCTTTCCTTTTTACAGTTAATTATTTCTTTTCAGACTGGACATTCTCAGCTAGGCTTTTTATTGGCCGTATTGTTACTGTTTATACTAGTTGACAATTTGCTTTGGTTCACTTGAGTATTCTTAAGATTACGCACTTATTTTGATTGGTTTTTTACATCTAAAGTTTATAATATCTTATTTTCACAATAGTTCATTAGTTTTTTTTTTCTTAATAATTTATACTTATCCTGAATTATCAGGGTTTACACTATTCATATACTGACTGGTTTTTGGTTAGATGTTCTCTGACATATTTTGCTACATACAATATTTGATAATATAACATATTATGTGACAATATAATAACATATTAATGTCTAATTTTATAGGCATTCTTGGGGTTACATGGTTTATTTAATAAACATTTTTTCTCTCTCTCTACTTTCCATAATAATATCCTTCTTTCTTTATACTCTCTTTGATCTTCTGCCTCTCTACTCCTTCAAAGGTTAGTTGGGTGAACCTTTATTCTGGATGGTTTTATTTAATATTTTAGTTTTATGAGAGGTACACAATAATCATTTGATAAAATATAGTTACATATAGTATTCATTTGGATAAACATTTTTTTTTTCTAAGTATAGCATAGTAATTTTAGTTATATGCCACTACTGGCTCTTTATGACATAATAGATGTCTTGTCTCTCATTAAATCATTTAGTTTACAATACATATCCTTCTATCCTCTGGTGTGATAGATCTGGTTCCTTTTTAACAAGTAACAAATAGTTTGGCCTGTATCTTAATCCCACACACTTTTTGTAACTCAATAGGGCAAATAAGTTTGTTATAGTAAATTAGTTACCTTCAATAATTTGGGCCTAATATGTGATTCTTTTAATCACTAAATGAGTTCGTTTATAGTAGTCATTTTTAAAACATATTTTTTCCTTTTATACTCTAAATATTCGGGTGATAAATGTCGCCTACCACTATATTTTATCTGCTCTTAATAGTAATCATTTTTATGGTTTACATACATGGGGTTATCTTGTGCTTTTCCACTCTATTGCTAGTATTACATGTTCGGGATATCTGACCTATGTTCAGTACTAGTGGTTTTGGAGATACCTTCCTATCAGGCGGTTCTTCCACTTTGCGGCTACCAGATACTCATCGGCTTCCCGTTTTCTCGCCTTCTTCTTCTCATCATTTTCAGTATCCACGTGTCCAGTGTACTCCTGGTCTTTGTTATTATTGGCGTCCAATACCTCTCATAATTCGGGTTGACCGTCATTAGTCTCCTGGTTGGATTTTTCCATTGATTGGTTTCTCTCCTTCCGCAATTCCTTTATTCTTTGGGCATACCCTTCAATGATCCGGTCCAGTTGTTCTTGATACCCTTTCCTTTTCTTGGAATGCCTTATTCTCCCTTTGGAAATATTTGCTTTAAGCATTTTATTGGTTATAGTCTTGGTTGTAGCACATTTCTTTTCTTCATCCATCTTCATGAAGCTCCTTCGATACTCCTTCCTGCAGACTCCTTCTTCGCAGTTGGTGACTGGAAAATAAATCATATTAACTAGACCACTTTGAGTCATTTCGATTAATTCTTTTGTTACTCTAGTCTTCTTTGGGCGTATTATTCTTCTTATCTTCACCTCCTTTTCTTCCGTTTTCTTAATTATTTTGTTCCTTTCTTCATGAATTTTAATTTTTAAATTCACTTGTTCGGTAGTTGTACTTCTGGGTAATCCTTTTGTCTCCACTTGATCATCACACATTGGCAGATTATTTTGTTCTAAGTCTTCATTCTCGGCTAATAACTCTTCCGTTTCTTCAATTACCTGAGTCTCCTTTATACCTTCGGCATCGATCTCCTTGTCATGAGTATCTTCCTGGTGTCTGTCAAGCTCATTTTCGGACGATGATGTATTTGAGTCTCCTTCATTCTCAGCTTGTTCGACCTCATCTTCAGGTTGCATGCTTGATTCTTCTATGGTTTCATCATTGGGTACTTCTTCTGTCTCTGAGTTGTTGTCGTTTGGTAATTCTCCTCTTGTTGTCTGATCCAATTCTCCCGTATATTTCTTATTCATTTCATCCATTTTCTGGCTAATTTTCTTTAATGTGGTGTTCAATTCTTCTCTTATGGCTCTACTGTTGTCATCTATTTTACTGTTCAGCATGTCCATGGATTTATGGGTATTATCTATCCTTCTATTCAAGTCTTCCTTCAGTAACTCCATATTTTTACTAATAGACTCCATATTTTTATTTAAGTCACGATGATCCTCCTTCATTGACTCTATATTTTTATTTAGTAACTCGATATTCTTCCGGTTCTCCGCACTAGATTTCCTACCATCTTCTTTCAGTTCCATCATCACTCTCATCATTGCTTCCTGGAAGTCCGTATTCTCTGCCTGCGCGGGTTTTTCAGATAATCTGGGTTGGTGGTTGGCCCTCACTTCTACTTCCGGTTCTACCTGGGGTGTTTCTTCAGATCGAGTCTCAATATTGTTAATGGTAATAACTTCCATTTCGCGTAGGGGTTGTGCTTCATAGGTTTCTGTATTTGGTTGTATTTCTCCTACCCGACTGTCCTTATATCTCGTATCATATTGATGGGTGTGTGGCATGTTTATTCTTTCGTGTCTACCGGGCTGTTTATTAATATAAAAAATATTTTTATTTAATATTTTTAAGCCACACTAGTTGGTGTGCCAATTTGTAACCATTTAAAAGGTTACAAATTTTGGGTCGTTCAATAAAATTATGTTTATGTTTGAAATATTACTTTTGAATGTATTAATGTTTGTAGTTGTTTCTAATTGAGGGTTACTAATTTTGTAAAGCAATTCAAGATGTAACATTCGAGGTTACTCAAAGTGTGTTTACAATTGTATAATTATAATGGTCTGAAAAGAATTCCCTTATATGAAACAAATAAAATAGTTTAATTTGATAATAATTAAATACTAGTTTTGCTTAAGTTCAAAAGTAAAGTATAATAGTTGGTCGCTTGATGATTCTGATCGTCTTGTTGATACTAGCTGTGAAACTTCTCCTCCAGGTCGATGATAGTCTAAGTACGTTACGTCTAGTAATGTCTGGACAATAGAATAAATATAATATACTTTCACGTACCTGGTCGTGTTTTCTAGAAGTTCAATAAGCTGCCAATACAGTTTACAAAAACCAACTCACTTCAGCTACAAGGTTAAGTTGCCTTGTTTGATAGTGGGCGCCACACGGATTTATTTTGGGAAAATCCCGTGTAAAACCCATGAATTGAATCAATTAATGATTTAAAGAAATTTAAAATAATTGATTGTTACCTTTATGGCAATGCTATTCCATATATTCAATCACAACTGAAGGTTGTGTAAGTTTTCCTGAATAAAATATTTAACTATCTATTAGAAATAAATTAAGTCGAGTTATGCTGTTAATTATGGGTTTTATTCATACCCTTGATAGAGAATTCAAAACAAATACAATTAAAAACATATAATGATGTACAATTGTAAATAAGTTATTATATACCCTATAAGGCTTGCTCAGAGCACAAGTGGTAAATCTGGCTAAGTCCAGATATTTGTTATTTTTAACATTAAGTTATTCTTAAAATCTCAGATATGAGTTCTTTGAGACACGAAAAAGAAAGTTATGCCTACACAATATCTAATAATTTTTCTGATATAAAATTGATCAACAACGTTTTGATGTTACTTTCATAAAGTAAACAAATAAAAATAACCTATTTGATAGGTTGTGCGTTCGTCACGCTTGATTTCTGTATTACAAAGTTTATAGATTGAGAACACTTATAACTAACATTCAGCTTAATTAATAATGACAAATTCATCAAATAAATTGAGACATGGTGTAATATCGAAATGTTTCTGTGTTTTGCGTCAGTACAGATCAGTGTATAAAAACGTACAGGTTATGGCGCTTGTAGTGAAAATGAATAATGGTTGCATTGTTACCTTTTGGTTTTAATTATTTAATTAAAACTCATTTAGCACCTTGATAATCGGATTATAATGATTATCGTTATTCACTGCACACGCACAAGAACAGAGAATTCCGATCCGCTTCTAACTTAATGGATCATAAATAACCTTATTTAATTGCTTCTGTTCATTATTTTCCCGCACAAAATTGAAATAATACTGCACATAATCACTATGGTTCTCTGTAGAATAATTTGAAGTAGTTGTAGGTTGTCGTCGAATTGTTTCCTTTGATGTGTGATGATGATGACGCTATCAGTTAATAAAAATGTTGAGATGGCTGGCGCACGTTCCGCGCTCGATGAAGTTGATAAGTGTCTGTCGAGAATCGGTTACATCCTCTTTTATACTCTACTCTTCGATCGGCCTTAGGCAAAAATGTTAATTACTAACTAATTTTGTGATTGGCTCTTGCAGGTGTGGTGAATATGACGTATTGTCATTTTGGCCGTTAATAACGGTTTTCCAACCGCCAAGCTCTGAAATGATTGACAGCTTGTCGATATTGTTGTTATTAGTATCCAGATTTCTGATGCATATTTCGTAAATGATGCTAACACCTTTCACGCCCTTAATACAGTTGCGATTGGGGCGATATTACCATCAAATTAAAGATCATTTTGTCGTCTTTAATTTGATATCACTTGATACCGCGTTAATTTCACTTTTACTGACATTGCTACATAAACAATGTTCAGGTACACTACTCCGCACTGTCGTCTGTTTACCTGAATCGACGATTTTGCACCTTGATTAATATTGTTTGTGTTCACATAGCATTTTATTACTCAAACGTTTATGTGAGAACACTATTAACTCTGTACTGACATTTTACTGAACATTATGGATAAACCTTATCTTTATACATGGTAATGAACGATCCTTACTACTATGACATTTCATTTTACACTAACTCGCTCTATTCTACTAGCTAACAATTGAATTATTAAACATATTATTTTAATAATGGTTTTCTGCTATGTTTGAGCATAACAATTGTTCTCTGTATTTAATCTACACTCATGTTACCTCCCAATAATCAACTCACTGATTATTGTTTGGTCTAGGCCTTGTTAAGACATACCGCTTATACTGGAATTTTGCCTTAACAACATTTATAGGTTCACTATTCGGTAATTTGTTGAGGTACCTTATTCGTACAAGGTTCCCTCTTACAAATGGTTTTTCTTTCTCGTCATAAGTATATTTGAGATTGAAATACATCTTTGTTATCATTTTGGTGGCCATTGCTAATTTTAGTTCTTGGCATTCGTAAATTACTAGTCATGGTTAAATTTATTATCAGCAAAGTGCTAATTCTGATTTCACATTATTCAGATTCTTATTGACTCACTTGTTATTAACATATCATATTCTGTTTACATTATTCACTGACTCGCTTGACAGCTTAAAGTACATTTACTCTGTCCATCAGTTTGTGTTAGTCATTGTCTGGTTGTAGTGTCAAACAGTATTTGGGTTTACTGTTTCATGTGGCACTTCTGCTTCTTTCTTCCTCCATGATTTCTCTCTTCTTGGTTATTCTTATCACTGTATTCCCTATTTACATTATTGTTATGTACTTATTAAATCTGATAGTATACGTTTAGGTTAGGTAACATTTTGTTATGTTACATATACTCCCTCCTCAAAATTGATCATTTGAGAAAAAATTTATTTTTTATAAAATTATCATTTCATGTCAGTTTCTACATATTACTACTGATTTTTGTCTTGTACTCTTTACATTGATCTTTAATATACTCTTAGTGTGTTACTCTAGCTTGATTTTTTTTTCTAGTGATATAATTCTTAACTTACTAGTATTTTTCAAGTAGCTTACTTTTTAAGTCATTTAACTACAATAGATCTCATTTCTTAAATTAACAATTTCCTGTCTTATTCACATTCTTCTTTCTTATTACATATCTTTACTTCGTGATTATCTTAATGGTTATTATAATTTCCTGTCTTATTCACATTCTTCTTTCTTATTACATATCTTTACCTTCGTGATTGTCTTAATGGTTATTATAATTTATACCTCACAGATTCTTTCATAATAGTCCTTGATACATTAATACAATATAACTCCCTAACGTTTGTAGTGGGTTCGGAATCAGAGTGGCTCACTGTGGCTTACATTCTCTGCCGTTCCTCAATACACATACTCAGATTCAGAGGCATTACTCTTCTCTGTCTGAGAAAAAAATAAACATTGCACCAGGCAATAGTTGCACTATCACAACTCATAAAATATAATACATATCATTCATTTTCAATAATATAATATCTTTAATATAATATTCAAGGTATCAGAGGTTTTCATTTGTATCACATTTCCATCTTTATACTTTCTAACATGCTTTCCTTTTTACAGTTAATTATTTCTTTTCAGACTGGACATTCTCAGCTAGGCTTTTTATTGGCCGTATTGTTACTGTTTATACTAGTTGACAATTTGCTTTGGTTCACTTGAGTATTCTTAAGATTACGCACTTATTTTGATTGGTTTTTTACATCTAAAGTTTATAATATCTTATTTTCACAATAGTTCATTAGTTTTTTTTTTTCTTAATAATTTATACTTATCCTGAATTATCAGGGTTTACACTATTCATATACTGACTGGTTTTTGGTTAGATGTTCTCTGACATATTTTGCTACATACAATATTTGATAATATAACATATTATGTGACAATATAATAACATATTAATGTCTAATTTTATAGGCATTCTTGGGGTTACATGGTTTATTTAATAAACATTTTTTCTCTCTCTCTACTTTCCATAATAATATCCTTCTTTCTTTATACTCTCTTTGATCTTCTGCCTCTCTACTCCTTCAAAGGTTAGTTGGGTGAACCTTTATTCTGGATGGTTTTATTTAATATTTTAGTTTTATGAGAGGTACACAATAATCATTTGATAAAATATAGTTACATATAGTATTCATTTGGATAAACATTTTTTTTTTCTAAGTATAGCATAGTAATTTTAGTTATATGCCACTACTGGCTCTTTATGACATAATAGATGTCTTGTCTCTCATTAAATCATTTAGTTTACAATACATATCCTTCTATCCTCTGGTGTGATAGATCTGGTTCCTTTTTAACAAGTAACAAATAGTTTGGCCTGTATCTTAATCCTACACACTTTTTGTAACTCAATAGGGCAAATAAGTTTGTTATAGTAAATTAGTTACCTTCAATAATTTGGGCCTAATATGTGATTCTTTTAATCACTAAATGAGTTTGTTTATAGTAGTCATTTTTAAAACATATTTTTTCCTTTTATACTCTAAATATTCGGGTGATAAATGTCGCCTACCACTATATTTTATCTGCTCTTAATAGTAATCATTTTTATGGTTTACATACATGGGGTTATCTTGTGCTTTTCCACTCTATTGCTAGTATTACATGTTCGGGATATCTGACCTATGTTCAGTACTAGTGGTTTTGGAGATACCTTCCTATCAGGCGGTTCTTCCACTTTGCGGCTACCAGATAGTCATCGGCTTCCCGTTTTCTCGCCTTCTTCTTCTCATCATTTTCAGTATCCACGTGTCCAGTGTACTCCTGGTCTTTGTTATTATTGGCGTCCAATACCTCTCATAATTCGGGTTGACCGTCATTAGTCTCCTGGTTGGATTTTTCTATTGATTGGTTTCTCTCCTTCCGCAATTCCTTTATTCTTTGGGCATACCCTTCAATGATCCGGTCCAGTTGTTCTTGATACCCTTTCCTTTTCTTGGAATGCCTTATTCTCCCTTTGGAAATATTTGCTTTAAGCATTTTATTGGTTATAGTCTTGGTTGTAGCACATTTCTTTTCTTCATCCATCTTCATGAAGCTCCTTCGATACTCCTTCCTGCAGACTCCTTCTTCGCAGTTGGTGACTGGAAAATAAATCATATTAACTAGACCACTTTGAGTCATTTCGATTAATTCTTTTGTTACTCTAGTCTTCTTTGGGCGTATTATTCTTCTTATCTTCACCTCCTTTTCTTCCGTTTTCATAATTATTTTGTTCCTTTCTTCATGAATTTTAATTTTTAAATTCACTTGTTCGGTAGTTGTACTTCTGGGTAATCCTTTTGTCTCCACTTGATCATCACACATTGGCAGATTATTTTGTTCTAAGTCTTCATTCTCGGCTAATAACTCTTCCGTTTCTTCAATTACCTGAGTCTCCTTTATACCTTCGGCATCGATCTCCTTGTCATGAGTATCTTCCTGGTGTCTGTCAAGCTCATTTTCGGACGATGATGTATTTGAGTCTCCTTCATTCTCAGCTTGTTCGACCTCATCTTCAGGTTGCATGCTTGATTCTTCTATGGTTTCATCATTGGGTACTTCTTCTGTCTCTGAGTTGTTGTCGTTTGGTAATTCTCCTCTTGTTGTCTGATCCAATTCTCCCGTATATTTCTTATTCATTTCATCCATTTTCTGGCTAATTTTCTTTAATGTGGTGTTCAATTCTTCTCTTATGGCTCTACTGTTGTCATCTATTTTACTGTTCAGCATGTCCATGGATTTATGGGTATTATCTATCCTTCTATTCAAGTCTTCCTTCAGTAACTCCATATTTTTACTAATAGACTCCATATTTTTATTTAAGTCACGATGATCCTCCTTCATTGACTCTATATTTTTATTTAGTAACTCGATATTCTTCCGGTTCTCCGCACTAGATTTCCTACCATCTTCTTTCAGTTCCATCATCACTCTCATCATTGCTTCCTGGAAGTCCGTATTCTCTGCCTGCGCGGGTTTTTCAGATAATCTGGGTTGGTGGTTGGCCCTCACTTCTACTTCCGGTTCTACCTGGGGTGTTTCTTCAGATCGAGTCTCAATATTGTTAATGGTAATAACTTCCATTTCGCGTAGGGGTTGTGCTTCATAGGTTTCTGTATTTGGTTGTATTTCTCCTACCCGACTGTCCTTATATCTCGTATCATATTGATGGGTGTGTGGCATGTTTATTCTTTCGTGTCTACCGGGCTGTTTATTAATATAAAAAATATTTTTATTTAATATTTTTAAGCCACACTAGTTGGTGTGCCAATTTGTAACCATTTAAAAGGTTACAAATTTTGGGTCGTTCAATAAAATTATGTTTATGTTTGAAATATTACTTTTGAATGTATTAATGTTTGTAGTTGTTTCTAATTGAGGGTTACTAATTTTGTAAAGCAATTCAAGATGTAACATTCGAGGTTACTCAAAGTGTGTTTACAATTGTATAATTATAATGGTCTGAAAAGAATTCCCTTATATGAAACAAATAAAATAGTTAGGTTGATAATAATTAAATACTAGTTTTGCTTAAGTTCAAAAGTAAAGTATAATAGTTGGTCGCTTGATGATTCTGATCGTCTTGTTGATACTAGCTGTGAAACTTCTCCTCCAGGTCGATGATAGTCTAAGTACGTTACGTCTAGTAATGTCTGGACAATAGAATAAATATAATATACTTTCACGTACCTGGTCGTGTTTTCTAGAAGTTCAATAAGCTGCCAATACAGTTTACAAAAACCAACTCACTTCAGCTACAAGGTTAAGTTGCCTTGTTTGATAGTGGGCGCCACACGGATTTATTTTGGGAAAATCCCGTGTAAAACCCATGAATTGAATCAATTAATGATTTAAAGAAATTTAAAATAATTGATTGTTACCTTTATGGCAATGCTATTCCATATATTCAATCACAACTGAAGGTTGTGTAAGTTTTCCTGAATAAAATATTTAACTATCTATTAGAAATAAATTAAGTCGAGTTATGCTGTTAATTATGGGTTTTATTCATACCCTTGATAGAGAATTCAAAACAAATACAATTAAAAACATATAATGATGTACAATTGTAAATAAGTTATTATATACCCTATAAGGCTTGCTCAGAGCACAAGTGGTAAATCTGGCTAAGTCCAGATATTTGTTATTTTTAACATTAAGTTATTCTTAAAATCTCAGATATGAGTTCTTTGAGACACGAAAAAGAAAGTTATGCCTACACAATATCTAATAATTTTTCTGATATAAAATTGATCAACAACGTTTTGATGTTACTTTCATAAAGTAAACAAATAAAAATAACCTATTTGATAGGTTGTGCGTTCGTCACGCTTGATTTCTGAATTACAAAGTTTATAGATTGAGAACACTTATAACTAACATTCAGCTTAATTAATAATGACAAATTCATCAAATAAATTGAGACATGGTGTAATATCGAAATGTTTCTGTGTTTTGCGTCAGTACAGATCAGTGTATAAAAACGTACAGGTTATGGCGCTTGTAGTGAAAATGAATAATGGTTGCATTGTTACCTTTTGGTTTTAATTATTTAATTAAAACTCATTTAGCACCTTGATAATCGGATTATAATGATTATCGTTATTCACTGCACACGCACAAGAACAGAGAATTCCGATCCGCTTCTAACTTAATGGATCATAAATAACCTTATTTAATTGCTTCTGTTCACTATTTTCCCGCACAAAATTGAAATAATACTGCACATAATCACTATGGTTCTCTGTAGAATAATTTGAAGTAGTTGTAGGTTGTCGTCGAATTGTTTCCTTTGATGTGTGATGATGATGACGCTATCAGTTAATAAAAATGTTGAGATAGCTGGCGCACGTTCCGCGCTCGATGAAGTTGATAAGTGTCTGTCGAGAATCGGTTACATCCTCTTTTATACTCTACTCTTCGATCGGCCTTAGGCAAAAATGTTAATTACTAACTAATTTTGTGATTGGCTCTTGCAGGTGTGGTGAATATGACGTATTGTCATTTTGGCCGTTAATAACGGTTTTCCAACCGCCAAGCTCTGAAATGATTGACAGCTTGTCGATATTGTTGTTATTAGTATCCAGATTTCTGATGCATATTTCGTAAATGATGCTAACACCTTTCACGCCCTTAATACAGTTGCGATTGGGGCGATATTACCATCAAATTAAAGATCATTTTGTCGTCTTTAATTTGATATCACTTGATACCGCGTTAATTTCACTTTTACTGACATTGCTACATAAACAATGTTCAGGTACACTACTCCGCACTGTCGTCTGTTTACCTGAATCGACGATTTTGCACCTTGATTAATATTGTTTGTGTTCACATAGCATTTTATTACTCAAACGTTTATGTGAGAACACTATTAACTCTGTACTGACATTTTACTGAACATTATGGATAAACCTTATCTTTATACATGGTAATGAATGATCCTTACTACTATGACATTTCATTTTACACTAACTCACTCTATTCTACTAGCTAACAATTGAATTATTAAACATATTATTTTAATAATGGTTTTCTGCTATGTTTGAGCATAACAATTGTTCTCTGTATTTAATCTACACTCATGTTACCTCCCAATAATCAACTCACTGATTATTGTTTGGTCTAGGCCTTGTTAAGACATACCGCTTATACTGGAATTTTGCCTTAACAACATTTATAGGTTCACTATTCGGTAATTTGTTGAGGTACCTTATTCGTACAAGGTTCCCTCTTACAAATGGTTTTTCTTTCTCGTCATAAGTATATTTGAGATTGAAATACATCTTTGTTATCATTTTGGTGGCCATTGCTAATTTTAGTTCTTGGCATTCGTAAATTACTAGTCATGGTTAAATTTATTATCAGCAAAGTGCTAATTCTGATTTCACACTATTCAGATTCTTATTGACTCACTTGTTATTAACATATCATATTCTGTTTATATTATTCACTGACTCGCTTGACAGCTTAAAGTACATTTACTCTGTCCATCAGTTTGTGTTAGTCATTGTCTGGTTGTAGTGTCAAACAGTATTTGGGTTTACTGTTTCATGTGGCACTTCTGCTTCTTTCTTCCTCCATGATTTCTCTCTTCTTGGTTATTCTTATCACTGTATTCACTATTTACATTATTGTTATGTACTTATTAAATCTGATAGTATACGTTTAGGTTAGGTAACATTTTGTTATGTTACAGAATAAATAGAATGATTGCTGAAGATATCATTGAGTATAGCCACTCTCAATATACCAGCCCCATAGTAGCCATACCCAAGAAAAATGGCAAGGTACGAATTTGCCTGGACGCCCGAGAAATAAATAAAATGATTACCAATGACCGAACCTCACCAGGAGAAATAGAAGAAATTCTGAAGAGATTTCATGGGATAAGATATATTAGCACCTGGGATACTGTATGTGGGTACTGGCAGGTTGAGCCGCACCCACACAGTAGACAGTACATGGCTTTCATATTTGGCGGTAGAAAACCAGTTCAAAAGGTTACCATTTGGACTCATTAATTCAGTAGCAGTGTTCGTGAAGTGCATTGGACCAAGTGTTGGGTCAAGAGGCACTGGAATTTACTACAGTGTACGTTGACGACCTGCTTATCACGTCATCACACTGGGACGAACACTGCGAAAGAGTCAAACATGTATTGGAAAAATTGTCCAACAACAATATTACCCTTAAATTAGACAAATCGAAGTTTATTGCAAAAGAAGTGAAGTTCTTAGGATTCAACCTAACCGAGGAGGGAATCTCTCCATCCCAAGAGAAGGTTGAAGCCATACAAAATTTCCCATCACCAAGAAACAAAAAGCAATTGCAATCCTTCCTAGGAGTATGTAATTACTATAGGAAGTTTCAGACCAACTACTCCCACCTAACGCCAAAATTTTCCAAACAACTCTCTTCGAAAGAAAAATGGACGTGGGGAGCGGAACAAGAGGAAGTGCTCAAATTAATTAAACAAAAGTTTGTTGATACTGTTATATTACACCACCCCAATTTTGAAAAACCGTACTACCTAAACTGCGACGCTAGTGATGTAAGTCTAGGCGCAGAGCTGTACCAGGAAGACGAAGATGGCAATCACCTGGTCATTAGCTTCGCCAGCCGAATACTAAATAGCTGCGAGCGTAACTACAATGTTACAGAAAAGGAGTTGCTCAGCATAGTATTCGCGTGCGGCAAGTTTAGGACATACATACTTGGATATCAGATCACGGTCCGAAGCGATCATAAATCAATATCGTTTCTCAAACAGTGTAAATTGAATCATGGCCAACTTACTCGATGGATACTTGCTCTGCAAGAATACCAAATTACATGGGAGTATATTCCAGGATGAAAAAACATAGTGGCTGACGTATTATCCAGAATAAATGTAGTAAATCAGACATTTGAAGGAGAAAAGGGGAAGATAGCAAAAGTGTATTATATATTGAAAGATAGGAAAGACCTGGAAAATATTGTAAACCAAATAGTGTTGCAACAAGAGTAAGATACAAAAATATCCAACATCAGAAAAAGACTGATGGAGTCTGAAGCAATTATTAACAATTTTTACTGTGTATACAATGATATTTTATTTATAAAAACAAAAAAGAACCAAGACACTTGGAAACTAGTAATTCCTCAATCATTAGAAAATCAAATCATCAAAGATTACCATGTGAGATACGGCCACATGGGAACAATTAAAATGGTAAAAGCTTTAGAGGAAGATTTGTTCATAAAAAATCTTACAAGAAAAGTGAATAAAAACATAAAAACCTGCACATTGTGTCAGATGGTCAAAACCAATAACGAAAGGAAGGATGGAACGATGATACCCATCACATCAAGTGCCAAACTAGAGAAGGTGTTCCTCGACATATGTGGACCATTCCCACGTAGCGGAGGAAGACATGGATACAAATTCATTGTAATCATACTTGACCATTACACCAAGTACACCAAATTATATGCTACAAACAGAGCCACAACAAAGAAAATATTAGATATTATTAAAAATAAATACATGTCAGAGATTGGAAAACCGTACATGATAATAACCGATCATGGAACGCAGTTTAAGGGAAGAAGGTGGAGAGAAGAATTACTAAAACTAAACATTAAAACATATAAAACTTCAGTATACCACCCTAGTAGTAATCCAGCAGAAAGAATGTTGAGACAGTTGGGACGCATTTTGAGAACTTATTGTCATAATAACCAGAGAGAATGGTACAAATATTGTAATTAGTAAATTGGGGTGGTACTTCCTCCTTTCTTAAAGCCCCGCGTTGGGTTCGTCAATATGTAACGCTATTTTATGTGGTCGTACCTGTCAAAATGTATCACAATTCTTTATTTTGTGTGTTAGTATGAATGTAGTGTGTTTGCCTCACACTGGTTGTTACATAAATCGACGTCACTACTGGAGTCCGTAGCGTTGTCAATGTTACCAGTACAACCTACCTGTTAATTCATAGGGATTGCTATTCCCGGGTGGCGCCAAATTGTTTCTGTTAAAACAATTAAAATATTTAATTTCTAAGATAATACGTGATGTTAGCATGGACAGCTGTGGCGTTCAAATTGTTCCCGCTGCTAGTCAGGTTGTCAACTCGTCCACTCGTGATGAGCGCTAGTTGGCTGTTGCTTAAAACTTCGCTAACGCACATATATTCTACAAAATCCTATGAAATAACAAGATAGTAATGATCTGTACTGTATTTTTTAATACAAATTGGGTCATCAATAAATATGACAAATGAATTACAAACAAATTTATAACATTGGCTCCAGCGTAGAGCTTGAAACACAAAATATCTCAGAGTTGGCAAAATTGATTTCAAAAAACATTAGCGTTGCCTAGATGGCATCCATCACTTTTAATAAATTACAATGTTTAAAATCTGGATGGGCTTCACTTATTTGTTTGTGTTTTAACTACTATTCAACATACGTTTTCATTACTCTTCTTTTAAAATATCATAATTAGGTTTATGGACTGTAGGTTCCTTTCAGCCATATTCCTCCTTTAACATTGAACCGACTATTCTTTGCAAGTCATTAGTTATTATTAGTACTAACATTGATTTCTTTCTTGTGTTACAAACTAAAGTGATAAACATTGTCACCTTTCATAAAATTATGAAAGTAGATTCCCCTTTCAACATGGGGTGTTATATTCTTTGCAATCTTAATTTTAATAACAAAACTTTAGTTCTATTCTATCATACCATGTTAACACAAGTTATTTGTCTGGGCTTTCTCCCTGAATAATATTACAAGCTTCCTTAATATTAATTTGGACTACTATTTCTAATTACTTCTAGATATATTACTAATTATAATATCACTCCAATCATTGGTCGTTTATCAATGTTTCACAGAGTGTCTGCTTACTTATCATTCTATTTTGAATGTTTCACATACACTTTCACTACTTTTTAGGGTATTTACACTTCACTAAAGCACTTCACTTTGGTTCACTGTTTTGTATTTAGTGTTATTTAATGGGTAATCCCTATACTTTACCATTTCTCACTATTTTGTTTTAGTATGATATTTACTATTAACAACATTAGGTTAGTTGTGTTTTGTTAAATCTAACCTTTCTGACTGGGTTAGTGTACTTTTCCTATATTACATTGCTTTACAATTGTATTGTCTTTAAAATGGGTACATAGGTTAATTTCATGATAACAATAATATTGGTTTCATTAATACATAATTATTCAAGGTTTATTGACCGTATTCTATCTTTAAGTATACAATCTTTCCCTTATATATGTGTGTTAGTTTCCCTTGGGTTTTATCTGTCTCCTCTTCATTCTTCCTCTTCTTCATCTTCAATAGTCTTCATCTTGGTTCGGTTCTCCTCTTCTTTCTTCCTCTTCTTCATCTTCTTCATCCTGGTTCGGTTCTCCTCTCACATTCTTCCTCTGATTCTTCTCTTGTTAGTTCATTATTTTGTCTATCATATTTTTCTTAAGTATGTTACGTGGTTCCCTTCTTTATGTTTATGTTGTTGGCTCAATCACTTGGGTTGGGTAATATCGTTGTACGTCGTGTCAAAGTATTTACATTTTAATCATTTTTTAAACATTTTATTTCATATGAAGTAATTTTATATCAAGAATTATCTTTTTTATCACTGGTACGGGATTTGGCTTAATTGTATCGTTACATAATGCCTCTCCTCTAAAATTGATCATTTTAATAAAACACTAGCATAGTTTTTTATGAAATTATCAGTTATAGATAACTTTTTTCCTTCTCTTCCTTGTTTGTTTCTCCATTCTTCATTTCTTTTCCTACTTAATTCATTCCATTTTATTTGGATCTGTTTTTATTTATTTCCATTGGTGCATTTTCCCTCATACACAAATTTTTCCCTAACTTTTATATAGTAGCTGGTTTCCCCCATTACTACTCATTTTTCTGAGACTAGAGGCACTTCTTCTCTACTCAGTTCATTGGATTGCTGGACTTTTCAACAGTCAATCTTAAATCTTTGTCAACTTGTGACTTAATAATAATAATACAATAATAATATAATATACTTTGGGATTGTCCACCTTGTGGTTTGCTTTTAGATCACTTTGTCATTACTACTCATTCTTCCTTCCGCTATACCTTAACTATACACTACTTATAACTATACTCATCTACTTATACACTATATTGAGAAATGTTATCTTTATTCATATGTTAATTTCATCATATCTCACTTTTCATTATTTTGTTTTCAATGCTCGTTGTGATCATTTTAATTGTCTTAGACATTTTTTTTTCTTAGTCATTTAGCAGGATTCTGCTTTAGCCATATTTGTATATTGGTTTTATATACAATTTCTCTCTCTCTCCTTGTACCAGGTATGATTTTATTTATTTTTTCTTATAATAATTTTGATTCAGTATAATTTCAAGTATTTATCTCAGTAATTTGAGCTCGATTTTATTTTTGTTTATTTTATTCTGTATTCAACATCATTTTTGATAATTCTTTGGTAAGTTAATTGTCTTACCTTAAAGGAATGTTTGTAGCGTATTCCTTTTTAGCTATTTTTTGTTTTAATTATAATTGTAAGTTTGTGCTTCTTACATTTTCATTATATAGGAATGCGTGTAACTTATTCCTTATTATCTCACTTTTTTACTTCATACTTCATATATCAATCTTTTGTTATATTGTAAACTGATTTAAATTGAAAGGAATTTGTGTAACTGTTTCCTTTGTTTTTTTTTTCATTATTATATACTTATATTAATTCTTTTTATTGTTCCGCATATATCATCTAAATAAGTTAGTAAGCTGCTCTTACAATCTCTTTTGGAATTTTGAAATATGTTTCATTTCACAATGTTTTTATTCTTCTCCGTAAAACTTTTTTATTTAAGTTTGGTTATAAACTCCCTTGATTTTCCTTGTATTGATATTACTGATCTGGTAAGTATTATTACCATTGTCTCTTGTGATGATATATGGTCCGGTATATAGCAATAATAATTTCTTTGCTATACCTTCCATTGTACTTGGCAGTTCACGATTTTTAATTAATATTTTTTCTCCCTCTTTATATTTGATTATTTTGTGTTGGTTCTTTGCATATTTGGCCTTTTGTTTCTCAATTTTTTCCACTATTAGGCTGTACCATTTGTTTTTGTCATACGGGTCTTCTGGGTCTTTTGGGAATTCTATTATCTCTTGGATCTCTCTGTTTGGCTTCCTCTCGAACATCATCAAGTAAGGTGTACTTTCAGTGAATTGGTGATAACTGATATTTAAAAACACTTCGGTTGAAGGTAAATATTTGTACCATTCTCTCTGGTTGTTATGACAATAAGTTCTCAAAATGCGTCCCACCTCTCTCAACATTCTTTCTGCGGGATTGCTGCTAGGGTGGTAGACTGATGTTTTATATGTTTTGATATTTAGTTTCAATAACTCTTCTCTCCACTTCCTTCCTTTAAATTGCGTTCCATGATCTGTTATTAACATGTACGGTCTTCCAATCTCTACCATGTATTTATTTTTGATAATATCTAATATTTTCTTTGTTGTGGCTCTGTTTATAGCATATAACTTGGTGTACTTGGTGTAATGGTCAAGTATGATAACAATGAATTTGTAGCCATGTCGTCCTCCGCTACGTGGGAATGGTCCACATATGTCGAGGAACGCTTTCTCTAGTTTGGCACTTGATGTGATGGGTATCATCGTTCCATCTTTCCTTTCGTTATTGGTTTTGACCATCTGACACAATGTGCAGGTTTTTATGTTTTTACTTACTTTTCTTGCAATATTTTTTATGAACAAATCTTCCTCTAATCCTTTTACAATCTTAATTGTTCCCATGTGGCCATATCTCACATGATAATCTTTGATGATTTGATTTTCTAATGATTGAGGAATTACTAGTTTCCAAGTGTCTTGGTTCTTTTTTGTTTTTATAAATAAAATATCATTGTATACACAGTACAATTTGTTAATAATGGCTTCAGACTCCATCAGTCTTTTTCTGATGTTGGATATTTTTGTATCTTGCTCTTGTTGCAACACTATTTGGTTTACCATATTTTCCAGGTCTTTCCTATCTTTCAATATATAATACACTTTTGCTATCTTCCCCTTTTCTCCTTCAAATGTCTGATTTACTACATTTATTCTGGATAATACATCAGCCACTATATTTTTTCGTCCTGGAATATATTCCCATGTAATGTGGTATTCTTGCAAAGCAAGTATCCATCGAGTAAGTCGGCCATGATTCAACTTACATTGTTTTAGAAACAATATTGATTTATGATCGCTTCGGACCGTGATATTATATCCAAGTATGTACGTCCTAAACTTGCCGCACGCGAATACTATGCTGAGCAACTCCTTTTCTGTAACATTGTAGTTACGCTCACAGCTATTGAGTATTCGGCTGGCGAAGCTAATGACTAGGTGATTGCCATCTTCGTCTTCCTGGTATAATTCTGCGCCTAGACTTACATCACTAGCGTCGCAGTTTAGGTAGAACTGTTTTGCAAAATTAGGGTGGTGTAAAATAACAGTGTCAACAAATTTTTGTTTGATTAATTTGAGCACTTCTTCTTGTTCCGCTCCCCCACGTCCATTTTTCTTTTGAAGAGAGTTGTTTGGAAAATTTTGCTGTTAAGTGGGAGTAGTTGGTCTGAAACTTCCTATAGTAATTACATACTCCTAGGAAGGATTGCAACTGCTTTTTGTTTCGTGGTGATGGGAAATTTTGTATGGCGTCAACCTTCTCTTGGGATGGAGAGATTCCCTCTTCGGTTAGGTTGAATCCTAAGAACTTCACTTCTTTAGCAATGAACTTTGATTTGTCTAACTTAAGTGTGATATTGTTGTTAGATAATTTTTCCAATACATGTCTAACTCTTTCACAGTGTTCGTCCCAGTTTGCTGACGTGATAAGTAGGTCGTCAACGTACACTGTAGTAAATTCCAGTGCCTCTTGACCTAACACTTGGTCCATGCACTTCACGAACACTGCTACTGAATTAATGAGTCCAAATGGTAACCTTTTGAACTGGTAGTTTCTACCGTCAAATATGAAAGCCATGTACTGTCTACTGTGTGGGTGCAGCTCTACCTGCCAATACCCACATACAGTATCCCAGGTGCTAATATACCTGATTCCATGGAATCTCTTCAGAATTTCTTCTATTTCTCCTGGTGAGGTTCTGTCATTGATAATCATCTTATTTATTTCTCGGGCATCCAGGCAAATTCGTACCTTGCCATTTTTCTTGGGTATGGCAACTATGGGGCTGGTATATTGAGAATGACTATACTCAATTATATCTTCGGCAATCATTCTATTTATTTCCATTCTAACTTCGTTTTTTAGAGAATGTGCTATTGGATATGATTTCCTTTGGAAGTCCACTGGTTCTCGGAATTGAATTTCACATTGGTATCCTTTAACCTTTCCTGGGGTGTTCGAAAAGACATGCTGATAATCATTATAAATGGCGATTAATTTTTTGGACTGTTGCTCACTAATCTCCTGCATAGGCCATTCTCTTTGGAAGGTGATAATCTCTTCCAACTTCTGGTTCCACAAGGCCTTACGCTCCTCCTCCTCTACTATGGTGATAGCTGGCTTATGCCTCTGGCAATAATAACTCTTCAGTTCTGTGTTTTGGCTTAAAGCAGTTGAATTTGGTACACAATTTATAATGTTCGCGGACCAGGTTCCTTGTTCTGAATTTAACAACACTACTCCCTTCTGCAGGTTTATTACTGCTGAATACCTTCTTAGTACATCACATCCGATAAGCATATTGAAAGGTAGCCCACTTGCCACGAGAAATATAATAGGGATGGTTGATTCTAGATTATCTAGCTCCAATGACACTTGTTTTCTCACCGTTTTGTTCTGTTTACCAGTTGCGCCAATGATGATTATATTATTTATTGGCAATGTAGGTATTGGTGTTCGAGAGTGAGCTTGAATTCTTTCTAATTCAGGCTGGTTGATGAGAGAGATATTAGACCCCGTGTCTACCATGATAATGGTTATGGTACCGTTTATTGTCGCCTTTATATGAACAATTTCGCTATTGTTCTGTGGTAATTGAGTGGCCTCTTCTTCGAGAAGTTCTTCTCGAATATCTTTTAAATAATTGTTGTAAATTATCGTGATTCCTTTGGTTTTCTTATCTGACATTGTTTGACGTATCAACCCAAGTGATTGGTCATGTGAAGGGCGTTCATACTTTATCACTGACCTTTTTAGTTTAAAGGTGGTTGCTGGCTGACGGCCAGGTTGCTTGGCTGGTCGTTCGTTTCATCGTTCGGCACATTTTGCTGGTTATTTCCATTTTGTAGTGGTTCATGGTTCCTGTTCACTGATGGTCTATTGTTAGTCTCGTCGGACGCGTGGTACCATGGTTCTGGGTGCCAATTTGAGTTGTATCTTCGGTGGTTATTCCGCCTTCTCCCACTAATAAAATTTACATGACGTCGATTGTCACTTCTATTTGGATTACCCCCGGGTCCCCGGTTGTACTGGTAATTGGGATGATACCGGTTGCCGTAGTAATTATGGTCATTGGGGTGACCGTTGGTACGTTGCTCAGGTTCCACTCCTCGGTAATTCTCATTTGGTCAGTTATTATTATTTGGGCTGTTTCTATTATTGTTTTGATTTCCTGAGTGATGGTTCTGTTGCCCTCGGTTACCAGGCTGATTATTTTGAGGGTGATGCTGATTATTTCCATTGAATGTTTGTTCTGCATTATTATCATTGTTATTTCGGCCCCAGTTATTCCGATTATTGCTTTGTGGATAATTGTATGGTCCATGGAAATTAGGTGTATTGTTGTGTTCATTCCACTTATTGTATCTTTGGTTTGTGATCCTGTTTTTTCGATACTGGTTATCGTTCTCCAGGTCCTCCAGTAGACTAACCATTCCTTGAATTGTTTTTATTTGGCCTTGTCGCCTGGCCTTCTGGATGGCTTCTTCGTAATGATAACCCAGTTGTATTACCAACGACTCCTCGGGTATCCTGGGTTCCAAATTTCTGGCTAAGCATACTTTTCCCAGAAAGTAAGAGGTTAACGTGTGTCCTCCTTGGGTCTCGTATCTTCTGTTACTGATGTCATTGCGGACCACATTCTGTGTTGATTCGGACCAGTACTTCTCCCTGAACTGTTTCTTGAACTCTTGGGTATCATTGATCTCAGGTCTTGTGGCCGTCCACCAATTGTCATGGGTGTCACGGAACATCTCATCGATCATACTTCTCACACTGGACCATCTGGTTTCTCTGTTCTTCTCTATCAGTTCTTCTACTCGTTTGAGGAATTCTATCGGGTTTCTCCGGTAGCTACGAAAATTAATCATTTCTCGATTCTCACTGGTTATGAACTGTGTGTAATTATATGGTTTTTCTCTTAATGCATCTAATTCTTCCTGCATCTGTTTCTCTCGTGTGCTGATCCCCTGGATTTTTTCTCGGTTTTCTCGGGCCAGTCCGTCTATTTTATCTATGACGGTGCACACTTTCTCCACCCGATTGTTTACATCCAGTTGTAGCTCTTGGTGCCTCTCCTCCAGTTCCTTGACCACTTCCTGTTTGTTCTTCTGGCACCCTTCAGTAAGGACTTGGTAGAATTCCGTCGCTCTCAATTTACCTTCCCCCTCAATGTTACTAATTTTATTATTTAATTCTTCTCTGATTTGTATCACTGTTTCGTTGGTCTCCGTTACCATTTGTCGGATCTCTTTTCGACATTCGACTAATTGTTGCTTCCATTCCTCCTTGGTTTTCTTACTTTCTTCCTCGATTTTCCGTTGGAGAATATCATGATTATTTTCCATCTTTTTATTTACTACCTCCAGATCCTTCTTGATCTGCTTCTTCAGCTCTTCGCTCTTCTTTTCCAATGCCTCCTGACTTTCATGTATCACCTTCATTTGCTTCTTCAATTCTTCACTGTTTTGGTCCAGTTTTTTATTCCAGAATTCCCTGCCTTCTTTCCTTCCCTCTTGTAATTTTTTATTCAAGTCTTCCTTGTCTGATTCTAATTTTTTATTTAAATCTTCATGGCTCCTGTTCATTTGTCCAAATTGTTCCATCATGAACTTCAGCATGTGATCTAATTTTGTTTCTTCTGTTGGTTTGACCGGTTGGTCGTTTGCCATGACTTCTGCTTCTATTTCCGGTTCAGGTGGATTGGGATTTTCCATTTGGTCCTCCTGTGGGTTTTCTTCTGACAATTCTCCCGTCGTTTCCTCCACTTCTACTTCCTCAACTTCCTCCATTTCTTCTGGGTTTCCTTCTTGGTTTGGTGCTTCCTTCCCTTTGCGCCTCGTAACCATACCGTGTCTATTCATGACCGCCGCTAGTTATTCTTCCTAGCCGCACGTTGCTGGTCGCCAATATGTAACTAGTGATTGGGGGTGTACTTCCTTTATTTTTAAAGCCCCACGTTGGGTGCCAATATGTAACTAGTAAATTGGGGTGGTACTTCCTCCTTTCTTAAAGCCCCGCGTTGGGTTCGTCAATATGTAACGCTAGTTAATGTGGTCGTACCTGTCAAAATGTATCACAATTGTTTATTTTGTGTGTTAGTATGAATGTAGTGTGTTTGCCTCACACTGGTTGTTACATAAATCGACGTCACTACTGGAGTCCGTAGTGTTGTCAATGTTACCAGTACAACCTACCTGTTAATTCATAGGGATTGCTATTCCCGGGTGGCGCCAAATTGTTTCTGTTAAAACAATTAAAATATTTAATTTCTAAGATAATACGTGATGTTAGCATGGACAGCTGTGGCGTTCGAATTGTTCCCGCTGCTAGTCAGGTTGTCAACTCGTCCACTCGTGATGAGCGCTAGTTGGCTGTTGCTTAAAACTTCGCTAACACACATATATTCTACAAAATCCTATGAAATAACAAGATAGTAATGATCTGTACTGTATTTTTTAATACAAATTGAGTCATCAATAAATATGACAAATGAATTACAAACAAATTTATAACATTGGCTCCGGCGTAGAGCTTGAAACACAAAATATCTCAGAGTTGGCAAAATTGATTTCAAAAAACATTAGCGTTGCCTAGACGGCATCCATCACTTTTAATAAATTACAATGTTTAAAATCTGGAGTTCTTTTGATCATGAAAATAGACATAAACGTTGGTTACATTAAAAAAGTACACTACCATACCTTATACGTACTTAGAAGTTATAATGTGTTTATACAATTTGTTCGGTAGTGTCGTATTTCTGTTACGAAAATTGTGTTCTCAAATAAGGTTATATTGAATTTAGTACAAATGTTTTTTATGTAAGTAAATTATGCCTTTACCTTTGAAAGAAAATATTACTTTTTAAATAGTGAGAAATTTTATCATTTGAAAATAATTTAAGTAATTTAGGGTTTTGGGAATAAGGAATTTATTCGGTACTTATCAGTTCATCTCACGTTGAAATGTCGTCATCAGGATAGGCGTATATTCTTCGAATTTGGGCTGGTTTTAAACTTCTAACATCTTCTTCATCTGGTCTTGGGTTTTTTTCTTTGATTAATTTAGTTAATCTGGTTCCTGGACATCATGTATTCTTTATAGATCGACGTCTCTTCATTTGGGGTCATCTTGGTTCACTGATTCGACTTTTTATAACTGTTTAAATCAAAATTTTAATCGTTCCAATTTTGTGCGTCGCTTACCCACGCTTCGTTTTTTCAGAGTCTATATAATTTAACGGAAAATAAGCCCTCAAACGTCTCGTTGTCATAGTAACCATAATTCGATGATTGGTTAATTGCTTCTTTAGGACATTGTTAAAATATTTGAATTTTTATTCAAATTTATTAATTATTTTCCTAATGATTTTATTCCTTTATAATTCCTTTGGGATAATAAATGACATCACTATTATTTTTCTTTCCTTTCAAAGTTTACAATGATACCTCATAAGGTCATATTCTGTTATACATTAACTATAGTCTAATTATTTGACATTTATTAAATAACATATCTTTCTTAAATTAAATTATTACAATGATGTTTCTGTGTTAAAATAACTGATATATAATTACTGTCCATTCACTGGTCTTAGATTAGTAAGATTTCTTGTGAAATTGATACAATTTACATTTGAATATCTTTGGCAGTTAAATGTTTTCATAGTCAAAATCAGCCATGATTGTTTTTTAGTGTATTTACTTTTTAAATTACATTCTGAATTCAGCCTGATGGGCTTCACTTATTTGTTTGTGTTTTAACTACTATTCAACATACGTTTTCATTACTCTTCTTTTAAAATATCATAATTAGGTTTATGGACTGTAGGTTCCTTTCAGCCATATTCCTCCTTTAACATTGAACCGACTATTCTTTGCAAGTCATTAGTTATTATTAGTACTAACATTGATTTCTTTCTTGTGTTACAAACTAAAGTGATAAACATTGTCACCTTTCATAAAATTATGAAAGTAGATTCCCCTTTCAACATGGGGTGTTATATTCTTTGCAATCTTAATTTTAATAACAAAACTTTAGTTCTATTCTATCATACCATGTTAACACAAGTTATTTGTCTGGGCTTTCTCCCTGAATAATATTACAAGCTTCCTTAATATTAATTTGGACTACTATTTCTAATTACTTCTAGATATATTACTAATTATAATATCACTCCAATCATTGGTCGTTTATCAATGTTTCACAGAGTGTCTGCTTACTTATCATTCTATTTTGAATGTTTCACATACACTTTCACTACTTTTTAGGGTATTTACACTTCACTAAAGCACTTCACTTTGGTTCACTGTTTTGTATTTAGTGTTATTTAATGGGTAATCCCTATACTTTACCATTTCTCACTATTTTGTTTTAGTATGATATTTACTATTAACAACATTAAGTTAGTTGTGTTTTGTTAAATCTAACCTTTCTGACTGGGTTAGTGTACTTTTCCTATATTACATTGCTTTACAATTGTATTGTCTTTAAAATGGGTACATAGGTTAATTTCATGATAACAATAATATTGGTTTCATTAATACATAATTATTCAAGGTTTATTGACCGTATTCTATCTTTAAGTATACAATCTTTCCCTTATATATGTGTGTTAGTTTCCCTTGGGTTTTATCTGTCTCCTCTTCATTCTTCCTCTTCTTCATCTTCAATAGTCTTCATCTTCAATAGTCTTCATCTTGGTTCGATTCTCCTCTTCTTTCTTCCTCTTCTTCATCCTGGTTCGGTTCTCCTCTTCATTCTTCCTCTGATTCTTCTCTTGTTAGTTCATTATTTTGTCTATCATATTTTTCTTAAGTATGTTACGTGGTTCCCTTCTTTATGTTTATGTTGTTGGCTCAATCACTTGGGTTGGGTAATATCGTTGTACGTCGTGTCAAAGTATTTACATTTTAATCATTTTTTAAACATTTTATTTCATATGAAGTAATTTTATATCAAGAATTATCTTTTTTATCACTGGTACGGGATTTGGCTTAATTGTATCGTTACAATATTTATCTTCAACCGAAGTGTTTTTAAATATCAGCTATCACCAATTTACTGAAAGTACATCCTACTTAATGATGTTCGAGAGGAAGCCAAATAGAGAGATCCAAGAGATAATAGAATTCTCAAAAAGCCCAGAAGACCCGTATGATAAAAACAAATGGTACAGCCTAATAATGGAAAAGATTGAGAAACAAAAGGCCAAATATGCAATAAAACAACCCAATATAATCAAATATAAAGAGGGAGAAAAAATATTAATTAAAAATCGTGAACTGCCAAGTACAATGGAAGGTATAGCAAAGAAATTATTATTGCTATATACAGGACCGTATGTCCTCACAAAAGATAATGGTAATAATACTTACCAGATAAGCAATATCAATACAAGAAAAATAAAGGGAGTTTATAACCAAACTTCGATAAAAAAGTTTTACGAAGAAGAATAGAACCATTATGAAATGAAACATATTTCAAAATTCCAAAAAAGATTGTAAGAGCAGCTTACTACCTTATTTAGATGATATATGCGGAATAATAAAAAGAATTAATATAATAATGAAAAAAAAACAAAGGAAACATTTACACAAATTCCTTTCAATTTAAATCAATTTACAGTCTAATAAAAGATTGATATATGAAGTATGAAGTAAAAAGTGAGATAATAAGGAATAAGTTACACACATTCCTATATAATAAAAATGTAAGAATCACAAACTTACTATTATAAATTAAACAAAAAATAACTAAAAAGGAATACGCTACAAACATTCCTTTAAGGTAAGACAACTTACCAAAGAATTATCAAAAATGATATTGAATACAGAATGAAATAAACCAAAAAATAAACTCAAGCTCAAATTACTGAGATAAATACCTGAAATTATACTGAATCAAAAGTATTCTAAGAAAAAACAATAATAAAATTTTAACTGGTACAAGGAGGAGAGAAATTATGTATAAAACAAATATACAGAAATGGCTAAAGCAGAATCTTGCTGAATGACCAAGAAAAGAATAAAAAATGTCTAAGACAATTAAAATGATCACAACGGGCATTGAAAACAAAATAATGGATGGTGAGATATAATGAAATTAACATATGAATAAATATAAAAACAATCAAGTGTATGAGTAGATGATAGTGTATAGTTAAGGTATAGCGGAAGGAAGAATGAGTAAAAAGCCAAAGTGATCTAAAAACAAACCACAAGGTGGACAATCCCAAAGTATATTATTATATTATATTATTATTAAGTCACAAGTTGACAAAGAAGGTATTTAAGATTGACTGTTGAAAAGTCCAGCAATCCAAATAAACTGAGCAGAGATGATGTGCCTCTGGTCTCAGAAAAATGAGTAGTAATGGGAGAAACCAGCTACTATAAAAGTTAGGGAAAAAATTGTGTATGAGGGAAAATGCACCAATGGAAATAAATAAAAACAGATCCAAATAAAATGGAATGAATTAAGTAAGAAGAGAAATGAAGAATGGAGAAACAAACAAGAAAGAAAAGGAAAAAGGTTATCTATAACTGATAATTTCATAAAAAACTATGCTAGTGTTTTATCAAAATGATCAATTTTAGAGGAGAGGCATTATGTTACAACATAAATAAGCCAAATCCCGTACCAGTGATAAAAAAGATAATTCTTAATATAAAAATACTTCATATAAAATAAAATGTTTAAAAAATGTATAAAATGTAAATATTAGGACACGACAAACGACGATATTACCCAACCCAAGTGACTGATCCAACAACATAAACACAAAGAAGGGAACCACGTAACATACTCAAGAAAAAATGTGATGGACCAAACAATTATGAACTAACAAAGGAAGATATGAACCAGAACTAAAGAAGAATCAAAGGAAGGGAACAGATCCCTACGATTAAACAGAATTCAAATCAGATGAGAAGAGGAGAACCGAACCAAGATGAAGACTATTGAAGAAGACGAAGAAGAGGAAGAATGAAGAGGAGAAAGGTTAAACCCAAGGGAAGACTAACACACATATAAAGGGGAAAATTAGTATACTCAAGGATAGAATACTGTAAATAAACCCCAAATAATTATTTCTTGATGAACCAAATATTATTGTTATAATTGAATTAACTTATGTACTTATTTTAAAGACAATACGATTGTAAAGTAACGTAGTGTAGAAAAAGTACACTAACACTATTAGGAAGGTTAGATTTAATAAAAAATAACTAACCTAATATTATTAATAATAAATACGGTATTATGCTAGAAAGAAATAGTGAGAAATAATAGGAGAAAGTATAGGGATTACCCATTAAATAACACTCAATACAAACAGTGAACCAAAGTGAAGTGCAATAGTGAAAGTGTAAGTACCCTATAAATAGTGAAAGTGTATGTTAAGCAATAAAAAGGTAATGATAAGTAAGAAAACACTTTATAAAACATTGATAAACAATCAATGATTGGAGTGATCGTGTACACATTTATATAACTAAAAATAATTAAAAGTAATATTCCAAATAAATATAAAAGAAGCATGTAATGTTATTCAGGGAGAAAGCCCAGACAAAAACAGTTTGTATTAACATGGTATGGAGGAGATAGTAGAATAGAAATAAAGTTTTGTTTTTAAAATTAAGACTACAATGAATAAAACACCCCATGTTGAAAGGGGAATTAACTTTCATAATTTTGTAAGAAGTGATGATGTTTATCACTCTAGGTAGTAACAAAAGAAAGGAAATAATATTAGAACTAACAATAACTAGTAACTTGTAAAGAAAAGTTTGGTTCAATGTTATGAAGAAGATATGGCTGAAGGGAACCTGCAGTCCATAAGCCTAATTATTGTATTTTAAAATATGTGTAATGAAAATGTATGTTGAATAGTAGTTAAAACACAAACAAATATGATAACTAAGTGAAGCCCATCAGGCTGAATTCAAAATGTAATTTACAAGAAATACACCAAAAAACCATCATGGCTAATCTTGGCTATGAAAACGTCTAACTGTCAGAGACACTCAAATGTAAATTGTAACAATTTTGCAAGAAACTTTACTAATCTAAGACCAGTAAATGGCCAGTAATTATATGTAAATTATATTAAAACAGAAATATTATTATAAAAGTTTAATTTAAGAAAGATATGTAATTTATCAAATGTCAAATATTTAGACTAAAGTTAATGTATAACAGAATATGACCTTATGAGGTATCGTTGTAAACTTTGAAAGGAAAGAAAGATAATAGTGATACCATTTATTACCCCAAAGGAACTGTAAAGGAATAAAACCATTAGGAAAATACTTAATAAATTTGAATAAAAATTCAAATCTCTTAACAATGCTTTTGAAAGAGTATTTAACCAATCCCAGGATTGCTGTCACCATAGTAACGAGCCGTTGAAGGCTAATTTTCCGTTAAATATATGAGACTCGAAAAAACGACGCGTGGGTAAGCGGCACGCAAAATTGGAATGATTGAAATTTTAATTTAAATAGTTACGAAAAGTTTTGAAAGTTAACCAAGATGACCAAAGACGAATAGATGTCGACCTACCAAGAATTAACGATGTCCTGGAACCAGATTGAATAAATTAATTAACAAAAATCCAAGACAAGATTGAAAAAGATGTTCGAAGCTTAAAACCAATCCAAATTGGCCGAATATCCACTACCCCGATGACCACACATCAACGCTATCTTCACTGATAAGTATCGAATAAATTCCTTAATCCCAAAAAACCAAATTACTTAAAATATTTTTCAAATGATAAAATTTCTCACTATTGAACAAATGTTATTTTCTTTCAAAGGTGTTAATGCATAATTTACTTACATAAAAACATTTTATTAATCAAAATATAACCTCGCTTAAGAGCACAATTTTGTAACAAAAATACGACACTACCGAACAATTTGTAAAACCACATTATACTTTCTAAGTACGTATAAGGTATGGTAGTGTACTTTTTTAATGTAACCAACGTTTATGTCTTATTTCATAATCCAAAGAACCCCAGATTTTAAACATATTAATATATTGTACGCAACTGTAGCCATCTCGGCAACGAAAAGTGTTTTAAAATCAATTTTGCCAACTCTGAGATATTTGTGTTTCATGCTATAAGCCGGAGCAATCTGTTATCAAACTATTCACAATCCTTTTGTAATATTAATTAATGATTGAATTTGTATTAAACTCACAGTACAGAGTATTACTATCTTTTTATTTCATAGGACGTTGTAGAGTATATGTGTGTTAGCAAGTTTTATTCAATAACCAACTAGCGCTCATCACGAGTGGTCGAGACGCCAACCTGTATAGCGGCGGGAACCATTCGAACGCTCCAGCTGTCCATGCTAATAACACGTATCATCTTATAATTTAACTATTTTAATTGTTTTAATAGAAACAATTTGGCACCACCCGGGATTCGCAACCCCTATGAATTAACAGGTAGGTTGTACTGGTAATTTTGACAACGCTACAGACTCCAGTAGTGACGTTGATTTATGTAATGACCGGTGTGAGGCAAACACACTACATTCACACTAATACACAAAATAAACAAGTGTGACACATTTTAACAGGTACGACCTCGGTAGATTGTTACATATTGGCGACCAGCAACGTGGGGCTAGAAAGAATAACTAGCGGCGGTTATGAATAGACACGGTATGGTTACGAGGCGCAAAGGGAAGGAAGCATTAAACCAAGAAGGAAACCAAGAAGAAATGGAGGAAGTTGAGGAAGTAGAAGTTGAGGAAACGACTGGAGAACTGTCGGAAGAACATCCACAGGAGGACCAACTGGAAAACCCAAATCCACCTCAACCAGAACAAGAAATGGAAGTAATGCCAGGGGACCAACCTACTAAACCCAATCAGAAAGAAGACCTGAGCACGCAGGAAATGTTCAAGAGAATGATGGAAAAATTTGGACAAATGAATACCAAATTAGAATCATTGCAAGAGGGACGGAATGAAGACAGGAAGTTTTTCAAGGAGAACATGGAACTTCTGAACAACAAAATGGAGAGCAACCATGAAGACCTGAAGAGAAGTCAGGAGATACTGGAAAAGAAGAGCGAAGAGCTGAAGAAACAGGTCAAGAAGGATCTGGAAATAGTAAATAAAAAAAATGGAACATAACCATGTTATTCTCCAATGGAAAATAGAGGAAGAAAGTGAGAAAACCAAGGAGGAATGGAAGCAACAACTGGTCGAATGTCGAGAGGAGATCAGGCAAACGGTAACGGAGACCAATGAAACAGTGATACAAATCCGAGAAGAATTGAATAATAAAATTAGTAATGTTGAGGAGGAAGGTAAATTGAGAGCGACGGAATTCTACCAAGTCCTTACCGAAGGGTGCCAGAAGAACAAACAGGAGGTGGTCAAGGAACTGGAGGAGAGGCACCAAGAACTACAAATAGATGTAAACAATTGGGTGGAGAAAGTATACACCGTCATCGATAAAATAGACGGACTGACCAGAGAAAACAGAGAGAAAATCCAGGGGATCAGTATATGGGAGAAACAAATGCAGGAAGAGTTAGATGCATTAAGAGAGAAACCTTATAATAATACACAGTTCATAACCAGTGAAAATCGAGAAATAATTAATTTCCGCAGCTACCGGAGGAACCCGATAGAATTCCTCAAACGGGTAGAAGAGCTGATAGAAAAAAATAGAGAAACCAGGTGGTCTAGTGTGAGGAGTATGATAGACGAAATGTTCCGAGACACCCATGACAACTGGTGGACGGCCACTCGACCCTAGATCAATGACACACAAGAGTTTAAGAAACAATTCCGGGAGAAATATTGGTCCGAGTCCACACAGAATGTGGTCCGCAATGATATCAGTAATGGAAGATACGAGTCACAAGGAGGACACACTTTAACATCCTACTTTTTGGGAAAAGTATGCTTAGCCAGAAATTTGGAACCCAAGATACCCGAGGAGTCTTTGGTAATACAGCTGGGTTATCATTACGAAGAAGCGATACAGAAGGCCCGAAGGCAAGGACAAATAAAAACAATTCAAGGAATGGCTAGTCTATTGGAAGACCTGGAGAATGATGGCCAATACCGAAAAAACCGGATCCTGAACCAACGGTATAACAAGTGGAATGAACATAATAATACGACTAATTTCAATGGACCATACAATCATCCACAAAACAGTAATCGGAATAACTGGGGCCAAAATAATAATAATAATAATAATGAAGAACAGACATTCAATAGAAATAATCAGCCTGGTAACAGAGGTCAACAAAACCATCATTCAGGGAATCAAGACAACAATAGAAACAGCCCAAATAATAACCGACCAAATGATAGTTACAGAGGAGCGGAACCTGAACAACGCACCAACGGTCACCCCAATGACCATAATTACTACGGCAACCGCTATCATCCTAGTTACCAGTACAACCGGGGACCCGGGAGTAATCCAAATAAAAGCGACGGCCTACGTCATGTAAATTTTATCAGTGGGAGAAGGCAGAATAACCACCGAAGATATAACCCGAATTGGCACCCAGAATCATAGTACCACACGTCCAATAATAATGACAATCAACCATCAGTGAGCAGGAACAATGAACCACTTCAGAATGGAAATAACCAGCAACAAGTGCTCAACAATGAAACGAACGACCAGTCAAATAACCTGGCCGTCAGCCAGCAACCACCTTTAAACTAAAAGAGTCAGTGAAAAAGTATGAACGCCCTTCACATGACCAATCACTTGGGTTGATACGTCGAACAATGTCAGATAAGGAAACCAAAGTAATCATGATAATCTACAACAATTATTTAAGGGATATTCGAGAAGAACTTCTCGAAGAAGAGGCCAATCAATTACCACAAAACAATAGTGAAACTGTTCATATAAAGGCGACAATAAACGGCACAATAACCATTATCATGGTGGATACGGGGTCTAATATCTCTCTAATCAACCAGCCTGAATTAGAACGAATTCAAGCTCACTCTCGAACACCAATCCCTACACTGCCAATAAATAATATAATCATCATTGGCGCAACTGGTAAACAGAACAAAACGGTGAGAAAACAAGTATCATTGGAGTTAGATAATCTAGAATCAACCATCCCTATTATATTTCTCGTGGCAAGTGGGCTACCATTCAACATGCTTATCGGATGTGATGTATTAAGAAGGTATTCAGCAGTAATAAACCTGCAGAAGGGAGTCGTGTTGTTAACTTCGGAACAAGGAACCTGGTCCGCAAACATTATAAATTGTATGTCAACTCATTTTGCTCTGAACAAAGACCCAGGACGGAAGAGTTATTATTGTCAGAGGCGTGAACCATCTATCACCATGGCTGAGGAGGAGGAGCGTAAAGCCTTGTAGAAACAGAAGTTGGAAGAGATCATAACCTTCCAAAGAGAACGGCCTCTACAAGAAATTAGTGAGCAACAGTCTAAAAAATTAATTGCGATTTATAACGATTATCAGCATGTCTTTTCAAACACTCCAGGAAAAGTTAAAGGATACCAGTGTGAAATCCAATTCCGGGAACCTGTAGACTTCCACAGGAAATCATATCCCATAGCACATTCCCTGAAAAATGAAGTCAGGATGGAAATAAATAGGATGATTGCTGAAGATATCATTGAGTATAGCCACTCTCAATATACCAGCCCCATAGTAGCCATACCCAAGAAAAATGGCAAGGTACGAATTTGCCTGGACGCCCGAGAAATAAATAAAATGATTATCAATGACCGAACCTCACCACGAGAAATAGAAGAAATTCTGAAGAGATTTCATGGGATAAGATATATTAGCACCTGGGATACTGTATGTGGGTACTGGCAGGTTGAGCTGCACCCACACAGTAGACAGTACATGGCTTTCATATTTGACGGTAGAAATTACCAGTTCAAAAGGTTACCATTTGGACTCATTAATTCAGTAGCAGTGTTCGTGAAGTGCATTGGACCAAGTGTTGGGTCAAGAGGCACTGGAATTTACTACAGTGTACGTTGACGACCTGCTTATCACGTCATCAAACTGGGACGAACATTGCGAAAGAGTCAAACATGTATTGGAAAAATTGTCCAACAACAATATTACCCTTAAATTAGACAAATCGAAGTTTATTGCAAAAGAAGTGAAGTTCTTAGGATTCAACCTAACCGAGGAGGGAATCTCTCCATCCCAAGAGAAGGTTGAAGCCATACAAAATTTCCCATCACCAAGAAACAAAAAGCAATTGCAATCCTTCCTAGGAGTATGTAATTACTATAGGAAGTTTCAGACCAACTACTCCCACCTAACGCCAAAATTTTCCAAACAACTCTCTTCGAAAGAAAAATGGACGTGGGGAGCGGAACAAGAGGAAGTGCTCAAATTAATTAAACAAAAGTTTGTTGATACTGTTATATTACACCACCCCAATTTTGAAAAACCGTTCTACCTATACTGCGACGCTAGTGATGTAAGTCTAGGCGCAGAGCTGTACCAGGAAGACGAAGATGGCAATCACCTGGTCATTAGCTTCGCCAGCCGAATACTAAATAGCTGCGAGCGTAACTACAATGTTACAGAAAAGGAGTTGCTCAGCATAGTATTCGCGTGCGGCAAGTTTAGGACATACATACTTGGATATCAGATCACGGTCCGAAGCGATCATAAATCAATATCGTTTCTCAAACAGTGTAAATTGAATCATGGCCGACTTACTCGATGGATACTTGCTCTGCAAGAATACCAAATTACATGGGAGTATATTCCAGGATGAAAAAACATAGTGGCTGACGTATTATCCAGAATAAATGTAGTAAATCAGACATTTGAAGGAGAAAAGGGGAAGATAGCAAAAGTGTATTATATATTGAAAGATAGGAAAGACCTGGAAAATATTGTAAACCAAATAGTGTTGCAACAAGAGCAAGATACAAAAATATCCAACATCAGAAAAAGACTGATGGAGTCTGAAGCAATTATTAACAATTTTTACTGTGTATACAATGATATTTTATTTATAAAAACAAAAAAGAACCAAGACACTTGGAAACTAGTAATTCCTCAATCATTAGAAAATCAAATCATCAAAGATTACCATGTGAGATACGGCCACATGGGAACAATTAAAATGGTAAAAGCTTTAGAGGAAGATTTGTTCATAAAAAATCTTACAAGAAAAGTGAATAAAAACATAAAAACCTGCACATTGTGTCAGATGGTCAAAACCAATAACGAAAGGAAGGATGGAACGATGATACCCATCACATCAAGTGCCAAACTAGAGAAGGTGTTCCTCGACATATGTAGACCATTCCCACGTAGCGGAGGAAGACATGGATACAAATTCATTGTAATCATACTTGACCATTACACCAAATTATATGCTATAAACAGAGCCACAAGAAAGAAAATATTAGATATTATTAAAAATAAATACATGTCAGAGATTGGAAAACCGTACATGATAATAACCGATCATGGAACGCAGTTTAAGGGAAGAAGGTGGAGAGAAGAATTACTAAAACTAAACATTAAAACATATAAAACTTCAGTATACCACCCTAGTAGTAATCCAGCAGAAAGAATGTTGAGAGAGGTGGGACGCATTTTGAGAACTTATTGTCATAATAACCAGAGAGAATGGTACAAATATTTATCTTCAACCGAAGTGTTTTTAAATATCAGCTATCACCAATTTACTGAAAGTACACCCTACTTAATGATGTTCGAGAGGAAGCCAAATAGAGAGATCCAAGAGATAATAGAATTCCCAAAAAACCCAGAAGACCCGTATGATAAAAACAAATGGTACAGCCTAATAATGGAAAAAATTGAGAAACAAAAGGCCAAATATGCAAAAAACCAACCCAAAATAATCAAATATAAAGAGGGAGAAAAAATATTAATTAAAAATCGTGAACTGCCAAGTACAATGGAAGGTATAGCAAAGAAATTATTATTGCTATATACAGGACCGTATGTCATCACAAAAGATAATGGTAATAATACTTACCAGATAAGTAATATCAATACAAGAAAAATAAAGGGAGTTTATAACCAAACTTCGATAAAAAAGTTTTACGAAGAAGAATAGAACCATTATGAAATGAAACATATTTCAAAATTCCAAAAAAGATTGTAAGAGCAGCTTACTACCTTATTTAGATGATATATGCGGAATAATAAAAAGAATTAATATAATAATGAAAAAAAAAACAAAGGAAACATTTACACAAATTCCTTTCAATTTAAATCAATTTACAGTCTAATAAAAGATTGATATATGAAGTATGAAGTAAAAAGTGAGATAATAAGGAATAAGTTACACACATTCCTATATAATAAAAATGTAAGAATCACAAACTTACTATTATAAATTAAACAAAAAATAACTAAAAAGCTACGCTACAAACATTCCTTTAAGGTAAGACAATTAACTTACCAAAGAATTATCAAAAATGATATTGAATACAGAATGAAATAAACCAAAAAATAAAATCAAGCTCAAATTACTGAGATAAATACCTGAAATTATACTGAATCAAAAGTATTCTAAGAAAAAAAAATAATAAAATTTTAACTGGTACAAGGAGGAGAGAGAAATTATGTATAAAACAAATATACAGAAATGGCTAAAGCAGAATCTTGCTGAATGACTAAGAAAAGAATAAAAAATGTCTAAGACAATTAAAATGATCACAACGAGCATTGAAAACAAAATAATGAAAGGTGAGATATAATGAAATTAACATATTAATAAATATAAAAACAATCAAGTGTATGAGTAGATGATAGTGTATAGTTAAGGTATAGCAGAAGGAAGAATGAGTAAAAAGCCAAAGTGATCTTAAAACAAACCACAAGGTGGACAATCCCAAAGTATATTATTATATTATATTATTATTAAGTCACAAGTTGACAAAGAAGGTATTTAAGATTGACTGTTGAAAAGTCCAGCAATCCAAATAAACTGAGCAGAGATGATGTGCCTCTGGTCTCAGAAAAATGAGTAGTAATGGGAGAAACCAGCTACTATAAAAGTTAGGGAAAAAATTGTGTATGAGGGAAAATGCACCAATGGAAATAAATAAAAACAGATCCAAATAAAATGGAATGAATTAAGTAAGAAGAGAAATGAAGAATGGAGAAACAAACAAGAAAGAAAAGGAAAAAGGTTATCTATAACTGATAATTTCATAAAAAACTATGCTAGTGTTTTATCAAAATGATCAATTTTAGAGGAGAGGCATTATGTTACAACATAAATAAGCCAAATCCCGTACCAGTGATAAAAAAGATAATTCTTAATATAAAAATACTTCATATAAAATAAAATGTTTAAAAAATGTATAAAATGTAAATATTAGGACACGACAAACGACGATATTACCCAACCCAAGTGATTGATCCAACAACATAAACACAAAGAAGGGAACCACGTAACATACTCAAGAAAAAATGTGATGGACCAAACAATTATGAACTAACAAAGGAAGATATGAACCAGAACTAAAGAAGAATCAAAGGAAGGGAACAGATCCCTACGATTAAACAGAATTCAAATCAGATGAGAAGAGGAGAACCGAACCAAGATGAAGACTATTGAAGAAGACGAAGAAGAGGAAGAATGAAGAGGAGAAAGGTTAAACCCAAGGGAAGACTAACACACATATAAAGGGGAAAATTAGTATACTCAAGGATAGAATACTGTAAATAAACCCCAAATAATTATTTCTTGATGAACCAAATATTATTGTTATAATTGAATTAACTTATGTACTTATTTTAAAGACAATACGATTGTAAAATAACGTAGTGTAGAAAAAGTACACTAACACTATTAGGAAGGTTAGATTTAATAAAAAATAACTAACCTAATATTATTAATAATAAATATTATGCTAGAAAGAAACAGTGAGAAATAATAGGAGAAAGTATAGGGATTGCCCATTAAATAACACTCAATACAAACAGTGAACCAAAGTGAAGTGCAATAGTGAAAGTGTAAGTACCCTATAAATAGTGAAAGTGTATGTTAAGCAATAAAAAGGTAATGATAAGTAAGAAAACACTTTATAAAACATTGATAAACAATCAATGATTGGAGTGATCGTGTACACATTTATATAACTAAAAATAATTAAAAGTAATATTCCAAATAAATATAAAAGAAGCATGTAATGTTATTCAGGGAGAAAGCCCAGACAAAAACAGTTTGTATTAACATGGTATGGAGGAGATAGTAGAATAGAAATAAAGTTTTGTTTTTAAAATTAAGACTACAATGAATAAAACACCCCATGTTGAAAGGGGAATTAACTTTCATAATTTTGTAAGAAGTGATGATGTTTATCACTCTAGGTAGTAACAAAAGAAAGGAAATAATATTAGAACTAACAATAACTAGTAACTTGTAAAGAAAAGTTTAGTTCAATGTTATGAAGAAGATATGGCTGAAGGGAACCTGCAGTCCATAAGCCTAATTATTGTATTTTAAAATATGTATAATGAAAATGTATGTTGAATAGTAGTTAAAACACAAACAAATATGATAACTAAGTGAAGCCCATCAGGCTGAATTCAAAATGTAATTTACAAGAAATACACCAAAAAACCATCATGGCTAATCTTGGCTATGAAAACATCTAACTGTCAGAGACACTCAAATGTAAATTGTAACAATTTCGCAAGAAACTTTACTAATCTAAGACCAGTAAATGGCCAGTAATTATATGTAAATTATATTAAAACAGAAATGTTATTATAAAAGTTTAATTTAAGAAAGATATGTAATTTATCAAATGTCAAATATTTAGACTAAAGTTAATGTATAACAGAATATGACCTTATGAGGTATCGTTGTAAACTTTGAAAGGAAAGAAAGATAATAGTGATACCATTTATTACCCCAAAGGAACTGTAAAGGAATAAAACCATTAGGAAAATACTTAATAAATTTGAATAAAAATTCAAATCTCTTAACAATGCTTTTGAAAGAGTATTTAACCAATCCCAGGATTGCTGTTACCATAGTAACGAGCCGTTGAAGGCTAATTTTCCGTTAAATATATGAGACTCGAAAAAACGACGCGTGGGTAAGCGGCACGCAAAATTGGAATGATTGAAATTTTAATTTAAATAGTTACGAAAAGTTTTGAAAGTTAACCAAGATGACCAAAGACGAATAGATGTCGACCTACCAAGAATTAACGATGTCCTGGAACCAGATTGAATAAATTAATTAACAAAAATCCAAGACAAGATTGAAAAAGATGTTCGAAGCTTAAAACCAATCCAAATTGGCCGAATATCCACTACCCCGATGACCACACATCAACGCTATCTTCGCTGATAAGTATCGAATAAATTCCTTAATCCCAAAAAACCAAATTACTTAAAATATTTTTCAAATGATAAAATTTCTCACTATTGAACAAATGTTATTTTCTTTCAAAGGTGTTAATGCATAATTTACTTACATAAAAACATTTTATTAATCAAAATATAACCTCGCTTAAGAGCACAATTTTGTAACAAAAATACGACACTACCGAACAATTTGTAAAACCACATTATACTTTCTAAGTACGTATAAGGTATGGTAGTGTACTTTTTTAATGTAACCAACGTTTATGTCTTATTTCATAATCCAAAGAACCCCAGATTTTAAACATATTAATATATTGTACGCAACTGTAGCCATCTCGGCAACGAAAAGTGTTTTAAAATCAATTTTGCCAACTCTGAGATATTTGTGTTTCATGCTATAAGCCGGAGCAATCTGTTATCAAACTATTCATAATCCTTTTGTAATATTAATTAATGATTGAATTTGTATTAAACTCACAGTACAGAGTATTACTATCTTTTTATTTCATAGGACGTTGTAGAGTATATGTGTGTTAGCAAGTTTTAGTCAATAACCAACTAGCGCTCATCACGAGTGGTCGAGACGGCAACCTGTATAGCGGTGGGAACCATTCGAACGCTCCAGCTGTCCATGCTAATAACACGTATCATCTTATAATTTAACTATTTTAATTGTTTTAATAGAAACAATTTGGCGCCACCCGGGATTCGCAACCCCTATGAATTAACAGGTAGGTTGTACTGGTAATTTTGACAACGCTACAGACTCCAGTAGTGACGTCGATTTATGTAACAACCGGTGTGAGGCAAACACACTACATTCACACTAATACACAAAATAAACAAGTGTGACACATTTTAACAGGTACGACCTCGGTAGATTGTTACAATATATACACATATCACAGACACATGTTCAATCTGGCAGAGAGCCTGTATATTTTCATCATACCCCCAAACAGGAATGTGGAGAACCCCTGGATTAGTCATCATGACCCCAGACTACCTAGATTAGTCATCATGACCCCAGACTACAGTAATCAGTTTAAGTGCCCGGCAAGCCTTATATAAATTTTCATTTAAAAAAACCCCAAAACCCATTAACTAATAAGAGTATAACAGAATTAAAACAAACTGAATTAATTACAAGGACTAAAAATTGCCAATTTAAATTGGCATAGAAGCCTGTGCAAATTCTCAGGTTACAAGGCATAATTAAAAATTTTGGGGTTTGTTCCCAAATAGTAAAGTACCATCACAAGGTTAACATGTCTGTATGGATTTATAAAATGGTAAGCTCTCACTTTATTTTATGCTTTTACAAGAATACCAAAATTTGAAAGACAACCCAAGTGGAACATAACCACCAGAAAATGAAATATAAACTGAGGCGGATTTTATAGCTTTACAATTATAAAATGAAATAGTGATAAACTAATATTATAAATATATGTAAAAAAAACTCAACAAATCATGCACTGACTATGGCAGTAAAAAAAACAAAGATGAATTTAATTATTAAAGAATTATTAAAGAGCCAAAATAATTTTATAAAATTGTAAAATCTATAGTTTAAACTTTATAAAAAATATATAAAAGAATTCACAGAGAACTGAATTGACCCAGCCGCAGACATGCGCCCGAACCAGATTCAACAGAAAATAACATGTCAGGTACCTGCAGACAACTGCACCAACAGGTGACGGGCTCAGGTTAAGGCACAACAAAACCCTTAAACCCATTAAAAAAAAACCAACCCCTTTTTAAATTATTTAAATGTATATATATTGCAACACATCTTTTTATGATTTCTTTCATTATGGATTATGAGTTTTACATGGACCTGGTTAGGGTATACCATGCCAACACTTACCTGCAGTATATGGTACTTTTCTGCTTTGCCGGCTATTAGGTGTGGGATTTGGGCTTATTAGGTATCAGGTAACGAGTTGGGACGATGTGTTTCCAAAAGAATTATTTTAGGAAGCTGAGTTGTATAAATTGTGAATAAATGAAAACTACCTTTTTAGTCTATCATTCCAATGATTATAATTGTCACCCTCAAGGTGCTTATCTTTAAACAAATCATAATAATAAAAAGAATTTCAAATATTTAACACGATTTACGGCGGGTTCCACCATTTTATATTCTCTCTTGAATATTACTTTACACATATTTTCTCTAGTGATATATTGTTATAATGCTTACGTCTAACAATCACATATTAAAATCATATATCTTAGTACATAATTTATAAGTTCCTGAAAATAAGACATACAATACACAGTATATACACAAAACATATAACATGGAAATATACACACATATATGGGCAGTTTCACACTGTCTGCCTGTAATTATAATTCATTTATAAAAAATCATTTTTGTATATTGAATTTAATTATTTAATAAAATGGAAATACTGAATTGATTTCATTCTATGAAATCCGTAACCCTGTTCTTTATACATGAGAAAATAAAATACGAACTTTTTAAATGAATATAACAAGGGTTATATTTATCGTTATCTCTATGGTAATTATTATTAATCTAAACATTTTTATTAAGGGTAACTCCCTTTTAATTATTCTACTCTTCAGCCTGCTTGGCTATCAACAATAATTAATATGAAACAATAAAATTTGTGACATCTACTATCTTGATAACACTCTTAGAGCTTCTCTGCACTCTCCCTTAATTTATCACATTTAATTTATCAAATATAATTCTTTATACAGTGCACAATCTCATGAAAACATTTGCTTAGAGTCTTTCTGCACTCTTATTAACATATTATTATAATAATCACACATTATCTAAATGTTCTGTCTTTTAGAATAAATGTCTCTATATGATATACAGTACAACATTTAAAAGTGTCTTTAGGCTTTAGTCATACCGCCTATATAAAAAAATGTTTATCAATTATTTAAAACTGTTCAATTTCGCTTATAGCGGCTTTTCATTTACTTTTTGTGTTTTACAACATTATTATGAACCCTGAACCATATCAGGTCACCTGTTTTGATGATTTCATGTTACACAGATGTACACGGGTCTCAGGCGTCGGCGTTGAGTACAGCTATTCCTCTCGAAACCTCCGTCAGCGTCGCTTAGCGGTGTATGAACAGCTAGGCTAGGCGTCGTTCCTTTATCGTCATGGACACAGCGTCTCTGGCCTCGGGTATAGTCTGATGTCCGTAGTACGTAGTTGTAGTAACTCAGGTGTCTGCCGGTCTCATTGAAGCGTCTTCTGCAGCGTATCGTTCCGTGTGTACGACTCAACGAATACTTTATGAATGAGAGAGATGCTCGTTTTGGCTCACTGTTTATAGGGCAAAGCCACGTGTGCAAAATGAGTTTCTATCGGCGAATATCTCAACAATCCTTTATTTATTTAGGAAACAAAGTTGTTTGTTAGACGTGTCTTGAACACAGTTATTAGCTATGTATACACGCGATCTTTAATTAGCACCGCGAAAGGTGTGAAATAGTAAAACGCTTATAGTTCACGACACTCTCACTATCTCGTTATGTGTTTGGTGTCTAAATAAAGCTACATTTCCGCACTATTCACTGGTCAACCTAGTTCTTCTTAATCTTTTGTCATTTTTTTATTATTTAAGTTTTAAAACACTTCTGACATGTGCCGACAAAATTATACATATTTATGCAGTTGGACTGTTATCTGTTTTGTTTGCTATATAAAATCTTATCTATACCCTTCTAAATGTACAATTGTAGCAGATAACGCTTATTATGCATACTCCAGTTAGAACGATAAACATTGATAACAATGTTTTGTTATAACACTCCCCCACTTGCTTTAAAAAAAATTGTTTGTGCTTTACAGAACAACATATTTTTTTTTAATCTATGTTTAGTACATACACAGTCAGTTATATTACATGTTTATTAGAAAGAATATAAAATCTTATCTTAAAGTAACAATCACATATGGGTATTATTGGATATAATGACGCAGAGATGACGCATGGTACTTTCCGACGTCCTTTTTCTTCACTGGGTCATATACCATGTAGGTGTGTGGTCCTAGACGACTCCTTAGTTCATATGGGCCACAGAATAATCTGAAGAATTTCTTGGAAGTGTTTAATATACTACTTCCCACAGGATTTGTCTTTATCAATACCTTATCACCAATCTGGAATCTTGTCAATCGGTGAGTTCTATTATACCGGTCTCTCCTTTTACCTGCTTGATGATATAACTGTCGTTCAGCTCTGTTTATTTTTATTTGAATTGGCAAATCTACATTATAATTTTCCGGTTTATTAATCATGTTGTGCCAGAATCTTTTAGGTATTTTATTCTCACTTAATTCTAACGGTGTGTATCCTGTAGCTTCACTATAATTGTGATTCATTGCATCTTCGAAAAATTGTAGATAGTCAGGCCATTTACTCTGTTGATTGTAGCAATATAACCTCATGTACTTGCCTAACTCTCTATTTATTCTTTCAGCAAGATTAGTTTGTGGATGCCTTATGGATGTAAGTATAGGTTTTATACCTTGTCTTGTCAATGCGTCCTTCCATAATTTATTACCAAACTGCTTACCTTGATCTGTCAACACTTTATCCATTTTTCCATACTTTGGTATATACTTCTGGGTGATGACGTTCAGAACAGATTTCATGGTGGGTCTTCGTACAGCATATAACTTTACTAGCTTGGTAAACACATCTACCGTCACAATTATATGGCGGTACCCACGACTTGATCGCGGGAGTGGTCCAAGGAAATCAAGTGCAACTATATCCCCCTTCTTCTTAGTTCTGATACTCCCCATTTCAACGCAAGTGTTTAAATTCGGATGTTTGGCTGTTTGACAATCATGGCATTTCCTAACAATTATTTTAATTTTTCTGAACATATTATTACAGGTGAAGGCTTCTTTCATAGTTAAATAGCACTTCAATGGAGATGCATGAGCTAGACTACGATGACATGGCATAATTAATTGCTGTAACATGTCATGAGATAGCACAACTTTCCAATCATAATTAATAAGCTTAAATAAAATTCCATCTTTCACACAATAATTTATAGGTAACGGATTATTTTTTATATTCTGTAATCGCTGATCTTTATCTTGCTCTCTAGCGAGATTACGTAGTAATTCTTGTACTTCTCTCTCGGGTTTGTATGTTATGTTGCTAAGTACCCTGACATCTTGTGGTTTAGCTTCATGTGTTTCTATACAGACTCCAGAATGTAGTCATTGATTTTCAGTCTTCGATGTGGACGGTTTATTACGTTCATCAGTGTTTCTCGGTGTCTCTTTCTGTTTTTTCTCAACGGTAATCGCCTGCGTATTTGCATTCCTATCGGATGTCCATGGTTTCGAAAATCGTTTCGACGAATTCGGCCCTCGGTAACCTCCTTTGTAATTACCTCTTTCATTATTTTGCTCCTGCTTCTCATATGTTCGTCCATCTTCATGGCGTCTATCATATGATACATTTTTGTTTTTCGGATATTTTTCATCGTCTGTACGTCTATCTTCTCTGCCTTTATCTTCTTGGCGATATCTTTGCGAATACCACGTACCTCTATCTTGATTTTGGTTCCGGTTATCTCGCTGAACTCCTCTTGGTGGGTCTCGTTCACGGATTACACCCTCCATCTGTGTTAAAAGTATTAATAGATCTTCAATGGTAGCTATACCCTGAACATGTATAGCTAGTTGGATGTTCCTGCTGAAATGATTAGCAAGCTTAATGACTAATTCTTTTTGTGTTAAAGCGGGACGTAAATGTTTACTCCTCTCTACTAACATAATGACGTATTCATCTTCAGACAGCTTACCTGGATTATATTTACCAAATTCCAGTGTATTTCGTATTCTCATTTGTATGTATTCATTCCAATACCTCCGTTCGAATGCTAGTTTAAATTCTTCATACGTTTTTAAATCGTCATTCACCATCGTGAACCAACTGGCTGCTGCATCTTTTAAGTAACGGCTTACAAAGTCTATTTTATCTTTGTCACTGAGAATAGATCCAATACTATCTATTTCTTTCTCACATTTGATACGAAATTCAATGGGATTTTCCCCTCTGGATCCTCTAAAATAGTTAATGGGTCTCTCTTCTCTAGGTACGGTCGAGTATACTAACGCTTGTGTTGGTAGTCTTCTCACTTCTCGTGTAAGTCGGTCTACTTCACCTTTTAACTTGACTTCCAGCTGATCTACCCTGTTGTCATGGTGTTGGATAGATTTCTTGATGGTGTCGTCTGCTGCGGCTAGACTTTTTGCTTCTTCTTCAATTTTCATGGTCTTCCTGACATTACTCTGCACCAACTCGCTGATGACTTGTATCTTGGTATCTTGTCGATGCGTAATTTTTTCGAGTTTCTGGTCCAGTGTGTCGGCCATAGATTTAAAATTTTGTTGTAGTCTTTTTCGCTGCTCTTCGAAATTTTCATTCATCACCACCGCTTGTTGTTTTAGAGACTCTTTAACTTTACCTTCTAAGGTCTCCATTCGTTCCATAATTTCTACCTTACTTTCAGCATTATACGCGTATAGTTTCTGAATTTCTGACGTGCTTGCTTCCAATCTTCTCATAGTTTCAGCACCACTAGTTTTTATTTCTTCAAACCTTTTTACGTTTTCAGCGTTGCTGGCTTCTAACTTCTTCATTATGTCGGCTAAACTGACCTCTTGTTTATGTGCCATGTTTAATTTTAATTTGGTGAACCGATTTTAAAATATTTATTATTAATTTGTATATTATTAATTATTTGGATTATTATTAAATATTGGTAGTCATTTATTCATCAACATACAACCGTTATCTTGGGCGCCTGTAGTATCAGTTTCTGATAACCACAATATTTATCTAAGCTCCCCTTTGTTTACTCTACTGATAACGCTAACTGTACGTTCTTATCAGCTACATTCAACATATAAATGCACGTTTTATAATAATTACACATCAACTCTAAATATTTGTTCTACGTGAATTTATATTTATTTAACTTCTAACTAATTTTTAATTTTTTCGTATTATTTATTTATTTTTTTTTTTATTTATTTAATCGTGCCCCACGTTGGAAGCGACATTTTCTTTTGCAACACATCTTTTTATGATTTCTTTCATTATGGATTATGAGTTTTACATGGACCTGGTTAGGGTATACCATGCCAACACTTACCTGCAGTATATGGTACTTTTCTGCTTTGCCGGCTATTAGGTGTGGGATTTGGGCTTATTAGGTATCAGGTAACGAGTTGGGACGATGTGTTTCCAAAAGAATTATTTTAGGAAGCTGAGTTGTATAAATTGTGAATAAATGAAAACTACCTTTTTAGTCTATCATTCCAATGATTATAATTGTCACCCTCAAGGTGCTTATCTTTAAACAAATCATAATAATAAAAAGAATTTCAAATATTTAACACGATTTACGGCGGGTTCCACCATTTTATATTCTCTCTTGAATATTACTTTACACATATTTTCTCTAGTGATATATTGTTATAATGCTTACGTCTAACAATCACATATTAAAATCATATATCTTAGTACATAATTTATAAGTTCCTGAAAATAAGACATACAATACACAGTATATACACAAAACATATAACATGGAAATATACACACATATATGGGCAGTTTCACACTGTCTGCCTGTAATTATAATTCATTTATAAAAAATCATTTTTGTATATTGAATTTAATTATTTAATAAAATGGAAATACTGAATTGATTTCATTCTATGAAATCCGTAACCCTGTTCTTTATACATGAGAAAATAAAATACGAACTTTTTAAATGAATATAACAAGGGTTATATTTATCGTTATCTCTATGGTAATTATTATTAATCTAAACATTTTTATTAAGGGTAACTCCCTTTTAATTATTCTACTCTTCAGCCTGCTTGGCTATCAACAATAATTAATATGAAACAATAAAATTTGTGACATCTACTATCTTGATAACACTCTTAGAGCTTCTCTGCACTCTCCCTTAATTTATCACATTTAATTTATCAAATATAATTCTTTATACAGTGCACAATCTCATGAAAACATTTGCTTAGAGTCTTTCTGCACTCTTATTAACATATTATTATAATAATCACACATTATCTAAATGTTCTGTCTTTTAGAATAAATGTCTCTATATGATATACAGTACAACATTTAAAAGTGTCTTTAGGCTTTAGTCATACCGCCTATATAAAAAAATGTTTATCAATTATTTAAAACTGTTCAATTTCGCTTATAGCGGCTTTTCATTTACTTTTTGTGTTTTACAACATTATTATGAACCCTGAACCATATCAGGTCACCTGTTTTGATGATTTCATGTTACACAGATGTACACGGGTCTCAGGCGTCGGCGTTGAGTACAGCTATTCCTCTCGAAACCTCCGTCAGCGTCGCTTAGCGGTGTATGAACAGCTAGGCTAGGCGTCGTTCCTTTATCGTCATGGACACAGCGTCTCTGGCCTCGGGTATAGTCTGATGTCCGTAGTACGTAGTTGTAGTAACTCAGGTGTCGGTGTCTGCCGGTCTCATTGAAGCGTCTTCTGCAGCGTATCGTTCCGTGTGTACGACTCAACGAATACTTTATGAATGAGAGAGATGCTCGTTTTGGCTCACTGTTTATAGGGCAAAGCCACGTGTGCAAAATGAGTTTCTATCGGCGAATATCTCAACAATCCTTTATTTATTTAGGAAACAAAGTTGTTTGTTAGACGTGTCTTGAACACAGTTATTAGCTATGTATACACGCGATCTTTAATTAGCACCGCGAAAGGTGTGAAATAGTAAAACGCTTATAGTTCACGACACTCTCACTATCTCGTTATGTGTTTGGTGTCTAAATAAAGCTACATTTCCGCACTATTCACTGGTCAACCTAGTTCTTCTTAATCTTTTGTCATTTTTTTATTATTTAAGTTTTAAAACACTTCTGACATGTGCCGACAAAATTATACATATTTATGCAGTTGGACTGTTATCTGTTTTGTTTGCTATATAAAATCTTATCTATACCCTTCTAAATGTACAATTGTAGCAGATAACGCTTATTATGCATACTCCAGTTAGAACGATAAACATTGATAACAATGTTTTGTTATAATATATATATCAATAAAATACCCAAATGTAATAGAGACACAACCAGCCGGTTAAGTCCCCCAGCATAAATGCATAAATGAACAGCACCCACATGAATCACTAAAATTCAGATTCCCCACAACTTTTACTGTTAAAAAAAAGGTATAACATTAAAAATAGCTGGACACATGGCCCCGGCCGGGTTTACACTTATTCTGGGGCGTAATTACATTCAGAAAGTAAAACAGCTAAAGTTTGTAACCATTATGTCCAGCTGGACGCGAGCACAAATGAAAATTGAACTAGAGTTATACTGAAAATAAAGTCACATCAGATGGTATTTGCTGCAATGGCCTAGGTGTATTTAAGGCATAAATGTCACCTGAGTATTGTCCAGGGGATGTCTCCTGGGCACTGTGGCATGATGTGCAGTCGCTCCTCCTGTGGTCACCAAGATAGAGTCTAGTTATATTCGTTGCATCGTGGCAGATGGACAGCCACCCGCTGGAATGAGTCGGACTTCCGACGGGACGGGAACCCTGAACAATTATAAGGATAATTATTTCAGTGTCCCTTAATTCACAACACCCGCATCCCCAGCATAAAAACTCACTTTGTTCATCATAACCCGTCTGAATTTTGTTTTGTTTTATTTTTTTTTTACTTTAGGTTTTTCTTCTAAAATACTAGAGCACACTCACGGCCACAATGCTTCACAGTTATATGTATATATTTTCATAACGAACATAAAGTATTACATTATAATTCATTAAGTGATGACTGTATGCAAATTAACCAACTCAAACAGGCATAAGGCATCAAGCAGCACGTGTTCGCTCACAACGGTTTCATAAAGTTCCCTATCTTCACCAATTACAAAATAATCTTTCTTTTACGCCCTATTTTCATAGGTACAATAGTTAATTATAAATACAAATTATCATGCTGTACTAGAGCTAAAAATAAATCGAATATTTAATCATGAACATGCCTTTTTAATCACCATCACTTACAACTTTTATTTCATTCGCAACCCAGTTAATTTCACATTACGCTTTAAATCTTTTACAATATACCCTAAAGTCACTTACCGGAGATCGCTTTAGCTTCTACTCAAACATAGTAGATAGAAATTTGAAGTTTAAAGCAACTTGGTTCGACCTGGGGAGACGACCGCTTCTGCCAGTAACCGCTGAATTCAGCGTGACTGCACTTGCATCAGGCAAGCGTGTCGAAAAGCATAACTCACCACTCCACCACCAGATAGCGACGGCATCCAGCGCACCCCCCCCCCAAACGTCCACTCCGTACCGACGCGTAATTACCATAATAAATTTATTTCGGCAATTAGGCCTTTTATATTATTCACTTTTATAGAACAGCCGAGTTTTTCCCCAAAAACACAAAAACACGGCACATGTTTACGGAGGGTCGTCGAACAGAGCTAGAGAGCGTCTGCGTTTAGCAGGTGGTGGTCCATCATTGTTATCAAGGTGTCGGAGGTGGGGAAAGTCCGAGTTGGATGCTCGTTGGAAGAGGTTGAATGTAAGAGTTCGCGCAAATCCATCAAACGACGGAATTTCAGCCCTCGCCTGATAGAATCATTTCTGACACACCAGGAAGAGCCGGAGATAAGGCGAAGGGTAATGGACTGGAAGGTTTCCAGGCGTTTAATGACGTCGGGGGCAAGTTGGATCCAGAATGTAGGCGCTGAGTACATAAGGACGGCTCTGAGAAAGAGCAGATAAATTGAGAGCTTCGTGCGCAAAGGCAGTGGCCCTCGAGGCGATAAGAATGGGTATAGTTTGGCTTTGACGCCTCGGGCGCGCTGGAGCACGTTGGACACGTGAGCTCTGAAGCTTAGGCATCGATCAACAGTGACGCCCAAGTACTTCACAGTACGTTGCCGAGCGATTGGGCTCCCTTCAAGAGAGAGGGTCTGGCATCGGGAAGTGAGCTGACGGGAGAAGGCAATCACCTCGGATTCTCTGTATTGATTGCCACCCGCCATTTCCGTAGCCAGGCCAGTAGTAAAGTGAGCTGGCGCTGCACCACGTCAGTCGCAAAACGAAGATTTGCAGAACTGGTGTGGTACATCGCGTCGTCCGCATAGAGAGAGAGCGTGACTCCAGGCAGTACTGGCAGGTCGTTCGTGTACACTAGGTACAGAACGGGGCCGAGGACAGATCCTTGAGGGACGCCAGCGGCGACGGGGTGGATAGAAGAGTACGTCCCATCGACGCAGATCCTAAATTTGCGGTCGCAGAGATACGACCGCATCAGATGTACAAATGAGGCTGGGAGAGGGGAGGTGGCTAGTTTATAGAGAAGGCCTTCGTGCCAGACTTTGTCGAAGGCTTTGCTCACGTCCAGAAGGACGGCGACAGTCTATGGTTTCTGTTGATAGCATCAGTGAGTTGCGTGACAACTCGGACAAGTTGAAGAGTGGTCGAATGCTGCCTGCGGAAGCCGAATTGTTCCTGCCGAATGAAATTATCCAGCAGGGGAGTAATTCGGCGATGCAGTAGGCGCTCGAACACCTTCGATATGACTGGCAAGAGCGAGATTGGGCGATGGTTCTCCGGGAGTGTATGCAGCTTGCAAGGCTTAGGTAACATGATGACTTTTGCTCGCTTCCAAGGGCTGGGGTTGTAATGGAGCCAGAGATATCCATTGAACAGCACGTGTATAAGTGAAACGAGACTTGCTGGGGCCTTAAGTAGGGCCGCTGCACCAATACGGTCCTCGCCGGGCGCCCGCTTGGGCGCAATCGACTAATGGCCGATTCTACTTCAGCCTCATTGAACGGGTCGATGGGGTCTGTGGGAGGGAGTTCTTCATCCCCATGGCTCCAGACCACGAAAGTGTCGTCAACATACCGCAGCCAACACTTCGGCTTCAGTGACGCAGATGAAATTGCCAACTCTTCAAATTTGTCCATATAGAAGTTGGCAACCACAGGGCTGAGAGGACTTCCCATTGCAACGCCATCCAACTGTTCGTAAAAGCCGCCGCTCCATTGGAAGTAGGTCGTTGTAAGGACCTGCCGGAACAAACCAGTAATGTCCGCCGGGAACAGTTCTCCTATATACCCCAAGACCTCCTGGACAGGAACTATCGTGATAAGAGAGACCACATCGAAACTCACAAGCACCTCGCCAGGCTCCAGCACCAAATCCCGGATCCTCTGAAGAAAATGCGAAGAGTCCTGGACAAACGAATCCGTATGCCCGATGTGCGGCTTGAGCAATCTAGTGAGGTGCTTAGCCAAGTTGTACGTCGGCGAGCCAATAGCACTAACGATGGGCCTCAGTGGAACGTCCTCCTTATGGATCTTTGGTAATCCATAGAGACGAGGGGGAAGGGCCTCCGAACACCGGACGGCCGCCTTCACATCAGACGCCAGAGAAGATTGCTTCACCAAAGAATCTGTTTTTCTTAAGACCGCAGAAGTCGGATCTTTGGTCAGCCTCCGATAAGTGGCCGGATCTAACACACCCTCAATCTTCTGCTGGTAGTCTTCGGTGTTCAAGACCACCGTAGCGCTCCCCTTATCCGCCGGCACGATGACAATGGAGTCATCCCTTCTCAGATCCTTCTTTTAACAAAATTGTTGTAATTACATGTTATATCAAAGAGTTATTATTTCAGAAACTTCAACTTTCATGAAAAAATTTTAACATCCCCTTTCTCTATTAGTTTCATTTTGTTTAACTTTTTAGTTTAAGAATAAAATCAACCACAAATTTGTAGTACAGAAACAACTATCGTTACTGAAATTGTTCAAAATTCATAGCAGTAAGGCTTCATTGGTGTAAGATTTTGTAAGTAACTATCAGAGTGAACTACCTTTGAGAACACCTAACATAACATTACCAATAGACAAGATATACAGAGAAACTTGGTGAAGTTATGGCTTTAGGTTCTTTAAGTAACGCAAATTAAGGCATTAGGTTCCTTTAAAATCGCCTTGCTATCCAGTGGTGGTCTTATAATTAGGTTTAGTTAATTTGATAGCAGATTACTCGGTGTTCCAATTAAAGGTTCACTCAGTGGAAGATTTCTGCCAGGCGCGTGAGTAAACCATGTCAACATGTATTATGAATTTCCGGATTCTTCAGAACTCTCGCTTTTTTCTATCATCTCCTACCTGTTTTTTTAAGAAAAGTGGTTAGAGTATACACAGGAATATGAAATGCTTCCGCGATGTCAGCTTTCTTGTGTACCCTTTTCTACCACACTAAGTACCTCGAACTTTTACACCAAAAATTTCTTATACAGGCGTATCATAAAAATTTAAAAACCTATTGACTTTACTTGTGGATGAAACAAAGTTTTATATAACAACAACCCAAAATACTAGTTTGTATTTATATTTTGGAAAACCATAAATATTTATAGGACAAACGTAGACATTTTGCGTATTAGGTATGAACTTGAAAAATTAACTGTAGGACTACAGTGACCAACTGCGGAGGGAGTTGAGTAGGTAGGACTTTTGTATTCCAGGACTCTGTCAAATAGGTGTAGAGAGAGTTATTTTTGTCTAGATAGGCAGAAGAAACACCCATAAGAAATTAATTACAAACGTAGGCCTACTAATTTAAATATATATATGAACAAGTGTAATTAAATGGTAGTTTTATTTACCAAGCAAAACGAAGAATACGCTAAATACAATTTATTACCACGAGAATTATTCGAATTAACCAAAAACATCAAATAAGCACAAACGTCTTTGACACACTTCGAAATCAAAGAATTCTAGGAAGCCAAAAAAGTTCAAATTATTCAAAAATCAGAATTATGCAACATTGAATAAACCAAGTTTCACTGTATAATGTTTACCAATTAAATACCCTATTGTATTCGGAAAAAAAAATATTGTTGTAATCAGTAGACACTGTAAGTGTGTGTCGAGTTGCGCCGATATGCAAGTAAAAAGTAGGTATAATCATGTGGGTGTCAGCCAGTGGTCAACTAATTTGTAGAAGGGTCCACGAAACTTGTGAGTGAAACATCCTCAGTTGCTGCAAGTGTTCAAGCATCACGCTTCATGATATACGACCATTTCGAAGTGATTTTTATATAGAAAAAAAAACATTCTCCTCCTCTTTAGCAAACAGTGACTTTTACAATCTGCATTAAATAATTTGGAAATCACAGCATACCCCTCCACACACGCACACACACACACGCACACACACATTGGGACTTGATAACTCATTCGTTCGCAAATCTGAAGACGGAATAAAAGTGCATTTAAAAAGTAAAACAAACCCTAAAAAGCGGACACTGACAAGGCTACAACGTACTTGAGACTTGACTTAGCTGGTTTTCAAAGGTTATTCTTGTTTTCTGTCATTTTTATCAACATAAGTCAAAAGAATGAAAACACAGTAAAAGTAAATGTTTTTAATCAATGTAACTTTATAATTACTGACGTTTGATGTAAATATACCAGCCGGCAGAATTCGACGAGTATACCTGCTCCTATGTGGTACCGTGATCACTTATTCTCTTTATTTCGTTTATAAAATACACAATGTCGATGATACGGCGGCCCGAAATTATCTCTGAACAAGAATATTTTTCGACGGAGTTGTCACTAGAGGCTGATTACAATTCTGTAAATTATTAAATTCTGGAATATTATTGTCTACATTACAGTTAATAACAACGGCATCTGCTATAGCCTACTACAATTTTCAGTTTCAATTATTTTTCTTATGAAGTTTACACCTTCAGAAACTAAATTATATTATTTTAATATTCTCCACTCTGTTAGTCTTTCACCACTATGATTTTACCACCGTTTACGAGTATTCTTTTTATTGCCCATAGTAATAATTAAATGACAATTAAGATAAAGAAAAAACAGTGAATCATAACGTCACACAGTCAAAACAGACCACAGTTGTACAATTCAGACATCAGCGTAAAGCGATAACAACACAAACGCGCTGGAAAACGTAATTTACCGCCACTCACAGTAACCTTGAGATACCCCTCCAGTCAGGTGCCGTCTTTTGACATATGATTGGACAATCATATGTCGCCGTCATCGCTGCGTCTTACACTATATCCATCCGCCACATAAAAGTTGCCTTCTTGACCGCCAGGCTGCAGAGTTATCACTTTTTTCCATTTGCAAAACTCGTTATGTCCGTATAAACAAAATTTTCAGAAACGGCAAAAGACTGTGGTTCTTTTAATACAGTAACAGTTAACTTGAATTTTTTTTGTAAATAGGTACAATTACTCTACATATGATTCCTTAATATAAACAAAATCAAATTAGTCATTTGTCATAAAAATCCAAAAAACGTTTGGACACACGAGTTTTGCAGCAGTTTAGGACATAACGAGTTTTGATTCATTTTTATTCAGAGTTTTCTTTTTAGCAATTTGCTTATTTTTTAATGGTTTACATAGTAATTTTAAATTTTAATCAATTGAATATCTTATTTATTAAAAAAATACAAAAACGTAGTTTAGTACAGCAAGATTAATTTAAAATTTATAAATTTGTATAATCTGGTGTCAGAATTTACACAACAAACGTATCTTCCTCCATTATATCCCCACTGTCAGAATCCTCATCTTCACATTCTTGGCAAAGAAGGGCCCGCTTGCTCCTCAAAAATGGTTTCAAAGAAAGTCAGATTGTCCTTTTCTTTCCAGGTAGGCATGTAGTGTTTGGAAAGCAATGTGTTTAAATCCTTCAACTTGGCTTGCTTCATAGGAACTCCTTTGTCGATGATCTGTGGTTTAATTGCATTCATTTGCTTTCCACGCTTTAGTATACTCTTCCCCTCACCCACATTTTGGTTGTAGTTTAGTTCCCCCCTTACCACACACTTTCCAGTTTCTTTTGTTTTTGATATAACTATCCTCTTACAAGGTTGTAGTTTAAAATGCCAGTTAGCAGGTTTTTCTATCACTTCAAAGACATTCTTCTTCCACTCATAAACAGGACAGTCCTCACCTAGTCTTATGACTGTAGAATATTTTTGAAATATATGTATGTAATCTTGGTCCATCAGAAGAACACTGTGTTTTTTAACGTCTTTTTCTATTAGGGCAAACACCCTATCAGGGGGAATAAAGGAATGGCCCACAACTGGAAATATGATTTTTATTATTTTAAGAGAAGTAGGTGCTTCATTTAAAAACTTTGATAACATGCCAATAAGCATTGTTTTTATTCTGGCCTCCACAGCCATCAGCAATTAGTTTAATAGTGTGAATGCCTCTCAGGTCAGTAGACTGTAATCTGTGATACAGTGCAGAGGCAATTTCATTGGAGCCTTTCTTATATTCGTTTTCGAGCCAAACATAGAAAAAAACTCTGTCTTTTGACAGTTTGTCATGAGAAATTCCCTGGCAGATGGTAAAGTTATAAATATACATTTGGCGTAAATAGTAAGCCGACTGATCTGGGATCTTTGGAATCACTTGGTTTTTCTGACAGTCAAAACTTAACACAAGATCAGCCTCACTAGATGTTCTCAATAAGTCATAAAAAGCCATAGCCTTCCGCTTATGGACAGCAAGTTCTACTTTCAAGCTTTGTTGCTTTTCCTGGTCTCTACAAATTAATCTCTTCTTTGAGAAACAAACATGTTGAGCAGTAGTCTGTGGCCGGTGAACCAAAACCAATATTGCAATTTGTAACAAATATTGTGCGGAAATACTCATACTTTAGTTGTCTTGATTATTCATCTCTTCTTTCACAGCACTAACACATCTAAAAATGAAACTTTTTCTTGTGAACTTACTGTTTATTCTCTTCTTGTCGAACGCATTTCGGCGTATTCCTGATATGGGGGATCCTTACTTACAATAACAAGATATACACACAAACAGAAGGTCTCCCGATGGGATCCCCCATATCAGGAATACTAGCAGAAATATATTTACACAACATAGAACAGAACTACATAATAAACAACAACAAATACACTAACAAAATTATATATTGGCACAGGTATGTAGATGATATCTTACTTTTATTCAAAGGCAACACAAGACAAGTTGAAAACTTCCACAAATACATAAACATAATACACCACAAATTAAAATTTACACTGGAAATTGAACAAAACAATAGTATAAATTTTCTAGACCTAACAATTAACAAAACTAACAATACACACACGTACAAAATATACAGGAAACCAACCACAATTGACATAGTTATACACAACACATCAAACCACCCAACACAACATAAACATGCGGCCTTCAACCATATGCTCCATAGACTAACTAAAATACCCTTAAATAAACAAGATTACACCGACAAACTCAACACAATAAAATACATAGCAATCAAAAACGGTTACAACCCTAATTTAATAAACACACTACACAAACGCATCAAAAACAAAAACAACAAAACACAAAATACCATCAACACACAGCACAATAAATACATCACACTCACATACCACAACTCCTACACACACAAAATCGCCATCACATTCAGAAAACACAAATACAAAATAGCAGACAGAACAACCAATACCATCAAAAAACACATCAATAATACAAACACAGACATAGACAAATATAACAAAACAGGTGTTTACAAATTAAATTGTAATGACTGTAATAGTTTCTACATAGGCCAGATGGGAAGATATTTTTCATCCCGTTATTCTGAACACTTAAAAGCTTTAACCAACAACAATATACACTCCGCATTTGCCACATACATACACACAGAAAACCACAGTTACACCAACATAGACACTAATCTTGAAATTTTACATTACTTACCCAAAGGTCGAAAACTCAACACAACTGAACAATACGAAATATATAAACACCACACAACACAACCAAACAACATACTTAATGATCAATTACACTATAAATCACATACACTTTTTGACACAATTATACAAAAAACAAACATTAAGTTGAATCCCCGCGCCAATCCCCTTCCTCCACGCACCACCCCCACTACACCTTCCACACAACAACCGTTACTAAATGATGGCAGTCTGTCTCTAAGCTGAAGAAGGCGAATACGTACGCCAAAATGCGTTCGACAAGAAGAGAATAAACAGTAAGTTCACAAGAAAAAGTTTCATTTTTAGATAACTCATACTTTACTTTTTCATGTGGTTCACATGACTGTTCATAAATCTCCCACAGTAACTTAATGCTGAGCTCACTGGAAAGATATTGCCTATTAATGTTTTTCCCACGACAATAATGAGATTCTAGCACTGGGATTGATTCGATAAACTTTTTTACAGATTTTTTTTGGTCAGCATACAAAGCAGATCTTCTATCACCACCTCCAGCTTCCAAAGGAACATTGCCAGCCTCCAAGAAATTTTTTGCAAGAAGCTGGACTCTATCCCTGGATACAGCTAACGTTTGTATGAATAACTTTTTACATACTGGTCTATTAGTCACAATTTGTGTGCCCTCTGAATCACACTGTAAGCAAGGTATGAAATATTTTGTTGTCACCTTTTTATTGTGAATATCTGCATTACCTAATCGAGATCGATTATGCTTTGGAGATTCCACTGTTATGTGACGAAGAATATAATTGTGTTGGGAGAGTCTGTCAGATGTAGCATAGAAATTTTGATGGAAACGCCTGATGTCTTGCAACAGAATCTTGGAACACTGGAAAGCATCTGATGAGCGATGTTGGCACGTTGGATCACTGTATCTGAAAAAAAAACATTTGCTGAGTGCTTCAGTTGTGGTACCTAAAAGGGTAGAAGGAGATAGGCAGGATTCCTCATTTTGAGCAGGCTATAAATGCAACAAAAGTTAGGTTAAAATTAGTTTGGGTTAGGCCCATTAAACTTTACATGAACGTAATGCTTAGCCTACACTTACCTCATTTTCTTAACTATATTCCTCTTCCAGTTATCAATATTCTTTCTTTTCTTTCTTCCACAACCAGGAGGAACTGGTAAACATTCATTGTTTATTAAGAACACGATTTATTGAATGAGAGATGAACAAGAAACACGTAACAATGACTAAAGTCATGCAGTCTTTCTTCTGTGAAATATCAGCTGTTCTAATTTGAGTTAGTGTAATGAGTGTTACCAACAATCTAAAATTAAATAATTGTATTTACAATAAGCAATAATACCAAAATACTGTAATAAAATAAGTTCTTCATACAATGGACAAAACGAGTTTTGCTGCAGTTCCTTTAGTTACCATTACTCAGTAACAGGACATAACGGGGTTTGCTGCTGTTTTTCTATAATGGACATAACGAATTTTGCTGCAGTACAGACAGTGGACATAACGAGTTTTGCAGCAGTTCGTAGTTTTTACAGCTTAAAGTAACAGGGACACAATGTGTTTTGCAACAGTTTCTCTCCATCAGAACATGCATTTAAGGTCTTCGAACAAAATGGCACCCTTAACTAAAAATTGACCTCTGGTGGACATAACGAGTTTTGCAATTGGACTATTGTTTAAAATTTGACAGACCGTTGTGAGCACAGTTTCATTTAAACCAAATAATATTGTCATCGGAGACATAAACATTATTGTATTATATATCTTTCTAAAGGCAATGAAATTATGAAGCGAGTCTGCTACTTCAGAATCATATATATTACTTACTAGCGAGTACCCGGCATGCGTTGCAATGCCACTCAAAGAAAGAAAGTGTTTGTATATATATAATATATAAAGACTTCGTTCGCGTGGTCTTCAATTTAATGCGATAATATATTTAGAACAGAATCTATTCCATTGGGTTGCCATAGTAACCAGATCTAATAAGTTAGTTTTTTAAGACTCCAAAGGACCCCCCAGAGGATCGTATCGAAAAAAACACCTGTCCTATGTTGGTTCTCCCGTTGCGTAAAATATTTGTGCCAAGTTTGGTTGAAATCGGTCCAGTGGTTTAGGAGGAGATGTGGAAGACCCAAAAGAACCCCATCGAAAAAACACCTATCCTATGTTGGTTCTCCCTTTGCGTAAAATATTTGTGCCAAGTTTGCTTGAAATCGGTCCAGTGGTTTAGGAGGAGATGTGGAAGACCCCAAAGGACCCCCGAAGTATCATATCGAAAAAACACATATCCTATGTTGGTTCTCCCGTTGCGTAAAATATTTGTGCCAAGTTTGGTTGAAATCGGTCCAGTGGTTTAGGAGAAGATGTGGAAGACCCCAAAGGACCCCCAAAGGACCCCATCGAAAAAACACCTATCCTATGTTGGTTCTCCCTTTGCGTAAAATATTTGTGCCAAGTTTGGTTGAAATCGGTCCAGTGGTTTAGGAGAAGATGTGGAAGACCCCAAAGGACCCCGTCGGAAAAAACACCTATCCTATGTTGGTTCTCCCGTTGCGTAAAATATTTGTGCCAAGTTTGGTTGAAATCGGTCCAGTGGTTTAGGAGGAGATGTGGAAGACCCCAAAGGACCCCCGAAGTATCATATCGAAAAAACACATATCCTATGTTGGTTCTCCCGTTGCGTAAAATATTTGTGCCAAGTTTGGTTGAAATCGGTCCAGTGGTTTAGGAGAAGATGTGGAAGACCCCAAAGGACCCCCAAAGGACCCCATCGAAAAAACACCTATCCTATGTTGGTTCTCCCTTTGCGTAAAATATTTGTGCCAAGTTTGGTTGAAATCGGTCCAGTGGTTTAGGAGAAGATGTGGAAGACCCCAAAGAACCCCCAAAAGAACCCCATTGAAAAAACACCTATCCTATGTTGGTTCTCCCTTTGCGTAAAATATTTGTGCCAAGTTTGCTTGAAATCGGTCCAGTGGTTTAGGAGGAGATGTGGAAGACCCCAAAGGACCCCCGAAGTATCATATCGAAAAAACACATATCCTATGTTGGTTCTCCCGTTGCGTAAAATATTTGTGCCAAGTTTGGTTGAAATCGGTCCAGTGGTTTAGGAGAAGATGTGGAAGACCCCAAAGGACCCCCAAAGGACCCCATCGAAAAAACACCTATCCTATGTTGGTTCTCCCTTTGCGTAAAATATTTGTGCCAAGTTTGGTTGAAATCGGTCCAGTGGTTTAGGAGAAGATGTGGAAGACCCCAAAGGACCCCGTCGGAAAAAACACCTATCCTATGTTGGTTCTCCCGTTGCGTAAAATATTTGTGCCAAGTTTGGTTGAAATCGGTCCAGTGGTTTAGGAGAAGATGTGGAAGACCCCAAAGGACCCCCCAAAGGACCCCATCGAAAAAACACCTATCCTATGTTGGTTCTTCCTTTGCGTAAAATATTTGTGCCAAGTTTGGTTGAAATCAATCGGTCCAGTGGTTTAGGAGGAGATGTGGAAGACCCCAAAGGACCCCCCGAAGTATCATATCGAAAAAACACATCCTATGTTGGTTCTCCCGTTGCGTAAAATATTTGTGCCAAGTTTGGTTGAAATCGGTCCAGTGGTTTAGGAGAAGATGTGGAAGACCCCAAAGAACCCCCAAAAGAACCCCATTGAAAAAACACCTATCCTATGTTGGTTCTCCCTTTGCATAAAATATTTGTGCCACGTTTGGTTGAAATCGGTCCAGTGGTTTAGGAGGAGATGTGAAAGACCCCAAAGGACCCCCCGAAGGATCATACCGAAAAAACACATCCTATGTTGGTTCTCCCGTTGCGTAAAATATTTGTGCCAAGTTTGGTTGAAATCGGTCCAGTGGTTTAGGAGAAGATGTGGAAGACCCCAAAGAACCCCCAAAAGAACCCCATTGAAAAAACACCTATCCTATGTTGGTTCTCCCTTTGCGTAAAATATTTGTGCCAAGTTTGCTTGAAATCGGTCCAGTGGTTTAGGAGGAGATGTGGAAGACCCCAAAGGACCCCATCGAAGAAACACCTACCCTATGTTGGTTCTCCCGTTGCATAAAATATTTGTGCCAAGTTTGGTTGAAATCGGTCCAGTGGTTTAGGAGGAGATGTGGAAGACCCCAAGAACCCCCCATAGGACCCCATCGAAAAAAATTCATAAACCTTCGCGGGCGTGCGCACAACAACTCACCGAAGTTTCATCGCAATCGGATGAATGGTATAGGAACGCATACGGGACAAAGAAAGAAAGAAAGAAACAAACATTCATTTTTATAGATATAGATTACTTTCACTAATTGAGGTCAAATATTATAAAATATAATTTTTTTTTTTTTAACACTAATCACAATTTTAGAACTTGTTACATCGGATTCAGTCCAGATGTTTGAGATCTTTAAAATTACACCTCATTTGTAATTTTCCGTTTACGATTAAGGGAGAAATGTTGTGAATAAAGCATTGTTCTTATGGACTTTGAAATTCAATATGGCGGTGCGCATGCAGAGCCTTAATGGATGTTGAAATGACTGTCATTAACTGATGCAATGAAATGATTGATTCTTTCATATTTATACTGTGAGAATTACAATCTCTAAAACTTCTGTTATTTTGTTTAGGTGGAATACAACAACAAAAATTTTCCATCTCACAATTACAAAGTTTCTCGCTCAACTTTCAACAGAATACTTCTAAATTTTGATGGGTTAAAATCATACTTCTTACTGGAATCATTATGACCAAATGTTTCTTTGAAAAAACTATGAACGAGGTGTGGCTATGGTTTGTACATGGTCATAAATGTTCAGCATCACCATCCCTGCGATTGAACAAAATAATATTTCAGCAACTTAGGTGGCAATAAAGTAGGCCTATTATTAGCTCAAATTAAAGCTGATTTTGAAGAAAGAAAATATATTTACTTCCCACATGCTAAACAGAAGCTCTTAGCTTTTATTACCAATGGAGATGTTATGCAGGAAGGTTTTGAAAACATGCTGTCTGTTTCTACAACAACGCATTTTTTTATTAAGGGTGATTTGAGGGAATGGATAAGTTTTCCGGATTCCTGTTGAATTTGGAAGAAAGGTGAATAGTCATCTGTACAAAGTAAAGCTAAGTTTATAATTATTAATTCCCAGTGCCAGAAAAAAATAATAAAGATGAACTTTTCGTTTAGGTGTCTTTAGTAATTTTTGATGAGGTGCTTTAAAGAGGCTAAAAGACACTCAAGAGGAAGAAAAGGAGAAAGGAAATGAGGAAGATATTGTAGAAAACTGAAGGGAGATGAACTTTAATTGAAAATCTTCACTGGTTTCATACCAACCACAACACCTGCAAGATCTACATAAAAGACCTCACTTTCTGCCTTCCAGGTATAACTGCTAAAATTGAAATAGTTTTTTCTGTACTGGAACATGTGGGACTCTGAGAAAGTACAGGTGAGAGTAGACTAATTGAAAGCTTAACCGTTTCTTTAAAATTAATTCCGAACTTGATTGTAATGACTTTATGAAAAAAATAAAGGAAGATAAAACTCTTCTGATGAAAGTGCATTCTTCGGAAAAGTATGACTTGTTCAAGAAAAGTAATGAGGTTGACTGTGATTTATACTTTCTTTGAATTTAAAATAAGTCTCTATAAAACTTTTGGTTATTTGTTTTTGTTACAATGAAACAGTATAATAAACTTAGTTTTATTGTAATGATTTATATTAGTAGACTAATACTATTACAGTCAGAGTAATAAAACAATAATACATTTTTAGACTGTAGAGATTGTAATTTTAAGTACCTAAGAACGAAAATTTGTCAATTTGTCTGCAAAAAATGTCCCCAGCTAGGAATCTAACTGTGTATGCTGGTGTCCTTACTTTGTTATCAGAAATATGGTCAGCCTATGTAGCGGGTCGATTTTTGGGTGTTTTTATTTTTAACGGTTTGGGGTATATATATATTTTTAGTCATTTCGGTTTCGGGCGGGTTTGTATAAAATAATGTAAAAATGTATTATTGTGCCACGTATTTGTCCGTATAACAGACCAGTGTTGAGAAACAGTTGGAAACAAAGCGAAACGCAATCAGTGGTGTAACACGGCTGAAGAATTCACCTCCACAAAATTCTGAGAACTTTGTACCTGTGTGTGGCAGCGCACATACGCAACTGCTCAATCACGCTCCAAGTGACGCTCTGACAAACAACTCAAGATGGCCAGAGTGTAAAAAAAATATTCGTCGTCTTCTATAAGACCTCACGGAAGTCGCATTAACTCCGCCTACTGTTGGTGACATCAGCGGAACCAAGTCCAATATCGGCCTCTGGACACACACATATACCAGCTATAATCTATGCATAAACTGGATATGCCGCAGCAAGTCAACTGTATACGGCGACGAAATAATAGTGGCAGTGACCAACAGCTTCTCTCCAAAGCAACATGTACCTGTTACGTTCTAGGTGACAGTACACATTAGTCAGAGACGCCATACTACAGACGCTTACCGTTTCGTTTAGGCCCCGGTCGGTGGTGTTATAAAATGTAATTAACCCAGTAAGACCGACCGGGACCCGAGGAGATAATCAACGCATCTTAGTTACAAAATGGTTGCAAGTGCGAATCGCAAACAGTTAAATTACGGACATTGGAATCGAATCGGGACAAAACACGTGTTCGGCCGGCCACGCGGTAGTGAACAGTTGTAAAACAATAAAGGAGTTTGTAAAATATAATAACAAGGGGTAAAGTATTAACTTGTGTGAAAGCGTGTGTAAGCAGATTGGGCTGTCTTGAATAATATTTAAATCTATAACCGAAATCTATAATCTATAAACGTATATGTGAAAATTTGCTTTTTTATGTCCTTGTTTTACTTAATTAAAATCATTTAGTTTACCTTGAATATGTGTTAGTCTAAGTTATTTCGTCATTACCATATTCTCATTTCTGTGTTGCGAAATTCGTCTAACGGACCGGAATCTTCTGAGTTATTAATTGGGTGGGTCAGATTGCAAAATTGTCCGTTTTATTAAGGTAAAGTGTAAAGGTCTCCATATCTGTCCTTCAAAGATATAGGTGGCAACTCTGGGCTTCTGATAAAATTTCCGCAGCAGGTAAGTAGTTTAAGTCCTGGTAGTGGATTTTATTTATTTTATAGATTTAGGCCTATTTTTTATTGTTACAAATGTCGACGCGCTGCCAGGATTTTCGTTTAATTATAATTTTATACGAGATAGACCTATTTTAATACACAGAAAATAGGATGTGGTAATGACGTACTTGTGTAATATTATCGTATATAATTACGCTAAAAAAGGTTATGGTTAGGTAGAGCGAGCGGGGGTTTACTTTTACGTATTAATAACTGTTTTATGTATGGGGTATTTTGAGTTAAGGGGGCGATATATAAAGGGTATGATATAAATAAATTTTGAAAATGACCGATGTACAAGATAAGAATAGACCTAACGCTGGCGTAGGGGTGGAAGAAAAAAAGGTGTCAATAGACGACCTGTTTAATCTAATGAAAACCATGTCTGAAAATATAAATAGCAATTATAAAGAGCAACAAATTGATTCTAATGTCAAGTTTCACGAGTTAAAGAACGAGATTCAAGAACTAAATAAATGTTTAGAAAGTACCCATGAGACAATAATGACCAGTCTAAATAAATTAGAACAAAGTGTAGAGCGAATGGGAGTACATGTGATGAATGCAATGCCAGATAATGAGTTGACAAGTAATAACAATGATAATACAAATAAAAATGTGGTGTTAGAAAATGATGGTGTAGATGTTGAGAGTGATAACGTAATTGTAGAAAGAGTAGAAGTTGATAATGAAATGTTAATGTATGTTTATGAGTTGGAGAGAGAGAGGAGAAATAATGTTGTAGTAGAGTGGGGACAGAGGACAAATTTTCCTTTTATTATTTACGATGATTTAATGTGGTCACAAGAGTTTTTGAAGGGCAAGAGTCCCGTGTTAGTAGAAGATTTGAGTTTAGTTTATTTGTATAAGTTTATACCCTCTGTGCGGAATGATTTTATAAGTATGAGATGGTGTTATGATGAGAGTGATTTAAATAGAGAATTGTGTGTTGAGAGAGAGATAGAGTTATATGAATTAAAGAGAGATTATGAGGAGTTGAAAGAAATATTAGAAGTATATTTAAACCCGAATGATGTAATTGATAATACAAAAGAAACTAACCCGATATTGGAAATATTTACTGACGGAGAGTTAACAGAAATACTTAACGCAGACTTGGTGAATGATTATTATGGTGTAGCAGATAAATTGAAATTGTTTGGTTATGACACACAAGACAACAATATGTGTGTCAATACAATTGAAAAGTGTTATTTAGAACCAAGATTAATTTTTGACGATGGTGGCTGAACTAGAATATCAGTGTATAGACCTTGTTTGAATTTTATAAATTTCTGGTAATGACCTTGCTGATTTGGACATCTGAAGTGAGATACACTTGAACAGTTTTGACGTATATTTTGTAAATAATATTGAATTCATTTGTGTGTATTGTGAAATGTAATGTGTATATGTTTTAGAAAATGTTGTATTAATAATAATAATATTATTAATATTTTTGCACTCTAATTAAATAACAAAACAATTATGAAGACAATAGTTAATGATTTGTAGAATGTTGATAATAATTGAGATATGTTATTTTAATAATCAAATGAATATTTAATTTTAATAATAAATTGAATTAAATAAGTGGAGATGTTTAGATAGTGTGATTGAATATTATGTGTTTGAATTTTATAAGGTAATTAAATTGTTTGGTGAGATTTTGATTTAATAATAATTAATAAGTAAATAAATGGTAAATGGTTTATTTTGTGGAACATAATGATTAAAAATATGTTAATAATAAATTTAGAATTTTTGAAAATCTGATTACAACACAGGATAAATTCATCATGATGATAAATAAAAAGAGTTAATGAAAAATTTTAAATAATAATGTTTATAAATTTTTATATAAATTATTTAAAAGAGAATTGTTTGTTTGATGTCTGCTAATAATCCAGGTTTATTGCTATTTGTGTATTGTGTTATGTGATGTATTATAACAGTGTAGTGTGGAACTGCTATGGGGGAAGGTTGTAGATTTTGTATTTAATATTTTATGTTAATAATGGTTAAGCTTCCATATAAAGTGGGTTAAAACCCCATCTAAATTAATATTGTCATTTAAATTTTAATTTAATATTACGAAAGATATTTTACTTGTGATTCCCCAAATTTTCGGGCGGTCACGGCCTCACCGAACCCTGACCGTGGAATTGGTTTAGCTTTAACAGCTATGGTTGGGGCACATTACGATTACGCGCTGACCATAACCGGCCATAGCTGTTATCGTTGTAAAGGTGTATTTTGAAATTGATGGGGGGTAATAAAAAGGGGAATCACCAAACTATGGAACAGCGGCTGCCACTCTGTTCGAGAAGGAACAGCAGAGCCAGGTGGTAGAACCGTTTAAGGGTGCATGATTTTATAACGAGAACATGATGATGTTCACCAATGTTAAAACTTAACAGCGGAAGCAGAGACACGGAGAGGTAAAACCCTGCTCCAAAATATACAGTCTCTGTGGAAGCGAACGGGCGAAACAGTCCTCCATAATCTGAAATAGTGTGTGTGGCTGGGAGGTGACGTAAAGGAGTCACGAATTTAAAATTTTATGACGTAAAAGTTTTGCTTATTCAAGGTTTAATCCAATCAAAAATGCTTGTGATCTGTCCACATAATTATATGCTCAGACTCGTAAAATAAGGTTCATACTATGATTTTAAAGGTATCATTTTATTGTTGTGTGTTAGATATAGTTGTTGATAAAATGTATTTTTATTATGTGTGTAATTTTTTTCTAAGCCAATCATTAGACGCCTGGCAGGCAATCAACATAATAGAAGTAAGTGTTGATAATGTATTACATGTAATTGTTCAATTTTGAAAGGTATTCATGGTGTTTTAATTATGTTAGGATATCAGCTGATCAGCAATAATGTCACTGGTGTATTGGTTTGTAAATGTTACAAGTAATTAAGGTTTAGTGTACTACAGGTATTTTGAAGTAAAGATAAAGAGAATATGCAGAGTAATAAAAGATAATTTATGGGTGATAAATGTTTTATGGGACATGCAGACCTGTCCAAGTTGAATTAAAAGTTGAATTTGCAAGAGTAGAGATGAATATAATGTAATGTTGTTTTTGAGTTGATGTGATATAACAGGATTTTGTGAAATATAGATGTTGACACAGTGGTAATGGAGACTTTATGTAGATTTTGAGTGACATATTGTTGTTTTTATAGTTAATGAGGTTATTTTGTGTATTTGTAGTGAGGTACTGAGATTGAGATTTTTGGGGATGGCAATTTTGTATTAGGGGGTAGTGTATTTGGGGGAGTCCGCAACAAGGGTTGGGACGGGATTAGAATAGATTTTAGTGGGGAAGGGGCCGCCTTAGGTAGAATCCGGGCCGCCAGATAAGGGAATGAGTTTTTGGGTAGGGGAAACACGTATCCTATGTACAAAGGGTTGGAGAGTATTTTTTTTTATATATGGGGAGAAGGCGGCGAATTGTGTTAAATGATAAGTTGGGGTTTAGAATGTCCTGATTAGTAGATATTTTTGATAGAGTTGGGTGTCTTGGGAGTTGCAGTTGATAAATATTAGAGTTAGGGGGAGAAAGTTTATATATGCATAGAGATCTAATACGGTAATTGAGAGTAAATAATTTACATCACCCACAGTATATTAAGGTAAGATTGTTGAAAAGACGGAGAGGAATTTATAATAAAGAATGTACAATTGTTTTTTCAACCAGTGACAGAAGTTTGATAAAATTTGAAAATAATGTAAAGTCAAGAATTGTTCATTCTACATAATTTAAATGTCAATCTGTTTATTATTTATATTAATATTTGTTCGTTTTAAATGTTTTATGTTATTATGTTTTGTATTTCAAGTTAGGATATTACAGATATTGAAAGTGTTTTCAGAAATCATACATAACATATGTAGGTCAAGGGTTTTGGACTTGACCTAGTTATGATCAGCTGATGAGGTCAGACACCTACTAAGCTTGTGTATAGTAGGAAGCCAATTGTGATTTGTTTGTTTAATTAATTCAAACCAATATTTGAATAGTTTTAATCAATATTTAATAAATAAATTTAATAAAATCTTTTACTGAATAAATTTAAATTTTTTTTTGAATTTTAAAATTTTGAAAATTTTAAATTTTTTTTTGGAAAAAAAAAAAAAAAAAACTTGATTTTTCGCCTGCCAGCGAATGAATATGTTAGATAATTATTCTGTTATTATGTGTGTATTAACCATGTTTCTTTTATTGTATTGCTTCATATTGGTAGGCTATAAATTGTTCTCATGCTAGAATAAGGATGAGTTTATGTTATTAGAAATGTCTAGATTAAGTCATTGAAACAAAAATTAGAAAAAAGAGGAAGAGAATTTTTTGGTAAAAGATTTTTTTTGAATATTGAATTTTTTGAATTTATAATAAATTTTAAAAGGAAGTTTTTATTTTAATGTGTTATGATAATATGTAATGTTAATGTGTGTGAGCCCAGTATCTGCTAAAGGCAGCCCAGCTTGCAAAAAGGGGATCCACATCGGCGGAGGAGCTGGAACGATTTTAGCCAGGGATTGAGGATTTTTGGGGGTAGCATGTTAGAAGGCAAGGTGGGCTGTGGTGCGAGTCTGATCGATTTCTCGGTGTTGGGATCTCTAACGGAGAAGTCCAGTGATCTCGTTCAGATGAGTCCATGGTCGCTGAGCCAGGGGGGTCGTGTACCCATGAGATTAAGAACAAGGGGGTTGTAGGCACCAGTTCCTCACCGGTCCTCTTCGGGGTTTATCGATGAGATTTCTTCTGTCATGGACAGCAGAATTCTCATCGAGGGGGTATTGTAGCGGGTCGATTTTTGGGTGTTTTTATTTTTAACGGTTTGGGGTATATATATATTTTTAGTCATTTCGGTTTCGGGCGGGTTTGTATAAAATAATGTAAAAATGTATTATTGTGCCACGTATTTGTCCGTATAACAGACCAGTGTTGAGAAACAGTTGGAAACAAAGCGAAACGCAATCAGTGGTGTAACACGGCTGAAGAATTCACCTCCACAAAATTCTGAGAACTTTGTACCTGTGTGTGGCAGCGCACATACGCAACTGCTCAATCACGCTCCAAGTGACGCTCTGACAAACAACTCAAGATGGCCAGAGTGTAAAAAAATATTCGTCGTCTTCTATAAGACCTCACGGAAGTCGCATTAACTCCGCCTACTGTTGGTGACATCAGCGGAACCAAGTCCAATATCGGCCTCTGGACACACACATATACCAGCTATAATCTATGCATAAACTGGATATGCCGCAGCAAGTCAACTGTATACGGCGACGAAATAATAGTGGCAGTGACCAACAGCTTCTCTCCAAAGCAACATGTACCTGTTACGTTCTAGGTGACAGTACACATTAGTCAGAGACGCCATACTACAGACGCTTACCGTTTCGTTTAGGCCCCGGTCGGTGGTGTTATAAAATGTAATTAACCCAGTAAGACCGACCGGGACCCGAGGAGATAATCAACGCATCTTAGTTACAAAATGGTTGCAAGTGCGAATCGCAAACAGTTAAATTACGGACATTGGAATCGAATCGGGACAAAACACGTGTTCGGCCGGCCACGCGGTAGTGAACAGTTGTAAAACAGTAAAGGAGTTTGTAAAATATAATAACAAGGGGTAAAGTATTAACTTGTGTGAAAGCGTGTGTAAGCAGATTGGGCTGTCTTGAATAATATTTAAATCTATAACCGAAATCTATAATCTATAAACGTATATGTGAAAATTTGCTTTTTTATGTCCTTGTTTTACTTAATTAAAATCATTTAGTTTACCTTGAATATGTGTTAGTCTAAGTTATTTCGTCATTACCATATTCTCATTTCTGTGTTGCGAAATTCGTCTAACGGACCGGAATCTTCTGAGTTATTAATTGGGTGGGTCAGATTGCAAAATTGTCCGTTTTATTAAGGTAAAGTGTAAAGGTCTCCATATCTGTCCTTCAAAGATATAGGTGGCGACTCTGGGCTTCTGATAAAATTTCCGCAGCAGGTAAGTAGTTTAAGTCCTGGTAGTGGATTTTATTTATTTTATAGATTTAGGCCTATTTTTTATTGTTACACCTAGTAAAATTGTTAGTAAATGTTTTACAGGTATTTGATTATTCATTCACCACTGGTGTTTTTATTTTTAGGCAACCAGAGAATGAGATGTAATAACCTCTTGCACAAAGCTAACATGGTGTTAAACTGAGAGAAGCTATATTGGTATTTGCATAAATATAAAAAGGAATAAACACAATTATATTCCATACCAGTATTGGTAATATTACGTTTTTTAAAATCAATAATAATAATGGTTTTTAGAAGAGAGTATAATAAACAGAATGAAGGTATAAATTTATTGATAATGAAAGTAAGTTGTTAACCATAGTTTACTATGAAACTTAGGTATTAGGGTTTGCTGGCCAATGTCGTTATTTTAAGAAATGAAAAATTCCACTCCTCAATAAAATTAATTAGAACTGTGATTTTCCAAACCCGCCAAAAATAAATGAAAACTCGATTATAACTAAACGTAGTGGACTACACATTTGGTTATATTCTGTGACTAAATAAATCTTATTTACAGGTGTTTTGATGGTTCATCCTCTTCATTCACAGCACTTAATATTAGTGATAACTGTACTTTCACTTGTGAAAACTTACGTTTCTTATTGTCCTCGAACGTTTCAGTGTGGTGAACACCTTCCTCAGCGAGGTTGGAATACAGAGTGTCGTGAACAATTGTAACGGTTTATTCACAGGTTGGTGGGATGTGTCTGGGGGGTTTGGTGGGAGGGGGTTGGCGCTTGGGATTCAAAGTATAGTTTGGTTTGTGTATGATTGTGTCAAATAGTACGTGTGATTTAAAGTGTAGTTGGTCATTTAATATGTTGTTTGGTTGTAGTGTGTGGTGTTTATATATTTCATACTGTTCAGCCGTGTTGAGTTTCCTACTTTTTGGTAAGTAGTGTAGTATTTCGAGGTTGTTTTCTATGTTGGTGTAGCTGTGGTTTTCAGTCTGTATGTGTGTGGCGAATGCGGAGTGTATGTAGTTATTAGATAGGGCTTTTAAGTGTTCGGAAAATCTTGAAGAAAAAGATTTTCCCGTCTGGCCTATGTAGAAATGGTTGCAATCGCTGCAGTTTAATTTGTATACTCCTGTTTTGTTGTATGTGTCAATGTCTGTGTTTGTATCATTTATGTGTTTTTTGATGGTGTTGTTGGTTCTGTAAGCTATTTTGTAATTGTTTTTCTTGAATGTGTTTGTGATTTTATGCGTGTTGGAGTTGTAGTATGTAAGTGTGATGTATATTAGGTTGTGTGTTGTTGGTATTTTGTGTTTTGGTGTTTTTGTTCAGGATGTGTCTGTGTCGATTGTTTATTAACTCGGCGGTGTATCCATTTTTTATCGCTATGTATTTAAATATCACTATAGTATTGACGACTCGGAACACTTAAGTTTTTTATAAGTAAACTCGGAGGTTTGTTCCGAGTCATCAATACTATAGTGATATTTAGTTAAGTAACGGACACGTCATGGACAACGAAATCCAAGCTATGTATTTGATTGTGTTGAGTTCTTCCTGATAATCTTGTTTACTTTGTGGTACTGTTGTGAGTCTATGGAGCATATAGTTGAATGCGGCATGTTTGTGTTGTGTTGGATGGTTAGATGTGTTGTGTATGACCATGTCAGTTGTGGTAGGTTTTGTGATATTCAACTTCTTGGTAAATATATAAAATACATAAATACAACTCCCACCTACCTTCAAAGTTTCGTTTGTCTGGGGCCAGGATTCATTCGTACGAACGCTAGATACAAACATGTGGTTCATGGGTTATCGAAATAACTAACGCTACACATCGTTATGAAGAGAAATAATTAGTTTTAATGATCAACTATTGAAATTATGGTTTACCAAATACATTTACATGTCGTCAAATGTTGTGCAACTCTGGTTCATACATTTTACTTTTATATATATAACTAATACTAATTACTTACTCAAGATAGCCCAGCCTGCCTTCACTCACTACTCACATTCTAATATAAAACCCCATTACCCTGATTACTCGAGTTAATACATGATATAAAGTCCCCGCCGGCAACGCGTTCATCAGTGACCTCGTGGCCACACCGCGGTAAGTTGTAAGCGTCCCGAAAAACAAAAACTGAATCAACAAATTTGTATGTGAATGTTCTGTAACTATTTCTCCATCACTGTCACTTGTTTAAAGAGATTGATTCACTTTTATATTAAAAAAACTGATGAAATTTAATAGAGCACACTTGGCTCTGGTGTCAGCCGACACGTACAGAGTAGGACTGAGACGGCGTTTTTGTTGAGCGGCAGGAAGTTACTGTTCATAGCCAAAGGATTTCGTCGCCGTTAAAAGTTGATTTGCTGTGGTTTGTTAGCTATGACCATGGTACATAATGGTTGTTTCTGTAGTCAGCGTTGACGATATTTGGCGCTGCTAGACTGACGTCATTAACCAGGAGGCCGTCCTTAACTACATTTCCTGTAGGTCGTCTTGTTGATTGCAAATTGTTCGCTCCTGCGCCATTTTTTACTGCGTCGTTTAATTTTCTTGGCGTCCCCACAGCGCGCATACTTGAGTCGTTGCTTGCGTGCGCACTGTCACATTCACGCACAGTTCTGAGAAATAGAGGGTGGTGCAAATTCCTTGCCTGGTTTCGCAACTGTATACTACGCCTTGCCTTTGTTCTCAAACTGTTCAGTCAACACGTGGTCTGTTACACTGGAATTAACGTTTGTCGGAAAATAAAACTTTCACAATATTTTTTATAAAACCCCAAAAAATGAAATACAAATACCCCATAACCGCAATAAATGAAATGACCCAATTTTGACACGTTACAATACCCCCCAATGAGAATTCTGCTGTCCAAAACAGAAGAAATCTCATTGATAAAACCCCTAAGAGGACCGGTGAGGAACTGGTGCCAACACCCCCTTTGTTTTAACACTTCATGGGTAAACGACCCCCCTGGCTTGGCGGCTATGGACGCATCTGAACGAGATCACTGGACTTCTTCGTAAGAGATCCCAACACCGAAAAATCGAACAGACAAGTACCACAGCACACCTCACCTTCTAACATGCTACCCCCCAAAATCCTCAATCCCTGGCTTAGATTATGCCAGATCCTCCACCGATATGTTTCCCCTTGTCTGCAAGCTGGGCTGCCTTTGGCAGATACTGGGCTCATACACACTCACATTACCTACTGACATTACATATCATAAAATTGAAAAATTTTTTAAAAGTTATTTAAATTACAACCCATTGGTTGTTTTCAGGTAAAATCGATTTATAAATTTTGTATAAATTTTAAATTATTCTCTTCATTAGGTTTTTCTGTTATTTATTTAAAATAAATTGGTTTAAACATTTCTTATAATTAAGAACATCCTTAACCTAACATGTGAATACTAGAGTCTAACAATACAAGTCAATACAAAATAAATCAGTAATCATAAACATGGTTAGTACACAAACAATAAAATAATCAAAGCTTAAAATATCCATTAGCTGGCAGGCGCCAAAGCAAGTTTTTTTTCTTTTTTTTTTCAAAAAAAATATTTTCCAAAAACTTTTAAAATTCAAAAAAAAATTTAAATTTATTAAAATGTTTCCTTTACATATAGAAATTATTTAAAATTTGTTTAAATTGATCAAAAAACAAAAGTTGACTTGACTTCCATACTATTAACTTATATGACCTTATTACCATCAGCTGATCAAAACTAGGTCAAGTCAAGACCTTGACCCACATACGTTATGTACGAGTTCTATCTGAAAATACATTTAACATCTGTAACATCCTAACTTGAAACACAAAACATAATAAAACAAAACATTTAAAATTAACAAAATATTATTATAAATAATAAGCAAATTGACATTTAAATTATTCAAAATAAACAATTCTTAATTTTACATTTCCAAATTCTATGAAACTTTGTCACTGATTTCCAAAAAAAAAAATAAAAAATTTTATATTTCTGTTATAAATCTCTTTCTTTATTTGACAATCTTACTCTCCATTACTGTGGGTGATCTAAATACTTATAACAATTTAATTTACTACTTGCTCTGTATACATATATAATCTTTACCTCTCTGACTCTAACCATTAACAACTGTAACTCACGTAACACCCATCTCTATCAAAAGATCTATCAAAACACTCTCTAACCCCAACTTATCCTTAAACTCAAATCGCTACCTGCTCTCTCTATATATAAAAAAAAACTCTCTAACCCTTTGTACTTAGGATACGTGTTCCCCCCCCAAAACTTATTTCCCATTATCTGGTCCCTGGATTCTACCTGAGGCGACCCCTTTCCCACTAAATCGGTCCCATCCCGTCCCAAACTTCGTTGCGGACTCCTACATTACACTACCCCTTACTACAAAATTGCCATCCCCAAAAATCTCAATCTTATTACCTCACTTCAAATACAACAAAATAACATCATTAATTATAAACATCAATATATCACTCAAAACTCTACATATATTTCCCACAACTACTGTGTCAACATCAATACTTCTCAAAACAAAACAACATTACGTTAACTCAAAACAACATTACATTACTTTCATCTCTACTATTTCAGCTTTAACTTTGACTTCAACTTGGACAGATCTATGTGTCCCACAAAATATTCATCACCCACAACCTATCTTTTATTAGCTTTCACAAATTATTACTTTATTTCTCATTTTATCAAATTACTTCTCTCATTACTTTAATACATTGAAACATTACATTAAACATTAATTACCTGGAACATTTACGACCAATATACCAGTGACATTTTATTGCTGATCAGCTGATATTCCTAACATAATGAAAACACATCTCATAATTGAACAAATTACATGGAATATATATATATCTATTTATCCTTACTTCTCACCTCCATGTTTCCCCTTTTTCTGATTCTGATAACTTATGTTAACTGCCTGCCAGTCAGTTTAATTATTTACTTAGGTTCAAAAATACACACATAATGAAAACACATATTTTTTAGCAATGCTTATATCTAACCTACGACAATAAAATAATACATTTAAAATTATGGAATGAACACCTTATAGTGAATATATGAGCATGTAGTTATTTAAACAGAACACAAGCATTTTCGTTGGATCAAAATTTGAGTCAAGAATTTTATGTTATAAAATTTAAATTCGTGGCTCATGTGAGCCACCTCCCATCCACACACTCTATTGCAAATTATGTAAGGCTGTGGTGCCTTCTCGCTTCCACAAAGACTGTACATTTTGGAGTAGTTTGAACTCTCCGTGTCTTTGCTTCGGCAGTTACATTTAAAGGTTATGAATATCAACATATTCTTGTCTATAATTAAACGCCCTTAAACGGGTCTACCACCTGGCTTTGCTGCCCCCACGCGGGCAGAGTGGTAGCCGCTGTTCCATAGTACCTGGATTTCCCCTAAATTTCACCCCCCATTTAATTTCTATTATATACCAATTTCAAGTCAGCTATGGTCAAGGGACTTGATATGACCATAGCTGGCCACTAGCCAAATCCACGATTAGTGCTGGTAAGGCAGTAATCGCCCGAAAAGTCGGGGAAATCTAACTTGCATTTCAATGCCTGTTACACTCATCATTACTATGTGCGACACGAGCGTCTATCAGTGTGCAAATTGAATTTGCACGAAAAAGGTGTGACGCACATTTTCGCCATTTGGCCTCCGATGGAGGTAACACTCTCTGTTACCCCCAACCCATTTCGCTATCTACGAGAGCACAGGCCACCCCCGCAATAGCAACTTAATAACTAACTAGATAATTAAAAGTGATAATCTAAAACTTTCGACAATTGCAGTTCCACACTCCACTGTTCTATCACTTCATTGAGCACCAATCTACCCCCCAAAATTATCCCCACATCTTGTATTGATAACGAGTTTTTATTTTATTACACATCTTTTGAAACGTTCCCATTACTAAACCTTGACAATTATATTTGGTCACTTAATTCTAAAATTTATTTAAATTTAAAATTATAAACATCCAAAATATTTTTGGGATATTTTTTTTTTCTCTTTCTATTTACATTGGAGGCTGACTCTATCTATCCTTAACCATAACTAGTAAGATCGTGACCGCCTGAAATGGGGGTGTTCTTACTATGAGGCAAATTTGGGGACAAGTTCAGATCTGCTTTGTGAAATTACTCCCCCTTTAATCCCAACTCTTCTCCCTTACCGCTCTCATTTCTCCAGACCCGCCGTCTGAACTATCGCCAAATCTGCCTCTCAGCAAAACTCTTCATTTCGGCTTACGCAAAACTACTGTCAATGGCCCAACTTGAAATTTGCCATTGACACTGAAAATATTTAAGTTTGTATGCACTGCCCTGTATTTAGGTGCAGCCTCCATTATGTACAACACTCTAAGGCAGTGCAGGCACATGACAGGTACACCAAGACCGCTGCACCTGGAGTGTATTAAAAAAATTAATGCGTGTCACGTACCTTTTTGGGGTCCCCCTCCCCGTTCAAATGTGTGTAATGAGTTTTCTAGTTTCTACCAATTTTGGTGGAGCCGGACCATCGTTGTTTTCACCGCCCGAAGGAAGATCCGCCAACCATGGCCCGCCTCCAAGTTCCGAATTCCACGGCCAGGACTGGTAAGATCGTGACCGCCCAAAAATGGGGGAGGATCCCTTCTAAAAACATATAGAAAAAACAATTCTTACATTCATACACTTAATCATTGATAAAAATCCTTATGCTGACCAAAATAATTTCAAATTTGTAGCGTTGTGCGTTCCAACTATCTCCCTCGTTTCTCTATTCTGTAACACATATGAATTCTTCATTTTTACCTCGATTACCTCGTACGGCCCCTCATAGAGTAAGAAAAATTTCTTGATCTCCTTATCTTGAGCACTCGACAAATCGTGGCGTCGCACCAACACCAGCTGTCCAACCTCGTACTGCGTCCACTTACCTTTCATATCATGCTTCTGTTTTCTCTTCTCCCCTTTGGTCAATAAACTTTCATTCGCTAGCCTAAGTTTTACCTCGCGACCAATAGTGTTGGTTTCCGGTGGATACTCAATTAATTGTTCCAAAATTCTCTGTGGACGCTTCCCTCTTACTAACTCATAAGGTGTGAACCCTGTCGACTCGTGGGTGGTGCAGTTAAGCCAATTTTCAATCTTCTGGACATAGAGTGGCCACTCGCTGTGTTTGGCGTGGCAGTATGTTCGGAAAATTCTTCCCAACTCCCTCATGACTCGCTCCGCCTGATTGGACTGCGGGTGATACACTGCGGTGTGCTTTGGGATGATACCCTCCCATCCGAGAGTCTGGCGCCATCTCCCGCTGATGAACTGCGGTCCATGGTCGGATAATATCACCTTCGGCTTTCCCACGTTGATCATGTAGTCGCGTGTTATCTTCTCACTCAGCACCTTACTTGTTGCTCGCTTCACGCTATATAACCTTACATACTTGGAAAAAGTGTCAAGTACAACAAAAATATGCATCACTCCGCCCCTACCCTTTGGCAATGGGCCGTACAAATCTACAGCTACTAAATCAAATGGTTTTTCTACCTTAATGTAATTTAGTTCTCCTTCTAACCTATAATTCACAACTTTAGATTTCTGACATAGCTCGCAAACTCTAAGTATTTTTCGGACGCGTTTCTCCATATTTTTAAACAGACAAGATTCCTTTAACACATTCACACACTTCCGTGCCCCAAAATGCCCGTATCTAAGGTGACAGTCCCATACTATTTTCTCTACTAGCCCTTCAGGTATAACTAACCTCCAATCCCTCTCTCTCCCCTCTACTTTTTTAAACAAACTCCCTTTGAACACTTGAAAATATTGTTTATATCCAAATTCATCTATGTCTGACTCTATACTAGTAATTATCTTATTTAATTTACTATCAGCTCTTTGCATTACATTTATATCCTTCAATTCTTCCCCAAAAAGTTTATCTTCCCGGGATAGTCTATAAATCTCTATTTCTTTAATATCTCTACCCGTTCTATTTCTGTCTGTGTCAACTCGTGATAGTGTGTCTGACACCCTGTTCTCTACACCCTTAATGTACTCCCAAGAAAAATTATACTCTTGAAGAGCTAACACCTACCTGGTTATCCGGCTGTGTGTGAGTTTACAAGTATTCAGGAACGACAGCGCTTTATGGTCCGTCCTGATGATGGTTTTGTTACCCAGCAGATACGTACTGAACTTCTTCACGGCGAACACTATACTGAGGAGCTCCTTCTCAGTGGTAGTATAGTTACGCTCTGCGGCTAGCAACGTCCGGCTGGCGAAGGCGATGGTTTTGTGTTCTTTCGCCTCGTCCTCTTGATACAATTCCGCTCCAAGTGCTATATTGCTTGCGTCTGTCTGTAAGTAAAAGTTATCATTAAAATTGGGGTGATTCATTAAAATCATATCAGTGAATTTTTTCTTGATTTCGTTGAACGCTGCTCTTTCGTTATCTCCCCACCTCCATTGTTTGTTCTTTTGCAGCACTGCGCTGAGTCGGGCCGTCGTCTGGGCGTAGTTTCGCTGGAACTTCCTGTAAAAATTACAGAGACCAAGAAAACTTTGTAACTGTTTTATATTTTTAGGCTCCGGAAACGTCAGGATGGATTCTACTTTATCCGGATTGGCACGTATCCCTGTAGGTGTTATGATGAAACCTAAAAAATGAATCTCAGTTTGCAAAAATTTTGATTTGTCCCAATTCACTGTCAAACCTCCCTGGTATAATTTCTCCAATACATATTCTAAATGTTCTACATGCTCTTCAAATGTTCTAGAAGCTATCAGAATATCATCAACGTATATGGTTAAAAAATCTAAGTTATAGGGTTGCAAAATTTCGTCAAGACACTTGATAAAACTAGCTACACTTGTGTTCAATCCAAACAGTAGTCTCTTGAATTGATAATTCTTTCCATTGAATAAGAAGGCTGTATATTTTCTACTATTCGCTGCCAACGGAACTTGCCAATACCCGGCGGTTAGGTCTAAAGAGGTCATATATTGTACGCCGCTGAACTTCTGAAAAATTTCTTCTATCGCTTCAGGTGACTCCCTGTCTGGAATGATTATTTGATTGATTTTGCGGGCATCTAAACATAACCTGACTCTACCATCTTTTTTAATCACTACTACTAAGGGGTTAGAATATGGTGATACGGATCGTTCAATTATATCTCCCTCTAACATTCTCTCTAATTCAATCTGAACCGCTCTTCTCTTCGCATATGGCACCGGATAACTTCTTTGCACATAGGGTGCGTGTTCCCTTACCTTTAACTTGCATTCATAGTTTCTTGCCCTCCCTGGTATATCGGCAAACACTTCTCTAAAATTTTCTACTACCCGCCACACCGATGCACGTTGAGAACTCCCTATTACGCCACCCTCATTACAAAATTTAAGTGCTCTCTCATTCCATAAGTGATCTACATTCTCCTCACATTCTATTTTACTCTCACTACAAACATTCATACTAACTTCCATTTCTTGTTTATTAACCCGATTATGTATCACCCTTACTCCCGAAATTCTTACTGCATCTAACACCCTCTCAAAATTAACTCGAACTGATTCTGCCTCATTGTACAATACCAACACCCGTTTATGAAAATCAATCACCGCCTTATGTTTCATCAGAAAATCATTTCCCAGTATAACCTCAAGATTTAATCCCCGTACGACTAGAAATGTATTATCGTACCCTACCACGTTAATTATCATGTTTAAATGTACTTGTTTCGTGACTCTTTTACTTCCAACTCCCGTAATACCTACAATCGTCACCCCCGCTACTGGCAAAGATGGAATATTATTATTTATTTCTTTTAACTCATCTAGTACGTGTTCAGAAATAACAGAGATTTCGCTACCTGTGTCTATTAAAGTTTTAATCTCCTTACCTTCTATGTTGATTTTCACCTCAGTCAGTCCATTCTCCCGTCTCCCTGCTTCGAAATCTTCTTCCTCCAATAATTCCTCAGCTAAGTCAGTTATAATAATGTTATTTTGGTACATGTCATTCGTTTGGACCCCAGAATCTTCCGGCGACAACGGTCGGGTCCGGTGTTCCATTGTCTCTCTTAGTTTCCCGCCGATGTGCTCGCCACTGTTGGGTTGTATCCTCTTTCGTGCTGGTTTCCTCGCTGTTCGTGAGCGTTGCCTCTCGGCGCTCCTCCTTGGCCCTCTCCCCTTCGTTGGTATGCATGCTGGTTCTGTGTGGGTTGTGGTCCCTGTCGCTGCCCCGGTCTCTCTCTCCTACATCTAAAACAAAAATTCTGTGAAGCATAATTCTCCTGTGAACACGCTGGACAAGTCCACATCGGTCCTCGATTATTTTGTTCTCGTCTGGGGTATGCCGGTCCATTTGTAGGCCCCCTCAGCGGTCCCTGATTTCCTCCATTATTTCCATTCTGCTGGTTCTGACGGCAACTCAATTCTTGGTCCCGGATGTTCTGAAACACATCTAAAATGTTCTCTAATTCGCTAATATTGGCTACCTCCCGCGTCATAAGTGTTATTTGTACTTCCCTTGGCAAATGCTTGCTTATATGCCTCACGAAGGATCTAAATGGCAATGGCGGTTCTAAGTATTTTGCCTCATTAAATATTCTCATCACATACCTGGTTATATTATTATTGGGCCCCCCAAAATTCCCGGTTCCCATAATTCTGCTTCGGAATACTTCTTGGTCTTCTTCAGACCAGTATTTATTTCTGAATGCGGACTCAAAACTTTCAAAACACCCCCATTCCGTTTTGTGTACCTCGGCCCATATCTCCGAACTACCCTTGAAGCATTTAAAAATTTTTAATAATTGAACTTCCCAGTTATTAGTACTAAACTTATTGAACTCTCTCACTCTATTTATGAACTGCATAGGATGTACTCTTTTGTTGTCACAATTGAATGTCTCTAACTCAACTTCACTGCTTACGTCACGAGTCATAATTACTCGTTCGATAACAGTGTTTACTTGTTGGCTGATGGCCATGCTCAATTCATTTTTAACATTCATTAACTTAAGGTTACTATCAGATTCAAGGTCACTTATTGTATCGTGTATGGTCTTGAATGCAATCTTACAATTATTTTCTATTTCACTTATTTTACTATTATTATTTTCCATCTGACTCATAGCATAACCGACCTTACATTCAGTATTGGTGTTACATTCACTAATTTGTTTCTCTACAATTGTATTTATTATGCTATATTGTTCCGTGATCTGTTTCTCTACTTTATTAGTTATATTATTGGTAATATCAGAAACACGGCACTCTAATTGCTCATTTATGGACTCTGACAACTGTGATTTCATACTTTCACAACGTTCATCAATATGTATGTCTAGTATACGACTCAGATTGTCAAATTTTATATTTATATTCTGCTGAAACTGAATATTCTGTTCTTTAATTTCATTAAAAATAATATCATTTTTAATATTCTGCTGTTCGCATTTTATTTTCTGTTCTTTGAATTCGTTACTTAAAATCTCAAATTTCTCATCATTAATATTAAAACGACTCTCAAATTTTTTGTCAATTGCATCAAACTTGTCATTCTGTATATCAAATTTTTTATTAAAATTACTGTTTTGCACGTCAAATTTTACGTTAATATCACTAGACATGGTTCTCATGAAATTAAATAGATCGTCCAGTGACAACTCTTTTGCTTTACTTGTTACAGGAGTTGATATCGCTCCCGGTGTGCTAAGTACAGATACTTCTACGTTATACTCATTTATTGACGTTAATTCTGTTTGAATACTGGAGTCAGCATTTACTTGATTCTCGGTCTGACTGTCAGATAAGCTGACTTCATTGTTATCTGCCATTTCTTATTTTATACTTGATACTTGTGTGTAAATATAATCAATATAATGTATTATATAACCAATTTTGCGTTAATAACGCACTTTTGTTTTATTCCGCTAACCCCAAAAACATGTTTGTATCTTTTCTGTAGGTACGGTTTTTACTAATGTAGTTTTTTAATTAATAAAAACTGTCCCTGTATCGGAAGCCACTTGTGATATTCAACTTCTTGGTAAATATATAAAATACATAAATACAACTCCCACCTACCTTCAAAGTTTCGTTTGTCTGGGGCCAGGATTCATTCGTACGAACGCTAGATACAAACATGTGGTTCATGGGTTATCGAAATAACTAACGCTACACATCGTTATGAAGAAAAATAATTAGTTTTAATGATCAACTATTGAAATTATGGTTTACCAAATACATTTACATGTCGTCAAATGTTGTGCAACTCTGGTTCATACATTTTACTTTTATATATATAACTAATACTAATTACTTACTCAAGATAGCCCAGCCTGCCTTTCACTCACTACTCACATTCTAATATAAAACCCCATTACCCTGATTACTCGAGTTAATACATGATATAAAGTCCCCGCCGGCAACGCGTTCATCAGTGACCTCGTGGCCACACCGCGGTAAGTTGTAAGCGTCCCGAAAAACAAAAACTGAATCAACAAATTTGTATGTGAATGTTCTGTAACTATTTCTCCATCACTGTCACTTGTTTAAAGAGATTGATTCACTTTTATATAAAAAAAAACTGATGAAATTTAATAGAGCACACTTGGCTCTGGTGTCGGCCGACACGTACAGAGTAGGCCTGAGACAGCGTCTTTGTTGAGCGGCAGGAAGTTACTGTTCATAGCCAAAGGATTTCGTCGCCGTTAAAAGTTGATTTGCTGTGGTTTGTTAGCTATGACCATGGTACATAATGGTTGTTTCTGTAGTCAGCGTTGACGATATTTGGCGCTGCTAGACTGACGTCATTAACCAGGAGGCCGTCCTTAACTACATTTCCTGTAGGTCGTCTTGTTGATTGCAAATTGTTCGCTCCTGCGCCATTTTTTACTGCGTCGTTTAATTTTCTTGGCGTCCCCACAGCGCGCATACTTGAGTCGTTGCTTGCGTGCGCACTGTCACATTCACGCACAGTTCTGAGAAATAGAGGGTGGTGCAAATTCCTTGCCTGGTTTCGCAACTGTATACTACGCCTTGCCTTTGTTCTCAAACTGTTCAGTCAACACGTGGTCTGTTACACTGGAATTAACGTTTGTCGGAAAATAAAACTTTCACAATATTTTTTATAAAACCCCAAAAAATGAAATACAAATACCCCATAACCGCAATAAATGAAATGACCCAATTTTGACACGTTACAGTTTCCTGTATATTTTATATGTGTGTGTGTGTGTGTGTGTTGTTTGTTTTGTTAATGGTAAGGTCAAGGAAGTTTATACTATTGTTATGTTCTATTTCCAGTGTGAATTTTAGTTTGTGGTGTATTGTGTTTATGTATTTATGGAAATTTTTGATCTGTCTTTTATATACTTACAGTATATATCAATGTCGAATTTAGAATTCTAATTATTAGTTTAATTTATTTCAAAATTATTTCCACGGCCGCCATAGTTACAAAAAAAAATTAAGATAATTGCTTAAATAATTTAATTTTCATTAGAAAGCGTAATGATTGGTTAGTATATTAAACTCAAATATGCTTTTGATTTTATTAATTAATTGATTTTTCAAGTAAACATTTTAAAAAATTAATTATGATGTCAAAATTTAGAATATTAATTATTAGTTTAATTCATTTCAAATTATTTCCATGGCCGCCTTTATATGTTTTTTATTTCAGATTTTCTGGCTGATTATTCAACACCGATGTGTTGTGGTTTCAAAATTAAACGTAACATAACATTTTGATTTTTACTGTGATAAAAATATGCCGCAGCCTCCTCGGAAAAAAAAATGTGTACGAACTCGACAAGAAGAAAACAGAGAAAGACAACAAAGAAGAAGAGAAACAGAATCCACCCCAGAAAGAGAATCAATACAACAACAGAGCAGAGAAAGAGAGCAAAGAAGAAGAGAAGCGGAATCCACCCCAGAAAGAGAATCAAGACAGCAACAGAGCAGAGAAAGAGAGCAAAGAAGAAGAGAAGTTGAAACAATCCCAGAAAGAGAATCAAGACTACAGCAAGTTAGAACTGCAACAACTACTGCAAGAATGCGCATTTGGAGAACTTTAGAGAATGCAGTTTTTGATTATGACCCATCAGCGGATTATGCCTCTGATCCTTTGTGTCTCATAGGATCAATGTCTATAACATGCCAACACTGTGAAGCAAAGAAGTGGAAAGGTGAAGCCCCAGGTATGTGCTGCAGCGGAGGAAAGGTTCAACTGATGCCGTTAATGGATCCTCCCGAGCCCCTAAGTGCTTTTCTGATTGGCGATTCCATGGAGACTAAACATTTCCTGCAAAATATCAGACGTTACAACTCATGCTTCCAGATGACCTCTTTCGGCACCACCAAAGAAATTAAAGAGCCAGGATTCATGCTGACGTTCAAGGTTCAGGGCCAAGTATATCATCGCATTGGGAGTCTACAGAGTCTACCGAATGAAGATCCTAAATTTCTGCAAGTATATTTTGTTGGCGACGGAACACAACAAGTGCAGCAGCATTGCAGGAATGTGCCACAAACAAGACAAGGCATAGTACTTCAGTTGCAGGACATGCTGAATCGTGAAAACTCCTACGTCCATAGCTTCAAATCGGCCATGGAAAAGATCAGTCCTGAATTTAAGCTGGTTATCTTAGCAGACAAAACTCAACAAGGCAAACATGAGAGGCGATTCAATGTGCCGACAACAGCGGAAGTGGCTGTAATAATGGCCGGAGAACAACATGCAGCAAGAGACATAGTTTTAGAAGAAAGAAGTGGCACCACCAAACAAATTTCCAATACGCACTTGACCGTATGATGCGCTGCAGTAGCCATTAATTTTTTGGCAGAGGGAAGATGGATATCATTTTCAACTGCGACAAAGAAACCCATCTACAGGAATGCTGCAAACCAAGAAGATTTCTGCTATGGAGTTCTATGCTTACAGAATGATGATGCGCTGTTCAAGTTTCAACATTTTACTGCGAAGTAGAGGCCTGTTTCAACAGTTTATCGTTGACATGTATGCCAAGATTGAATCTGAAAGGTTGAGGTACATTTGACTTAACCAGAGGACACTGAGAGTGGAGCAGTATGCACATTTGAGGGATGCCGTCATCAACGATGGAAATATTGCCAACATGGGCCAGTTGATTATATTGCCTTCTAGCTTTACCGGTGGTCCCAGGTACATGCATGAGCGTTCTCAGGATGCCATGACCTACATGCAAAACTACGGTAGACCTGACCTCTTCATCACCTTCACGTGCAATCCGAATTGGACAGAGATACAGCAAGAACTTTTTGACGGACAAAAACCCCTGGATCGTCATGATTTGTCGGCAAGAGTCTTTCATCAGAAGCACAAGGTACTCATGGGTCTCATCACAAAGGCAATGATTTTTGGTGAAGTTCGGTGTCATATGTATACCATAGAGTGGCAGAAGCGCGGACTACCTCATGCACACATTCTGGTTTGGCTCAGAGACACCTTACACGTCCACAGAGTTGATGACTTCATCAGTGCGGAAATCCCTGATCCAGAAGAAGACCCAGAACTTTTCAGTACTGTAACAAAGCAGATGGTGCACGTTCCCTGCGGATGCAGGAATCTCCGCTCTCCATGCATGAAGCATGGACTCTGCACGAAGCGATACCCTCGACGTTTTCTGAAAGAGACTCAGACGGGGCAGGACAGATATCCACTTTATCGTCATAGAAGCCTACAAGATGGAGGATTCACCGCAAACGTCAATGTTCAAGGATCGGAAGTGTCTGTGGACAATACGTGGATTGTTCCGTATTGTCCCCTGTTATTAAAAGTTTTCAACGCGCATATCAACGTAGAATACTGCAATTCTGTTTAATCGATCAAATATGTTTGCAAATGTGTGAATAAGGGATCTGACATGGCCGTGTTTGATGTGACAAGTGGAGGCAATGAGCTTAATGAAATTCATCAGTATGAAATGGGAAGATACATAAGTACCAACGAAGCGGTGTGGAGAATACTAGGCTTTCCTATCCACAAGCGACAACCTACAGTTATTCATCTAAGTGTCCACCTAGAGAACGGCCAGAGAGTCTACTTCACAACAGAAAATGCAGCTGAACAGGCCCAAGCACCTCAAGAAACGACACTCACGTCTTACTTCAGACTTTGCATCCAAGATTGAAACTATATTAATTCTATCAAATTAATTAACTCTTACCTTTGGGTTCCTCTCCAAGGTTTTACAGACGAACACAGCTGCAGAAAGGATTATCTGGATTTGAGTTATGCAATAATTACACTAACACCAAAATTTTCAAATTATAACAAATTATCTTTCTTTTTTATTTAGCACTCATAATACAACAGGTTATTATATTTTTTATGACTCTATCTTTTCTTGTTGTTATCAATAAATTGTATGTAAGTATCAATCAAAACGAGTATACATCCAAAGAAACTTTCCTCAACTATTTCTAAATATTATACCGTAACGTATAATAAAGAATTAACTATAATGAACCAATACATAATATATCTGTTCCCTTAGAGATCTCATTTAAACTGGACATTTTTTATTGAAAATAATAGATTTTTTTATTATTGAAAAATTATAATTTGTTTTGGCCATTTAATTATGTGTTTTCGCTTTTACTTAACTGCCCATGGTCCGATTCGTAGCACTGCCTGTTGAGACGCTTTCTTGGTTTCGTCGCACTCCGATACTAGTCTACATTGAGTTTAGTTGTTGTGAATTACTTTAAACTTTATGCGCTGTAATGTTTTACTTTAGACTTTATGCACTGTAATGTTTTACTTTAGACTTTATGCACTGTAAGATATGTATGTTTATAGCCGGCCGGCTTTAAATTTGCCCGAGCACTTAGATGGTTAATGGCCGCGCTATACTGTTTGTACTTTAATAGTTCCAGGAGAACTTTTTTGTGAATGTTTTAACACTTTACTAGATAGGCCGAATTCATTTTACGGCCTATCTTGCACGCCCGAGGCCACTGTTTTTAATTAACGAACTGTAAGCTGCTTCCTACTACTGTCTGATGTTAATACTGTGGTGACAATCTGCATACTGTGATTCACAAAGACTGCTGCTGGGGCTATTACGTAATACGTCTGGCTTGGCTGTCTCCAGACATCAACAATAACACTATGTTGCTGGTTACAAGGGGCACCTCACAGGTGAATACTGACAATTAAAAAATTTACTGATCTAACTTGAAACTAAGGTAGCACACAATTCTGTACCATTACAACACCCCCCCCCCCCCCCAATGAGAGGTTGTATGCCGAAGCATACAAACTCTCATTGCCTAAAACCTAAGAGGATCAGTGAGGATATGGCGCCAAAACCCCCCTTGGATTCTTTACTAAAATCATTTGTACTTACCCCTCCTAGTCCGGCGGCTGTGGCTGCACCCATCCAACCTTACTGGACTTCTCTGTTCGAGATCCCAACACCATAAAATCAGATAGGCGCCCGCCACAGTAACGCCTGACTCTATAACATTCAATTAAAAAATTAACAAACAGGCCTTCCATTATACCATATCCACAACTGATTCGTTTCCTCTTAGCCGTACTGGTTCATTTTCATTACAAAATATAACGTACATCTGACAGCATTGTAATATAACTTATAAATGGTCCATCAGTTACATTGATTAATTCGAATTTAATCATCAAGCCCATACGCATACACTATCACAATGACTCATCTTCAACAAGTTACATTGGTTTCACTCAACAATATAGCTTAACCCTGGAAGATACAATGTTAACAGAACAATATAAGTTTACAGTATCCTAGCCTTAGTACATATGCATTCCAGACAAATTAAATAATGTTCCCAGTACAATATTGCCCATCCAAAATAACACATTGATTATACAAAAACGCATTAAATCGCAACAATTATGACTAAGAAATACTAATTATCCTCAAGAGTCTTTCTGCTTAACTACTTTTTTTTTTTTTTTACTACCCCCTACTAATCCCTTAACCCCTGATACCCGTTACATTCTACTGTGTTCAGCACTAGGCTTCTTGACCCTTGCAGGTCTCATCCTAGCCGTAAATCACATCTCCCTCGTGACCTATAACTGAGTCACCCCCCAATCCACACTCACTATTTCTCCCCCTGGACTGTAGCACCCAGTTGCTTCCACAAGGACTGATGCAGAAGGGGTGGACATGTTTTTTTCTTTTATTCCACCCCCATCCTTGCTTCGGCGTTACAATAAAAAATTCAGCATAATACACTTATTAATAGTGATTGATACGCCCCTAATGGACTACCACCCCTATCTGGGTGAAAACAGCCCTGTCCCAAACTTTGGTAGATTCCTCTAAAAATAACCTCCCCCTACTAAGTCTAACAAACCACCGGGTTAACAAAACAAAACAAACCACAAGCCGGTTATATCAAGTGAAATTTATGATTTGTCACAATTAACTACTTTCACGGTCATGATCCGGTGAGGTCATGGCCGCCCCTTAGGTGGGGAATCTACAGTTAAACATAAAACACAGGTTGTCATTATAAAGGTTTACATGAACAGTTATATGCACATCTTATTTTCCAAACACTATCTCAGCTTAAACATTTTTTATTATATCCATGCAATATTTCCTTCAGTTTTCAATTTAAGTAAAGTACCTATTTTATTCATTATTTTTTCATCAATTATTATTTATTTTACAATTACAGTCAAAATTCAGATTAAAATAGTTTAAATTCATGATTAAACTTCACCTTTTCAATTAATTTAATTACCACTTTCATGTAATTTAATTCCTCCACTCCTCACTATATCATTCTCATTTGTTCAAAACAAAAATATTAATTGCATTACAATCAAAACACTACGTCATCTCCTTATGTTATTCATAAAAAAATTACCTTCATTTCAACACATCTTGCGTTTCTTGTGTTTTATAATAAGATTTACTCATAGCACTGATTCATCAAACCACAAAATTCTTGTTGTTGTCAAGTACACCATGACTGTAAACATTGGTCACACAACATACAACATACCTGTTTACATTAACAGTTGTCTGCCAGACTGGCGTTATAAACACTGACTCAGTCTCAACATTCTGATTACAACACTACATTATTACTTCCTTCAATTTTCAGTTTCTGTAAACCTTTTAATGTTGACATATTAATCAATTACTATCTGTTACAATTCAAATAATAAAATTCACTTTTTTTTTAATTACTTTAATTCCACCTCCACTCAAGACAATTTGGCTTTAGTTACTTTAGTTACAACACTTTTAATACAAACACACAATTCAAAATAAAATTCCTTAATACCTCCTGTTAATTAACAAAATAAAATATTATTATTATTAAAATCAATTTCTACTACATACACACATGTTTTACATAAAACATTTTACAATACAAACACAATTAATTTCACTATCAATTTATTTACAGTCTTTTGTCATTATTTTTCAGTTTACCACACCTCATTTCCTAAATCAGCCAGGTCATTACCATAAACTAAAATATTTAAAATGTCCATTTATTGAGTTTATATCTAGTGTAACGTGACGAATTTGGAGGGATTTCATTTTATTAAATTTTTGGGGTTTATTAAAAAATATTCATAAATTTAATTTCCATCTGTGACCAGGCCACGTGTTGAATTAAAACAGTGCGCTAACAAAGGAACAGTACGCAGTATCAGTTGTGTAACCGTTATAAAAGAATGTACAGGGCGTCATTTCCTAGAACTGTGCGGGTGTGTGGCAGTTACGCCCGTACTCACCACACAAGCATGTGCGCAGACCGACGCGGAATTGTAAAACTCAAAATGGCTAGAGACGAAAGTTTGGACGCACATAATCATGAAACGACGGATGTAAAGTTTAAGCCCATCCTACTTTGGTGACGTCGACCAGTAAGCGTCTAAATATCGTCGACGTACAGCACCCAAAACTCCTAAGTGTCATGTGCATAGCCACTAGACTTTGACAACTGAGGCTGTGAGCGGCGACGAAATTTGTTCACCGGCATGGCATTGATGTCCGTCCGCATGGAAAAAGGCAGTCAACTCACCGGGGCGGTGTCAGCCTGACGCTCGCTAAGGTTGGTGGACCCAAACGAAATTTAAAATCGTAAATCAAATTATGTAAAAGTGTTGTCGGGCTAATAGAGGTGAAGCGGACCGGGGTAGTGAGTCGTTGAAGTGACGGAAAAGTGGAGGAGTGATCGGAGTGTTTTCGGACTTAATATGTGGACATGTAAGGAGGGACGATATTATAACCAAAAAATATCGTGGCGACTCTGGGCTTCTGATCAAAATTTAAAAAGGCAGGTAGGTGAAGAAGATCGCAGGTAAGTTCCTGGCAGTATTTATTATTTATTTATTTCGATAAAGTTTGTTTATTAACACTAGCCTCCATCGTCGTGTAAATATCTAACATATTTAAAACATAAATCATTTTTATCGACCTTCAATTTATTTTTATTATTATAATAACTATTATCAACGTAGTATTTGACACTATTATTATCTATCAATTCATAAAACCCGTCTACATTGGTAAATTCAGTTCTGTTTCCGTAAGTATTTTTGTTCAACATAAGGTAAATTATTTTCTCATCGTATTCCTCTACTACGTTCATTACAACATCAGGTAAGTTATTATCATTTATAAAGGTATCATCAAAATATTCATCTATCTCTATTTCACAATGTAAGTCACTTTTTTCATCTCTCTCAATATCTAAAACCTGCACTAACATTTCATAACCTCTATTGACCTCAAAAATCTCTATTTCTCTCTCTCTCTCTCTCTCTCTCATCACCATACCTCTCATAACCCCCCTGAACTATCTCATTCCTCGCAGAGGGTACTGCTACATTAAAACATTTCCTGATTCCTACAGGAACAATAAAAAAATTCAAAAAACAATTGTTGGTAGACCCTTTCTCTACCCAATACATTCGTGAAGATCTTTTTCACCCCCCTTAACACCGCGAAAAAATTTTACCCTCTGCCACCCCTCTACTTGTACACTCTCTTCATAGTCTCTCTCGAACTGATCAACATTCGTTTCTATCCCTTTGCACCCATTACTCTCTCACTCTCAGAATTGTAATTAACCTCATTACCATCACTCTATGATACCACATTTTCAATTACATTATCACTTTCAACATCATTGTTACCGCTTATGAACTCTTTATTATAACTGTTGTTACTACTATAAACATTACTAATGTTCATTATTCCTTGACTACTTTTCATTATGTTACTACCGCTGTTACTTACAAAGCTTTCTAATTTGTCATTTACTATAATTATTTGTTGTCCAAGTTCTTTTTGATTGGATTCTAAAATGTCTGTAACGTCTGTTTTATTGTCTAGCACACACGCACACACTCACACTCTCTCTCTCTCTCCTAACTCATCTGTTTTTCTTTTTGTTTCACTACATATTTCATTAATTCGCTCTTCAATACTACACAATGAATTAGTTAATACGTCAAACTTAGCATCGTTGGTGTCAAAGCGTTTGTTTATGTCGCTACTTATTTTAATGAATTTAGTCTCAAATTTTTCGTCTAAACGATTATTTAAGGCATTTAGTTTACTGTTCATATCGCCTTTAAGTTCATTAAAATTAGTTTCATTTATGTCAAAACGACTATTAATATCGTCCCTTAATTCACTAACACTTTTACGCAAAATATCGTCATTGGCATCAAATCTCTTATTATTATCATTAAACATTTGTTTTATCTCCCCCATTGTCTCACGAAACCAATTTCTCATTTCGTTATCAGTTTTATCACTATCCCTAGTCGGGACAGGAGTTGAATGAACTCTAACTTCTTCCATTACCGCTGATTCGGTCATTGACTGATTTCCCGACTCATTCATAACAGTTACGTCCGCTGTATTTATTTTATTCTCTGTTCTCCATTATGAAATTATTTTTAATTAAATGATTATCAATTGCATACACTGTTATTACAATTTATCAATTTTAATTTTCGTAAATTTACTCTCTAGCTATGATCTAAAAACATTCTAACCACACCCTCACTTCCAAATAACCCGTTCTGCAGGTTAATTAGGTCTGGCGAATGTAATAAAAAATTACACTCGCCGTCCTCGCCGTCCCTGTTTCGGGGGCCACTGAAACTATATAACTTCTATCAAATTAATTAACTCTTACCTTTGGGTTCCTCTCCAAGGTTTTACAGACGAACACAGCTGCAGAAAGGATTATCTGGATTTGAGTTATGCAATAATTACATTAACACCAAAATTTTCAATTTATAACAAATTATCTTTCTTTTTTATTTAGCACTCATAATACAACAGGTTATTATATTTTTTATGACTCTATCTTTTCTTGTTGTTATCAATAAATTGTACGTAAGAATCAATCAAAACGAGTATACATCCAAAGAAACTTTCCTTAACTATTTCTAAATATTACTGTAATGTATAATAAAGAATTAACTATAATGAACCAATACGTAATATATCTGTTCCCTTAGAGATCTCATTTAAACTGGACATTTTTTATTGAAAATAATAGTTTTTTTATTATTGAAAAATTATAATTTGTTTTGGCCATTTAATTATGTGTTTTCGCTTTTACTTAACTGCCCATGGTCCGATTCGTAGCACTGCCTGTTGAGACGCTTTCTTGGTTTCGTCACACTCCGATACTAGTCTACATTGAGTTTAGTTGTTGTGAATTACTTTAAACTTTATGCACTGTAATGTTTTACTTTAGACTTTATGCACTGTAACGTTTTACTTTAGACTTTATGCACTGTAAGATATGTATTTTTATAGCCGGCCGGCTTTAAATTTGCCCGAGCACTTAGATGGTTAATGGCCGCGCTATACTGTTTGTACTTTAATAGTTCCAGGAGAACTTTTTTGTGAATGTTTTAACACTTTACTAGATAGGCCGAATTCATTTTACGGCCTATCTTGCACGCCCAAGGCCACTGTTTTTAATTAACAAACTGTAAGCTGCTTCCTACTACTGTCTGATGTTAATACTGTGGTGACAATCTGCATACTGTGATTCACAAAGACTGCTGCTGGGGCTATTACGTAATACGTCTGGCTTGGCTGTCTCCAGACATCAACAATAACACTATGTTGCTGGTTACAGGGGGCACCTCACAGGTGAATACTGACAATTAAAAAATTTACTGATCTAACTTTAAACTAAGGTAGCACACAATTCTGTACCATTACAAGATGAGTTTGCGCGCACACTACTGTACAACCAAGTCCCAAAGTACTACAGATGGAACAGCAGAGACAAGACTTGGAACCGACGTAGACAAGGTGAAATTGTACCAGAAGAAGAAGGGATTAAGTCCAGTGATGCCATCGGCCGGGTGTACACCGTCCACCCAAACAGCTCTGAATGCTTTCACCTGCGACTGCTACTGCACGAAGTAAGAGGTCCAACATCATTTGACGATTTGAGAACAGTTGATGGAAGGGTCTGCGAAACTTTCAAAGAGGCTTGCCAGCTTAGAGGACTTCTGGAAAACGATGATCACTGGAACAAAGCGATGGAAGAAGCAGCTGCGTCCCGATCTCCTAAGATTATGCAGAACCTATTTGCTGTTATGCTGCAGACATGCTCCATGTCAAGTCCGGAGCAGTTATGGATGAACCATAGGGAGAGCCTGTCTGAAGACATGCTGCATCAAGCACGAGTTGAACAGCAGAATATGGATCTCGACTACAATGAGGACATATTCAACAAAGTTCTAATCTACATTGAGGATAGGATTATATCATTGGGAGGATCGGGCCTGAAAAGCTTTGGACTTCCGCAAACGATTAGGAACAGATTAGTTAAAACTTCCGGGCTGAAAGGCCGTGGTCGAGTGCTTGATGTATTGGAGCTAAACATTTCGGCCGCACCACCAGTGGCCATCTTCAGTAGCAAAATTGTGTTCGAATAGATGACACGCCGAACACGTCTCCCAATGAACTGGGAACAAGCAACAGTGAGTTACGGCTACGATGCCTCTATTTATAATTTTTTGGCCGCTTAAGGTGTATCACGCGGACCAATGAGAAGCCAGCTCGTCATTCTCGATTCTGATTGGCCATGGAAAATAAACCATGCTGTAACGTTTCGCACACGTTACAATTCGGGGACCTGGTTAATTGGCTCAGGTCAATTAAACAAGGCTGCCATATTCTTTACAAAATCATAAATAACTATTAAGTACACAAATGTTAAATAGGGTCCCGTGAATTGAGGGATATTGACAAGGGATTTGGTAGATATATTCACTCACCTGTTGGATAACCATGACATCTCTTTATTACATAAATTTAGCAACGAGTATATTAAAGCTAAAACATTTGTACCTCTTGTACAAAGAGAATTAGAGTAATTTAGTACTGAGTTAACATAGTTTTCCTTTTATTAATACCCTCGGATCCGAGTACTTCGTTTCAGTATATGATATTACATTTATAATATTTATTCTTGTGTTATCTTAAATACTGCTTTATTTAACCAAAAATTATTTAAATTAACGCATGTTATTGCTAAACATGAAACTACATTTAATTTAATTAAATCAGTCTTTCTTGTTTTACTTAACGTTCAGTTTTTATCTATTTAGTGTTTATCATACAATATTATACTTCAAGTTTTGAACCACTGAATTCAAAGTTCAGTGTCACCTGTGGGTATCATCCTCGGCGAATCGGCGACTCTCTCGGTTGTCCTGGTGTCTTGTAGTTTTCTTCTGAAGATCAGGTTTCTGTTGTTGGTGAAGCTCGGAGGTCATTTTAGTCATGGTGAGTCCTGGTTCTCTCCTTTTTTAATAAGTTGTAGTAATCGCTTGTTGTTTTGGACTTTTACACAAAAGTTTTATTCACTTGTAATCACGTCACATGTTGATTTAGTTATTGAGTTTCACATTATGATTTCACCATATTTCTAATTACATACACTTTATTGTTTAGATTTCTAGAGATGTCATAGACGCTCAATTCTCATTCACACTCACTTGTTCACTACATATTTACTTTAATTATACTTGTAGATTATATTCGCGGTTCACATGTTGTTTAAATTTGTATTTAGTGCCGCTACGTCTCAACTGTGAGTTTATTAACTTTTGAAAATATAATTACTATACCGCATCTCGGCAGTATGCTGTTTACGCCTCGACCGCTCCATCACAAGTAGTTTATTAGTTAAGGGGTCAGAGTAGTAATCTCGCTTCACTTACTATTCAGCATAAAAGTAGTTCCATATTCGATTAATATTTACTCGTTTATTCTCTGACATATTTAACTATATTTAATTATACTACGGTATCTCTTACTTATTATTTTATTATTGTACATCTTTATGTTTTTTATCAGGTTCCGATTTCATACAATTATTAGTCTTATTCACGGGTAATTATGCGTGTTGATGCCGGTTTCAGCAGGTTAAAGCCGGGTTAATTATTAAGGGGTGTTATCGCAATTTTATTATAGAATTCTTTTGGTTTTAAAACTATTTATTTTGGGTATTATTGCGGGGTTACCTTATCATTTTCATTAGGGGTTTATGTTCTGTTTTAATGTGAGATTTTAAATTATTTTAAATTTCTTTTATTTCATTTTTTCTTTTTTAAAATCATCACATACTCCTCTGCTTAAAAATCGACACCGGGTGAGTATTTTACGGGTTATTAGGTGAGCAACGTACTGGGAGTATGCTCGGGGACTTCTGTGTTAAAATTTAATTTAGTACACGATTTGTTTTCTCTATATCTCTTTAAATGATCTTGTTCATTTAAATGTTCTCCTCCGTGAAATTCCCTTTGTCTCGTTTCTTAAAACGCTAACTTATATTTTAATTCTTAATACTAATATCCGTAACTCACAATATCGTGGCCCGACTGACATCAGCTTACTCTAACTCTACACGTTAGCTTTCAGCATTCATAAATGAACTCTTGGCACCTTTTTGCCTCATCATTATCCTTTTCAGCCGGCGCCGTTGTGACTAGTTACTTTACATGTATATAATTCTATCTTGATTATATACCATAGACTTACTTCTAAAATAATCTAAAGAAGATCCCATACTCCACTCTAGATTATAGTTACTTGAGAGAAGCGGAATCTCACGATGGTAATTCTTATTATCTCTTTAACCATAACTAGATAACTTTGCGGAAGGGGAGAGACTTTACACAATTCAATGTATTTCACGCGCGGTGGTATTCATTATTTAGGGAGGCAACGGTTTATCACAATAGGGAGAGTGTGTGGCAGCTTACTACAATTTCTTAACACGCTTTATTGTTCTCTTACTTGCCACAACTGGTTGTTGACTATTCAACTATACTTTTATTATTATTTACCTTTCTCTTATTTACTGCTACACGTTACACAAATTTAGTATAACTTAAGATTTATTCAGCCTTTATTATTCACTTACTATTACTTAGGGGGTTTTAACAAAACTTACCTAGAATTATTTCCTATCGACTTACCATAATTATTTAGCACACTTTATTTATTATTATTAATTTCTTTTTTACTTATCTCACTAATACACTAAACTTTTTATTTAAAGTACTTATTATTTTATTATTGTACATCTTTATGTTTTTTATCAGGTTCCGATTTCATACAATTATTAGTCTTATTCACGGGTAATTATGCGTGTTGATGCCGGTTTCAGCAGGTTAAAGCCGGGTTAATTATTAAGGGGTGTTATCGCAATTTTATTATAGAATTCTTTTGGTTTTAAAACTATTTATTTTGGGTATTATTGCGGGGTTACCTTATCATTTTCATTAGGGGTTTATGTTCTGTTTTAATGTGAGATTTTAAATTATTTTAAATTTCTTTTATTTCATTTTTTCTTTTTTAAAATCATCACATACTCCTCTGCTTAAAAATCGACACCGGGTGAGTATTTTACGGGTTATTAGGTGAGCAACGTACTGGGAGTATGCTCGGGGACTTCTGTGTTAAAATTTAATTTAGTACACGATTTGTTTTCTCTATATCTCTTTAAATGATCTTGTTCATTTAAATGTTCTCCTCCGTGAAATTCCCTTTGTCTCGTTTCTTAAAACGCTAACTTATATTTTAATTCTTAATACTAATATCCGTAACTCACAATATCGTGGCCCGACTGACATCAGCTTACTCTAACTCTACACGTTAGCTTTCAGCATTCATAAATGAACTCTTGGCACCTTTTTGCCTCATCATTATCCTTTTCAGCCGGCGCCGTTGTGACTAGTTACTTTACATGTATATAATTCTATCTTGATTATATACCATAGACTTACTTCTAAAATAATCTAAAGAAGATCCCATACTCCACTCTAGATTATAGTTACTTGAGAGAAGCGGAATCTCACGATGGTAATTCTTATTATCTCTTTAACCATAACTAGATAACTTTGCGGAAGGGGAGAGACTTTACACAATTCAATGTATTTCACGCGCGGTGGTATTCATTATTTAGGGAGGCAACGGTTTATCACAATAGGGAGAGTGTGTGGCAGCTTACTACAATTTCTTAACACGCTTTATTGTTCTCTTACTTGCCACAACTGGTTGTTGACTATTCAACTATACTTTTATTATTATTTACCTTTCTCTTATTTACTGCTACACGTTACACAAATTTAGTATAACTTAAGATTTATTCAGCCTTTATTATTCACTTACTATTACTTAGGGGGTTTTAACAAAACTTACCTAGAATTATTTCCTATCGACTTACCATAATTATTTAGCACACTTTATTTATTATTATTAATTTCTTTTTTACTTATCTCACTAATACACTAAACTTTTTATTTAAAGTACTTATTATTTATTTTATTTCAAACACTTATATTTGGACACAAAATTCCATACTGAAATTTCTCTCTCTCAGATTATTTCTATTCATCAATTGATTATCTTACACTTACGTCACATCTTTAATTCGTTTTCTCAATGTTTAACATAGTTAACGTTAATTCATTTGAACACATACACATATATATCTTATTTCATATTAAGCTTCCATATGCAATCTTATCTTAATTAATCAACATAACTTATCTCACAACAAATAAATTCTCAATATGGACATATATAATTAATCAAAACAAAACGATAATACCATTTTAGTAGAGAGAAATTTCATACGAAGAGTACATTATGTTTACATTCACACAACAGATCAGCTGGTTGGGGGAGGTCTATTGTGTGCGTTACGGTGGCTCATAGTTTACCTAGGCAAGGCTTTACAACAAAGAAGGGTGACTTCTGACAATTTGGAACACGTTTCACTTCCTGCACAGGACTGTCTGTTTAGTCAACCAGGGAATGTCATTCAAACAACGTACTTGTACACGAGGGGAGAGGGTACTTTTCTCGAGCTGTTTCGTGTCAAGAAACAAACATGAACTAGCCTGTAACTACCGTCAGGTTGAAAATTGAATATTTTTACAAGCGGGGACTTGCTTATTATGTCGATTTCCTAACACTACTATTATTACTTTATTAATAAAACTCTATTTATTTATTCACAAATCCAGAGTGATTTTAGCAAGTTATTGTTAATTAGCCCAGGGTACACAATTATTATTTAACAACACAAGTCATAAAAGTGCGCAACTTATTTATAAAATTATTTACTTGTTTTTATTTGTTTTAAACGATGTCTGAAAGCGGGAAGAGGTCATTTTCTTGTCTGAGATTGTCGTTAAACTGACAAGTTGGGGAATGCATTTTTAAACAGGTTTTACCCTGGGGTTACAATGTTTAAATAATTATTATATTATATCTTAATATTCTCACCATATATATCATGGTTATTATATTATTTTATATTATTACACCACATAATGATTATAAAAACACACTATCCTAATTCTGAATTTACTTACTTCAATTCTTCCTTTTGCGTATTTTAAATTAAGATTTATAGAGTGAATAATTCTACCACATATTAAATGACAAACACAGGGCATTTTATCTTGCTAATTATCATTTATTTATTAATTAAGCAGAGTGGCGCAATTGTAACGTTTCGCACACGTTACAATTCGGGAACCTGGTTAATTGGCTCAGGTCAATTAAACAAGGCTGCCATATTCTTTACAAAATCATAAATAACTATTAAGTACACAAATGTTAAATAGGGTCCCGTGAATTGAGGGATATTGACAAGGGATTTGGTAGATATATTCACTCACCTGTTGGATAATCATGACATCTCTTTATTACATAAATTTAGCAATGAGTATATTAAAGCTAAAACATTTGTACCTCTTGTACAAAGAGAATTAGAGTAATTTAGTACTGAGTTAACATAGTTTTTCTTTTATTAATACCCTCGGATCCGAGTACTTCGTTTCAGTATATGATATTACATTTATAATATTTATTCTTGTGTTATCTTAAATACTGCTTTATTTAACCAAAAATTATTTAAATTAACGCATGTTATTGCTAAACATGAAACTACATTTAATTTAATTAAATCAGTCTTTCTTGTTTTACTTAACGTTCAGTTTTTATCATACAATATTATACTTCAAGTTTTGAACCACTGAATTCAAAGTTCAGTGTCACCTGTGGGTATCATCCTCGGCGAATCGGCGACTCTCTCGGTTGTCCTGGTGTCTTGTAGTTTTCTTCTGAAGATCAGGTTTCTGTTGTTGGTGAAGCTCGGAGGTCATTTTAGTCATGGTGAGTCCTGGTTCTCTCCTTTTTTAATAAGTTGTAGTAATCGCTTGTCGTTTTGGACTTTTACACAAAAGTTTTATTCATTTGTAATCACGTCACATGTTGATTTAGTTATTGAGTTTCACATTATGATTTCACCATATTTCTAATTACATACACTTTATTGTTTAGATTTCTAGAGATGTCATAGACGCTCAATTCTCATTCACACTCACTTGTTCACTACATATTTACTTTAATTATACTTGTAGATTATATTCGCGGTTCACATGTTGTTTAAATTTGTATTTAGTGCCGCTACGTCTCAACTGTGAGTTTATTAACTTTTGAAAATATAATTACTATACCGCATCTCGGCAGTATGCTGTTTACGCCTCGACCGGTCCATCACAAGTAGTTTATTAGTTAAGGGGTCAGAGTAGTAATCTTGCTTCACTTACTATTCAGCATAAAAGTAGTTCCATATTCGATTAATATTTACTCATTTATTCTCTGACATATTTAACTATATTTAATTATACTACGGTATCTCTTACTTATTATTTTATTATTGTACATCTTTATGTTTTTTATCAAGTTCCGATTTAATACAATTATTAGTCTTATTCACGGGTAATTATGCGTGTTGATGCCGGTTTCAGCAGGTTAAAGCCGGGTTAATTATTAAGGGGTGTTATCGCAATTTTATTATAGAATTCTTTTGGTTTTAAAACTATTTATTTTGGGTATTATTGCGGGGTTACCTTATCATTTTCATTAGGGGTTTAAGTTCTGTTTTAATGTGAGATTTTAAATTATTTTAAATTTCTTTTATTTCATTTTTTTCTTTTTTAAAATCGTCACAATGCCAGACACTATTTAAGGAGATGCTTTCACCTCGGCGGTTCATAGCGACGGACGCATTCTTATGAATATGGATGGACTCCAGATGCAGGCGAGTGAAGTAACCCCGGACAGAAGACAACACGCGGGCTTCATCGAACATCACCCGGTGATCGTCGTGGGAAAGAGCGTGTTCAGCAACTGCGGACTTTTCCGGCTGGCCCAGGCGGCAGTATCTCTGATGTTCAGAGAGGCGCGTCCGGACACTACGCTTCGTGGTGCCTATGTAGACCTGGCCACACATACAAGGAATACTGTACACCCCGCACGACGAGAGCAGATCCCTGGCGTCTTTCACCGGTCGCAGGAACTGTTGGATCTTTTTGGTTGGCTTAAAGATCGTCCTGACGCCCCGTTTACTCAGCAACTTGCCGATGCGGTCAGTCACGCCACGGATGTAGGGCAAGACAGCAGAGCCAACAACCTCAGGCGACACCGACTCGTCCGGCCTACCAGATCTTCTCGGCCGGGCAGCTCTCCTAACCTCTGCAGCAGAATAGCCGTTGGACTGCAGTGCTTCCTCGAGATGCCGAAACTCATCTTCGAGATACCGGGGCTCACAGATTCTTTTTGCCCGGTCTACCAGAGTCTTCAGCACCGCCCTCTTCTGCCTAGGATGATGATTGGAGGACTTGTGCAGATATCTGTCGGTGTGCGTTGGCTTCCTATAAACTTTATGTCCCAAGCTGCCATCGGTCCTTTTTCAGGACCAACACATCCAGAAAAGCCAATTGATCACCACTCTCACGCTCCATCGTAAACTGTATGCGCGGGTGCACAGCATTTAGATGTCCAAGGAAGCGTTCCAACTCTTCATCCCCATGGCTCCAGACCACGAAAGTGTCGTCCACATACTGCAGCCAACACTTCGGCTTCAGAGGCGCAGAACCGCTATGAACCGCTGAGGTGAAAGCATCTCCTTAAATAGTGTCTGGCATGGTTTATTTTCCATGGCCAATCAGAATCGAGAATGACGAGCTGGCTTCTCATTGGTCCGCGTGATACACCTTAAGCGGCCAAAAAGTTATAAATAGAGGCATCGTAGCCGTAACTCACTGTTGCTTGTTCCCAGTTCATTGGGAGACGTGTTCGGCGTGTCATCTATTCGAACACAATTTTGCTACTGAAGATGGCCACCGGTGGTGCGGCCGAAACGTTTAGCTCCAATACATCAAGCACTCGACCACGGTCTTTCAGCCCGGAAGTTTTAACTAATCATAATGACACCGGCCGTGAAAGCCTACGTACTAAGATTAGGAACAGAGATTGCACCCTCCCGAGTGAAGTAGATATAGAAAGAAATTACGACACAGATTTGCTCACAGCATACATAGAGGAGAATGAGCCGAAAATGGTCCAAGATCAGCAGGAAGCATTTGACAAGATTACTAGAGCAGTTTTTGATAGGCGGGGTGGCATTTTCTTCTTAGATGCTCCAGGTGGTACCGGGAAGACTTTTCTTATTAATCTTCTTTTGGCAAAAGTGCGACAGAGAAATGAGATAGCCCTTGCTGTTGCTTCATCCGGCATTGCTTCAACACTCTTGACAGGAGGTAGGACAGCTCACTCAGCCTTCAAGTTACCCTTAACTCTGACAACCGTGGAGACTCCTACATGCAACATTTCAAGAAACTCAGGAAAGGCCAAGGTTTTACAGGATTGCAGGCTGATTGTCTGGGACGAGTGTACCATGTTCCACAAAGCCGCATTCGATGCACTGGATGTCACCTTGAAAGACCTCAGATGCAACAACGATAAAATGGGAGGCGTCACTATGGTGTTGGCTGGCGACTTTTGGCAAACGCTTCCGGTTAATCCCCGCGGAACCAGGGCGGATGAAATGCAAGCCTGCATCAAATCTTCATACATTTGGAATTGCATTGAAAGACTTGGACTGTCAACAAATATGCGAGTTCATCTGAACGGTGATCCCTCTGCACAGCAGTTTGCCGATAATGTACTTCAACTAGGAAATGGTGCTGTGATCTCGGATGTTCACGATGAACATGTGGCGATGGAAAGCATAGGAAGAATTGTTACAACCCAACAACAGCTGAAAGAGGTGGTGTTTCCAAATGTGGCACAGGATTTCACGGATCACGCATGGCTGTGCCAAAGAGCGATTCTTGCCCCAAGAAATTAAGCTGTCAACGTCATCAATAAGCAACTTTTACAAGAATTACCCGGTGTTCTACAAATTTACAAATCTATCGACATGACATGTAATACAGATGAGGCTGTCAACTACATACAGGACAGAGTTTTTGAACAACTTGGAGCCACCTGGAGTACCCTCGCACATCTTGGAGCTAAAGATTGGGGCACCGATTATGCTTCTCAGGAATCTGAATCCTCCTTCCCTCTGCGATGGAACACGACTCTCAATCAAGAAACTGATGCCGAATATTATTGAATCCACCATCATGACAGGACATGCCGCGGGTAAAGTAGTATTCATTCCTCGGATCCCAATCATCCCTTCAGATGTACCGTTTCAATTTAGACGTTTGCAGTTCCTCGTTCGTTTGAGTTTCGCTATGAGCATCAACAAGGCACAAGGACAATCACTTAAAGTTGTAGGACTCGATCTTCGGAAACCGTGGTTCTCCCATGGTCAATTGTACGTGGGTTGTTCAAGAGTTGAAAATGGAGACAATCTATACATCTTAGCTCCAAATGGAAGGACACTTAATATAGTTTATCCGGAAGCTCTATAATGAAAAAGTAGTTTGTTTTTGTATATATCGGGTTTTTATATTTTTTTACTATTATTTGTACCACCACCAACCCAGTATGTTAAACATTGAAAGTAACAATATAATTGAAAATAAAATGATGTAATCCATGCAATTTATGTAAATACGATGTAAGTGTTAATAAATATGTTTTAATTATTTTGCTGTTAAATAAATTATTTAAAAAACATCTAGCGGTTGAATTAATAAACGCAGGCGAAGCCGCGGTACCTGCTAGTTAAAGAATAAAATTATAATTATTATATGATTGTCACACGCTGTTAATTACCACACCCACAGATAATTAAAATGAAACAGTAAAGCAATATTTTAAAAGCGAACTACTGTCACGTTTTATTTACAAACACACTGGTGTTACTATTACTATAATTACCGACACACTATTACTTAACACACACAAAGTACATTAAACAGCACGTTGTGTGTTCTACTGTACATTTCCCACCTAATTCAACATCAGAGGATTTCGTACATTGCTCGTAGGATTGGGTAAAAATTGGATATTCGCACCTTACACAGCTCTACGAAGAGTTATGGAAATAAACAAAGCAGTCGGTATGCGTCAGGGGCTAAGGTCTAGTGAATAGCACAAATCAGGGTTGCCAGGTGTGGGGATTTTTCCCCACAGTGGTGAAATTTGAAGCCTGAAAATTGTAAGTGGGGAAGTGGTGGGGATTTGTGTAAATGTGGGGAATTGGTGGCGGTTTCAAATAATAAAAATTATTAAATATGTAAAATTATATTTTATGCACATTTTAATAACCATTCAGTTAAAATATGTTTTCTTTTTTCAACATTTTTCATGCCTGGTTACTGTGAATACTGAACCCCTCTATAGCTTAGGGAACCACCAGCCGGGATCCACCGGCCTCCTTACCATAAATACTGAACGACTGAACCCCTCCCTAGTTTAGGGAACCACCAGCCAGGATCCACCGGTTTCCTACTCTCTGCGAATGCCTTAGCGATGGTGATTCCTGGAAATACCTTAGCAAGCTAGTTGCACAACCAACATACTGGGTTTCACAGCATTACACAGTTATTTACTATAGCGCACGCGTAAGTTAGAATTTATTCATAATTGCTACAGATCTTTGTTAGCTGCTTTAGTTGAAGTTGTTACGTTACTTTGTTCGGATTGTATAAGTGAAATACATTACTACATGTGCGAATCTTAGTGTGTAACAGGCGTATAACAATAACATAAATTTGACAAAACGTTCAGTTCATGGTATTCGAATGTTAATACTTTTTTGTGTTTTGAAAATTGACTTGTGATAGTGTGTATATATTTTTTCATATAGTTTTATCATGATGAGCAACTCTTCTACCTCTAAAATTATTGAAATTGACAGTGATAGTGACGGATACGCTACTGAAAATGAACGAATTTTTGGTAAGAAAACTTCCAAAAACTGTTATGGCCACAAAAACCGATATTGCTCCTAAAATGAACCGTACGTTTATTCATAAATATAGGAAGGAGTGGGAACAAAATCCAGAATTCAAATCATGGTTAATACACAGCAGTAAACGGGAAACATATTTCCATTGCAAAATTTGTGGGGAGGATAGGAAAGCAGGTATATCTGCTATAAAAAAACATAACTCTTCTGATAAACATATTAAAAATTCCAAATCTGTAAAATCTTCAATGTCCCTAATTCAAAGTTTTTCCAACTCCCATAATATGCCTATAGATAAACAAGTTAAGGAGGGGGAGTTAAGAATATCCTCCTTTATATCAGAACATAATATAGCCATTGAGTCAAGCAGTAATGCAGTCAGGAATTTCTCCTTGGGGGGGGGGGGGATTAACTCTACTATTTTACTATTTTTAGGGTGGGTAGATGCGGTCTACCGGGTTCTAATATATGTCTTGCGCACATCTGATGTATTTGTGGTTGTTGCGCACATCTTTGATCACCACTGCGAGTTGAAACTCCCCCTTTTATTTTATTAAGTGTTTTATGAATTTTTTTTTAATTTTTTTTTATTTTATTATTATTATTATTTTTTTTTTTTTTGTAAAGGGGAGAGACATAATATTTAAAACTAGGTAATGAACCTAGAGGAAGCCTAAAGTGTGCCAAGACCCAAGCCAAGTGTTCAGCAACTGCGGACTTTTCCGGCTGGCCCAGGCGGCAGTATCTCCGATGTTCAGAGAGGCGCGTCCGGACACTACGCTTCGTGGTGCCTATGTAGACCTGGCCACACATACAAGGAATACTGTACACCCCGCACGACGAGAGCAGATCCCTGGCGTCTTTCACCGGTCGCAGGAACTGTTGGATCTTTTTGGTTGGCTTAAAGATCGTCCTGACGCCCCGTTTACTCAGCAACTTGCCGATGCGGTCAGTCACGCCACGGATGTAGGGCAAGACAGCAGAGCCAACAACCTCAGGCGACACCGACTCGTCCGGCCTACCAGATCTTCTCGGCCGGGCAGCTCTCCTAACCTCTGCAGCAGAATAGCCGTTGGACTGCAGTGCTTCCTCGAGATGCCGAAACTCATCTTCGAGATACCGGGGCTCACAGATTCTTTTTGCCCGGTCTACCAGAGTCTTCAGCACCGCCCTCTTCTGCCTAGGATGATGATTGGAGGACTTGTGCAGATATCTGTCGGTGTGCGTTGGCTTCCTATAAACTTTATGTCCCAAGCTGCCATCGGTCCTTTTTCAGGACCAACACATCCAGAAAAGCCAATTGATCACCACTCTCACGCTCCATCGTAAACTGTATGCGCGGGTGCACAGCATTTAGATGTCCAAGGAAGCGTTCCAACTCTTCATCCCCATGGCTCCAGACCACGAAAGTGTCGTCCACATACTGCAGCCAACACTTCGGCTTCAGAGGCGCAGAACCGCTATGAACCGCCGAGGTGAAAGCATCTCCTTAAATAGTGTCTGGCATGGTTTATTTTCCATGGCCAATCAGAATCGAGAATGACGAGCTGGCTTCTCATTGGTCCGCGTGATACACCTTAAGCGGCCAAAAAGTTATAAATAGAGGCATCGTAGCCGTAACTCACTGTTGCTTGTTCCCAGTTCATTGGGAGACGTGTTCGGCGTGTCATCTATTCGAACACAATTTTGCTACTGAAGATGGCCACCGGTGGTGCGGCCGAAACGTTTAGCTCCAATACATCAAGCACTCGACCACGGTCTTTCAGCCCGGAAGTTTTAACTAATCATAATGACACCGGCCGTGAAAGCCTACGTACTAAGATTAGGAACAGAGATTGCACCCTCCCGAGTGAAGTAGATATAGAAAGAAATTACGACACAGATTTGCTCACAGCATACATAGAGGAGAATGAGCCGAAAATGGTCCAAGATCAGCAGGAAGCATTTGACAAGATTACTAGAGCAGTTTTTGATAGGCGGGGTGGCATTTTCTTCTTAGATGCTCCAGGTGGTACCGGGAAGACTTTTCTTATTAATCTTCTTTTGGCAAAAGTGCGACAGAGAAATGAGATAGCCCTTGCTGTTGCTTCATCCGGCATTGCTTCAACACTCTTGACAGGAGGTAGGACAGCTCACTCAGCCTTCAAGTTACCCTTAACTCTGACAACCGTGGAGACTCCTACATGCAACATTTCAAGAAACTCAGGAAAGGCCAAGGTTTTACAGGATTGCAGGCTGATTGTCTGGGACGAGTGTACCATGTTCCACAAAGCCGCATTCGATGCACTGGATGTCACCTTGAAAGACCTCAGATGCAACAACGATAAAATGGGAGGCGTCACTATGGTGTTGGCTGGCGACTTTTGGCAAACGCTTCCGGTTAATCCCCGCGGAACCAGGGCGGATTAAATGCAAGCCTGCATCAAATCTTCATACATTTGGAATTGCATTGAAAGACTTGGACTGTCAACAAATATGCGAGTTCATCTGAACGGTGATCCCTCTGCACAGCAGTTTGCCGATAATGTACTTCAACTAGGAAATGGTGCTGTGATCTCGGATGTTCACGATGAACATGTGGCGATGGAAAGCATAGGAAGAATTGTTACAACCCAACAACAGCTGAAAGAGGTGGTGTTTCCAAATGTGGCACAGGATTTCACGGATCACGCATGGCTGTGCCAAAGAGCGATTCTTGCCCCAAGAAATTAAGCTGTCAACGTCATCAATAAGCAACTTTTACAAGAATTACCCGGTGTTCTACAAATTTACAAATCTATCGACATGACATGTAATACAGATGAGGCTGTCAACTACATACAGGACAGAGTTTTTGAACAACTTGGAGCCACCTGGAGTACCCTCGCACATCTTGGAGCTAAAGATTGGGGCACCGATTATGCTTCTCAGGAATCTGAATCCTCCTTCCCTCTGCGATGGAACACGACTCTCAATCAAGAAACTGATGCCGAATATTATTGAATCCACCATCATGACAGGACATGCCGCGGGTAAAGTAGTATTCATTCCTCGGATCCCAATCATCCCTTCAGATGTACCGTTTCAATTTAGACGTTTGCAGTTCCTCGTTCGTTTGAGTTTCGCTATGAGCATCAACAAGACACAAGGACAATCACTTAAAGTTGTAGGACTCGATCTTCGGAAACCGTGGTTCTCCCATAGTCAATTGTACGTGGGTTGTTCAAGAGTTGAAAATGGAGACAATCTATACATCTTAGCTCCAAATGGAAGGACACTTAATATAGTTTATCCGGAAGCTCTATAATGAAAAAGTAGTTTGTTTTTGTATATATCGGGTTTTTATATTTTTTTACTATTATTTGTACCACCACCAACCCAGTATGTTAAACATTGAAAGTAACAATATAATTGAAAATAAAATGATGTAATCCATGCAATTTATGTAAATACGATGTAAGTGTTAATAAATATGTTTTAATTATTTTGCTGTTAAATAAATTATTTAAAAAACATCTAGCGGTTGAATTAATAAACGCAGGCGAAGCCGCGGTACCTGCTAGTTAAAGAATAAAATTATAATTATTATATGATTGTCACACGCTGTTAATTACCACACCCACAGATAATTAAAATGAAACAGTAAAGCAATATTTTAAAAGCGAACTACTGTCACGTTTTATTTACAAACACACTGGTGTTACTATTACTATAATTACCGACACACTATTACTTAACACACACAAAGTACATTAAACAGCACGTTGTGTGTTCTACTGTACATTTCCCACCTAATTCAACATCAGAGGATTTCGTACATTGCTCGTAGGATTGGGTAAAAATTGGATATTCGCACCTTACACAGCTCTACGAAGAGTTATGGAAATAAACAAAGCAGTCGGTATGCGTCAGGGGCTAAGGTCTAGTGAATAGCACAAATCAGGGTTGCCAGGTGTGGGGATTTTTCCCCACAGTGGTGAAATTTGAAGCCTGAAAATTGTAAGTGGGGAAGTGGTGGGGATTTGTGTAAATGTGGGGAATTGGTGGCGGTTTCAAATAATAAAAATTATTAAATATGTAAAATTATATTTTATGCACATTTTAATAACCATTCAGTTAAAATATGTTTTCTTTTTTCAACATTTTTCATGCCTGGTTACTGTGAATACTGAACCCCTCTATAGCTTAGGGAACCACCAGCCGGGATCCACCGGCCTCCTTACCATAAATACTGAACGACTGAACCCCTCCCTAGTTTAGGGAACCACCAGCCAGGATCCACCGGTTTCCTACTCTCTGCGAATGCCTTAGCGATGGTGATTCCTGGAAATACCTTAGCAAGCTAGTTGCACAACCAACATACTGGGTTTCACAGCATTACACAGTTATTTACTATAGCGCACGCGTAAGTTAGAATTTATTCATAATTGCTACAGATCTTTGTTAGCTGCTTTAGTTGAAGTTGTTACGTTACTTTGTTCGGATTGTATAAGTGAAATACATTACTACATGTGCGAATCTTAGTGTGTAACAGGCCTATAACAATAACATAAATTTGACAAAACGTTCAGTTCATGGTATTCGAATGTTAATACTTTTTTGTGTTTTGAAAATTGACTTGTGATAGTGTGTATATATTTTTTCATATAGTTTTATCATGATGAGCAACTCTTCTACCTCTAAAATTATTGAAATTGACAGTGATAGTGACGGATACGCTACTGAAAATGAACGAATTTTTGGTAAGAAAACTTCCAAAAACTGTTAAGGCCACAAAAACCGATATTGCTCCTAAAATGAACCGTACGTTTATTCATAAATATAGGAAGGAGTGGGAACAAAATCCAGAATTCAAATCATGGTTAATACACAGCAGTAAACGGGAAACATATTTCCATTGCAAAATTTGTGGGGAGGATAGGAAAGCAGGTATATCTGCTATAAAAAAACATAACTCTTCTGATAAACATATTAAAAATTCCAAATCTGTAAAATCTTCAATGTCCCTAATTCAAAGTTTTTCCAACTCCCATAATATGCCTATAGATAAACAAGTTAAGGAGGGGGAGTTAAGAATATCCTCCTTTATATCAGAACATAATATAGCCATTGAGTCAAGCAGTAATGCAGTCAGGAATTTCTCCTTGGGGGGGGGGGATTAACTCTACTATTTTACTATTTTTAGGGTGGGTAGATGCGGTCTACCGGGTTCTAATATATGTCTTGCGCACATCTGATGTATTTTGTGGTTGTTGCGCACATCTTTGATCACCACTGCGAGTTGAAACTCCCCCTTTTATTTTATTAAGTGTTTTATGAATTTTTTTTAATTTTTTTTTATTTTATTATTATTTTTTTTTTTTGTAAAGGGGAGAGACATAATATTTAAAACTAGGTAATGAACCTAGAGGAAGCCTAAAGTGTGCCAAGACCCAAGCCACAATTTCAGACATGTCCACTGGTTGGATGACAGGACTTGCAAATAAGCAACTCTATTAACAGTAACAAATTTATATTTAATGAAGAAATTTGTGTTAGTGGTTGAAATCACAAGCAGAATGATCACTGTTGCACACCACTATATAAAAATTATCTCGATTAGCGCTTTCAAGCTTCACATCGGAATTCCGATCTGACGATGAGCTGTGAAGCTTGAAAGCACTAATCGGGATAATTTTTATATAGTGGTGTGCAACAGTGATCATTCTGCTTCAAATTTACATTTATTTGATGTCCAGTCTGTACTGTACATAATATAATAAGCATGAGTAAGGTACAATTATATAAATGCCACTGAGTACCATTAAATTACAAATATATATGTATATCCTTGATACAAGGATACCCTAAGCATCATGTGAATGTATGCAAGAATTTTTAATCACCAAAATGTATTGCTCTGCATATGACAGTCATCACTATTATAAATTATGTGTATATTGTTAATTTTCCTCACTATGTTGTGTGAGAGCATCTATATATCTATATACAGTGGCGAAGCTAGTAGTTAATGAATGGGTAGGCAAAAATTTTTTTTTAAGGAATCACTAAAAGGATGGTGGTTCAAATTGGACGCTGAGGTAGAGTTTGCTGTAAGCGAATGGTTCCACAAACAGCCGTAAGAATTTTACTAGCAGGGAATCTACAGGTTGGTGCAACAGTGGAACTCATGTCTTAATGTTAATGGAGACTTCTTTTAAAATCGTTGAATAAAAAATGCTTTACAGCTCTATACGTGTTTCTATTGAACAATCCTTGTATTATTCATACACAATAATACAACTGATTGAACTTCAAATTTTTAAACTTAATTAGTTTCTATATATATGTTTAATGTTAAAAATAATTCAAATAACAATCTTGATCATCTGTTAGTTCAGCGGAATAACAGGGACACTTTTAATAACCGCATAAAATAAACACACTTATAAACAACACAGGCGCTTTAACTTGAATGTTTGGACCACAGAAGTGAGGCATGCCTCAACGCTCTATGCGTACAGCACGGGACAATCCCCCCTCCCTTCACTTCCCTAACACTCCTGCACATTGCTTACATACGATGTATACAAAAAACGCTGAGGCAAGTTCGGGTTGCCTCATTCGCTTTAAACGAGCTATGCTGAGTCTCACCTGTCACCATCTAGCGGTCGCTCAGTAAAGCATGTTTCGGGCTAATAAATTCGACAGTCACGGTAACAATGTATAATCTTTACATTATATAGTTCATACATATTTATAATTTTTATTCTACAGAATTTTTTAGGGTAGGCATTGCCTCCATGTAACTTCGCCACTGTCTATATAATCATTATGCATGTACAATTATTGTAAAACACCATAGATTTAGGCATGAATGCTTAATGCAGTGGCTAGTAAAAAAAATAAAAGTAACTCAAGGATTGATATTTGATATTAACATCTGATATTCAATATATGATAGTTAATATATAATACTTGATATTTGATATCTGATACATGCTATTTGATCTATGATAGTATTTGATCCAATATATAGTATTTGATTCAATATATAGTATTTGATTCAAGGTAGCCTAGAATTACTAGTTCTGTCGACAGTCCTGATAGCACATGTGCTATACATCATTAACATTATATTATCCCCTTTTTTCTTCATATCAAGAATTACACATAAACACGTACTACACACACATATAACACACACCCCAATTCCTGCATCAACCTTCTCCCTATTACCCATCATATAATAAAAACTTTACAACTATACCCAACTTACAATTCAAATACTTATGTCACCATTAAGATGAAAATTCATATAACCCAAAGCCACAGATTTGCCCCCACATTACAAGATAACTTAAATTTGTAATTTAATACAGGATTCATGCAGTCTGGATTAACAACTCATGGAAATAGGCATAATTACTATTAAGGCCTCAATAATGGCACGAAATTCAAACACCCCAGTCCTGCATTATGCCCACATGGAAGTACATGATTAAGCAGGCCACAACCAACACTCTGATACATTGAACACGAGAAACCAGGAAACTCAGAGCTGTTCATCTAAATACATGTATATGTGTAATCCCTTACATAGTATGAGAGTGTCTTAAATATACATAAGGTGTTTATCTATGTACAGTGTCCGAGCATGCAGGCACGAAACCTAACATGTCTTTGCAGATTTTAAACAAGTTCCGAGCGGATTTTATGTCTGTTTTTGAGAGTGTCTGCAGATGCACCGTGTTGTGGTAGATGATGGTGTTAAATTAAATTGAGATGGATCACACCTGAATTGTCCAATGTAGTAGGTGGCCATGCGTGTAGGTTGAGCAGAAGTTGAAACAGATATGGGGGCAGAATTTCTCTAAGAGTTTGCCTCTCTGTCCCGACTGACGGCGTCTCAAGGCTTATGGAGTTTCTCTGCACAACCCCGACGACACCCATCTCACCATTGGCCGAGCACCTAGGACAGGCAACTTGCTATATAGGGTGTCATAGACATAACACAAGCACAGCTCGCACTCACGCCACAATTATAATGCTATAGAGAAATCACACTTTAATATTCAGCACGGGACAAGAACCTTTTCACAAACACTTACTGTCTTATTAACAATCCGCTCTAACCACAAGATGTGTATTATTTAGTTTTATAAATCTTTTAAAACACCTTTTATAACTATGAAATTACTTTCTATCTAGGCCGTTCTCATTTACAATTTCTGAACGATTAGCTGAGTGCAAGATATGTTTAAATTGATTTGACCAAGTTAATAAGTTACATTTAATTTAATTAGACCCTGTTGCATGCCTGGAAATTCACACACACACACACACACACGAATACCTTTTAATAAGAACACCTAACAAAACCAAATGTTTCGAGGTTAAAAATAATTGAGCTATAATTAAGTTCTTGGATTTCGTTGTCCATGACGTGTCCATTACTTAACTAAATATCACTATAGTATTGACGACTCGGAACACTAAGTTTTTTATAAGTAAAAACGTAAAGTTTTACCTTACAGCCTAAACCGGCTTTCACCTTTAGAAGGCTTCATCAGAGGCTGCCATATAATTAAGGCTATGCCTACCTGGAGCTAACTTTAGATTATTTTTCCATAGTACGGCTTCAACCAGGCAGAATGATTCAGGCGCCGTCAGTCGTAACCAGTGATGATTTCTCTGAGAAGGTCGAGAGAGAAATGAGGAAAAACACGTGGCGAATTGCACCCACATTACTTCGCTTTTTTTACAGGATACGGCAACAACAGCTGGCACTGGCCGACACAATTTCGTCGCCACAACTAGCCCGCTACACACAGCGACGATGCACCAATACATAGCAGTGCACGACGCACGAGTTTTAAAAATGAAATGGTATACGCGCATACCACTTAGCATATGAACAACGGAGCGCCGAACGAAGTATGGCACAGAGTGAACGGCGAGTAAAACCCGCATCATTCTACACATAGCGGTGTTGCCTGCCATGGTAATGGCGGCAAACACTCACCGAGTGGACTTGCAGAGAGTCGCAGTTTACGGTCACGGAATTGAGGATTAACACCCCACAGTCCACTGTCAGCATATTTTAATATGAGAACTTCATAAACTGTTTTAAAACTTCTTTATTATGTAGCCCATTCAACATAAAAAAATATATTTTTTAATCTCTCTGGGGGGGTTTAACCCCCAAAACTCCCCTCGCTGCGCCCCTGGGTCAAGTGATCATTTAGTTGCAGTGATCAAGTGCTTGCAAAGGAGTTCAAAAAGTAATGAGGCTGACCTCAGCAGGCGAGAACATTTTCTTTTATCATACTTAAACAAGTTTTTTAATGTTTATATTAATTCTTGTAATAGTATTTAAACATTTAGAATATACTCAGACCCTATAACATGTGACACTTAGCCTAAAGCACATATACTATGTGAGTGGGGATTTTTATGTCAAAGTGGGGAAATTTTGGGTAGCCATGTGGGGAAAAGACGACTCATTGACCTGGCAACACTGGCACAAATTGTATTTACTTATTCATCAGGCAAGTGTTATTAGCGTGCTTTCGGAAAGTTTGTTACCTGAAATGGTGTACTGAATATAGTTTGTTAGTGAAACTAATTAAGGGGGGGGGTTGCGCAGTACGCGTTCTGAATCCACGCTACTGCGCATGACGTCACCTTCGAGGCAGAATTACTGCTTGCTTAGTATTGTTACATTGTTGTTATATAGGTGTTATCTGGGTGTTATAAATTGTGAGTTTAATCACGTTAATTTATGCGTGTGTTCGTAGGTATAGCAATAGAGATTTAGAACATAGACGTGGTGTTTTGCAAAAAAAAAAAGTGGTACAGAACTGTTTAAATTTAAATATTGTTGGTGTATTTCTGTGAGCTGAGTGTTTGTTTTATCTCATGACATTTCACAAGAACGTTTCGACAGTAACAGTGTTAGGTTACCAATACGTTTGTATAGGTGTTTATGAAAATTTAATTATTTTCAATTACCTTTCTTAATTTTCTATTTATTCTTTTGTTTGTTGACATAGTTTTGGGTTTTTTAATACGTGTATGTTTTTTGTTGTGACATCGAGGTAAACGTTTTATCATTTGTTTTTTTTGCCGTCGTTTTGTTGTTTGTTGAACATAGCTATTACTTTAGTTGTACTTTTATTCTTGTACAGTTACTTTCTCTTAATTTTCTATTTACTATTAGATTTCTTGTTGCTTGTTGTTGCGATAGTTTTTAGTTTTCAAGGCGTATTCGTATTTTGTTGTGACACCAAGGTAAACTTTGTTGTTTCGTCTCATTTTGATTTTTCGTTATTGAACATAGCTATTACTTCCGTTGTTTGATTTTAATCTTGTCCTTATTTTACTGCCAATATGCCTTCATGTGCTGTAGCTGGTTGTAATTCACACAACAAAAGAACGAAGGGGACAGATATCAAATATAATTCATTTCCAAAAGACCCCAAAGTACAAAAAATATGGATTTCGAAGTGCTACAGAAAAGATAATATTAATATTTCAAATGCTATGGTTTGCTCAAAACTCTTTTCAACAACAAATTATGTTCGTGACATTACATCAAGAAGAGTTCTCAGAGAAGATGCTGTCCCCCATACGAATCTTCCCGTCGTCATCACTGCTTGTAATGACGGTATGCCTTGCCGCAGTGATGATAATACAGGGGTATCAGGCGTTCTTGAAAGTAATAAAGTCAGTGGCAGAAGAGAGAAATGTCATGCGAGAGAGGTCAGGAAAAGAGCCTTAAAAACCCTATCGGCTTTGTTACCCAAAAAAATTAAAATGGACCAAAGCACTATTACAAACTGCGATATTGAGCTCGAGGATGTACAGTCACTTAAGAAGCATGCAAAAAAGTTGGAAAGTGAAAACCGTATTTTGAAATCTATGCGCGGGACTTTGAAGCTGAGAAATACACTTCTGAAGGAACAGAGAAAGGTTGCTCTTGAAAATTTAAAACGTCAAGACGAGAATCTGAAAAAACTTGTTCAAGATAAGATAAAAAGCGTTTTAGGACAAATTTTTACTGAAACACAAATTAACTGCTTACTGTCAAATAAAAACCGTGCAAAATGCAACTCTGAAGACATCCCAAAGGCAGTTACACTACGCACTGTATCAAGAAAATGTTACTTATTCTTGAGAAATAAATGTGGTTTTCCCTTGCCAGGACTATCGACTTTGAAGAGATGGACATCTGCTTCATTTTGCTGTCAGCCGGGCATACTGCATGATGTTCTCTGTTTCATGAAGGCCCAGGTGAACACACTGACCACTGCTGAAAGAATGTGTGTTATTTCTTTTGACGAAATGAATGTAGATAGTAGCGTCAGTTACGATCAGAAGGAAGATCGTGTTGTAGGGCCTCACAGCAATTGTCAGATTGCCATGCTTCGTGGCTCGTAGCTGGTTGGAAGCAGCCAATATATTATGATTTCGATGTCCAAATGTCGGCTGAATTGTTAAACAACAGTATTTGTTGCGTTGAAGACTAGGGTACAATGTGGTTGCCACTGTAGCAGATCTAGGCACAAAAAATCGACGAGTGTGGAATGAACTAAATGTAACGTATACAAATTCGTGGTTCCCAAACCCACACAATGTAGAAAAAGTCATATGGGTTTTCACAGATGTTCCCCACCTTTACAAGCTTTTACAAAACCATTTTCTAGATGACGGTCTGACACTCTCCGACAACAAACACATCACAAAGACGACCGTTGAAAAATTGTTGGCATTGGATAATGGTGAATTCAAATTGTGCCCTAAGCTCTCACATGTCCATCTCACCGTCAAAGGTAGGGAACGTCAGCGCATGTTTTTGGTGACGCAGTTATTCTTAAACACAACGGCTGAAGCAATTCGATATTTATTTCCTGAAGAAGAACATGTGGCTAAATTTTTTAAACTGGTTAACGATTCTTTCGATATTTTAAATTCAAGAAGATGTGTAGATAATAAACCTTTGGCTTCCGGGTATGGCACTCACCACGAAGTACAAGAAGGCGTACTTAAAAAAATGTATGCTTGTTGTGAAACAATGCGCATAGGAAAATCTTGGAATTTGTTGCCATTTCAAAAAGCTTTCATGATGACCATCAACTCGTTATTTGGCCTTTTTAGTCATATACAAAAAAACAATCTTAAATATATTTTAACTGCACGACTAAATCAAGACTGCCTGGAAAATCTTTTCTCCCAAATACGAGGCATTGGGCAGTTTTTTATTAACCCACTACCGACATAAGTTAAACATCGACTTCGTTTGCTTTTGGTGGGTCAAAATACAAATAAAATACCTTTTTCGAAGGAAGCACCAAGATGATGATCAGGAAATTATGACTTCTCATCTCTTGCAAGGTATCTTACCTGACATGACCGAGCAGCTATCTATGATTGAAGGGTCAACAGAAATGCAAGATTTCTCCTTGTCATTTAGTGCAGACGTTGACGTTCCTGCGATCAGTGATGGAGCAGACTGCTTTACTGAGGGGTTCCGCTACCTAGCAGGCTACCTTGCCTATCGTGGGAGAAAGCATGATCCTACAATGGGAACACCTTCAGGAAATGTATATCCCCTTCCCGTTGGTACCGGTACTTCTGCTGGAGGCTGGATAGAGTTTTTATCTCGAGGAGGTCTTCTTGTTCCTTCAGAAGACTGGGTGCACAAGATTTCACAGTGTGAAATAATTTTTAGGGACATCAATGGGCCGGATAGTTTGTATAAAGGTAAAAATATTATAAAAAATATGACCAAGAATTATAAGTAAATTTCCTGAGATGCCAACAGAAGTTGTAAAAATATACGCCAGGACGAGAATGTTCATTCGCCTTCGTTTCATGAATGGCCGCATGAAAGCAGCAGAAGCACAGAAGAGAAAATCATGCCAGTGGCACGCATCGTCCATAGTTAAACCCACACATTAATATTTAATATATTTGTATTAATTACTTTTGTATTAATTAGGATGGTATTATAGGCATCATTGTTCTTTGCAGGAAGGCGGAACTTAGACAGCCGCTGTCTGGTTTGGACTTTGAACTGAGTAGAAGTCTGATAAGTAACTGGCCAGTGGACTCTGGGTTCCGTCTATAAACAAACAGCCCACAATTTTTAAACCGCCTATATTCTGTAAAATTAAAATTACAGCTAAATTACTAGCTAAAGCGTGAGGGGAAGTTGTGGTTGAAAAAAATACATGTGTGTGTGCGCGCACATATGAGTGCTACCAAATAATGATATATTTTCATCAAATTATAAAGCATACTATGATAAAAAAAGAGAAGTTACAAAGCCTATTGTTCTGCAATTTGATTTCTAGTCTAACACGGGCTTTAAAAAATTATAAAAAAAGGGTGTAGAAAATAGGAACTAAAAATAGTACAAAGAGCATTTAATGGTCATTACTTAAAATTTTTTCAAACCGTGTCTATTGTATGCAGGCGAACGGAAACGTTCTAACAAATAAGTGTATAGTTTGATGAAACGAGTAACTTCTGTAATTAGTCTACTAAAATTTGCTTAATTAGTATTCGAGCTTTGTTTACATCGGTCTAGACTGATCTAATTACTAAATTTAATTTTTAGCAAGGTGTTTCGGTATTATTTTTTCGACTATCAATCGGTTTATTTAAAATTATGTATAGGAAATCCATACTGCTTCTTCAGTTGCTATACGATTAATATTAAAAGCGTACACATTTAAATTACGCAAACATTCACTTCATATAACATTATTACGTACTTCATTCAATAAAATAAGTTCAGTAAATAAAAATATAAATAACAAACTTAGTTAATAAAAAAAATAACATATTTACCGCGCAGCTCGTCACTCGATGATGACGTCATTTCAACAGCCAATAGCAATTCGTTTCGGTTTGGGCCCAACCTAATAGTAGAGTAACCTTGCAGCTGTAGTCTGTAGTATACTTCAGAAGGTCTAAGGCCAATCTAAGGTAATTTACTTATTTAAAGACAACTGGATGTTAGGTTAAGGTGGAAATAACGATAGTATTCATTGATAGGTATGAAGTATAATTAGGGTTAATTTCATTAGTAATATAGTGTAGACAGATTTTCAAAAAGTAATTTCGGTAATTCTGTAGCTGACCTGGATCACCTTCGATTTCTTTCAAATTGTAGTATGTTTCACATTTAGTGTCCTAATGACTATTTTCAACTAGATTAAGTCCCGTAAACGTAAAATAACTAAGTAATTCGGAAAAATAAAAGTGCTAAATACGTAACACGCTGCGCCGCCATTACGCTGGTTTTTCGTTCATACACCAGCACGTACGCCGTGTATCTTTTAACGACATTTAACCTCTCTCAAGCACAGGTAATAATAATTCATAACAAGTCTATGTTTATTGTTAAATGAGATCCGAGACCGCGGGAAGTTGCCCATGAGGCCGTAAACTATTTCCATGCTGCGACATGGTTTTTATTTGGGGTGTATAGTGTAATAACCGGGACGTCGGAGGCTAATGCAGTAGTAATGTTGGTTGGAAACCGGGGTATACCGAAACCGGCTGCGCAGCGTGTTACGTATTTAGCACTTTTATTTTTCCAAATTACTTAGTTATTTTACGTTTGCGGGACTTAATCTAGTTGAAAATAGTCGGTATACCAAATAGTCATTAGGACACTAAATGTGAAACATGCTACAATTTGAAAGAAATCGGTGATCCAGGTCAGCTACAGAATTGCTAAATAATTATATTTATTTAATTATAAATATTATATTTAGTTAAGAAACGGACACGTCATGGACAACGAAATCCAAGAACCTGTATTATATAATGTGTTATAAGAAATAAATTGAAAGTAAAAGTATTAACAGTGTTATATTACAATGGACTTTATTAATCTGTTACTGTTTAAAAGAAAATAAGAAGCAAGATAATATAATTTATAGGCCTATCTCCCTTTGGGAATACTAATTTATGTTTTTACTAGAAATAAACAAACCGACATACATTTAACATTAAATTATTGATTTCATTTTGGTTAGACAAATCAGTTGCAAAACTCAGTCAATGAAATTTATAGAGTGCACGTAATAGCACAACAAATAATGTCAAAGAAACATCAGAAACATATAATAAAAACATAACAGTATAATAAAAATAATTTTACAAATAAACACAATAAAAATAATAAAAACCACCTTCATAAAATAGGTATGAATAAATAGGCCTGAATAAAAACTTATAAATGATTAGCAACAACAAAAGTAAATTAAACACATTACATATCTGGATAATCTTCAGATTCATTCACCAGTGTATACTCTTTCCATTCTTAGCTTAATCCTGATGTAAACAAACAGGCGTGGCACATCTGAAACGCTATTTGCTGCTTGAATTAGAGGCGTGTCACACTGACAGAAGTGGTACAGACAGGGTACATATAATATTGATACTGTATAAACACATGTAAGTTGTGATAATTTTTATATTCCTGACCAAAGTAATGTTTGTGTGACTGTGCCAGAGCGACAATGATATATTTTATAAAAGTTAATGGCTTTTTTTTATTTACTGTTTGAGTAACGCAGGAAAAAATAAAGTAGGCCTACATTTAAAGCGAAAATAGAAGCTGTCATAATTACTTACCAGTGTACTGTGTATTATCAGTGCTGTCAGAGAGTAATTCAATGCCTTCCATGTCTGCGTCGGAACTTGAACCATCACTTGAGTCAGCAGTGTTAATGATAAGATTGTCCACGACGGCGTCGGTAATTTGGTCGAATTCCCATAGCTTATCTTTTTCCTTGAATACATGCTCGACGTAACGACTCCACTTGATGATCGTTATTTCATTTACCGCCTGCTCTATCAGTTGTTTTACATCATGCAGCTTATAAATGTTGTGTTATGACGGACAACATGTCCTTCCAACTGGCTCCATATTAATTAAATGATATTCAGAATACAATGATAAGGAAAAAATCTTAAAATGGCATGCCTCGACTTTCTGGCAATATCATTTTCTAAAAACCTTTTACATTTATGTTCATATTGCTAGTGGCGATAAAGCTCTACTATGTATTCATAAAGATGATTAAACGTATTCAAAAACCACTTGACGTAGTTAAGACAACTCTCACATGACTGTACAGACGTTCCGCTCATGCGCGTAACACATTACTGAGCGAATAATTTCAATGCCCCTGACCAATAGCATTTCAGATGAGCCACGTGGGTTTGTTTACATCAGGATTAACCTAAGAACGGAAACAGTATACACAGAATATACAAATCATGAACTAATCTATGTCACACCTATTCACATTTGCTTCACTCAAATAACATTATAAGTAAAATTAAACTAGGCCTATTGAATTGTTTTTAAAATACTAGGATTTCAGTTATTTAAACACTATTTCAAATTTGTATTAAAAAATATCAGCTATGGCACTTTCCCGTTTTGTTAGTTTTATTAGCAGCCATCTTAACACCTTCTTAAGATGGTGGAGCACCGAAAGGCTTCATCAAGAACGAAGTATTTAGCAGTGTGGCACTAAGTAGAGTGACAAAGTTGGTGTATGGCACTTTCCTTGATGTTAATTGTGTTTTTCGTTCAGATAAAATTATTCCCATCCTGGAAAATATCCTTTTGCAGGGAATGGATGTTGGTTTCCACCACAGTAAGGGGTTTTCCCTTCTGTCTGTTGGCGTGTCTTGAAAATATCTATCTATGTCTTGTAAAGCCATTGATAAAGGTGTCCCTATTGGTCTAAATTTGCTTAAATTTTGCTTTCATAATCATCCCAAATTGAAACTTCTTTCTCCTGTGTTATGTTACGTTGTAGATTTCCTTGGGTTTCAATGCTTATAGTGGTTCTTGAATTTTTTATAATTTGTGAATTACTAGTTCAGCTGCAAATTTTTTTTGTATTTTCTAGAGAAGTATTGTCTTTAAAAAAAATAGTCTTTGTATCTGGGGTCAAGCAGCATGCAAAGTGAAATTGTTTTACTTTTTTCCAAATTATCAAATCTTACAGAAATTCCTTCTAGAAGTATATCACCTGAAGAAGTTTCTGTTTCCGGTAAAGATAGCAATTTGGGTGGATAAAGTAAGAAGAACAATTGTTGTATGCTTTCGTTATTAATGTTTTTTTTTTAAATTATTAACTGAACTTTTATACGATAGTTTTGTTATGCAAATGTTGCACAATGCAACATAGTTACTGACTGATTCAAAAAGGCTCCATACAGCATTCGTTTTTATTCTTCTTGGATCCATGTTACCAAAATTTTAAAAATAAAAAGTGTTATTTTTAGTACTCTGTACTAAACATGAACATTACCTAGCAAAACCGACAACAGTCACAGTGGACAGCAATACTTTAAAAGTATTATAAGGCCTTCGCCTAGTACAGGGGTGCTCGACCGGTGATAAGCGTGCCACTAGTGGTACACAGGAAGACCTAGCTAGGAAAAAAATATTTATTTAAAAAGAAAAAAAGGATAATTCATGTTCAAAACAACAATACATTTTCATCGGATATGATTTAAAATGATTACCCATATACAAACACAACCTAAACAGTTTGTGGTAATATTTCATTCGATGTCTGCTCTTATCTTATTTTGTTTTCTTATCCGGTGGTACTCGAAATGAACGCGTAAGATGAAAGTGGTACGTGGGTCTGGAAAGGTTGGGAACCACTGCTAGAAAGATCAGTTGTACAACTGATAGGTCCTGGTAAAAGCACAAGTTGGGCAATTATTGGAAACTTCCAGCCATATCATAAATCAATTGTGAATGTTTTACAGTCTCCAATAAATTCAGTTAATAAACTTGTAGCTTTCTTTTCTTATCACCTTGTTTTATTGATGGCCTTTTAATAAGTTTATTAGTAAATTCTTATCTTCATCAGATCAGTGTATTTACCTTAGTGACTGGAGTTTAACCAGTTATACCTATTTGTTTTATCTGTTATGGAGTTTGTTATTTTTTATTTCTTTAGTAAGTGGAAACTACTGTTACTCAAATGATAAGTAAAGTGATGGACAAAATTTCAGAATCAGCAGTTTAGATAAAAGAAACAACTTTAATAAAACACCTTATATTTTAGGAGAGTGTTATCAGATCAGTAAAGATTTTATGAACAGGACGAAATAAAGTGCATAAATATATCAGTGATAAAGTTGATATCCTATCTTAGAGCAAACTACAGGTCTCAGTACAAAAAAAAACTACTTTGTAGTGTTTTACAACAGGAACGTTACAGCAGTCTCATCATTTAAGTGAGATGTGCGGTGAAGTTAAAATCATCTCCGTAATCACATTAACAAAAAGTACTATATGGCCTATCACCCACTCAGCCACTCGGTAGGTTATAACACAATATCATTTGCTTTTTCAGCATTTACCAAGGTGGTCAGTAGTGGAATATATAATTTGTTATTATAATCTGTTGTAATATAACACTTTACTCTACTCTTTAATAATATTATTACATATATCTAACAAGATATGTATGACAAATACCATAATTTGGTATTTCTGGGTACTTACACCAAATTCATTATTCGCCGGGCTTATTTTCTTCTTTTATAAACTGTTTTATACCTAAGGGGTTCCAGGGTTCGGGTACAGGAAGATTTCGAAACACAGTTGACGACACAATTGATAACAAAATATTCTGGAGGTTAATCATCAATTTTAATTCACTCTAAGTTAATACATACATAACCATGTGTTCACAATAATGACGTCATGTGATCTGACCCAAAACAAAACGGCGGTTACTTTCTATATCTCTTGGTATTCTTTTGATTTCTTTATTTACTGGATTGATATCAATTTAACGTTACTGCTGCAGCTTCAACATTATTAATTAATAGTTAATGATTTCTTACACAAACCAATGCCCTCGGCATATGTGTTTATGGCCATACATTCACTCTCATTCGCACATTCAATTTTAGACCCGTACATTCTTTTGATTAACAATTTGATATTAATGAGCTCATGAGATATAAAATAATAAAAGGAACTTCTCTGATTAGTCGGTGTTGATGTCCATCCGTTGGTTGTGGGTGCTGCCCATGGTGATGGCCGGTGTTCGCCTTTTAGTCTGCCGTTCAATTAGATTGATGTTTACACTGAATTTACATATTTTGTATCTTTATATTATCAAGTTATATGAGCCTTTCTTGCTCCACTACTATGGCTAACATTTTGCCAATTATATTTAAACTATTGTGAAATTTTATGCACACAACGATACATCGCTGTGGCTGCTATGAAGAATGGCATTGAAATGAGATCGAGGCAAATGTAAAATTGCGCTTGTGTGTATAGTTCTTACGTCATCCAGCTTTGTCTTGCTGGACAACACCTCGTTGCACACATTGTACTCAGTGCGTCATTGTTCTTAGCGATGACGGAGCTGTGCTATAGCCCAATCATAATTCATATTGTAGTACTTCGTCATAAACACCGCCATGGCCTATTCTGATGTTTTCACGTCCATCGGCGACCTTGGTGTCTTACTCTGGCTGAATTTGCGTTGTTCCTTTTTTCAGAGGGACAATGGACCTAACCATTCTGTATGTTTTAATAATTACATAATACAAAACATTGCAAATCACCCTTAATTCCCATAATTCTGGTACTGGGTCATTATGTACTGTTACAAACCCCCTCAAGGAAAATTTTTGTGTCGGAACACAAAAAATTCCTTGACTCATTCACACTTTCCTAAAAGGATCAGTCTAGATACGTCACCACAACCCCCTGTAACGTTACAAAAAAATTTTTTATCATTACTTACCCTTGGTCCTATGATGTTGGTCGCACCCTCTGACCTTACTGGACTTCTCCTGAGAGATCCCTACACCATAAGGCCATGAGGCACTCTACACTCCTGTTCTGACGCTCCAGCCAGCCCAGGACTGCGGTCACAACACCACAAAACTCTGAAACATTGCATACAAAATTCAAAATAGTGGTCTAGTACACTTACATATCTACAACTGATATGTTCCCTTTTAGACGCATTGGTTTGTGTTTGGGGCATTGGTTTGGTTTTTTAATTCAAAAGGTTCAACCTCACAACTGCAAGACTTAAAATACATTGATTTTTTTTTTACCACCACCAAACTCAATTTCTTACTTGTATGAAAATAAACAACATATATATATATATATATTGTAATGTAGACGTGTGAGTACGCCTCGTTTAAGCCCCGCGATGGAAGCCACTTTGTATCTATATCGTGAGTACGGCTACCGTTTTACTCTGTAAAATGTGGATAATGTACAATTTGTGTGTAATGGGTGTAACGTGTCTTCTCGATCCGTAGTTCAACTGCGTGCAACTTCCGCAGATTTCGTCCGTTGCGAACGTACGAATAACCAGGTCTTGATGTTCACTAGGGGTGAGAAAATCCCGGTGGCGCCAAATTGTTTTCTTAAAACAATTAAAATAAAATTCAAAGTTGTATGACCAGCGCAGCTCAGGCGGTTTGAATAATTCAAATATTTCCGCCAGCTAGGCCCACTGGAGCACACAGCAGTTCGATGCGTGGGCTGTGTAAATCGTTAGTCATCTGCTAAAATGTACATAAAATATTGTGCACCTCCTAATGAAATTATAACACCGTGGTTACACTCAATACTTACACATTTTTTATTAGTGATTGTTATTCATTTAATGCAAATTATTCTAATACAAATGCTCCGGTTTATATGAGACAATTACAAGGGTTTGACAATCGATATTTGAATTGATAACCAGACGTATAATGATGGCGTCTGTTGAAAATTGTATACAAGTTATTAATGTTGGTTTGTCATAGGTTCTTGAGGTTACGTTCAAAGGATTACAAATATTTAAAAACAATAAAAATACACACCCTTACATCAAGTAAACTTAACTAACATATTGTGTAGGTATAATTTGTTTAGCGCAGTGTAGTAAAAGTGTTTACAAGTTATGGATCATTAACAACAGTTTATATTGGTTAGTTTATAAATTGTCAGTGACTTAGTATTCTTTTTAATCTCTGAAAGTAATTAATTTCAGTTCAGTGAGATTTCGACCTTTAGTGAGATAATTAACGTGAGTTTATTTATATATTTTGGGTAATTTAAGAGGTACTTATCACTTCCGTAGTTATGGCGAATTCATACGATCTGTTATTCATGGGTTATACTATAATCTTCTTTAATTTGCTGGGTTCAGGACATCAGGCATCTTTTCCAGTTTAATTGGTAGTAATTTATTTTCTTTTTTCGTTAATTTGGCCTCAACTTCAATAATATGGCTCCAATCTTTGTCTTATGTCTTGGTATACACTTAGTAATAACTTCTTTTGATATTTTCTATGTTTTAATTGACAATTTTGGTCACTCGAAAATTAGCGTCTATACCATTAAAGCGTCATACATTCAGTAAAAAATCTAACGGTATTTTTTCTTGTTACTCCACAGTTTCCATGGTAACGTAATTATTCTACCTGGTCGATCTCAAAATAAACACATTGTTATCAAACTTTGAATTTTTTGTTTAATTTGAATAAATATTTTATAATGGCTATATTTACTTGGGGATAATTTCAATGGTTGTAATCTTTACATAGATGTTCCTATTTTCTTTCAAAGATTAGTTTGATATCTTACAAGATTGGTCTAAGTCATGTATTAATGTTTTAGTCCAAAATTGATAATACTATGTTAATACATAATTTACTTATTTCTAAGTTTTAATATAATTCTGCCATGTTCCCTTTCGTTAGACATAATTAATATATTTTGCCTATTATTTCTTATAAAGGTATTGCTATTATTTTCTTTATAAATTCCTTACTTACTTAAAACATACTAACATATTACTGTAAAACTATTTCTTCTGGTATTTATTGCCTTAAACATTAAGCCAATAACTTCTTTCTTTAAATTAACAAATGAACAAATTTGGTGAGTGTTATATCTACACCATCTCTTTTATAACAGTAATCACCCTGGTGATTTTTATACTGAGATAATATTTTTTCTGTTTTTTACATTCACAATTATTCTGTGTCTTTCAGTCTAATATACTTAACTTAATTGCTCATTTAACATGTGCTTATGTTTTGGGTTTGTCACACTTGTTTAACTCTTTTTTCTTAAGATTATATGCTGTTTATTTTATTACACTTATCACTTCACTGTTCATCTTTATCACTCCCTACCTATCTCTAATTACCCTTATATTTCTCACGATCTCACTATTATTACAAAGTTTTTTTATCTAATGAGTTCATGTCTCTTTTGTTAACTTCAGACTGTCACATATCATTTTATAATATTCAAACAACATGGTATTGTAAATACATCTTTCTAATAAAACATAACTTTGTATACATCGTCATTAAAGTGATAAAAATTGGTCTGAAATGTCATAATTAGTAATAATAACAACAATTTAATAATGTTAAAATATATTGTGTTAATTGAAACCTACTACGTCTGTAGCAACAGCAATAATATTAGCGAATAAATAAACTCTCCAAAACCTTATACTTTCAAACACATAATGCTGAGATAACATACATACTGCTGAAATAATCCTAGTAAAAGTTCCAAAGTATATAGTAGACTATACAATTTGTTCTCTGATTGAACCACGCACACATTTCTATTCCCTGTCTGTATGAGTGTAATTTTAAACATAACAGCTGACACATCACCTATAGATAAGGATATACATACAATCATATCTACACATGGTTTTTTTATGTATAACAATTGCTGAGATACTGTCATTTACAAGTTACCACTAATAAAAATTTAAACATAAATTATTAACAATAATAAAAAAAATTATGCTCTTTTAAAACAATCTTGTGAGTTAATTGTTATGGCCATGTAATTTTTTTTTCTTTTTTCTTCACTGTCTTCTTGTCTCGCTTTACTTTGGTTAATATCTGGCCAATCTCTGGGGTTGGGTCAATGTCAGTTGTCTGTCAGTCTAGTTCGTATTTTCTTGTTTTGTAACCACCTTTGGTTGTATTCTTCCTCCTTCACTATTGATTATATTTACTACTTTCATTCTCGTTATCATTTATCTATCAAAATATATGGTTTCTTGGCATTTTTTACATACTTATTTATATCAAATGTGATCAGGGTTTGGCAATGTTATATAATGCCCTTCCACCAAAATTGATCATTTTATAAAACGTGAATTTAAGTTTGATGAAATTATCAATTGTATCGTATCAAAATTTTTTTTTTTTTTTCAAATTCTCCTGCTTCTCATTCATTTTTTATAATTAATTCGGTATCTTTTATTTCCATTCTTCTTAGTCTTTTCTTCATTATTTTCTCACATTGCGAACTGGCTTATTGATTTTTTATTATAACTTATTCCCTATAAATCTTATTTTTCATCAAAACTACTCTTATACTGATATCAGGGGAACATCATCCCTGCTCAGTAAAATGATTGCTGGTTCATTCAACAGACAATCTCAATTAATAATTCTTAAATATAGTCAACTCGTGACTCAAAATAATAATAATAATAATCATAATCATAATATTTGTTGGGAATCTTTTACTTTTATACTTCATTATAGCTCAGTTCGAGTCATATATTGTTTCATCTTTCTTTATAGATACTATTTGATACATTGTTTTTTATTGATACAATTCACATTTTTATTCATTTTTAATTACTCTTTGTTTCATCTCATCTCACATTATGACTCTTAGAACGTTTATTTCATTTATATTGTTTTGTGATCATTGGTTTGGGTAATTTTACTTCCCCTCTTTCTAAATAGTTGTGGAAGCTGATCATTTTGATTGATTTTTTTTTTTTTTTTTTTCATAATTTTTAAATATCATAGTAAGTTATGGCTTCTTACTAGTTAGGAATTTTTTGTAGCTTATTCCTTTACAGTATGTTATGCTTTTTATGCCTCATTTTTTGGCTAAATATAGTAATTTAACCTTATTTTGTAGGAATGTTTCGTAACTACACTCCTCAATTGTTAATTTTTATTTAAATATTGTAGTAAGTTGGTTGCTCTTACTTTATCTGAATGCCTTGTGACTTTTATCTCTCCATTTTTACTTGTTCTAAAATATTATTGAGATATTTGGGTAAGCTTTTCTTACGTATCTTTTTTGATTTTTTACAACTTTTTATTCATCATAATGGTTTCTCTAATGCTTAGTGTAAGCTGTACTTACGAATGTTTTGGAATTTTGACATTCTTTAGAGATCTTTTCTTTATGACATTGGCAGACTTGTTTGTTTGTCACTTTATTTTTTTATTTCTTTATTTAAAGTATTTTTGTTGGTTTTTTACTTTAAATTGTTTTTTACAGTTATTGCTGATTGTCATAATATTTCTTAATTGAGGCTTGTTTGTATACCCCCTTTATTTTCTTGGTGACGGTGTGAGTGATCTCGTAAGTGATATTGCCCTTGTCTTTTGTTATAGTGTATGGTCCCACGTATAATAATAGTAACTTTCTAGTGATGCCTTCTATGGAGTTGGGTAATTCTCTGTTTTTTAACAGTACCCTTTCTCCTACCTCGTACTTAATATTCTTTTTCTGGTTCTTAGCGTATTTATTCTTTTGTTGCTCTACCTTTTCGGCTATTCTGTTATAGAATCTTTTTTTCTCGAATTGATATTCGGTGTTGGTGGGGAATTGGATCATATCAGTTATCTCTCTAAGCAGTGGCCGCTCAAACATCATTGTGTATGGGGTAGCTTCCGTAAAGTCGTGGTAAGCTAAGTTTATAAATTCTTCAGTGGATTTCACATAATTGTGCCATTCTCTTTGTTTATCGTGGCAGTAGGTTCTCAGTATACGACCCACTTCTCTGAGTACCCTTTCAGCTGGGTTGCTGCTTGGGTGATAAACTGATGTTTTGTAAGTTTTAATATTATGTTCACAGAGCTTATTTTTCCAGAGATTTCCCTTAAATTGGGTTCCATGATCTGTTATAACGGCCGTCGGTTTTCCCACGTCTGGTATAAACTTGGTTAAGATAATCTCAATTATTTTCTTTGTTGTTGCACGGTTAATGGAGTACAACTTTGTATACTTGGTGAAGTGGTCAAACATAATGATTATAAATTTGTATCTGTGTCTTCCTCCACTGATAGGAAACGGACCACATATATCAAGGAATACCCTTTCTAATTTCTGACTTGATGTGATAGGTATCATCATACCTTCCTTTTTTGAATTATTGCATTTTACCTTTTGGCAAATATCATATTTTTGAATGATTTTGTTTACTTTTCGATAAATATTTTTGATGTAAACTTGTTCCTGTAAAGCTTTTATCACCTTTACAGCTCCCATATGGCCGTATCTAATGTGGTAGTCTAGTATCAATTGTTCCTCCACTATAGATGGTATTACAAGTTTCCATTCTCCGATTGCAGGATTGTTTTTAATAAATAGCAAGTTGTCATGTATTTTATAATATTGTAGAATGGTTTCTTCATCTTTTAACATTCTCCCCCGGATACTCATTATTTTTGGATCCACAGTTTGACATCTTCTTATTTCTTGGGTTATTTTTTCTAGATCTACTCTGTTTTTGATAATGTTATACACCTTAACTAATTGTTCTTTTTCACCCTCGAAAGTTTGTTGTTGTACGTTTATACGGGATAAGATGTCCGCAGCTACGTTTTGCTTCCCTGGGATGTACTCCCAGTTTATGTGATATTCCTGTAGCAACAATATCCATCGAGTTAATCTTCCGTGGCTGAGTTTACACTGCTTAAGGAATGATATGGATCTATGGTCACTTCTCACTGTTATATCGTATCCCAGAATGTAAGTCCTAAATTTGTTGCAGGCGAACACGACACTAAGTAGTTCTTTCTCCGTGACGTGATAATTTCGTTCGCATCCATTTAAAATTCTGCTTGCAAAACTAATAACCATATGCTGTCCCTTCTCATCTTCTTGGTATAATACCGCACCTACACTGACATCACTCGCATCACAGTTCATGAAGAATGGCTTTTTGAAGTCTGGATGATGTAATATCACGGTGTTCAAGAACTTTTCTTTTATTTGGTTAAATACTTCATCTTGTTCGGACCCCCAAGTCCACTTGTCCTTGACTGATAATTGTTTTTAGAATTTTGCTGTTAGTTTGGAATAATTATCTTGAAATTTACGGTAATAGTTGCAAATTCCCAGGAAGGATTGAAGTTGTTTTTTGTTTTTTGGCATGGGGAATCGTTGTATCGCCTCAACTTTTTCTGACGAAGGAGATATGCCTTCCTCTGCTAGATTGAATCCTAGAAATTGTATTTTTCGGGCTATAAACTTTGACTTGTCCAGCTTAAGGGTTACGTGATTATCTGATAATCTTTTTAGTACGGTTTCCACTCTGGCACAGTGCTCTTGCCAATTTGATGATGTTATTAACAGATCATCTACGTACACGGTGGTAAAATTCAGTACATCTTGTCCCAGTATTTGGTCCATACATTTAACAAATACTGCGACCGAATTTATCAGTCCAAATGGCAGTCTTTTGAACTGATAATTCCTCCCATCGAACAGGAATGCTAAGTATTGTCTACTGTTCGGATGTAGCTCCACCTGCCAGTAGCCACATACCGTGTCCCAAGAGCTAATGTATTTTATACCGTGGAACTTCTTAAGGATTTCTTCTATTTCACCCGGTGATGTTCTATCGTTCACTATCATTTTATTAATTTCTCTGGCGTCGAGGCAGATTCTCACCTTTCCGTCCTTTTTTGGTATCGCCACTATTGGACTTGTATACGGTGATTGACTTAATTCAATGATATCGTCTTCCATCATTTGATTGATTTCTGCCCTCACTGCATTTATTTGTGAGTAAGCAATGGGGTAAGGTTTTTTCTTGAAGTCAACGGGTTCTTTAAATCGTATTCGGCATTGATAATTCTTTACTTTGCCTGGAGCGTCAGAAAAAATGTGTTTATATCTGTTGTATATACTTATGAGTTCCTCTGACTGTTGCACACTAATCTGTGGATCTTGTTCTTCTCGTTGGAAGTTTCTGATCTCATCCAGCTTGCTTGACCATAATTCTTCATTCTTCCAATCTGTCAATATTCTTTCGGGTGATTGTCGGCAATAATTGTTTTGGATCATGTTATAGTGGTTTGTTATCAATGGTAAGTTGCCACCATTCACTATATCGGCTGACCATATTCCTTGTTCTGTGGTTAGTGATACTTCTCCCTGCCGCAGGTTAATTATGGCAGAGTGTTGTCTGAGTACATCACACCCAACAAGTAATGAGAAAGGTAGGCCGCTGGCAACAAGAAATGGCATAGTTACTATTATACCTTTGCTATTAAGTTCCAAGGATACTTGTTTCCGGACGGTTTTGTTTTGTCGGCCGGTAGCACCAATGATAGTTATATTGTTTATGGGCAGGGTTGATATGGGTACACTACTTCCCTGCTGTAGTCTATTTAATTCTATTTGGTCGATCAGGGAAACATTAGACCCTGTATCGATCATTATGGTTGATAGAATTCCATTTATTTGGGCACTCACATACACTATTTCATTGTTTCTAATGGGCATCATGTTATCATTTTCTTCGATCAAATCGTCCCTTATATTTTTCAAATAATTAGTACATATTATTGTGATCTTCTTGTCATGTGTTGTCTTATATTCACCCAGAGATTGGTCCAGTGATGGGCTGTCCGCAGTTTTCACTGGCCTTAAGCGTTTAAATGAGGGTTGACCTCATTGCCCCCAACATCAGTAGTGTTTGATGGTTGGTTAGCGTTCGGCTCCTGTTGATTATTCCGGTTATCCACGCTGTGCCTGTGATCTTCTTCGAATGGGTGACTTCTCGTATCGGGTACCTGGTTATAGTACGTTCGCCGATAGTTAGATGAGGGATAGTTTCTTCTTGGGCTCCTTTGTCTTTGCCCCCTTATGTAATTTACCTGTGGCCGGTATCCTGGATTATTGTTCTGATTACTGTTGTTTCCGGGGCGATAATTGTTGTTGTAACCATTCGACGGGAAATTACCCCTGTGGTTGTTCCTGAAGTTGTTATTATTATGGTTTCCACTTCTGTTAAAATTTCTGGGCACATTATTGCCCCGTGTGTTCCCTTGGTAATTGTTAGGGTTATTTATCGGTGGCTTATTATCTCCCTGTTGATTCTGTGACAATTGTCCCTCATTGGTTCTATTATTTCTGAAACTGTACCCTCTATTTTTCCTGTACTGCCACTCATGTTCATGGCTTTCTAGTAAGCTAGCCATATCTTGGATGGTCTTTACCTGGCTGTACATCCGTGCCTTTTGGATGGCGTCGTCGTAGTGGTAAGATAACTGTATTACCAGACACTCGTCAGGTATACGTGGCTCCAAATTCCTGGCCATGCAGATTTTTCCCAAGAAGTAGGAGGTAAGGGATTGTCCATTCTGGTTTTCATACCTTCCATTGCTCAGGTTATTGCGGACCATATTCTGAGTTGACTCAGACCAGTATTTAGCCTTGAATTGAGTCTTAAAGTCTTGAAGGTTTTGGATGTCTGGTCGAGTGGCAGTCCACCAGTTGTCGTATGTCTCCTTGAACATTTCGTCCAACATCCCTCTTATTGTAGTCCATCGAGTCTCGATTCTTGATGATTAACTCTTCTACCCTCTTCAAGAATTCAATAGGGTTTCTTTTATAATTACGGAAATTAATGGTATCTGTTGTCTGTGTTCATGACATGATTACTATTACATGGTCGGTCACGCCATGCATCCACTTCTTCCCGTAATGACTCTTCTATTCTGCGCATTTCGTCAATCCTCTGTTGGTTTTTGTCTACTTTGCTATCTATTTTATTTAAGTTACTGTAAACTCCTTCCATTCGTTCTCCCAAGTCTGTTCGTACAGCTGCTACCTCTTTCTGGTTTTCTTCCCGGACTTGGTGTATGTCCTGGTCTATCTGGGTACATCTTCTGACTGTTTCTTCATGACCTTCCTCAATTCTTCTCTTATTTTCTCCTTCGAGACGGTTCATTTTATCGAGTACTTCCTTGCGGACTCCAGAAACATTTTCGTTGGTCTTCTCTAGCTTCTCCAACGTTTCCTCTAATTTGTCGTTGATTTCCGTAACCTGCTGTTTTGCTTCTTCTCGGTACTCCATTAATTGGTGTGCCATCTGTAGCTTCATTTCTTCTTTATTTTTCTCGTGGTCCTCCTTCAGCTGTTCCTTCAATTCTTCCTTCAAATCTTCATTTCTTTGCTGAATTTCCTCCATCAATCGTTGTTGTAATATTTCATTATTCTTGTTAATGGTTTGTCTCAATTCTTCCTTCTGTTTCTGAAAATTGTCCTCCTGTTTTTTAAAATTTTCGTTTGTTTCTTTCTTCATTCCGTCAAATTTATTGGTCATCTCCTTCAAACTCTCTTCATTCTTGTCGAATTTATTGTTCATCTCCTTCAAACTCTCTTCATTCTTGTCGAATTTATTGTTCATCTCCTTCAAACTCTCTTCATTCTTGTCGAATTTATTGTTCATCTCCTTCAAATTATTATTCATCATTTCCATTAATTTTAGTATGTTCGGGTCTCCTCTAAATTCTCCCTTGTCGCCCGCCTGTAATTCCGTTTCTTCGTCTTGGCTTGGTTCTGTTGTGGTTATTATTGTCTCCACTTCTTCAATCGGTGTTCCTTCCTCTTCTTCCCCTCTGTTTTCTTCCATCTCCTTCTCCTTTGCCAATTTTTTCGACACTCTGGTGTGCATATTGTAACCTTTCGTAATCGCCGCTAGAATTTATAGGGTTTAATTGTGTAATTTCATAATTATTCTAGCCCTACTAGTTGGCGCGCCACTTTGTAATGTAGACGTGTGAGTACGCCTCGTTTAAGCCCCGCGATGGAAGCCACTTTGTATCTATATCGTGAGTACGGCTACCGTTTTACTCTGTAAAATGTGGATAATGTAAATTTGTGTGTAATGGGTGTAACGTGTCTTCTCGATCCGTAGTTCAACTGCGTGCAACTTCCGCAGATTTCGTCCGTTGCGAACGTACGAATAACCAGGTCTTGATGTTCACTAGGGGTGAGAAAATCCCGGTGGCGCCAAATTGTTTTCTTAAAACAATTAAAATAAAATTCAAAGTTGTATGACCAGCGCAGCTCAGGCGGTTTGAATAATTCAAATATTTCCGCCAGCTAGGCCCACTGGAGCACACAGCAGTTCAATGCGTGGGCTGTGTAAATCGTTAGTCATCTGCTAAAATGTACATAAAATATTGTGCACCTCCTAATGAAATTATAACACCGTGGTTACACTCAATACTTACACATTTTTTATTAGTGATTGTTATTCATTTAATGCAAATTATTCTAATACAAATGCTCCGGTTGTTTATATGAGACAATTACAGGGTTTGACAATCGATATTTGAATTGATAACCAGACGTATAATGATGGCGTCTGTTGAAAATTGTATACAAGTTATTAATGTTGGTTTGTCATAGGTTCTTGAGGTTACGTTCAAAGGATTACAAATATTTAAAAACAATAAAAATACACACCCTTACATCAAGTAAACTTAACTAACATATTGTGTAGGTATAATTTGTTTAGCGCAGTGTAGTAAAAGTGTTTACAAGTTATGGATCATTAACAACAGTTTATATTGGTTAGTTTATAAATTGTCAGTGACTTAGTATTCTTTTTAATCTCTGAAAGTAATTAATTTCAGTTCAGTGAGATTTCGACCTTTAGTGAGATAATTAACGTGAGTTTATTTATATATTTTGGGTAATTTAAGAGGTACTTATCACTTCCGTAGTTATGGCGAATTCATACGATCTGTTATTCATGGGTTATACTATAATCTTCTTTAATTTGCTGGGTTCAGGACATCAGGCATCTTTTCCAGTTTAATTGGTAGTAATTTATTTTCTTTTTTCGTTAATTTGGCCTCAACTTCAATAATATGGCTCCAATCTTTGTCTTATGTCTTGGTATACACTTAGTAATAACTTCTTTTGATATTTTCTATGTTTTAATTGACAATTTTGGTCACTCGAAAATTAGCGTCTATACCATTAAAGCGTCATACATTCAGTAAAAAATCTAACGGTATTTTTTCTTGTTACTCCACAGTTTCCATGGTAACGTAATTATTCTACCTGGTCGATCTCAAAATAAACACATTGTTATCAAACTTTGAATTTTTTGTTTAATTTGAATAAATATTTTATAATGGCTATATTTACTTGGGGATAATTTCAATGGTTGTAATCTTTACATAGATGTTCCTATTTTCTTTCAAAGATTAGTTTGATATCTTACAAGATTGGTCTAAGTCATGTATTAATGTTTTAGTCCAAAATTGATAATACTATGTTAATACATAATTTACTTATTTCTAAGTTTTAATATAATTCTGCCATGTTCCCTTTCGTTACACATAATTAATATATTTTGCCTATTATTTCTTATAAAGGTATTGCTATTATTTTCTTTATAAATTCCTTACTTACTTAAAACATACTAACATATTACTGTAAAACTATTTCTTCTGGTATTTATTGCCTTAAACATTAAGCCAATAACTTCTTTCTTTAAATTAACAAATGAACAAATTTGGTGAGTGTTATATCTACACCATCTCTTTTATAACAGTAATCACCCTGGTGATTTTTATACTGAGATAATATTTTTTCTGTTTTTTACATTCACAATTATTCTGTGTCTTTCAGTCTAATATACTTAACTTAATTGCTCATTTAACATGTGCTTATGTTTTGGGTTTGTCACACTTGTTTAACTCTTTTTTCTTAAGATTATATGCTGTTTATTTTATTACACTTATCACTTCACTGTTCATCTTTATCACTCCCTACCTATCTCTAATTACCCTTATATTTCTCACGATCTCACTATTATTACAAAGTTTTTTTATCTAATGAGTTCATGTCTCTTTTGTTAACTTCAGACTGTCACATATCATTTTATAATATTCAAACAACATGGTATTGTAAATACATCTTTCTAATAAAACATAACTTTGTATACATCGTCATTAAAGTGATAAAAATTGGTCTGAAATGTCATAATTAGTAATAATAACAACAATTTAATAATGTTAAAATATATTGTGTTAATTGAAACCTACTACGTCTGTAGCAACAGCAATAATATTAGCGAATAAATAAACTCTCCAAAACCTTATACTTTCAAACACATAATGCTGAGATAACATACATACTGCTGAAATAATCCTAGTAAAAGTTCCAAAGTATATAGTAGACTATACAATTTGTTCTCTGATTGAACCACGCACACATTTCTATTCCCTGTATGTATGAGTGTAATTTTAAACATAACAGCTGACACATCACCTATAGATAAGGATATACATACAATCATATCTACACATGGTTTTTTTATGTATAACAATTGCTGAGATACTGTCATTTACAAGTTACCACTAATAAAAATTTAAACATAAATTATTAACAATAATAAAAAAAATTATGCTCTTTTAAAACAATCTTGTGAGTTAATTGTTATGGCCATGTAATTTTTTTTTCTTTTTTCTTCACTGTCTTCTTGTCTCGCTTTACTTTGGTTAATATCTGGCCAATCTCTGGGGTTGGGTCAATGTCAGTTGTCTGTCAGTCTAGTTCGTATTTTCTTGTTTTGTAACCACCTTTGGTTGTATTCTTCCTCCTTCACTATTGATTATATTTACTACTTTCATTCTTGTTATCATTTATCTATCAAAATATATGGTTTCTTGGCATTTTTTACATACTTATTTATATCAAATGTGATCAGGGTTTGGCAATGTTATAATATATATAACTACACATAACACAATATATCACCAATTCTTTAATATACCCCCAAAATACCTTCACCTAATTATTTCTACAAATTCAGCTTACAACTATCATGGCAGACACTTTTATTTAAATTTTGTTACTCAACTTAGACTCACTTCTTCTATTCTGTACATGGCAGCTTACTATAATATTTTTATCAACTTCATTTGTAACTTTAGATTTTCAACTTTAAAATATACTATCTCTTAACACTTGTTATCGTCATTACCCCTGTAACGACCTCCTAACCACACACTCTATTGCCCCCCAACCGAACTGTAGCGCTCGGGTGCCTCTGCAAGAACTGTAATTGTGGAGGAATTGTCATCTCCTTTGTCCTTGTGTTGGCTTCACATTTAAACAACAAGATATCATAATATCTGAACTTATATAATTACACGCCCTTAAACGGTTCTACCACCGGACTCTGCTGTTCCTTCTCGAACAGAGTGGCAGCTGCTGTTCCATAGTTCCGGGGAATTTCCCCCTAGATATACCCCCCTGTTAATTTCTATTCTACACCAATTTCAAGACAGCTATGGTCGAGGGACTTAAATAATGGCCATAGCTGACCGCTCGCCAAAACCACGATTAGTGCTGGTAAGGCAGTAATCGCCCGAAAAGTCGGGGAAATTAATTTCATTTACATGTTTTACACTTTAATAATATTGCTACACTGCACAACTAAAATCACATATAATATGAATTACATTCAAAGTGTACAGTGCATTACGCCCACATGAGGCCTCCGATGATGGCAGCATTCTATGTGTTGCTCATCAACCCATTTCACTAGCCACAGTAGTACATGTCACTACTGTCCTAGCCCATTACTTATACTTTACTTCTTCTACATTAACTGTTCTCACAGTCCAATTTTGACTTATAATTCACTAACACCACCTAACTACAAATTACTCTTCACTCTTGCTGAAAAACAAGTTCGTTAATTATTTAAAATTTTCACATAGACACTTTACAAGTTCGAGCTTTACCTTTTTTCACTACTACATTCACTGTTATAACAAGATAGGAATGACAACAATGGATCACCTGCTCTGCTTACCTTACATACACATATTTCTCTGTTTTCCGATGGAAAACCAACAATACTCATTTCTATAATTATAACAATCTTAACACATTTTACCTCACATTTTCAAAGAAATCGTTTGTTACTGGAATACATATATATTTTTTTTTTCAGTACACAATTAATTCTCATTCACACATCTAATCAAGTACCCATTGTTATTTTCTATGCTGTCCAGTATAACTTCAAATTGCTAGCATTTTGTGTACCCACTATTTCTTTAGTCTCCCTATCCTGTAGTACATAGGCATTCTGCATTTTAACTTCAATTACCTCATAAGGTCCTTCGTACAGCAGGAAGAACTTTTTAATTTCCTTCTCCTGTGCATTTGACAAATCATGCCTCTTCACCAAAACCAACTGTCCTATTTCATATTTCATCCATTTACCTCTTGTGTCGTGCCTACTCTCCCCATTTCCCCTTTGCTCAATAAGTTTTCATTTGCCAAACGAATCTTGATGCTCACGTCCATAGGTGTGCTCTCAGATGGGTAATCAAATAACTGTTCCAATATTCTCGGAGGACGTGTCCCTTTGATAAGCTCGTGAGGTGTATAGCCGGTGGACTCGTGGGTGGTACTGTTCAGCCAACTCTCTACCTTCTTAACATACAACGGCCACTCGCTGTGTTTAGCGTGACAATAGGCTCTAAAGATCCTGCCTATCTCTCTCATCACACGCTCAGCCTGGTTGGACTGGGGATGGTACACAGCCGTATGCTTCGTGATGATTCCTTCCCATCCTAATGTCTGACGCCATCTGCCACGATGAATTGCGGTCCATGATCCGATAAAATTACTTTCGGCTTACCCACTTGTATCATGTAGTCTTTAGTCACTTTCTCACTCAATACCAGACTGGTAGCTCTTTTAATACTATACAGCCTCACATACTTAGAAAAGGTATCTAACATTACAAACACATACTGCACTCCTCCTCTACCCTTTGGTAACGGTCCGAACAAATCCACTGCAACCAGATCAAATGGTCTCTCCACTTTTATAAAATTCATCTCCCCTTCAACTCTATAGTTGACCACTTTTGATTTCTGGCATAAATCACAACTCTTTAACAACTTTCTAACCCTTCTCTCCATATTTCTAAAAACACAAGACTCTTTCAATACACTCACACACTTCTTCGCTCCAAAATGTCCATACCTTAAATGACAATCCCAAATAACCTTATCAACTAACCCTTCTGGAATTACTAATTTCCAAACACGCTCACCCCCTACTATCCTCTTAAACAATAACCCATTATGAACTTGAAAATACTGACTATACTCTGATCCACTTGCCTCCTTTTCTAAACTCTCTATAACATTACCTGACTTGTCCTCCGCTCGTTGCATGTTCCGGATGTCTCTCATCTCCGCTCCAAAAATTCTATCCTCTCGGCTGATCTTAAAAATCTCGATTTCCTTTAAATCTCTACCTGTTCTGTTGTGCAGCATGTCTATCCTTGACAGAGTATCCGGTATCTTGTTCTCCGATCCCTTGATATATTCCCACTCAAAATTATATTCTTGTAATAGCAGTACCCATCTGGTTAGACGGCTATGAGCAAGCTTACATGTTTTTAAAAATGATAGAGCTTTGTGGTCCGTCCTAATTACTGTGCGATTTCCTAGAATGTATGTTCGAAACTTTCCAACGGCGAACACTATACTCAATAGCTCCTTCTCCGTCGTCGTATAGTTCTTCTCTGCCTGGATCAGTGATCTACTTGCAAATGCTATTACCTTATGCTCCTTGTCCTCACCTTCTTGGTATAATTCTGCACCGATGGCCACATTGCTCGCTTCCGTTTGTAAATAAAATACTTTCTCGAAGTCTGGATGGTTCATCTTTACCATTTGACTGAATTTCTTCTTTATCTCTTCAAATGCTGTGCGCTCCTTCTCTCCCCATTTCCATTGTTTGGTTTTCTGGAGTACTGCGCTCAATCTTGTGGTTAACTCTGCATAATTCTGCTGAAATTTCCGGTAGAAATTACATAACCCAAGGAAACTTTGTAATTGTTTCACATTCCTCGGTTCAGGGAAACGCATGATTGAGTCGACTTTGTCGGGGTTCGCTGATATTCCTTCAGGTGTGATAATAAATCCTAAAAACTTTACCTGTGTCTGCAGAAACGTTGACTTATCCCAATTCACTGTGAGTCCTCCTGCCTCTAGTTTAGCCAATACATATTCCAAGTGCTCTAAATGGTCCTCGAAAGTCCTGGATGCAATCAAAATATCGTCCACGTAGACCGTCAAAAAGTCTAAGTCCTTGGGTCGCAAAATTTTGTCCAAACATTTTATAAAGCTGGCGACGCTGGTGTTCAATCCGAAAGGTAGATGTCGAAACTGGTAGTTCTTACCATTAAATAAAAATGCTGTATACTTTCTACTAACCTCTGCTAGCGGAACCTGCCAATATCCAGATGTAAAATCCAACGATGTCATATACTTTACTCCACTGAACTTCTGGAAGATCTCATTGATAGGCTCTGGTGACTCTCGGTCGGGAATTATAATCTGGTGTATTCTTCTGGCATCTAGACACAAACGTACGCGTCCATCCTTCTTGATTACTACTACGAGTGGATTAGAATAATGCGATACTGACCGTTCGATTATACCTGTTTCTACCATCCTGTCGAGTTCTCTCTGCACCGCGCTTCTTTTTGAGTAAGGGACGGGGTAGCTCCTTTGCATAAACGGTGTGTGTTCCCTTATTTGTAATACACATTCATACTCTCTTGCCCTTCCTGGAACCTCGGCAAACACTCCTCTGTACCTCGCTATCACCTGCCATAACGCTGCACGCTGGCCACTCCTTACCACCTCACCTTCACTACAAAATTCATCCGCCCTTAACTCCCATACAGCATCATTAATATTACTCTTTTCACTCTCCAACTCACTCATATATTTTGTCTCTATACATGCACTAACCATGGTACCTAAATTATTCTCACTTACACCCTTCTGTAGTATTTTAACTCCGCACGTTCTAACTCTATTATACGCTCAAATTTTACTCTTACCGACCGGTCACCCCCATCTAACTCTATCAGCTTCTCTCTAAAATTTATAACAGCTTTCGTCCTTTGCAAAAAATCGTTACCCAGTATGACATCTAAACTTAACCCTCTTACTACCAAAAATGTGTTTACAAATTCGACATTATCTATTAGAAAATTCAAATGTATCTGTTTAGTGACTCTCTTACTGCGTACACCCGTGACTCCTATTACCGTGACTCCTGCTACTGGTAAAATGGGAATATCCTTGTTAAACTCTCTTAATTCTGCTAAAATGTTCTCTGCTATCACGGAAATTTCGCTACCCGTATCTATCAATGTTTTAAAATTCTTAACTCCTACAGTTACCTGAATCTCTGTCAGTCCTGCTCTCACCTCGCTGTTGGCATTGTTTTCTTCTTCCATCAGATCAGCGACAATATCTGCTTTTATTACATGGCTGTGTATTTCCTCGACTGGTTGGACCTCCTGCGTTTCCCTGAACAGTGGTCGGGTCCTGGCTACCACTGTCGTTTCTAGTTTTCCTGTTGTCTGCTAGTGGAGGGGCCTCGGTGTCCCTTATCTGGCCTCTGGTTGTTGTTCACCGCTCCTCTAGTGTCGGGTGTCTCTCTGCCTTGTGGTTTATCTCGTCTCTCCTCGTCTCTCCTCTGTTGTCCTTCTCTAGGCGTTCTACATTTGAAACACTGTCGCCTGAATGGGAAATTCTCTTGTTGACACCTATAACATCTCCACTCACCTGGTTCATAATGGTTATTTTTATTAGTCACATTATGTTCATTGTAATTGTTTCTTTGTGAATTATACTCTATCTGACTCGATTTATAGTTACCCTGTGTTAATCGCCTATTCACTTCCCTATCCCGAATACTCTGCAAAATATCAAGGACTTTCTCAAGTTCGCTTAAATTCGATATCTCTTTAGTCATCAATGTTATTTGAACCTCTCGAGGTAGATGCTTACTAACGTACCTTACAAAAGAATTAAAAAGAATTGGAGGTTCTAAATATTTAACTTCATTGTATAACTGTGTCACATATATTGTTATGTTATTGTTTGAGTGACTCCCGAAATTACCCGTTCCCATTATTTTACTCCTCAACGCTTCTTGTTCCTCCTCTGGCCAATACTTTCCCTTAAACGCTTGCTCAAACATCTCATAATTACCCCACTCTATTCTGTGTGCTTCTGCCCATACCGCGGCACTACCCTTAAAACACCTGATTATTTTGGTTAACTGGATCTCCCAATTACTACTACTAAAATGGTGGTCTACTAAAATGGTGGTACTCCCTAGTTTGGTTAATAAATCGCATGGGGTGTATTGAGCGGTTTTCGTAACTGAATAATTCTAACTCTATTTCATTGTACAGATCTCTCGTAATAACAACTCTTTCCGTATTTCCCGTTAAATTTTTTCTAATCTCCCCCCGCAATTCATTTTTCATTTTGGTTAAATCACTCTCAACTAGGTTATATCTATCATGCACATCGTTATAATTTTGCACACTTAAACTATCTATTTCTTTAACTCTATTCTGCAACATACTTATTTTGTTTGTTGTATAGTTTTCATGTTTTGATATAGTGCCATCTATTGTCTGAATACTTTTGGTTAGGTCTACTACATTTGATTCACATTGTTCTACTTTACTTTTTAAAATGTGAGTTCTCAATTCTAGCTGCTTGTCTACTTCATTCTTAGTTTTAATTTCTAACTGTTCTACTGTCTCTACATATTTATTTTCTACTTCTCTATTTTGTATTTCTATTTGACTTTGAACGGTTTCATTGATTTGTTTGACTCTGTCATCTAAATTACTTATCTTAGTTTGAACTTGCTCATTTACAATTTCTGTTTGTCTTTTAACATTATTATACTGTGTCTCTATTTTACTAATTTTGTTGTTAACTTCAACGTTTTGTTTGTATATTTCATTTTCAAATTCTTCAAATTTCTCTTCTACTTGATTTAATTTGACATTCTGTAAAGTATTCTGCTTTTTTAGCTCACTCTCAAAACTATCTAATTTTGCATTAAGTGTACCATTCATTTGATTGAATTTTTCACTGATTAACGTGAATAAATTTTCTAATGAGATTTTATTTTCAACTACTTTAGGTGTTGAGCTAACGTGTCTTTCCAATAAAATGGATTCTGTCTCTGTATTTTCCATTTCCATGCTATTATTATTTTCTGCCATTTTGTATTTTAATATTTTAAATGGTTATTTATCTTTATTTGTATTTGACTACGCAATTTACTCAACTCGTACTTAACTATTCAACTTCAACAACATAACCTCTCATTCATTATATATCGTCTTCTGTGTTTCTCCATCTATCTGTTTTATATAAATTAATTTTATATAAAGTTCACTGTGAGGGCGGCAATTGTAATATAACACTCTACTCTACTCTTTAATAATATTATTACATATATCTAACAAGATATGTATGACAAATACCATAATTTGGTATTTCTGGGTACTTACCAAATTCATTATTCGCCGGGCTTATTTTCTTCTTTTATAAACTGTTTTATACCTAAGGGGTTCCAGGGTTCGGGTACAGGAAGATTTCGAAACACAGTTGATGACACAATTGATAACAAAATATTCTGGAGGTTAATCATCAATTTTAATTCACTCTAAGTTAATACATACATAACCATGTGTTCACAATAATGACGTCATGTGATCTGACCCAAAACAAAATGGCGGTTACTTTCTATATCTCTTGGTATTCTTTTGATTTCTTTATTTACTGGATTGATATCAATTTAACGTTACTGCTGCAGCTTCAACATTATTAATTAATAGTTAATGATTTCTTACACAAACCAATGCCCTCGGCATATGTGTTTATGGCCATACATTCACTCTCTCATTCGCACATTCAATTTTAGACCCGTATATTCTTTTGATTAACAATTTGATATTAATGAGCTCATGAGATATAAAATAATAAAAGGAACTTCTCTGATTAGTCGGTGTTGATGTCCATCCGTTGGTTGTGGGTGCTGCCCATGGTGATGGCCGGTGTTCGCCTTTTAGTCTGCCGTTCAATTAGATTGGTGTTTACACTGAATTTACATATTTTGTATCTTTATATTATCAGGTTATATGAGCCTTTCTTGCTCCACTACTATGGCTAACATTTTGCCAATTATATTTAAACTATTGTGAAATTTTATGCACACAACGATACATCGCTGTGGCTGCTATGAAGAATGGCGTTGAAATGACATCGAGGCAAATGTAAAATTGCGCTTGTGTGTATAGTTCTTACGTCATCCAGCTTTGTCTTGCTGGACAACACCTCGTTGCACACATTGTACTCAGTGTGTCATTGTTCTTAGCGATGACGGAGCTGTGCTATAGCCCAATCATAATTCATATTGTAGTACTTCATCATAAACACTGCCATGGCCTATTCTGATGTTTTCACGTCCATCGGCGACCTTGGTGTCTGACTCTGGCTGAATTTGCGTTGTTCCTTTTTTCAGAGGGACAATGGACCTAACCATTCTGTATGTTTTAATAATTACATAATACAAAACATTGCAAATCACCCTTAATTCCCGTAATTCTGGTACTGGGTCATTATGTACTGTTACACTGTATTATATATCTGCATAACACATGAGAATAAATTAACATCAGTATGACTCTTTTTCATTTATTACAAACGGCTTCGTCTCATTGGCATAGAGGTATTCTGAATCTCACTTTGTTTTGCTTCATTTCGTACTTGTATTGCAGTCAGCACATGCGCAGAAGCAAGTATTCAGTACCAATAACCAGGGGCGGATTAACCATTAGGCTGACTAGACTGTAGCCTAGGGCGCGGCACTTGGGGGGGGGGTGCAAAATATTAGCTAGAAAATAATAAAATTTTACAGCTAAATGTAAAATTGGTAATAAATTACAAGAATAAAAATTTGAGTTCATTTTGAACACAGGCACCTGTTTGCAAGAAATTATGGTAAAACTGTAGATGAATAATAGAAGTGCTTTCCAAACGGTTTTCTCCGGTTATGAGTCATCGGCCGCCGCCCGACTTTCATGGAATTGCCGACCACATTATCTATTCCATCCAGTTGAGATAGCTTTGCACATTTTTCTTTCTACGCCTGTCACGAACTGCAGTGGCGAAACATGTTTTTCAACTTTGAAGAGGGTGAAGAATTATTTACGCTCAAATTTGCGCCAGGATAAACTGACCAGTGTAGCCCTCTTGTTCATTGAAAGTGACTTTCTGCAGGGACTTGATTTCAGTGAGGTGATTAAAACATTTGCTCAATCTAAAGTGAGAAAAAGGAATATAGCTTGATATAATTTACCTTAATTTCCGTCCAGTGACGTCAAGCGTAATTTGTTTTGGTTACGCGTTTCAGGCCATGTGGCCCATCCTCAGACCATCACTCCAAGAGGAGCTCGTTAAAAAATAAAAAATCCACAATAAAACAAACACATAATAAATAAATACAAAAATATATTAAAACATATAGAGGCGTTCTATTACACGAACACGGTGCACCGCGTGTAGCATGCCTGAACTGCGTCAATGGAACCTGTTATCTATTATTATCTGTAATCGATCGCAGCGCGGTATCATACAGTGGGTTGGACCTGAAGTTAAGTTTATCATTAAGTATGTCGTCACACACATCTGGGTTATTATGACCTCTATATATCTCGAATTCTTCAAGCGCATCCATATAACGGCCTTTGGCACAATAATGTAGGGGTATGAAATTATTGTTGAAATTTGTATAAGAATGATTACATGAAATCAGATGCCTTGTAAAGTTGGATTTAATATTATCTATGGAAAAATTACCCCTGTTAAAATGGCCTTGTGGTTTGTGTTCGCGGAATCTTTTGATGAACGGTCTACCCGTTTGGCCGATATAAAATCGGTCACAATCGTCACATATAAGTTTGTAAATACCAGTTTTGGATTCAATTGTTGTTTGAATGACTGGGCGAACTAAGTTCCGTAGACGGTTATTTGTTTTAAAAATGACAGTATAACCTAATTTATTTAAAGTGGATGTAAGGATCTTGGGCATCAACTCAGTGTATGTTGTTGTGATGTATTTGTTGTTAGGTGTAATATCATGTGTCTGTTTGGAACGACGGGATTTGTGTTTTCTAAGAATATTGTCGATCATTTGGGATTCATATCCGTTGGCCAGAGCTATGTGTTTAATTATGTTGAGTTCACACTCGAAATCATCATTATTTAGGGGGATCATCAAAAGTCTGTGAATAAAACTGTTGTAGGCCGCTAATTTTTGAGAGAAGGGGTGGTGTGAGTCTGCATGTATGGTCACGTTTGTGGTGGTAGGTTTTCTGTAAATTTTAAAGTTTAAGCTGTTAAGTTGCCTGGTGACAGTAAGATCAAGAAAGTTGAGTTCATTATTGGTTTCAGTTTCCATAGTAAATTGAATATTGTGGGTAACGGTATTCATATGATTTTTAAGATTACTGATTTGGCGTAAAGTACCGTTAAAAATTAGAAAAGTATCATCAACATATCGGCCATAAAAGATAATATTATTGGCGAAGATATTATTGTTAAGGATATAATTGTTCTCATAAAAGTCAAGATATATATCAGCCAACAGGCCGGATAACGGTGAACCCATGGCCAGACCGTCTGTTTGAATATAATAATTACCGTTGAAAGTAAAATAGTTTTGCTGAAGGATAAGTCTTAGTATGATAATTAGTTCTTTAATGAGTTGTGTGTCCAATTTGTTAGTATCATGAAGATTGTCATTCAAAATATCTAAAGTTTGGTTCACGGGTATATTTGTGTATAAATTGATGATGTCAAAGGAGGCTAGTTTGAAACTGGCTTGTAATCTAGCCTCCTTTGACATCATCTAGCCTCCTTTGACAATCAGCCTCCTAGTTTGAAACTGTTCAAACTAGCCTCCTTTGACATCATCAATTTATACACAAATATACCCGTGAACCAAACTTTAGATATTTTGAATGACAATCTTCATGATACTAACAAATTGGACACACAACTCATTAAAGAACTAATTATCATACTAAGACTTATCCTTCAGCAAAACTATTTTACTTTCAACGGTAATTATTATATTCAAACAGACGGTCTGGCCATGGGTTCACCGTTATCCGGCCTGTTGGCTGATATATATCTTGACTTTTATGAGAACAATTATATCCTTAACAATAATATCTTCGCCAATAATATTATCTTTTATGGCCGATATGTTGATGATACTTTTCTAATTTTTAACGGTACTTTACGCCAAATCAGTAATCTTAAAAATCATATGAATACCGTTACCCACAATATTCAATTTACTATGGAAACTGAAACCAATAATGAACTCAACTTTCTTGATCTTACTGTCACCAGGCAACTTAACAGCTTAAACTTTAAAATTTACAGAAAACCTACCACCACAAACGTGACCATACATGCAGACTCACACCACCCCTTCTCTCAAAAATTAGCGGCCTACAACAGTTTTATTCACAGACTTTTGATGATCCCCCTAAATAATGATGATTTCGAGTGTGAACTCAACATAATTAAACACATAGCTCTGGCCAACGGATATGAATCCCAAATGATCGACAATATTCTTAGAAAACACAAATCCCGTCGTTCCAAACAGACACATGATATTACACCTAACAACAAATACATCACAACAACATACACTGAGTTGATGCCCAAGATCCTTACATCCACTTTAAATAAATTAGGTTATACTGTCATTTTTAAAACAAATAACCGTCTACGGAACTTAGTTCGCCCAGTCATTCAAACAACAATTGAATCCAAAACTGGTATTTACAAACTTATATGTGACGATTGTGACCGATTTTATATCGGCCAAACGGGTAGACCGTTCATCAAAAGATTCCGCGAACACAAACCACAAGGCCATTTTAACAGGGGTAATTTTTCCATAGATAATATTAAATCCAACTTTACAAGGCATCTGATTTCATGTAATCATTCTTATACAAATTTCAACAATAATTTCATACCCCTACATTATTGTGCCAAAGGCCGTTATATGGATGCGCTTGAAGAATTCGAGATATATAGAGGTCATAATAACCCAGATGTGTGTGACGACATACTTAATGATAAACTTAACTTCAGGTCCAACCCACTGTATGATACTGCGCTGCGATCGATTACAGATAATAATAGATAACAGGTTCCATTGACGCAGTTCAGGCATGCTACACGCGGTGCACCGTGTTCGAGTAATAGAACGCCTCTATATGTTTTAATATATTTTTGTATTTATTTATTATGTGTTTGTTTTATTGTGGATTTTTTATTTTTTAACGAGCTCCTCTTGGAGTGATGGTCTGAGGATGGGCCACATGGCCTGAAACGCGTAACCAAAACAAATTACGCTTGACGTCACTGGACGGAAATTAAGGTAAATTATATATAATTATCATACAGTGACTTGGACCGCTTTAAATATGTTTTAATATAGCTTGAACTTTACATGAGTCTTAACAAATCCACAAGATATTTAGCTGATTGTCTTCTTTGTGTAAATGTTGCTAAATGTACCTTTAATAAAACTGTTATAATTCTGTAACTACTTAGTAAATTTTTTCCTTATAAAAGCTATGGAAACTACAAATGGTTGAAGGTGTAACTCTAAAACAATCTCTGAAAAACAGCCCCAGTTTTCAATTCTTGAGACTATTTCCAAAAATAGTAAGATATTTGAAATATTCATAACTAAGAAATATATTGTAGGGTGTTAAAGCTTCATTCAACCCCTTGGAAGTAAACGTAAGAGTAGCCTATGGGAGGTGAGGGGGCATTAAAATATAATTAGCCTAGGGCGCCAAGATACCTTAATCCGGCCCTGCCAATAACTGCGATTTTATACTCGTTTATTCGTTAGTATTGGGGGGGGGGTCCCGTGATTAATCAGAACAGGTATTTCGACTTTTCAGTTATCATTACACCTTTTTTATTCGTTAGTTGGGTAGAGGTGTCCCACAAGTAGTCGGAACAGGTACTCCAACTTTTCAGTCACTGTTATATTCATTCCAAAAAAGTAATCGTTCCAAAATACTTGTTACAGGTAGCCTATATCAGCCCACCTCTAGTCCAGACTAAGCCTGGTCGATTTGTGGCTGTAAAGATACTACTTTAATGTATGTGAGGTTAACCAGTATTAGAGTGTGTGAGAAGTGTACTGAAAGTAATGGCATTGTCAAATACTATTATACAACATACGGGACAAGTTCAAGAGTACATGTAACATTATTATAGTTTGCATAACCCACATATGAGGAAACATACCTCAACTTGTGGGCATAATTGAATAACAATGTCGTGGGCGAGCAGTGTTAAATGGCATTATTTGGTATCGTTACCGTTTGTCCAAGGACATGCATGTTACGCAACCCACAAAGTCCTGATTTCAAATGCACTTTATTAAGCATTCAGTGAACAAACAGTAATCGAATAAAATCAAATTTGACAAAAGCTAAAATGTTATTTAGTATTGAAAAATACTGGTGCACTAGCTGGTACACATTATGCATTTATGATAATGTCTTCACGGTGATTCAGTACACATGAAAAATTGAATTGTAGTTACTCAAGTTAACGACAAATTGGACATGACAAATTTATTACAGTTATTACAAATGAAAACAAGAAAACAATATGATGCTCAGTATATTATAATTGAAACCTATTATTATGTTTATAATTTGTATTGAACTGAATAGTATGAAAAAGAAACTGTTTGTAGACTTCAAAAATCAAATAAAACTTTCAGATTCTGAACACTTTTTGTTTAGACATTATTGCTGGTACATGTTTTATGTACATAATACCCATTTTTACTAAAGTAAATGTGTTTAATGTAAAGGCAGTGTAGTTCAGCTTGAACAGTAACAATAAGCATGCCATTTTATGTCGTACCAACAGGAGCCATCTTATGTCGTGCATGAAATAGCTTTGGTGGTGAAGGTGGGGGGGGGGGATATAAAGTTGTATTATAGTTTTTGAAGAAAATTTATTTTTAGAAGGGATTGTTTATAATGTTTCTGGTTTGGTCGTTACTGTATTGTATTAAGTCAATAAATGACATTTGACATTATTAAAAGACAATGTGAATTTAAAATTGTCTATTACACAAATGTATATGTTAACTAACTACTGAATATTATTATTTGACCATGCACAGCCAGTTATTATAAACAAACAGTTCAATAGAAACATAATGTGATTGCAAATTGGATAACCCTATTTTCACTATCTTAAACTGTGAAAATTAAGATCAGTTTTTTTGAGAAATCATAAAAACAAAATATAATTTTGTTTAATTGTACAATATCATTATATAACCTCCCTACTGACACTTGGGAACATGGAAGCAATGCAGATTCGGTGCTCTTTCATTTTGCCATTCACAGTTCACGTTAAGATGCCCCTTCCCATACGAATAACCAAATGTTGGCAGATCTTATCAGCATGCACAAACTTCTCTTTTCAGTAATATAACTCATCACGTTTTGGATCTCTTACCAGGTTTTTTATGTCACTTGTTTTAGTAATGTTATTAGGCTGTCAGTAATTATATAAGTGCCATGAATATTACTAAGGTTACACTTTATGTTAATGGAAAAGTCTTCAAAGTGGTCTCAGTTGATAATGGATTCAGTCAATTCCATTTCTCCTTTTTACATGCAGTTTACAAACTTCGAAATATTGTTCCATTTTTCGCTATGGTATTTCAAGCATTATAATTTCTGCACGTTTTTTAATATTATTCATCTAAAAAAATATTCTGTTTAAAACAAGATTAAGTTAACTGCACTCTCAAAGCTGTAAATAAGATAAAACGAGTCTCCAGATTAGTTAAAGCAGAACAAATAATATTTATACTGTTTAAATATGTCAAATGCTTAATCTTGTATTATAAACAACAGTTTGCTGTTAGGCAGCTGGTAGTATTGTAGTGTATTCCCATAACTGCCAATTTAGATGTTATATGAAACAGATTATACAGTATAACTTCTACAGATATTTTAACTCTGAGGTTTCATAAAAACTTTTAGCATTTATTTAATAAGAAATTGTCCTTTCCTTCTCAAAATAATTCTAAAATGATGTCAAAAGTCTTATAATTTCTAGTAAATAGGAATTTAAAACAAAGTCTATGCCAAAATATATAACATGATATGACGAACTGATAAAAACTGTTGGCACATGTTGTATAGCTTCAAAGAAAAGTGTACTTTTATGAGGAAAACATTTTCATGAAAGATCATTGTAGTTAGCACTGTGATTTAAATACTCTTCTATACATTAGTTCATCCCATTTGCATATGCAGAATTAATGTGACTTATCCTCTTCATAAGTATTATCGTATCTCCTTTCAGCCAGGAACACTTTATTGTAATAATGAAATACCATACCCAAACTAAGATGAGGCATCCTCATTGATTAAACTGAGGTCTGACAATGGGAAGACATTACATATTAATAAAGATATGTGCATTTAATTGAAGTGTTCTTAATCGGATATTATTCTTGTGCTAACTTTTGTGTGATGTACATTTGGTCTTTATTGACTGCCAACTTATTTTCATTTGTTTCAGGTGTTAACAAGAACAATTTATCTATCATAAGACAAATGGAAGAGATCAAATTGGAGGACAAGGTATAAAGTTCAAAAATAAAAAACATTTTTTACTGGTAGTATTTGTGTATGTATTAAATTGATACACATGTTATATACACTTATACTCACATTCATTTCTTAATTTAATAATAATTTAGTTATCATATTCATTTGTAATTAATTGTTGTTCAGAATATGATTTATATATATTTTGTTGTGCAGGATTCACATTGACAATATGTATTTTTCATAACCTCCTAACTTTCAAACAATTCTCCTCCTCCGCCTCCTCCCACATTCAATTTAGGCTCATAGTCTGTTAGATGCAAAGAATCTTTCCAACTTTTCCTTGATCTGCCAGTCCTCCGTCTTTGCATTGGCTAATTATGTCAGCATACTCATACTATTCTATTATCACTCATTCTCTTGTGTTGGGTGTGTTGTATCTCTCTCCTTGCCAACCTGTTCTCTTGTTGTCCAATGTGCAAGTCTTCCTTCCTGGTATTCTCCTGAACTCCACACTTGTGACGTCTCAGTTTGAATCTTTCCTGTTTTCAAAAGTGCACCAAGAGTTGACTTTGTTTAGATGACTGTAATTAACAATGCAGCAGACCAACATGATGCTTTACAGCAGCTGTTCATGAGACAGATATGGTGTAATGAACAGTACTTGATTGAAGTTTAATTAAGAAAGTTGTGTTGTTAGTGGTTATAATCACAAACAGAATTATCACTGTTGCATACCACTATAGAAAAATTATTCTGATTAGCGCTTTCAAGCTTCTCAGCTCATCGTCAGATTTCCTATCTGACGGGCTGAGAAGCTTGAAAGCGCTAATCGGAATAATTTTTCTGTAGTAGTGTGCAACAGCGATAATTCTGTTAGTACTTGATTGGTCTCATCAGTCTCTTCATATCTTGAGCCAGCGTCTTTATCTGTGAATGCATACAGCATCCCACAACCCGGGTACTTCAGTTGATTGGGCCTCTGCCTTCCTCTGCAGTACCTCTTACTCACTGGGCTTCCATCAGCAAAGTCATTACTGCTTGGTGACTCACCATACTGCCTCATCTTCACAAACCTTTCTGTTCACCCATTGTTCCAGAAACTGTTCATTTTTGTTTTCTAATTACTTTGTCCATCCAGTATATTTTTAATATTCTTCTACAGCAACAGATTTCAAATGCTTCTGTGTTTGTGTCTTTCACCTTTCCCTGTTGTCTAGGTTCTTATAACACAATGAAACATAAGTTGAAACATATCTTTCTAGTTCTGCTAGTTCCTAGATTCTCCATTTGGCCTGCTATCTGATACCGAGTCCTCTCGGTTAACCTTCCCAGTTTTAATATTTACAGAATCCCTACTTTTGTTCCTGATTTCTGTTCTCTTAGTAATTTTTCTATGATATTCAATACAGTTTCTAAATTCACCTTGTTTTCTACAATTGAAAACCATATCATCAGTAAATCTTGACATTTTTGTACTCTTTCCATGAAACGTTATTGCAGTGTTATGCATCTTTATTATTTCCTTCATATCCTCTTTTTAAGCATTCTCCTGTAATGCTAATACATTTGTATAAAAGTAATCTTAATTCCCTGTTATTTGTAGGATGCTTTAATGGTCAGTATAAAGAAAGAAGCAGATGTAGAAGAAGCTGAGTCTGAACAGGTAATGTGGATAAATCTGATTATTAAGCTTATAGTGTAACGGGGCGAAAAGGGGTATTTTATTTTATTCTATTTTATTAAATATATATGTGACCAACGCAGCAAGTCCCATACCTAAAACGGTTTTATTCAAACAAAGAACAGTGGAGTGAGATTTTGAACGGAGGTGTTGTAATGGAATGCGATGTATGTTTTGCAGTTCAAGTGGTTCCAAGAATTTGTTACGCACAATGTACGCGCAAACACCAGCATGCGCGCAACTGACGCTAAGCAGAATGAAGCGACGCCAAACAAGATGGCTAAGATATAAAATTTGGTTCGCCACGTGGTTTGATGCTGACGGAAGTACCGTGATGACTCCGCCCAGTTGGGTCTCGTGACTAGTGGCAGTGAAATATCGTCAATGCCTAACACACATGGACCACACTGTACTCTGTGTAAGTTGTCGAATATTTGTTACAAGCCGGCTTTGCATTTTCCGGTTTGGGTAGCAGTGGAGTGTCGCACGTTGGTAACGTTCTGCGCAGTCACCTAACCACCTTTCACCTGGCCAGGCAAACCACGACTCGTGGCCCACAAATAAAATTTTAATTGTTGATAGAAAATACCAGAAGTAATGAAAAGGTGTATCAGAATGAAGTAAGTGCAGTGTATAAACCGGAATCTAAAAAATCAAATCGAATTAAAACTTTTGGACGGACAATCAGTGCGGTATGAGAAGAGGAGGAATGCCAATGGTGATGTAAAACCCAACAAATTTAACGATATCAGTAATTGCATTTAAAAGGGGCTAAAATCAATAAATAAGGGGGTTTGGTATGAATGTTGTGTGTAAGCAAACTGGGTTGCTTTCATTAAAATAATTATTAGGATAAGTTTAGCATGTAGAAATCCATGTTTTGTATAACGTAATTTAAAAAAAAAAGAACGTAATATTTTAAAGAGAGAAGTGGAGTTTAAAAGGAATATAAAATGAAATAATTTTCTAATAAAATTTGAGTTTTATTATATTTTGAGAGAGTAGTGTACGTTATTAAAATAACCTTGAAATCATGTTGATATTCACCGTCCGTGCGAAGAATCCTGGGCTAAGGTAGGTGAGATGTTTAAATATTGTTTTATAATTGTGTATTATTTGTAAGATCACAAATGGTGCTTCCGAAAAGGGACAAGTTTTTATAAATTAAAAACTTGTAAACAAGTTTTTACATATAAAAACCACACCTACAGGTGGATAACGTGATTTGAAGGTTAAGAAAAAATATGTACAAATTACGCAACAGACGTAAGATAGTATGTCATTGTTAGGGTAAGTGTAAGATGTTTTGTATGTAAGGAAATTTGTATAAATTTATAATTTAAAATGGCAGGTAATAATAACAAGAATGATATAAATGAAATTACCAATTTTGATGAATCAGCTTTTATGAATGGCCTTGAAATACATTCAACTCTGAATTTTGGTCAAGATGATAAAGATAGGAATATAAATATTACAGATGAAATAAATATCACAAATGATTCAGGAATACAGTTAACCCCGAAGTTAGATAGTAAAAATAAGAAACCAAATGAAAATATAAATAGTGAGACGGGAGCAAAATCGACTCCCGAAGTAACAAATATAAAAGAAAAAGAGATGTCAATGAATGACCTATTTAACCTTCTCAGTAAACGTTTTGATGCCAATGACGAAAAGTTCGATAGAATAAATTGTCGTTTCGATGTTAATGATAGCAAATTTGACCAGTTAAGTAATGACATTAAAGAACAGAAAATAAAATGTGAACAACAGAATATTAAAAATGATACTAATTTTAAAGAACTTAAAGAACAAAATATTAAGTTTGAGCAAAGTATAAATGTAAAGTTTGATTATCTGAGTAATGTACTATGTAAACGTGTTGATGAATGTTGTGAAAATATCAAAGTACAATTGACAGAGTCTATGAATGAGCAATTAGAGTGCCGTATTTCTGATATAAAAAATGAGATGACAAATACAGTAGAAAAACAAATCACGGAACAATGTAGTGTAATAAACACAATTGTCGAGAAACAGATGAATGAATGTAATGCTAATACTGAATGTAAAATTAGTTATGCTATGAATAAAATTGAAAGTAATGACCATAAAATAAGTGAAATAGAGAATAGTTGTAAGATTGAATTTAAAACAACACACAATACAATAGTGACCTTGAATCTGATAATAACAATAAATTTATAAACGTTGAAAAGAGTATTGTGAATGTAAAAAATGAATTGAGTATGGCCATCAGCCAACAAGTAAACACTGTTACCGAACGGGTAATTATGACTCTCGACGTAAGCAGTGATGTTGAATTAGAATCATTTAGTTGTGACAATAAAAGAGTGCATCCTATGCAATTCCTAAATGGAGTGATGGAGTTTAACAAATTTAATACCAGTAACTGGGAGGTACAGTTATTACAAATCTTAAAATGTTTTAAAGGTAGTTTGGAAATCTGGGCCGAAGTACACCGAACAGAGTGGGGGAATTTTGAGGAGTTTGAAGCTGCATTCAGAGCTAAATATTGGTCTTGTGATGCTACAAAATATGCCGAAATATATTAATAAATAAAAATACTGCCAGGACTTACCTGTGCTCGTGTTCAACTACTTACCGTATTAAATTTCATCAGAAGACCAAGGTCGCCACGGTATTTTTGATAGGTTATAATACCGAAACCTTACACACTTTACCTTAAATAAAAGGGACAATTTCGCTATCTGACCACCCCAATAATAATTCAGAAAGATCCCCGGAACGTTTAGACGAATCTTGCAGCACAGAAATGAGAAAGTGGTAATGACGAAATAACTTAGACTAACACATGTTTCACAGTAAACTAGATAATTTTAATTAGTTAAACACACGGGTATTAAAAGCAAATTTTAGAATATACATTTATATATCAGAGTTAACTATTAAGGTAGCCCATTCTGCTTGCACACACACACACACTCACAATATTGATATATTACCCCCTGTTATGTTTTACTAATTCCTGTTTGATACAATGTAGTTGTATTAAATGTTCACTGCCGCGAGGCCGACCGCACACGTGCTTTGTTCCGCGATTCTAATGTACGTAATTAACCGTTTTCACTTTCTCCACTGCAACAATTTTTTAACTGTGATGTGTTGATTAATTTCTTGGGTCCCGGTCGGTATTAAAACGTTATTACACTGAATTTGTTCATATTTAAAAAGTTCGACCCGACCGGGGCCCGCGGGTCGCAACTACGTCTGTATGTGAACTCTGTAGCTCGTGAACTGCGTAACGCATCTATTGCAAGCGGGCGGAAATTGATGCCCGGCCGAACGAATTTCGTCGACGCTCATAGTTGAGTTGTTGCAGTTTATTCGCTAGGCGCATGATACATAGTGGTTGTTTCTGTAGTGTGTGCCGACGATATTTAGGCGCTTGTGGCTTGATGTCACAAGAGAGGCGGTGACTTAGCTACATTTCCTTCAGCTCAGTCAAGGAGACTAAACAGAAAGTATATTTTTCACCATCTTGGCGTTTCCTGACCGCGTGGGTCCGCGCGTATACCCGTCTCGTGCATACGGGCGCATGGTCATACACAAGCAAAGTTCTTGGAAACCTAGGGTGGTGCAAATTCCTTTCCCGATTTCGCAACGTTATATTGCGTTGCTGCTTTGTTACAAACTGTTCTATTCACCACGTGTTCTGTCACAATGGAATAAAACTCACACAATATTTTTTATAAATCCCTGAAATGAAATCAAATAAAAATACCCATATTTTTGAACCGTTACAATACCCTCTCAATGAGAAGTCTTCTGTCCAAAACAGAAGAAATCTCATTGATAAAACCCCTAAGAGGACCGGTGAGGAACTGGTGCCAACAACCCCCTTTTGTTCTTACTCTGCATGGGTAAATGACCCCCCTGGCTCGGCGACTATGGACGCATCTGAACGAGATCACTGGACTTCTCCGTTAGAGATCCCAACACCGAAAAATCGAACAGACACGCACCACAGCGCACCTCACCTTCTATCATGCTACCCCAAAAATCCTCAATCCCTGGCTTAGATTTGGCCAGATCCTCAGCCGATATGTCTCCCCTTACTTTCTGCAAACTGGGCTGCCTTTAGCAGATACTGGGCTCACGCACACACTCACAATACATACTGAAAATTGAAAAATTCTTTGAAAATTTATTTAAATTACAACTCATTGGTCGTTTTCATTTAAAATCAAATCACAAATTTTGTATCTATTTTGAATTATTCTCTTCATTGGTTTTTGTTTTTTGTCATCAAAAAAATTATCAATTGAACACTTCTTAAAAATAAAAAAACATCCTTAGCCTAACATGTGATTACCTAGAGTCTAACAATACAATTCAATAAAATAAATCAATAATAATAAACATGGTTAGTACACAAACAATCAAATAATCAAAGTTTAAAATTATCCATTATCTGGCAGGCGCAAAATCAAGAAAAAAAATTTCTTTTTTCCAAAGAAAATTTTAAATTTAAAATTTCCAAAAAAAAATTTAAATTCCAAAAAATTTAACTTTCTTAAAATATGTTTTTTTTCATATTGAAATTATTTAAATCAGTTAAAAACACAAGTTGGATTAACTTCCTTGCTAAACATGCCTAGTATATGACTTTACTATCAGCTGATCAAAACTAGGTCAAGTCAAAAACCTTGACCTACATACGTTATGTACAAGTTCTATCTGAAAATACACTTAACATCTGTAAAATTCTCTCTTAAAACACAAAAACAATAAAATAAAACCTTTAAAATAACAAAATATTATTATAAATAACAATCAAAGTGACATTTAAATTATTCAAAATAAACACTTTCTAACTTTACATTTCCCAATTCTATCGAAATTTTGTCACTGGTTTCAATTAAAAATTTTATATTCTTGTTATAAATCTCTTTCTTTATTTGACAATCTTATTCTCCATTACCGTGGGTGATTTAAATACTTATAACAATTTAATTTACCATTTGGTAGGCCTACATTTATAATCTCTACCCCTCTGACTCTAATACTCATCAACTTTAACTAACATGACACCCATCTCTATCAAAACATCTATCAAAGCACTCTCTAACCCCAACTTATCATTAAACTCAAATCGCCACCTTCTCTCAATATATAAAAAAAATACTCTCCAACCCTTTGTACTTAGGATACGTGTGTTTCCCTCCCAAAAACTCATCCCATTATGTTGGTTCCTGGATTCTACCTAAGGTAACCCTTTCCCCCTAAATCGGTCCCATCCCGTCCCAACCCTGATGTTGCGGACTCCCACATTACACTACCCCCTATTACAAAATTGCCATCCCCAAAAATCTCAATCTAACTATGTAGCGGGTCATTTTTGGGTGTTTTTATTTTTAACCGTTTGGGGCATTATTATATTTTTACTTATTTCGTTTTCGGGCGGACTGGTATAATAAATTTGTAAAAACTGTAATTGTATTGTGCAACGTTATTGTCCAAGCAACAGCACGAGGTTGAGAAACAGCGTTTGGAACAAAAGCGACGCGCAATTTCAGTGGTGTAACACGGCAGAAGAATTTACCTCCACCAAAATTCTAAGAACTCTGTGCATGTGTTTTGACGCCCGTATGCAACTCAGCCGGGTGGGGATCGGCACTGACGCCGTGAGAGACACCGCAGTTGAGACAAACATGGCGCTGGGACGAAAAGTTAGTAGTTCCATGTGACCGGCTACCGGAAAACAGCGTCAAACTCCGCCTACTGTGAGCGACATCAGCAGAGCAGATGCCAATATCGGCCTCTGGACACACACACATGCCAGTTATAATCCATGCATAAAATGGTTATGCCACCGCAATTAATCACCAACGGCGACTAAAACCGGATGGCCGTGACTGCTCATTTCCCGCGACTCAAAGAAAGCACATTGTCCAGTTCGTCTCTGACGGTGTCGGCACCGACACGCGAGCTCAATACGCTCGTATAATCTTGTTAATTTTCAGTAAAGGGTGTAAAACAGTATAAATCCAGGTGACCGCGGTCGGTTTTAAAAAGAAACTGTATCAGTTACAACTTTTGAAGAATATAGAACAAGTAAATTTTCGTGAGAAGATGCGTGTGTGCGGCGACCGCGTGGCAAGTGTTTGGGTGTCTAGGGGCTTAATATGAAATGATAAAGGGTTTTATAAATTCGAATGGATGAGAGAGTGAGCAAGCTGGGCTATTTTTTGTGTGTATTTGTGTTTTATGAAATAATAAGGTAAGCTATAGTCAGTAAGGTATGATAATTGCGTAACATGTCGCACGAAGATTTGTAATGTCTATAATTCAGACGAATTAAAGAAAAATCTAATTTCTCTTCCACAAAATTGCGAGTTAAAATTCTTTCAAAACCTTAGTTCGTTTTATGTGCTGTCATAGTTCGTCGAACGAAATGGGTTTACCTCCACTACGAGATCCGGCCAGATCATTGCTAAACGGTAAGTATGAAGTTGAATGTAAGTAAACTATAAATATCAATATTAACAAAAAAAAAAAAAAGTAACAATTGGTGCCGTGACCAGGATTTAATATAACAAAAAAGTTATTACAACGGCCTACATGTGACAGTACATTGAACGGAATACGGTTGTGAAAGTAAATTGATGTTGTAATATCAGTTTTGAAAAAAGACTGATCATTGGTAGTTGTTACGTAAGACAAAATAGATGAAATAAAAATGTCTGAAAACACAGAGAAGAGTAGTATAGTAAATTCAATTATGAGTGAAAGTGGCCTTGAGTCGCAATCGCTTGATGAAAGTGGCATGTTGAGGGGGGAGACGGGTACTGTTGCAGAAACAGTTATCGGCAGTAATGTAATAGTTCATTCCACTCCGATTGCGTCTCAACCACATGCAAGCGAAACAGATGCTGATGCGGGGATCCAGTTGACCCCCGTTTCAACTAATAAAAGTAATCAATCAGAGGAACTAGATATAATGAGTTTTTTACGAAAAATGGACAACAAATTTGACATGCAGAATAATGAATTAAATAAGCGTCTTGATAGAAATGACGAGAAACTTGAGATTTTAAGTAACGAATTCAAAGAGCAGAAAATAAAATGCGAACAGCAAAATATTCAAAACGAAATTAATTTTAAAGCAATTAAAGACCAGAATGTTCAATTGCAACAGAATATTAGCGTAAAATTCGATGGTTTAATAAATAGTATACAAGACAAGAATGTATGTCTTGAAAATGCCAATGAAAGGACAAGAAATAGTCGGAATAAAGTAGAACGGAGTAAGAATAATACAAACGAAAGTTGTAATGACAATGTTGTGGTAGGTAATGAATTAATAAATAATAATGATGTTGATAATAACGAGAATAATAATGTAGTCGAAAAATTGGTATCTGTGAGTACTAATGAAGTTGTAGAATGTGATTATGAGATGTTAGTGTGTGTTAATGAGTTAGAGAGAGAGTGGAGAGAGAGCTATATTACAGGTATGAAACAGGGGGTAAATTGTTTACGAGGTAGAATGGGGGGTGAAGGAAGAACTTCACGTATATATTGTGTAGACAAGTGTGCTACAAATAATTGTTTTTTGAAGTTTTTTGTTTTTCCTGGAGAAGTCAGGAAAGATTTAATTGAATTTATACCCTCTGTCTGTAATACTTTTGAGAGTGTGATTTGGGGTTATGATGAGAGAGATATAGGGGGAGAATTGTATGTTTGTAAAGAAACAGAAATATATGACTTAAATAGAAAGTATGATGAATGGAAGGAAAGTTTAGAAATATATGTGAATGATAACGACTACAATGATTTAATAAAAATGATTAACCCAATAGTTAATGAATTTAATGACGGAGACTTAACAAAAATACCTAATGTAGACTGGTTTAACGAGTATTTGAATAAGTTGATTGAAGTTAGTTTTTCTGGTTACAACACACAAAATAGTCATTTGTGTGCTGATAAAATTGAACGATGTTATGTAGAACCAAGGTTGATTTGGAACGATGGAGGTTAAACTATTAAAACAATAAAAGACAGTATAAATATTTTGTTTTATGGTTTTGTGACATGGCAAATCTGGACAAATGAAGTGCGGAAAAAACTGAACAATAAATAAGAGTTTGTAAATAAAATATAGTGAATTTATATGTGTGTATGTAAGATGATTGTTGTGATAATAATATTGAAATACTTGCAATTTAAATAAATAAACCAAATTAATTTCGAAAACAAGTAATCAGAGAATTATATTTGTTTGGATGGTAATGAATTCTATATTGTTAATAATTAATTTAATTAAAATAATTTGATATATTTTAAATATTTTAATTGATTATGTAAATGTTGTATAATTAAATTTTGTGTAAATTCAATTTGTTTTACGAGATGGAAATTTGGTAATGAATGATTAATTATTTAATTTAAATTAATTTTGTGTAAAATGTTTCAGAGATGGTAGTGATTACGTTTTGTGTGTATATCGTGTTAAATGGAGTGTAAGTATGAAAATTTTATAATCATGTATAATAAAAAATGTTTACAGGTGTGATTGAGATTTTAATGCAATCATTGTGTTTAAGAAATATGATAATTAAAAAATTTTAATAATAAATGAAAAATGATATATAATGATTATTAATAATAAATTTTGAAAATTTCAAGAAAGTTAAACGGTAAAAGGTTATGAATGGGTTAAATGAGTGTTGATGCAAGTATTATATGATAGTGTATATACAAATTTTAATTAGTTGTCAATTGTAATTAATTATTAAGTGGCTATTAAGGGGGTGGCCTGTGCTCTCACAAGTAGCAAAATGGGTTGGGGGTAGCAGTGAGTGTTACCTCCATCGGAGGCCAAACTGGCGATAAATGTGCGGCACACTTTATCCGTGTAAAATAAAAATTTTACACACAATACTAAATGACAGTGTCGCACATAATAAGATTGATGTGAAGCAGGCAGTGAAATTAAAGTTAGATTTCCTCGACTTTTCGGGCGGTTACTGCCTTACCAGCACTAACCGTGGTTTTGGCTAGTGGCCAGCTATGGTCATACCAAGTCCCTTGACCATAGCTGACTTGAAATTGGTATATATTTGAAATTCAATGGGGGGAAAATTAGAGGAAATCTCCGGAACTAGGGAACAGCGGCTGCCACTCTGTTCGAGGAGGAACAGCAAGACCGGTGGCAGATCCGTTTTTAAGGGTGTATGAGTATATAACAAGAACATGATGATGTTCACTAACTTTAAAACTTAACAGCGGAAGCAGAGACACGGAGAGGTAAAACACCTACTCCAAAATATACCGTCTCTGTGGAAGCGAAAGGGCGAGACAGTCCTCCATAATCTGAAATAGTGTGTGTGGCTGGGAGGTGACGTAAAGGAGTCACGAATTTAAAATTTTATGACGTAAAAGTTTTGCTTATTCAAGGTTTAATCCAATCAAAAATGCTTGTGCTCTGTCCACATAATTATATGCTCAGACTCGTAAATTAAGGTGTTCATGCTATAATTTTAAGTGTATTATTTTATTGTTGTCTATTAGATAAGAATATGTAATTTTATTATGTGTTTATGTGTTTAAGCCAATAAGTAAATCGTCTGGCAGGTTAACATAAGCATCAGAATCAGAGAAATGGGAAACAATGAGGTGAGAAGTGAGAATAAATAAAAATAAATATGTATATTCCATGTAATTTGTTCAATTTTGAGATGTGTTTTTATTATGTTAGGATATCAGCTGATCAGCAATAACGTCACTGGTATATTGATTTGTAAATGTTACAAGTAATTAATGTTTAACGTATTACAGATATTTTGAAGTAAAGATAAAAAGAATATGAGAAATAAAATAACAATAATTTATGCAAATTAATAAAAGATAATTCATGGGTGATAAATGTTTTATGGGACACATATACCTGTCCAAGTTGAATTAAAAGTTGAATGTGAAATGATGGAGATGAATATAATGTAATGCTGTTTTTGAGTTGATGTGATATAACAGAATTTTGTGAAATATAGATGTTGACAGTTGTAATGGAGAATTTAGGTAGGTTTTGAATGACCTATTGTTGTTTTTGTAGTTAATGAGGTTATTTTGTATATTTGTAGTAATGTAATGAGATTGAGATTTTTGGGGATGGCAATTTTGTATTAGGGGGTAGTGTATTTGGGGAGTCCGCAACAAGGGTTGGGACGGGAATTGGAATAGATTTTAGCGAGGAGGGGCCGCCTTAGGTAAAATCCGGGGGCCAAATAAGGGAATTGAGTTTTTTGGGTAGGGGAAACACGTATCCTATGTACAAAGGGTTAGAGAGTATTTTATATGTAGAGAAGGTGGCGTTTTGTGTTAAATGATAAGTTGGGGTTTAGAGTGTCCTGATTAGTAGATATTTTGGTAGAGATGGGTGTCATGATAATTGAGTTGATTAATATTAGAGTCAGAGGGAGAAAGTTTATATATGTATAGAGATCTAATACGGTAATTGAGAATAAATAATTTACATCACCCCCAGTAAGGTAGAATTAACTGTTAACTAAAAAGAGGAATTTATAATAAAGAATGTACAATTGTTTTTTCAACCAGTGACAGAATTTTGATAGAAGTGAAAATAATGTAAAGTCAAGAAGTGTTTATTTTAAATAATTTAAATGTCAAGTTGATGATTAATTATATTAATATTTGTTCGTTTTAAATATTTTGTTTTATTATGTTTTGTATTTCAAGTTAGGATATTACAGATGTTTAAAGTGTTTTCAGAAATCATACATAACATATGTAGGTCAAGGGTTTTGGACTTGACCTAGTTACGATCAGCTGATGAGGTCATATACACCTACTAAGCTTGTATAGTAGGAATCCAATTTGAATTTGTTTGTTTGATTAATTCAAACCAATATTTGAATAATTTTAATAAATGTTATTTAATAAATAAATGTAATAAAATTTTTTTTTAATGAATAAATTTAAATTTTTTGAATTTTAAAATTTTTTTAAATTTTTTGAAAAAAAATTTTGATTTTTCGCCTGCCAGCAAATGAATATGTTAGATAATTATTCTTTTATTATGTGTGCATTAACCATGTTTATTTTATTGTATTGCATTGTATTGGTAGAATATAAGTGGTTCTCATGTTAGAGTAAGGATGTGTTTATATTATTAGAAATGTCTAGGTTAAGTCATTTGAAACAAAAAATTAGAAAAAGAGGAAGAGAATTTTTTGATAAACAATTATTTTTTTTGAATTTTGATTTTTCTAAATTTTTGATAAATTTTAAAAAGCAAATTTTCCACTTTTAATGTGTTATGGTAATATGTAACGTGAGAGTGTGTGAGCCCAGTATTTGCCAAAGGCAGCCCAGCTTGCAAAAAGGGGATCCATATCGGCGGAGGAGCTGGAATGATTTTAGCCAGGGATTGAGGATTTTTGGGGGTAGTATGTTAGAAGGCGAGGCACGCTGTGGGGCGAGTCTGATCGATTTCTCGGTGTTGGGATCTCTAACGGAGAAGTCCAGTGATCTCGTTCAGATGAGTCCATGGTCGCTGAGCCAGGGGGGTCGTGTACCCATGAGAGTAAGAACCAGGGGGTTGTTGGCGCCAGTTCCTCACCGGTCCTCTTCGGGGTTATCGATGAGATTTCTTCTGTTGTGAACAGCAGAATTCTCATCGAGGGGGTATTGTAGCGGGTCATTTTTGGGTGTTTTTATTTTTAACCGTTTGGGGCATTATTATATTTTTACTTATTTCGTTTTCGGGCGGACTGGTATAATAAATTTGTAAAAACTGTAATTGTATTGTGCAACGTTATTGTCCAAGCAACAGCACGAGGTTGAGAAACAGCGTTTGGAACAAAAGCGATGCGCAATTTCAGTGGTGTAACACGGCAGAAGAATTTACCTCCACCAAAATTCTAAGAACTCTGTGCATGTGTTTTGACGCCCGTATGCAACTCAGCCGGGCGGGGATCGGCACTGACGCCGTGAGAGACACCGCAGTTGAGACAAACATGGCGCTGGGACGAAAAGTTAGTAGTTCCATGTGACCGGCTACCGGAAAACAGCGTCAAACTCCGCCTACTGTGAGCGACATCAGCAGAGCAGATGCCAATATCGGCCTCTGGACACACACACATGCCAGTTATAATCCATGCATAAAATGGTTATGCCACCGCAATTAATCACCAACGGCGACTAAAACCGGATGGCCGTGACTGCTCATTTCCCGCGACTCAAAGAAAGCACATTGTCCAGTTCGTCTCTGACGGTGTCGGCGCCGACACGCGAGCTCAATACGCTCGTATAATCTTGTTAATTTTCAGTAAAGGGTGTAAAACAGTATAAATCCAGGTGACCGCGGTCGGTTTTAAAAAGAAACTGTATCAGTTACAACTTTTGAAGAATATAGAACAAGTAAATTTTCGTGAGAAGATGCGTGTGTGCGGCGACCGCGTGGCAAGTGTTTGGGTGTCTAGGGGCTTAATATGAAATGATAAAGGGTTTTATAAATTCGAATGGATGAGAGAGTGAGCAAGCTGGGCTATTTTTTGTGTGTATTTGTGTTTTATGAAATAATAAGGTAAGCTATAGTCAGTAAGGTATGATAATTGCGTAACATGTCGCACGAAGATTTGTAATGTCTATAATTCAGACGAATTAAAGAAAAATCTAATTTCTCTTCCACAAAATTGCGAGTTAAAATTCTTTCAAAACCTTAGTTCGTTTTATGTGCTGTCATAGTTCGTCGAACGAAATGGGTTTACCTCCACTACGAGATCCGGCCAGATCATTGCTAAACGGTAAGTATGAAGTTGAATGTAAGTAAACTATAAATATCAATATTAACAAAAAAAAAAAAAAGTAACAACTATCTCACTTCAACTACAACAAAATAACATCATTAATTATGAACATCGATGTATCCCTCCATACTCTACATATATTACCCACAACTACTGTGTCAACATCAATACTCCTCAATTCTATAACATTAGCTCACAGCAACATTACATTAACTCAAAACAATATTTTTCTCTCTACTACTTCAACTTTAACTTCAACTTGGACTGATCTATATGTCCCACAAAATATTCATCACCCAAAAACTATCTTTTATTAGCTTTCACAACTTATTCCTTTATTTCTCACTTTATCAAATTACTCTTCTCATTATTTTAAATCGCATCTGTAATACATTGAAAAATTACATTAAACATTAATTACCTGGAACATTTACAAACAATTTAACAGTGACCTTTTACTACCGATCAGCTGATATTCGTAATAAAGTGAAAACCCATTTCAAAAATTGTGCAGATTACATTAAATGTATATGCTTATCAATACTTACATCTACCATCAATGTTTCCCCTTTATCTGATTCTGATAATTTATGTTAACCGCCTGCCAGTCGGTTTAGTTATCTACTTGGTTTCAAAATACACAAATCATACAAAACATATACCTTTTATCAATTCTTATATCTACCCTATTACAATAAAATATTACATTTAAAAAATATAGAATGAACACCTTATAGTGAATGTATGAGCATCTAGTTATTTAAACGGAACACGAGCATTTTTTTTATATCAAAATTAGAGTTAGCAGTTTTTACTTCCATATTCCTTAAGGAATGGAAGTATGGTGATGGCAAAAAAAATCGTGTTCGAGATTATTGCAGATTCTGATTCTACTACACTCAAAACATGAAAAAAAGTCGTTTTCCGAAAAGTGTCTGTCTGTCTGTCTGTGTGTCTGTCTGTCTGTAGATTTTTTTTCTATGGCAAACGATAACTGCCGCAAATTCAAACAGAATCAAATAATTTTTTGCATGCAGCCCTGATTTGCAGAGTACTCGCGACCTATTGTTTTTGGTGAAGATCGGTTGAGGGAAAGGGGTAGTTTACCTGCAACGGTTTTTTTTTAGCAAGGGTAATTTTGTTTGTTCGGCAAACGATAACAGCCGCAAATTCAAACAGAATCAAATAATGTTTCGCATACAGCCCTGAGTTGTAGAGTTCTCAAGATCTGTTGATTTTGGTGAAGATCGGTTAAGGGAAAGGGGTAGTTTACCTGTAACGTTTTATGTTTTAACAAGGGTATTTCCTATGGCAAACGATAACAGCCGCAAATTCAAACAGAATCAAAAGATTATTTGCATACAGCCCTAAATTGTAGAGTTCTCAAGATCTATTGTTTTTGGTGAAGTTCGGTTGAGGGAAAGGGGTAGTTTACCTGCAACGTTTTTTTTAACAAGGGTATTTTCTATGGCAAACGATAACAGCCGCAAATTCAAACAGAATCAAATAATGTTTTGCATACAGCCCTGATTTGTAGAGTACTCAAGACCTATTGTTTTTGGTGAAGATCGGTTAAGGGGAAGGGGTAGTTTACCTGCAACGTTTTTTTATCAAGCATATTTTCTATGGCAAACGATAACAGCCGCAAATTCAAACAGAATCAAATAATTTTTTGCATACGTCCCTGAATTGTAGAGGTCTCAATGACTTTCGATTTTGGTGAAGATCGGTTAAGGGGAAGGGGTAGTTTACCTGCAACCTTTTACGTTTTAACAAGAGTAAAGTACTTGAAAATTTATTTAAACTTTTTGAAACAATGGTAATTGTTAAAAATAAAATAATTTTGTTGCCAGGCAATAAAATTATAATTTTTTCATTTTAATGTAATATAATATTTTTCATTTAATACAGCAATAAAAAGGCAGGTAAGACACAGCCTGGCTGTTTGGGTGAAAATGATTTTAAATATAAATCTTAGAATATGGAAGTCATGTATGGTTCTCCATACCGATATTTATGTTATGAATTTAAAATTGTGGCTCATCTGAGCAACCCCCTGATCCACACACAAAAATTTTCAAATTTATTATTAATAATTATTATATATCTTTCAGTTATTATTAAATTTTTTGATTATCATTTTTATTTAACACAATTATTTCAAATCATCTCATTATTTAATTAAAATCCTTTCATATAAGTTACACCTGTAAACATTTTTATTATACATGATTCGTACTATAAAAGTTCTATACTTACAGTCCATTTAAAATGACATACACAAAACATATTCACCATACACCCCCATACTTTCACCTCACCTCTGAAACATTTGACACAAATGTTAGTTTAAATCAAACAATTTATCATTTAATTACCAAATTCACCTCGTAAACATAATTTAGATTCAAAAAAAAATTCAATTATATAATTTTTTAACTCAATCAAAATATTTTAAACATTTCAAATTATGTTAATTAAATTCATTATTAAAAATACAAGTTCATTGCTACCAAAAAAAATTACAATTCTCTAATTACTGTCTCCAAACTTAATTTCGGTTATTTCTTTAAATTGCAAATATCACTATTATTATTACAACAACAACCTACCTACATACACTTGTTTACTTAACATTCTACAATGCACACAAATAAATTTATTAAACATTTATTTACAAATCTGATTCATTATTTATTCAGTTATCATATTTTAATGTCCAAATCAGCTAAGTTATTACCCTGTATTCACATACTTAAACTGTTCCTTCCCCGATCTCTTAATCTAGCCTCCATCGTCAAATAGATACCTCACATATTTGTAGACTAAATTATTTTTGTTTACCTTGAGTTTATTATTTTCATAAACCCTTATTTCTAACTTCTTCATCATACCATTTATTATTTCATACAACCTGTCACAATCAATTAATTTTGTCCAGTCTCCGTCAGTAATTTTTCTAAACACCATGTCAGTTATTTGGCCATCATAAATTATCTTATTGTTATTTAAACGTACTTCTAACCTTACCTTCTACTCATCATCATCTCTTCTCACATTATATACTTCTATCTCTTTATCAACCCACAAATCTCTCTCATCATAATGCCATTTCACACCTTCTCTCTCATTCCATGCAGAGGGCAATACCACAAAATTATTTAAATACCATCTGGCCCTACCAGATAAACACAAAAAACTTATATGACCTTCTGAAGACCTCTCGTCTTCTACAAAAACTTGAGGAACTCTTGTCCTCCATCAACACTTGTGAATTCTCTACTTCACATTTAACCCCATAAAAATTTGCCCCTTGTTCACCTTCTACATTTAAACTACCACTATACTCCCTTTCTAAATCATAAGCACTAACTAGCAATCCATTATCAACCTCAACTCTCATTCTACTCTCATTTTCACTATTGTCTACTGTATCACTTTTTGATACCCCATTTTCAGCTACATCATCATTATTCTTGCTTAATGTTATTTCATCATTATAATTAATTATAGTAACATCACCACTTACCTCCGAATTGTAACCATCATAATTATCTCCACTATTCAACACTACTTCTTCCACTATTTGGTCACTATTATTTATTAAATCATTATCACTATCACTCACCTGGTTAATGATTTCTTCACTATCATTAACAACATTATTACCACTTAACTGTTTTAATTCAACTTCTGTATTAAAACCCTTCTCCATTACTTCCTTTGTTTTGTTTAATTCTGTGTGTATCTCGTCAGAAGGTTTATCCATCCTATCAAAATGTTTATTCATCATTTCCTCCCCTTCATCCAATTTTTTGTCCCACTCGTCAAAACGTTTATCCCACTTTTTGTCCATTGCTATTAAAAAATTCATCACATCCCATGAATACTCTTTTTCGACCACCCCTACACTATCGTTGTCATTAGGCCTATTTATTGCCGTATTTTCTACCACTATTACTTCGACTATCTTACCTTTATCGTTCGTCATCTCGCTATGTTTATTGATTTCTGCAAATATTCCCTCTTCTTGTTCTTCCATCCGCGTTAACCTATCGTCTAAATTACCCCACTCCTCATCCATCATTTCGCCTACTACCCCTCGAAATTCACTCTCCCACTCATCCCACTCAAAACCAATATCATCACCTTGTACTTTAGCCATATTTAAAGTTCATTTATATCACTTTTTCTATATACAGACCACTATTTTTCTACAATGCACCTAACCTACTCACACGTGCGTAATTATGTACTCTAAATATTGTTTACAAATTCGTCATTACCACATCCTATTTTCTGTGCATTAAAATAGGTCTATCTCGTATAAATAAAATTAAACGAAAATCCTGGCAGCGAGAGCCAATGTGATGCTACAAAATACGCCGAAATATATTAATAAATAAAAATACTGCCAGGACTTACCTGTGCTCGTGTTCAACTACTTACCGTATTAAATTTCATCAGAAGACCAAGGTCGTCATGGTATTTTTGATAGGTTATAATACCGAAACCTTATACACTTTACCTTAAATAGAAGGGACAATTTCGCTATCTGACCACCCCAATAATAATTCAGAAAGATCCCCGGAACGTTTAGACGAATCTTGCAGCACAGAAATGAGAAAGTGGTAATGACGAAATAACTTAGACTAACACATGTTTCACAGTAAACTAGATAATTTTAATTAGTTAAACACACGGGTATTAAAAGCAAATTTTAGAATATACATTTAAATATCAGAGTTAACTATTAATTAAGGTAGCCCATTCTGCTTGCACACACACACTCACAATATTGATATATTACCCCCTGTTATGTTTTACTAATTCCTGTTTGATACACTGTAGTTGTATTAAATGTTCACTGCCGCGAGGCCGACCGCACACGTGCTTTGTTCCGCGATTCTAATGTAAGTAATTAACCGTTTTCACTTTCTCCACTGCAACAATTTTTTAACTGTGATGTGTTGATTAATTTCTTGGGTCCCGGTCGGTATTAAAACGTTATTACACTGAATTTGTTCATATTTAAAAAGTTCGACCCGACTGGAGCCCGCGGGTCGCAACTACGTCTGTATGTGAACTCTGTAGCTCGTGAACTGCTTAACGCGAACTGCGTAACGCATCTATTGCAAGCGGGCGGAAATTGATGCCCGGCCGAACGAATTTCGTCGACGCTCATAGTTGAGTTGCAGTTTATTCGCTAGGTGCATGATACATAGTGGTTGTTTCTGTAGTGTGTGCCGACGATATTTAGGCACTTCTGGCTTGATGTCACAAGAGAGGCGGTGACTTAGCTACATTTCCTTCAGCTCAGTCAAGGAGACTAAACAGAAAATATATTTTTCACCATCTTGGCGTTTCCTGACCGCGTGGGTCCGCGCGTATACCCGTCTCGTGCATACGGGCACATGGTCATACACAAGCAAAGTTCTTGGAAACCTAGGGTGGTGCAAATTCCTTTCCCGATTTCGCAACATTATATTGCGTTGCTGCTTTGTTACAAACTGTTCTATTCACCACGTGTTCTGTCACAATGGAATAAAACACACAATATTTTTTATAAATCCCTGAAATGAAATCAAATAAAAATACCCATATTTTTGAACCGTTACAGTCTGAAGAAGACCAAGAAGTGTTGCGTAGTAGAATCATGGGAACTGGAAATTTTGGGGGACCCAATAATAATTTAACTGGTTACGTGATGAAAATATTTAGCGAAGCAAAGTATTTAGAACCGCCAATGCCGTTCAGATATTTTGTTAGACACATAAGTAAACACTTACCAAAGGAAGTACAGATATCATTAATGACGCGGGAGATAGCAAATATTAGTGAATTGGAGAGTATTTTAGATGTGTTTCAGAACATCCTTGACCAAGAAATAAGTCATCGTCACAACCAACCGAATGTGAACAATGGAGGAACCATGGACCGCAGAGGGGACCGCCACATGGACAGGCATACCCCAGACGAGAACAAACTAATTGAGGCCCAATGTGGAGTTGTCCGGGCGTGTTCGCATGAAAATTATGCCTCACAGAAATTTTGTTTTAGATGTAGAAGAGAGAGACCTGGTCAGCAACAGGGAACACAACCCGAGCAGAATAACTATGCATACCAGCGAAGGGGTTGAGGGCCAAGGAGGAGCGCCGAGAGGTAATGAACATGGAAAACAGGTGAACCGGAGCAAAGGTGGATACAACCCAGGGGTGGCGAGCACGTCTGTGGTAAACTAAGAGAGACAATAGAGAACTGGACCCGACCGTTGTCGACGGAGGATTCTGGGGTCCAAATAAATGACAGCTATCAAAACAACATCATCATAACAGATTTGGCTGAGGAGTTGATGGAGGAAGACGATGTCGAAGCGATTAGACGGGAGAATGGACTAACAGAGGTGAAAATCAACATTGAAGGTAAGGAGATAAAAACTTTAGTAGATACGGGTAGTGAAATCTCTGTTATTTCCGAACACATATTAGAAGAATTGAAAGAATTAAATAAAAATATTCCGTCTTTGCCAGTTGCGGGAGTGACTATTGTAGGTATTACGGGTGTTAGGAGTAAAAGAGTCACTAAACAAAGTACATATGAATATGATAATTAACGGTGTAGGGTACGATAATACATTTCTAGTCGTACGGGGATTAAATCTTGAGGTTATATTGGGGAATGATTTTCTGATGAAACATAAGGCGGTAATTGATTTTCAGAAACGGGTACTAGAGTTAAACAATGTCATAGAACCAGTTCGGATTAATTTTGAGCGGGTAGTAGATGCGGTAAGAATTTTGGGTGTAAGGGTGATACGTAATCGGGTTAATAAACAAGAAGCGGAAATTAGTATGAATGTGTGTAGCGAGAGGGAAATAGAGGGGGATGAAAGTGTAGAGCAAGTATGGGCTGAAAGAGCACTTAAATTTTGTAGTGAGGGTGGCGTAGTAGGGAGTTCTCAATGTGAATTGTTGTGGCGGGTAGTAGAGGATTTTAGAGGAGTGTTTGCCGATGTACCAGGGAGGGCAAGAAACTATGAATGTGAATTAAAGGTAAGGGAACACGCGCCCTACATACAAAGAAGTTATCCGGTGCCGTATTCGAAGAGAAGAGCGGTTCAGATTGAGTTAGATAAAGTGTTAGAGGGGGGATATAATTGAGCGATCCGTATCACCATATTCTAACCCTTTGGTAGTAGTGATTAAAAAATATGGTAGAGTCAGGCTATGTTTAGATGCCCGCAAAATTAATCAAATAATTATTCCAGACCGGGAGTCACCCGAAGCCATCGAGGAAATTTTTCAGAAATTTAGCGGTGTAAAATATATGACCTCATTAGACCTAACCGCAGGATATTGGCAAGTTCCGTTAGCAGCGAATAGTAGAAAATATACAGCTTTCTTGTTCAACGAAAAAAATTATCAATTCAAACGGTTACCGTTCGGACTAACACCAGCGTTGCCAGTTTCATTAAATGTTTAGACGAGATATTGCAACCAAAAAATTTAGATTTTTTAACTATTTACGTAGACGGTATTTTAATAGCATCAAGAACTTTTGAAGAACATATAGAGCACATAGAATATGTCTTAAATAAATTGTATCTAGGTGGGTTGACGGTGAAGTGGGAGAAGTCAAATTTTTTCAGAAAGAAATACATTTTTGGGGGTTTATTATTACACCTGAGGGCATTCAAGCCAATCCAGATAAGGTAGAGTCTATTTTGAAGTTCCCAGAACCAAGAAATATTAAACAATTACAGAGTTTTTTAGGTTTATGTAATTTTTATCGAAAATTTCAGCGTAATTACGCACACATAACTGCAAGGTTGAGTAGAGTATTACAGAAAAATAAACTATGGAAATGGAGTGAAACTGAGGAGGGATGCTTTTAACGAGATAAAGGAGAAGTTTGTAAGTATGGTGATGATGAATCATCCTAATTTTGAACGTAAATTTTACTTGCAGACCGACGCTAGTAACATCGCATTGGGTGCAGAGCTGTACCAGGAGGACGACGAAAAGGAGCATCACACCATCGCTTTCGCCAGTTGTACCTTATTAGCATTAGCAGCTGAAAGGAATTATACTACAACAGAAAAGGAGCTGCTCAGTATAGTCTTCGCGGTCAAGAAATTCAGAACATACCTGCTGGGAAACACCACAATCATCAGGACTGACCACAAGGCATTGGCTTTCCTAAACACCTGTAAACTCACGCACAGCAGACTAACAAGGTGCGTACTAGCTCTACAAGAATACTTGGGAGTATATAAAAGGGATAGAGAACAGGGTACCTGACACATTATCACGGGTAGATACAGAGGGAAATAGAACGGGTAGAGACAAAAGAAATTGAAATTTACCGGTTATCAAGGGAGGATAGACTGTTCAGGGAGGAACTAAAAAATATTAATATAATGCAGAGGGCAGATGCTAAATTAAATAAGATAATAACTAGTGTAGAGTCAGAGTTAGATGCGTTAGGTTATAGGCAGTATTTTCAGGTTTTCAAGGGGAGCTTGTTTAAAAAAGTAGAGGGGAGAGAAAGGGATTGGAGGTTAGTTATACCTGAAGGGTTGATAGACAAAATAGTGTGGGACTGTCATTATAGATATGGCCATTTTGGAGCAAAGAAATGTGCGAGTGTGTTGAGAGAGTCTTGTATATTTAAGAATATGGAGAGGAGAGTAAGAAAAATATTGAAAAGTTGTGAACTGTGTCAGAAATCTAAAGTAGTAAATTATCGATTAGAAGGTGAATTAAACTATATCAAAGTAGAAAAACCATTTGACTTAGTAGCAGTAGATCTGTGTGGCCCTTTGCCAAAGGGTAGGGGAGGAGTAATATATATTTTTGTAGTGCTAGATACATTTTCCAAATATGTAAGGTTATATAGTGTGAAACGAGCGACGAGTAAGGTGCTGAGAGAAAAGATCACACGCGACTACATGATCAACGTGGGAAAGCCGAAGGTGGGTACTATCCGACCATGGACCGCAATTCATCAGTGGGAAGTGACGCCAGACTCTTGGATGGGAAGGAATCATCCCAAAGCACACCGCCGTCTATCATCCACAATCCAACCAGGCAGAGAGAGTCATGAGAGAAATAGGCCGGATCTTAAGGGCATACTGTCACGCAAAACACAGCGAGTGGCCACTATATGATCAGAAGATTGAAGACTGGCTAAACTACACCATCCACAAGTCGACGGGGTTCACACCTTACGAGTTAATACGAGGGACGCGTCCACCGAGGATTTTGGAGCAACTATTTGAATATCCACCAGAAACCAATATTATTGATCTTGATGTAAAACTTAGGCTGGCGAATGAAAGTTTATTAACGAAGGAGAGAAGCGAAAATGGAGGCATGATAGGAAAGGTAAGTGGATGCAGTATGAGATAGGGCAGCTGGTATTAGTACGGCGACATGAGTTGTCGAATGCTCAGGACAAGGAGATCAAGAAGTTCTTACTCTACGAAGGGCCCTACGAGATAATAGAAATTAAAATGAATAATTCGTATGTTTTGCAGAACCGGGAGACACGAGAAATAATGGGTACACAGAATGCTACAAATCTGAAATTATATTGGTCACGGTAGGAAATTGAATCTAATATGTTTTGTTATGTTTTCAGAAGGGATCCTCCCCCATTTTCGGGCGATCACAGACTCACCACCTCTGATCGTGGGTTTTGGCAATCTGGAGGCGGACCATGGTTGGCGGAACTTCCTTCGGGCGGTGAAACGACGATGGTCCGGCTCCACCAAAATTGGTATACAGTAGAAATTTCACCACCTTATTGAACGGGAGGGGGGCCCATAAGGTATGTGATACAACGTATTTTACACTCCAGGTGCATAGATAAGGTGCACTATACCACGTACCAGCATTGCCTTAGAGGGAATGTATATATTAACGGAGGCTATATTTTAACAAGGCAGTGTATTCAATTATAATTTAATAGTGTCATTTGCAAAATGCAAAATCAGCAGATGGCTACAGTTACAGAGTGTTTGAAGAAGACGAATTTTGTTGTGAGGGGGATGGGGAACAGATAGACGGTGGGTTAGAATAAATGGGAGAATAAAAGGAATAGATTTGATGCTAAAGGTAGTAAAAGGGGACGTGAATTCACGTAGTGTCTATCTCGTCCCTATTCTCTTTGCAGCAAAACCCCGTCTTTTCGGCGGCAACGGCTTCACTAAACCATGACTAAGAAGGATAAGAATTAGCCTCCAATTTAAATACTTATCAATATATAATGTGGAATGTTTATAATTTTAAATCTATGGCAGTAGTTATATTGTATTTTAAGTAGATAAGTGACCATATATAATTATGAAGTTTGTAGTACGAGTCAAGAAAAGTGAAATGTTTGAGGTTTCAAAGTTAAAAATGTAGAAGAGTCTAAAAGATGTAAACATTAAAATCAATTAATAAAATAGCCAAACATATAAGAGTTTGTAGCGGGTCAATTTTGGGTGTTTTTAATTTTTTACAGTATGGGGCATTGGTATTTTTATTTATTTCATTTTGTGCGGGAGTCTTATAAGAACTTGTGAAATTGGATTATGCGACGTTATTTCGGTTGCGAAAGAACACGTGCAGACCGAACAGTTTGGGACAAAGGCAAGACTCAATAATGTGGTGAAATCAGTAAGCGAAGAATTCACCACCCTAGTTTTTCCAAGAACTATGCGAGAGTGTGGTGGAGCTCACCTATGCGTATACCAAGCATGGGCGCTGACCCACGCGCTGGTAAAACTCAAGATGGCTAGAGAGCAAATTTATTCATTATCTCTTCATCGGTCATCCGGGAGCGCCGTTAAACCACGCCCACTGCTAGTGACGTCAATAGAGCAGACGCCAATATCGTGCTCTGGTATCCTGAATATAACTCTCATATTCCATGTATAAATGGAATATGCCTCAACAACTGAGCATGAATGACGACGCAAAGTAGGTGGCCGTGAATGCACTGTTCCTCCCTCTAAGGGAAGTACATTAGCAGTCATTCACTGATTAGTGATCAGCGCCGGTACTGAGCCGAGTGGGCTCCTCGCAAAATTTTATAATATAACAGTAAAATGAGTTAACAGTGTAAAAAATCAAGTGGTGGTGATGTCGGAACAACGAGACAACAACGAAACAATAGTTTTTTTTTTTTGATTCGGGACAATTCAGAACTTAAAAGGGGCGACCACGCGGTCCACGAGTGAACACGCGGCTGACTGGGGCTTTATGTAATGGGTTTTTAATTTATAAGGGTGAAGGGGAATTTTATTTTAAGAATGTGAGTAGTGAGTGAGCAGGCTGGGCTACTTTAAGATTGTAAGTAATAATAATATGTAAGTTTAAAAATATAGAATTATAAGCAAGAATTACACCATAGTCGAAAAACATGTAAGTGACTGTATTTGATCAACAAACTTTTAAATTGGCAATAATAGATAATTAAAATTAACTATTTCTCTTCATAACAATGTGTCGAATCAGTTATTTCGATAACCTGAACACATGTTTGTATCTAACGTACATGTGATCGAATCCCTGGAACCCGAGTCTTTGCAGGTAGGTGGGAGATTTATTATTATAATTTGATAATTAAAAATTTCAATTTGTTCAGAGTAGCACAAATGGCGCCGCGAAACATGCACGAATTATAATTAATTATAATGAATTAATTAAATTCCACATCTACAAAGATACAAACATGTTTTAGGTTAGCGTAGCAAAATAACGTTACATTACAAAAGTTAATTAATTACATTTATTTAATTAATTTCGTAAAGTTAATTTAATCATAAAAATGTCAGATCACGAAAATAACGTAAATGAAACGACGAGTGTCGAAGTTTTTGACGAGTCAGATATAAGTAATTTTGAGTTACATTCGACTTCAAGTGCGAGTCAAGAGAAAGCAGAGATAAATTTAAGCAACCAGAGTAATGTAACTGATGATTCGGGAGTTCAAGTAACCCCAAAATTGAGTAGAGAAAGTAAAAATAATAACCAAGTCAGCTTCACTGACGATAAAATAGAAAGTCAGTCGACACCGGTCCAAGATAAAAAATCTGATGATAGCTATGAAATGTTTAAAATAATACAAGCAATGTTAGAAAAACAGAGTGTAAAATTTGATGAACAGAAAAACGAAATTCAAGAATTTAAAAGTAGTGTAAATGAGAAATTTGAAGAACAGAATATTCAGTTTCAGCAGAGTATTAGTGTAAAATTTGATGAACTTAAAACTGAAATTAATAAAGTACAAATCAATTGTGAGAGTAACTTTATCAAATTGACAAATGAATTAAAAGAAATGTTGAGTCACTCATTGAATAGTAGGAATAATAAAATTGACAAAATAGAGAGTAATGTGGTAGAAAAATTTGATAAACAAAGACAAAAGGTAACTGAAAATTTTGAATGTAAAGCAGATGATAATTATAATGATATGGGTAAAAACGTAGTAGTAGAGAGTAAGATAACAAATAGTAACAATGATATTGAAACCGGTAATGTAATTGAAAAGATGGTATCAGAAAGTGATACGTTGAAAATAGATAGTGAAACAGTAAGTGAGAGTGAGAAAATGATAAGTTGTAATGAAGTAATAATTAGTGTTGTTGAATTGGAAAAAGAATGGAAGGGGGAGTAGATGAAGGTGTAGGGCAGGGGGTAAAATCTCCCCTTATTTGTGATGAACCAGAGTGTTCAAAAGTGTTATTTTTGGGCAAGAGACCCTTATTAATGAAAGATTTGAGTTGTTTATTTTTGTTGAATAATTTTGTACCCTCTGCATGGAATGAGAGAGAAAGTGTGATATGGCATTATGATGAGAGAGATTTAAATGGAGAGATAGAATTATATAAACTGATGAGAGATTATAATGAGTTGAAAGAGATGTTAGTTGATATGAAATACTTACCTGTTAAAATAGAGAGTGAAGATTGTTTTGATGATACATGTTTAAACAATAATAATTTACTTTATGAAGAAAAGATAACTGACTTGATAATGAATATTACTGATGGAGACTTAACCGATGTACTCAAGGTTGACTTGGTATATGATTATTACGGTAAAATGAATAAACAGAAATTTTATGATTACTATACACAAGATAACTGTATACGGAATGTAAATAAAATTGAAAACTGTTATGTGAAACCCCGACTAATTTTTGACGATGGAGGTTGAAATTCATAAATGAACAATTTTAAATATGTTAATATATGGTAATGACCTAGCTGATTTTGATATTGAAGTGTGATATAGCGGAATAATAATGATGACGATTTGTAAATAAATGATGCGAAATTAATTGTGTGTATTATAAGATGGTAGGTAAACAATATGTGTACGTAATAGAAATTGTTGAGATACTAATAATAATACTTAGCAGCTTAACTAAACAAACTACAAAATTAGGAATTTAACATATAAAAAAATGGTAGCGGATAGATGTTCCCCACTTGTCCCAGTGGGGTTCGTCTATTTCAGGGACGCGCCCCTACCCACGCGAGCCTTGGTTTTCTCCATGTACCCTTATTTTCGGAGGAAGCTTTGTCCCTACCTTTAGTCCTAGTTCTTGACCTTTTAATAATCCTGATCCCTTTTATCTTCCCGATTTCTCTAACCCTCCTCTTAGATTAAACACATAAACAATAGTTACACAAATTGGCACACTTTTTGGAACCATTTGATTGCCTTAATTCTAAAAACTGCATTAGGGTAATCCTCACCTCAATTAGAAAACTGGCGTTATTTATGAATTGTAAACTCATCCCTTAATCAGATAGGTAGTGGAGAAGTTTTGTGGCTGGGTAGACAAACTAAATAATAAATTCCCTAATAAGGTAATAGAATTATTGTCTATAGAGATGGGGCTGTAGATTAGTGGTTGTGGTGTGTTTATTATTTCTGGGGAAAGGAGATGAGCAAGGAATTTATGGTTGACAGCGGGGTTTTTGGTCACTTTCATAGAAGTGGGGTTCTGTTCGTCTTCAATCGCATCCCTGTAGACAATGATTCTGTACATGTAACATATAACCTATTTACAGGTAATTAAGAAAAAAAAAATAATTTTGGAAAATATTTTACCGTAAAAGTTGTAACCAAAAGGTTAAATTATTATTTTGTGGTACCTGCTATGTTAGGTTATGAGTAGGGGATAATGGTATTAAGAATGTGATTGTGGAGGAATTTAAAGAGAGATTAGAACCAATGATGTAATGTTTGTAAAATTTATTGAAATATTAAGAAAAACTGAACATTTAATCACGTAGAATCATTTTGAAAATTGTAATCAAAGTCATGGAAATTGTTTTGAATGTACTAAGAGATGAAATTGAAGTATAGCCGCCCCTGGAGTAACTTAATATTGTAAATGTTAGTGCTGTGTTTAAATTCATTCTGATTCAAATCGAAATTGTAATTTTACATATTTCATACATTAATTTCATACAGCTGTAATTAAAGTCAAACTGTTTTGGGTGGAGATTGTTAAAGACTTTTCAAGTTAAACAAATAATTTAAAGGGGCCAATTTTATTAATGAATCAAAAATATATCTGATCTGAATTGGAATAAAAAATGTAAGAGACAAATATGATATCTAAAAGATTTATAAAATTTGAAAAGTGTAGTAAGCAGAGATGCAGTATATGATGTAACCAGAATGTTTAGACTATGAATGCTGAAACTGAGAATGTTTATAACTGTTGTTTATGAAAACAAGTCTGGCACACAACTGTGTTTATGTAAACAGTAAACAGGTGTAGGATGTTTTGACTCAAGCCTGTGGTCATGCTTGGTGACCATAACAAAAATGTTGTAGTCTGCTGAATCAGTATCTTGAGTAAAAGCTTATGGGGATAGAAAAGAATTGAAATTAAATTTTCACAGACAAAATAATAATGAGATAATTATTGTAACTTATAGTTTGAGAAATTAAACACCATTAAATTAATTTGGTAATCAAATTAATAGCAACAATGTTTTTTAACAATGAGCTTAAATTTTTTTGAATTTTAAAAGTTTTTGAAAAAAAAAGAAAAAAAATGGGATGCATATAATTTCAAAATTAAATGAATTGTAGAATTAAGTGACCAAATATAATTGTCAGGTTCTAGTATCAGTGAGTATGGGAACGTTTTAAAAGATGTGTAACAAAATAAAAACTTGGTATCAATACAAGAAGTGGGGATGTTTTTGGGGGGTAGATTGGTGCTCAATGAAGTGATAGAACAATGGAGTGTGGAACTGCAAAGGTTGAAAGTTTTAGTGTATAAATGTTTATAATTAGTAAGTTGCTATTGCGGGGGTGGCCTGTGCTCCCGTAGACAGCGAAATGGGTTGGGGGTAACCGAGAGTGTTACCTCCATCGGAGGCCAAAAGGGCGAAAATGTGCGGCACACCTTTTTCGTGTAAAATAAAATTTACACACTGCTAAACGACCATGTCGCACATAACTAGATTGATGTGTAGTAACAGGCAGTTAAATTGAAGTTTAGATTTCCCCGACTTTTCGGGCGATTACTGCCTTACCAGCACTAATCGTGGATTTGGCTAGCGGCCAGCTATGGTCATATCAAGTCCCTTGACCATAGCTGACTTGAAATTGGTACATATTAGAAATTCAATGGGGGGAGACAATAAGGGGAAATCTCCCGGAACTATGAAACAGCGGCTGCCACTCTGCCCGCTTGGGGGTAGCAAGACAGGTGGTAGACCCGCATTAAGGGTGTATAATTATAGACGAGAATATGTTGATATTCGAGAATGTTTAAACGTAATAGCGGAAGCAAAGACACGGAGAGATAAAACCTGCTCCAAAATATGCCATCTCTGTCGAAGCGCAAGGGCGAAACAGTCCTCCATAATTTGAAATAGTGTGTGTGGCTGGGAGGTGACGCAAAGGAGTCACGAATGTAAATTTTATAACATAACATTTTTTATTTAAAGTTTGATCAAATAAAAATGCTTGTGCTCTGTTCAACTAAGTAGCTGCTTAGATAGTTAGTATGAGGTGTTCATTACATGCTACAATTTTAAATGTATTATTTTATAGTTGTACGTTAGATATAGGTGTGGATAAAAATATGTATTTTCATTATGTGTGTATATTTTAAACTAAGCCAATAATTAAACTGTCTGGCAGGCGGGTAACAAAATGATCAGAATCAGAAAAAGGGGAAACACTGAGGGGAGAAGTAATGAATATACATATATATTTCATGTAGTTTGTTCAAGTATGAAATGTGTTTTAATAGTGTTAGGAGGATCAGCTGATCAGCAATAACAGGTCACTGGTATATTGGTTTGTGAATGTTACAAGTAATTAAAGTTCAATATAATACTTTAATGTATTACAGATGTTTTGGAGTAATGACAACAATAATGATAATAAGAAATAAAATAATAATTTATGCAAGTTAATAAGAGAGAGTTTTGGGTGATAAATCTTTTGTGGGACATATAGATCTGTCCAAATTGAAGTCAAAGTTGAAGTTGAAATAGTAGAGATGAGTATGATGTAATGTTGTTTTGAAGTAAGGTATGTTGTAGAATTTTAAGTAGTATTGATGTTGACACAGTAGTAATGGAGAATAATTGTAGAGTTCTGAATGATATATTTATGTTTATAATTAATGAGGTTATTTTGTTGTATTTGTAGTAAGGTAATGAGATTGAGATTTTTGGGGATGGCAATTTTGTATTAGGGGGTAGTGTCATGTAGGAGTTCGCAACAAAAATGTTGGGACGGAAATTGGTATCGATTTTAGTGAGGAGGGGCCGCCTTAGGTAGAATCCAGGGGCCAAATAAGGGAATTGAGTTTTTGGGTGGGGGAAACACGTATTGTACAGTATCAAACAAATTGATATTTAATTTAATTTAATTTAACCTAAGGGAATTTAATTTACACTTAAACACTTTCTAAATAATTTCTTCGGGCGCCATCTTTATTGCCAATTGTGAATACTTACCCAGGTTCGATTCAGCGAACCGGGAGAAACAATGTGGTTGCTCGAAATAAAGAAAACTTAATATGATTTCACCTGATTTAAACTTTATTAACAATTAGATATTCAAACTTTAAAAAATTTATTAACATTTAACTTTAAAAGATCGTAAACATCATCTATTACACAATTCTCATAAAAAAAAACTCACATGAAAGTAAAAATTGAAACATAGTATGAACCTTTTAATTGACAAAATTAACAAAAAAAATATCAAGATATTAATTATAAATCATTTTTAAAACGCAAACCAGCCTTCTTAAGTTACGTAGATTCTATACTCTCACACAGACATGCACACAATCATTACATTCCCCTAGAGATCTCGTTTATTGAAATATGATAGAATTTTGAGTGTTTTCCCTTATTTAAAGATTGTTCTGCCCCCCGTTTTGTTACTTATCTTGCAAATCAGTCCAATACGACGTCATATTTCTCCACACGCACTGCATCGATTATATCTTAATTTTCACTGCTATTACATGTTTTAAAACTGTTATTTTATTCGGATTTACGATACAATTTCGATACTTCACTTTTTTACATGTATGCAGGCCTCACGCACAGCCGGCGAATACACAAAACTTCGCCTAAAACCGGCGAACCGGCGACGCACAGTTGTTAGCGTCTGTATTTATTGGACGTTCATAGCCGACTGGGTCTTTGTTCTCTCTGTGTCACAAGCAGCTGGTGTTGCTGCACCCACCTAGCAGCGTTATGTAATGCGCTGACGTAACATGGTATGATGTTAGTTGCATAACTTGTTGACAGTTTTGTTGTGTCATTTGTTGACCTTGGCACAATTTGCTGTCTGTTAAATCTGTCCGCAAAATATTATTGAATAATTTTGTATCGGATAAAGTCAACAGCAGTGCTGCCACCGTCGCGATCGCTCCAAACAGTAAATTTACCTCTCGTTTATAAATTTTTGTCCTTATCATCAAAAATGTTATTTGTTTATATAAAAAAAAATACAAATTGCCTCATTACCCCAAAATAGGCCCGTTACAATACCCCCTCAATGAGATATTTTATGCCGAAGCATAAAAAATCTGTTTGACACATTCATACTTGCTAAAAGGATCAGCCAGGATATGTCGCCACAACCCCCTGTATAGTTTAAAAACAATATCAACTCACCCTTGGTCTGGTGACTGTGACCGCATCTGAATGACAATACTGGACTTCTCTCTCGAGATCCCAACACCGTAGAGTCAGTCAGATACTCAACGCCCCTGCTCTGATGCGCAGGCCAGCTCAGGTCCGCCGCCACAGCATCACCCAACACCGAAACAACAAATCAAAATATCAAATAGTGGCCTTATACAACACCATACCCCCAACTGATCTGTTTCCCCCTAGCGGTGCTGGTTTGCGCTAAGAAGCACTGGTTTTGTTTTTTACTTACTTATTTCTAACATATCAGAATATCTAACAACTTAACCTAACATAAGAAAACATAGTACATTAATAATTCACATTGTTATCATTATCTAAAAATAAACATGTATTTAAAATTTACACATTTTATATCATTAAGTTTGCATATAAAATCATAAAATTTACCTTTTAATCTCAATTTAACTTTTATTAATTCGTTTCTCAAAAAAATTTTTTTTTTTTTTTTTCAATCATTTCATTTATTCTTCCATTTCATTAACTTGGGTGATTCTACGTTATTCATTATAATTCACTTTATCAACTTGGCATTTACTCATAATCTTACCCCTTTTATTACTCTAACGCTCCCTTACAAAATCTTTAACTAGTATGACACCCCTCTATCAAAAATCTACTAACCCTTCTCTACCTCTAACTACTTACTATTTTAACTCAATTCGCCACCTTCTACTCTTATATAAAAAAAAAATACTCTAACCCTTTGTACATAGGATAAGTGTTCCCCCCCCAAAAAAGCTCAATTCCCGTTCTCTGGTTCCTGGATTCTACTTAAAGCAACCCCTTCTCCACTAAATCTATACCAAATCCCGTCCCAACCCTTATGTTGCGGACTCCCACACTACACTACCCCCTACTACAAAATTGCCATCCCCAAAATCTCAATCTCATTACCTTACTACAACTACAACAAAATAACATCAACAAAATAAACAACAATATATCGCTCAAAACTCTACATAAATTCTCCAATTCTACTGTGTCTCCACTTATACTTCTCAAAATTCTATCACATGCATTAACTCAAAACAACATTGCATTATTTTCATCTCTACTATTTCTTTAACTTTGGCTTCAATTTGGACAGATCTATATGTCCCACAAAAATTCAACTTGGACTGATTCAAACATTTTATTCAAACAATTACTATCACCCATTTCTATCTTTTGCAACCCATTGAAAATTTTACCTATCACAACTATTTTTCATTTTATTTTTAAAATCTATAAACACATTGAAAACATATCATATTTTTATAATCCTTATACCTAACATACTAAATGCAATCAACATAATAAGACATAATAAACATATTATAGGAAGTATTTAGTGCATCGATTTTTTCAAATCAAAACAAAATTATTGAGTAGCAAATCATCATTATTAATTAAAATATAGCAAATTCCTAATACGTTATCCCCCTGGATAACCTCACATACACACATCTTGTATAATACGTCACATAACATCATACACAAATTGACATTAACCTTGATTATTAGTATACATTTAAACAAACAATTCTCTTTTAAATAATTTGTCGCAAAACTTATAAACATTATAATTTAAAATTTTTTCATTAACTTATTTTTTATTCATCATCCTTATTTTTTTTATCCTGTGTTGCAATCCGATTTTCAAAATTTCTAAATTTATTATTAACATTTTATTTTTAACCATTATGTTATTCCACAAAATAAACCATTTAACATTTATTTATTTATTCATTATTATTAAATTGAAATCTCATCAAATAATTCAAATTCATTATAAAAAAAATTCAAACATAACATTCAATCACAATATTGAAACATCTCAACTTATTTACTTCAATTGATTATTAAAACACAACATATTTCAATAATATCAAAATTTACAAATCATTAATTATTGTCTTCATAATTATTTTTATTATTTATTTAGACGGCAAAAATATTAATAATATTATTATTATTAACACAACATTTTCTAATACATATACACCTAACATTTCATAATGCACACAAATGAATTCACTATATTATTTACAAAGTATACGTCAATAACAGTTCCATTGTTTCACACTTCATATGTCCAAATCTGCAAGGTCATTACCAAAATTTACAGTAGTCAACAATGTCTATTCACTGATTTTTTCTTTCAATCTCCATCGTCATATAAATATCTAATATATTTGTAACATGCATCATTTTTATCTACATACCATTTATTATTATTGTCCTTATCATAATAACCCATTACTTTTATTCCATTCATTATACCATTATAAATCTTGTCACCATAAGTTATGATTGTCCCGTCTCCATTAGTATTATCATTCAACGTCAGATAATTTGTTTTATCATCAGGTAAGTCATTATCATTTATAAAAATATTCTCAAAATAATTCACCCCTACTACTCTTTCTCTCAATTCATCATAATTTCTTTTTAACTTATATAATTCAATCTCTCTCTCCACACACAAATCTCTCTCTTCATAGCACCACATACACTCTCATAATTATTACAGACAGAGGGTACAACATTATACAACATCAATATACTCTTTACTTCATCTACTAATATGGGTCTCTCGCCCTTCATAAAAAACAACATTTGTGAACACTCTGGTTCAGAAAAATTAATGGGAAAATTTACCCTCTGCCCCCATTCAACTATAACATTATTCTTCCACTCTCTTTCTACTTCATCAATACATCTCAACATCTCATAATCACATTCTAGAACTTCGTCAGTATTATTTTTGATTATATTCTCATTATTTGTTTCTACATTATTCTTTACCCCCACTGTACTCTTAGAATTGTAATCAACATCATCGTCTTCACTATTTAATACTACATTTTCTACTATTTCATCATTTTTATTTATTAACTCATTATTCGAATTGTCACTCACCTGGTTAATTATTTCTTCACTATTATCAAAGACATTATTCCCACTTACCTGTGTTAACTCAACTTCTGTATTCTTTTTTACCTGATATCTATCTCCCTCCCACTTCTCGTCTGGTTTATCAAAAGCATTTTTTATTGTATCACAACCCTTACTCATTATCTCCTTTGTTTTGTTTAATTCTATATGTAACTCATCAAAACCCTTGTTCATATTATCAAAATGTTTACTCATCATTTCCCCCCTCTCATCAAGCCATTTATTCATCATATCAAAATTCTTATCCATTTTTGCATTTAACTCATTTAGTAGGTTAAATAGGTCATATACTGTATACTCTTTTTCTTCCACCCCTACACTATCGTTATCATTAGGCCTATTTTCCGTCCTATTCTCTACCACTGTCGCTTCAACGATCTTACCTTTATTACTTGGCACCTCACTATCAATATCATCACTGTGCTTCTTAATTTCTGCGAATATTCCCTCTTCCTTTTCTTCCATTCGTGTTAAACTATCTTCTAACCTCCCCCATTCCTCGCCTGTCATTTCACCTACAACCCCTTTAAATTCGCTTTCCCACTCCTTCCATACGAAACCACTATCATTTTCTTGTATCTTAGCCATATTAAAAAGAAAATTTTTATTATAATACCCTTTATATAATATAATTCACCTCATACACACTAGTTACCCATGTTAGCTCACAATACTCATAAACAAATAATTCACTACATACATAACACTATCAAAACATAACCCCATATTTGCGTCTGTTTTACGTACTTACAAAGATTTTGTTTCCTGTTTCAAACAACCATTCTGTCCTCCCAAGTAGGCCGTATTTTATATAAAATTCCTTTATATAAAATTGTCCCTGTTCGGGCGCCAATTGTACAGTATCAAACAAATTGATATTTAATTTAATTTAATTTAACCTAAGGGAATTTAATTTACACTTAAACACTTTCTAAATAATTTCTTCGGGCGCCATCTTTATTGCCAATTGTGAATACTTACCCAGGTTCGATTCAGCGAACCGGGAGAAACAGAATGTGGTTGCTCGAAATAAAGAAAACTTAATATGATTTCACCTGATTTAAACTTTATTAACAATTAGATATTCAAACTTTAAAAAATTTATTAACATTTAACTTTAAAAGATCGTAAACATCATCTATTACACAATTCTCATAAAAAAAAAAACTCACATGAAAGTAAAAATTGAAACATAGTATGAACCTTTTAATTGACAAAATTAACAAAAAAAATATCAAGATATTAATTATAAATCATTTTTAAAACGCAAACCAGCCTTCTTAAGTTACGTAGATTCTATACTCTCACACAGGCACGCACACAATCATTACATTCCCCTAGAGATCTCGTTTATTGAAATATGATAGAATTTTGAGTGTTTTCCCTTATTTAAAGATTGTTCTGCCCCCCGTTTTGTTACTTATCTTGCAAATCAGTCCAATACGACGTCATATTTCTCCACACGCACTGCATCGATTATATCTTAATTTTCACTGCTATTACATGTTTTAAAACTGTTATTTTATTCGGATTTACGATACAATTTCGATACTTCACTTTTTTACATGTATGCAGGCCTCACGCACAGCCGGCGAATACACAAAACTTCGCCTAAAACCGGCGAACCGGCGACGCACAGTTGTTAGCGTCTGTATTTATTGGACGTTCATAGCCGACTGGGTCTTTGTTCTCTCTGTGTCACAAGCAGCTGGTGTTGCTGCACCCACCTAGCAGCGTTATGTAATGCGCTGACGTAACATGGTATGATGTTAGTTGCATAACTTGTTGACAGTTTTGTTGTGTCATTTGTTGACCTTGGCACAATTTGCTGTCTGTTAAATCTGTCCGCAAAATATTATTGAATAATTTTGTATCGGATAAAGTCAACAGCAGTGCTGCCACCGTCGCGATCGCTCCAAACAGTAAATTTACCTCTCGTTTATAAATTTGTATCCCTATCATCAAAAATGTTATTTGTTTATATAAAAAAAAATACAAATTGCCTCATTACCCCAAAATAGGCCCGTTACAGTATCCTATGTACAAAGGGTTAGAGAGTATTTTTTTTTATATATGTAGAGAAGGTGGCGAATTGAGTTCAATGGTAAGGTGGGGTGAGAGTGTTTTGGGATAGATATTTTGGTAGAGAGGGGGGTCATGCTAATTGAAGTCGATGAATATTAGAGTCAGGGGGAGAAAGATTATATAGGTATACAGATCTAGTAGTACAGTCAATGAGAATAAATAATTTACATCACCCACAGTAATGTAGAATCAGATGGTAAAATGAAGAGAGAGATTTATAATAAAGATATACAATTTTCATTTTTTAAACCAGTGACAGAATCTTGATAGAATTGAAAATAATGTAAAGTTAAGGATTGTTTATTTTATTATTATGTAAAGGTCAATTTGCCTATTATTCATAATAATATTTTGTTTATTTTTAAATATTTTATTTTATTATGTTCTGTTTTTCAAATTAGATTGTTACCGATATTAAATGTATTTTCAGATAGAAAGCATACATAACATATGTAGGTCAAGGGTCTTGGACTTGACCTAGTTTCGATCAGCTGATGAGGTCATACACCTACTAAGCTTGTATAGTAGGAAGTCAATTTAATTTGTTTGTTTAATCAATTTAAACCAAATTTTAAATAATGTTTAAATATAAAAGAAGCAGCTTTATAAATTTAAATATTTTTTATTTTTAAAATTTTTGGAAATTTTAATTTTTTGGAAAAAAAAACTTGATTTTTCGCCTGCCAGCGAACGAATATTTTAAGTGTTGACTCTTTTATTATTTGTGTATTAACCATGTGTATTTTATGGATTTATTTTGTATTGCATTGTATTGTTAGAATCTAAGTATTTACATGTTAGAGTAAGTATATGTTTTGATTAGGAGAAAGGTTTAAATTAATGCATTTTAAGTAAAAAAACAGAAAAGAAAAAAAGAAGAGAAATTTTTTTGATAAAATATTATTTTTTTTTGAATTTTGCATTTTTTAATTTTTAATAAATTTTAAAAGATTTTTTTATTTTTCAATGTGTTATGGTAACATGTAATGTGAGTGTGTGTGAGCCCAGTATCTGCTAAAGGCAGCCCAGCTTGCATAAAAGGGGATCAATATCGGCTGAGGATCTGGCATACTATAAGCCAGGGATGGAGGATTTTGGGGGTAGTATGTTAGGAGGTGAGGTGGGCTGTGGTACTTAGCTGTTCGATTTCTCGGTGTTGGGATCTCTTACGGAGAAGTCCAGTGATCTCGTTCAGATGAGTCCATAGTCGCTGAGCCAGGGGGGTCGTGTACCCATGCAGATTAAGAACAAGGGGGTTGTTGGCACCAGTTCCTCACCGGTCCTCTTCGGGGTTCGTCGATGAGATTTCTTCTGTTGTGGACAGCAGAATTCTCATCGAGGGGGTATTGTGGCGGGTCAATTTTGGGTGTTTTTAATTTTTTACAGTATGGGGCATTGGTATTTTTATTTATTTCATTTTGTGCGGGAGTCTTATAAGAACTTGTGAAATTGGATTATGCGACGTTATTTCGGTTGGGAACACGTGCAGACCGAACAGTTTGGGACAAAGGCAAGACTCAATAATGTGGTGAAATCAGTAAGCGAAGAATTCACCACCCTAGTTTTTCCAAGAACTATGCGAGAGTGTGGTGGAGCTCACCTATGCGTATACCAAGCATGGGCGCTGACCCACGCGCTGGTAAAACTCAAGATGGCTGACTGGGGCTTTATGTAATGGGTTTTTAATTTATAAGGGTGAAGGGGAATTTTATTTTAAGAATGTGAGTAGTGAGTGAGCAGGCTGGGCTACTTTAAGATTGTAAGTAATAATATGTAAGTTTAAAAATATAGAATTATAAGCAAGAATTACACCATAGTCGAAAAACATGTAAGTGACTGTATTTGATCAACAAACTTTTAAATTGGCAATAATAGATAATTAAAATTAACTATTTCTCTTCATAACAATGTGTCGAATCAGTTATTTCGATAACCTGAACACATGTTTGTATCTAACGTACATGTGATCGAATCCCTGGAACCCGAGTCTTTGCAGGTAGGTGGGAGATTTATTATTATAATTTGATAATTAAAAATTTCAATTTGTTCAGAGTAGCACAAGTTGACCATCCGTGAATTGTAGTAACGGTGTCAGTGTGAGCCTTATATGTCTTTTGGTAGTTTCCCCATATTTCGGGCGGTCACGGCTTCACCGAACCCTGACCGTGGATTTATGTAAGTAGATTCTAAATTGGTGAACATTGAAATTAACAGGGGGGTAACAAAGGGGAAACTACATAACTATGGAACAGCGGCTATCGTCGAAGGTGGCGATAGTGCCGTTTTAAGGGTGTGTGAATCATTTTGATAGGATTACTGGTGTCCTCGGACATCAGTATGCCGAATTTTTTATAACGCTGAACCAAGAACGGTATTGGCAGCGTCTATACCTTATATATGTAAACTTCAGTTCTTGGGAATGCAAATGGATGCCACAGTCCAACACCAGGAAACAATAGTGTGTGTGTGGAAAAGGAGCTGGCCGTTACAAGCCAGGGGCACAGATAACGCATCTGTGCATAAGGCAAACGCTCGATCCGGTTTATCCGGCGGGTGGTTACCTAATTGTAACTGGGTATAAGGGGGACTTTAAGTAATTGATGAAGTAGGAGGGTAGCTGAAAATTCAGTGAGAGGGTGACGACCTCTGTAAACAGCGGGCGGTCAACTTATACGGCTCTATAGAGAGAGTTGGGGGTTGACAACCCAGAGAGCTGTTCAGTAACTGTTGCTATGACTATGACTCAATGATTAGTCATGTATTTCACGCATGAGAGCAAAACTATTTTAAGTACGAGATTCAGTTGTAATGATTTCAGATAATATTTTATGATGACTGTATAATTTTGTGTATTTGTGTTAATTTGTACTTCACAAAGTAGTATGTTAGGGGTAAGAATTATGAACATGTGTATTTTGTATAATTTTGAATTGTATCCAGAGAAAGGTCATTCACATGACAGTGAGACATCAGCTGACTGCTGGGGTTATATATGTAATATGTCACTTATGAGTGATTTGCAGATTTTTCAATGTAATTAAATGTTTCAATAATAAACTTGTAATGTGTTAAATAAGTGGTGAAATTGATTTGAGATAGTTTTGAATTTTTAATGGTTAATGTAATGTAAAATGTGGTAAATGTTAGAATTTGGGTGATAGTAGTTGTTTGAGTAAGGCATTTAAGCCAATAAAGGTCAATTTTGAAGGGGCATTAGTGAGAATAAGATTGTGGGAGGAGAAATAAGATAGAAATTGAGAATTAATAGTGACACAGTAGTGATAGTGGGTATATGTAGAATATGAAAGTGATGTAATGGGAGAGTAATTAGTTGATAGAGGAATTTTGTAAAGGGGGTGGTGTGATAAGGAGTCCTCAATGAAAAGCGTTGTGGCAGGAGGTGAATAGTTTTAAATGGGGTTTGGCGGGGTTGCCTAGGGGAAGTCCAGGGACCAATAAGGGGATGAGCATTGGGAAGGGAACACACATCCTAAGTACAAACAGGGTAGAGAGTATTTTGTTATAAGGGTAGAATGATGTGAAGGGAGTTAGAGAATTATTGGTAAATATTTTGAGAGAGTGGTGTCATACTAGATAAAAGCTGTTAAGTGAGTATTAGAGTCAGAAGGGGTGTGAGGTTCTATTTAAACACCCAAGTTGTAAATCAAAATGTTATGAATAACTAAGAGTCACCCAAACTAATTGAGAATGAAAATGTTAGAGAGAAAGTCAGAGTTCAAATGTAATAATAATTGAAACAATTGAAAGATTTGAATAGAATTTGGAAATAAAATAAAACTGTAAAATGTGTAAATTTTGGTCAATTTAAATATGAATTTTATTGTTTATTGTAAGGTAATGATAACCATGTTATTTTTGAGTGTTCTATGTTTAATATGTTGTACTGTATTGGAATGTAAAAATTATAAACATGTTTCATGTATTTTAAGGTGTAGCTTTGTGTAGTGTATATATGTCAAGGTCATTCACATGACCCAGAAAGATCAGCTGATGGTTGATGTTAGAGACAGGGCCAGTTTCTAGTAATTAATTCATGCAATGGTGTTACTTAATTAAATTAAATAATTTTATTTTTTGAGATTGATAAAAGAGATAAATTGGTAAATTAAAATTTTTGAAAAAAAAAATTATTTTTATGCTTGCCGAATAGATGATGTTTGAAGGTCTGAGTATATTGTTGTTTATTGTTGTTTATCTGAGTATTACTAGTGTGTTTATTGAATTGTATTGTTTAATATATGTGTGTAAGCAAATGTAATGATAAGTGGGTTTATGATTTAATGTATTCAATTTATTTTTTTGATTGCCAGCGGCTAGTGAAGAAGTTGTAATTTTAGTTTAAGGGTTTTGAATTTTATGGTAAATGAAAGGAGATGATAAAATCAATAACAATATGAAATTTTGATTTTGAACTTAGATTAATTTTTTGAACAAAATTTAAATGATTTGGATTTAATTTGTTTGCTATGTTTTGATTTGAAAAGTAACGTTGATTTGAGAAAAGAAATTGGAAAGATAAAATATTTTATCGAGTTTGTGAAAAATGTAATAATAAGTATGTGTACGCACCCAGTACTTGCTAAAGGCAACCCAGTATGCATGTAAGAGGGAACATATCGGTTGAGCGGAATGTTAGAAGGTTAGGTGTACTATGGTGTGTATCTGTCCGAGTTTATGGTGTTGGGATCTCGAACAGAGAAGTCCAGTAATCTCGTTCAGGTGCAGCCATAGTCGCCGAGCTAGGGGGGTAGTTTACCCATGATGCGTTAAGAAATTAACGGGGGGTTGTTGGCGCCATATCCTCACCGATCCTCTTAGGGGTTTAGCAATGAGAGTTCTTCTGTTTCGGCAGAAGACCTCTCATTGGGGGGGGTATTGTAACGGGGCAAAAAGGGGTATTTTATTTTATTTTATTAAATATATGTGACCAACGCAGCAAGTCCCATACCTAAAACGGTTTTATTCAAACAAAGAACAGTGGAGTGAGATTTTGAACGGAGGTGTTGTAATGGAATGCGATGTATGTTTTGCAACTCAAGTGGTTCCAAGAATTTGTTACGCACAATGTACGCGCAAACACCAGCATGCGCGCAACTGATGCTAAGCAGAATGAAGCGACGCCAAACAAGATGGCTAAGATGTAAAATTTGGTTCGCCACGTGGTTTGATGCTGACGGAAGTACCGTGATGACTCCGCCCAGTTGGGTCTCGTGACTAGTGGCAGTGAAATATCATCAATGCCTAACACACATGGACCACACTGTACTCTGTGTAAGTTGTTGAACATTTGTCACAAGCCGGCTATGCATTTTCCGGTTTGGGTAGCAGTGGAGTGTCACACGTTGGTAACGTTCTGTGCAGTCACCTAACCACCTTTCGCCTGGCCAGGCAAACCACGACTCGTGGCCCACAAATAAATTTTTAATTGTTGATAGAAAATATAAGTAATGAAAAGGTGTATCAGAATGAAGTAAGTGCAGTGCATAAATCGGAATCTAAAAAATCAAATCAATTTAAAACTTTCGGACGGACAATCAGTGCGGTATGAGAAGAGGAGGAATGCCAATGGTGATGTAAAACCCAACAAATTTAACGATATCAGGAATTGCATTTAAAAGGGCCTAAAATCAATAAATAAGGGGGTTTGGTATGAATGTTGTGTGTAAGCAATCTGGGTTGCTTTCATTAAAATAATTATTAGGATTAGTTTAGCATGTAGAAATCCATGTTTTGTTGAACGTAATTTTGAAAAAAAAACCGTAACATTTTAAAGAGAGAGAGAAGTGGAGTTTTTAAAAGGAATATAAAATGAAATAATTTTCTAATAAAATTTGAGTTTTATTATATTTTGAGAGAGTAGTGTACGTTATTAAAATAACCTTGAAATCACGTTAATATTCACCGTTCGTGCGAAGAATCCTGGGCTAAGGTAGGTGAGATGTTTAAATATTGTTTTATAATTGTGTATTATTTATAAGATCACAATAGGTAGGCCTAATGTGTTAGGTTGTTAGTGTCATGTAGCACTTGAGATTTAGATCACATTCATTTGTAGATATTTAATTAAAACTCAACAGAATGCACAAACTATTATACAAGGGCTATTCAGAAAGTAACCTTCGTTTGACTATAAATATAATGCGGACATACATACATAAATTTTGTTATATAGATCTTAAAACTACAGCTTTCTACTATTTTCTACATAATCACCATTTAAATGTTAGCATTTGACCAGTTTGGAATTCCCTCTTCATAAAATTCTGCTGCCGGGGATCGCAACCAGCCTGTCACAGCATCGTGAAGTTTTTCATGTTCATAAACAGGTGAAAGCACTGGGAGCCAAATCCAGGCTTCTTTTGTTTGCCGAGCGGTGTCATGCAAAAACACTACACCAGAAGTCAGCAGACCTCGGTGATTGTTCTGGATGGCTATTCTTAGTTTTTATAAAGTCTCAAAATAGACTTCAGAATTGATGGTCGCTCCACAGTATTCCTTTCACGTCTCAAAAAACAGTTGTGTAAAAAACCTCCTGGCAGATAAAGTTTTCCAGGCTTTCTTTTGTTTGTTTGGTAAGGCGGTATGACCCCACACAATTGACTGTTGCTTTGTCTCAATGTTTATATGCGACATCCAAGTCTCATCGCCAGTCACAGTTTTGTTGAGAAACGTTTCTCCTTCTGCAACATAACGTGAAAGATAATTCAAGGCAGAGCCCATTCATTGCATTTTGTGGTTCTCAGAAAGCACTTTCGGTACCCACCAAGCACAGAAGTTCCAGTAGCCTAACTTTTCTGTGACTACCTAGTACAAAACAGTCCGAGAAATTTGCGCGAATTGTTCAGAAAGTTCAGAGATTGTGAACCGCCGGTTTTCACAGACTTTTTCATAAATTTTCTGAACGAGTTCATCACTGACTACGGATGTCCTGCCACTCGTTTTCTCATCACGAGTGTTTGTTCTTCCACTTTTAAAGAAAGAACCCACTGACGCACACCTTCACTCATAACATTTTGGCCATATGCAGTTCACAGTGCACAATGAATGTTTGCCACTGAAAGGTTTTCTGCCATCAGAAATCTTATCACAACACACACTTTTCATTTGGCAGGGTTTTCTATTGCAGCACTCATTTTGAAAGGCTGTAACGATTGAAATAACGACATTGCTATGTCTCCACTGTACAGCTGGAGACGTACTAAGCCACTATACAAGTCAGCACAGGAATAATGCCACTTCCCCCATTACTTTTCTCGCTACGTGACAACGGAGGTTACTTTCCGAATACCCCTGGTAGTATTGTATACATATAAACTACATGGGATTAAGTAAGTAAAATCGCACATGCTCGCGGGCGCCATCTCTCTCTCTCTCTCTCTCTCTCTCTCTCTCTCTCTCTCTCTCTCTCTCTCTCTCACACACACACACACACACACACACACACACATGTAAGTACAGAGTATGGCTATTTATTGCAAAAATTGATGGATGATTCTATATATTTCATATTTAGTATTGATCGCCTCTTTATATACTGGTACTCTATTGAGAAGACTAAGTAAATTTTATAATTGTTCAATTTATAGGATGTATTGCGAGTTGTAAATTCTGGCCTAAAAGAAGAACTACATGTAAAAGAAGAAATCAAAGAAGAGAATGAACAGATTATTGATCAGGTATAGTACGTAGTTATACACTTGTTTATAATAACAGCCATGTCATAATGAGCAGCATTGTTGTTATTTGGAAACTTATCGGTTAAAACTGTTGGAGACCGTTTGGTGTCCCATTGTAATTATACACTTTTCTCTACCACATAATAATTAAATAAAACTCATCTTACCTTTTGTATGCCAGGGTCCTACACACGAACTCACAGCCTATAAACATAATTTAGGGTTATGTGTTGTAATAATTACTCTCATTTACGGTTAACTATTTCAACTTCATTTATTATTCTTTTTATCATTCTCTTTTTATGAATCAATTAAAAACATGCTTTCTCCTTTTACATTCTCTAACCTTTCAAATGAACAAAATTAAATACCGAGGTAGCGACCCCATCTGACTAAAACCACAAACACATTGAAATACAAAACCACAAGTATCTTTTATTTCTTATAATTAAATTAAATTATTTATTACCTAATTAAAGGCAACCCAGCCATTTGCTCACACACAACATTCACACTTTTTCCCTTCCTCTTTTATTTAGCGCTTTTATTAGAAATTCATATAATGATTGTTTATCATACGGTTACTGTGATGATGTTGACCCGGCCGATTATGCGTTGCACTCTTTCCGTCTTCCCTCACTTTTTGTCCGAAATTAGTTCTCCCAATTTAATTTTGATGTCACTGAATTGCAACTAAGTTCTCACATTTTTTATACCACTTTAAATTATAATTTAGATCATATTTTTGCAAGTTTTAATAAATTTTCGGCTCGCGAGCCTTTTATGCTGAACCGGCCAGAGCCGCAGCTATAGGACGACAGACAGTTTCAAGATGGCCAAAGCTCCTTCTTTAGTGTGGCTACTTGCTTCTGATAGGCTCAACAGGCGTCACGTGATATCTTCTGGGGTGCGAGTTTGTATAGCAGAAACTTGCATTCTGAGGCTCGCTCAACATTTCGTGACAAATACGATGTTCGGGCAAGCGGGCACGCACTCGTTCACATTCCTCAGCATCAGGAATTGTAGCATGAACCCATTTTGACCGAACAAATGTGCAATTGGGCGTTCTGTAAGTGAATGTCGATGAGGCCCCGTGTAGGTAACTTCCTTTGTTCGCATTACAATTTAAATAAAATCAGTCCCCCCAGTTCTGTCCCGTTACAATACCCACCCAATGAGAGGTTTTCTGCCGAAACAGAAAAACTCTCATTGCTAACCTAAGAGGACCAGCGAGGATATGGTGCCAACAACCCCCCTTAATTCCTTCACAGATCATGGGTACTCTACCCCCTAGTTCGGCAACTATGGCTGCACCTGCACGACGTTACTGGACTTCTCGGTTTGAGATCCCAACGCTGTAAAATCGGACAGGTACTCACCACAGTATCACCTAACCTTGTAACATTCCAGATAAAATCAACAACTGGCCTTGTGCCAAACCAAATCCTCAACCGATATATCTCTCCTTTTAAATATACTGGATTGCCTGTAGCAAAGTACTGGGTGCAACATGTTCATTACTAGCTGATATATAAGATGTGACGATTTCATTAATAAAAATATGGTAATTAATAAATAGGTGATGTGAAGGCTGAGAAATTTTAAATTTTTAATAAAATCTCACATTTAAACTAAATCTTATTGCCATCATTAAATAATAATATTTAATAAAGAGATGTAATAATAAAATAAAAAGGAATACAAGTGTACAGAAAGGGTAAACCTTGTTAATTAATCCTGCATAGACATGCGTTAACCAGAATTAACTTGAATTCCAACCCCTAAACAAACTAATAATACTTGTAAATTTGACATTATTTAAATAATTAAACAAGACCACTGTAATGTACTTTAATAATGTCTGTAATTAAGAATATCTCTGCTTAATTAAATAGTCAAACTTTAATCCTTTAAATAAAGAAGGCACATGGAACTACTTTTATGCTGAATAGTAAATGACGCGAGATTACTACTCTCACCCCTTAACTATTAACCCACTTGCAATGGAGCGCTCACGCCGTAAGCTGCGCACAGCGTTGGTTCGCGACGCAGAGATAAATATGTGAAAGTTCGCTAAAGAATATCTTAATAACTAAATTGTGTGCTGATGACATCTCTATCAAATCTTAAATAAGAAAGTATGTAATTAATACAGTACTAGAACCATGAGGTGAAATTCAACTAATAAATAATCATGTGAAGTGAATACCAGTGAAACAAACTTTCGCTTTATTTATTCTAACAACAAGAATTACTACAGTCATCTAAGAAGAGAGTACCACACCCAGAATGATTTAACATATGTCAGGAACTTCACCGTCGCGGATACTAAGGTAACGACAGACCTTCTGGAAACACACCAAGGACCGAAGAGCCAAATCTGCATCAACTACAGGAAACCACAGGTGACATGGAGGCTTGTCTTCCATGGTTATGAGATACTAAAATTATAACCAACAAAAGACAATTTAACTAACACTTTAGGACTTTTAAAAAACAGACATTATATGTAAGATGTAGTCTGTAATCTAATAAAACTGTTTGTAGTAAAAGAGTAAAAGTTTAAACTGAAAGCATTAGTGTTTTAAAAAGGTTAATAAAGTCCATTCTTCAAATGGCACAATTTTCAAGATTGTATATGGGGAGGTGACCATTATTAACATGCTATATTCAATCCCGGATCAGTGGAATAAATTAAATTGATGTACATCTTTATTTTGAGGGCCCTTGTGAAAGAATAAAATATATAATCATCTTGTAAACTGTAAATCTTGTAATCTTGTACATCTTGTAATCATCTTATTCATCACCCGCGTTTTTAGTACCCAAAAGTAACGACAAACATAGATTAGTTGTGGACTACAGACAACTAAATAAACGGATAGAATTTGAATCTATGCCGCTTCCCGACACCACAGTGCTTTTCATTATTTTACGAAAGCGAACATTTTTAATACAGAGAGAGTACTAGCACGACCTCTACACATCTAAAACATCACGAATCTGAATTAGGTCATCTGGAAAGTAAAGATAGACGGAACATACAGACATTAATAAAGCAATTCTCCAATGTCCTCACCCCAAAGTTAGGACTGACGGACCTGATAGAGTACAAAATAAATTTGAGCGACAATAAAGTAATACGTTTAGCCCCATACAAGTTATCCTTTCCCAAAATGGAAGTAATGAGGAACCAAATTAACAAATTGTTAGAACAAGGAGTCATCGAACCCTCTACTTCATCTTATTCATCACCCGCGTTTTTAGTACCCAAAAGTAACGACAAACATAGATTAGTTGTGGACTACAGACAACTAAATAAACGGATAGAATTTGAATCTATTCCGCTTCCCGACATCCACAGTGCTTTTCATTATTTTACGAAAGCGAAAATTTTTACCATTATGGATTTAAATCAGGCATTTCATCAAATACCCCTTTCGGAAGAATCAAAACGTCTAACTGCATTTGCCGTCCCTTTCAACCTGTACCAATTTACGAGGGTACCCTTTGGTATATCCCAAGGTAGTTCTGTATGTAGCAGATTATTAGAAAAATTATTTCATGATATAAAATTTAAATATGTGTACCACTACTTAGATGACATCGTTATCTACAGCGAGTCAATTGAGCAACATCTTAAACATCTACGTGAAGTACTATCCCGATTGGAGAAAGCTGGATTAACCGTAAACCCCAGTAAAGTAAATTTTGCTGTCACACAATTTTCATTTTTAGGTCACATCGTAAAAGCCAACGGAAAGGTAAGCATAGACCCCGAGCGAACCCGTGCTATCAGAGAATTTTTACCACCGCGGGATGCGAAAGGAATATCCCGATTTTTAGGAATGATAAATTATTTCCACAAGTATATCCACATCTAGCCGAAATTGCAGCACTGCTAAATACCTTAAGAAAGAAGGGAGTTAAATTTGAGTGGAATGAGCAACAGCAAACCGCATTCGAGAAATTAAAAGAAAGCATCATATCACCCCCAGTACTACAATTAGCCGATTTTACAAAACCGTTTGTAGTGCAGACAGACAGTTCAAGTGTAGCCCTAGGTGCAGTAATATATCAGGAAGTAGATAACTCTAGATTACCTATTAGTTACGCTTCACGCACTCTGACAGACCAAGAAAATAAATACTCCGCATACGAATTAGAATGTTTAGCTATCGTTTTCGCTTTTGAGAAGTTCAAACCCTTTTTAGAACATAAAGAGTTTTTGTTAGAAACAGATAATCAAGCATTATCTTGGCTACTAAATCACCCAAAACAGTTAGGTCGTATCGGAAGATGGGTATTAAGATTAAATTGTTTTAAATTCAAGGTACAACATATTAGAGGCACCCAAATCGTAGTTGCCGATACACTGTCACGTATGTTCCAGCCGAGTAGTAAAACATACGAAAACAAGGAGAGTAGAGAAACGCCGATTATCAATACTTTAATGACCGAATTTCCTCTTGCATTTACGGACTTAGCCCAGTATCAACAACAAGACCCACGTTTGAGACCAATTATTGAACAGCTCGATAAAGGAAATAAGTCAGAAAAATACATATTAAGTAAGAGAGTGTTATGTTGTAGAATAGCGAACGGAAAATATTTACGAATAATCGCCCTGATATTATTAAACCTATGCTGATGGAATACTATCACTCTTCCACCATTGGAGCACATATGGGAATAAATAAAACCATACATCGAATTCGTAAAGAATATCACTGGGAAAATATGAACAGTGAGATCGCTAATTTCGTGAAAAGGTGTAAATTGTGTGCACTCAGCAAACCAGCGAGAAACAGTCAAATAAGTCAATTAATCTCAGAAATTCCTGCTACCCCGTTCTCCAAAATTTATTTAGACTTTTCAGGACCCTACGCGCGTTCTAAATCAGGAAATACAATGTTACTAATTTGCGTAGATTCTTTCAGCAAATTCGTCTGGATGTACCCCATGCGGCGAGCATTAGCTTCAACCACCGTAAGTATTTTACAGCATAGATTATTTAAAGAATTCTGTACCCCAGTCCATCTAGTGTCGGATAACGGACCACAGTTTAAGTCAAAGGAATTCAGGAACATGTATTTCAAACTAGGAATAGACCACATTACCACTACAGAGTATCGTCTGCAAGGAAATATAGCTGAAAGGTATTTGCGAAACCTAAAATCTGCTTTAATAGCCTACCATGCAAACGATCATACGTCTTGGGACCAGAACCTATCCTGGATACAATTCGCCTTTAATTCAGCATATCATGAAGGACATAAGTCTACCCCATTCGAATTATTGTTCAAATATAAACCTAACCACCCATTATCCACTAAGTGGAAAATACATGAGTTGTTACCCCTTGAAATTAGGGATAAAAATATAAAGAAAATCTGGAATGAAGCGCGCGCTAATTTATGAGCTAACTTAGCGAAATCAAGGAAATATCACGAGCGAAATAATAATAATAATAATAATAATGAAGTAAAGTACCAAATCGGTGACTTAGTAATGTATAAAACACACCCTACGAGTAGTGCAATCGATAAGACAACTTCCAACCTATCATACCGATGGTGCGGTCCTTATCAAATTCACAAGTACTTAAATCCAGTAACTGTAGCCCTGTACGAACCCTCTACTCAAAAATATGTACGAAGAACACATATTTCGCAGATATATGTTATCACAAAGAAGGAAATGGTAGAGTGCAAGCTAAATAAATGTAAAAAAAAAGGTATATGTTATGTACTTAACTGCTAAAGAGTACTTGAGTAACATTCGGCTACCCAATCGTATAAATAGGTACGAGGCCTGATCAACCTTGAATCCTATACATCGAAAGTAGAGCAAAGTGAGAAGTCAGCTGACATCAAATATGAGTAATAATTAAGTAACAAATTACTTAAAGAGTAATTCTATAACAAGAATAACTCACAACTAACAAAAATCCGGTAGTAGTCGTAAGTAGTAGAGTTAAGAAAAATTTAGAATGTTTACAATATGTTTTATAATGTGTGAATTTTATGTAGTATTAGAATTAGTCTGTAAAGTATATATATATATATATATGGATAGTAAGAATAAGCAAGTCGAGAGTGACTTATGCAGCTCGTAATTTCATACAGAGAGAAACGGGTGAGAGAAATTTCACACGGTAATCCCCAAGCATACTCCCGGTACATTGCTGACCAAATAAGCCGGAGTCTGTTCTTAAGCGGCGGAGTATGTGACGATTTCATTAATAAAAATATGGTAATTAATAAATAGGTAATGTGAAGGCTGAGAAATTTTAAATTTTTAATAAAATCTCACATTTAAACTAAATCTTATTGCTATCATTAAATAATAATAATATTTAATAAAGAGTTGTAATAATAAAATAAAAAGGAATACGAGTATACAGAAAGGGTAAACCTTGTTAATTAATCCTGCATAGACATGCGTTAACCGGAAATAACTTGAATTCCGACCCCTAAACAAACTAATAATACTTGTAAATTTGACATTATTTAAATAATTAAACAAGACCACTGTAATGTACTTTAATAACGTCTGTAATTAAGAATATCTGCTTAATTAAATAGTCAAACTTTAATCCTTTAAATAAAGAAGGAACATGGAACTACTTTTATGCTGAATAGTAAATGACGCGAGATTACTACTCTCACCCCTTAACTATTAACCCACTTGCAATGGAGCGCTCACGCCGTAAGCTGCGCACAGCGTTGGTTCGCGACGCAGAGATAAATATGTGAAAGTTCGCTAAAGAATATCTTAATAACTAATTGTGTGCTGATGACATCTCTATCAAATCTTAAATAAGAAAGTATGTAATTAATACAGTACTAGAACCATGAGGTGAAATTCAACTAATAAATAATCATGTGAAGTGAATACCAGTGAAACAAACTTTCGCTTTATTTATTCTAACAACAAGAATTACTACAGTCATCTAAGAAGAGAGTACCACACCCAGAATGATTTAACATACGTCAGGAACTTCACCGTCACCGGATACTAAGGTAACGACAGACCTTCTGGAAACACCAAGGACCGAAGAGCCAAATCTGCATCAACTACAGGAAATCACAGGTGACATGGAGGCTTGTCTTCCATGGTTATGAGATACTAAAATTATAACCAACAAAAGACAATTTAACTAACACTTTAAGACTTTTAAAAAACAGACATTATATGTAAGATGTAGTCTATAATCTAATAAAACTGTTTGTAGTAAAAGAGTAAAAGTTTAAACTGAAAGCATTATTGTTTTAAAAAGGTTAATAAAGTCCATTCTTCAAATGGCACAATTTTCAAGATTGTATATGGGGAGGTGACCATTATTAACATACTATATTCAATCCCGGATCCGTGGAATAAATTAAATTGATGTACATCTTTATTTTGAGGGCCCTTGTGAAAGAATAAAATATATATCATCTTGTAAACTGTAAGGTGTTGAACCATATATGTTGAGAACTTTAAATAGAGCAATTAATCTCATTATGTAATAAAGAGATGTCATCTTTAGTACAGACTAAACTGAGTGCATAAATCAACAGTCTCCCCTTCCCTGTTTCCTTTTATATTAATTGTTTTGGTGTTGTGATTAATTTTCAGCTCGTCACAACGAAGGCAGCCTGTATAATTGGCAGAACCAATTAATGCGGGTTCCTTATGTTATAACACAAGTTAAGATGTTATAAATTGCGCCACTCTGCTCTGCTTTGTTAAATTTAAATTTGCTGCTCCTTTGTAAAAAAAAAAATAATTGTGTCTTGTTTTGTTTAAGACGTAATTGTGTCCCAATATTACACACACAAGCTGTTGATCTATTCGCTCAGGTACTTTAATATGTGTCAAAATTTTAAATAAAATAAAAATCATTTATTATTATAGTAATATAGTATAGGTAACTTTAATTGTAAATTTAATGTGTGTAAACTTATATTAACATATTGACCCACGTAAACACAACCATGTACGTAGTTGTCCAAAAATTTAATTCATCAACGTGTCAATTTGATGACAAACTGGGACAGGTAAATATCCTGTTGCCGCCTGTGTAAAACTGTCATAGTTACCCTCTCGCAAGTTGAGTTAGACAATACGCCACCCTCTTTGATAGTTCTATTGTTATAAGAAGCATGTATTATCCTGTGCTTAGTAACCGAGGATTCCCCCTTTGTTGAACGTATATTGAAGCCTGTGTGAGATTTCTCTCTCTCTCTCTACCAATGTAAAATGCTTAAAGTTCACATTTTAATTGTTTATTTGTAAAAAAAAAGAAGAGTAAGAATACAATTGATTTATATTTTTATTTTTCTTGTAAAAAAAAAAAAAGCGTATAGAATTTAATGCAAATAGTAGAATAATTATTTATATAGCCACTCACATTTCAAAAATGGCTGCATTTAACCCTGAACTATTATTAAAAGATGAGCTGTGCTACGAAGCAATTTTACGGGGTTTAAAACACGTGAATGTAACAGTGTCTGAATTGCGAAAATCATTACGCGAAACCAGATCAGATATACCCTCGCAGTTAGATAGATTGCGTGAACTCGATTATGACAGCGAACGAGAAACCTGTTATGCGAAGTATAGGGAACTGACGTTATTATCTCAAAACCTTCAAGACGAAAAATCACCTACTGTAATATTGCGCGTCACGCAACGAATAGAAAATTTAACCCGCCGGTTGAACAATTTATTAAGCTGGCCCGACGTCACCGTAATCCCTGCCGATGTGCAGAAATTTGCGGATGAGGCATTACGCCAATTACCCATAATTATCAACGACTTACGACGAAAGTCAGACTCATCTAGAATAGAAGAAATTGAACAATCCTTACAAAAATTATATATTTCCCCGGTTCAATCCCCTACTTTAGAACACCCTCCCTCCACCTCGAACCACGAATCACCCACCGTATCGAAGATACAACCGACTCATGAACAGTTACCTAGTAGAGAATTAATATCCCTAACGATATCAGAACCCGTACAGCCTAATGGTCACCATACTCGCACTAGTCGATATGCGATTACAACTCCTAATGCAGCCACAAATCCTTCGAAATGTATACCAAATGTAAATTTTAATGTAGACCTCTACGGAAAGATTACCCACCCAGTAGAGAAAATAATTAATGAAATTCCTTACACCGATGGCTTAAGTATAACGAAACTGTTGAATTTTATCAGATACCTACTGCAAATAAAAGATCTACAACAATTGAACGATTGGCAAATACTGCAAGTAATCCTACCCAAATGTAAACCACCATTATGAGATCGTGTACTGGAATCATTAAACTCGACTCTTCCAGTAGAAGAACTTCATACTACCATAATCAAATATTTTATTCCCATGGGAATTTACGAGGAGATTAAAAGAAATACCGTACTTCGAGTACAAGGCGCCCATGAAAGACTGGCCCACTATATTGCAGACATCAGAGAATCTTCACGACTACTGCAAGTCGACTGGAGTGAGAAACAATTGGTCGATACTATTCTAGTAGGGTTATCTCCTGAAGAACGCTCCCGTTTAGCACTAATAAGTAGACCCCACACTTTCGCTGACCTTGAACAATGTAGTATTCACTCTTCAAATGTATGGTACGCAGATCAGCACATACATGCATCGGTATCCACAACACCACATAGAAAGGAAACGCAAGCCCTAGTCTCAGATGCAAGAACTCTACGAGAAAGACGACCATTTCGGCGACCAACCTATTTTCATGGTCATGCTCGACAGGAAACCAGTGAGACCCCACGTAAAGAATATGTATGCTATAACTGCGGAAAACCTGGACACCTCAGTAGAAACTGTAAATGGAAACAGTACAATCAGAAAACTCATTATCCAAAAAACATGTAAGGCGGGGAGATCCGAAACCCTGTGTCTTCCGCAGCATCGTGAAAACAGGTAAACCCCTGAGAGACAACAAATTAAAACAAAATAATAATAAAAGAAAATTAGACCCCTATGTTAGAAAATTTATCGATAAATGTAACGCTATTAATAAATGTGATTTCAGTAAGTGTCAATTACCGTATATACAAGTAGACCTTGGTGTTACATCCACCCTCGGATTGATTGATTCCGGATCAACGCGAAGTTTAATTAGTCAAGAGCTAGCCAATAAATTATTTAAACACAATTTAGTTAAACGCAGTCAATCAGTAAATATTAGATGCGCTGCAGCTAATAAACAAAACTTAATGATAAAACTTATCATCACGTTTAAAGTAAAAATTAAGAATCTAACGTGGTATTTTCCTATGTTGGTATCCGAAGAGTTAGGACCCGAGTTAATATTGGGAGCTGATTTTATCAGTAAAACAGGAATAATTCTAGATATTCACGATAAGAAATTTTATTTTGGATTCGATCGTTCACGAAAATATAACTTGGATGATAATGCAAATAACAGAGAGAGTACTAGCACGACCTCTACACATCTAAAACATCACGAATCTGAATTAGGTCATCTGGAAAGTAAAGATAGACGGAACATACAGACATTAATAAAGCAATTCTCCAATGTCCTCACCCCAAAGTTAGGACTGACGGACCTGATAGAGTACAAAATAAATTTGAGCGACAATAAAGTAATACGTTTAGCCCCATACAAGTTATCCTTTCCCAAAATGGAAGTAATGAGGAACCAAATTAACAAATTGTTAGAACAAGGAGTCATCGAACCCTCTACTTCATCTTATTCATCACCCGCGTTTTTAGTACCCAAAAGTAACGACAAACATAGATTAGTTGTGGACTACAGACAACTAAATAAACGGATAGAATTTGAATCTATTCCGCTTCCCGACATCCACAGTGCTTTTCATTATTTTACGAAAGCGAAAATTTTTACCATTATGGATTTAAATCAGGCATTTCATCAAATACCCCTTTCGGAAGAATCAAAACGTCTAACTGCATTTGCCGTCCCTTTCAACCTGTACCAATTTACGAGGGTACCCTTTGGTATATCCCAAGGTAGTTCTGTATGTAGCAGATTATTAGAAAAATTATTTCATGATATAAAATTTAAATATGTGTACCACTACTTAGATGACATCGTTATCTACAGCGAGTCAATTGAGCAACATCTTAAACATCTACGTGAAGTACTATCCCGATTGGAGAAAGCTGGATTAACCGTAAACCCCAGTAAAGTAAATTTTGCTGTCACACAATTTTCATTTTTAGGTCACATCGTAAAAGCCAACGGAAAGGTAAGCATAGACCCCGAGCGAACCCGTGCTATCAGAGAATTTTTACCACCGCGGGATGCGAAAGGAATATCCCGATTTTTAGGAATGATAAATTATTTCCACAAGTATATCCACATCTAGCCGAAATTGCAGCACTGCTAAATACCTTAAGAAAGAAGGGAGTTAAATTTGAGTGGAATGAGCAACAGCAAACCGCATTCGAGAAATTAAAAGAAAGCATCATATCACCCCCAGTACTACAATTAGCCGATTTTACAAAACCGTTTGTAGTGCAGACAGACAGTTCAAGTGTAGCCCTAGGTGCAGTAATATATCAGGAAGTAGATAACTCTAGATTACCTATTAGTTACGCTTCACGCACTCTGACAGACCAAGAAAAGAAATACTCCGCATACGAATTAGAATGTTTAGCTATCGTTTTCGCTTTTGAGAAGTTCAAACCCTTTTTAGAACATAAAGAGTTTTTGTTAGAAACAGATAATCAAGCATTATCTTGGCTACTAAATCACCCAAAACAGTTAGGTCGTATCGGAAGATGGGTATTAAGATTAAATTGTTTTAAATTCAAGGTACAACATATTAGAGGCACCCAAATCGTAGTTGCCGATACACTGTCACGTATGTTCCAGCCGAGTAGTAAAACATACGAAAACAAGGAGAGTAGAGAAACGCCGATTATCAATACTTTAATGACCGAATTTCCTCTTGCATTTATGGACTTAGCCCAGTATCAACAACAAGACCCACGTTTGAGACCAATTATTGAACAGCTCGATAAAGGAAATAAGTCAGAAAAATACATATTAAGTAAGAGAGTGTTATGTTGTAGAATAGCGAACGGAAAATATTTACGAATAATCGCCCTGATATTATTAAACCTATGCTGATGGAATACTATCACTCTTCCACCATTGGAGCACATATGGGAATAAATAAAACCATACATCGAATTCGTAAAGAATATCACTGGGAAAATATGAACAGTGAGATCGCTAATTTCGTGAAAAGGTGTAAATTGTGTGCACTCAGCAAACCAGCGAGAAACAGTCAAATAAGTCAATTAATCTCAGAAATTCCTGCTACCCCGTTCTCCAAAATTTATTTAGACTTTTCAGGACCCTACGCGCGTTCTAAATCAGGAAATACAATGTTACTAATTTGCGTAGATTCTTTCAGCAAATTCGTCTGGATGTACCCCATGCGGCGAGCATTAGCTTCAACCACCGTAAGTATTTTACAGCATAGATTATTTAAAGAATTCTGTACCCCAGTCCATCTAGTGTCGGATAACGGACCACAGTTTAAGTCAAAGGAATTCAGGAACATGTATTTCAAACTAGGAATAGACCACATTACCACTACAGAGTATCGTCTGCAAGGAAATATAGCTGAAAGGTATTTGCGAAACCTAAAATCTGCTTTAATAGCCTACCATGCAAACGATCATACGTCTTGGGACCAGAACCTATCCTGGATACAATTCGCCTTTAATTCAGCATATCATGAAGGACATAAGTCTACCCCATTCGAATTATTGTTCAAATATAAACCTAACCACCCATTATCCACTAAGTGGAAAATACATGAGTTGTTACCCCTTGAAATTAGGGATAAAAATATAAAGAAAATCTGGAATGAAGCGCGCGCTAATTTATGAGCTAACTTAGCGAAATCAAGGAAATATCACGAGCGAAATAATAATAATAATAATAATGAAGTAAAGTACCAAATCGGTGACTTAGTAATGTATAAAACACACCCTACGAGTAGTGCAATCGATAAGACAACTTCCAACCTATCATACCGATGGTGCGGTCCTTATCAAATTCACAAGTACTTAAATCCAGTAACTGTAGCCCTGTACGAACCCTCTACTCAAAAATATGTACGAAGAACACATATTTCGCAGATATATGTTATCACAAAGAAGGAAATGGTAGAGTGCAAGCTAAATAAATGTAAAAAAAAAGGTATATGTTATGTACTTAACTGCTAAAGAGTACTTGAGTAACATTCGGCTACCCAATCGTATAAATAGGTACGAGGCCTGATCAACCTTGAATCCTATACATCGAAAGTAGAGCAAAGTGAGAAGTCAGCTGACATCAAATATGAGTAATAATTAAGTAACAAATTACTTAAAGAGTAATTCTATAACAAGAATAACTCACAACTAACAAAAATCCGGTAGTAGTCGTAAGTAGTAGAGTTAAGAAAAATTTAGAATGTTTACAATATGTTTTATAATGTGTGAATTTTATGTAGTATTAGAATTAGTCTGTAAAGTATATATATATATATATATGGATAGTAAGAATAAGCAAGTCGAGAGTGACTTATGCAGCTCGTAATTTCATACAGAGAGAAACGGGTGAGAGAAATTTCACACGGTAATCCCCAAGCATACTCCCGGTACATTGCTGACCAAATAAGCCGGAGTCTGTTCTTAAGCGGCGGAGTATGTGACGATTTCATTAATAAAAATATGGTAATTAATAAATAGGTAATGTGAAGGCTGAGAAATTTTAAATTTTTAATAAAATCTCACATTTAAACTAAATCTTATTGCTATCATTAAATAATAATAATATTTAATAAAGAGTTGTAATAATAAAATAAAAAGGAATACGAGTATACAGAAAGGGTAAACCTTGTTAATTAATCCTGCATAGACATGCGTTAACCGGAAATAACTTGAATTCCGACCCCTAAACAAACTAATAATACTTGTAAATTTGACATTATTTAAATAATTAAACAAGACCACTGTAATGTACTTTAATAACGTCTGTAATTAAGAATATCTGCTTAATTAAATAGTCAAACTTTAATCCTTTAAATAAAGAAGGAACATGGAACTACTTTTATGCTGAATAGTAAATGACGCGAGATTACTACTCTCACCCCTTAACTATTAACCCACTTGCAATGGAGCGCTCACGCCGTAAGCTGCGCACAGCGTTGGTTCGCGACGCAGAGATAAATATGTGAAAGTTCGCTAAAGAATATCTTAATAACTAATTGTGTGCTGATGACATCTCTATCAAATCTTAAATAAGAAAGTATGTAATTAATACAGTACTAGAACCATGAGGTGAAATTCAACTAATAAATAATCATGTGAAGTGAATACCAGTGAAACAAACTTTCGCTTTATTTATTCTAACAACAAGAATTACTACAGTCATCTAAGAAGAGAGTACCACACCCAGAATGATTTAACATACGTCAGGAACTTCACCGTCACCGGATACTAAGGTAACGACAGACCTTCTGGAAACACCAAGGACCGAAGAGCCAAATCTGCATCAACTACAGGAAATCACAGGTGACATGGAGGCTTGTCTTCCATGGTTATGAGATACTAAAATTATAACCAACAAAAGACAATTTAACTAACACTTTAAGACTTTTAAAAAACAGACATTATATGTAAGATGTAGTCTATAATCTAATAAAACTGTTTGTAGTAAAAGAGTAAAAGTTTAAACTGAAAGCATTATTGTTTTAAAAAGGTTAATAAAGTCCATTCTTCAAATGGCACAATTTTCAAGATTGTATATGGGGAGGTGACCATTATTAACATACTATATTCAATCCCGGATCCGTGGAATAAATTAAATTGATGTACATCTTTATTTTGAGGGCCCTTGTGAAAGAATAAAATATATATCATCTTGTAAACTGTAAGGTGTTGAACCATATATGTTGAGAACTTTAAATAGAGCAATTAATCTCATTATGTAATAAAGAGATGTCATCTTTAGTACAGACTAAACTGAGTGCATAAATCAACAGTCTCCCCTTCCCTGTTTCCTTTTATATTAATTGTTTTGGTGTTGTGATTAATTTTCAGCTCGTCACAACGAAGGCAGCCTGTATAATTGGCAGAACCAATTAATGCGGGTTCCTTATGTTATAACACAAGTTAAGATGTTATAAATTGCGCCACTCTGCTCTGCTTTGTTAAATTTAAATTTGCTGCTCCTTTGTAAAAAAAAAAATAATTGTGTCTTGTTTTGTTTAAGACGTAATTGTGTCCCAATATTACACACACAAGCTGTTGATCTATTCGCTCAGGTACTTTAATATGTGTCAAAATTTTAAATAAAATAAAAATCATTTATTATTATAGTAATATAGTATAGGTAACTTTAATTGTAAATTTAATATGTGTAAACTTATATTAACATATTGACCCACGTAAACACAACCATGTACGTAGTTGTCCAAAAATTTAATTCATCAACGTGTCAATTTGATGACAAACTGGGACAGGTAAATATCCTGTTGCCGCCTGTGTAAAACTGTCATAGTTACCCTCTCGCAAGTTGAGTTAGACAATACGCCACCCTCTTTGATAGTTCTATTGTTATAAGAAGCATGTATTATCCTGTGCTTAGTAACCGAGGATTCCCCCTTTGTTGAACGTATATTGAAGCCTGTGTGAGATTTCTCTCTCTCTCTCTACCAATGTAAAATGCTTAAAGTTCACATTTTAATTGTTTATTTGTAAAAAAAAAGAAGAGTAAGAATACAATTGATTTATATTTTTATTTTTCTTGTAAAAAAAAAAAAGCGTATAGAATTTAATGCAAATAGTAGAATAATTATTTATATAGCCACTCACATTTCAAAAATGGCTGCATTTAACCCTGAACTATTATTAAAAGATGAGCTGTGCTACGAAGCAATTTTACGGGGTTTAAAACACGTGAATGTAACAGTGTCTGAATTGCGAAAATCATTACGCGAAACCAGATCAGATATACCCTCGCAGTTAGATAGATTGCGTGAACTCGATTATGACAGCGAACGAGAAACCTGTTATGCGAAGTATAGGGAACTGACGTTATTATCTCAAAACCTTCAAGACGAAAAATCACCTACTGTAATATTGCGCGTCACGCAACGAATAGAAAATTTAACCCGCCGGTTGAACAATTTATTAAGCTGGCCCGACGTCACCGTAATCCCTGCCGATGTGCAGAAATTTGCGGATGAGGCATTACGCCAATTACCCATAATTATCAAAGACTTACGACGAAAGTCAGACTCATCTAGAATAGAAGAAATTGAACAATCCTTACAAAAATTATATATTTCCCCGGTTCAATCCCCTACTTTAGAACACCCTCCCTCCACCTCGAACCACGAATCACCCACCGTATCGAAGATACAACCGACTCATGAACAGTTACCTAGTAGAGAATTAATATCCCTAACGATATCAGAACCCGTACAGCCTAATGGTCACCATACTCGCACTAGTCGATATGCGATTACAACTCCTAATGCAGCCACAAATCCTTCGAAATGTATACCAAATGTAAATTTTAATGTAGACCTCTACGGAAAGATTACCCACCCAGTAGAGAAAATAATTAATGAAATTCCTTACACCGATGGCTTAAGTATAACGAAACTGTTGAATTTTATCAGATACCTACTGCAAATAAAAGATCTACAACAATTGAACGATTGGCAAATACTGCAAGTAATCCTACCCAAATGTAAACCACCATTATGAGATCGTGTACTGGAATCATTAAACTCGACTCTTCCAGTAGAAGAACTTCATACTACCATAATCAAATATTTTATTCCCATGGGAATTTACGAGGAGATTAAAAGAAATACCGTACTTCGAGTACAAGGCGCCCATGAAAGACTGGCCCACTATATTGCAGACATCAGAGAATCTTCACGACTACTGCAAGTCGACTGGAGTGAGAAACAATTGGTCGATACTATTCTAGTAGGGTTATCTCCTGAAGAACGCTCCCGTTTAGCACTAATAAGTAGACCCCACACTTTCGCTGACCTTGAACAATGTAGTATTCACTCTTCAAATGTATGGTACGCAGATCAGCACATACATGCATCGGTATCCACAACACCACATAGAAAGGAAACGCAAGCCCTAGTCTCAGATGCAAGAACTCTACGAGAAAGACGACCATTTCAGCGACCAACCTATTTTCATGGTCATGCTCGACAGGAAACCAGTGAGACCCCACGTAAAGAATATGTATGCTATAACTGCGGAAAACCTGGACACCTCAGTAGAAACTGTAAATGGAAACAGTACAATCAGAAAACTCATTATCCAAAAAACATGTAAGGCGGGGAGATCCGAAACCCTGTGTCTTCCGCAGCATCGTGAAAACAGGTAAACCCCTGAGAGACAACAAATTAAAACAAAATAATAATAAAAGAAAATTAGACCCCTATGTTAGAAAATTTATCGATAAATGTAACGCTATTAATAAATGTGATTTCAGTAAGTGTCAATTACCGTATATACAAGTAGACCTTGGTGTTACATCCACCCTCGGATTGATTGATTCCGGATCAACGCGAAGTTTAATTAGTCAAGAGCTAGCCAATAAATTATTTAAACACAATTTAGTTAAACGCAGTCAATCAGTAAATATTAGATGCGCTGCAGCTAATAAACAAAACTTAATGATAAAACTTATCATCACGTTTAAAGTAAAAATTAAGAATCTAACGTGGTATTTTCCTATGTTGGTATCCGAAGAGTTAGGACCCGAGTTAATATTGGGAGCTGATTTTATCAGTAAAACAGGAATAATTCTAGATATTCACGATAAGAAATTTTATTTTGGATTCGATCGTTCACGAAAATATAACTTGGATGATAATGCAAATAACAGAGAGAGTACTAGCACGACCTCTACACATCTAAAACATCACGAATCTGAATTAGGTCATCTGGAAAGTAAAGATAGACGGAACATACAGACATTAATAAAGCAATTCTCCAATGTCCTCACCCCAAAGTTAGGACTGACGGACCTGATAGAGTACAAAATAAATTTGAGCGACAATAAAGTAATACGTTTAGCCCCATACAAGTTATCCTTTCCCAAAATGGAAGTAATGAGGAACCAAATTAACAAATTGTTAGAACAAGGAGTCATCGAACCCTCTACTTCATCTTATTCATCACCCGCGTTTTTAGTACCCAAAAGTAACGACAAACATAGATTAGTTGTGGACTACAGACAACTAAATAAACGGATAGAATTTGAATCTATTCCGCTTCCCGACATCCACAGTGCTTTTCATTATTTTACGAAAGCGAAAATTTTTACCATTATGGATTTAAATCAGGCATTTCATCAAATACCCCTTTCGGAAGAATCAAAACGTCTAACTGCATTTGCCGTCCCTTTCAACCTGTACCAATTTACGAGGGTACCCTTTGGTATATCCCAAGGTAGTTCTGTATGTAGCAGATTATTAGAAAAATTATTTCATGATATAAAATTTAAATATGTGTACCACTACTTAGATGACATCGTTATCTACAGCGAGTCAATTGAGCAACATCTTAAACATCTACGTGAAGTACTATCCCGATTGGAGAAAGCTGGATTAACCGTAAACCCCAGTAAAGTAAATTTTGCTGTCACACAATTTTCATTTTTAGGTCACATCGTAAAAGCCAACGGAAAGGTAAGCATAGACCCCGAGCGAACCCGTGCTATCAGAGAATTTTTACCACCGCGGGATGCGAAAGGAATATCCCGATTTTTAGGAATGATAAATTATTTCCACAAGTATATCCACATCTAGCCGAAATTGCAGCACTGCTAAATACCTTAAGAAAGAAGGGAGTTAAATTTGAGTGGAATGAGCAACACCAAACCGCATTCGAGAAATTAAAAGAAAGCATCATATCACCCCCAGTACTACAATTAGCCGATTTTACAAAACCGTTTGTAGTGCAGACAGACAGTTCAAGTGTAGCCCTAGGTGCAGTAATATATCAGGAAGTAGATAACTCTAGATTACCTATTAGTTACGCTTCACGCACTCTGACAGACCAAGAAAAGAAATACTCCGCATACGAATTAGAATGTTTAGCTATCGTTTTCGCTTTTGAGAAGTTCAAACCCTTTTTAGAACATAAAGAGTTTTTGTTAGAAACAGATAATCAAGCATTATCTTGGCTACTAAATCACCCAAAACAGTTAGGTCGTATCGGAAGATGGGTATTAAGATTAAATTGTTTTAAATTCAAGGTACAACATATTAGAGGCACCCAAATCGTAGTTGCCGATACACTGTCACGTATGTTCCAGCCGAGTAGTAAAACATACGAAAACAAGGAGAGTAGAGAAACGCCGATTATCAATACTTTAATGACCGAATTTCCTCTTGCATTTACGGACTTAGCCCAGTATCAACAACAAGACCCACGTTTGAGACCAATTATTGAACAGCTCGATAAAGGAAATAAGTCAGAAAAATACATATTAAGTAAGAGAGTGTTATGTTGTAGAATAGCGAACGGAAAATATTTACGAATAATCGCCCCTGATATTATTAAACCTATGCTGATGGAATACTATCACTCTTCCACCGTTGGAGCACATATGGGAATAAATAAAACCATACATCGAATTCGTAAAGAATATCACTGGGAAAATATGAACAGTGAGATCGCTAATTTCGTGAAAAGGTGCAAGTTGTGTGCACTCAGCAAACCAGCGAGAAACAGTCAAATAAGTCAATTAATCTCAGAAATTCCTGCTACCCCGTTCTCCAAAATTTATTTAGACTTTTTAGGACCCTACGCGCGTTCTAAATCAGGAAATACAATGTTACTAATTTTCGTAGATTCTTTCAGCAAATTCGTCTGGATGTACCCCATGCGGCAAGCATTAGCTTCAACCACCGTAAGTATTTTACAGCATAGATTATTTAAAGAATTCGGTACCCCAGTCCATCTAGTGTCGGATAACGGACCACAGTTTAAGTCAAAGGAATTCAGGAACATGTGTTTCAAACTAGGAATAGACCACATTACCACTACAGAGTATCGTCCGCAAGGAAATATAGCTGAAAGGTATTTGCGAAACCTAAAATCTGCTTTAATAGCCTACCATGCAAACGATCATACGTCTTGGGACCAGAACCTATCCTGGATACAATTCGCCTTTAATTCAGCATATCATGAAGGACATAAGTCTACCCCATTCGAATTATTGTTCAAATATAAACCTAACCACCCATTATCCACTAAGTGGAAAATACACGAGTTGTTACCCCTTGAAATTAGGGATAAAAATATAAAGAAAATCTGGAATGAAGCGCGCGCTAATTTACGAGCTAACTTAGCGAAATCAAGGAAATATCACGAGCGAAATAATAATAATAATAATAATGAAGTAAAGTACCAAATCGGTGACTTAGTAATGTATAAAACACACCCTACGAGTAGTGCAATCGATAAGACAACTTCCAACCTATCATACCGATGGTGCGGTCCTTATCAAATTCACAAATACTTAACTCCAGTAACTGTAGCCCTGTACGAACCCTCTACTCAAAAATATGTACGAAGAACACATATTTCGCAGATAAAACGTTATCACAAAGAAGGAAATGGTAGAGTGCAAGCTAAATAAATGTAAAAAAAAAGGTATATGTTATGTACTCAACTGCTAAAGAGTACTTGAGTAACATTTGGCTACCTAATCGTATAAATAGGTACGAGGCCTGATCAACCTTGAATCCTATACATCGAAAGTAGAGCAAAGTGAGAAGTCAGCTGACATCAAATATGAGTAATAATTAAGTAACAAATTACTTAAAGAGTAATTCTATAGCAAGAATAACTCACAACTAACAAAAATCCGGTAGTAGTCGTAAGTAGTAGAGTTAAGAAAAATTTAGAATGTTTACAATATGTTTTATAATGTGTGAATTTTATGTAGTATTAGAATTAGTCTGTAAAGTATAATGTGTATATATATATATATGGATAGTAAGAATAAGCAAGTCGAGAGTGACTTATGCAGCTCGTAATTTCATACAGAGAGAAACGGGTGAGAGATATTTCACACGGTAATCCCCAAGCATACTCCCGGTACATTGCTGACCAATGACCAAATAAGCCGGAGTCTGTTCTTAAGCGGCGGAGTATGTGACGATTTCATTAATAAAAATATGGTAATTAATAAATAGGTAATGTGAAGGCTGAGAAATTTTAAATTTTTAATAAAATCTCACATTTAAACTAAATCTTATTGCTATCATTAAATAATAATAATATTTAATAAAGAGTTGTAATAATAAAATAAAAAGGAATACGAGTATACAGAAAGGGTAAACCTTGTTAATTAATCCTGCATAGACATGCGTTAACCGGAATTAACTTGAATTCCGACCCCTAAACAAACTAATAATACTTGTAAATTTGACATTATTTAAATAATTAAACAAGACCACTGTAATGTACTTTAATAACGTCTGTAATTAAGAATATCTGCTTAATTAAATAGTCAAACTTTAATCCTTTAAATAAAGAAGGAACATGGAACTACTTTTATGCTGAATAGTAAATGACGCGAGATTACTACTCTCACCCCTTAACTATTAACCCACTTGCAATGGAGCGCTCACGCCGTAAGCTGCGCACAGCGTTGGTTCGCGACGCAGAGATAAATATGTGAAAGTTCGCTAAAGAATATCTTAATAACTAAATTGTGCGCCGATGACATCTCTATCAAATCTTAAATAAGAAAGTATGTAATTTATATAGTACTAGAACCATGAGGTGAAATTCAACTAATAAATAATCATGTGAAGTGAATACCAGTGAAACAAACTTTCGCTTTATTTATTCTAACAACAAGAATTACTACAGTCATCTAAGAAGAGAGTACCACACCCAGAATGATTTAACATACGTCAGGAACTTCACCGTCACCGGATACTAAGGTAACGACAGACCTTCTGGAAACACACCGAGGACCGAAGAGCCAAATCTGCATCAACTACAGGAAACCACAGGTGACATGGAGGCTTGTCTTCCATGGTTATGAGATACTAAAATTATAACCAACAAAAGACAATTTAACTAACACTTTAAGACTTTTAAAAAACAGACATTATATGTAAGATGTAGTCTGTAATCTAATAAAACTGTTTGTAGTAAAAGAGTAAAAGTTTAAACTGAAAGCATTATTGTTTTAAAAAGGTTAATAAAGTCCATTCTTCAAATGGCACAATTTTCAAGATTGTATATGGGGAGGTGACCATTATTAACATACTATATTCAATCCCGGATCCGTGGAATAAATTAAATTGATGTACATCTTTATTTTGAGGGCCCTTGTGAAAGAATAAAATATATATCATCTTGTAAACTGTAAGGTGTTGAACCATATATGTTGAGAACTTTAAATAGAGCAATTAATCTCATTATGTAATAAAGAGATGTCATCTTTAGTACAGACTAAACTGAGTGCATAAATCAACAGTCTCCCCTTCCCTGTTTCCTTTTATATTAATTGTTTTGGTGTTGTGATTAATTTTCAGCTCGTCACAACGAAGGCAGCCTGTATAATTGGCAGAACCAATTAATGCGGGTTCCTTATGTTATAACACAAGTTAAGATGTTATAAAATGCGCCACTCTGCTCTGCTTTGTTAAATTTAAATTTGCTGCTCCTTTGTAAAAAAAAAAATAATTGTGTCTTGTTTTGTTTAAGACGTAATTGTGTCCCAATATTACACACACAAGCTGTTGATCTATTCGCTCAGGTACTTTAATATGTGTCAAAATTTTAAATAAAATAAAAATCATATTTATTATTATAGTAATATAGTATAGGTAACTTTAATTGTAAATTTAATATGTGTAAACTTATATTAACATATTGACCCACGTAAACACAACCATGTACGTACTTGTCCAAAAATTTCATTCATCAACATGTCAATTTGACGACAAACTGGGACAGGTAAATATCCTGTTGCCGCCTGTGTAAAACTGTCATAGTTACCCTCTCGCAAGTTGAGTTAGACAATACGCCACCCTCTTTGATAGTTCTATTGTTATAAGAAGCATGTATTATCCTGTGCTTAGTAACCGAGGATTCCCCCTTTGTTGAACGTATATTGAAGCCTGTGTGAGATTTCTCTCTCTCTCTCTACCAATGTAAAATGCTTAAAGTTCACATTTTAATTGTTTATTTGTAAAAAAAAAGAAGAGTAAGAATACAATTGATTTATATTTTTATTTTTCTTGTAAAAAAAAAAAAAAGCGTTGTATAGAATTTAATGCAAATAGTAGAATAATTATTTATATAGCCACTCACATTTCAAAAATGGCTGCATTTAACCCTGAACTATTATTAAAAGATGAGCTGTGCTACGAAGCAATTTTACGGGGTTTAAAACACGTGAATGTAACAGTGTCTGAATTGCGAAAATCATTACGCGAAACCAGATCAGATATACCCTCGCAGTTAGATAGATTGCGTGAACTCGATTATGACAGCGAACGAGAAACCTGTTATGCGAAGTATAGGGAACTGATGTTATTATCTCAAAACCTTCAAGACGAAAAATCACCTACTGTAATATTGCGCGTCACGCAACGAATAGAAAATTTAACCCGCCGGTTGAACAATTTATTAAGCTGGCCCGACGTCACCGTAATCCCTGCCGATGTGCAGAAATTTGCGGATGAGGCATTACGCCAATTACCCATAATTATCAACGACTTACGACGAAAGTCAGACTCATCTAGAATAGAAGAAATTGAACAATCCTTACAAAAATTATATATTTCCCCGGTTCAATCCCCTACTTTAGAACACCCTCCCTCCACCTCGAACCACGAATCACCCACCGTATCGAAGATACAACCGACTCATGAACAGTTACCTAGTAGAGAATTAATATCCCTAACGATATCAGAACCCGTACAGCCTAATGGTCACCATACTCGCACTAGTCGATATGCGATTACAACTCCTAATGCAGCCACAAATCCTTCGAAATGTATACCAAATGTAAATTTTAATGTAGACCTCTACGGAAAGATTACCCACCCAGTAGAGAAAATAATTAATGAAATTCCTTACACCGATGGCTTAAGTATAACGAAACTGTTGAATTTTATCAGATACCTACTGCAAATAAAAGATCTACAACAATTGAACGATTGGCAAATACTGCAAGTAATCCTACCCAAATGTAAACCACCATTATGAGATCGTGTACTGGAATCATTAAACTCGACTCTTCCAGTAGAAGAACTTCATACTACCATAATCAAATATTTTATTCCCATGGGAATTTACGAGGAGATTAAAAGAAATACCGTACTTCGAGTACAAGGCGCCCATAAAAGACTGGCCCACTATATTGCAGACATCAGAGAATCTTCACGACTACTGCAAGTCGACTGGAGTGAGAAACAATTGGTCGATACTATTCTAGTAGGCTTATCTCCTGAAGAACGCTCCCGTTTAGCACTAATAAGTAGACCCCACACTTTCGCTGACCTTGAACAATGTAGTATTCACTCTTCAAATGTATGGTACGCAGATCAGCACATACATGCATCGGTATCCACAACACCACATAGAAAGGAAACGCAAGCCCTAGTCTCAGATGCAAGAACTCTACGAGAAAGACGACCATTTCGGCGACCAACCTATTTTCATGGTCATGGTAAGTCCAAGGAGCCTCAACCTCGACAGGAAACCAGTGAGACCCCACGTAAAGAATATGTATGCTATAACTGCGGAAAACCTGGACACCTCAGTAGAAACTGTAAATGGAAACAGTACAATCAGAAAACTCATTATCCAAAAAACATGTAAGGCGGGGAGATCCGAAACCCTGTGTCTTCCGCAGCATCGTGAAAACAGGTAAACCCCTGAGAGACAACAAATTAAAACAAAATAATAATAACAAAAGAAAATTAGACCCCTATGTTAGAAAATTTATCGATAAATGTAACGCTATTAATAAATGTGATTTCAGTAAGTGTCAATTACCGTATATACAAGTAGACCTTGGTGTTACATCCACCCTCGGATTGATTGATTCCGGATCAACGCGAAGTTTAATTAGTTAAGAGCTAGCCAATAAATTATTTAACACAATTTAGTTAAACGCAGTCAATCAGTAAATATTAGATGCGCTGCAGCTAATAAACAAAACTTAATGATAAAACTTATCATCACGTTTAAAGTAAAAATTAAGAATCTAACGTGGTATTTTCCTATGTTGGTATCCGAAGAGTTAGGACCCGAGTTAATATTGGGAGCTGATTTTATCAGTAAAACAGGAATAATTCTAGATATTCATGATAAGAAATTTTATTTTGGATTTGATCGTTCACGAAAATATAACTTGGATGATAATGCAAATAACAGAGAGAGTACTAGCACGACCTCTACACATCTAAAACATCACGAATCTGAATTAGGTCATCTGGAAAGTAAAGATAGACGGAACATACAGACATTAATAAAGCAGTTCTCCAATGTCCTCACCCCAAAGTTAGGACTGACGGACCTGATAGAGTACAAAATAAATTTGAGCGACAATAAAGTAATACGTTTAGCCCCATACAAGTTATCCTTTCCCAAAATGGAAGTAATGAGGAACCAGATTAACAAATTGTTAGAACAAGGAGTCATCGAACCCTCTACTTCATCTTATTCATCACCCGCGTTTTTAGTACCCAAAAGTAACGACAAACATAGATTAGTTGTGGACTACAGACAACTAAATAAACGGATAGAATTTGAATCTATTCCGCTTCCCGACATCCACAGTGCTTTTCATTATTTTACGAAAGCGAAAATTTTTACCATTATGGATTTAAATCAGGCATTTCATCAAATACCCCTTTCGGAAGAATCAAAACGTCTAACCGCATTTGCCGTCCCTTTCAACCTGTACCAATTTACGAGGGTACCCTTTGGTATATCCCAAGGTAGTTCTGTATGTAGCAGATTATTAGAAAAATTATTTCATGATATAAAATTTAAATATGTGTACCACTACTTAGATGACATTGTTATCTACAGCGAGTCAATTGAGCAACATCTTAAACATCTACGTGAAGTACTATCCTGATTGGAGAAAGCTGGATTAACCGTAAACCCCAGTAAAGTAAATTTTGCTGTCACACAATTTTCATTTTTAGGTCACATCGTAAAAGCCAACGGAAAGGTAAGCATAGACCCCGAGCGAACCCGTGCTATCAGAGAATTTTTACCACCGCGGGATGCGAAAGGAATATCCCGATTTTTAGGAATGATAAATTATTTCCACAAGTATATCCACATCTAGCCGAAATTGCAGCACTGCTAAATACCTTAAGAAAGAAGGGAGTTAAATTTGAGTGGAATGAGCAACAGCAAACCGCATTCGAGAAATTAAAAGAAAGCATCATATCACCCCCAGTACTACAATTAGCCGATTTTACAAAACCGTTTGTAGTGCAGACAGACAGTTCAAGTGTAGCCCTAGGTGCAGTAATATATCAGGAAGTAGATAACTCTAGATTACCTATTAGTTACGCTTCACGCACTCTGACAGACCAAGAAAAGAAATACTCCGCATACGAATTAGAATGTTTAGCTATCGTTTTCGCTTTTGAGAAGTTCAAACCCTTTTTAGAACATAAAGAGTTTTTGTTAGAAACAGATAATCAAGCATTATCTTGGCTACTAAATCACCCAAAACAGTTAGGTCGTATCGGAAGATGGGTATTAAGATTAAATTGTTTTAAATTCAAGGTACAACATATTAGAGGCACCCAAATCGTAGTTGCCGATACACTGTCACGTATGTTCCAGCCGAGTAGTAAAACATACGAAAACAAGGAGAGTAGAGAAACGCCGATTATCAATACTTTAATGACCGAATTTCCTCTTGCATTTACGGACTTAGCCCAGTATCAACAACAAGACCCACGTTTGAGACCAATTATTGAACAGCTCGATAAAGGAAATAAGTCAGAAAAATACATATTAAGTAAGAGAGTGTTATGTTGTAGAATAGCGAACGGAAAATATTTACGAATAATCGCCCCTGATATTATTAAACCTATGCTGATGGAATACTATCACTCTTCCACCATTGGAGCACATATGGGAATAAATAAAACCATACATCGAATTCGTAAAGAATATCACTGGGAAAATATGAACAGTGAGATCGCTAATTTCGTGAAAAGGTGCAAGTTGTGTGCACTCAGCAAACCAGCGAGAAACAGTCAAATAAGTCAATTAATCTCAGAAATTCCTGCTACCCCGTTCTCCAAAATTTATTTAGACTTTTTAGGACCCTACGCGCGTTCTAAATCAGGAAATACAATGTTACTAATTTTCGTAGATTCTTTCAGCAAATTCGTCTGGATGTACCCCATGCGGCAAGCATTAGCTTCAACCACCGTAAGTATTTTACAGCATAGATTATTTAAAGAATTCGGTACCCCAGTCCATCTAGTGTCGGATAACGGACCACAGTTTAAGTCAAAGGAATTCAGGAACATGTGTTTCAAACTAGGAATAGACCACATTACCACTACAGAGTATCGTCCGCAAGGAAATATAGCTGAAAGGTATTTGCGAAACCTAAAATCTGCTTTAATAGCCTACCATGCAAACGATCATACGTCTTGGGACCAGAACCTATCCTGGATACAATTCGCCTTTAATTCAGCATATCATGAAGGACATAAGTCTACCCCATTCGAATTATTGTTCAAATATAAACCTAACCACCCATTATCCACTAAGTGGAAAATACATGAGTTGTTACCCCTTGAAATTAGGGATAAAAATATAAAGAAAATCTGGAATGAAGCGCGCGCTAATTTACGAGCTAACTTAGCGAAATCAAGGAAATATCACGAGCGAAATAATAATAATAATAATAATAATAATAATGAAGTAAAGTACCAAATCGGTGACTTAGTAATGTATAAAACACACCCTACGAGTAGTGCAATCGATAAGACAACTTCCAACCTATCATACCGATGGTGCGGTCCTTATCAAATTCACAAATACTTAACTCCAGTAACTGTAGCCCTGTACGAACCCTCTACTCAAAAATATGTACGAAGAACACATATTTCGCAGATAAAACGTTATCACAAAGAAGGAAATGGTAGAGTGCAAGCTAAATAAATATAAAAAAAAAGGTATATGTTATGTACTCAACTGCTAAAGAGTACTTGAGTAACATTTGGCTACCTAATCGTATAAATAGGTACGAGGCCTGATCAACCTTGAATCCTATACATCGAAAGTAGAGCAAAGTGAGAAGTCAGCTGACATCAAATATGAGTAATAATTAAGTAACAAATTACTTAAAGAGTAATTCTATAACAAGAATAACTCACAACTAACAAAAATCCGGTAGTAGTCGTAAGTAGTAGAGTTAAGAAAAATTTAGAATGTTTACAATATGTTTTATAATGTGTGAATTTTATGTAGTATTAGAATTAGTCTGTAAAGTATAATGTGTATATATATATATATATGGATAGTAAGAATAAGCAAGTCGAGAGTGACTTATGCAGCTCGTAATTTCATACAGAGAGAAACGGGTGAGAGATATTTCACACGGTAATCCCCAAGCATACTCCCGGTACATTGCTGACCAATGACCAAATAAGCCGGAGTCTGTTCTTAAGCGGCGGAGTATGTGACGATTTCATTAATAAAAATATGGTAATTAATAAATAGGTAATGTGAAGGCTGAGAAATTTTAAATTTTTAATAAAATCTCACATTTAAACTAAATCTTATTGCTATCATTAAATAATAATAATATTTAATAAAGAGTTGTAATAATAAAATAAAAAGGAATACGAGTATACAGAAAGGGTAAACCTTGTTAATTAATCCTGCATAGACATGCGTTAACCGGAATTAACTTGAATTCCGACCCCTAAACAAACTAATAATACTTGTAAATTTGACATTATTTAAATAATTAAACAAGACCACTGTAATGTACTTTAATAACGTCTGTAATTAAGAATATCTGCTTAATTAAATAGTCAAACTTTAATCCTTTAAATAAAGAAGGAACATGGAACTACTTTTATGCTGAATAGTAAATGACGCGAGATTACTACTCTCACCCCTTAACTATTAACCCACTTGCAATGGAGCGCTCACGCCGTAAGCTGCGCACAGCGTTGGTTCGCGACGCAGAGATAAATATGTGAAAGTTCGCTAAAGAATATCTTAATAACTAAATTGTGCGCCGATGACATCTCTATCAAATCTTAAATAAGAAAGTATGTAATTAATATAGTACTAGAACCATGAGGTGAAATTCAACTAATAAATAATCATGTGAAGTGAATACCAGTGAAACAAACTTTCGCTTTATTTATTCTAACAACAAGAATTACTACAGTCATCTAAGAAGAGAGTACCACACCCAGAATGATTTAACATACGTCAGGAACTTCACCGTCACCGGATACTAAGGTAACGACAGACCTTCTGGAAACACACCGAGGACCGAAGAGCCAAATCTGCATCAACTACAGGAAACCACAGGTGACATGGAGGCTTGTCTTCCATGGTTATGAGATACTAAAATTATAACCAACAAAAGACAATTTAACTAACACTTTAAGACTTTTAAAAAACAGACATTATATGTAAGATGTAGTCTGTAATCTAATAAAACTGTTTGTAGTAAAAGAGTAAAAGTTTAAACTGAAAGCATTATTGTTTTAAAAAGGTTAATAAAGTCCATTCTTCAAATGGCACAATTTTCAAGATTGTATATGGGGAGGTGACCATTATTAACATACTATATTCAATCCCGGATCCGTGGAATAAATTAAATTGATGTACATCTTTATTTTGAGGGCCCTTGTGAAAGAATAAAATATATATCATCTTGTAAACTGTAAGGTGTTGAACCATATATGTTGAGAACTTTAAGTAGAGCAATTAATCTCATTATGTAATAAAGAGATGTCATCTTTAGTACAGACTAAACTGAGTGCATAAATCAACAGTCTCCCCTTCCCTGTTTCCTTTTATATTAATTGTTTTGGTGTTGTGATTAATTTTCAGCTCGTCACAACGAAGGCAGCCTGTATAATTGGCAGAACCAATTAATGCGGGTTCCTTATGTTATAACACAAGTTAAGATGTTATAAAATGCGCCACTCTGCTCTGCTTTGTTAAATTTAAATTTGCTGCTCCTTTGTAAAAAAAAAATAATTGTGTCTTGTTTTGTTTAAGACGTAATTGTGTCCCAATATTACACACACAAGCTGTTGATCTATTCGCTCAGGTACTTTAATATGTGTCAAAATTTTAAATAAAATAAAAATCATATTTATTATTATAGTAATATAGTATAGGTAACTTTAATTGTAAATTTAATATGTGTAAACTTATATTAACATATTGACCCACGTAAACACAACCATGTACGTACTTGTCCAAAAATTTCATTCATCAACGTGTCAATTTGACGACAAACTGGGACAGGTAAATATCCTGTTGCCGCCTGTGTAAAACTGTCATAGTTACCCTCTCGCAAGTTGAGTTAGACAATACGCCACCCTCTTTGATAGTTCTATTGTTATAAGAAGCATGTATTATCCTGTGCTTAGTAACCGAGGATTCCCCCTTTGTTGAACGTATATTGAAGCCTGTGTGAGATTTCTCTCTCTCTCTCTACCAATGTAAAATGCTTAAAGTTCACATTTTAATTGTTTATTTGTAAAAAAAAAGAAGAGTAAGAATACAATTGATTTATATTTTTATTTTTCTTGTAAAAAAAAAAAAGCGTATAGAATTTAATGCAAATAGTAGAATAATTATTTATATAGCCACTCACATTTCAAAAATGGCTGCATTTAACCCTGAACTATTATTAAAAGATGAGCTGTGCTACGAAGCAATTTTACGGGGTTTAAAACACGTGAATGTAACAGTGTCTGAATTGCGAAAATCATTACGCGAAACCAGATCAGATATACCCTCGCAGTTAGATAGATTGCGTGAACTCGATTATGACAGCGAACGAGAAACCTGTTATGCGAAGTATAGGGAACTGATGTTATTATCTCAAAACCTTCAAGACGAAAAATCACCTACTGTAATATTGCGCGTCACGCAACGAATAGAAAATTTAACCCGCCGGTTGAACAATTTATTAAGCTGGCCCGACGTCACCGTAATCCCTGCCGATGTGCAGAAATTTGCGGATGAGGCATTACGCCAATTACCCATAATTATCAACGACTTATGACGAAAGTCAGACTCATCTAGAATAGAAGAAATTGAACAATCCTTACAAAAATTATATATTTCCCCGGTTCAATCCCCTACTTTAGAACACCCTCCCTCCACCTCGAACCACGAATCACCCACCGTATCGAAGATACAACCGACTCATGAACAGTTACCTAGTAGAGAATTAATATCCCTAACGATATCAGAACCCGTACAGCCTAATGGTCACCATACTCGCACTAGTCGATATGCGATTACAACTCCTAATGCAGCCACAAATCCTTCGAAATGTATACCAAATGTAAATTTTAATGTAGACCTCTACGGAAAGATTACCCACCCAGTAGAGAAAATAATTAATGAAATTCCTTACACCGATGGCTTAAGTATAACGAAACTGTTGAATTTTATCAGATACCTACTGCAAATAAAAGATCTACAACAATTGAACGATTGGCAAATACTGCAAGTAATCCTACCCAAATGTAAACCACCATTATGAGATCGTGTACTGGAATCATTAAACTCGACTCTTCCAGTAGAAGAACTTCATACTACCATAATCAAATATTTTATTCCCATGGGAATTTACGAGGAGATTAAAAGAAATACCGTACTTCGAGTACAAGGCGCCCATGAAAGACTGGCCCACTATATTGCAGACATCAGAGAATCTTCACGACTACTGCAAGTCGACTGGAGTGAGAAACAATTGGTCGATACTATTCTAGTAGGCTTATCTCCTGAAGAACGCTCCCGTTTAGCACTAATAAGTAGACCCCACACTTTCGCTGACCTTGAACAATGTAGTATTCACTCTTCAAATGTATGGTACGCAGATCAGCACATACATGCATCGGTATCCACAACACCACATAGAAAGGAAACGCAAGCCCTAGTCTCAGATGCAAGAACTCTACGAGAAAGACGACCATTTCGGCGACCAACCTATTTTCATGGTCATGGTAAGTCCAAGGAGCCTCAACCTCGACAGGAAACCAGTGAGACCCCACGTAAAGAATATGTATGCTATAACTGCGGAAAACCTGGACACCTCAGTAGAAACTGTAAATGGAAACAGTACAATCAGAAAACTCATTATCCAAAAAACATGTAAGGCGGGGAGATCCGAAACCCTGTGTCTTCCGCAGCATCGTGAAAACAGGTAAACCCCTGAGAGACAACAAATTAAAACAAAATAATAATAACAAAAGAAAATTAGACCCCTATGTTAGAAAATTTATCGATAAATGTAACGCTATTAATAAATGTGATTTCAGTAAGTGTCAATTACCGTATATACAAGTAGACCTTGGTGTTACATCCACCCTCGGATTGATTGATTCCGGATCAACGCGAAGTTTAATTAGTTAAGAGCTAGCCAATAAATTATTTAAACACAATTTAGTTAAACGCAGTCAATCAGTAAATATTAGATGCGCTGCAGCTAATAAACAAAACTTAATGATAAAACTTATCATCACGTTTAAAGTAAAAATTAAGAATCTAACGTGGTATTTTCCTATGTTGGTATCCGAAGAGTTAGGACCCGAGTTAATATTGGGAGCTGATTTTATCAGTAAAACAGGAATAATTCTAGATATTCACGATAAGAAATTTTATTTTGGATTCGATCGTTCACGAAAATATAACTTGGATGATAATGCAAATAACAGAGAGAGTACTAGCACGACCTCTACACATCTAAAACATCACGAATCTGAATTAGGTCATCTGGAAAGTAAAGATAGACGGAACATACAGACATTAATAAAGCAGTTCTCCAATGTCCTCACCCCAAAGTTAGGACTGACGGACCTGATAGAGTACAAAATAAATTTGAGCGACAATAAAGTAATACGTTTAGCCCCATACAAGTTATCCTTTCCCAAAATGGAAGTAATGAGGAACCAGATTAACAAATTGTTAGAACAAGGAGTCATCGAACCCTCTACTTCATCTTATTCATCACCCGCGTTTTTAGTACCCAAAAGTAACGACAAACATAGATTAGTTGTGGACTACAGACAACTAAATAAACGGATAGAATTTGAATCTATTCCGCTTCCCGACATCCACAGTGCTTTTCATTATTTTACGAAAGCGAAAATTTTTACCATTATGGATTTAAATCAGGCATTTCATCAAATACCCCTTTCGGAAGAATCAAAACGTCTAACCGCATTTGCCGTCCCTTTCAACCTGTACCAATTTACGAGGGTACCCTTTGGTATATCCCAAGGTAGTTCTGTATGTAGCAGATTATTAGAAAAATAATTTCATGATATAAAATTTAAATATGTGTACCACTACTTAGATGACATTGTTATCTACAGCGAGTCAATTGAGCAACATCTTAAACATCTACGTGAAGTACTATCCTGATTGGAGAAAGCTGGATTAACCGTAAACCCCAGTAAAGTAAATTTTGCTGTCACACAATTTTCATTTTTAGGTCACATCGTAAAAGCCAACGGAAAGGTAAGCATAGACCCCGAGCGAACCCGTGCTATCAGAGAATTTTTACCACCGCGGGATGCGAAAGGAATATCCCGATTTTTAGGAATGATAAATTATTTCCACAAGTATATCCACATCTAGCCGAAATTGCAGCACCGCTAAATACCTTAAGAAAGAAGGGAGTTAAATTTGAGTGGAATGAGCAACACCAAACCGCATTCGAGAAATTAAAAGAAAGCATCATATCACCCCCAGTACTACAATTAGCCGATTTTACAAAACCGTTTGTAGTGCAATGTACTACCAATGTAAAATGATTAAAGTTCACATTTTAATTGTTTATTTGTAAAAAAAAAAAAAGAAGATAAGAATACAATTGATTTATATTTTTATTTTTCTTGTGTAAAAAAAAAAAAAAAAGAAAGCGTTGTATAGAATTCAATGCAAATAGTAGAATAATTATTTATAGCCACTCACATTTCAAAAATGGCTGCATTTAACCCTGAACTATTATTAAAAGATGAGCTGTGCTACGAAGCAATTTTACGGGGTTTAAAACACGTGAATGTAGCAGTGTCTGAATTGCGAAAATCATTACGCGAAACCAGATCAGATATACCCTCACAGTTAGATAGATTGCGTGAACTCGATTATGACAGCGAACGAGAAACCTGTTATGCGAAGTATAGGGAACTGACGTTATTATCTCAAAACCTTCAAGACGAAAAATCACCTACTGCTAACGCACATCCTTTGTTCTAATATTATGTCCTTCCCACTCATTGATTACACAATTTGCATGAAATAAATTGACACCATAATTCTACAAGTGCTCTATAGAAGTCCTATTATGGCAAGCAGATTCACAGTTATTAACTCAATACTTCTTCATAGCACTGTTCAGACATGTGACCGAAATTTCTCTACAATACCAATAATATATATTGCAACGTTACAAATTATATAAAATAAATGAATATATATCTCACCATGTACCCAACGCAACTATAAAGTGTTGAACACCGGCCAGGTCGTAGGATTTTTTGTTCATTGTGTTAAGTATATGTGGTTGCACAATATACTAAGACGAGTGAGACGTTGATGGCATGAAATAATTAATTAAAACACATATTAAAATAATCAACCAATGATTTATTAATATTGAAAAGAAATCGTGTGAATATTAAAAATTGAAATTATAAAATTTAAAAACATTATCTTTTATAAGTTTACATTCTGTAAAAACATAACATATCATTTCTATTCAGCACACATTAAAAAGAACATATAATCTTAATATCTAAACATACATGGTGAACAAATTATACAAGTACTTTGTATTGCATGGGTGTCTGACTTTGACTCAGTTTTAAACATAAATAGCAACTCATTTATAAAATAATATTAACTTTACAAAAATAAAATTTAATTGTTGCTATACAAATTTTATTAACAAGAAAATAACGTTTACTTGAAGACTATTATTTATTTCTAATGATATACCCAATTTGTAACATTAAACAGAAGATTATTTTTAATTTTTGTTGTTAAACCAAACATTATTTTTAACCACAATTTAAAATTACCTACATTATTTACATTTAAATCGTTACTATCTTGTATTACTTTTTTTTTAATGAGTTCTTTGCACCAAAATATAATTGTTCATTTGTTGAAATGCGTACTGCCAAAGGTTACCATTGTGTGTGTGTGTGTGTGTGTGTGTGTGCACGTCCTGAATTCTGACAATGACAATGATGATGCTGATGCGTTCTTGGTCTCTATGGCTTGTTGTTGATGGTGGTTCAGTGTTCCTCCATAAATCGTGGTGTAAGGTGAAGATGTTCAAATTGATCGGCAGACCAGCAGAGTGACGTCATGTGAAGATTCCTTGAGTCTGAATTCGCCCAAATCTGCTGGAGGTATTTATACTAGATGGCAAACTGACAGGTCAGAGACTTTCGACTTGCAGAATTGTGTCGATTTTTGTGTAGCATCTCTTTGATTAGTGATCACTTTTTAGTACATTTTCCCAGTCACGTACAATTTATCGTAACGTGAGTGATTTCATTGTCTCGTAATTTCTCACTGGTCACTTACGTATAACTCAGTTGTTAATTACAATAGTAATTAATATTAATTTATATACCGTCATTATTATTGCACTTTTCTGCAATAATTTTGCATCACCATATGCATTAAATGTCCTTAATCTAATGTTGTTTTTAGAATTGTGGTATGTCTTTGGTAATAGGTAAAAAAACCTGATTAATGACAAACCAACATAATAATTATTATCGTGCCCCACATTGGCCTACGATTTATTATACGATATTATAATTTATATTTTTTGTATTTGAAGTGTACTCAGCGTAACTGTCTAATAACCTACCAGCTAGGTCATGGGATTTCTGCGTTCGTTATTGTAAGTCCCTTTTGTTGCACAATACATTTTGTGTTAGAAGAGAGGCAAAAGATTTTGTGGTGTGGAATAGATGCTAATGAAACATTAATTTATTTAAAAAAAACAACTTATTTAAAATTTAAAAAGAAATGTATTAAAAGTTGCCTTTTAAATTTTACATGTATTAGTCACAGTATACACTTTATAAATTACACATAAATTATATGCAAACAAATAAAACAAACAGATGCGAACATTTAAATAAGAAACAAACGCATATATGTAAAAAAAACAATTGTATAATTGTTTCAATTACTTGAGTGTCTGACATTAAAAAAATATAGAATTAAAGTAATTATTTTTAATGCTACAAATCGTAGATCAATTAAATATTTAGTATAAAAAATGAAAAGTTTATTTGTAGTATTTTAGTCAAAAGTATTATATACTTTATTTCAATAAATATTAATTATTGTGCACCCATTTTAACTAGAAAAATTACTCTAAAATAGATATTACAATTACATACTTTAATTATATTAATTATTTAAATTGTTGTAATTATGCTATGTACAACTGTTTATATTTATTTTATATGTACAAATAAATTACCCTGGTCGAATATGCATAATATATATTTAATATTTATAATCACTTTACCTCAAGATGTTTTCTCCTTATTTGGAACATGTTTTGGGAAACCTTGTGTTCCCATCTTCAGCCTTCCTGATTTTGAGTCTTGTGAACACATTTTGAAGATGGGAACACAAGGTTTCCCGAAACATGTTCCAAATAAGGAGAAAACATCTTGAGGTAAAGTGATAATAAATATTAAATATATTATATACATCATGAAACAGACTGTAGCAAAAAGTGTTTGAACACACACACACACACACACACACACACACACACACACACACACACACACACAACCAATTTAAACAGTTGTAGTAAATGTGTATAGTTTGTTTAAACAACTCTAAAGGCAGTATTCCATTGGGAAAATTAATACAGTAGAACCTCATTATAACGGACTAATTGGGGCTAAAGGTTGTCTGTTGTAATGAAAGTCCATTATATAACAAATAAGTCTTGTTAGGTCGTATTTACATAAATAAAACTCGGTAAATTAGTATAAAACATGTTTATTTTTACTTGACATCATTTTACATAGCATACATGACAAATGAGATCATACTGTTCGTATTTACATTATAGACCAGAATTGAAACTTTATATACATTTTATTGTTTTATTCTCTTGAACAAGAAGGGCCTGGTTCATTATTATTCATTAGGTTATTACTACTAACATTAACTGGTTTGAAAAAAGTATTGATTTTTTGTTGTGTTTGTTTGTTATTTATTTCGTTGGTCAGTAACTGACGAAGATGCCGCAAGTGTTCATAATAAGCAAACACATTTTCATTTTTTGATTGTTCAACATATTCAATGACAAAATTTAAATGATCTTTCACTTAACTCACTTTTATTGTTGCCTGAGTATTGTCTTCCTCCTCGTCCTCCGAAGAGTCTTCTTTCTAAGTGACACTGCCAACAATCTCCTCTTCTGTCAACAAGTGGAATCCAGGGTCATCTTCATCTTCTTCAAGCCAGGTCTCCACATCTTCCAGTAAAACTTCTTCCTCCCCTCCTCTTTGCAAAGTTTCATGGTAATCTTCTGTCTCACTATTTTCTATTTCTAAACATGCTTCTTCATTATTTAACAGTTTTTTCCATGAGTTCACCAAAGTAGTTGGTTTAATTTCTTTTACAGCATCAGCAAAGTTGTGAATCATAGATCAAATGTCGTAGGCCTTCAAGTTTTGAAGAGTCTTTTGGCCCCTTCTATCTTCTTCAGCAGCGGATGGCTCATCAACTTCTGAGATTTCATTGAGACATTTTTTTCTATAAAGCCGCTTGGCAGTATAAATTACTCCTTGGTCCATGGCCTGAAACACGGATGTTGCGTTTGGAGGCAGGAACTTACAGTTTATCTTCTTGTCTCGACTGCAGAGTTTGTCAACATCAGGGTGGGTTGGTGCGTTATCTAAAAGAACCAAAGCTTTTATTTTTTCTTTTGGAATGTTCAAAATTTCCATTTGGTGGTTTATAATTGCTGGCACAGCTTTCTTATGAAACCAATCACTTGTTATTCCAGTTGTAAACCACGCATTTCGGGAACTATAATAGTGAACTGGTAAATTGTCCATCACATTTTTAAGTGCCCTTGGTTTTTTGCTTTTACCAACGATAGCAGGTTTAAGCATATGAGTGCCGTCTGCATTTGCACACAACAAAACTGACACACGCTCCTTGCTGACTTTTCTACCAGGCATAGTTTTTTCCGCTTTTGAAGCTTGTGTATTGTCAGGTAGAGTTCTCCAAAACAAACCTGTCTCATCAAAGTTATAAATTTGGCTCAATTGATAACCTTCTTGTTTAATCAAATCGTCTAATTCTTTTATAAAAGGCTCAACAGCTTCAAAGTCTGCGCTAAGAATTTCCCCACTAATCTTCTTGTTTAAAATGTTGTGACGACGAAACCTAAATAGCCAACCAGAGCTCGCTTTAAACTGTTCAAGTCCCATCTGTTTGGAGAGTCTTTCGGCAGCCGCTTGAATTTCAATTCCTCTTACAGCCATTCAACATGAACGAAGCTGAGAGAACCACTTGTAGACTGCATCATCCAGTGGTTGCCATAGAAGGCAGCCGCATACACTTAGCTGCACTCTTCTCATTTTCTACATTGAACTTGAGAACAAAGTTACGAATGTCATTTTTTAATTTTTTAATGTCCGATACGGTTTGTTTGCGATTTCATACTCACGACAAATGCTAGAAACAGACACTCCTTTTTCTAATTTTTCTATAATGGAGAGTTTATCTTGAAGACTGAGCGCCTTACGCTTCTGTTTCTGTCCTACACTTGGCTTACTTAACATGATTTGAATAAATTAAAAAAAGTTATAGGCAGGACGTGTGACTGTGCGCGACAAACAACTGAACAATACTGACCAGTAGTGGTGGGAGTGAAAATATACCTGGCTAAGGCGTTAACCTTTCTTTGTTTTCAACTCCCTTTCCCTTACCATTCAAACAAACAGTTTCCTGTATTTGTTGTTATTATCTCAACAGTTAATTCAATGGTGGATTGGGGTTGGGTTTTAACTTTCAACGATTTATACCTGACAAGGGTGTTTGTCTCTGAAAACTGTCATTCGGCACTGGCGGGCGGACGTGAGTCATTCCGGTGCATTGACTTAGTTACTAGGGGGTGGGGGTACGACATAAAAGACGTGTCCGTTGTAAAAGAAGTCCGTAGTAACGGGGTCCGTTATAATGAGGTTCTACTGTAATTTCTTTTTCGTAGATATTTTATTGTTAACAGAAGCACAGGTGTAGTTTAGATGTAAATATAAATATTCATGTTTAATATGGTAACCAAATCACTTGTACGAATTAATAAATTATTTACCTTAAATTATCCGCCGTGTGATTTCTTGTAACTTCGTCTATTACGCGTTTCAGAGCTTATGCTCCATCATCAGATATTAAAAAGATAAAACTATCACTCTTGCGAGATCGTTAAGTAGTAAAAAATGTCAAAATTTGCATGTGAACCGTACGCGGATTTGGGTGCGCACCCGTTCAAGTTCATTCTGCCACTGAGCGGTTGCTACCTTATCATAGCCCCAGCGAGCAGACTCAAGGCGGTATCATACAATCGGTTGGATACAAAGTTCAACAATAACACAACAATACGCTGAACGATTTCGCGTCAAGGAAGAAATTAAGGCGTTATACATTAAAAAATCTCTCCTCAATACTCGTTTGCTTAAACTGCATTTGGAGATTCTTAACAATATTCATCCTGTCATTATCGATAAAGTTTTAGATTCTGTACACAGATACGTATATAATATTGTACGTCGTACACATTTTAGTCAATCACGCAAACTCCTTAGGCTAGAACATAAACATCGCCAAGAGTCTGCCATTGTTTGTAAACACACATTTTACCCAAGAGTAATGAACTTAACTACAATAGTCTGTGATGATAACGAAATGAAGCTTTTAAGTAAAGGTATAAATTATAATCTCCCACCCGTCGGTAAAAACAAACTTATCTATGAAATCGTTGAAGCGGAGGTAGCCATCAAATCTATTTCGGACCCACACTTACAAAATGAAACACGTGTACTTATAAATAATAAATTCAATAGAGCCATTAAATTAAACAATAATCTACCTCTCGTTTCACGTGGTCAGTCTAGGTACCCTAGTGAATATAAAACTTTAAAACACATGAAAACAAAATTATTCGACAACAATGCCCTTATCATTAAGGCAGATAAAGGAAATACGCTAGTTATCATGGAGACTGATTCATACAGTCATAAAGTTCATGATTTTATTTCTAACAACAACATTAAAATATTAAACTTTGACCCCACTGAATTGTACATCAGGGAACTTAACAATTGTATTAATAAATGTATCAATTTATTCAATGAAAGCCCATCAATGCTAAAGCTCCGATATTCACAGGACTGCCTAAAATTCATAAACATAACATACTGTACTGTAATTAATTACAAGTATTGTAATTAAGATCTGCTCCACGTTGGATCAGCCATTTAATGTACTGTTATTTTTTTTTTTATGAGTCTTGTAATTATTTAATAGTATAATATAATTAATAAATGTACCTACTGTTATTATGTTTTTTTGTTTACCAGTACATGTAAAGAAACTCTTTCTCTCAGGGTTAATGATTATTAAGCTGTTTGATCGTATTTACAATTGTATCTAATATTTTCTTTTCTTTAAACCAAACCAAATTCAGTTAATATGTAGTATTTTGAGAATTAACCATGTAAAAAATAAATACCAGACTAATGTAACTTGACCGACTCTGAATTCTTCCAGCTGCCACAGTTTCACTTCTGGTTGTTGTTTACCTTTTTTCAAAAGCAATATTAGGCTTGGCAATCTGTTCCTTCACACAAATTTCTTATTGATCTCACCGCTGAATGCCGCTCTCCAGGACGACTGCAACACAGATGTCTCCTCGGAACACTTAATTATCCTTTATGGCCACTTAAACTCTTCTTCAGTCCAGGATTTCCCTCTTCTATCGTCGTTCTATTAAGGATATTGTTATATTTCTCGTAATATTATTTATTTATTAAATATTATAATCAAAACTCTGGTATCACAAATTAAATTCCTTTACTGTATTTTCTTTTACATGTTACATTAACTTGATGATGTACAAATGTTATTTTATGAATTTAGACTCTTCAAGCTACTCTTATAGAGATAATTTTAGACTCTTATTGAAAATAACATTAGAGTTATAACGTTACTCTTATTGAATATAATTTAAGACTCCTGACGTTACTCTTATTGAAAATAAAAATAGACTAATAAAAATTTCCTTCATCACTACACAATACAATTTTTTAACAATTTACAAAATTGCCACTTTGATAATTCCCTAATTTCTTTACATCTGTTTATCATATACCTATTAAAACATATATCATTTTTCTATTTCTTATTAAACATCTTTATTTTACCTCTAATATTCGTAATTCTATTTATTATTTATTAAATTATAATTTTATTACTCTACTCTTCTTATAACATTCATTCCAATTTCATATATTCTTTTCATAACATATAACTGAATATTGTTTTATATCATATAGGTGTCGACCTCTATGTTGACTGGGTGAGTCGATAGTCCCAATGTTTTTTGTTTACATTTTAAAACATATGTTACATTCAATACAAAATCTGCATCCTTTCTCTTTTAAAATTTATTACCTCCCTATTATGTACTGTGTGCATTTTAACAGCAGTACAATACCTATCAGACCGCTCGTGAACTTCACCACTGCTCCTGGCTTCAAAACTGCAAAAGCACTAGTTCGTTTGATAAAAGATAATTTACAATTACGTAATAATCATAGTATTATGAACAACAACAATTTTGTTAATAAAATTAAATCTGTTGAACTACAACCTAACCACAAATTGGCGTCCTTCGACATAACTAATTTATACATGAACATTCCAGTCATAGATACATTACAGATTTTGAGTAACAATTTATCTGACAATAGTTGCATGAACACACAGACGATAAATGAGTTAATTAATTTACTCGAGGTTGTTTTGAAACAAAACTATTTCACTTTTAATGGCTCGTTTTACATTCAAGATGATGGCCTAGCTATGGGCTCACCCTCTCCGGCCTACTGGCCAATATTTATTTGAATTATTATGAGAATACTCACTTGTTGAACAATAATATACGAGGAGTCACCCAAAAGTAAGGTCTCCAAAGGACTAGAGCCACAGGGAAATATTTTGGGTGGCAGTTGGCAGCACTGCTGTGTGCGGCCATCTCCCCTCTTTCAAACAAGCGGTCGCTGAGCTCGCTCAGTCGATTAGTCTTGGCTTGGCAGCCGTTAAGAATGGAGCTCCCAATCGCTGTTCCTGCCAAGTGCGGACTTCGCGAAGTCATTCGATTTCTTAACGCAAAAGGTGTTCAGCCTATTGAAATCCATCCACAGTTGATTGCAGTGTATGGTGCGGGGTGTATGTATGTCAAAAACGTCCGCAAGTGGTGTAGAGAGTTTAAAGCTGGTCGTACGGAAATTCATGATGACGAAAGAAGCGGGAGACCGTCAGTGTCAGACGAGACAAATTTCTTGAGCGCTATGCAGACGAAAGAGATGACTTTTTGAATTCCATTGTCACAGGTGACGAAACGTGGGTTCACCACTTCACACCTGAATCCAAACGATAATCACTTGAGTGGCGGCGAAAATTCAAACAAACACAGTCTGCCGGCAAGATCATGGCGACTGTGTTTTTGGGATCGGAAAGGTGTATTGTTGATCGATTTCATGCCTACTGGGACCACAATAAACACAGACGCATATTGTGAGACACTCAAAAAACTCAAACTGGCGATTCAGAACTGGAGAAGAGGAATGCTCACCAAGGGCGTGTCCATTCTTCATGACAATGCTCGCCCCCGCGCAACCGCCGATCTTCTGAACCAATTTGGATGGGACATAATCACCCACCCCCCTATAGTCCGGACTTGGCACCTTGTGACTATCATTTGTTTACACATTTGAAAGAACATTTGGGTGGAACGCAATTCAACGATGATGACGAGGTCATACGCTATCTCAATGACATTTTGGCGAGTTTCTATGACACTGGCATACTAAAACTGCACCAGCGGCTCGAAAAATGCATTGAACATAACGGCGATTATGTTGAAAATAGTGTGTTCTTATGCTTCACAACCATGTAAAAAGTTTTGATAATAAATTTTTTTCTATTTTTAAAAAATATGGAGACCTTATTTTTGGGTTACCCCTCGTATATGCAAATAAAATAATATTTTATGCACGGTATGTAGGCGATACATTTTTAATTTTTGATGGTACTATAAGACAAATCGAATTATTTAAAAACTGTTTAAATAAAATAAATAGAAAGATCCAGTTTACTCTTGAAACAGAGGTTGATAACAAGATAAACTTTCTAGATTTAACCATCACTCTACAGATGAATAAACTAAAGTTCAACATTTATAGGAAACCGACTACCACTGACACCACAATACACGCAGACTCTCATCATCCTTTTTCACGTAAAATGACAGCGTACAATAGTTTCATTCATAGATTATTGACAATTCCTTTGGATGATAATGACTTTCGTGATGAGCTAAATATCATAAAATATATCGCAGTTACCAATGGTTACAATAGTCTAACCATTGACAAACTGATGAGAAAACATGAAAAAAGAAAGCTTAAACCCCAAATAAACAGCAACACGCACAAAATTTTTATATCTACTAATTACACTAGCTTTATGCCTAAGGTTTTGTCTTCTATATTGAATAATAATAGTTTCACTATTTCATTCAGGACTAATAATAAGTTACTGGATATTCTCAAACCAAAAAAACACGCCTCCAGAAGAAAAAACTCGCATATATAAGTTAACATGCAATGATTCCGAGTGCTTCTACATTGGACAGACTGGGAGAGGTTTCCTTAAACGATTTCGAGAACATTTACCTAAGAAAGTAAGAAACATTGACAACATCAAATCAAATTACGCCCGACACCTGACTTCACACAATCATAATTACACAGATTTTAGTTCAAATTTAATACCGTTACATGTGTATAAGAAGGGCCGTTTCATGAATGCCTTGGAGGAATTTGAAATTTACAGTGCATATGCAAACCCAAGGAGTCGCGATATCGTGTTAAATGACCACCTGAACTTTGTATCCAACCGATTGTACGATACCGCCTTGAGTCTGCTCGCTGGGGCTACGGTAAGGTAGCAACCGCTCAGTGGCAGAATGAACTTGAACGGGTGCGCACCCAAATCCGCGTACGGTTCACATGCAAATTTTGACACTTTTTACTACTTAACGATCTCGCAAGAGTGATAGTTTTATCTTTTTAATATCTGATGATGGAGCATAAGCTCTGAAACGCATAATAGACGAAGTTACAAGAAATCACACGGCGGATAATTTAAGGTAAATAATTTATTAATTCGTAAATATAAATGTTAGGCTTTGCCTTATTTATATCAAAAGAAAGACTTGCAACTAATTGTTGGTAAGTAATATTTATTTTGTTACAGTATTATTTGCAAGACATCACTACAATTATAAAGGATGAAATTGTTTTAGAAGAAGTGGAAAAAGAGGAGAATACACAAGAGGTGAAGTTTTTTTTTTAATATACAATCAATCTTCCATCAATAAGTAGGGGTGAACATGTGAGATTCATGATAGAGCAGTCTTCCATTGAAGGCTGTCACTTAATTAGCAAAATATTTTTGAAGTTGATCATTTGTAGTTGAAAATTAGATTCAGTCTTAAAGCATGGAGACACCTGAGATGTCTTGCATTGGTGGTGTCACCCAACAAGTTACGTGCTAGTTGATTGGGGTTGGTGATTCAATTTCAGTTGCTAGTTTATACAATACCATTGAATTGCCTATACCAATGAAAGTCTTGAATATTGTTTCTACATCATTGTTCATTTTGAACAATGGGTAGGTTGATAATTGTTATCAACAGTTAATTTGGATACATTGTCATATTATGTTAATAACTGAATGAACGAATTGAGTTTTGTTTTTACTTGACCTTTTTTGGCATTTGTGTTTCTGTCTGATAGGTTATGTCTCACAATTACTTTTCAACGCATCAACTGATTTTCGTAAACCTTGGGCTGTGTGTCTGTACCTCTACCCTAAAGAACCCTATAATTTTTTACACTGATCTCACAAAATGTAGGTGGGCAGGTGGCAAACATGTGCGTTTGTGAAAGTTTAAAAAAAAAATTACAAAAGTTTATATGAATTTTCAAATTATATGAGAACCTAAACCATTATGAATTATGCTTCATTTTTAAAAATCTCAAAATTTTGGAATGCCAAAGGCCAAATACTGCAGGAAAATTCTGATAAAATTCCAAAAATTCAAAGGGATTCTTTGACATGTGGCATTTGCATATTAAGAGGAGTATTAACTAAAATCTGAACAAGGGTGTCTGCATTATTCTGGTATCTTTCCATTTATAACACTTCTTGTAGTCCACTATCACTGACACTGACAGTAAATATCTTTATTGCAGATATTATTGAAAAATTCTGTGGTGCTTCAGGATAGGCCAGTCTAACTCGTAAGTCAATACTTGCTTCAAACTGTTGACAACTCTCTCTGGATGTTGTCATCTTGCTCTTAACTGAGTGCAGTACACATCACGCAGATGTTAATCATGGTACTGTAATTCTAGAGCTGTAATCAGTTCTGCATAAGAGCTCTGGCTGTCAGGTTACACTTTCTGTAGTAGCTCTATAGCAGGTCACTTGAAGCGAGAACAAGTGAAACCAGTGATGTATGCTTGTGACTCCAAATTGTTGAAGATACGTTGTCTAGGGAGTGCTTCCGTGAAATGGTGGAGCCTTGATATGAATTGGCCCCACTGCAGGCAATGCAACTTTCGCTTATATCTTATTTTTCATCTTTTTTTGGACTTTACCATTGGTACGGTCTGTTCAGGAATTTGATTTGAAACAGGGTTTTGTTAACTGTTCATCTTCTGTGTTTACCCGTTCTTTTATGTTTGTATGTAATTCACTCCTCCAACACAGATAATCTTACCTCTTGCCCATTGAGATCACCGTGTAATTCACCCATGTCTCCACATAGTAGACCCAACTCGGCAGTAGTATGCTCTTGCAAATGTCTTTGTTCCTATATCAGTGATTTTGTGTGTTCTGTTTCTTGCTTACTTTCTTCTGTTTGTCATTCTCTGTCAAGCAGGGATACTTTTTATGATTCCTCTGCTTCTCAAAGTTTTTCATCCCGTTATTTCTCAGTTTTTTCTGCCTTACTGTGTCATAATTTCTCTGCTTCTTCTGCCTCATGTCATTATTGTACCTCCATTTGCAATAGCAGCACTTGGAAAGTTTGCATCATTTGACTAGTATCCATTGTTTTTCAGTTACCACTAACTAGACTCTTCTACAAAGTGTTTGCTGTTTTTAGTGCTGTATTTAGATCTATTCCACTTCTGACCCAAATGTTATGACAATCTCAGGGTCGTCTTGTCAGTAGAAACAGATTAACTGACACCAGATGAAGTCGCTAATTATGATGTTAATTAGAAGCAAACAGCAGTTAGGAATATCTTCACATGCCTGAAAGCGAACAAGAGGCCGGGCAGAATATGTATGTTGACATATGTATGTAAAGGTCAACAATTTAGTTGAGTTACAAACATCAACAGAGACAGATTAATTATTTAGTATAAACTGTATTAAAAGCTCAGGAGATTGTTAAAAGTAGTAGCATCATTAATAAATATACTACATTCCAATGATATATAGCCTACTTATTCTATACGAAACCTGTACATCGCATAGAATTGAGCACCACAATGTGTTTGGGCTTGATTAGTTGAAAAATTGGAAGTGAATTAAATTTAAAAATTGTAAAAATTGAATTGCTGGTTGAATAAAGCTAGTAAATAGTGGTGTACACAGGTCTAGTTGGGTAAATCGGCTGTTGTGAGATTGGAATGGAAGATTATTTTTTATTGCGGGTTTATGCACTAGTAAATTTGTAAACAATTCTTGGTACTGTTGACGTAGTAATTGATTGTGATAAAAGTTTGTATTAATCACACACACACACACACACACACACACAAAATGATACTAATTAACAAACAGTGGACTCACTAACTTCAGATATTGGCAATTCAATACGCAGTATTGTTTTAAAAATGTCCCAAAAAGAGATGTAAGAGGCCATGTAAGCGATGATAAAAAGCAACTAAATAAGCACGATAAACAACTACAAGAGAATGACTAAAAACAAAGGGGAATTCATAAGAAGACAACTGGAGAGTTTTGGAAAAACATTAACAACTAAAAACAGAATTCTCGTAGACACATTTGAAACATAAATGATCTTCATTGAAATAAAACTGGATGAAAATTATTTAGCACATGAACAAAAGTGTACGGAACATGAAAATAAACTGACAGAAATTGACCAGACTCTGCATGAACACGAACACAAACATACACAGTTACAAAAACGTATTGAAAATTTAGAATTGGGTGGTACAGAACAGGGTAATCAGATCACCTATGTATACCATAACATATCGGACATCATCACAGTAATAAAATAAGGTAAAATTAGGTGGGAAGGTCAGGTGCATAGAATTACAGAGGAAAGGGCAGTGAAGAAAGTATTCATTTGAGGACCAGGAGAAGAAGAGCAGAAGGAAGATGGGTGGATGATGTAGATGAGACTTAAGATGACTGAGGGGTCAGAAGGTGGCGAAGAGTCGCACAGGATAGAGGAGTGGAGGCATGTTGTTCTGGAGGCCAGAACTTTTCATGAGTTGTAGTACCATGGAGTAAGTAAGTATACCATAAAATGGACAAATCGACTCAACGTCTAAAGTTCTACGCGGATGAAAATGACAACCCAACAGAGTTCCTGAGGCAATATGAAAGGACGATAGACACTTGGAAATCAGTTGACTGAGCAGGACATAATAAACTTCATTACAAATTATTGTAAAGAGTCAGTGGCACCTCATGGTGGTAGAACACATGGGCGTGCTCATTTGCAAGTTGAAAACTGTAGCGCTTTGTGCATGACATCTCTGTCGAAGCAAACACACTGTTTGCGCCTACATCAACACAACCGCTACATAAAATGTTCCCGATTTTTACTAATAATTTCCTCGGCTCACTCTTTAACTTCTATTAATATACTTCTATTATTACTGAAACATTAAGCCAACTTTATAGCTCAGTATTGACTTTGGGTAGCATGTAAGAAGGTGTACATTATATTTGTGAACCAACAAAACTAACAATTTAGGCGTACTCATGATGGAAAAGGTGTTAAAATTATCATGACCATCTGTTTACATATTTTCAAGAGGATATATATTTTAAACCTAAGTTAACATTATTTATGTAAATTATTAACAGATTATTACCTGAAATGTACTGACATTGCTGTACTAATGGTGAACTTTTGAATCTTTTTGGACCGTTTTCTTTGATTCTTGATTACTTTACCCTCTTGAGTAACCAGATTTGTTTAGATGCCACACTCTGATGTATGTGCACACAAGTATCAAACAAGTCACTGCTTCATCAGGAATGTTAAGTCCCTACAGGAATGTTTATTGTTACATATTGAGTCCCTGTGTGGGTACTACGATGCGTCGCACTCACAATTACATTAAAACATATCTCCCAATTCCGACCCATTACAGAATGTTTGCCACTAAAAGGTTTTCTGCCATCAGAAATCTTATCACAACACACACTTTTCATTTGGCGGGGTTTTCTATTGCAGCACTCATTTTGAAAGGCTGTAACGAGTGAAATAACGACGTCGCTATGTCTCCACTATACAGCTGGAGACGTACTATGCCACTATACAAGTCAGCACAGGAATAATGCCACTTCCCCCATTACTTTTCTTGTTACGCGGCAACGGAGGTTACTTTCCGAATACCCCTGATAGTATTGTATACATATAAACTACATGGGATTAAGTAAGTAAAATCGCACATGCTGGCGGGCGCCATCACACGCACACACACACACATGTAAGTACAGAGTATGGTTATTTATTGCAAAAATTGATGGATGATTCTATATATTGCGTATTTAGTATTGATTGCCTCTTTATATACTGGTACTCTATTGAGAAGACTAAGTAAATTTTATAATTGTTCAATTTACAGGATGTATTGCGAGTTGTAAATTCTGGCCTAAAAGAAGAACTACATGTAAAAGAAGAAATCAAAGAAGAGAATGAACAGATTATTGATCAGGTATAGTACGTAGTTATACACTTGTTTACAATAACAGCCATGTTGTAATGAGCAGCATTGTTGTTATTTGGAAACTTAACGTTTAAAACTGTTGGAGACCGTTTAGTGTCCCATGGAAGTCATTTGTATGTGCAATTTCAGTCCATACGATTTAGTCAAAACACGTAAGTTACTATTTTGTAATTTACAAAGTGGCACTGTGAAGTATTTCATCGATTCCTTGCCATGAATTATTTGGGGCTTATCTTCTTGCTAAATTAGTAGGTTCCTATCATTTGTATGCTTTAATCAAATTTGCCTTTGGACTGACTCCATGATTGTTTTAATTTTGTAGGGTGGAACAGCGAGTTCTGAGCGGAAGTCACATTGTGATCTTACGTTTATGTTGATTTTATGTGTACGATATTTTGTATATTACACTTATGGTTATGTTTACTAAACTCGGGCGCCATCTTTGTATACATATATTATAGGCCAGGAATCCGTTACGCGAAGTCATGAAGAACGGAAATTGCTTGAAATAATAAAACATCTGTTATACTTTTTACCAATGAAATACCCTTTTTATTTGATCTACTTCTTACAGAACAGTTTTGAAACCAACTCTAACCCCTCCAAAAGCATAATGCAAATAAATGTACTTACGTGACTATATCCTTATTAATTATAATATAGTACTATATGTATAGTTGCTCAACCCAGCACTTAGGAATTACACAACACACACGCAATCTCTCTTTCTTTCACTCTCATGGTACAAAATTTTTATTAATGTTGGAGCTCCTTTTAGGTAATTGAAATTTTAAATATATGATTTCTAAAATAAAAATTTATACTTGGAAATACAATAAGGACTTAAGGTACAAAAGGAACGTTCTCACCCATTTCGTGGATGTTCCGGGTTGTTGTTTTGACGCGGTAAAACTTCGCGTACGGTACCGCGAGTTTACCGGGTACACGTTACGGTCACATCTTGTAGTTGACGCACTGTATTTACGATATTTATACTGTTTATTAACCACCTACGGTGGTCTAAAAAATTAAAATTCACTAGTGAGTGAATGGGTTGCCGGCCGGCGTTGATCACTGCTGCAGATGAAATGACCAAGAGTCTTTGTTAGATTTTGCTGAGGTGGGGTGAACCTATGTCACTCTTCCATTGTTAAGCTCGTGTTGTTGATGTAAACACATTCTCAGCCTCTGACGTAATTAAGGTTCGGCTCTCTTATCGCCACAAACTGCATACTGTTTTTTGTGATGTTTCACAGTTTTTGCTATGAATTGGTTCAAATCCTGACAAATATTATTATACACTCCACTCACTGTATATTCGTATCGGGTGTTTAAGGTTGGGTTTAGTATGGCCAAAATAGAAAAATACAATAGTTATGTTCTATTTACCATATTTTAAGTAATCACAAAATGTACCATGATTGTACCATCACAAAACCCCCTCAATGAAAGATTTTGTGTCGAAGCACAAAAACTTTCATTGACCCTTTCATACTTCCTAAAGGGATCAGCCAGGATAAGTCGCCACAACCCCCTTACAATTTTATATAAAAGAAAATTACAACTCACCCTTGGTCTGGTGATGATGACCGTACCTAGATGACCTTACTGGACTTCTCCTGCGAGATCCCAACACCATAAGGCCACTTAGGCTCTTCACGCCCCTGCGCTGACGCATTGGCCAGCTCAGGACCGCTGTCATATCACCAAACACTGAAACAATAAATGAAAAATATTAAAATAGTGGCTTAGTAAATCACTCCATCCTCAACTGATCTGGTTCCCCTTAGCTAAGTGCTGGTTTGTGCCAATAAGCACTGGGTTGGCTTGATATAGTTATAAAAGAATTAGAAATATATATTTCTCAAGAATTATAAAGAATTTCCCTTCTTCATATTACAAACCCTGAATCAATAAATGGTTTCGATTACTATCGATAATATTTATCTTCTTTCTTTTACAATTACTGTAATTGTAACATAAACCTTGATATAATAAAATTTAAAATCTAATTGAAAATAGGAAAATTACACATTATATATCTCCCAAACCTGGAGAAAAACAAATTATAAAAGAATCGATAAATTGGTATATTTATTTATTTATAACTCTTATTGTATGAGAAAACTAAAAAAAATTATTATTATTATTATTAACAGGTAGTAATCTGGATTATTGTTATTATTAACAGCGCCAGTTAAAATTTTTTTTTTTTTTTTCTACAAATTATTCCCTTATTATAAAATCATGTTAAAAACTTTATCACAAATACATAATACATTTATACATAATACAGTGATACATTAATACCGTAAATAATCTTGATTCATTTTAATCTTGTTTTGCATATTCTAACTAAATTGCATTTAAGTTAAAAATTTACAATTGCAGTTAAGTCATTAATTATTACTTATTATAATTATAAAATTCATTTTAAATTTATTATCAATATTCAGATTATTATTATTACTACTTCATTATTCACTTCCTATTACCTCTATACTCTGAACTTTCTACCTACCTAGCTACCTAACCTCTCACCTTCTATCATTGTTTAGTCTGAGTAACTCCTATATTCACTATACTTTTTATTATAATCTTACTCACCTTCTTCTAACTGACAATCAAATTTACCTATCAATGACACCACTATCTCAATCATAAACACCTTTACTATCTTCATTTAAATCCTATGGCACCGCTCGTCTTTGCAATGAGTTGGGTGTTCCCTATCTGGCTATATACATTCATATTATTTTGCCCTTCCAAATATTCGGCAAACACTCCCTTAAACTACGCTAATACCTGCCACAACACTATTGGTTGGCTACTCCTTATCACCTCACCCCCACTACAGAATTCATCAACAACAAATATATGTTTATACCTTTACTTAAACACCTTCTCTACAAATAATCACTAACTACTGTGTCCCTAAATATCTAATAATTCTCTTTGTATTTTCTTAAAAATTCTTATCTTTCTAACTCCATTTACATTAATTAAATAACTCACCTGCTTCTTACCTATCCCCAGGCTCTATTCCTGTTTAAACACTTACTGTAATCATAACAATTCTCTTATAAAATTCCTCTCTTACGTACTTATAACAATACCTCTTTTCAAAATTCAAATATATATTCTTACTTAAACATTATTATTATTCATCAGTAATTACCTTCAATACAAATTAATTAATAATTTAATTTCATAAAAACTTTCTATGATAATTCATAATTTATAAAGTTACTAAGTTAGTACAATTTTTTTTTTTTTTTTTTTTTTTTTTTTTTTTTTTTTTTAAGACCTGAAGATGTCAGTAATGACGAAAAGCTTTGTCTAAATAATAAAAACAATTATAGCAGTTTAGCAATTTTATAAAAGAAAAGTAAGGATGGCTGCTAATTTAAACAATACGAACAATTTTCTTTTGTACTACAATTTAATAAAGACTAATTACTTAAAGAATTCAATTGTTTTTTTAAAAAAAATATTATTATTAAACATGTTATTAAAATATATAACAATACATACTGGTGTACCTGTAATACATAATACATATCAAAAATACATGGATAGATAAATACATATAAAACAATGAAAAATATACACTCCAACTCATTATCTTCTTATATACCAAACTCAGTTCATAGCAGTCCAATTCAATACCACAGTTCACATATTTATTTTTAATGTTCATACACAATTAAAACAGTCTATCCACCATCATTGAACAACAAACGAATCTTAGGTCTACTTAACTTATTACTTAATAAATATATTTTATTATCTGCAACATTATATTCATATTCCTTTATGAAATTGTTATTAACCAAATATTTCCAGTCACGATCAAGTAAGGTTCCGTTTATCTCAGTATCATATGTCATTAATCGTTTTATACTATAATTATCCCCATAATATTCCACCACAGGTAAGTACCTAATGTCTTTATTCTCATTTCTTGTTATTTCCAATTTATTGTTATTATCAGGTAAGTATTCATCATTTTCATATACCACATCTAACCCTAACCTCTCTAACAATTGTCTGTAATTTCTGTTTACTTTAAATATTTCTATTACTCTCTTACTCTCACAATATCTCTCTATACTTTCTCTCTTAATACATTTCTCTCCATAACACCAAATTACACTTTCTCTCTCCAAATATGCAGGGGTCCCTATCATAAAATTATCCCTAACATAAGTGCACCACTTATTAGGTACACAAAAATACAAAGAAACTTTATTTGTAGACCTTTCGTCTCCCAAATATAAATTTAAGGAACTCTTATCCTTATAAAAATTACATGAAGACTTGTCTTCACCCCCCTAATACAACATCAAAAGAAAATTCTACCCCCTGCACTCCTTGTACTAAAATACTTTCTCTCAACTTTCTTTCTGACTTAATAAATTCAAACATTTCATTTTCACTAATTATACTTTCATTATCATTTTTATCCTTTTCTAACACCACAATCTTACTACTTGTAATATTTGCGTTATCGTTACATTCATTATTTGAATTATTATTTTTAAATATGTTGTTATCCAGTACAGCATTTTGCTGGGTACTCCTATTTAGTACTTTCTGACTTTCTAATTGACTTTCTACCGAATTTAAATTCTCATCTAGTTTTGTGATGAGCTTGTCACATTTTTTAATAAGGTGATTATGACCTAATTTTATTTCATTCCTTAGTTCATTGAACTGGATATCAAATTTATCGAATTTTTCATCAAATTTGTTTAATAAAAGTTGTATCATAATAGCCGTACCATCGGGTTTGTTATCTGACCTAGTGGAAATGGATGTGTCAGTTTTCGTTATCTCTGCAGACCCAGGCGTATTTGCCTCATCAGTCTGGCTAATTGGGTTTAATTGAACCTCCATTTCACTAGTTAAATTTATCTCAGATGTACTGGTTTCTATTACAATATTGTCACTGGTACTCATGTTGGCAATTTTGCAATACACGCATGCATACAATGGTACAACCTAACTATTGGGTTATGTTTACGTATTACAATTTTTAGTGTCCATTACCTCAAGCAATTTTTTCCCGTTTTCTTTCTAGGCGTACACTATGTAATAATATATATAAATAATACTACATAATGTCCCTGTTCGCAGGCGACCATCTGTGATCTTACGTTTATGTTGATTTTATGTGTACGATATTTTGTATATTACACTTATGGTTATGTTTACTAAACTCGGGCGCCATCTTTGTATACATATATTATAGGCCAGGAATCCGTTACGCGAAGTCATGAAGAACGGAAATTGCTTGAAATAATAAAACATCTGTTATAATTTTTACCAATGAAATACCCTTTTTATTTGATCTACTTCTTACAGAACAGTTTTGAAACCAACTCTAACCCCTCCAAAAGCATAATGCAAATAAATGTACTTACTTGACTATATCCTTATTAATTATAATATAGTACTATATGTATAGTTGCTCAACCCAGCACTTAGGAATTACACAACACACACGCAATCTCTCTCTCTTTCACTCTCATGGTACAAAATTTTTATTAATGTTGGAGCTCCTTTTAGGTAATTGAAATTTTAAATATATGATTTCTAAAATAAAAATTTATACTTGGAAATACAATAAGGACTTAAGGTACAAAAGGAACGTTCTCACCCATTTCGTGGATGTTCCGGGTTGTTGTTTTGACGCGGTAAAACTTCGCATACGGTACCGCGAGTTTACCGGGTACACGTTACGGTCACATCTTGTAGTTGACGCACTGTATTTACGATATTTATACTGTTTATTAACCACCTACGGTGGTCTAAAAAATTAAAATTCACTAGTGAGTGAATGGGTTGCCGGCCGGCGTTGATCACTGCTGCAGATGAAATGACCAAGAGTCTTTGTTAGATTTTGCTGAGGTGGGGTGAACCTACGTCACTGTTCCATTGTTAAGCTCGTGTTGTTGATGTAAACACATTCTCAGCCTCTGACGTAATTAAGGTTCGGCTCTCTTATCGCCACAAACTGCATACTGTTTTTTGTGATGTTTCACAGTTTTTGCTATGAATTGGTTCAAATCCTGACAAATATTATTATACACTCCACTCACTGTATATTCGTATCGGGTGTTTAAGGTTGGGTTTAGTATGACCAAAATAGAAAAATACAATAGTTATGTTCTATTTACCATATTTTAAGTAATCACAAAATGTACCATCACAAAATAACCCCCACCACATGGCGGGAAATTTGAAGTTGATGACATCGAGGTGGTGGGAGTACCACATGCAATCGGTTGGGATCAAATGCCATGGGTGGGGGTAGAAAGTCCTTGAGTTGGGGTATCGCGTGGGCATGGTGGGAGTACCATGTGACAAGGGTGGGATACCACTGGACTGGTGTGAAGTGTGATGGTTGGTTGGCCATATGGCGGTAGTTGGTGTAGCCAACACGTGATAAGGGAGGAGAAAATTCCCTGTAGAAGGGAAGTAGGTTGAAGAAGGATGTGTGAGGGAAAATTAGTGTTACCACCACCAGCAGCATGTCCACATCATGGTGGGAACGAATGTATGTTCCCTTGGCGAGAGTATCCAACATGTCCGAGGTTATCTTGTCCTCTGCTTGCCTTGATTTAGTAGAGCCATGTCGTGTGTGGCTTGGAAAATTGTGGTGTGTGTGTGTGTGTGTGTGTGTGTGTGTGTGTGTGTGTGTGTGTGTGTGTGTGTGTGTGGAAATGAAGTTTCCAGCTACTGCTCTTCTCGTAGTCTTGACCGACGTGAGAGTCTTGAACAATTGTGTAATTTAGTGTATATGTGCGCATGAAAGAAAATGTGTCAAGTTCTTGCTCTTCGTCTTCCTGTCTAGTTTTTTCGTATGTTCAAAAATAAGGTTAACGTTCATGCATGTGTGTGTGTGTGTGTGTGTGTGTGTGTGTGTGTGTGTGTGTGTGTGTGTGTGTGTGTGTGTGAAGTAAAACACTGTGGCTTGACTGGTCTTCTTGTCTTTGTTGGAGATTTTTTTTCTGTGTTCAAGAATAAGGTTAACCTTCATCCAAATAATTAATGAGTGTTGAGGAAAAAAGGAATGTATATGTGGGCATGTTGTTTGTCCGTGTAGAGATAAAATGTGTGGGCCTGGTAGCCGTCGCGTAAAAACACCTTGGAGTGTATGTGTATATATAGGTACATAGATCTTGCATATTGTTGTAACGTAATGAAAACAATCACAATGGGAAACGGTATGTGTGAAATAAAACACGACATGAATCATATGTATAAGTATAATTACAGCATTAAAACGGCACAGTAAACACACACAGATATGCATTACATAATGTAATAAAAACACACACATGCATACAATATAGAATTGGCAGATGGTTTTAACATCAGCAGTGAATCTGTAACAGACATCAACATACGGATTTAGAGAAATACATATGAAACCACTATAGGATGAATAAATAGAAAACGACTAGGACTTGCCTTATAGAAAAACAAAAGTAAAACTGCATGTTCACATGACATTGAACGATGTAGTAAGTGTGCAACATAGCTACGAAATCCAGTCTGCACTGCTCCATTTCTCAAATGCAAATGATTGTAATGCAAACCACTTCCTCCTCCTCCTCTTCCACTACACTGTAACAAGTGGGCAACAAGTTAGGTAAGTTCCAAATGATGTGTCAAACAGTCAGCTTTGTTTTTAGAAACAAGGTACAAAATTAAAATTTTACAAAGTCATGGCAGTCCCTGTACTGTCCTATGTGTGTGAATTATGGACAACAGCCAAATAACAACATTGTAATATAGAGGCCTCAGCAATGGCGTTCTTAAGAGGAGTTAGAAGTGTTATAAACTTGACCGTATAAGAAATGAGAGAAGAATTACAAGTGTTTAACTTGAATGAAAAGTTAAAAGATTACAATCAACAGTGGAAGAAACACTTAGAAAAAATGTCAGATTCCAGACTGGCCAAGCAAGTCTGGAAATACAAACCCATAAGACACAGGTGTGTGGGTAGACCCAGGAAGAGATGGCTGAAGAATTTTTGAAGGCGGAACAGGCAGCACCTTGTCTATGCCGTGTTGTGAAGATGATGATGATGACATATCAAGCATGTCAGTAAATCAGCGTGATTTCTATGCTACCAGTTTGTCTCATATTTTAACACATTCCTGTTACGGATTGTTTCCAAGTTAAGGGGTACTCACATATGTTGGTAGTTGTTTCTTTTGTACCTTTGCATTATTGTACTTATCTGTGGTTTCTCATTACTTCACAATGTTACATAACCATAGTGGGCACAACAGTGCAAATGTTCCACATGTTTACCATGGGTGAGCTTACAGGCAACTAGCTCATTTTATTTTTTTGACAGTGTTTCTATGCAGAACCATGTTGTGACTGGCTTTGAATGTTTCTTTTATCGAGTTTACAGCATGTGTGCGTACCGTCATACTTCCTAAAGGTCCATTTTTATGACAGCCAAATGGCCACATATCTTTGCTAACGCACATCCTTTGTTCTAATATTATGTCCTTCCCACTCATTGATTACACAATTTGCATGAAATAAATTGACACCATAATTCTACAAGTGCTCTATAGAAGTCCTATTATGGCAAGCAGATTCACAGTTATTAACTCAATACTTCTTCATAGCACTGTTCAGACATGTGACCGAAATTTCTCTACAATACCAATAATATATATTGCAACGTTACAAATTATATAAAATAAATGAATATATATCTCACCATGTACCCAACGCAACTATAAAGTGTTGAACACCGGCCAGGTCGTAGGATTTTTTGTTCATTGTGTTAAGTATATGTGGTTGCACAATATACTAAGACGAGTGAGACGTTGATGGCATGAAATAATTAATTAAAACACATATTAAAATAATCAACCAATGATTTATTAATATTGAAAAGAAATCATGTGAATATTAAAAATTGAAATTATAAAATTTAAAAACATTATCTTTTATAAGTTTACATTCTGTAAAAACATAACATATCATTTCTATTCAGCACACATTAAAAAGAACATATAATCTTAATATCTAAACATACATGGTGAACAAATTATACAAGTACTTTGTATTGCATGGGTGTCTGACTTTGACTCAGTTTTAAACATAAATAGCAACTCATTTATAAAATAATATTAACTTTACAAAAATAAAATTTAATTGTTGCTATACAAATTTTATTAACAAGAAAATAACGTTTACTTGAAGACTATTATTTATTTCTAATGATATACCCAATTTGTAACATTAAACAGAAGATTATTTTTAATTTTTGTTGTTAAACCAAACGTTATTTTTAACCACAATTTAAAATTACCTACATTATTTACATTTAAATCTTTACTATCTTGTATTACTTTTTTTTAATAAGTTCTTTGCACCAAAATGTAATTGTTCATTTGTTGAACTGCGTACTGCCAAAGGTTACCAGTGTGTGTGTGTGTGTGTGTGTGTGTGTGTGCACGTCCTGAATTCTGACAATGACAATGATGATGCTGATGCGTTCTTGGTCTCTATGGCTTGTTGTTGATGGTGGTTCAGTGTTCCTCCATAAATCGTGGTGTAAGGTGAAGATGTTCAAATTGATCGGCAGACCAGCAGAGTGACGTCATGTGAAGATTCCTTGAGTCTGAATTCACCCAAATCTGCTGGAGGTATTTATACTAGATGGCAAACTGACAGGTCAGAGACTTTCTACTTCCAGAATTGTGTCGATTTTTGTGTAGCATCTCTTTGATTAGTGATCACTTTATAGTACATTTTCCCAATCACGTACAATTTATCGTAACATGAGTGATTTCATTGTCTTCGTAATTTCTCACTGGTCACTTACGTATAACTCAATAGTAATAAGTATAAGTATAAGTAAGTAATACTTACTTAAGTATAAGTATAAGTAATACTTATACTTACTTAAGTGTATAAGTATTGTAATTAATACTTACGTATTAATTACAATAGTAATTAATATTAATTTATATACCGTCTTTATTATTGCACTTTTCTGCAATAATTTTGCATAACCATATGCATTAATGTCCTTAATCTAATGTTGTTTTTAGAATTGTGGTATGTCTTTGGTAATAGGTAAAAAAACCTGATTAATGACAAACGTCAACATAATAATTATTATCGTGCCCCACATTGGCCTACAATTTATTATACGATATTATAATTTATATTTTTTGTATTTGAAGTGTACTCGGCCTAACTATCTAATAACCTACCAGCTAGGTCATGGGATTTCTGTGTTCGTTATTGTAAGTCCCTTTTGTTGCACAATACATTTTGTGTTAGAAGAGAGGCAAAAGATTTTGTGGTGTGGAATAGATGCTAATGAAACATTAATTTATTTAAAAAAAATAACTTCTTTAAAATTTAAAAAGAAATGTATTAAAAGTTGCCTTTTAAGTTTTACATGTATTAGTCACAGTATACACTTTATAAATTACACATAAATTATATGCAAACAAATAAAACAAACAGATGCGAACATTTAAATAAGAAACAAACGCATATATGTAAAAAAAAAATGTGTATAATTGTTTCAATTACTTGAGTGTCTGACATTAAAAAAATATAGAATTAAAGTAATTATTTTTAATGCTACAAATCGTAGATCAATTAAATATTTAGTATAAAAAATGAAAAGTTTATTTGTAGTATTTTAGTCAAAAGTATTATATACTTTATTTCAATAAATATTAATTATTGTGCACCCATTTTAACTAGAAAAATTACTCTAAAATAGGTATTACAATTACATACTTTAATTTTATTAATTATTTAAATTGTTGTAATTATGCTATGTACAACTGTTTATATTTATTTTATATGTACAAATAAATTACCCTGGTCGAATATGCATAATATATATTTAATATTTATAATCACTTTACCTCAAGATGTTTTCTCCTTATTTGTAACATGTTTCGGGAAACCTTGTGTTCCCATCTTCAGCCTTCCTGATTTTGAGTCTTGTGGACACATTTTGAATATTGGAACACAAGGTTTCCCGAAACATGTTCCAAATAAGGAGAAAACATCTTAAGGAGGTAAAGTGATAATAAATATTAAATACATTATATACATCATGAAACAGACTGTAGCAAAAAGTGTTTGAACACACACACACACTACCAATTTAAACAGTTGTAGTAAATGTGTATAGTTTGTTTAAACAACTCTAAAGGCAGTATTCCATTGGGAAAATTAATAATTTCTTTTTCGTAGATATTTTATTGTTAACAGAAGCACAGGTGTAGTTTAGATGTAAATATAAATATTCATGTTTAATATGGTAACCAAATCACTTGTATGAATTAATAAATTATTTACCTTAAATTATCCGCCGTGTGATTTCTTGTAACTTCGTCTACTACGCGTTTCAGAGCTTATGCTCCATCATCAGATATTAAAAAGATAAAACTATCACTCTTGCGAGATCGTTAAGTAGTAAAAAATGTCAAAATTTGCATGTGAACCGTATGCGGATTTGGGTGCGCACGGTTCTATTTACCGTTCAAGTTCATTCTGCCACTGAGCGGTTGCTACCTTATCATAGCCCCAGCGAGCAGACTCAAGGCGGTATCATACAATCGGTTGGATACAAAGTTCAACAATAACACAACAATACGCTGAACAATTTCGCGTCAAGGAAGAAATTAAGGCGTTATACATTAAAAAATCTCTCCTCAATACTCGTTTGCTTAAACTGCATTTGGAGATTCTTAACAATATTAATCCTGTCATTATCGATAAAGTTTTAGATTCCGTACACAGATACGTATATAATATTGTACGTCGTACACATTTTAGTCAATCACGCAAACTTCTTAGGCTAGAACATAAACATCGCCAAGAGTCTGCCATTGTTTGTAAACACACATTTTACCCTAGAGTCATGAACTTAACTACAATAGTCTGTGATGATAACGAAATGAAGCTTTTAAGTAAAGGTATAAATTATAATCTCCCACCCGTCGGTAAAAACAAACTTATCTATGAAGTCGTTGAAGCGGAGGCAGCCATCAAATCTTTTCGGACCCACACTTACAAAATGAAGCACGTGTACTTATAAATAATAAATTCAATAGAGCCATTAAATTAAACAATAATCTACCTCTCGTTTCACGTGGTCAGTCTAGGTACTCTAGTGAATATAAAACTTTAAAACACATGGAAACAAAATTAATCGACAACAATGCCCTTATCGTTAAGGCAGATAAAGGAAATACGCTAGTTATCATGGAGACTGATTCATACAGTGATAAAGTTCATGATTTTATTTCTAACAACAACATTAAAATATTAGACTTTGACCCCACTAAATTGTACATCAGGGAACTTAACAATTGTATTAATAAATGTATCAATTTATTCAATGAAAGCCCATCAACGCTAAAGCTCCGATATTCACAGGACTGCCTAAAATTCATAAACATAACATACTGTACTGTAATTAATTACAGGTATTGTAATTAAGATCTGCTCCACGTTGAATCAGCCATTTAATGTACTGTTATTTTTTATGAGTCTTGTAATTATTTAATAGTATAATATAATTAATAAATGTACCTACTGTTATTATGTTTTTTTGTTTACCAATACATGTAAAGAAACTCTTTCTCTCAGGGTTAATGATTATTAAGCTGTTTGATTGTATTTACGATTGTATCTAATATTTTCTTTTCTTTAAACCAAACCAAATTCAGTTAATATGTAGTATTTTGAGAATTAACCATGTCAAAAATAAATACCAGGCTAATGTAACTTGACCGACTCTGAATTCTTCCAGCTACCACGGGTTCACTTCTGGTTGTTGTTTACCTTTTTTCAAAAGCAATATTAGGCTTGGCAATCTGTTCCTTCACACAAATTTCTTATTGATCTCACCGCTGAATGCCGCTCTCCAGGACGACTGCAACACAGATGTCTCTTCGGAACACTTAATTATCCTTTATGGCCACTTAAACTCTTCTTCAGTCCAGGATTTCCCTCTTCTATCGTCGTTCTATTAAGGATATTGTTATATTTCTCGTAATATTATTTATTTATTAAATATTATAATCAAAACTCTGGTATCACAAATTAAATTCCTTTACTGTATTTTCTTTTACATGTTACATTAACTTGATGATGTACAAATGTTATTTTATGAATTTAGACTCTTCAAGCTACTCTTATAGAGATAATTTTAGACTCTTATTGAAAATAACATTAGAGTTATAACGTTACTCTTATTGAATATAATTTAAGACTCCTGACGTTACTCTTATTGAAAATAAAAATAGACTAATAAAAATTTCCTTCATCACTACACAATACAATTTTTTAACAATTTACAAAATTGCCACTTTGATAATTCCCTAATTTCTTTACATCTGTTTATCATATACCTATTAAAACATATATCATTTTTCTATTTCTTATTAAACATCTTTATTTTACCTCTAATATTCGTAATTCTATTTATTATTTATTAAATTATAATTTTATTACTCTACTCTTCTTATAACATTCATTCCAATTTCATATATTCTTTTCATAACATATAACTGAATATTGTTTTATATCATATAGGTGTCGACCTCTATGTTGACTGGGTGAGTCGATAGTCCCAATGTTTTTTGTTTACATTTTAAAACATATGTTACATTCAATACAAAATCTGCATCCTTTCTCTTTTAAAATTTATTACCTCCCTATTATGTACTGTGTGCATTTTAACAGCAGTACAATACCTATCAGACCGCTCGTGAACTTCACCACTGCTCCTGGCTTCAAAACTGCAAAAGCACTAGTTCGTTTGATAAAAGATAATTTACAATTACGTAATAATCATAGTATTATGAACAACAACAATTTTGTTAATAAAATTAAATCTGTTGAACTACAACCTAACCACAAATTGGCGTCCTTCGACATAACTAATTTATACACGAACATCCCAGTCATAGATACATTACAGATTTTGAGAAACAATTTATCTGACAATAGTTGCATGAACACACAGACGATAAATGAGTTAATTAATTTACTCGAGGTTGTTTTGAAACGAAACTATTTCACTTTTAATGGCTCGTTTTACATTCAAGATGATGGCCTAGCTATGGGCTCACCCTCTCCGGCCTACTGGCCAATATTTATTTGAATTATTATGAGAATACTCACTTGTTGAACAATAATATACGAGGAGTCACCCAAAAGTAAGGTCTCCAAAGGACTAGAGCCACAGGGAAATATTTTGGGCGGCAGTTGGCAGCACTGCTGTGTGCGGCCATCTCCCCTCTTTCAAACAAGCGGTCGCTGAGGTCGCTCAGTCGATTAGTCTTGGCTTGGCAGCTGTTAAGAATGGAGCTCCCAATCGCTGTTCCCGCCAAGTGCGGACTTCGCGAAGTCATTCGATTTCTTAACGCAAAAGGTGTTCAACCTATTGAAATCCATAGACAGTTGATTGCAGTGTATGGTGTGGGGTGTATGTATGTCAAAAACGTCCGCAAGTGGTGTAGAGAGTTTAAAGCTGGTCGTACAGAAATTCATGATGACGAAAGAAGCGGGAGACCGTCAGTGTCAGACGAGACGAATTTCTTGAGCGCTATGCAGACGAAAGAGACGACTTTTTGAATTCCATTGTCACAGGTGACGAAACGTGGATTCACCACTTCACACCTGAATCCAAACGATAATCACTTGAGTGGCGGCGAAAATTCAAACAAACACAGTCTGCCGGCAAGATCATGGCGACTGTGTTTTGGGATCGGAAAGGTGTATTGTTGATCGATTTCATGCCTACTGGGACCACAATAAACGCAGATGCATATTGTGACACACTCAAAAAACTGGCGATTCAGAACTGGAGAAGAGGAATGCTCACCAAGGGCATGTCCATTCTTCATGACAATGCTCGCCCCTGCGCAACCGCCGATCTTCTGAACCAATTTGGATGGGACATAATCACCCACCCCCCTATAGTCCGGACTTGTCACCTTGTGACTATCATTTGTTTACACATTTGAAAGAACATTTAGGTGGAATGCAATTCAACGATGATGACGAGGTCAAACGCTATCTCAGTGACATTTCGGCGAGTTTCTATGACACTGGCATACTAAAACTGCACCAGCGGCTCGAAAAATGCATTGAACATAACGGCGATTATGTTGAAAATAGTGTGTTCTTATGCTTCACAACCATGTAAAAAGTTTTGATAATAAATTTTTTTTCTATTTTTAAAAAATATGGAGATCTTATTTTTGGGTTACCCCTCGTATATGCAAATAAAATAATATTTTATGCACGGTATGTAGGCGATACGTTTTTAATTTTTGATGGTACTATAAGACAAATCGAATTATTTAAAAACTGTTTAAATAAAATAAATAGAAAGATCCAGTTTACTCTTGAAACAGAGGTTGATAACAAGATAAACTTTCTAGATTTAACCATCACTCTACAAATGAATAAACTAAAGTTCAACATTTATAGGAAACCGACTACCACTGACACCACAATACACGCAGACTCATCATCCTTTTTCACATAAAATGACAGCGTACAATAGTTTCATTCATAGATTATTGACAATTCCTTTGGATGATAATGACTATCGTGATGAGCTAAATGTCATAAAATATATCGCGGTTGCCAATGGTTACAATAGTCTAACCATTGACAAACTGATGAGAAAACATGAAAAAAGAATGCTTAAACCCCGAATAAACAGCAACACGCACAAAATTTTTATATCTACTAATTACACTAGCTTTATGCCTAAGGTTTTGTCTTCTATATTGAATAATAATAGTTTCACTATTTCATTCAGGACTAATAATAAGTTACTGGATATTCTCAAACCTAAAAAACACGCCTCCAGAAGAAAAAACTGGCATATATAAGTTAACATGCAATGATTGCGAGTGCTTCTACATTGGACAGACTGGGAGAGGTTTCCTTAAACGATTTCGAGAACATTTACCTAAGAAAATAAGAAACATTGACAACATCAAATCAAATTATCCCCGACACCTGACTTCACACAATCATAATTACACAGATTTCAGTTCCAATTTAATACCATTACATGTGTGTAAGAAGGGCCGTTTCATGAATGCTTGGAGGAATTTGAAATTTACAGTGCATATGCAAACCCTGTAATGTGCCTATTTTGCGGGATTTTATTTTATTACATTTTTTGGGATTGATAAAAATATTTGTAAATTTAATTTCCAACATTGACCAGGCCACGTGTTGTATTGTAGCAGTGGTATAACAAAGGCAGCAATACATTTCAACAATTGTGCAATAAGCACAGAAGAATGCACCCAACCTCCGTTCCAAGAACTTTGTTTATGTGTGACAGTGTGCCCGTATGCATCACACGAGCAGGTGCGCGGAGCGACGCCGAGTTATGAAACTCCAAGATGGCTAAGAGAACAATTTCTATTCACTTAGTCTACCATGCGGCCGGACGTAGAGCTTAAGTCCTGCCTATCTTGTGACGTCAGCCAGTGCCGAGCGAATATCCTAGACGAACTGCACACAAACAATTGCATGGTTTGAATAGGACTTACAAGCGGCGAAGAACAATGAGGCCTTGGTTTCCACCTAAAACGAAGTAATTCAGTTGGCCGTGAACATATAGCCGCTCTCCCCAGTTTCGCCTAGATACTGTGTCTGCCCAGACACTGCCCCAAAGGGGCTCGTCAAAATTTCCTAAGTTCAGATATTAAAACTCGAATTTCGGTTAACGATGAATATGTGACAGTGAGGTGAAACATATAGTCAACCAAAGAACACCAACAGTGAATTCGGACATACTACTAAATACGAAATATGAGAAGTTGCGTGAGCGATCACGTGCCGGCAGGGTGGGGTATTTCTTTTAAAATGTTAAGGGTATATTAATATTCTGTGTGTGTGTGTGTGTGTGTAAAAAACGCAGGCTGGGCAGTCTCCATAGTCGTAAGTAGTCTATAACAATAATTATAACAATATAAGATGTGTGACCAAGAGGTACAAAAATTTTAATTCAATGTGATAAAATTTATTGGAAAACTAATCGTTTAACTTTGAAGTATTTGATTATTAAAATGTTAATTCTCTTCAAAAATGCGTAGAGTCAATTATTACAAAAACCTGTACATCACGCTAACATCTTACGTTCGTGCGAGAATCCTGGACCCAGATAGAATCTTTGCAGGTAGGTGGAAGTAAAATTTATGTATTTATATATTTAATGAGTTTATTAACTTCACAACCCAAGGAGTCGCGATATCGTGTTAAATGACCACCTGAACTTTGTATCCAACCGATTGTACGATACCGCCTTGAGTCTGCTCGCTGGGGCTACGATAAGGTAGCAACCGCTCAGTGGCAGAATGAACTTGAACGGGTGCGCACCCAAATCCGCGTACGGTTCACATGCAAATTTTGACATTTTTTACTACTTAACGATCTCGCAAGAGTGATAGTTTTATCTTTTTAATATCTGATGATGGAGCATAAGCTCTGAAACGCGTAATAGACGAAGTTACAAGAAATCACACGGCGCATAATTTAAGGTAAATAATTTATTAATTCGTAAATATGAATGTTAGGCTTTGCCTTATTTATATCAAAAGAAAGACTGTTGCAACTAATTGTTGGTAAGTAATATTTATTTTGTTACAGTATTATTTGCAAGACATCACTACAATTATAAAGGATGAAATTGTTTTAGAAGAAGTGGAAAAAGAGGAGAATACACAAGAGGTGAAGTTTTTTTTTAATATACAATCAATCTTCCATCAATAAGTAGGGGTGAACATGTGAGATTCATGATAGAGCAGTCTTCCATTGAAGGCTGTCACTTAATTAGCAAAATATTTTTGAAGTTGATCATTTGTAGTTGAAAATTAGATTCAGTCTTAAAACATGGAGACACCTGAGATGTCTTTCATTGGTGGTGTCACCCAACAAGTTACGTGCTAGTTGATTGGGGTTGGTGATTCAATTTCAGTTGCTAGTTTATACAATACCATTGAATTGCCTATACCAATGAAAGTCTTGAATATTGTTTCTACATCATTGTTCGTTTTGAACAATGGGTAGGTTGATAATTGTTATCAACAGTTAATTTGGATACATTGTCATATTATGTTAATAACTGAATGAACGAATTGAGTTTTGTTTTTACTTGACCTTTTTTGGCATTTGTGTTTCTGTCTGATAGGTTATGTCCCAAAATTACTTTTCAACGCATCAACTGATTTTCGTAAACCTTGGGCTGTGTGTCTGTACCTCTTACCCTAAAGAACCCTATAATTTTTTACACTGATCTCACAAAATGTAGGTGGGCAGGTGGCAAACATGTGCGTTTGTGAAAGTTTAAAAAAAAATTACAGAAGTTTATATGAATTTTCAAATTATATGAGAACCTTAACCATTATGAATATGCTTCATTTTTAAAAATCTCAAAATTTTGGAATGCCAAAGGCCAAATACTGCAGGAAAATTCTGATAAAATTCCAAAAATTCAAAGGGATTCTTTGACATGTGGCATTTGCATATTAAGAGGAGTATTAACTAAAATCTGAATGTAGCGGTGAGCTTTAGACATTTAAATATTTTGGAATACAAATTTTTCAACACATGACCCTAGAATGGAATCAACAATTTATGAAAATCCAGTTAGGGGCAGACTAAAGAATATTTTAACACAAATTAGATTGTTTAGAATTTTTAGCCTGTATTGTATGCTTACTATACACTTGTTACTTTTCTGAACAAAAAATAGCAGGGTAATTGGAATTTTCTTTTAATTGAAAATGATCTAATATAATAGTTAATTCAGTAATAAAGGTACTTTGTTAAAATAGTGAGCAAGTTCTGCTGGTCAGAAAGCATATTAGTGTTGTTGCATGTCTCGCAGTTGTCTCTCACGTGTCCAAACAGGTTTTATGATTGAGAGAGGCTTACTGTCTGACTGTCTGGCAACTACGAGGTGCTATCGGAAAGTTCCCAGACTGTACTTGGCACGGCTGTTGGACGTGACTGTACAACCTGGCGTCCCAGTGTCCAATTCCGTAATACGTAATGAGTCAGTCTGCCGAGTTTTGTTGCATTGAGAGGTTGTGTTCGGTCTACGCGTTGTGTTTTGTAATCGTGTGTTAACGTTCATTAGCTAATTTTATGATGGCTGATAAATTCGAGCAACGCGCGTGCATTAAGTTTTGTTTTAAACTTGGTAAATCGCCTACTGAAACTTTTGCAATGCTTCGAGAAGCTTTTGAAGAACATTCCCTACACAGAACACGGTTTTTGAGTGGTACGCTCGTTTCAAGGCCGGCAGAATGTCACTTGAAGATGATCACCGTTCAGGACGACCTTCCACGAGCAAAACGGATGAAAATGTTGAAAAAATTCGACAACTCATTCACGAAGACCGTCGTCAAACAATCCATGAGTTGTGTACAAGTGCCGGAATAAGCTATGGAAGCTGTCAAGAAATTCTAACTGAAAATTTAGGCATGCGTCGTGTTGCTGCGAAATTCGTCCCTCGGCTTTTGTCTGTGGATCAGAAACAGCGCCGTGTTGATGTGTGCAGTGAACTCAGAGAAACGTCTGAAAATGACCCTATCTTCATCTCCAGGGTCATAACCGGTGATGAAAGCTGGTTTTATGGTTATGTCCCAGAAACACAACAGCAGTCGTCACAGTGGAAAAGTCCACAATCACCGAGAACAAAATAAGCACGGCAGGTCAGAAATGCAACAAAAACCATGCTCATTGTGTTTTTCGACATCAAAGGCATTGTCCATTGCGAGTTCGTGCCAGCTGGTGTTACAGTGAACTCAGATTTTTATTGTGACGTTTTGAGGCGGCTGAGACAAAATGTGCGATGAAAAAGGCCCAAATTGTGGGAAGACCAAAACTGGCTGTTGCATTACGACAATGCACCTGCTCACGCTTCACTGAAAACAGTTTTTGATCAAAAACAATATGGCCACCGTCCCACACCCTCCATATTCACCAGATTTAGCCCCCTGTGATTTTTCTCTGTTCCCGAAAATAAAAATTCACATGAAAGGTCAACATTTTGACACTGTAGAAGACATTAAGACAAAAACGCAGGAGGTGCTTGACAGCCTTCAGCAAAAGACTTTTTTTTGACACTTTCCAGGCATGGAAACAACGCTGGATTCGTTGTATCAATTCGCAGGGAGACTACTTTGAAGGAGATGGGAGCCATTAATGGCCTAGGTAAGCAAAAAGAATTTATTAGACCTAGTCCGGGAACTTTCTGATAGCACCTCGTATTATGTTTTTTAGTCGTGTGATAGCTCATTTTGTTGAACGTAGCAAACTGATTACAAAACTATACACACAGGAGAAGTGCCACTGCATGTAAGGATGTTACAGCATATTTCAAATAGGTTTATATGTCTTCATTTCAGATAACATACCGAGCTCCCACTGTTTTTGTGAAGTGTATAAGTTGTGTATTGTCTAGGCGCTTCATTCCTCCAATTTCTTGTACCGACTACTGCCCATTTTCCTGCTGCTCAACTCTGGACCTGCAATCTCTGGAGATGGCCAGGTTCCCCACATCTAAAATATGTCAGTCTGTTATTCTTTCTTTCTTCATACTGTTGTGCGAAACTTTGGCTCTCTGTCCCTTGTTTCTCTTCATCATGTGTGTCATCACAATCTTTTAGTGTGCACAGTTTATGATTTGCCCAACTAGACTTGGCAGCCTCAAACTATAGAGGATGGACAAGGGCGTCTGCATTATTCTGGTATCTTTCCATTTATAACACTTCTTGTAGTCCACTGTCACTGACACTGACAGTAAATATCTTTATTGCAGATATTATTGAAAAATTCTGTGGTGCTTCAGGATAGGCCAGTCTAACTTGTAAATCAATACTTGCTTCAAACTGTTGACAACTCTCTCTGGATGTTGTCATCTTGCTCTTAACTGAGTGCAGTACACATCACGCAGATGTTAATCATGATACTGTAATTCTAGAGCTGTAATCAGTTCTGCATAAGAGCTCTGGCTGTCAGGTGACACTTTCTGTAGTAGCTCTATAGCAGGTCACTTGAAGCGAGAACAAGTGAAACCAGTGATGTATGCTGTGACTCCAAATTGTTGAAGATACGTTGTCTAGGGAGTGCTTCCGTGAAATGGTGGAGCCTTGATATGAATTGGCCCCACTGCAGGCAATGCAACTTTCGCTTATATCTTATTTTTCATCTTTTTTTGGACTTTACCATTGGTACGGTCTGCTCAGGAATTTGATTTGAAACACAGGGTTTTGTTAACTGTGCATCTTCTGTTTTTACCTGTTCTTTTATGTTTGTATGTAATTCACTCCTCCAACACAGATAATCTTACCTCTTGCCCATTGAGATCACCGTGTAATTCACCCATGTCTCCACATAGTAGACCCAACTCGGCAGTAGTATGCTCTTGCAAATGTCTTTGTTCCTATATCAGTGATTTTGTGTGTTCTGTTTCTTGCTTACTTTCTTCTGTTTGTCATTCTCTGTCAAGCAGGGATACTTTTTATGATTCCTCTGCTTCTCAAAGTTTTTCATCCCGTTATTTCTCAGTTTTTTCTGCCTTATTGTGTCATAATTTCTCTGCTTCTTCTGCCTCATGTCATTATTGTACCTCAATTTGCAATAGCAGCACTTGGAAAGTTTGCATCATTTGACTAGTATCCATTGTTTTTCAGTTACCACTAACTAGACTCTTCTACAAAGTGTTTGCTGTTTTTAGTGCTGTATTTAGATCTATTCCACTTCTGACCCAAATGTTAGGACAATCTCAGGGTCGTCTTGTCAGTAGAAACAGATTAACTGACACCAGATGAAGTCGCTAATTATAATGTTAATTAGAAGCAAACAGCAGTTAGGAATATCTTCATGCCTGAAAGCGAGCAAGAGGCCGGGCAGAATTGTATGTTGACATATGTAGGTAAAGGTCAACAATTTAGTTGAGTTACAAACATCAACAGAGACAGATTAATTATTTAGTATAAACTGTATTAAAAGGTCAGGAGATTGTTAAAAGTAGTAGCATCATTAATAAATATACTACATTCCAATGATATATAGCCCGGCTACTTATTCTATACGAAACCTGTACATCATATAGAATTGAGCACCACAATGTGTTTGGGCTTGATTAGTTGAAAAATTGGAAGTGAATTAAATTTAAAAATTGTAAAAATTGAATTGCTGGTTGAATAAAGCGAGTAAATAGTGGTGTACACAGGTCTAGTTGGGTAAATCGGCTGTTGTGATGTTGTGAGATTGGAATGGAAGATTATTTTTTATTGCGGGTTTATGCACTAGTAAATTTGTAAACAATTCTTGGTACTGTTGACGTAGTAATTGATTGTGATAAAAATTTGTATTAATCACACACACACAAAATGATACTAATTAACAAACATAGTGGACTCACTAACTTCAGATATTGGCAATTCAATACGCAGTATTGTTTTAAAAATGTCCCAAAAAGAGATGTAAGAGGCCATGTAAGCGATGATAAAAAGCAACTAAATAAGCACGATAAACAACTACAAGAGAATGACTAAAAACAAAGGGGAATTCATAAGAAGACAACTGGAGAGTTTTGGAAAAACATTAAAAACTAAAAACAGAATTCTCGTAGACACATTTGAAACATAAATGATCTTCATTGAAATAAAACTGGATGAAAATTATTTAGCACATGAACAAAAGTGTACGGAACATGAAAATAAACTGACAGAAATTGACCAGACTCTGCATGAACATGAACACAAACATACACAGTTACAAAAACGTATTGAAAATTTAGAATTGGGTGGTACAGAACAGGGTAATCAGATCACCTATGTATACCATAACATATCGGACATCATCACAGTAATAAAATAAGGTTGAATTAGATGGGAAGGTCAGGTGCATAGAATTACAGAGGAAAGGGCAGTGAAAAAAGTATTCATTTGAGGACCAGGAGAAGAAGACCAGAAGGAAGATGGGTGGATGACGTAGATGAGACTTAAGATGACTGAGGGGTCAGAAGGTGGCGAAGAGTCGCACAGGATAGAGGAGTGGAGGCATGTTGTTCTGGAGGCCAGAACTTTTCATGAGTTGTAGTACCATGGAGTAAGTATACCATAAAATGGACAAATCGACTCAACATCTAAAGTTCTACGCAGATGAAAATGACATCCCAACAGAGTTCCTGAGGCAATATGAAAGGACGATAGACACTTGGAAATCAGTTGACTGAGCAGGACATAATTAACTTCATTACAAATTATTGTAAAGAGTCAGTGGCACCTCATGGTGGTAGAACACATGGGCGTGCTCATTTGCAAGTTGAAAACTGTAGCGCTTTGTGCATGACATCTCTGTCGAAGCAAACACACTGTTTGCGCCTACATCAACACAACCGCTACATAAAATGTTCCCGATTTTTACTAATAATTTCCTCTGCTCACTCTTTAACTTCTATTACTATACTTCTATTATTACTGAAACATTAAGCCAACTTTATAGCTCAGTATTGACTTTGGGTAGCATGTAAGAAGGTGTACATTATATTTGTGAACCAACAAAACTAACAATTTAGGCGTACTCATGATGGAAAAGGTGTTAAAATTATCATGACCATCTGTTTACATATTTTCAAGAGGATATATATTTTAAACCTAAGTTAACATTATTTATGTAAATTATTAACAGATTATTACCTGAAATGTACTGACATTGCTGTACTAATGGTGAACTTTTGAATCTTTTTGGACCGTTTTCTTTGATTCTTGATTACTTTACCCTCTTGAGTAACCAGATTTGTTTAGATGCCACACTGATGTATGTGCACACAAGTATCAAACAAGTCACTGCTTCATCAGGAATGTTAAGTCCTTGAAGCTTATCATTAGTGATTGGATTTTACTTTTGTATCACACCACTCTCCAGCACTTGTCAGTCTGCCCGTGAAACTTTATAAAACTTTCTTCAATTATTTTTGTACAGTGGAATTATTGTTCAATATGAACTGGAAGGCCTTCTTTTGATACGATTTGTATCCACAGAATTTTCTTATTGTTTTCACAAAGAGTGCTGCTTTTTGTACCTAGCTCAGGAAAATTTTCTTGCAGTTTAAACACCACATAACCACCCAAATAATGAAGGCCTTCGCACTTCATGGCATCTGCGCCATTACTCACATCGAAATCAAAATTTTAATTGCATATACATGTTCTTTTGATAACTTGAAAGCTAACTTAATGTTGTAATCATACAAATAAGAAGAAGAAAAAGAAGAATCCCCGATACTACCTTACTTATTTACCTTCAGAAGATTCAAAACCCATTAGACGAACTCGTTGAGCACATAGGTTAGGTTGAGGGCAATGTAAAAGGATTTAACTCATATTCATTATAATTCACACAAATTTATTCATTGATATTACTAATATGAACCACAAATGATAATGAGATGTTTTGTAAAATATATCGTATGTTATAATGGCCCCTATTTGAACGGTTACCTTACGTGGTGCGTACCAATTCCTTACGTGGGAACCTTCTACATGAGAGAATTTTAAAAAAACTTCACTGTTATTATTAATGTTACTGTAATTATCAAAAAAGCATGTTAAATAACTCAATACAAATATATTAAATTATATCAATACAAATCAGTACCTTTTCTTTACTCTCTCTCTCACCCCTTCTCTTTTATGACGCTCTAGTTCTCTTGCGTACACCCTCTGACACTCCGCATTATTATGTATTTATTATTTTTATTATATTATATTTTCTTAATTTCCCACTGTGGTTACATATCTGTTAATTGCCCAACAATTGTGGTTTAGTTCCACAAAATGCTTTTTTGCCCACACAACATGAGGTCGATACTATGCACTTAGCACATACATAGTATAGCCAATTCCGTGTACTTTTAGTGTGCACGTACTGACCGACTGTTTGTGATACTTTTAGAACTTAACTGTTTGTAATTACATTTCACCCGAGGCACTGCTGACACTGTTTTTACTCCGCTACATTTTGTTATCAAGGCATGGCCTTCTTGAGTCACTGCCACTGCCACTGTCGTCCGGACTGCTTGGTGTTAAGATTGTGACTGACTTAACTATGCTTGCTTGTCTCTCTCCTGATCCTGCACTATATTGGTTTTTCCACTCTTCTGTGAGAAAATTGGCCAGTGAGGCCGATACAGAGCTCTTCGGGTGTATGAATTTGACTTTCATGTGTGTACACTGGCCAATTATACACTTCCCAGGCCAGTACAAAAGATTCCATGCTTTCTGATGTTTCTCGTACATGAAAATCTGTTTTAGCATTATATTGTAAATCTGTTTTTGCAATGCTTAATGAAATGTACCATTACAAGGTCACACTTTTGTTTATTTAATAGGTCATCTAAACATGCAATACTTATGTGTTCATTACTGCATACAACAAATCCTTTGCTAACAAAGTAATTCCTGGCAAGCTGTAACATGTGCGGCACATCTGCTAAAACAAAAACATTTTGAGAAAAATCGTATGGCTTTGAAAAACAGTTTTTGTGGGAGAAATATTAAGTTTCTTCTACAGTGCTCTATTTTCACCTCCCAAATCTGATGTGATAGACACAACTTTAACACTTTAATGACCATGGTGGGCGTATTCTCATTTCTGCGAAGGGACCACAGTTGATGTATTATATGACCTTTCAAACATTGTACAGAAAAATTGTCTGTAGCCTACATGACTGTCAGCTGATTTTCTTTTATGGTGAAACCACTATAATCACTGGGAACACAAAAACGTATTTGGGCTCACATTTTCGATCTTTATAAAATTCTTGTTCTAGATGTTCGTTGATAACAGGTTGTTTTTTGATTCTGAATATTATTTTGTTTGTCTCATTATAAATATCTTCAAATATAGTGGTCATGTCTTTATATCTTTAAGTATAATGATGAAGTCATATCTTTTTTAAGTTTTAAAAGTCATAAGTAAGGTAAAATCTTCACTTGAATTTAAAGGCAATTTCCTTTTCTAAATGCCAGATATATCAGCCTTTGAGTACAGAAGATTAATTTGTCAGTTTGTTTTATAAAAATGAAACTAGGCAAACAACAAACTATAATGAAGAAAGACATTTGACAATTTTGAACTAGAATCTAATAACTGCAGTGACACATATTCCACTACTAAGAAAACTCTTTTTGTACAACGAAGTGAATGCCGCAAAATTGAAATAAGAAAAAAACACTTAAATTATACGAAGATGCGGAAAGGAAACATGAATATGAGAAAGAGTAAATGACTTTCTTTTTTTGTACCATAATGTCGATAGGTTGTTGTCAACAGACTTGCATATTACTGATATTATGTAATGAATAGGGTGGCATCCTCCACTTATGATTTTCCGAAAGGCTAAACATGTGGCGAATGTCACACACACACACATACACAGAAAGCTATGAGTAATAAAATATTCCTGCAGTAGGTTCCCACAACTGGCCAAAACCTTGGATAGGCTGGGAGCGATTAGACGTCGACACAAAGTGGTTGTACATGCCCTAGGTAAATACTACCATGGTGAAATATGCAAATGTCTGTGTACATGTGTATGTAAGTGTGTGTGTGTGTGTGTGCATGCACATATACATGTACACACACCAGTATATTATATACACATTTGTTTATAAAAATCTACAATTCTTGCTATGAATACTAATGCAATACTGTTATCATACATAGAAAGGTTAATTTTTGCAAGCTGAAAGCTACTTCACAGATAGAACATGGTTTTTAACACTATTGTCTAATACTCCAGTGTTCTAGTATTATTACAGTTGCATATTCTTTTGTTCCAGGGTTACTTATTTACACCAGTGAGTAATATCGGTACAGAAGTGGACCCTTCTCTGGATTGTGAGGTATACGGAAGAAAGTCAGTTCAGAATCAATTTGTCTTATCAGACTTACCTCCGCAGTTAAACTGTTGCACAGAACTTTCCAAAAACAAGAGTTATCAGTGTGGATTTTGTACAAACACATGTACTTGCGGAGACCATCTGTCACCACACAAGTTGATACATTCTGGCATTAAGAAGTACCAGTGTGATGTTTGTTCAAAATCTTTTACTCAGTCTAGTGATTTGTCAAAACACAAGTTAATACATTCTAGCATTAACAAATACCAGTGTGATGTTTGTTCAAAATCATTTACTCAGTCAAGCAGTTTGTCACGACACAAGTTGATACATTCTGGCATTAAGAAGTACCAGTGTGATGTTTGTTCAAAATCATTTACTCAGTCTTGCAATTTGTCAAAACACATGTTCATACATTCCGGCATTAAGAAATACCAGTGCGATGTTTGTTCAAAATCTTTTACTGATTCAAGCCATTTGTCAGAACACAAGTTAATACATTCGGGCATTAAGAAGTACCAGTGCGATGTTTGTACAAAATCATTTACTCGGTCAGGGGGTTTGTCAGAACACAAGTTAATACATTCTGGCATTAAGAGATACCAGTGCGATGTTTGTACAAAATCATTTACTCAGTCAAGCCATTTGTCAGCACACAAGTTAATACATTCGGGCGTTAAGAAGTACCAGTGTGATGTTTGTTCAAAATCATTTACTAACTCTGGCAGTTTGTCACTACACAAGTTAATACATTCTGGTATTAACAAATACCAGTGTGATGTTTGTTCAAAATCATTTACTCAGTCAAGCAGTTTGTCACGACACAAGTTGGTACATTCTGGCATTAAGAAGTACCAGTGTGATGTTTGTTCAAAATCATTTACTCAGTCTTGCAATTTGTCAAAACACATGTTCATACATTCCGGCATTAAGAAATACCAGTGCGATGTTTGTTCAAAATCTTTTACTGATTCAAGCCATTTGTCAGAACACAAGTTAATACATTCGGGCATTAGGAAGTACCAGTGCGATGTTTGTACAAAATCATTTACTCGGTCAGGGAGTTTGTCAGAACACAAGTTAATACATTCTGGCATTAAGAGATACCAGTGCGATGTTTGTACAAAATCATTTACTCAGTCAAGCCATTTGTCAGCACACAAGTTAATACATTCGGGCGTTAAGAAGTACGAGTGCGATGTTTGTACAAAATCATTTACTCAGTCTGGGAGTTTGTCAACACACATGTTGATACATTCTGGCATTAAATACCAGTGTGATGTTTGTACAAAAACATTTACTCGGTCACGGAGTTTGTCAGAACACAAGTTAGTACATTCTGGCATTAAGAGATACCAGTGCGATGTTTGTACAAAATCATTTACTCGGTCAAGCAGTTTGTCACAACACAAGTTGATACATTCTGGCATTAAGAAGTACCAGTGTGATGTTTGTTCAAAATCATTTACTAACTCTGGCAGTTTGTCACTACACAAGTTAATACATTCTGGCATTAAGAAGTACCAGTGTGATGTTTGTTCAAAATCATTTACTCAGTCAGGGAGTTTGTCACTACACAAGTTAGTACATTCTGGCATTAAGAAATACCAGTGCAATGTTTGTTTAAAATCATTTACTCGCTCAGACGATTTGTCAAGACACAAGTTAGTGCATTCTGGCATTAAGAATTAACAGTGCGATGTTTGTTCAAAATCTTTTACTCAGTCTAGTGATTTGTCAAAACACAAGTTAGTACATTCTGGCATTAAGAAATACCTGTGTGATGTTTGTTCAAAATCATTTACTCAGTCAAGCCATTTGTCCCAACACAAGTTAATACATTCTGGCATTAAGAGATACCAGTGTGATGTTTGTTCAAAATCATTTACTCAGTCAAGCCATTTGTCCCAACACAAGTTAATACATTCTGGCATTAAGAGATACTAGTGTGATGTTTATACAGTATCTTTTACTGTGTCAGGCAGTTTGTCAAAACACAAGTTATTACATTATGGCAGTAAAACATGCTGGTATTAAATGTACTAGTGCAATTTTTGTACACAAACATTTACATGTCTATGCTATTTGTCATGACAAAGTAATACATTCTGTAATTATGAAGTAACAGTAAGATGTCTGTACAAAATTGTTCAATGTGGGAGAATGTTGTGTCATGTATAACATATACTATTATAAAATAATAACTGATATTTGTATCGAGTTTTTTTTTGTATTTTGTCTGAGCATAAATTAATCTATTAACCTATTATGAAGAATCACTGTGTGGTAGGTAAGAATAATTTCTATCACCCTAGATGTTTTAGTAAAGTAATGAAACAACAGTATAATATTTATGAACAAAAACCCGAAAAACAAGCATAATTAACAAATAAAGCAATACATACTGCAACAAGTGTGTGATATTTGGCACTGAAAAACAAGAGTTTGAAATTTGTAACAAAATTTTATGCTGTGAATTAAAATCATTAAATTGTACATTGCAATGTAGTGTGAAATTATTGATACATGTTTATCCTGTAATTCAATTTATCACTGCATGAATTACATTGACATTTGTATTTATAGTGAAAATAATTTGAAACAGTCTTTTCTTGCCATATGTAGTGCAACGATACAGCCATATGCTGCATTAGGCATTGATTTGAATAAATATAAAATTTGTAGAATTATTATAAGTTAAGGGTAAATGGACAGGTCTGAGATTGTAAAAATATTTCATTGTTAGATTAGGGGAGAAATTAACCTGTTCCAACAGGCAAGGAACACCTGCTTGATTGTATGTGTGTTATGCGTGTATCTTGTGTGTTAGTGATGCATGTAAAGACAGGAATCTCAGCTACCCTCCCCAAGTAATTAATAAAATAATTTTGATTCACTGTGTGAAAACTAATTAGTGTATAAACAAATAAAAGGCACCAAAGTGTGTGTGAATTTTATAGTTATCCCCAGTGAGAAAATGACATTAATAGGACATGCTATTGAAGTGAAGTGAGTGCAAAATATACGTGCCAAAAAATACGCAAATTACCGGAAGACGCTCAAATTAATACAGAGAGTGGTTAATCAAATTAGCTATGATTTGTGCTATCTTGATTCCGTCCAAAACGCTGCCATTCGCTAATAATAGCAAATATATGAAAAGGTTCGGTAGTGGGGGCTATCATGTGATCTGCAGGTACCGACAGGACGAGCCAACAGGCACGGAATCTCGAGAGGGTATAAATTAAGGGTTCTACTGAAAACCCTTCTCTTCATTTCAAGAGACACAGTTGCAGTCGGACATGCTGTCCGTCGGCAGAACAGTTTTATTTTTTACAAGTCTCATTAACAAACTAATAAGATGTTAAACAATTAGGTTGACAATATTTCGGAAAGCGTAAAGTACCGGGACCGTTTAAGTCTACAAGGAGTATCTACGGAGAAGCTACCAGACCGATGAGGGATGCTGGACATTAGACGATGTTTTTTTATGCCTAACCGACGTTTAAGATCCACCTTGCAGCAGATAGCAATTCTCTGAGACGGACCACACACTGCTTGAGTACGACTATGGACATATCCAGGACCACGCCAAGCCAGGAGGAATGGAAAACCAACGCTGGGCCCTGTCAATAAGTCGTAAGATCATCAAAACTCGAGGTGACATGCATAATGCATTTATAAATGATTTTTTAAACGAGCTCATAAAGACTATATCAAAAAACAAATTAAAACAAAGAAAAAATTATAATTAGAAATTATATTTTAGAAATATAGATAAATGTTTAGTCGTAAGAATGAGCGAACGCATATAAAGAAATAAGAAAAAAAAGAATTTTAAGTTGAGAGAGTAGATTTTGTTTATCAAAGTAAATAGTTAAATTGATTTGATATTTGCATTATAGAAAAGAATAATTTAAATTTTGAATATAAAACAAGTGCCAGTCTAAAAGTAATTAATATAAATTTAAATTTTATTTTTAAACTTTGGTATAGACTGAGCAAGCTGAGGTCAGATCTGAAAGTAAAAGAATTCAATTCAAATCACATTTTAATTTTATTTGTTTAGTAAATCAAATGGAATAAATGTCTAGATTAAGATTATTAACATGTCTAGATGCAAGAGTGTTTTAAATGTGTGTAACACCGTATAGTATAAGAGATAAACACTTAATAATGAGTGACATCGTGACTGAAGATTATTAACGATGTTTATTATTTATAAGATTGAGTAAACAATAAATATGAATTTTTAAATGCTCATAAATCTAATACTCTTTATTATAATTACACCTGAACCCCAACTACACATACACGTTATTTGTATTATAATTTTGTCGACTGTCAACGTGTGGCACGACACGCTTACATTTAATAACGTATCGTTGTAGTAGATATACTTTTCATGTATCACAAAACTTTTGTCTGGCTGCTACAACCTTCAAGATGACAGAGCCTTGGGGCCTTAACACATCTGAGTTATCGCTTGGCAAAATGATGGGTGTGTCCCCATAAAAAAGATATGTCCCCAAGATTACGTGATGACATTTTCTGAGTTTTTGTCTGCATTGTATTTAAACTGCATAGTTTATTTCTTCTAGCATATTTCTAATTGCTGCGTGTGTACTGTTTGTTTATAATTCAACATTAGATCGGTACATTACTGGTCTGTTTGTATCTCTACAATCTCCAAACTACTAATTTCGAATGCTTTACGTGTCATTGTTTGTGGACTACACGTTCGGTATAGTGTTGACTTTGTAATTCTACATTACGAAATGAGTGACGAGTTCTTGACTGAAGATAAAATATTACGGTACTTTAATGACAACTCTGGATCTGAATTGGATGATGCAGAAAATGAAGACATTTTGATCCAGTAGTACTGGTAAGCCTATTTAATTTGAGGTTACTTCACCGTATAGTTTATACTGAATATACGAGGTCTGACACAAAAATAAGGAGACTAATGCTATATTTTTTTTATTTACCTGATGTGTACAATAAAATTACTGGTGGTTGCCTTCAAAGTAGGACCCCATTGAGTCCACACACTTATGCATATGTTCCTTCCTTTCACTGCTCAAAACATTTCTGCATATCGCTTTCCGTCAAGCTGCACAGGAGCTCTGCCGTGGTTTTCACCTTTAGTTCTTCCACCGTTGAAAAATGGGGTCTCTTTAGTGCTGACTTGATTTTGGGGAATACGAAAAAATCGCACGGTGCTAAATCGGGGGAATATGGAGGATGTTCAAGGACTGTGATGTTTTTACTGGCCAAAATTTGTTTGACTGATAAAGCATTGTGGGCAGGCGCATTGTCCTAGTGCAAGATCCACCCATTCTTCCACAATTCAGGGTGCTTCTTTCCAATACATTCACACAATTTTTCTAAAACTTGTTTATAATATTGTTGATTAACTATTTTACCACTGGGTACCCATTCTGCCATAACGATGCCCTGCATATCGAAGAAAACGATAAGCATTGCCTTGAACTTCGAACGAATCATGTGTGTGTTTTTTGCTCTTGGGGAAGATTGTGTTTTCCAATGTATTGATTGCCGCTTTGTTTCTGGATCGTACGTAAATATCCACGTCTCATAAGCTGTAATAACATTCTTAAAAAGCTGGGTTTTCCTTCAATCCATTCCTAAAGGTCAACAAAGTTCCGTTCTCCTTTCTGTTCATCTGATAAAACTTTTGGCACCATTTTTGCACACACCTTCCTCATGTTCAACTCTTCTGTTAAAATGTCGAACACTTTCTCTGTTCATATGCAACATTTCAGCAACAGCAAGGACACTCAATCTTCAGTCTTTTCGTATTGTGTCTCGAACTTCACGGAGTCCCTACCTTCTAAAAATCTCTTACGCCATTCAAAGACATGTGCACGTGACAAACATTTATCGTTATAATCTTCCAACAACATCTGGTAAGTCTCTGTTGCCGACTTTTTAAGTTTCATGAGAAACCTGATGTTAACGTGCTGATCACTTTTCGTATCCGACATTTTCCGGCGAAGAGTAAAAACACAACTGTATTCAACTGCTCTCTCACTGTGACTGAGTCAACCGAGCGACTTGTAACTTGTCACTGCGTAAGAATACAGTTCAAGATCGAACACGGTGTATGTGCAATACAACATGATAAGTACTTCCTTAGCAATGCTGTCAGTCTCGTTTTTGTGTCAGACCTCGTATTCATTTGTGACTACACTTTCTTTTACTTAATTTACAAATTATTTTACTTTGTTTACAATTTTATTGTTTACCTTGTTTAGATTTTATTTGCTATGTGTATAACCATTGCATACACATTCATTCTGTGATCAACTGTTTAGAGTTATGACTGCTTAAATAATAAAATAAACATTAGCTTATAGGTTTTTGCTGGACATTTTCTAAAACTAATAAATGGATTTGACCTTAGAAAAGCATATGCACAAACAGACTTATACACAACTTTATATTACTTTTTCATGTTATAAATTGCAGATTTATAGATTTATTTTTCATACTTACTTTATTCTTCCTCTTCTAATTTATATAAATAATATTTATATTATTATTTATTTACTTTGTATATATATTTATATAGATGTATAAATTACTTTTACCTAAATATTGCGGATGAGAAGCCAAATTTTCTGCCAGGCGGTGATGAAGAAGAGTACTATGAAAATGGAACACAATTACAAGCCTGCCCAAACTAACAAAAGTCAGTGCCTAAGAAAATACTACTTCTGTTTGGTCTGATGTTGACATCCAACCACAGTTATCAGTTTTTGAAGAAGTCAACAAAGTGCTTGTTCCATTAGATGCTACCAGCATTGAATTTGGTTGTTTTAGAGTTTTGTGATTACAATATTATAAAAACAAACTAGTAGATATGCTGGAACAAAAATTATAAAGTTGATGATGTAAAATAAATTAATAGAGTGCTCACTGTGGCCTTCATGGAGTGCTGTCATATTATATGAAATGTACAATTTGTTGCAATAAATATTCATGTTTGCCTGGTTTCAAAACTGACTACTGGAGTACAGATGTTATGTTAGACTCTTCTTTTGCTGGAAATATTATGAAGAGACAAATTTTGTTTCATTTACTTTATGTGGCATGTAAATAATAGCAGTAAGTACGATTAAAATGTTAAGTCGATTTGGCATTCCTTTGTTCAGATAATGTGATCGCTACTGGAACTGTTTGAAACCGTCTAATTTTGTGTTTAAGTAATTAATTTAGCGCGAGGTGCATTATTCCCTTGTTATTGTTAAAAAATCAAAAACGCTTTCACCTGTTTTAGAACCATTAATTTTCTACGAGGCCAACCACCTTGTTATTTAGGTGAATGACAAAGCAGATTGAGCTCTGCTAATCTTGTCCATCTCAATCCGAAATAAAACTATTTTTTGGTTTCAGAATGCTTTCTAAGACCACATTTTTTTGTTTATTTTTTAATCAACCCATTTCACAACATTTTCCACTAAGTTTTTAATACTGAAGCCGCACTTGCATTTTTGGCTGCTTATTCGGACATGTCATCTTTTGAGAAAGAGCAAAACAAATGCTGACGCTTTAACCAACCAACTACTCGTCACACCTTCATTAATTGTTTTATCTTAAGGTTTCAAAACTTTTATTACTTTGAATTTTTACATTCCAGTTATTTTAATTTCTTTATAGTTCACAATTTAACGTCCACAATTAATAAAATTAATTATAAACATGTCACATAATTTTAATATCTTTTTATTTTATCTAGGGCCATATACTTGCTCATCATATATTAAGGCTAAATCACCCTTTCATCTGGCACGAGTATTTATATTAAACATAGCAGGCACTTTGTACTGTTACAAGGTGCTACTCTCAGATGCTGGAATGTTTGATACACAGAGGGGACACATTTCATACAAGGTTTTCACACACTTTTGCACTTGTCTATAACTTAGTAACACATTATTCAGCCTGTTCTTAGAAATAGCAAAATAAGTTGAGTCACTATGCACGGTCACAAATTGAATCAGTGTGAATGTTTTGAGGAGCTTTATTATTTTTCTTGTAACTACAACTAGGCTACTTGTAACTGTTTATGCTAAAAACAATTTTTCACAATGTGAACATGTTCCTTACAATTGAAACATATAGCAAAACGGTCACCATCATGCTTTCATGCTTCTGATGCTTCAACATCGGGCACTATTGTGGCTATGTGTATAGCCTCAGTGAGGCTTGAAAGCATTCTGTAACTACTTGTTTACCTACAACACTGTGAATACCATAAATCTATGCAGCTAGCATATGTCTTGGCTTTTTCGTTTATTGTAGCCTGTTGAGTGGGCTCAGAAACCTGCCATGTTCTAATAATTGTTCTAACACATAAACGTCTGCACCTGTCGCCAAATTGTTCAGGTGTCGCATGCTTGTATTGACTTGCATTCTGCAATGCACTGTAGTGAAATTGGTCAATGTGTTTAATTTTAAATTGTTCAACAAAAATTTCTCGAAACCGTTGATAAGTGGTCTCACTATGGGTAGCTTCCTCATTACTGATTAAGAATTATGTAGCTACTCCTGTAAGCTTGACTATAATTTTATCAGTGTCCTACCAATTTACCGACTTAGCAGCAAAGTCTATTTTATTAAAGAATTCCATCACCGATACAGGACTATCTCAAGACCAATTATCTAGCAAATTTGATACTGTTAGAGCTCTAAGCATAGTTCTTGGGGTTGTTGACATGGACAGCTTCTTGGCAGGATCCATCGTAAAATTAAAATTAATTTGCAACACTAAGGTCTATCAAACAACTCAACAGTCCTTATGTACTGTGTGGTTGCAATCACAGTTGTGATAAGTGATAACGCTTACTGATAATTAGGCACACCATAACAATTCTAATACACTGTAGTCTTTATACCAAATAGTAAAAATTTTGTAACTAATAAAAACAAGTATACCGAATATTATACACAAAATATATCCACACAAACTACTCATGTATATTTATGTTGTAAAATCGACTTCTAATTTAATTATTTTCACTCTCATTACTCTTGCATAATCTGTATAATTTTAATGACCGTTTATGTACCTCAGTTTTCCTTTGCATAAGAACACATAGTAAGGTTATCCTCTAACAGAACATCTGGGTCTGTAACTGGTAGGATAACTCCTCATGAGGACTTCTTGGTACATCATACATAGGAGGTTCAGGCATAGGTGCTGTTTCTTCTAAAGGAACAAAACGAACGGTAGGTACTCTCACAACAGGTGGAACTTGAGATGTAGGAAGACTATGTGGAACACTCAGTGGAGTTTGGTGTTGGTAATAGGGAGTAATGGTTCCTATTGCAGTTCGTACTCTCATAAATAAAATAGCTTTTAAAGGATCTCCAATAGTCACTTGACTTATTGGTATCCCAAAATTTCTAGGTTTAGATATATATTTAGGTCTAGTTTTCCTCACAGTAACGGCTAATTAATTTTTTATTTTTTTATTGTTAATCATGTTTCTCCTCAAATATCCTACAATGTCATTATTCTGTTAAATTCACAACTTTGCTGTTTAAAAAAGTTAGTAAATTGTTTACTACTAATACTGCTGTAGCCGTCTGGTTGTTTTCTTTAGTTGACTCAAGATTTTCATCACTTTGTTCATTCAGTGCATGCATTTTCATGTCTCAATCAGTCATATAAAATCATGTGTCTTAGCCACCTGATAATTGTGGCCATTGAATCAAGAAAACAAATGTATGTTTAATTTTTTGCATGGTGAGCCCTAGTCACCTTGGACGGCTGCCTGCTGTTATGATCTGAGAATTTTTTTATAAATTTAATCCTAATTTATAAAAAGCAATTTCAACTTGTCCCTAATATTGCCTGAAAAAAAGCTCGAGACATTCTCTTTCATATATCATAACGTGTCCAAGAACATTTTAAAAATAATCCATTGTAGGCATACAAATTTTTTCCGTTTTTAAAACACTTTTTTATAACAATATTTCTGGACATCAATACCTGACCAAGAATTGCTCAAAAGTTCATAAATGTCTTCTTTGGAAAGATACTGACATGAATTCATTATAATAAACCGTGAAACAAACACAACAAAATACTCATCTCAAATCACAGGACAGCAAAAAAAAAATAAATAAAAATCACTCCAAATGCGTGTGTTTATGAACAACGATAGTAACGCTGTTTGTTTTCAAGTTGATGCTGCCCTCTACAGATGTATTGCAGAATTAAAGTTTTATTGTTAATACCAAACAAACCTATGGATGTATAAGAGCCACCAAGTTTAATATAAATACTGTTAAAATCATGGACGAGTCTGTCGCTCATCCTTAGGATCTGAGAGTGGAATGGTGTAGACGTGTCATGCTCATCCATAGACCTTAGTGAGTTAAACACAGGTACAGTCATGTATTATACCACTATCTATTTAATTGTTACCTTTCCTTTTAGTAGTGCAAAAACCCATCCATTGTAAGATGCAAGTCGTTAGAACCTACGAATGCATGTGTACTGTATTGACATATATTGCAATGGAACACAGGATGATAAGCTATGTTGTTTGTATCAGAGCACATGGATGACGAACATTTTCATGTTTAAATTGGTTTTATGTAATACTTTGTCTTTTAGCCGTAAGTTTTGTATTTATAAATGGATAAGCATGTAGGGTATACCAAATTCTCCGTAAAAAGATGTTCTTTATTGTCATGTATTTTTTGAGTGAATTTGTGCGGGTGTGATAACATGTGATCGCTATATCTTCCGCGGTAATTAACTGATCAACGTGAAACTTTGACAAGGAATTATTTATGTAAATAGCTTCAATTTATTTGTACTCTATGGTTCATAACTATTTTAGAAATATGGTTTTTTAAGTAGGAAAAACTCAATTTGAAACACTTATCATTAATAGGGTCATAAAAATTTGTAGATAATTCAATGCAAGTTAGTGCATATTTATACAAACTATTTCTGGAAAAGTTTATATATCTGATGAAAGCATTAATCATGTGACTTGGATTTAGCTAATCGGAAAACACTAAATTCAGTAACATTCATTCTCTGTAAAGATCGACACAGTGTGTCTGTGGCAGTTGCAAGGTGAAGTTGTGCTCATCCGTGAGAGAGTTTTTCTGGAGCGAACATAGAAAAGTATAACTTAACATAATCCTTGGTATTCGGTACGAAGTTCTGCGTACAGAGCCGAGTGGGTCAATTAGTTAAATAGAATTATAATATAGTATAGTGCTTTTCGTGTAAGTTAAGATATCCGCTTAGGGAATTTAAAGACACTTTGTAATGGGGCAAAAAGGGTTTTTTTTATTTTATTAAATGTATTTAAATTTTTCGTTGCATGTCCCCTGCAAACTACGGTCGTATTCGGACAATGAACAGTCACACAAACTTTTTGAGTGGAGTGTAGTTGGAAAATGTCAGACTCATTTGTAAAATCAAGTGTTTGTCACAGACTAGTACACGCAACACCAGCATGTGCGCAGATGCAACGCATACCACTTTAAAACGCCACGGAAAAATGGCCAGGCATAACGTTTGTCAGACAATGTGTTTTTGAGATGGCGGAAACCAGTAAAGGCTCCTCCCACCAAAGCCTCCTGTATTGTCTCCGTTTGACAACTCTAGAACACGTGGCCTATAGACAAATCCACACTACATGTACGGTGGTGAACAGTTTATAACCTGAAGGCTGTGTGTTTCCGGTATGAGCAACCAGATGAAGTGAAGAGCTGTGTGCATAGTTGCCGCGCAGTCGACACAACTACAGACCACGCGGTCATTAAATTTTTTGCTCGAGCTATTTAGGGTCGGCCGACCAACCAAGTGTACCAGAGATGTGTAAAGCAGTATAAATTAATAATATATACAGTAAAATCAGTGAAAATTTGAATACAATTGAAACCACAATGTTTTGAACATCGAATTCGAGAACTCTGAGTGACGCGCCATGCGGTCGGTAGAAACGCGCTGCACACGTAACTGTATCAACTCAAATATATTTTTATTTTATATGAAAAGGGGGTAAAATGGTATGAATGAGTGAATGAGCAAGCTGGGTAGCCTTCTTTAAATTAAGAATTAGCATAAGTAATAATGTCTAAGTAAACTTTTGTTTTGGTGCAGATTTGAAAAGAAAATTAATTGAATGACAGTAAAAGTTTGAATAGAAAAATTTGTAAAACAAGTAAAGTCAAAAGTAGTAAGAGAAAATGAAATAAAATTAGAGTTATATTACGTGAGAGTCGAGTATGTTACTGATATAACCTTGAAACCCTGCTTGTATTATGCTGTTCGTGTGACGAACTCTGGAGCTGTAAGGTGAGTTATCCTGGGTGAATAATAATTATTTAAATGTTAATAATTTGAGTTAACAAAACTTCAAGATTACGGGGAAGGTGTACGACTAATACACCTTATTAAATTGATACCCATATTCACCCTGAGATTGATAAAATTTACATATCAATCTAATAATAAACTATTTTAGGGAAAATAATAAGCATTGTGTGTTTGACGTATTCGAGAAGAGAACGACAAGACGAAGAGGACGCCGGACGAAGAGGATGCCAGGAAGGAGTGATGCTGAAGAAGACGACGCCAGGACGGGAGCGGCGATAGGAAGCAGAGGAGTCCACGTACTGAGGTCGTAGCCTCAATCAAGTAAAACCGATATATTATCAAACATTATAAACTATTATTGCAAATTACAATACATGACAATTTATAATACAATATACCTCTTTAAAACTATATGTGTGTGTATAATAAATAATTTTTCATCTCCTCCATAATAGACTTGTTTGTGATTTTTACACACTCACTATATCCTTATTAGTATAATAAAATTTGATCTGTTGCAATATATATATTTAATATTTATACTGAAATTACCTCAAGATATATTATTTTCCTTATTAGGAAATAATAAGCAATGGGCTGTAGCAAAAAGAGCTTGAACATATATACAGTATATATATAGTATTTAAAATTTATAATTATATTACCTCAAGATGTTCTTTTCCTTATTTGGAACATGTTTCGAGAGTTCCTGTTCTCTCATCTTCAGCCTTCGCCATTTTGTTTCTGGTGAAGTATTTGTGTGTTGGTTGCTGGATGTTATTAAGGTAGTTTGTTGGTCTTTGGTCTTTTAAAGTTGTATTATTGTGTGTGGTTGTGGCATATGTTTTTGTATTTTGTGTATTTTCGATGTTGAGTGCTGTGAATATTGTGTCATGTTTTGTATTGATTTGTATTTCTTCTGGTATTAGTTTGTTTTGTGTTTTATGTTTGTACAAATCAATACAAAACATGACACAATATTCAAAGCACTCAACATCGAAAATACACAAAATACAAAAACATATACCACAACCACACACAATAATACAACTTTAAAAGACCAAAGACTAACTACCTTAATAACATCCAGCAACCAACACACAAATACTTCACCAGAAACAAAATGGCGAAGGCTGAAGATGAGAGAAGAGGAACTCTCGAAACATGTTCCAAATAAGGAAAAGAACATCTTGAGGTAATATAATTATAAATTTTAAATACTTTATATATATTAAGAAACGAACTGTAGCAGAAAGTGATTGAATATATATATATATATAGTATGATATTATTTGAAAGATTGAAAGTCTGAAGGTATGACGGTTTTTCTTACAGTATAAAGTTAACCGGTGAGCTCTTTGAGCAGTGCAACATGCAGAATTGCTAGCAATCAAATAATTAGCAATAAAATGACTTACCGAAATCTCACGAATGGTTGATCCTGACACACAGGCAGAAAAGACTGACTGGAAAAAAGGATGGGTTACATGAAAAGGATTTCTACCTGCCAAAAAATCCGGCTCGTGGATGTGGACACTACAATGGTTGGCGCATGACAACGGGTTCAGGCCCGGTGCATGAATCGGCTTCGCAAAAGCTATAGTGCCAACCTCGGAAAATTAATTATTGACCGGTTCGATATCCGAAATATCGAACACCAACAAACAAGTACACCAAGAGAACTGCACAAAATACATTACAAAAAATTTTTTAGTGAACATGAACACACTCTGAAAAATTACCCTCCAACATAGGAGGGGGTCACACGCAAACACAAGAAAATTCAAAACGTACAACAAAACATGCAATTAATTAGAAAAAAAAATGCCGAATAACTCCGCCGCGGGCGCATCGACCAGGCGAGCAATCCGAAAGGTTCAGGTAGAGCAGACAAAAACCAAACAACATGCAATAAATAATTGCCCAGCCAAACACAACTTAAAACTCAGCAAATCAACTTAGTTAACATTCCCTAGGTTTTTTTACAATTTTTTCCCTTTTTATTTTTTTTTTTTACTTATTTTGTTGTTGTTGATTTGTTGAGCATCCATAACTCCCAATAGACTGGCACAGCGCCAAGCCAGAAACATTCCACAATGTAAACTTCAATGCGGACAACAGCTGGAAGGAACCACCTGGGAAATCCCAGAAAAGTGTCGAGTAAGTCAATAACACAATCATTAAGACTAATTCTGCTCACCCAAAAACAAGACAAACACAGTCAAGAAGCTAGAAGGCAACCTGTATAATTTGATAGCAGGTCGTTCGAAAGAACCTGCGGAAGTTTTCACTAAAACGCGACGAACAACCCCGTCGCTCCCCGGAAACAGCTGAAACTCAGCCAAGAGGCCACATCAGGGGAGGAGAATTCTGTTCCTCCATAACAACCAGGTCTCCAACCATTAAGTTTCTGGACTTAGACGACCACTTCGATCTGGCATGAAGTGCCGTCAAGTATTCCAAACGCCACCTTTTCCAAAATGCTTGGAGCAAAGCGGCAATTTGTTTGTAATGGCGGACTGTCCCTTCATTTAACGAGACTTCGGCTTCCGGGGGCGCGGTAATGGGGCGGCCAACCAGAAAATGACCAGGCGTTAGACCCTGGCAATCACTTGGATCTGAAGATAGGGCAGTTAAAGGACGGGAATTTAAGATTGCTTCTATACGAATGCATAACGACGAAAATTCCGCTACAGTCAACGACCTGGTCCCAATTATGCGTTTCATATGAAACTTGGTCGACAGCCCGTTCCCACAAGCCACCCTGAAGTGAGGCAGATGGCAGGATAAATTTAAACTCAATATTGTTATCGACAGCAAAAGCTGTTATCTGAGCTGACATGTCAGGATTAGAAAGAACATTTTTTAGCTCCCGTTTAAGTTCGGAGCGCGACCCCACAAAATTCCTGCCACAATCCGAATACAGTGTTTGAGGAGCTCCCCGACGACTAATAAATCGCCTCAACACATCAATAAACTGTGAAGTGGAAAGATCCATAGCTACTTCAAAATGAACTGCTTTAGTGGCTAAGCAGATGAAAATACATAGGTACGTTTTGACTATAGGCGCCTTCCGAACAGCGTAAGCCCGTACCAAAAAAGGGCCAGCATAATCCATGCCGGAAGAATAAAATGGAGGTGCCAGATTAACCCTAGGAATTGGCAGATCCCCCATTAATGGATTGGTGGGGTGAGGACGTGCCCTGAAACAAGGAAGACATTTCCAAATTATGGTTCTTATGACCTGACGTGCGGACAAAATCCAATAATTTTGAGCCAGCTGAAATTGAACTTGCAGAGGACCAGCATGACCTAACCATACATGGGTGTGATGAATTAGCAACCCTACTAGATGGTGATGCTTGGGCAGTAAAATCGGAAAACGATTTCTAACTACTGTAGCGTTGGTCAAGCAACCGCGTACTCGAATGAGGCCAAAATCATCAATAAACGGGACCAGGCGCTGAATGCGGACTGGGAGCCGCTTACCTAAACGAAGAGCCGCGAGCTCCTGTCCAAACACGCTGCGCTGAATGTAGCGTAAAATATAGTTAACAGCTAACCTCTTCCAACCCACGGCTGTGGAAGGTTCAACCCCCGAAGGTATAGCCCACCTTAAGATAACTGAGGTAACCCCCACCACTAAGGGCCACAAGGACAAGTGATCGAACAATTCCACCCGGGGCTCCTGAGTAAGAAACAAAGACACCTTGGTCTCCAAGGCAACATCTTGCACGTCGTGATTCGGTCGATAATTAATAGGGGGCCAGTGCAGAGAATCAAGCTTTAGCCAATCTGGCCCTGACCACCACAATGTCGACGACTGGAGGCTAGAGATTGAAGTACCTCTAGAGGCCAAATCAGTGGGGTTCGAAACACCATGAACATGACGCCAAGACTTAGTATTGGTCCACTCGGCAATGGCAGCCACCCGATTAGCAATAAACGTTTTCAATTTAAAAGTAGGCATATTCAGCCAATCCAAAACAATCATCGAATCTGTCTATAAGAAAACTTGACTCATTTGAAAACATGAAGAGAATAAGCCAACATAATGACAAACTACTTTGGCTAAAAGATAAGCTCCCAACAACCCAAACGTGGGATTGATAAAGTTTTAAGAGGTGCCACTTTAGTTTTAGAAGACACCAACGAAACCACCGGAGGACCAGAGTCAGTATAAATGGACAGTTAAAGGACTGCCGCATAACCCAACTGGGAAGCATCACAGAAACCATGTAATATAACCTTTTCAATACGCCCACCTTTAGAGAGGAATGGCCGAGAAATAGTGATTACCAAAAGATGATTCAGAGAGGACAGGAATTGACTCCAATAATCATTTAAGTCATCATTGAGAGGAGCATCCCATTCCAAGCCCTCAGCCCAGAGTTTTTGGAAAAAGGCCTTGGCCCTGAAAATCACTGGCGAAAGCCAACCACATGGGTCAAATAATTGTGCCATCTGGGATAACACGACACGTTTGGTGAATTGTACCTGAGCATTACTGCAACAGGCCAAAGGAGGAAATGAGAAGCAGTCGGTTGAATGGTCCCAACTTAAACCCAGAATATCCTTAGAAACGACGGAATCACTCTGAGTGGCTGATTCAGGTAGGCAGTCAGGTTGATTAGTACACCATTTTTTCAAATTGAAACCTCCTGAAGATAACAACTGAATTAATTCCTGTTGTAATTTGCAAAGCTCTGGTTTTGAATCAGCACCAGCAGCAATATCATCAACAAAAATATTACGGCTAAGTACCGCCGCTCCTGCAGGAAAATTAACTGCCTCATCATAAGCCAGCCGCTGCAAGGTTCGCAACGCCTGAAAAGGGGCGCAAGCCAGCAAGTAAGTAACAGTACCCAAAGCGAAAACCCTAAGGGGGCGGTAACCTCCTCACGCCATAAAATACACAGGTACGCCGAGTCATCAGGATGCATGGCAATTTGGCAATACATCTGCTCGATGTCGCACGTGAAGACATGGCTAAAACGCCAAAACAAAGTCAAAACATCGGACAGTAAGGTCTGCAACTTAGGGCCGACACATAACACGTCATTTAAGGAAATCCCGGAGGACGTCTTCATGCTGGCGTCAAACACCACTCTTATTTTTGAAGTATTGCCTCTAACCTTAAAGATACCATGATGGATGAAATATTTTGGAAAATTGGGGTCAGACACCAGCGACATATGCCCCTGAGCAACATAATCAGTTATAAATTGCACATACTGGCTCTTAAACTGATTGTTAGATGCAAATTTCCTTTCTAATGCGAAAAACCGAGACATAGCTCCCTTAAGGGAATTTCCCAAAGTGTGAGAAGAGTTTTTGAAAAACGGCAAGCGCACCTGGTAACGACCCGACGGCAACCGACTTGTCGACTCCATATAAAACCTTTCAGCAAAGTGATCCTCTTCAGATAACTGGTGGGGCAAAGCTGGAGGCTCTTCGACAACCCAAAACCGATGAACTTGCTCAAGTAGGTTGGTTGTATCAGTTGATAATGTGGTGACTGAAGGATAAAAGTGGTGGAAATGACAGTGAAGCTGATGCGCAGACACCAGATCCAAAGGAAGGCCAGTGAGACCGCTAGTGCAAGTCAATGCACAATTAAGTGAAATTGGGGCTCTACCCGTAATTACAAACCCAAAACATGTCCTAACTGCAACAGGCAAACCTGCACCCAAGGGAATAGTCTCTCCCAAAAGAATAGCCGCAACAATATCGGCTCCAAACAACGCATCAATTGGGGCTGCTACATCGAAGGTAGGGTCAGCTAACAAAAGGTCCCTTGTAGCCTTTATCATGTATTTAACCTGGAACCTAGGTGTGTCCGATGAGATCTTTGAAAGAATTACGAAAGCATGGTTAGACGCCACAACCTCACGTTTTAAAGTTTCCAAGGAAAGATGGCACACCCTTTTTGCTTTGGTGGCAATATCACCTACCCCATTGACACTTATTGAAGCGTCAAAACAAGCACACTTTAAGCGAGAAGCACACGCTTCAGTGATGAAGGAAGCATGGGACGCGCTATCCAGGATGGCCCTAACTACGATATAACCACTATTGGGAGACGATAAGACTGCTAGACATGTGGCTAACAGAACCCCTGCAGGATGGGGCAGAGACACGGTCAAAGTAGTGCTAGACAGATCAACTTGGTCAGCAAGCGATGACCCCAAAGCCTCGAGTTCAGCTGTTTCAGAAATCTGTGAACGAGACAGAGACGGACGGGCATTTTTGAAATGAAGTAAAGTGTGGTGGTACTTAGAGCCACACGTTTTGCACCATCCAGAATGTTTATGTTGGAGGCACGAAAGACAACATTTTTTATTCTTGAGACTTTGAAATCGAGCCCTAGGGTCCTTACTCAGCCATGCCGGACACTTGAGAAGCACATGGGTCCGGGAATCACAATGAAGGCAACGTGAATTAGATGAATCCCGTTGCGTAACCTCCGCAGATAAAGTGGACACAGCAAGAGGAGTAGCCTTAGAAAAGGAAACCTTCTGAGTTTTCTGGTGGCTAGTGCTAGGAAGAGCAGGTAAAGCCGATTCCAAAGATGCCTGTTCTTTTTGTTCTGCCATGGCGGTTAAAAATGTCATAATTTCTTTTAGAGAAGGGAGATTTTCTTTGTCTGTAACAGACGCCTCAAAGCGTTCACGTAATGATAAATCCAGCCTTGACAATACAAAAGACGCATATATTGCTTGATATATATCAGCAATGTTTAGAGCTGACAACGCTGAAAAGTTAGCACTGAAGCTGTCTACCAATTTTCTAATAGACGCAGCTGATCGCATAGAAGCGGCTGGTAATTGAAGCAGATTGGTACAATAGACCCGGGCGGCCAAACGAGGGTTGTGATAATGGCTTTTAAGAGTTGACAGTGCAAGCGGATAACTATCGTCAACTATGGGAAGCGCGGCAACCTTCTCATATGCCTCACCCTCAAGATGAATCAATAAATATAACAATTTCTGTTTTGGGGTGAGGGCAGGACTTTCGTCCACTAATGTGGTAAACTTCGACCAAAACTCGGACCAACATTTATACTGGCCATCAAAACAAGGTAAAAAAAGCTTCGGCAACTCATGAACGAAAACACCTGAGTGCCCGCCACCTGCCGATGAAGACTGACCGGAACCAACCGGTATCTCTGGTTTAGTTAGTTTTGACACTAAAACACTTCCCCGGACATAAATATCTTTAATTTGCGCTACCACCGAAAAAATGTCCTCGTCCAATCCCTGGGGCAATGACTCTGCCGATAGGTAAGGATCTACCTTACCTAGAAGATCCTGATATTCTTCGGACAACCTGGAGGCCAAGATACCGGCCTCATGTTGATCCACGACTCTCAATTGCGGCAACCCTTCCAACTTATTTATTAAGTGTTGCAACGCAAGTATTCCCACCGAAGTGGTCCGGTCAAAAGCTGCCAGCGACAATTTAGCAGGCATTATGATTTAAAGAATTTCGCACAACCGACAACCACCCTGGATGAGAGAATTCGAAATTAAACAATAGTCACGAACCAGACCTAGCCTAACAGTAATCTAGATAAATCGGCCTCTGAAATAAACTAGTTTTCATAAACAATACCGAGCATAATAAATACAAAAGTAAATTAGTGCAAGGCCAAATACAATTTACACAATCCAAAAGGCTAATAGTACAAAACACAATAAATCACATACTCGACAAAAAATGCAAAGATTAATTTGCACAGTGCAAAAGCACGAAAAGAAAAAACAACAAGTTGCACAATATTAAAGCACATACGGTGCAAAATAATGGTACACAAAAAGCATGTGTAATGCCAACTAGAATAAATGCACAAAAATACACTAATACACAACAAGGTAATATACAAAAATTCAACAGTTAACGATACAAACACAATAACTTGGACACATTAAATGCAAAAATTTATCATGGTCAGGATATCGCGCATATGCAAAATATAAACCGCACCAAAAAGGTGATAGTCAATTCCAAAAAAAAAAAATTAAATATAAATGCAGGCTATACCAAAAAACCGGGTAACCTAAAAACCAAACGTCCCCCACACCCTTACACATTCGCAAGCATGTAACACTTCGACTTCACATGTAAAGCAGACCTTAACAGGACGGGTACAAACTTCTCAGGAATTGACCCAGTAATCAAATGATTACCAAAAAAATCAAGGTGCAAACATTTGACACAATATTTGCTCACCTGGCCCATGCACACGCGACGAAACTGCCCAACATACCAACCAACAGCATTAAACGCAAAATAATGGTCCACATGCATATCGTACCAACGTGTGTCCATGCCATAACATGCAAATAAAGAACACTGTTGTAATTTTGAAATGAACAGCATGCAAAAATCCACGAGCAGGCACAAAAAACGAAACAGCACGGCACGTTGGTGATTAGAATAAAAATCACCCAGCCAAAACTGGCTTGTAACCCACTTACCCAACACGGCCAGCATCAACAAGAAAACTACAAAGCACGTGCTCCCATTCGAAACGGCAAGCAATTAAATTGTTAAACTAGCAACTTCATGAATCCTCTGGTAGTTATAATATGTACGATATTATTTGAAAGTCTGAAGGTATGACGGTTTTTCTTACACTATAAAGTTAACCTCTGGTGAGCTCTTTGAGCAGTGCAACAAGCAGAATTGCTAGCAAACAAATAATTAGCAATAAAATGACTTACCGAAATCTCACGAATGGTTGATCCTGACACACAGGCAGAAAAGACTGACTGGAAAAGAGGATGGGTTACATGAAAAGGATTTCTACCTGCCAAAAAATCCGGCTCGTGGATGTGGACACTACAATGGTTGGCGCATGACAACGGGTTCAGGCCCGGTGCATGAATCGGCTTTGCAAAAGCTATAGTGCCAACCTCAGAAAATTAATTATTGACCGGTTCGATATCCGAAATATCGAACATATATATATATATTGTAACGTAACAGAGTTGAGGTTCCCGACGTTACATAAAAAACTTTGTAAACATGACTTAAAACAACGCCCAAAGTATGTTATAATTAAATACCAGAGGGCCAATCTCACCTAAAAAATGCATTGAAGGTACTTAGTAAGGTTACTAAGTAATAAAACATCGAAGGTGTACCTAAATCTAAAATATGTAATGAGTAGTATGAGATGTAAAATATAAACACCGTGTCTAGTGGGATGAGTTTAATGTGTAGGAGTTGAGTATAATATACTGTTCAATTAATATTTAATGTGTTATAAAATGTACTTGGTGTTGTACTGTATCATGATATAGTGTTTACATGATATTTATTTTATGTTTTGTGTGTAGTAAGTGTAGAGCCGTTGCTTTAAGGAAGTACTAAGTCATAGGTACTCATTTTATTCATGTTAAAATTGTATTTAAATAATTAAATACAAGTACATTTATTAGGTATGATATTATGTTAAATGTATTTACTTTAATTGATTAATGAAGATGTTTAAAATAATATTTGTAAACTTGGCCAGGAAGACAATCAGTGTTAATAAGTTGGCAAGTAGTTCTTATAATTATGTTAAAAACCAATGAAGAGTTCAATGATGAACTAAATAATATAATGAATTGAAACCAGGAAATTAAAATTGATATAAGTGGCCATAAGCCAGTGACTATTTGTACAGTAGGTCAGGTAAAGAAAAATTAAATTAAAAACAAAGCAAATTTATAACATGTGTAATAAAACCAATAGGCCTAAATTTAATATTTGTAAAAGGAAATTAATACCTTTTTAATAAGTCCAGTCAGATGAAAATGTAGTAAAATGTATATGGTTTGATAAGGCAGATTAAGTGATAGTTTTATGTGATTTGGTGTAATTCCAAGCATGGAGTATTTTATTAAATAAGAGTAGTAATATTTTCTAATTCTGGCTCTAGGATATCAAATATTATCCAATGACAGGAAAAGTAATGGTTGTTAGGCTAACTAAAATGCAAGAAATTTTGTTGATTTCAACATTCAATTGTTACATGTGAATGGGTTAAGTTGAATTAATACAAATCCAGAAAAGAATTTAAAAAAACCTTACATTCGATTGTTATATGCTATTGGGAACAGTTCAGCAGACAAATTTTAAAAATAAAAATAGAATAAAATGAATAAACTTTAATAAATCAAATGTCTTAAAGCCAATCCATTAAAAAAAGAACTGAGTAACAACTAATGAACTAGATTTCAGGAAATATAATTCTACACATCCTCAAAGTTCACGGAATTAATAAATCCTTCTTCAAACTAATTCCAGTAAAGGAATGATGATGAACCCGATTTACAATTAAACCAAGATTCTTCTTGAATGGACAAGAAGTCAAAATTAATGCAAATATAAACCAAACATACATGAAAAACTTTTGGTATTGAAGTACTAAACCTCACTTTCAAGAGACTGACGAAGTCGTAATACTACACCAATTCCACTGGGACCGGCAACTACTAGGATCGCAAAGAAGAACGAAGAACAGAACTGAACTCCTGTTACACTCCTGGACATCACCTTTAAACCTTTATTGATAATCTGGACGCAGTTTTTGGTCAAGAGTAACCTCACCATTACATTTCCACTCAGTTATAAACAGACATGGCCACCTTGAATATCGTATTGTATGGTAACAAACCTGCTTATATTAGTTTTATATATTAAGAATTAATAACAATTGTAATACTTAGTAACCTTAATTTTGCATTACCTGGCCTTACTAATCGTTAAAAGAATCACATGTACCCTGGGATAAGAGATAAACCGAAAATTATATTTAAATTGTATTATACATTACTAGTCCACTAACAAATCGATTCAGCATTGTACGATCGATATTACGATCAGATAACCTATGAAGGCGACTGTTGAAATTTAAAAAAATAATATAAATAAAGAATCCTTCTTGTATGTGATGATGTTCTGTGTTATTGTAGAATAGTTATTGTATTTTGATTGGGGAGTAATTTACAGAGAAAGAAGGTGATAAAACCATCAAGTGAAACGAACTAACCTATAAGAATGAGTCAATTACTAATAACAGCGCTCGTTGCAGACAGCTGGTGAATACGGGAGAGTGCCGAACTAACGTATTCTCTTCGCCACACTTGTGTAACCTCTCTATGCTTTTAGTATTTATTTTATTTCTTTTTAAATTTCTATCTCCTTGCTTGTTGGTTTTGAAAGAGAGGTTACAAGTTATTTAGGACTAGGCCTAAGCCTAGAGAAGCAAAATTATGCTGGGTTCAGTATGACGGGGCTTGCAATAAAACTCAGCTGTAACAGAACGATAACAATTTATTTTATTGCATGCCCTTCTTGTATGCCCGATCACAAGTATGAATATGGTAAAACATAACAAGTGTGTAAAATCTTAGTCATAACAAATGTGTGTAAATATAAACGATCACAAGTGTGTATAAATCTTCAAATCTTCAGCATAACAATATGTATAATATTAAGCACAACAAATATATGTATATAAATCAATGGACACCCATGTATATATAATTATAAAATTTTCTCCCATCTCGTGGCTGGCTAGACACATGACAACGCACACAGAACACAAGGTACACCAACTCACAATTACATTAATTTTTAACACGCATGCCCCTGGAATGCACCCACCCAACAGGTAGAGTAACTACAATCTTATAGCTCGGCAGTGATAAAATATACGCCCTTCGGCAACCCATTCAGCAGAATAACGTAAAGTCAAAACCCCAGAAAGAATGATAATAATTCATGAGGCATAAATAACCGGACCACCCCTTTATCTAGCATTCCATTGCTCAATGACCCATGTTGAGCGTGTGAACCTTAAGTTCCTTTCACATCATTAATTGAAACTGACAAACTACGTCACCTACTTTCAGACAGTGTTTATAAAACTCTATACAGTTATTTGACTTCAAAAAAAAAATTCCAAAAGGAATCAAATCTTTATGTACTTTAATAAACAGAAATTAATTGCTTGAGGCATTACTATTCCAGAAGATTTTGACAATATATAATTTACTCAAAAAAAAAATGATGAATACATGTTTTATAGTCAAAATTAAACAGCAAATGCTATAAGTGGGAAGTCAACCCACATGTGTTTGCCAGTTAAGAAAACAATCAGTTTAGCCCTTGTGCAAGGGGCAAAATCAGCTAAAATATTTCCATAACATTAGTAAATTATTTCTATTAGCCTCAAATGACTATATAAAATAATTAAAAGAAAAGATTACAATAAGGTGGTTGTGCTCTGGCATCTGTGGGAGCGCGCCCACATGCAGTTGACAAAAGTTGACAGGCATACAACCTGTCTGAAGTTGCACCAGAGTGACAGAAAACTAAGTCCCATTTTGTAATCCCAGAAAAGTCCCCAGCCCTTAAATGTGAAACCCGTAGTCAAATTAATTTTTATACACAGCTGTTCCAGCCGGAACAGATCTACCAAGCAATAATTAAATTTTGTAAGGAGTAAAATGAAAATGAGATGCAACAGTAAAATGGTACAAGATTAAAATCTCTCTGGCGCGCTCCCGCAGTGCAGCACGCACTTACAGCCATTGCATATAGTGTTATGTAACTGAGTTCTAAAAAAAAGGTTTATGAAATTTAAGTTATAGTGTTCAGAGTCATGATCACAGCTTAACTTCCCGGCATACAGTCTGGACACGTGGTCCCATGGCTTCTAGGCTATTTGCAGTAAACGGGCACACTGCCGGCCCGGCCCCAAAAAATGAAATAAAGCATAAATATCACCTCATAAGTGCTGGCGAGTGCAACATAGGAATTCAGTCTCCATCTCCCTCTTCGTATGCGATCTTGACATGGTTCACAGCTTAGGCGGATGTTCAGCCATCAGCAAGCCAGGAACCCGGCTTAGTGCGAGAACCCTATGAATTCAAGTAAATTAGAGAACAGTCTATAAAAATGTACACCCGAGTTAAGGTAATTAACCTCTTAACGGGCCGCCAGCTAACTCTCAAGAAAGCACAATATTCATTAATAAAAGTTTTTACAACCAGCTTAAAGAGTCTGAAAATCAGCCATGGAATAAGTAAATTTGCATCATGAACAGAACTTATTAAATTGTGGCTTAATATAAAGTGAACTGTACTCAGTCAACATGCTTCGACAAAAATTTGCAGGTTAAACCGGCCACGTGGAGAGCAGTAATCATTATTTGACCAAAAAAAAAATTTAACAGCAAGTCACTCACAGCATTGAGAATGTTTTACATTCAATTAAGTTTCATACATAGAAGCTCTCACACTTCATTCTCTATTTGTGAAGTTAATTAACAAACTCTGTGGCCGTTTACAACATGCACAGACACCGTTCACGGCCTGACAGCGCACCAAGTTTTAGTCATCAATTTTTAATGTAGAGCACTTTTACCATGACAATGACTCTTGAAAAACTACTCGCACTATTACAGAAAATAATAAAGCATGGACTATATACAGGGCGTTACGTACAACAGTAAAGAATGAGTTTCTCTTACATAAATTTGTCGGGTCGCACACACACATCATTACGTATTTTATGCATTTGCATATAGTAGTTAATTATCCATACATGTATCATTATTTATAAGACAAATAAATACAAGACAAACTTACCGGGAGTCAATTTACTTCTAGCCAAGCATGTAGGAACAGCAAACTTCGTCGAACAATACGTAGAGCGGAGACGGGACAATTCTCTGAGCGAGGCCAAGCGTGGACTGGCCACCGCGGCACACAATATTCATTGCACATAGCCGAGTTGCGCGCGCAACCGCACACAGTGCCGCTCCCCTCATACCGCGGACCAAAGTTCGCCCGCGCTGCCTCGGCTCACGTTAATGTTACAATTACGAAACCTTTCTAGAATTTTGTAACCGCCGGCATCGAACCGGCACACTTGGGTCAATTTAAATAATAGGGTTGGAGAGAATTACCGAATTATTAACTATAATACCCGTAGTATAGCGTTATTCTCTGGTAAAACACTTGGTAATTAATTAACACAGGGTTATGTTCAACATACGAGTCGCAGCAACTATATAATAAATAATTGTTTTTTTTTTAATAAATTAATGTTGATTTGCAGGAGGTCTCATCTGCAACAACATAATAAATATTTTCCTTATAAACAGATTGAATTTGTTAATTTAAATTTTTTAAATTAACTATAACCCGTAACAGTAATTAAATAAGAAATACACTAGAAAAGTAATCCATTAGTGGTTTCTTTACAAATTGGCGCTCAACGAGTGGGCTTTAGTTAAGTAAGAAATCGACTATATCGCTATTACTTAACTGGAGCAAGCAACTATTAGAGGCACAGGAATGCATACGAGAGGTGTTTCTAAAAGGATTGCGAAGGACCAGGAAACAGAAGAAGATAGACGGGAAGAAGAAGTGGAGATAGTTACAGACACTGAAATGGAACAACAGGCGAGCGATAAAGAGGATGCCCAAGGGGACCAACCAGATAAAGCGGTAGCCAGAGAAGAACCAAATTGGCAAGACATGATGAAATTTATGGCAGAACAATGTAAGGAACAGAATAAACAAACTAATGAAAATTTTAGGAAACAAAATGAGAACACTAATGAGAGTTTAGGACAGATTAAAGAAGATTCCAGGAAACAGAAGGAAGAATTAAATAAAAAATTTGACGAAAATTCAGAAAAGCTGGAAAATAAAATAGACAGTATAAACGAAATTCAGAAAAGCTGGAAAATAAAATAGACAGTATTAACGAAAACTCAAAGAAACAAAATGAAATTTTGAGTGAGAATTTAATCAAACTAATGAATGAGACGTTTGACAAAAATAAAGAGGAAACTGATGAGAATAACCGGCTGATAAATGAAAGTTAAACCAAATTAATGAAAGGTTTGACAGGAACGATGAGGGCTTAAGGCAGATTCAGGAAAATAACAAACAAATAGACGAGAAAATCGAAAACAGTAATAAGGAGTTGTGGCAAATTATAAATGAACAAAACCAAGCGTTGAGGGAAGTCATCAATGAAAGGGTTGCAAATGTCAATGAAACACTTAACAAAAGGGTGGATAATTATGAAGAGGAAGTAAGACAGCAAATAACTGAAACTAAGGTGGGTCTAGAAAAGACAGATGAAACCATCATACAACTCGCAGTGGAAGTAGAGGCCAAAATTAATTAAGTGGAAAACAATAAGAAAACTAGAATAAAAGAAGTACAATTAGAAACCCAAGGGAAATTGGACGAAGTACAAATTAATGTAGCTGGGAGAATTGAAATAGTTAACAACGAAATAACGCAAATAAAAACCCAAGTGGATCAAAATAAGGGGACCGTCGAAAATATACAGAATCAGGAATTGATTAATATAAAGGAGTCAATAGAAGTTTTACAAAATCGACCAATGTATCTGGCACATCACATAGCCCCTGAGCAAAAAGCCTCAATCAATTTCAAAATTTATAGAGGAAACCCCATAGAATTTCTGGAGAGAATAGATGAATGGTTTAGTAGGATTAAGGTGACCCGACGGAACATACTAAAAAGTTTGTTGGATGATTGTTTTAAAAGCATAAATGATAATTGGTGGTCAGCGGTCCGGAATGAAACGAGTAATTATGAAGAGTTTAAAAATGCTTTTAGGTCGAAATACTGGTTGGATTCCGTACAGAACATGATTAGGGACAACATTACCAACGGGAGATTTCAACATTAATCAAGAGCAGTCCCCAACTACCTACTTTTTGGGAAAGGTGTGTTTGGCGCGTCATTTGGAACCGCGAATACCAGAGGAATGTTTAGTAAATAAACTATCCTACTATTTTGAAGAAGAGATAGTTCGTGCCAGACGCAGTGGACAAGTGAAGACAGTGGGAGCAATGGAAACCTTGTTGGCCAGTTACGAAATGGAAGACTATTATCAAAGGTCTCGAAGGCAAAGTGAATATTCAGACAATAGGAGGGAGGAGCCAAATCAAGAGTCGCGTCCAGGAATAAATAGATATAACAATAATAATTATAACCGAAGGGTTAATGACCATTTTATGAATAATTGTTACTGCAATAACCATTACCAAAACAATCATTATAATAACTATAATAATAACAGATACAGCGCAGGCCACAGGAATTTTGATAACGGGAGAGACTATTGGAATAATAACCGTGCGAACAACGACCAACGAAATGAAACCGGTAATAGAAGTCGGGAGGAGGACCTACCTAGACACCAAGAAAATCATAGAGAGTTCAGACCCGATGATAGCAACCCAGGAACCACTGCTAGAGACGATCGTCCGCAGGATAGGGTGGAAAACTAAATACAGCAGTGGAAGTATCAAGTAACCCCTCACTGCTGGGATTGAAAGGGTATGTACGAACCCAAAAAGAAAACAACAAAATTATAACCATTACGAAGAACAATTATTTAAAGGACATACGAAATGATTTAACTGAAGAAGGGTTACAGTCAGAGAATAAAACTGACAATCAAATTATATATATAATGGCAGAATTTCAAGGAGTTATGACAGATATGGTGATTGATACCGGAGCGAACGTGTCACTCCTGGACAAAGTAGAATATAACCGAATAAGGGAGATGTATCAGAAAAATATACCAACATTACCAGTTAATAACATGGTAATAATAGGTGCTACTGGCAGACCAAATAAAACAATACGGCAACAAGTAATGATGGAAGTATCTAGTGAAGGTAAAACTATTCCTATGGTGTTTATGGTAGCTCAAGGATTACCATTTAAAGCAATGCTAGGGTATGATACGCTGTGGCGCCACTCAGCTATTATTGATATGGGCAGAGGAAAAATAACCCTGTACCATGAAAATGGAGAATGGTCAAGTGAAATAGTGGATCATAAAAATGCCACTCACCACCGACATTCTTTTACTCTAATGCGTGATGATGAAATGGAATATAGAACACCTTTTGAGGAGTTAATGAAGAAATTTAAGAATTGCAAGTATATGAGTATTTGGGATGCTGTTTGTGGATACTGGCAGGTGGAGTTACATCCCAACAGTAGAAATTACGTCCCCTTTATATTTGAAGTTAGAAATTATCATTTTAAACGTCTTCCTTTTGGATTAGTAAACTGTATAGCGGTTTTTATTAAATGCATGGACCAGGTCCTAGGTAAAGAAGTGTTAGCCTTCACAACAGTTGTAACCCCTCTTTAACTTTGACTGGTAAAAAAAAATTTGTTTTTGTTTTGAAAATTTTTTTTTTCTAAAGAGGGGCCACAAGATAATTAAAACTAGACCAAAGCCTAGAGAAGCCAAAAATGCGCTCGATCCAGTGAGACGGGACTTGCAATTAAAACTCACTAAATTAACAATCAATAAAATCCTTTTTTATTATTCTATCTCCTTAACTACAAAATCAATAAATATAACATTTAGATTCTATGTTCCCCTTAAAATTGTTAATTAAAAATAATTAATTCTCTTTAAAAAATGTTACTTGAAATTATTAATAAATCTAACCTTTATTTTCTATATTCTCTTTAAAAATATTAATTGAAAATTAATCGAGATAAAATCTACATACTCCTTATCAATGTTAATTAAAAATAATTAATTCTCTTTAAAAATATTAATTGAAAATTAATAGAGATAGAATCTATATACAGTAGAACTTGGCTAATTCGAAGCTGAAGGGACCAGTAAAAAATTCGAATTATCCAAAAATTCGAATTAGGAAAACTTTTAATAACGGTAGAAAAATCAAATCAAAAACCGAAATTCAGTAAAGCAATATGTTATTTTAATAAACAACTTCCTTATACATATGTATTACAAACGTATAAACATCTTTCAGTACAAAATATAGCATTTACAGTTTTTTAAAAAAGCTAGAAACTTTTGATTGCATTTTGCAGTTAATACACTGAGTTGTAGTAAACTCTTCAAGTTTATTAAGTGCTTGGAAAATAGCGTCACTTACGTTCTGCTGTGTGCTGTGGAAAATAGCGTCACATGCGTTCTAAAAAAAATTACCACTCTTAGGAAGACATCTGGCTAGATGGGAAAATCTCAGTGTACTTACCGCACTCAGGAGAACAGAGGCTGAGGGTGAAAACGAAGGAAGAGGAAAGAAGAAGTGTAGTGTGTATGCCTGTGTGCATGTGGGTGTATCGGTGCAAGTGTGTGGGTACTGCATGCTGACTGGATCAGGGTCAGCATACAGCAACCAGAGACAGGAGGAAAAAAAGAAAGACAAGAATCGGGCACACCCCCCTGAGTTCTGTCCTCCCAACTCACAAACTGAGACCCAAAGACCGATACCTACTCAGGACAACTTCTATCCCCCCCCTTCCGAGGACCGAAAAACTCTCTAAGGTAGTTACATACACGTCTGAATGGTGAGCAGCCACAGATGCATGTCAGCCCCTGGGCTCACAGATTATACAAACAAAATTACAAAATTTACAAGATATTCCTCCCCCCCAAAGTCCACGCACTATTCTGTCCTGTAACCAGGGACCCAATTAAAATGTTTAAAACTTAAAGTCATTGTTGTAGAGGGACTCAATGTCCTCTGGTTCTAGTGAGTTACATCACACTGTGTAAAGAATATAAATGGATTGATTTCACCTATTTTTTCCATGGGTGTGACGTGGTGATCTTCTGGCCTACATGATAGGGTGCTGGTGGTTAGACTTCGCTATTCTCCTCCGGCAGATGAAGTTGAGAGAGAGAATCTGGATGTTAAAAGTTCAGGTTGGAGCTGTCCCTGTCTTCCGCGGAGGACCCTGGTCATACAACATATTATCAGTGAGAGTTCACAAAACAAATTCCCCCAGAAACTTCACACGCACCAAAACCCATATATAATATTAACACAGCTTTAGGGCTATTTAAAAATGATAATTGACACACTTGGCAAAGGTTATATGGCCACCTGGGCCTTATCTTGAAAACATTTAGTTCTGTTAAATTTCATATTAATAAACTTTACCCCTGTGGGTTAACATAATTCAATTTTGATTATCCAATTATTCGGTTCGTTATACGATTAATAACATTTACACATTGTCTGTTTTTTACCACGTGGTGTGAGCGATTACCTGACTACAATCATTTCTATACTTATTAAACAAATACTTGTTGGCATTTACATTCTTCTCAATTTTGGTGCCTTCGTTAAGACATGTGAATTTAATATAGTATTACTATATTACAAAAAAATTACCTTTAAATTACGTATTGCACAACTCACCACGTGGTGGCGTAAGGTTATCTGAATTTACTTACTGTGGCCTTATTAAACAATTTTTCATTCGTAAAACTTTAAATAGATGTATATTATAATATTGCCGTAACTTACCGCAGATCTGTAGTAGCTTAGCCTGCTATAGATGAAGATGGTAAACTAAAAACTCCTTTCTGTCCGGAGGAAGAAATGCCACGAGGCGTTAGGTTACATGATCGGCCAAAGACAAGATTTTTAGGTTCGCAGTTCCGCTTTCTGAACTCGCCATCAGTACCGAGCACCAGAGCACAGCACTTATCGGTCGCACTTAAGTTATAACCGCAGCAGATAGTTTATCTCAGCTGCTACCGCTAAATACCGTACAGCATTTAACGTCTATTTTTTGACGATAAATACGGAACACGCGCCGAATCTATCCTAGACTCGGCACACAGTATACGTAGATGATATATTGGTAACTTCAACCACATGGGAGGAACATTGCCAACGTGTGGAAATGGTATTAAGCAAATTAGAAAAGAGCAACATTACTCTGAAATTGAATAAGTCAAAATTATTAACCAATCAATTACACTTCCTAGGTTTCATACTCTCTGAAAATGGAATATCCACATCCCCTGAAAAAGTGGAAGCTATTCAAAACTTCCCCAGACCTAAAAACATTCGACAGTTGCAATCATTCCTAGGAGTGTGCAACTACTACTGAAAATTCCAAAGGAATTATTCCCAATTAACAGCAAGATTTAAACACTTACTGTCATCTAAACATAAATGGAAGTGGAAGGAGGAAGATGATGAGACATTCATCTTAATTAAGGAAAAATTTTTACAGAACATCATTCTGCATCATCCTGATTTCGATAAGAAATTTGTTATAAATTGTGACGCCAGTGATGTGAGTCTGGGTGCTGAGCTGTACCAGGAAGATCAAGAAGGGGATCACCAAGTAATAAGTTTTGCCAGCAGAGTATTAAATCAGTGTGAAAGAAATTACAGTGTCACGGAAAAGGAATTATTGAGTGTGGTATTTGCATGCGGTAAATTCTGCACGTATGTATTAGGTTATCCCTTAGCACTACGGTCCGACCATAAGTCCATATCATTCATACAAAGGTGCAAACTAAGCCATGGTAGACTAACTCGTTGGATATTGGCTGTCCAAGAATATAACATAACATGGGAATACGTACCAGGTAAACAAAACACTGTAGCTGATGCTCTATCTAGAGTGAACCTGGAGAATGGTACTTTTGAAATTGAAAGGGAGGACGTTGGAAGAATATATCATGTAATATTAGCTAGAGAAGAACTAGTAGAAGTATTAAACAAAATTCAGGAAGAACAGGCAAGGGATCAGAGATTATCCACCATACGAAAATGCCTCATCAGTAATGATGCTATAATTGTGCAATATTATCAAAACTATAACGGGTTAATTTTCATAAAATCCCCTGTTGTGAAAAATAAGTGGAAATTGTATATTCCCAAATCTACAGAGTCATTAATAATAAATAATTATCATCAAATGTATGGACACATGGGTTCCATAAAAGTAGTAAAGGCACTGCAGGAGCATGTGTATATTAAAGGTTTATACAAGAAGGTAAGGGAATTAATAAAAAGATGTGGAATATGTCAAAGGGTTAAGGTAAACAATGAGCAAAAGGAAGGGGCTTTAATAACAATTACTTCAGAGAGGAAATTAGAAAAAACATTTCTTGACATTTGCGGGCCTTTCCCACGCAGTGGAGGCAAGCGCCGATATAAATATATTGTAATCATCCTGGACCATTTCACACGTTACACTAAACTGTATCCTATCAGTAAAGCATCCACCAATGTTATTATTAAGGTGATCGCAGAAAAGTACCTCATAGATGTGGGAACTCCATATGCTATAATAACGGACCATGGAACCCAATTCAAAGGTCGAAAATGGAAATTAGAAATGTCAAATCGAGGAATCAAAACCTACAAAACTTCTATTTACCATCCTAGCAGTAATCCGGCAGAGAGGGTACTCATAGAGGTCGGGCGAGTCCTCCGTACTTATTGTTATGACAATCATAGAAAATGGAGTGAATTCATAAATGAAACCGAAACCTTTTTAAATATTGCTCATCACGAAACTATTGGTGTTACGCCATACCAAATGATGTTTTCAAAACTGCCACCTCGAGAAATTACCAAATTGATACAATTCCCTGAAGGACCCAAAGAAGAACTTGATCTTACCCATGTTTATAATAGATTATTCCACAAATTGGAAACAAGAAGGAAAAAACAGAATGCTACCCAAAAAATTATCAAATACACCGTCGGCGAAAAAATTTTAATAAGAAACCGTCAACAACCGAGCAGTTCTGAAGGAATGGCAAAAAAATTATTGTTATTATATGTTGGACCTTTTGTAATAAGCCAGGACAATCAAAACAACACATACGTGGTGTCTGACCCAATAAGTAATAAGGTGAAGGGTACTTATAACCAAACGGAAATAAAAAAATACTACGAGTAAGAAGATAACCTTATCATGGACGAACTATAAGTTTATTTTAACTAAACTTTATTCAGCCAAAATAAACTTCTTTCGAAGGGGGAGTATTATGTAACGTAACAGAGTTGAGGTTCCCGACGTTACATAAAAAACTTTGTAAATATGACTTAAAACAATGCCCAAAGTATGTTATAATTAAATACCAGAGGGCCAATCTCATCTAAAAAATGCATTGAAGGTACCTAGTAAGGTTACTAAGTAATAAAACATCGAAGGTGTACCTAAATCTAAAATATGTAATGAGTAGTATGAGATGTAAAATATAAACACTGTGTCCAGTGGGATGAGTTTAATGTGTAGGAGTTGAGTATAATATACTGTTCAATTAATATTTAATGTGTTATAAAATGTACTTGGTGTTGTACTGTATCATGATATAGTGTTTACATGATATTTATTTTATGTTTTGTGTGTAGTAAGTGTAGAGCCGTTGCTTTAAGGAAGTACTAAGTCATAGGTACTCATTTTATTCATGTTAAAATTGTATTTAAATAATTAAATACAAGTACATTTATTAGGTATGATATTATGTTAAATGTATTTACTTTAATTGATTAATGAAGATGTTTAAAATAATATTTGTAAACTTGGCCAGGAAGACAATCAGTGTTAATAAGTTGGCAAGTAGTTCTTATAATTATGTTAAAAACCAATGAAGAGTTCAATGATGAACTAAATAATATAATGAATTGAAACCAGGAAATTAAAATTGATATAAGTGGCCATAAGCCAGTGACTATTTGTACAGTAGGTCAGGTAAAGAAAAATTAAATTAAAAACAAAGCAAAATTATAACATGTGTAATAAAACCAATAGGCCTAAATTTAATATTTGTAAAAGGAAATTAATACCTTTTTAATAAGTCCAGTCAGATGAAAATGTAGTAAAATGTATATGGTTTGATAAGGCAGATTAAGTGATAGTTTTATGTGATTTGGTGTAATTCCAAGCATGGAGTATTTTATTAAATAAGAGTAGTAATATTTTCTAATTCTGGCTCTAGGATATCAAATATTATCCAATGACAGGAAAAGTAATGGTTGTTAGGCTAACTAAAATGCAAGAAATTTTGTTGATTTCAACATTCAATTGTTACATGTGAATGGGTTAAGTTGAATTAATACAAATCCAGAAAAGAATTTAAAAAAACCTTACATTCGATTGTTATATGCTATTGGGAACAGTTCAGCAGACAAATTTTAAAAATAAAAATAGAATAAAATGAATAAACTTTAATAAATCAAATGTCTTAAAGCCAATCCATTAAAAAAAGAACTGAGTAACAACTAATGAACTAGATTTCAGGAAATATAATTCTACACATCCTCAAAGTTCACGGAATTAATAAATCCTTCTTCAAACTAATTCCAGTAAAGGAATGATGATGAACCCGATTTACAATTAAACCAAGATTCTTCTTGAATGGACAAGAAGTCAAAATTAATGCAAATATAAAACAAACATACATGAAGAACTTTTGGTATTGAAGTACTAAACCTCACTTTCAAGAGACTGACGAAGTCGTAATACTACACCAATTCCACTGGGACCGGCAACTACTAGGATCACGAAGAAGGACGAAGAACAAATCTGAACTCCTGTTACACTCCTGGACATCACCTTTAAACCTTCATTGATAATCTGGACGCAGTTTTTGGTCAAGAGTAACCTCACCATTACATTTCCACTCAGTTATAAACAGACATGGCCACCTTGAATATCGTATTGTACGGTAACAAACCTGCTTATATTTAATTTTATATATTAAGAATTAATAACAATTGTAATACTTAGTAACCTTAATTTTGCATTACCTGGCCTTACTAATCGTTAAAAGAATCACATGTACCCTGGGATAAGAGATAAACCGAAAATTATATTTAAATTGTATTATACATCACTAGTCCACTAACAAATCGATTCAGCATTGTACGATCGATATTACGATCAGATAACCTATGAAGGCGACTGCTGAAATTTAAAAAAATAATATAAATAAAGAATCCTTCTTGTATGTGATGATGTTCTGTGTTATTGTATTTTGATTGGGGAGTAATTTACAGAGAAAGAAGGTGATAAAACCGTCAAGTGAAATGAACTAACCTATAAGAACGAGTCAATTACTAATAACAGCGCTCGTTGCAGACAGCTGGTGAATACGGGAGAGTGCCGAACTAACGTATTCTCTTCGCCACACTTGGGTCAATTTAAATAATAGGGTTGGAGAGAATTACCGAATTATTAACTATAATACCCGTAGTATAGCGTTATTCTCTGGTAAAACACTTGGTAATTAATTAACACAGGGTTATGTTCAACATACGAGTCGCAGCAACTATATAATAAATAATTTTTTTTTTTTTATAAATTAATGTTGATTTGCAGGAGGTCTCATCTGCAACAACATAATAAATATTTTCCTTATAAACAGATTGAATTTGTTAATTTAAATTTTTTAAATTAACTATAACCCGTAACAGTAATTAAATAAGAAATGCACTAGAAAAGTAATCCATTAGTGGTTTCTTTACAAATTGGCGCTCAACGAGTGGGCTTTAGTTAAGTAAGAAATCGACTATATCGCTATTACTTAACTGGAGCAAGCAACTATTAGAGGCACAGGAATGCATACGAGAGGTGTTTCTAAAAGGATTGCGAAGGACCAGGAAACAGAAGAAGATAGACGGGAAGAAGAAGTGGAGATAGTTACAGACACTGAAATGGAACAACAGGCGAGCGATAAAGAGGATGCCCAAGGGGACCAACCAGATAAAGCGGTAGCCAGAGAAGAACCAAATTGGCAAGACATGATGAAATTTATGGCAGAACAATTTAAGGAACAGAATAAACAAACTAATGAAAATTTTAGGAAACAAAATGAGAACACTAATGAGAGTTTAAAACAGATTAAAGAAGATTCCAGGAAACAGAAGGAAGAATTAAATAAAAAATTTGACGAAAATTCAGAAAAGCTGGAAAATAAAATAGACAGTATTAACTAAAACTCAAAGAAACAAAATGAAATTTTGAGTGAGAATTTAATCAAACTAATGAATGAGACATTTGACAAAAATAAAGAGGAAACTGATGAGAATAACCGGCTGATAAATGAAAGCTTAAACCAAATTAAAGAAAGGTTTGACAGGAACGATGAGGGCTTAAGGCAGATTCAGGAAAATAACAAACAAATAGACGAGAAAATCGAAAACAGTAATAAGGAGTTGTGGCAAATTATAAATGAACAAAACCAAGCGTTGAGGGAAGTCATCAATGAAAGGGTTGCAAATGTCAATGAAACACTTAACAAAAGGGTGGATAATTATGAAGAGGAAGTAAGACAGCAAATAACTGAAACTAAGGTGGGTCTAGAAAAGACAGATGAAACCATCATACAACTCGCAGTGGAAGTAGAGGCCAAAATTAATCAAGTGGAAAACAATAAGAAAACTAGAATAAAAGAAGTACAATTAGAAACCCAAGGGAAATTGGACGAAGTACAAATTAATATAGCTGGGAGAATTGAAATAGTTAACAACGAAATAACACAAATAAAAACCCAAGTGGATCAAAATAAGGGGATCGTCGAAAATATACAGAATCAGGAATTGATTAATATAAAGGAGTCAATAGAAGTTTTACAAAATCGACCAATGTATCTGGCACATCACATAGCCCCTGAGCAAAAAGAAAATATCAATTTCAAAATTTATAGAGGAAACCCCATAGAATTTCTGGAGAGAATAGATGAATGGTTTAGTAGGATTAAGGTGACCCGATGGAACATAATAAAAAGTTTGTTGGATGATTGTTTTAAAAGCATAAATGATAATTGGTGGTCAGCGGTCCGGAATGAAACGAGTAATTATGAAGAGTTTAAAAATGCTTTTAGGTCGAAATACTGGTTGGATTCCGTACAGAACATGATTAGGGACAACATTACCAACGGGAGATTCAACATTAATCAAGAGCAGTCCCCAACTACCTACTTTTTGGGAAAGGTGTGTTTGGCGCGTCATTTGGAACCGCGAATACCAGAGGAATGTTTAGTAAATAAACTATCCTACTATTTTGAAGAAGAGATAGTTCGTGCCAGACGCAGTGGACAAGTGAAGACAGTGGGAGCAATGGAAACCTTGTTGGCCAGTTACGAAATGGAAGACTATTATCAAAGGTCTCGAAGGCAAAGTGAATATTCAAACAATACGAGGGAGGAGCCAAATCAAGAGTCGCGTCCAGGAATAAATAGATATAACAATAATAATTATAACCGAAGGGTTAATGACCATTTTATGAATAATTGTTACTGCAATAACCATTACCAAAACAATCATTATAATAACTATAATAATAACAGATACAGCGCAGGCCGCAGGAATTTTGATAACGGGAGAGACTACTGGAATAATAACCGTGCGAACAACGACCAACGAAATGAAACCGGTAATAGAAGTCGGGAGGAGGACCTACCTAGACACCAAGAAAATGATAGAGAGTTCAGACCCGATGATAGCAACCCAGGAACCACTGCTAGAGACGATCGTCCGCAGGATAGGGTGGAAAACTAAATACAGCAGTGGAAGTATCAAGTAACCCCTCACTGCTGGGATTGAAAGGGTATGTACGAACCCAAAAAGAAAACAACAAAATTATAACCATTACGAAGAACAATTATTTAAAGGACATACAAAATGATTTAACTGAAGAAGGGTTACAGTCAGAGAATAAAACTGACAATCAAATTATATATATAATGGCAGAATTTCAAGGAGTTATGACAGATATGGTGATTGATACCGGAGCGAACGTGTCACTCCTGGACAAAGTAGAATATAACCGAATAAGGGAGATGTATCAGAAAAATATACCAACATTACCAGTTAATAACATGGTAATAATAGGTGCTACTGGCAGACCAAATAAAACAATACGGCAACAAGTAATGATGGAAGTATCTAGTGAAGGTAAAACTATTCCTATGGTGTTTATGGTAGCTCAAGGATTACCATTTAAAGCAATGCTAGGGTATGATACGCTGTGGTGCCACTCAGCTATTATTGATATGGGCAGAGGAAAAATAACCCTGTACCATGAAAATGGAGAATGGTCAAGTGAAATAGTGGATCATAAAAATGCCACTCACCACCGACATTCTTTTACTCTAATGCGTGATGATGAAATGGAATATAGAACACCTTTTGAGGATTTAACCTGTGTTAATGAGGATGAACGGAAAGAAAAATTGCAAGAAATTTATTTGTTTAAAACTGCCAATAATAATGGAGTAACACCTGAACAAAAAAATCAGTTAATAAAAATCTATAACAGATATAAAAAAGTATTTTCGGATTTGCCAGGAAAGGCTAAGAATTTTATTTGTGAATTGTCATTTAAACAACCCATCAATTTTAACAGGAAATCATATCCTATACCCCAATCCCTAAAACCAGCAGTGAGAAGGGAAATACAGAGTATGATCGAACAGGACATAATTGAGTATAGCTCATCACCATACACCAGCCCTATAGTAGCCATAAAGAAAAAGGACGGTACCGTACGCTTATGTTTGGATGCCAGGGAGATAAATAAAAATATAATAAATGATAGAACCTCACCAGGGGAAATTGAGGAGTTAATGAAGAAATTTAAGAATTGCAAGTATATGAGTATTTGGGATGCTGTTTGTGGATACTGGCAGGTGGAGTTACATCCAAACAGTAGAAATTATGTCGCCTTTATATTTGAAGGTAGAAATTATCATTTTAAACGTCTTCCTTTTGGATTAGTAAACTCTGTAGCGGTTTTTATTAAATGCATGGACCAGGTCCTAGGTAAAGAAGTGTTAGCCTTCGCAACAGTATACGTAGATGATATATTGGTAACTTCAATCACATGGGAGGAACATTGCCAACGTGTGGAAATGGTATTAAGCAAATTAGAAAAGAGCAACATTACTCTGAAATTGAATAAGTCAAAATTATTAACCAATCAATTACAATTCCTAGGTTTCATACTCTCTGAAAATGGAATATCCACATCCCCTGAAAAAGTGGAAGCTATTCAAAACTTCCCCAGACCTAAAAACATTCGACAGTTGCAATCATTCCTAGGAGTGTGCAACTACTACCGAAAATTCCAAAGGAATTATTCCCAATTAACAGCAAGATTTAAACACTTACTGTCATCTAAACATAAATGGAAGTGGAAGGAGGAAGATGATGAGACATTCATCTTAATTAAGGAAAAATTTTTACAGAACATCATTCTGCATCATCCTGATTTCGATAAGAAATTTGTTATAAATTGTGACGCCAGTGATGTGAGTCTGGGTGCTGAGCTGTACCAGGAAGATCAAGAAGGGGATCACCAAGTAATAAGTTTTGCCAGCAGAGTATTAAATCAGTGTGAAAGAAATTACAGTGTCACGGAAAAGGAATTATTGAGTGTGGTATTTGCATGCGGTAAATTCTGCACGTATGTATTAGGTTATCCCTTAACACTACGGTCCGACCATAAGTCCATATCATTCATACAAAGGTGCAAACTAAGCCATGGTAGACTAACTCGTTGGATATTGGCTCTCCAAGAATATAACATAACATGGGAATACGTACCAGGTAAACAAAACACTGTAGCTGATGCTCTATCTAGAGTGAACCTGGAGAATGATACTTTTGAAATTGAAAGGGAGGACGTTGGAAGAATATATCATGTAATATTAGCTAGAGAAGAACTAGTAGAAGTATTAAACAAAATTCAGGAAGAACAGGCAAGTGATCAGAGATTATCCACCATACGAAAACGTCTCATCAGTAATGATGCTATAATTGTGCAATATTATCAAAACTATAACGGGTTAATTTTCATAAAATCCCCTGTTGTGAAAAATAAGTGGAAATTGTATATTCCCAAATCTACAGAGTCATTAATAATAAATAATTATCATCAAATGTATGGACACATGGGTTCCATCAAAGTAGTAAAGGCACTGGAGGAGCATGTGTATATTAAAGGTTTATACAAGAAGGTAAGGGAATTAATAAAAAGATGTGGAATATGTCAAAGGGTTAAGGTAAACAATGAGCGAAAGGAAGGGGCTTTAATAACAATTACTTCAGAGAGGAAATTAGAAAAAACATTTCTTGACATTTGCGGGCCTTTCCCACGCAGTGGAGGCAAGCGCCGATATAAATATATTGTAATCATCCTGGACCATTTCACACGTTACACTAAACTGTATCCTATCAGTAAAGCATCCACCAATGTTATTATTAAGGTGATCGCAGAAAAGTACCTCATAGATGTGGGAACTCCATATTCTATAATAACGGACCATGGAACCCAATTCAAAGGTCGAAAATGGAAATTAGAAATGTCAAATCGAGGAATCAAAACCTACAAAACTTCTATTTACCATCCTAGCAGTAATCCGGCGGAGAGGGTACTCAGAGAGGTAGGGCGAGTCCTCCGTACTTATTGTTATGACAATCATAGAAAATGGAGTGAATTCATAAATGAAACCGAAACCTTTTTAAATATTGCTCATCACGAACCTATTGGTGTTATGCCATACCAAATGATGTTTTCAAAACTGCCACCTCGAGAAATTACCAAATTGATACAATTCCCTGAAGGACCCGAAGAAGAACTTGACCTTACCCATGTATATAATAGATTACTCCACAAATTGGGAACTAGAAGGAAAAAACAGAATGCTACCCGAAAAATTATCATCAAATACACCGTCAGCGAAAAATTTTTAATAAGAAACCGTCAACAACCGAGCAGTTCTGAAGGAATGGCAAAAAAATTATTGTTATTATATGTTGGACCTTTTGTAATAAGCCAGGACAATCAAAACAACACATACGTGGTGTCTGACCCAATAAGTAATAAGGTGAAGGGTACTTATAACCAAACGGAAATAAAAAAATACTACGAGTAAGAAGATAACCTTATCATGGACGAACTATAAGTTTATTTTAACTAAACTTTATTCAGCCAAAATAAACTTCTTTCGAAGGGAGAGTATTATGTAACGTAACAGAGTTGAGGTTCCCGACGTTACATAAAAAACTTTGTAAATATGACTTAAAACAATGCCCAAAGTATGTTATAATTAAATACCAGAGGGCCAATCTCATCTAAAAAATGCATTGAAGGTACCTAGTAAGGTTACTAAGTAATAAAACATCGAAGGTGTACCTAAATCTAAAATATGTAATGAGTAGTATGAGATGTAAAATATAAACACTGTGTCCAGTGGGATGAGTTTAATGTGTAGGAGTTGAGTATAATATACTGTTCAATTAATATTTAATGTGTTATAAAATGTACTTGGTGTTGTACTGTATCATGATATAGTGTTTACATGATATTTATTTTATGTTTTGTGTGTAGCAAGTGTAGAGCCGTTGCTTTAAGGAAGTACTAAGTCATAGGTACTCATTTTATTCATGTTAAAATTGTATTTAAATAATTAAATACAAGTACATTTATTAGGTATGATATTATGTTAAATGTATTTACTTTAATTGATTAATGAAGATGTTTAAAATAATATTTGTAAACTTGGCCAGGAAGACAATCAGTGTTAATAAGTTGGCAAGTAGTTCTTATAATTATGTTAAAAACCAATGAAGGGTTCAATGATGAACTAAATAATATAATGAATTGAAACCAGGAAATTAAAATTGATATAAGTGGCCATAAGCCAGTGACTATTTGTACAGTAGGTCAGGTAAAGAAAAATTAAATTAAAAACAAAGCAAAATTATAACATGTGTAATAAAACCAATAGGCCTAAATTTAATATTTGTAAAAGGAAATTAATACCTTTTTAATAAGTCCAGTCAGATGAAAATGTAGTAAAATGTATATGGTTTGATAAGGCAGATTAAATGATAGTTTTATGTGATTTGGTGTAATTCCAAGCATGGAGTATTTTATTAAATAAGAGTAGTAATATTTTCTAATTCTGGTTCTAGGATATCAAATATTATCCAATGACAGGAAAAGTAATGGTTGTTAGGGTAACTAAAATGCAAGAAATTTTGTTGATTTCAACATTCAATTGTTACATGTGAATGGGTTAAGTTGAATTAATACAAATCCAGAAAAGAATTTAAAAAAACCTTACATTCGATTGTTATATGCTATTGGGAACAGTTCAGCAGACAAATTTTAAAAATAAAAATAGAATAAAATGAATAAACTTTAATAAATCAAATGTCTTAAAGCCAATCCATTAAAAAAAGAACTGAGTAACAACTAATGAACTAGATTTCAGGAAATATAATTCTACACATCCTCAAAGTTCACGGAATTAATAAATCCTTCTTCAAACTAATTCCAGTAAAGGAATGATGATGAACCCGATTTACAATTAAACCAAGATTCTTCTTGAATGGACAAGAAGTCAAAATTAATGCAAATATAAACCAAACATACATGAAGAACTTTTGGTATTGAAGTACTAAACCTCACTTTCAAGAGACTGACGAAGTCGTAATACTACACCAATTCCACTGGGACCGGCAACTACTAGGATCGCGAAGAAGAACGAAGAACAAAACTGAACTCCTGTTACACTCCTGGACATCACCTTTAAACCTTCATTGATAATCTGGACGCAGTTTTTGGTCAAGAGTAACCTCACCATTACATTTCCACTCAGTTATAAACAGACATGGCCACCTTGAATATCGTATTGTACGGTAACAAACCTGCTTATATTTAATTTTATATATTAAGAATTAATAACAATTGTAATACTTAGTAACCTTAATTTTGCATTACCTGGCCTTACTAATCGTTAAAAGAATCACATGTACCCTGGGATAAGAGATAAACCGAAAATTATATTTAAATTGTATTATACATCACTAGTCCACTAACAAATCGATTCAGCATTGTACGATCGATATTACGATCAGATAACCTATGAAGGCGACTGTTGAAATTTAAAAAAATAATATAAATAAAGAATCCTTCTTGTATGTGATGATGTTCTGTGTTATTGTAGAATAGTTATTGTATTTTGATTGGGGAGTAATTTACAGAGAAAGAAGGTGATAAAACCGTCAAGTGAAACGAACTAACCTATAAGAACGAGTCAATTACTAATAACAGCGCTCGTTGCAGACAACTGGTGAATACGGGAGAGTGCCGAACTAACGTATTCTCTTTGCCACACTGGGTCAATTTAAATAATAGGGTTGTAGAGAATTACCGAATTATTAACTATAATACCCGTAGTATAGCGTTATTCTCTGGTAAAACACTTGGTAATTAATTAACACAGGGTTATGTTCAACATACGAGTCGCAGCAACTATATAATAAATAATTGTTTTTTTTTATAAATTAATATTGATTTGCAGGAGGTCTCATCTGCAACAACATAATAAATATTTTCCTTATAAACAGATTGAATTTGTTAATTAAAATTTTTTAAATTAACTATAACCCGTAACAGTAATTAAATAAGAAATACACTAGAAAAGTAATCCATTAGTGGTTTCTTTACAATATATATATATATATTACGATACATATATACATAAATGTAGGCAAGTCAGGCCTCAAGTTCAAGGGCGACAAAATTATACCACGAATTTATATGTAATTTAAATTTGATATACTGTAATTTATGCAGGTTGTATAATGATACCAGGTGTAACTATAATAAGAGTATTTTTTTATTTATCAGTATTTAAAACTCATATTTATTATTTACTCCATATTATAAATATTCATAAACATCGTTAATAATTGTCGGTCATGACATTGCTCATTATTAAATGTTTATATCTTATGATATGCAACATTAAAAATCTCTTATATCTAAACATGTTAATAATCTTATATCTAGACATGTTAATAAATTGGTTTATTAATTAGATATAAAAATGAAAATATTTTTTATTGAAATAAATTTTCTTAACTCAGATCTGACCTCTACTCGCTCAGTCTATACCAATGTTTAAAATTCAATTTAAATTTATATTAATTTCTTGTAGACTGGCATTTGTTTTAATATTCAACTTTAAAATTAATCTTTTCTATAATTCAAATATCAAATCAATTTACTATTTATTTTGATAATAAACTCTACTCTCTCTACTTTAAATTCTCTTTCATTTATTAATTCCTTTTTATATGCGATCGCTCAGTCTTACGACTAAACATTTATCTACATTTTAAAATATTATTACTAAGTATAAATTTTTCTTTGTTTTAATTTACTGTGTTTTGATATAGTCTTTATGAGCTCTTTTTCTTTTTTAAAAATCATTTAAAATGCATTACGCATGTCACCTCGAGTTCTGATGATCTTATGACTTGTTGTCTGGGGTCCAGCGTTGTCCAGAGTTAGTTTTCCATTCCTCTTGTCCTGGCATGGTCCCGGATACGTCTAGAGTCCAGCGTCGCTCTCCAGCAGTGTGTTCCTGGATACGTCTAGAGTCCAGCGTCGCTCTCCAGCAGTGTGTTCCTGGATACGACTAGAGTTGTTATCTGCTGCAAGGTAGATCTTAAACATCTTCTAACGTCCAGCATCCCTCGTCGCTCTGGTAGCTTTTCCGTATATACTCTTGGTAGACTTACTATTTCGGTATTTACTTTTTCCGGAATATTGTCGTGAATTTAACGAACGTTATTTCTTTCGTTACTGCGACTTGTAATAGAAATAAAAATAAACTGTTTTGCCGACGGACAGCATGTCCGGCTGCAACTGTGTCTTGAAATGAAGAGAAGGGTTTTTGGCCGAACCCTTAATTTATACCCTCTCGAGATTCCGTGCCAGTTGGCTCCAAAATCATCCTGTCGATACCTGCATATCTCGTGACAGCCCCCACTCCCGAACCTTTTCATCTATTTGCAATTATTAGCAAATAGCAATGTTTTGCACGGAATCGAGATAGCACAAATCTTAGCTAATTCGATTAAGCACTCACTATATGAATTTGAGCGTCTTAGGGTAATTTGTGTATTTTTTGGCACGTTTATTTTGCACTGTCTTCGCATAACGTGTTCTATTAAGGTCATCTTTTCACTGGGGATAACTATAATTTTTACACACACGTTGGTGCCTTTGGTTTGATCATACACTAATTAGTTTTCACACAGTGAATTAAAATAATTATTTTATTAATTACTTGGGGTGGGTTGCTGAGATTCCTGTCATTGCATGCGTCACTAACACACACAAGATACACGTGTAACACACATACAATTGATGAGGTGTTCACTGCGTGTCGGAACAGGTTAATTGTTCCCCTAATCTAACAATGAAATATTTTTAAATCTCAGACCTGTCCATTTACCCGTAACTTATACAAATTCGACACATTTTATATTTATTTAAATTAATGCCTAATACAGCATATGGCTGTATCGTTGCTATATATATATATATATATATATATATATATATATATATATATATATATATATATATAGTATTTAAAATTTATAATTATATTACCTCAAGATGTTCTTTTCCTTATTTGGAACATGTTTCGAGAGTTCCTGTTCTCTCATCTTCAGCCTTTGCCATCTTGTTTCTGGTGAAGTATTTGTGTGTTGGCTGCTGGATGTTATTAAGGTAGTTTGTTGGTCTTTGGTCTTTTAAAGTTGTATTATACAAATCAATACAAAACATGACACAATATTCAAAGCACTCAACATCGAAAATACACAAAATACAAAAACATATACCACAACCACACACAATAATACAACTTTAAAAGAGCAACGACCAACAAACTACCTTAATAACATCCAGCAGCCAACACACAAGTACTTCACCAGAAACAAGATGGCGAAGGCTGAAGATGAGAGAACAGGAACTCTTGAAACATGTTCCAAATAAGGAAAAGAACATCTTGAGGTAATATAATTATAAATTTTAAATACTTTATATATATCAAGAAACGAGCTGTAGCAGAAAGTGATTGAATATATATATATATATTATTACAAACCTGCCGTCCGTCTTTATTCTGCAAGCGTGTACACGACATCCCCAAAGCACTCTGTAAAATGTATACGTGTGTTTGAGTGTAACTTGTGTATGTGTGCCTTACCAATTCATCCTCGCTTGGTAACGTAACTTACGATGCTTGAGTCCATAGCGAACGTACGGATAACCAGGTATCGTAGTCCCCGATCTGAGGTTCACTAGGAGTGTATAATTCCCGGGTGGCACCAAATTGTTTATTTAAAACAATTAAAATGTCTTATTATCAGCGATTCTGCTCAGACGGTGTGAAGGATTCAATTTGTCCCGCCGTTTCTCGAGTTGTATAATCGAGCCGGCAGTTACCGTATTCGCTGCTTGAGCGCTAGTTATCACGTCAGAGATGTTCGCTGTAAATTATAATTTTAAGAATACACTTTCCTACTGAAAATAAAACACAATTTTACATACACAGTATTGATTTATTAGCGATTTGATATTACTGTTTTCATAGACACAAGCTATAATTGATTTCTTATATAATTTTGCACTGGTTATTTATTTATGAGACTTTTTCTCTCTGGGTTTTACAATCGATTTTGAACGTGATTAACATACAGTATGTCGTTCTACCAAATAAGTCAACAAATAATTTCATTCAATTGTTTTGGATTCTTTTGATCACATTGAAAGGCTCAGATGCAATTACAATAATAAAAATACACAACCTTACAATGGTCCTACTTAAATATTGTAACGTGTAACTATAAATGGTTTATTGAAGTGTAGTAGAAGTGTTTGAAAGGTTCGTACATTAATACTAGGTTAGCTTTATAATTTAACAAATTTTCAGTGTCTTAATATTTTTATTTAATCTTTGAAAGAGAATAAAATTGATTCAGTGGTATTTCAGAATATAGTGAGAAATATTGAAAGTGCGTTATTTCGGAAGTTTAGATAATTTATTGGATACTTAACAGCTTTGTAGCATGTGATTACTCTGTTGGTCGGGAATGAAGGAATGTAGCCGCAATATAATTCTGTTTTCATTTATTCGGGCTTCTGGCATCTTTTTCAAAGTATTTAGATTCATTTATTCACTTCGTCTTGAAATAAAACGTCTTCTCCATCAGTTAATTGTGTTCAGTGATAGTCAGCCTCCTTCTCGTTCAATTTTGATAATTTAGTTTACTTTTAAAACATTTTAAATAAGAAAATAGGTTGTTCTGAATTCTGGCGTCTGTTTTTCCTGAGCGTCACTTTCTGAGTAATGATATTCAACGGTAATTTCGTCTTCAACCGTTGTTTCCATGGTTACCAAATTATTCTGATTGGGCTAGCTTGACATAAATCCAATGTTATCAAAATTTAAATTCTTTTCAAATCTTCCTATATCTTCTGACTTCCTTCCTTCTTAAGTATTAATAATTAGCACCGTCATTTGTATTTTCTCACAAAAATTATTTTGGTATCCCACAATATTGGGTTATTACATGTTTTCTAAGTTAACAATTAATTTAATATTTACTAATTACATTTCTCTGTTTATATAACTCCTTATTTTAATATTTTGTTTTTAATAACATTTACCATTCATCCTTGGTTAATTAGTCACCTTGGATTTGTTAATTACTTGGCTATTTTCATACAATTAGTATTTGTTGGTGTTTGACCGTTAGGCCTGTTTCAAGTCTAAGTAGCCATTACTGGTTTTTGATTGTTTCATACACATTATATCTCATTTTGTCCTAGAGCATTATTTTGTTTTCATAATTATGTTTATTATCTATGGAGGTGTTTTGTTTCAGTCTTTGTGTGATTTTTGTGTGTAACAACTGTGTTATTCAATATTTCTTGCTAATTATTTACTAACAGTTTTCTCTTTTATAACTCAAACATTGTTTTCTTTCCTTATTTTTTAATTTCTCTGCCAATGTCAATAATATGGCTATTAATTACTATCTTTTCATCATATAACATATAACATTTAGGTCTATGTTTGGGATAATTACCCAATCCATCTCCTATTCATAAACAATTGTTTATACAATTAATTAACACTTATTATTTAATATTGGTGTACAATTCATTACTTCTTATTTATTGTTCGGGTGATAAACAATCTCACCTCTATTGAACTTGTTTCATTACTCTCCCCTTATATCATGGGTATTTACTTATGGTTATTATATACTTATTTTATAAAACTCTTTGCTTTCTCTTCCATGTTAACATCATCTTATTACTTTTTCTTGTGATTCTCACCTTTAAATTCTACAACACATTCTTAAGTTCTATAATAATATTATTTTATAATTACTACAGTTAATATCACTCTTCAGTGTTCATTATTACTGAATCAATGTTTTATTTTAAATATTATTCATAATAACTTTCTTAAATGTTATTGTTCACTATTAAATCTTAAACATTGGTTATTTTTACTAAGTCTTTATCTTAGCCTTCTCTATTCTTACTATTTTTATTACTGACAATATTTTTATTTACTTATCACTTGCACTTTTAAATTATTTTGTGTTCATTATAATTTACTTAGTGTTTCTTTTTCTATCATTTCACTTTATGGTAAGTTCACTTTCACTAGGTTAACTTCCGTTTACTTCTCACTATTTTACTCTCTTTCTCTACACATATTATATATAATTATTAATATCATGTCTTTCTCTATTAACAACTTACATGGCATACTTACATAGTATACACCTAACTCTTTGGCTAGTGTATTTTTAGCAATCGTTTTTTTCTTAATGACTATTTATAATTGTCACTCAATCAATACTAACATTCATTAGTTACTTGGGTCTTTACTGGTTTCATTTTCTTTATTATATTTGATTACATTATTTCTCCCTTCTCTATTCTTTATTCCTTGTCTGGGTTTTCTTGACGTGTTTCATTTTGTTTTCTTCATCGTTGGTTTGTTTCCTCTTTGTTCTCATTTTCTTCTCCTTCACTTCTCATCTTATTCACTTTTATTTTGGTTCTTAACTGGCCAATCTCTGGGGTTGGGTCAATGTCGTTTGTCTGTCAGTCTAGTCGTTGAGTTTCTTTATTAATCACTTTTGGTTTATTACTCTATCTCCTTCTTTATTAATTACATTTTATATTTTTTACTCTCCACATTATTTATTTATTCAAATATAGTATTATTTAGCATTTTTTACATACTTATTGTTATCAAAACTGATCTGAATTTGGCGATGTTATAATATATAGAACAGTACTCACAGCTTTAACAAAATTCGACTTTGTTAATCTGATTTTATTTAATGACAAGTATTTCACTCAAAATAGTGAGCAAGTTCTGCAGTTGGGGAGCTCATTAGTAGATATTACTTCTACTTTCATGTGGAGATCTGTAAAATTAAATTTCTGTAGCTACAGTCAACGTGAACACACAGAGGTGATAAGTAAATTTAGTTTTCTAAATTTAAAGACACTAAGTATTGAAGAATCACACTGGGTAAGTGTGTGACAGAAGGTGCTTAAGAGTCTGGTGGAGAAGAGCAGTAGAGTATCGTGCAAAATGGTAAAGACTTCTTTACGAGGTCGGCCTCATTGATACGTTGTAGCTCCATTGATCTGTTGGATGATAACACGATCTGGATAACACTATAGACTTTCACCATTGTTAAACATTAATTACACACACAACGTTTCAGCCACACAGAATCAGTGCGTATATACAGTAACACTACAAAAACTGGTCTATAATCAGAAAAATTTATATATAATTACACAACAAATAAAGTAAAATAAAAAAAATGACACACATAAATAAAACTTATGAGTAATTTACAGAGACTGTAAAAGTTTCCACCCATTTCCACAAAGATTCCAGGTGTGAGAGTTCCCAACTGTGGAAAGTATAATGACTCTGAAAACATACAGACTCGTGGCCTTATTAGCAAATTGTGTTTAAGCAATTAAATTTTTACAAGACATTTTGTTAAATTTTTGGGTACATCAAAGGCAACCATTGATTATGAACAGTCAAAATGTTGTGTTAGTATCTAATTAACATTTATGATAATATGACTCCAGGATATTTTTGTATTACAGTGCTAGCCACAGGACACAAGTACTAGCTGCAGCAGAAAAAAAGAGAAATCACTTATTTATTTTAAACTAGAATGTTAGGATTTGTAAAAATTAATTGGTACTTTGCAGTTACATACCCAACCACTGATATCAATATCACTTTTTATTGTTATTAATATGTTTCATGTTGTCATCAAAATAAGGAAAACAGACAGGGCGCTCAGTAGATGTGATAGTATAAACTAAAATAAAATAAACAATTTAGCTATGAAACAAGTACACCCAATAGTAATTAGATGTGATAAATTATATTGTATTATTTAATGTATTTAAGCAGAAGGTTATGAAAGTGGTTTCAGTTGCATTTGTGTGTATCTATTGTAACGGTACAGAAATGGGAATTTTATTTTATATAAATCAGTATTTAATTCAGTAATTCAATAGTTAACTGCACCTGTAAGGAGCCTCCAGTACAGCAATGCAACATACATACAGTCAGCCAAAACAATTGCCAGACGCATTGCGTAACCGCCAGCAGCAGCCTTGTGACACAGTCTACAGTCTGCTGTGTGTCATCAGAGAGTGAACAGTAGTAGTGAACATCAGACAGTAAAAAATTAAACGGTGGCCTCGGGTGCAAGATAGGCCGTAATTAAAGAGTAGGCCTATCTTTCCAAGCAATAACAAGTATTAAAAGTGTGAAAACATTTATATAAAAGTACGCCAATAATAACGTGCGGCCAGTGCCAGTGCTATCGCAACTCTTGGCCGCGCGGCCAGCCTACAACAACATATAATTGTTCGAAAAGTTACGCCGGCCGACATGATTATTAAATGTGACAAACGTGGTTTTAGTGACCAGTAAAACTTGGTACCAGTTCAAAGACAAAATTACTTTAAAGAGCATCAATTGACTTTCAAAGTGAGGCATAAAACAAGTGCATCGTTAGTTGGAGTAGAGCAACATCCAGGATGAGTATTATTCAGAATTTTTAAATACATTAACATTTATATTTGCCGACGTTTTTCTAAATCATGAGATCTCAGAGTGGGGTTCAATTTATACATTCAAATAGAATGGCCAAGTAAAAGAATGAATGTGTGTGTGTGGAGTGGAATTACGTACTGGTTCATTACAAATATGAATAGTTTGTCATAGGCTAGTGAAGTAAGAAATATTCATTTTGTCACTTTGTTTGATTTTTACTAATTGTGTCTCATTCAACGAGGATTTAATATAATAGAAAAGAAATAAGAAATTTAAATGTTATAAAAGGGAGACTAAATAATTAATTTGCATAATAAACTAGAAGCAATTTGTTTTAGCACAAACGGTGTATTTGATCTTTGCCCATATCAGATCCAAATAATCCTTTTTGCAGCAGTTTCGTCTGAACGACCCTTGGAATAAAAACACGAAGGTAAGAGATATATATAATGTAATTAATTCGAGAAGTTTCACTGGCGCCCGAACTGGGACAGCGAATATAATATGTGGTTATATTCGCCAGACCTAATTAAGCTGCAGAACGGGTTATTTGGGAGTGGGGCGAGGTTGTAAATTGTAGAAACAAAATTAGGCATATTTATATATATAAAAAACAATAATTAAAAAATGGAAAGTAATAGTTTGACCGAATCAACGGTCATGAGTGGGTTGGAGGTCCATTCGACCCCAATCCCAGTTCAAAATAGAGAATCAAGTAAGTCAGATGAAATAGATGACTCAGGGATTCAGGTAACCCCACCCGTAATGAATCAAAATAATCAACCAGAAGATAATATGATGAAATATCTATGTAGCATACTGTGCAGTTTGAATAATAAATTTGATAAATTGAGTAGTGACGTGAGCGAAGTCAAGAGTAGTTTTGATGTACAGAATAGTAAATTTGATATTATAAATAGTCGTTTTGATGCAAGTGATGTTAAGTTCCATGAGTTGATAAGTAATATTGACCAAAAATTTGATAAGCGTTTATATGATATGAAAGACAATATTAATAAACATTTAAATGAGACGAATGAATGTTTCAATACATTTAAAGAACAAGTGGTAGAACAAATTGAGAAACAAATACAAAAGGTAATTGAAAATTTTGAGTATAAAACAAATGAGAATTATAATATGTGTAAAAACGTGGTAGTTGAGAATAAGGAGATTAATGTTGAGAGTGATGAAGATTTTGTTGAAGTAGAGTTTAGTAATGAAGTGTTGCTAGCAAATGTCAATGAGAATGTGAGAGAGTGTGAAGACAGTTTAAGTGTAGAGGGTGAAAAGAGGGCAAATTTTTCTTGTGAGATGGGTGAAGAAAATGCTTCACTAGTATTGTTGGAGGACAAAGGTTCCTCCTTAGTTGTTGTAAAAGACAAAAGGTCTTTCAATTATTTTTGTGTATCTGGTAAAGCCAGACGCTGCAATAATGTTGTGCTGCCCTCTGTGTGGAATGAGAATGTAAAATGTTATGAGAAGTATTGTAATGAAAGTGATTATGAGAGAGAGAGAATGGTATAAATATTTAAAGTCAAGAGAAATTATGAAGAGTTAGTACAGAATTTATGTATGGAGAGAGAGGAGCAAATTGACTTACCCGTTAACATAGAGTTTGATAATTATTTTGATGAATATGGTAATAATAATGCAATAGTAATAACAAAAAACACTAACGGAGACTTTACAAAGAATACTGATGTTGACCTGGTATATGATTATCATGGTAAAATGAATAAACTGAAATGTTATGGTTACTATACACAAGATAACCGTATACGGAATGTAAATAAAATTGAAAATTGTTATGTGAAACCCCAACTAATTTTTGACGATGGAGGTTGAAATTCATAAAGGAACAATTTAAATATGTTAATATATGGTAATGACGTAGCTGATTTTGATATTGAAGTGTGATATAACTGAATAATTATTGCTGAAGAGTTGTAAATACATGTGTAGTGAAATTAATTGTATGTATTATAAAATGTTAAATTGTTTGTATGAAATAACATTGTTGTTAAATGTTTCAGAGGTTACACGGAGATATTGGTGTGTGTGTGGTGTGTATTTTGTATTCATGTCAATAAGTGGATTGTAAGTATAAAGTTCATAATACTAATCAGATAGAATAAAATGCTTACAGGTGTGAAAAAAAAAAGTTGATTCAATAATATGAATTGAGATAATAGCATTAAATAGAAATTGTAATTAAAAGAGAAATAATAACTGAAAGGTGAATTAAAATAATATTTGGCTTAAATTGTAAGAAATAGCCATTGACAAATATGTTATCTAAAAGATTTATAAAATCCGAAAAGTGTAGTAAGCAGATATGGCAGTATATGATGTAACCAGAATGTTTAGACGATGTGAGTCTTGCAGACTAGTGTTTATATAAACAGGTGTGGTATGTTGAGACTAAGGTTCACAGACATACTTGGTGACAATAACAAAAAATGTTGTAGTCTGCTGAATCAGTATCTTGAGCAAAACCCTATTGTGACATAAAAGAATTAAAGTAAATTTTTTTTAATAAAATAATAATGAGGTAATTGTTGTAACTTAGAGTTGGAGAAATTAAATACAATCAAATTAATTTGATAATTAAATAATTGAAAAGATGATTTTTAATAATAAAGTTAAATTTATTTTTGGACTAAATTTCAAAGGTAACGGTAGATTAAACAGTGATTGATGAAAACAATGATTAAAATATTTATCTAAAAAAAAAAAAACTGAAAGAACGTCCAAGCCAAGATAGTGTTTGGGTATATTACTGTTCATATAAACTTTTCATATAAACATTACATATGTTAGGAATATTTTGTTCTATATATATAGTAGTTAAGGATACCTTGTATGATCTATGTGTTATTTTGGATGGGCAATATTGTACGGGGAATATTTTTCAATTCAACTGGAATTTATGTGTACCATTGTAAACCAATAGTTTTATTAATACTATTGTTTAGGGTCTATAATATAAAATGAGCCAGTACGTTGTCCACGAACCAGTACGGCTAAGAGGAAACAAATCAGATGTGGGATATGGAGTGATGGAAAGCCGTTTGTCAATTTTTAATTAAATGTTCTAAAGTCAGGCGATACTGGGGCGGGTATCTGTCCGAGCTTATGGTGGTGGGATCTCGAACAGGGAAGTCCCGTAAGATCGGATGGGTGCTGTCACAGTCGCCAGACTAGGGGGGTAAGAACCCATGATGTAGTAGAGTGTTCAGGGGGGTTACGGTGCCATATCCTCACTGATCCTCTTAGGTTTTAGACAATAAGAGTTTGAACGCCTCGGCTTTCAACCTCTTATTGGGGGGGTATTGTAACGGTACAGAAATGGGAATTTTATTTTATATAAATCAGTATTTAATTCAGTAATTCAATAGTTAACTGCACCTGTAAGGAGCCTCCAGTACAGCAATGCAACATACATACAGTCAGCCAAAACAATTGCCAGACGCATTGCGTAACCGCCAGCAGCAGCCTTGTGACACAGTCTACAGTCTGCTGTGTGTCATCAGAGAGTGAACAGTAGTAGTGAACATCAGACAGTAAAAAATTAAACGGTGGCCTCGGGTGCAAGATAGGCCGTAATTAAAGAGTAGGCCTATCTTTCCAAGCAATAACAAGTATTAAAAGTGTGAAAACATTTATATAAAAGTACGCCAATAATAACGTGCGGCCAGTGCCCGTGCTATCGCAACTCTTGGCCGCGCGGCCAGCCTACAACAACATATAATTGTTCGAAAAGTTACGCCGGCCGACATGATTATTAAATGTGACAAACGTGGTTTTAGTGACCAGTAAAACTTGGTACCAGTTCAAAGATAAAATTACTTTAAAGAGCATCAATTGACTTTCAAAGTGAGGCATAAAACAAGTGCATCGTTAGTTGGAGTAGAGCAACATCCAGGATGAGTATTATTCAGAATTTTTAAATACATTAACATTTATATTTGCCGACGTTTTTCTAAATCATGAGATCTCAGAGTGGGGTTCAATTTATACATTCAAATAGAATGGCCAAGTAAAAGAATGAATGTGTGTGTGTGTGGAGTGGAATTACGTACTGGTTCATTACAAATATGAATAGTTTGTCATAGGCTAGTGAAGTAAGAAATATTCATTTTGTCACTTTGTTTGATTTTTACTAATTGTGTCTCATTCAACGAGGATTTAATATAATAGAAAAGAAATAAGAAATTTAAATGTTATAAAAGGGAGACTAAATAATTAATTTGCATAATAAACTAGAAGCAATTTGTTTTAGCACAAACGGTGTATTTGATCTTTGCCCATATCAGATCCAAATAATCCTTTTTGCAGCAGTTTCGTCTGAACGACCCTTGGAATAAAAACACGAAGGTAAGAGATATATATAATGTAATTAATTCGAGAAGTTTCACTATGTATCAAAATCATGTGCCTACAGTTGTACAAAATCTTGTGCCTACAGTTGTACAAGATGTAGACTGTATTGACATAGGTCAGTGGGGTTAGGTAAGTAGGTATTGGTCTTATTTGTTTATTACTTTTCTTGCGGTGGAAGTTTTTCAACTAAAGCAAAAACACCTTTCCTAACACTTGCTGAAGTTCACAATCTCCAATATCATCAATAAATGTCTGCACCGAAAACCTTATTCGGAAGTCTTTTGGTGCTTCAGGATAGACCAATCTAATCAATCTGTCGATACTTTGTTTCAAACTCTTGAAGACTCTCCCTGGAACGTTGTCGTCTTGTTCTCAACTGAGCATAGTACACATCTCGCAAATGTTTAACACCATACCGTACTTCCAGAGCTTTTATCAACTCAGCATAGGTGTTCTGGCTGTCAGGTGACACTTTCTGTAGTAGATTTCCCGCGGGTCCTTTTAATGAGAGAACGAGTGAAACAGCCTTGTCTTTCTCTGTCCAATTATTTGCGCATGCAGCAGCTTCAAATTGGTGGAGGTACGTTGCCCAGTGACTGCTTCCGTCAAAGGTTGGAGCTTTGACATGAACTGTCCCTACTGCAGGCAAAGTGACTTTCTCTATTAACTTATTTTATGCGTCTTTTTCTGTCTTTATCATTGGTACAGTCTGTTCACAAAGTTGTTTTGGTTGTAACTTCAGGCACTGCTCAACTTAATTTTTAATCTGCTCTTTTATATTTGTAACTGAGTCTTCTATTTTTGTTGACATAGCTTTTTCCACACTTGTGACAGATCGTTCTACTTAAGCTATTTTTAATGTCATTGATTCTTGTACCTCTTATATTTTAGTAACTTGTTTATTAAGCTCATCTTGTAGGAGACTCAATTCTGCGGTACTGTGTTCTTGCAGCTGTTTCTGCATAGGTTCAAAGAGAGTTTCCGTTTTGTCTGCTTCTTGCTTACGTTTTTCATCCTGTCGTTTTTTGGCTTCTTCCGCTTCCTGTCTGCGTTTCTCATCCTGTTGTTTTTCTGTGTCTTCTCTTTCTTGTCTTCGTTCTTATTTTTGTCATCTTTCTGTTTCTTCCGCCTCCTGTCGGCGTCTTTTCTCTGCTTCCTGTCATCCTCGTTCCTCTGTCTGCAACAGCAGCGCCTGGAAATTTTCCATCATCTGACTGCCATCCATTGTTTCCGATTAATTACGAATTACACTCGTCTTGTACAAAGTGTCCACTGTTTCCCATTCTATCCCAGTTCTGACACCACTGTTACGACAACCTACTTGATCATCATAGGTACAGTGGAAAACATAATAAATACAAGACACCAATTAAGTCACTAATCACCAGCTTTAATTTTCACAGCTAAACAGTTGGTAATTAACAACACAGTCTCTTACAACAAATCAAATAAAAATTGTTCACACGCAATAAAATGTCACTAATATTAAACACAATTGTATTACAATTATACCGCCCGATTATAAAATGCAACACTTCACTAATAACCACTTGAACGCACACAGTAATATATCGCGACTATAACTCGAACCGCAATGAAAATATATCGCTACTATACTGAAAACTAAGGCCGCTGCCGCTGTATTTATACCTCTGCTCACAGACCATAACGTTCCTAATTGCGTCTTAGCGCTTGTGTGAACAATGTAGTAATTAACTACGGCCTTGACACAGTCCGCACGGCTGGCGGCTTTGAGAAAACTCTCGCGGATGCGTTGACAGTCACATATGCCACACACATTACAGCGATATTCTTCTGGCACATTCGACAAACATGTAGACTGTTCTGTAATGTCATAACAATATGAAGTGGCACTTCCTACCACGTTAGTCAAACTCCCTCCATATAATTTCTGTTATTCTTTAGCACTCAGCTTTTTATAAATGAGTATCATTACTAATTTATGTTCCGAATCAAATTTAAACCTCTCTTGTACCATTAAATGATCTTTTAAACTGGACAGTTTATAAACACACATATACACTTGCAGTTTATGTCTGTTAATGTCTGCCACATCTCAGCACCCACCAACAGTCTTCACAGCCTGTGATTTGGAGGCCCCTGCTGTTCATAACAGTTTATATGCCATTGAAACTCGAAATTTATGGTCTACCGTTACTTTGTTGTAAGTGTTTATGTAACAGTTGCTTTGAACTCCACATTTCAGGCACTTTATGTAAGTAGCAATAAAATTTTAATTATTTTCATCAACTATCCCTGTAATATTTATATGTATTCCAGTTTACCTTGTTATTTCATCATTTCCAACCCATGTCTAGCCTTGTTCAGTTACAACTTCTCCCCCATTTCAACTGAACTTAACATTTCTCTATTTCTTTTATGCATATTCCACACTTGTGATCCATAAACAACTAGCGCCTCCATTGTGATCTTTTATTTAACACTTGTAATTCTCTTGGATATTGGTTTGTTTTAATCTTAATAGGATGCAAACTCTTTAAACCTGGTCTTGTATATGTCATATTTTTGTTTCTTTTTTCATGATCCGGTTTGTCCAGTATGATCAGACATTTGTTAAACTGTATCACATGTTTGTTTCTGCAACTCAGGGTGTGTCTGCTTATGTCTACCATATTTCCATTACCTTGTTCATTCGTCATACAGATCCAGTCCTGTAGAAACAAGTGATAGAAGTAGATTAATAATTATTAATATATATTATATAATTATTATATTATAATATACAGGTCTGTAATGACCACAATGAAATCAAACGATTTATGTTTTAATTTTCTTCCCTTTTAGGTACACTAATTATAGTTACTTACTTGTCCTCTAATTCTATGTCTGTGTGTTTGTTAAAATCTGTATTTTAATATTTATAAAACTAACTTAACAAAATAATACTTAAAAAATAAATCATGTTTAATATACTACTGTGTAATAGATGGTCGCTGACTGAGCAGAATTGTCAAGTAATTAATAAAATTAATGAAGCTCTTGCAGACAAGTTCTATTAACAAGTCAGGTATACACGTATTTGCCAACCCCTATTTTGATGTAAATAATATTATAGATGAGATAAAAAGAGAATTTTCTTATTGTTAATGGAATAAATCCGCTTATACATAACAGAAATTATATGGAGGGAGTTTGACTAACGTGGTAGGAAGTGCCACTTCATATTGTTATGACATTACAGAACAGTCTACATGTTTGTCGAATGTGCCAGAAGAATATCACTGTAATGTGTGTGGCATATGTGACTGTCAACGCATCCGCGAGTTTTCTCAAAGCCGCCAGCCGTGCGGACTGTGTCAAGGCCGTAGTTAATTACTACATTGTTCACACAAGCGCTAAGACGCAATTAGGAACGTTATGGTCTGTGAGCAGAGGTATAAATACAGCGGCAGCGGCCTTAGTTTTCAGTATAGTAGCGATATATTTTCATTGCGGTTCGAGTTATAGTCGCGATATATTACTGTGTGCGTTCAAGTGGTTATTAGTGAAGTGTTGCATTTTATAATCGGGCGGTATAATTGTAATACAATTGTGTTTAATATTAGTGACATTTTATTGCGTGTGAACAATTTTTATTTGATTTGTTGTAAGAGACTGTGTTGTTAATTACCAACTGTTTAGCTGTGAAAATTAAAGCTGGTGATTAGTGACTTAATTGGTGTCTTGTATTTATTATGTTTTCCACTGTACCTATGATGATCAAGTAGGTTGTCGTAACAGTGGTGTCAGAACTGGGATAGAATGGGAAACAGTGGACACTTTGTACAAGATGAGTGTAATTCGTAATTAATCGGAAACAATGGATGGCAGTCAGATGATGGAAAATTTCCAGGCGCTGCTGTTGCAGACAGAGGAACGAGGATGACAGGAAGCAGAGAAAAGACGCCGACAGGAGGCGGAAGAAACAGAAAGATGACAAAAATAAGAACGAAGACAAGAAGGAGAAGACACAGAAAAACAACAGGATGAGAAACGCAGACAGGAAGCGGAAGAAGCCAAAAAACGACAGGATGAAAAACGTAAGCAAGAAGCAGACAAAACGGAAACTCTCTTTGAACCTATGCAGAAACAGCTGCAAGAACACAGTACCGCAGAATTGAGTCTCCTACAAGATGAGCTTAATAAACAAGTTACTAAAATATAAGAGGTACAAGAATCAATGACATTAAAAATAGCTTAAGTAGAATGATCTGTCACAAGTGTGGAAAAAGCTATGTCAACAAAAATAGAAGACTCAGTTACAAATATAAAAGAGCAGATTAAAAATTAAGTTGAGCAGTGCCTGAAGTTACAACCAAAACAACTTTGTGAACAGACTGTACCAATGATAAAGACAGAAAAAGACGCATAAAATAAGTTAATAGAGAAAGTCACTTTGCCTGCAGTAGGGACAGTTCATGTCAAAGCTCCAACCTTTGACGGAAGCAGTCACTGGGCAACGTACCTCCGCCAATTTGAAGCTGCTGCATGCGCAAATAATTGGACAGAGAAAGACAAGGCTGTTTCACTCGTTCTCTCATTAAAAGGACCCGCGGGAAATCTACTACAGAAAGTATCACCTGACAGCCAGAACACCTATGCTGAGTTGATAAAAGCTCTGGAAGTACGGTATGCTGTTAAACATTTGCGAGATGTGTACTATGCTCAGTTGAGAACAAGACGACAACGTTCCAGGGAGAGTCTTCAAGAGTTTGAAACAAAGTATCGACAGATTGATTAGATTGGTCTATCCTGAAGCACCAAAAGACTTCCGAATAAGGTTTTCGGTGCAGACATTTATTGATGATATTGGAGATTGTGAACTTCAGCAAGTGTTGCGAATGGCAAGACACCGAAATAGCTCAGAAGCTCTTGTTCACGCCCTAGAGTTTGAAGCTGCCAAGTCAGCGTCCCTATACATTAATGGGTTTGTGCTACCACATTGCAGTCAGAAGATCCCTGTATCACATTGCCGTTTGATAGGTGCAGAAAAACAATGTTGTCGAACAAAATTCAAAAGTTCAAGAGAGTCGCAACGATTTTGAAAAAGACAGAAGACCGAAATATTACAACTGTGGAAAACGTGGTCATCTACAGGTAGACTGTTGGGAGAAGAAGATACCGAGAGAAGAGAGTGATCGCACCAATTGGAGAAGTAAAGCCTCAGAACAGCACACAGTTTCCATGCTACATAAGATCAGTGGAAACTTGATTGTTAATGGGTTTGCTGAAGGTAAACCAACATCATTTACAGTTGAAACGGGCGCAACAGTGTCTATTATGCGCCCGGACTTAATCAGCAACCGACTACCTCAAATTAGCTCTTGAACAATACAGACTGTGACTGGAAGCCCTGTCAAGGTGCTAGGAAAGGTAGACGTACGTGTACGCCTGGGTCTTCTTGAGTTTAACCACCAAATGCTCGTTGCAGACATTGTCGATTAAGTAATTCTTGGCACGGACATTATGAATGCCTACGGATTCGTTGTGGACTTAAAAGAGAATGTCCTGAAGGTTGGCCAAGAGAAGATAAAGCTTTGCATGGCTAAAATGACAGGGTCTACCAACCATTCGATTAAGCGAGTGGCATTAGTCGAAGAAAAAGTCAACAGGTCTGGTCAAGAGGAACCCTCCCTATTGAAGCGGAAATAGAGGAAGATCTAGCAGAGGAAATACAGATAAGTGTAACGACAAAAGAAGTGATTGGAAAGCCAACTACGGGTGTCGAGACAAAACTCTTGCTTGTTCCTGAGCTGATAGAAGCGCCTGAGCACAAAATGGCTGAAGATGAGGTTACGCAAGAGGTTGTTGACGAGAACCAAACAAACTTGGATCAGCCAGTGGTGTTTAGGTCATCAGTACATGATGCAACGGGAGTGATTCCAGCAAAACTAGTGGTTGAGCGGAAGACTCGCATTCCTGGGAACGTGATGTTCGGATCACATGAGACTGAATTCGAAGAACCGGAGAATTATCTTTTGCAAGGATGTCCACCTAGATCGCCTAGTCCAGTATTACTTAAGAGACGGTTTGCCAGTTCGGAACGAACAGGCTTAAGGAGGAGGCAGTGTTACGACATTACAGAACAGTCTACGTGTTTGTCGAATGTGCCAGAAGAATCTTGCTCTTATGTGTCTGGCATACGTGACTGTCAACACATCCGCGAGAGTTTTCTCGAAGCCGCCAGCCGTGCGGACTGTGTCAAGGCGGTAGTTAATTACGTAGTTCACACGGGCGCTAAGATGCAAAAAGGAACGTTCTGGTCTGTGAGCAGAGGTATAAATACGGCGGCAGAAGCCTTAGTTTTCAGTATAGTAGTGATATATTTTCAGTACGGTTCAAGTTATAGTCGCGATATATTACTGTGTGCGTTCAGTTCAAGTGGTTATTAGTGAAGTGCGTTTTATAATCGGGCGGTATAGTTGTAATACATTTGTGTTTAATATTAGTGACATTTTATTGCGTGTTAACAATTTTTATTTGATTTGTTTTAAGAGACTGTGTTGTAAATTACCAACTGTTTAGCTGCAAAAATTAAAGCTGGTGATTAGTGACTTAATTTGTGTCTTGTACTTATTTTGTTTTCCTCTTTAAGTGGAATATTTTGTTTTGCTCAAGTAGAATTTCATAACAATATGTTTTACATATTATGTTAAGCAGATGATATAACTTTAGTCTGGAGTAAATACATTTGAATTTAATGGTAGGAAATATATAAGATGTGAGTAGAAAATAAACCAGAAGTGTAATTTTTCTCAAGTTAAGTCTTAAATTATGATCAATTTCCCACTTTTAAATACAATTGATGGTAGTGATTCTGGTGCTGTATGTACTGTGTCCAGCTCCAGGTTGAGTATTGGATTTGGTGGCCACCAAGATATGGAAGTTTTGGAAACTCAAAAACATTTGACAACAATACAGACGACAAATGCAAGTTGAACTGTGGACTCTTTTTAAAAATAAAGTGGCAAAGACTGATGTCCTTGTTATTGCAGTAAGAAAAACCACATTATCATGCCACAATGCAAGACATGAACAGAGTTTCAGATCTACTGACTGTCAGTGTAAGCTTATCGCCAAGTTGTATGATCCAGAGTTTAGCAGTCCTAGGACTGCATCTGAGGCCATAGCAATTAATATCCTAAATTTTTGTTGATGTCACATCTGAACCCAACAAGCCAATTTTGAAATTGTCATAAATGATTTATCCACACAGCAACAACGTCAAGTTGGTGCCAGTTACGTGTAGAATTTTCATTATGACAAAAGGTGTTAAAGTCAGAATTTTAGAGTTTAACAAAGTCAGTAGAGAAACTGCAGAAATTTTATCAGATTATATATGTCAAACATATTGAAGAAGTATTGCTTAGAAGATGAATAACTTTGTTACTGTTCCAAAAAAAATGCAAACTTTGGAGGGGAACCAAACAAAATGCAAAACAAATGTTCATACAAAACTTGAAAAGAAGTTTGGGAACACCACATCAGACATAGGATATGCACTATATACAGTGCACAATTGTGTTCAGCAAGCAGTTAAGGGAAGTTGATATGACTGTCATTAACTGATGCAATGAAATTGTAATGTCTCCCTTGTTAAGACATTACAAAAGTCGGGAACCAGTTCAATTTGTTACCTGTTAATTAAACTAGCTGCCGTTGTTAGTAAACCTTACTCACTAACAAATTATAACACATTATTATTTAGGAATTAGACAAGGATTGCATAAATTTATTCACTCGCTGCGTGTTAGCAAAAACATCTCTTTATTATAATATTTATATCTCATAGTTTACTTTACTCTTAAAGAAGTACTCTAATAAATTCTGCATTTAATATTTTGAAAATTTTTTACTTCTTATTCTTTTTATCTCAAAAGCATTCAGCTAGATATTGTTTTAAGTACCACGGATCCGGGTCTCAACTTTGTTATGTTTTATTTATCACAACTTTAACCAAATTATTTGAAGAATAATTTTGGGTGTAAATTTTAGAATTACCTTACATCTAAACATCGTAATGTTATTACTACTTCATTACAGAGATTACAAATATATATATGTTAATCTTTAAATTGTCAAAAGCTCTTTACTGTTCTTTTGTTACTTCTCTTGTTGAAACAAATTTTTACAAATGTTATGAGTTGATATCACCTGAATATAACATGAGTTTGCTGTGGGGTCCGCGATGGTCATCTCCAGTCGTCTTCTAGGGTGTGATACACTGTTCCTCTTGATGCTCCATTAGGTTGATTGTTTCCGAAATGTAGTCTCGTTCTAGACGATTGGATTTTGGTACTAGAAGTTCATACGGTTGTTGTTTGTGTTTTCTTCTTCTGGAGTCGGTTGTTCACATTTTACATTTTAATTACAGTTCTTATTTTAGCAGCACTAAAATCTGGTAAGGAACATATCTTACCACTTACAGTTTGTTAAGAGATGTGTCGGCTAAGTTTCCTTTTTTTTTAATTACATATTTCTTCACGCACTACATTATATATATATATTTTTTTTATTATTATTTCCACGCTACATTGGGTCAAATTGAAATCACTACAAACTTGATTGAATAACTAAATATCACTATAATATTGACGACTCGGAACACAAAGTTTTTTATAAGTAAAAACGTAAAGTTTTACCTTACAGCCTAAACCGGCTTTCACCTATAGAAGGCTTCATCAGAGGCTGTCGTTAGTAGCGCTGCTCGTCTTGTTGTTGGCGACGAGAAAGTGTTTCGAAAGATTGAAGCTGTGTGTGTGTTGTGAGATGTGTTCGAATAATGCGTGCGATTTGAATTGTGTCTGTTCGTTTAGGATGTCGTTTTTATTTGTTTTTGTGTGTTTGTATATTTCTAATTGTTCTAGAGTGTCTAGTTTTCGGCCTTTTGTGTGTACGTGTAGTATGTTCATGTTATTGTCGATGTTTTTATATGTGTGGTTTGCTTCAATGAGGTGGTTTGCGAAGGTAGATTCTGTAGTGGTGTGGAGTGCTTTTGTGTGTTCAATGTATCTCTGTTTGAAGCTACGTCCTGTCTGGCCTATGTAGAATTTACTGCAATTTGAACAATTTAGTTTATATACACCGGGTAGATCGAATTTGTTTTGTGCTTTGGGCATGCGTTTTGATAGTGTGTGTTCTGTTTTGTTAGTAGTTTTGTAAGCGATTCTGTATCCTGCTTTTTTGAATTTGTGGGCAATTTTTTCTGTTTGTTTGTTGATGTATGTTAGTGTTATGAATTTGTTGTTTTCTGTCTTTGTCTGTTGTTTGTTTTGTGTTTTGTGTAGGAGTTTACTGACTATTGTTCTGTCATAACCGTTAGATTCTGCTAGATATTTTATCGTGTTTAGTTCGTCTTTGTAGTCTATTTCATCTAAGGGGATGTTGTTAAGTCTATGTATCATGGTTCTAAAATCAGCTAGTTTGTGTTGTATTGGGTGATTGGAGGTGTTGTGTATTAGTGTGTCAGTTGTAGTTGGTTTTCTGTATATACTGAATTTGTGCCTGTGTTCTAGTTTTGTGATGGAGAGGTCTAAGAAGTTTATGGTATTGTTGTGTTCGTATTCGGCAGTGAAGGTTGTGTTTTTATGTATTTTGTTTATGTACGTTAGTAACTGTTCACATTGTCTTTTGTTTCCCCTGTATAGTATTAGAATGTCATCAACGTATCTGTGCCAATATAGTATTTTATGTGAGTGTCTGTCATTGTTTGTGAGTATTTTTGTTTGATTGAATAGTTTTTAACGGTATATACCTACGTGTATATTGACAATACAGTAGTGACATCCTTACATGTCGAAGTTTCTCCGGCGAATGTGGGCATTGTTTAGCGGCGAGGGGTCTGTAAGCTGGCGCGGTTTTACGCGCTGAGAAAATAGTTCGTTCTTATAAGTAGTATTAATTATTCATTAATTAAATCGTAATACTTTATGTTACCTTTTGGTTATGAATTAGGAATTTCCTTATTTATTTAGTACGCCTTTTATTTAATTAACGGAATTATTATTTTTAGCTACATAACACCGTGCTTTGCGTGTTGGTACGGGACAATTTGCACGTTGATGCAGGAATCTAGGTACAGGTAAGGGGTGGAGAATACTCTTACTTGTTATAAAAGCAAAAATTTCATTTGTGCTATTTAAACATTTTTTTAAATCGTCACATCCTCCTGCACCTAACGATGAAGACGGGGTGGTGGGGTAATAACAGAAAATCTAATAAACACAATTACATTTGGGCACAGAACTTCGTACTGAAATTTCTCTCTCTCAGATTATTTCTATCCATCAATTGATTATCTTACAACTTATACAAAATATTTAAATTCTAATACATCTACTACACATAAAATACACAAAAACATAAATCTACCTTATTTTTAAGTCTTACATCTACTACCGGTTTTTTTGCTTGATTTCATCACTCGTTTTACGGAGTTATACTCTTGAGTATGTTACTAATAATAATCACGTATTGTAATAACAATCAAATTACTTTTAGTTTACTGCGCTAGGGATTAGTTTTTTCTTTCTCGTCAGCTGACTTCTCATTCTTTATATTATTCTCGCAGGATATTAGCTAAGGTTGATCAGGCCTCGCTAGTATTCATACGAGGGTTTTGAGTTTATACTCACTTACGATATAGGATGTTGCAAAATCTTATCATATTCCTGTATAAGTATATACAACATATTTTATTCTCAATACTTAATTAGTATTTTCGGTTTACTATCTTTCTCGTAGTCGTGCTTCTTTATTTTGACACGAAAATAATTTTTTTATTTGAGACAGATGGCTTCTGCGAACGTAATTTTCTGTATTGGGTTCATACAGTGCTACAGTAACGGGGGTGTTGAACTTATGAATTTTGTAGGGGCCACACCATCGGTATGATAGTTTGGAAGTGGTCCTATCAACAGCTTTACTCATAGGATGAGTTTTATACATTACTAAATCACCTACTTTATACTCTATTTGCCTATTATTCTGCTCATGATATTTCCACGATTTTTGTAAATTCGCTCTCAAATTTGCACGAGCTTCGTTCCATATTTTTCTTACGTTATTCCCATTTATGTCGCGGGGCAATAACTCATGGATTTTCCACTTCATGGTTAAAGGATGGTTGGGTTTATACTTGTACAGTAAATCAAATGGTGTTGATTTATGTCCTTCATGATACGCTGAGTTGAAAGCAAATTGTATCCATGATACATTTTGATCTCAGGTTGTCTGGTCTATAGCGTGATAAGATATTAAGGCTGATTTTAAGTTACGCAAGTATCTTTCTGCTAGGTTTCCTTGCGGTCTGTACTCGGTCACTGTAATATGATTTATCCCTAATTTAAAACACATGTCATTAAACTCTTTCGATTTAGACTGAGGTCCATTGTCAGATATTAGGTGTAAGGGTGTACCATAATCTTTACATAGTCTTTCTTGTAGAATTTTTATTGTCGTAGATGCTAAGGCACGTCTCATAGGATACATCCATACAAATTTAGTGAAGGAGTCCACACAAATTAATAGCATAGTATTTCTGGATTTAGAACGGGGATAAGGTCCAGAATAGTCTATGTATATCTTCGAGAAGGGAGTTGTGGGTATTTCTGAGATTAATTTTCCGACTAGACTGATTCTTGCTGGCTTGCTCAGGGCACAGATTTCGCATTCTTTCACGAACTTTGTTATTTCACTGTTCATGTTTTCCCAATGGTATTCCTTGCGAATACGATGTATAGTTTTCCTAATTCCCATATGAGCTCCAATGGTCGATGAGTGGTAGTATTCTATTAGCATAGGTTTGATTATTTCCGGGGCGATTATTCTCAGTAATTTTCCGTTCGCCTTTTTAAAACAAAGTACTCGTTTACTCAAGGTATATTTGTCAGAATAATTTCCTTTCTCTATTTGTTCTATTATTTTGCCCAATTTCGGATCTTGTTGTTGGTGATATGCTATATCCTTAAATGCAAGGGGAAAGTTAGTAATTAGCGTATTAACGGTAGTGGTTTCAACATTGTCTTCGCCAGATCTAGTATTGGGTAGTTGGAACATGCGGGATAGAGTATCGGCTACTACATTTTGAGTACCACGAATATGTTGTACTTTGAACTTGTAGCAATTTAATCTTAACACCCATCTTCCGATACGACCTAACTGTTTTGGGTGGTTCAATAACCATGACAAAGCTTGATTGTCGGTTTCTAGTAGAAATTCCTTGTGTTCCAAAAATGGTTTGAATTTTTCAAAGGCGAATACTACGGCTAAACATTCAAGTTCGTAGGCTGAGAACTTCCTTTCTTGCTCGGTCAATGTACGGGAGGCATAGCTGATCGGGAGTCTAGTATTATTGATTTCCTGGTATATTACGGCTCCTAATGCTACACTCGAACTGTCGGTCTGTACAACAAATGGTTTACTGAAATCTGCTAACTGCAATACCGGTGGGGATATTATGCTTTCTTTAAGTGTTTCAAATGCGTCTTGGTGTCGAGTAGTCCACTCGAATTTCGTTCCTTTCTTTCTTAATGCATTCAATGGGGCTGCTATATCCGCTAGGTGGGGTATGTACTTGTGAAAATAATTAATCATACCTAAAAATCGAGCTATACCTTTGGCGTCTCTCGGCAGTAAGAATTCTCGGATTGCGCATGTACGTTCAGGATCGATGCTAACCTTACCTTCGGCAGATACTATGTGACCTAAGAAGGAGAATTGTTTTACTGCGAAGTTAACTTTACTCGGGTTTACCGTTAGTCCCGCTTTCTTTAACCTGGATAATACTTCACGCAAGTGATCAATATGTTGATCCATTGACTCACTATATACTACTATATCGTCAAGATAATGATATACAAATTTAAATTTATCGTCATGAAAAATTTTTTCTAACAGTCTGCTACATACTGAACTTCCTTGTGATATACCGAATGGTACTCTAGTAAATTGATATAGATTAAATGGTGTATTATCTTATTTTAATACATTTAATTATTAAACTTTTATTCATTTTAAAACTCACCTCTTACGCCAAGGTCCGTTGCACGAAACTGCGAAATACAAATATGACCTTCAGGTTATCTGAATAACATACTCGACTCGCTTTTCATTTGAAACAAATCTAATTTAATTGCATTGGTTATTTTCTTTTAAAACACACACTTACTCCTTCTTCTACCTCAATTCACATATTACAGCTCCTTTTTCTCCTCTTAAAAGACAGATACTACATACACATTTTACTTAACCATTTTCTTATCTATATCTATAAAAATGAATGTTTGTTTGTTTCTTTCTTTGTCCCGTATGCGTTCCTATACCATTCATCCGATTGCGATGAAACTTCGGTGAGTTGTTGTGCGCACGCCCGCGAAGGTTTATGAATTTTTTTCGATGGGGTCCTATGGGGGGTTCTTGGGGTCTTCCACATCTCCTCCTAAACCACTGGACCGATTTCAACCAAACTTGGCACAAATATTTTATGCAACGGGAGAACCAACATAGGGTAGGTGTTTTTTCGATGGGGTCCTTTGGGGGGTCCTTTGGGGTCTTCCACATCTCCTCCTAAACCACTGGACCGATTTCAACCAAACTTGGCACAAATATTTTACGCAACGGGAGAACCAACATAGGATAGGTGTTTTTTTCGACGGGGTCCATTGGGGAGTCCTTTGGGGTCTTCCACATCTCCTCCTAAACCACTGGACCGATTTCAACCAAACTTGGCACAAATATTTTACGCAACGGGAGAACCAACATAGGACAGGTGTTTTTTTCGATACGATCCTCTGGGGGGTCCTTTGGAGTCTTAAAAAACTAACTTATTAGATCTGGTTACTATGGCAACCCAATGGAATAGATTCTGTTCTAAATATATTATCGCATTAAATTGAAGACCACGCGAACGAAGTCTTTATATATTATATATATACAAACACTTTCTTTCTTTGAGTGGCATTGCAACGCATGCCGGGTACTCGCTAGTTCTAATATATTTAGAAATCTATTAAAGTGCGACCCAGATTGCCCATCCACTCATTCATACGAAACCCCTCTTTATATATGTAATTACTTCAAAACCCCCTTTTATACATGATCACAACAATTTTGGGTCAGATACAATTACAGTTACCATGGCGTCTCCTGCAACCTCATGGCGCGTCACACACACGATTTCTTTCCCGAAAAAAAAAATTTTATTGTTTCATTGATTTTTGAAAGTTACACTGAATCACTTGTATATCACTTTACTTTTGAGTTATATTTTAGTTCTTTAGGCATGCTGTTACGGTCGGCCGACCTTTAATACGCTCGAGCTAAGATTTTACGACCGCGCGGTCTGAAGGTGTTATTAGACTGGGCGGCAAACTTTTTGTTTGTACACTGTTAATACTTTTCATTAACTGTTTTCACACGTTCTAAGATAGGCCGAATTTGTTGTAACGGCCTATCTTGTAAACCCGAGGCCACTGTTTTAAATTCACAACTTTGTTGTCTGGTGCTGCTTACTCTCTGATACCAAACTGCAAACTGGAGACTGTGTCACAAGGCTGCTGCTGGGTGGTTGCGCAATGCGTCTGGCAATTGTTTTGGCTAACAATGTGCATTGCTGTACTGGAGGCTCCTTACAGGTGAAGTCTGGCAATTTAAAAGTGATTGAATGGGTGATCTATATTAATATAAAATTAAACTGTGGTAGCTCCCATATATGAAGTGAATTTAAAATCTTTATAAAATCAAGTCCCAAAATCAATAAAATAAAAAAACCTTCTAATTCGATCCATTACAATACCCCCCAATGAGAAATCTTCTGTCAAAACAGAAGAATTCTCATTGCTAAACCCCTAAGAGGACCGGTGAGGATATGGTGCCAACAACCCCCATTTATTCTTATACCTCATGGGTAAACAACCCCCCTGGCTCGGCGACTGTGGACGCATCTGAACGAGATCCCTGGACTTCTCTAGGCGAGATCCCAACACCGAAAAATCGAACAGGCACGCACCACTGCGCACCTCGCCTTCTATCATGTTTCCCCAAAAATCCTCCAAATCCCTGGCTTATATCATGCCAGATCCTCAACCGATATGTTCCCCCTTACATGCAAACTGGGTCGCCTTGCCAAATACTGGGCGCATACATACACCTATAATGTTTTCTACACAAACTCATCATTTAAAATTTAAGTCAAAATCAGATTGTATCAAAACAAAACAAATCTCTTATCTGAATAGATTAAATCTCTTTGTTATTATTACTGAAAAAAAAACAAATAAATTGAATATGTAATTAAAACATGGACTGCCTTATCTTAACATTTGATTATACATATATCCTAAACAATATAATTCCATAACACTATTAATACACGTAAACAATAATACAACCAAAAATGCAAAACATCAATTTCATGGCAGGCACAAAAAGTATATACAAATATATAGATATATATATATTTTTTTTCTACCCCCCTTTTAAATCCCTTAAATTTCCTTCAGTTTCCCATTTAAGTAAAGTACATATTTCATTTGTTTTACAATTACATTTGAAGTTTGAATCAGAATAAATTTAAATTTATTATTAAAGTCATCTTTTCAATTATTTAATTATCAAATTAATTTGATTGTATTTAAGTTCTCAAACTCTAAGTTACAACAATTACCTCATTATTATTTTATCAAAAAAATTTACTTTAATTCTCTTATGTCACAATAGGGTTTTGCTCAAGATACTGATTCATCAAGCTACAACAGTTATCAGCTTCAACACATCTGGCTGTAAACATTGGTCACACAACCTACCCGTTTATATAAACACTTGTGTGCCAGACTTGTTTTCATAAACACTCTCGGTCTCAACACTCACATAGTCTAAACATTCTGGTTACATCATACTGCCACACATACTTCCTACAACTTTTGTTTCTATAAATCTTTTACTGTTAACATATTTATCAATGTCTATTTCTTACAATTCAAACCAAATATAATTTTAATTCATAAATATAACTTAACCCTTTTAGTTATTATTACTTTTTTTTTTTTTTAATTACAGTTTTCACTTAATACCAGTATCTCAATTCATTTCTATTATTGAAGTAACTCTTTTCACACCAGTAACCATTTCATTTTATCTAATTGGTATTATGAACTTTATACTTACAATACATTATCCACCTATTGACCTGAACACAAAATACACACCACACACACACCAATATCTCCGTGTAACCTCTGAAACATTTAACAACACTATTACTTCATACCAAACAATTTAACATTTATTTGTTAATATCAAATCTCATAAAACATATAACGTTTAAGTCAAACTAAATATTTAAACATTTCAAATTATTTTAATTAGATCAATTATTGAAAACACAACATTTTAATTACTTTCACTAAGTACAATAATTACAACTCATTAGTTATCTTCTTCCAAATTATTTTTGTTATTTCTTTAAGCTGCAAACTATTAATATTATTATTATCTCACCAATTTCTACTACATACACATATACCTAGCATTTTACAATATACACAATTAATTGTATACAACATATATTTACAATTCTTCCTCATTACTTATTCAGTTATATCACACTTCATTGTCCCAGGTTGCGAGGTCTGAACCAATAAACAAACTATCTAAAAGTGTTCATTTGTGAATTTAAGGCTCAACCTCCATCGTCATAGATAAGTCTTTGTTTTATATAGCATTGTTCAATTTCATTAACACACAAATTACTGTTTTGTGTGTCGTCACCATAAAAACCAAATTCATTCATTTTACCAAAATAATCATATACCGGGTCAACATTATTTGTTTCTGTCCAGTCTCCATTAGTAATTATATTCATTGTCAAGTCAGTTCTTTTTTCATCATAAGGTAAATTATTATTATTTAAACATGCATCATCAAAATAATCTTCACTCTCTATTTTAACAGGTAAGTATTTCATCTCTTTCAACTCATTATAATTTCTCTGCAACTTATATAATTCTATTTCTTTATCAACACCCGAGTCTCTATCTAAATCTCTCCCATCATAACAACATCTCATACTTTCAACATCATTCCACACAGAGGGTACTAATTTATACAACAAAGGGATATAACTTAAATCTTCCATTAAATAGGGTCTCTTGCCCTCCAACAATAACAATTTTGAACACTCTGGTTCATCACAAATAAGGGGAAAATTTACCCTCTGCCCTACACATTCATCTACTCTCTCTCTCCATTCTTTTTCTAATTCATCAACACTAATTACTACTTCGTTACAACATATAACGCTCTCTCTCTCACTCACTATTTCACTATCTATTTTCAACGTATCATTCTCTGATACCACCCTTTCAATCACCTTACCATTTTCAATATTATTGTTAACATTTGTTACCTTACTCTCTAATACATTTGTAATTATATTCTCATTTTCGACATTATTGTTATCACTTGTTAATTTCTTACTGTCATTATTATTTTTACTTTTGACCCATTCTTCTACTGACTCTACTATTTTCTCAATATCTCGTTTCAATTCGTTACAACTATTATCGCATTTTATTTTTACTTCATCAATGTCAAATTTAAGTACATCAAATTTACAATTAAATTCGCTTTTAATTTCGGTCTTAATTTCATTCAATTTTATATCATTATTGTCAAAACGACTATTCATTACATTGAATTTGGTCTCAAAATTACTATTCATTCTCTCGAATTGACTAAGCATGATACTCATCATATCGTTATCGGACCTATTACATTTTGTTGAGATCGGGGTTATCTGTACCCCCGAATCTTCAGTTACATTACTGTGATCTGTTACCTTTAATTCTGTTTTATTCTGACTCGCACTTGGAGTCGAATGTGTCTACAAACTGCTCATGTTTAAGTCGTCAAAATTTTCGACACTAGTCGTTTCATTTATGTTATTTTCGTTATCTGCCATTTTTATATTGTCAATTTACTACTTTTCTTAATTTACATATACTGCTCTTAGACTTATTTCTACAACATCTTATATTTACTCTAATCTTACCTCATTGTCTTGCGTACTTTACGTCATTTTTTCCGTATCGTTATTCAACCTTCAACCATACTTGTATTCGCTTTTAGGTGCCGATTTATAATTATTTTACAAATCGAGTCTCTGTTCACAGCGTCAATTGTATTATCTTATTTTAATACATTTAATTATTAAACTTTTATTCATTTTAAAACTCACCTCTTACGCCAAGGTCCGTTGCACGAAACTGCGAAATACAAATATGACCTTCAGGTTATCTGAATAACATACTCGACTCGCTTTTCATTTGAAACAAATCTAATTTAATTGCATTGGTTATTTTCTTTTAAAACACACACTTACTCCTCCTTCTACCTCAATTCACATATTACAGCTCCTTTTTCTCCTCTTAAAAGACAGATACTACATACACATTTTACTTAACCATTTTCTTATTCTAATATATTTAAAAATCTATTAAAGTGCGACCCAGATTGCCCATCCACTCATTCATACGAAACCCCTCTTTATATATGTAATTACTTCAAAACCCCCTTTTATACATGATCACAACAATTTTGGGTTAGATACAATTACAGTTACCATGGCGTCTCCTGCAACCTCATGGCGCGTCACACACACGATTTCTTTCCCGAAAAAAAAAATGTTATTGTTTCATTGATTTTTGAAAGTTACACTGAATCACTTGTATATCACTTTACTTTTGAGTTATATTTTAGTTCTTTAGGCATGCTGTTACGGTCGGCCGACCTTTAATACGCTCGAGCTAAGATTTTACGACCGCGCAGTCTGAAGGTGTTATTAGACTGGGCAGCAAACTTTTTGTTTGTACACTGTTAATACTTTTTATTAACTGTTTTCACACGTTCTAAGATAGGCCGAATTTGTTGTAACGGCCTATCTTGTAAACCCGAGGCCACTGTTTTAAATTCACAACTTTATTGTCTGGTGCTGCTTACTCTCTGATACCAAACTGCAAACTGGAGACTGTGTCACAAGGCTGCTGCTGGGTGGTTGCGCAATGCGTCTGGCAATTGTTTTGGCTAACAATGTGCATTTCTGTACTGGAGGCTCCTTACAGGTGAAGTCTGGCAATTTAAAAGTGATTGAATGGGTGATCTATATTAATATAAAATTAAACTGTGGTAGCTCCCATATATGAAGTGAATTTAAAATCTTTATAAAATCAAGTCCCAAAATCAATAAAATAAAAAACCTTCTAATTCGACCCATTACAATGGGACAGCAAAAGCAGTTAGATGTTTTGATTCCTCAGCTAGTGGGATTTGGTGGAATGCTTGGTTGAGATCCATTATGGTGAAGATTTTCGCTTTTGTAAAATAGTGAAATGCGCTGTGAATGTCGGGCAGGGGTATCGATTCAAATTCTATACTCTTATTTAGCTGTCTATAATCCACGACTAGTCTATGTTTGTCAGTTCCTTTTGGTACTAGGAATGCAGGTGATGAGTATGGAGAAGTTGACGGTTCTATGACGTGTTGCTCAATGAGATTGTTAATGTGGTTTCTCATTATTTCCATCTTGGGCGGCGATAATTTGTATGGGTGAAGGCGTATTACCTTGTTGTCACTAAGATTTATTTTATATTTGATTAAGTGGGTCCCTAACTTGGGAGTGAGTACAGTAGAAAATTCCCTTATTAACTTTTGAATTCTTTGTCGCTCATTTCCTTTTAAATGACTCAGACTAGATTTTTGATGTTCTAATTGAATAGTTGAGGTTTCACAATTAGCGTCATTACTTAACTCGGAGTCGAACTGATATTTTCGAGTACGATCAAATCTGAAGAAATATTGTTTTGCATATATATCAAGGATTAAGCCAGTTTTACTTATGAAATCAGCGCCTAGTATTAAGTTTTGCCCTAACACTTCAGCTACTAGTAGGGGAACATACCAAGTAAAATTCTTTATTTTTAATTTCACTGTAATACTGCGCGATATATTTAGGTTTTGTTTATTTGCGGTGGCACACTTTATGTTCACGTTTTGGCTACGTTTAATCAGATTATGATTAGCTAATACGGTGGCTAACTGTTGACTAATTATACTACGGGTAGATCCGGAATCAATTAAACCAAGGATATTCATTGCTCCAAGGTCTATCTGTAAGTAGGATAGTTGGCAGATACTTGTTTTGCATGCGCCAATAGAGTTGCACTTCTCAATAAATCTTGTTAAGTAAGGGTCTATCCGTTTAGTTCTATTTATTTTTACTCTATGATTATTATTGTTTTTACCTTTCCTTCTCGTGCTGCGGAAGACGTAGGATTTTTGTTCTTCCAGCTTCACATGTTTTTTGACTGGTCGGATTTCTGTTGGTAGCGCTTTTGTTTACAATTCTTGCTAATGTGTCCGGCCTTTCCACAGTTATAACATCTTCTTTCCTCATTGACTTCGCTCGCATGTTGTCGGGGTTTTGATCTAGAGTATGAAATATGGGGATAGGTTTGGGTTTTAGATGTACTTACGAATCGCTTATCGCGGTAGGTTCTGGTATCCATTCCAATTGGTAGAGGTTGGAATGAATCTCTGCGTTGAGTCTGGGACATAGAAACGCGTCTGTTCTGGTCGGAATACCAGATGTTGGACGAATGTATACAACATAGTTCTAGTTCGGTGAAAGTGGTTGGTCGCTTCATGAGTGCTAGGCGAGATCGCTCCTCGGGAGATAGTCCTACTAAGATAGTGTCTACTAACTGTTGTTCACTCCATTTAACTTGTAGCAATAAAGCAGATTCCCTTATTTCAGATATATAATGAGCTAATCTCTCGTATGCTCCTTGTACACGAAGTACTAGGTTTCGCTTCAATTCTTCGTAGATACCGGTGGGAATGAAATGTCTTATTAGGGTGGTATGAAGTTCTTCTACTGGGTGATTATACCTTAGGGATTCTAACACACGATCTTTTAAAGGAGATCTACATTTAGGTAAAATTACTTGTAAAATCTGGTCATCTCATAGTTGTCGCAGATCCTTTAATTGTAAAAGATGCTTGAGAAAATCTAGGAGCTTTGTAATATTCAGCCCATCAGTGGTTGGTATGTCAGACAAAATACGTTCTACAGGGTGGGCTATTTTTCCATAAAGCTCGGTAGTTAGATTTAATTGAGTCGTCATTCTAGGTATTTCCGCAGATTGATTCGTCAGCAAGTGAGGAGGTAAATCGTAGGTACGAGTCATATTCTCTAGTTCATTAGGAAGTAACGTAACGTTTACGGGTTGGATATTTACTTGTCTATCAGTTAACTGTTCTTTAAATGGATCTATATTGGATTCCTGCAGAAACTGAAATTTTACAGTACCGGTTTGCTGTTCTTGAGTAGGAGATTGGGTAGGGGAAATATTTAGTTTCGTCATTGCTTCTTCAATCTCTTTTAATCTAAACGATTCGGACCTTCGATGTAATTCGCGCATTATCTCGGGTAATTGTTGTAATGCTTCCTCCGCGAATTTTTGCGCATCCGGTGGGGTAACTTTATCACCGGGCCAATTCAACAAATTGGTGATATGGCGGGTCAGATGTTCGATTCTTTGGGTGGTGTGTAAAATTACTGCGGGGGATTTTTCATCACGCAGGGTTTGTGCGATCGAAGTGAGTTCTGTATACTTGTGATAACATGTTTCCATTTCACTTTAAAAATCTAAGACACTTAAATGATTTAGCAATGAGGGTTTGTCCGGTTTATTTTCACGTAACGTTTTGCGAAGTTCCGCGACAGTTACATTTGAGTATGGAAGACCACGCAACAATGCTTCATAGCTTAATTCGTCCTTCAACAACAAGTCGGGGTTAAATTGAGCCATTTTTGTTAATAATGACCTTTAAATAAACGAAGTATTACATACGACAAATCTTATGTCATCTACTTTAAACACTTATAAAGCTTGAATTCATTTAAACACACACATATATCTTTTATTACATATAGAATCTTATACTAATTAATCAAATTAAACTTATCTCACAACAATTCAATTTTCTGTACTGTCATATATAATCAGTCAAAACAAAATCCCTAATATCATTTTATAGTGGAGAGAAATTTCACATACGAAGAGTTCATTGCTTTAACAATAGCACAAAGGGTCAGCTGTTTTGGGGAGTCTTATTGTTTGCATAGGGTGGTTTAACAAAGTAGGGTGATTCAGACACTCCTAAACACGATTCTTTCCTGTTCTGAATTGTCTGTTATGTGTGCGAGGGGAGTTTTGTATGGGATGCTCTATACGTACAAAGAGTAGAGTTTACATTTCTCGACACGCATTTAACATGAAACAGCTTGTCAATACTGACAGGTTTAAAATGGAATATTTACCAGCGATGACTTGTTTATTACGGCAATGTCCCAATACTAATATTATTATTTCTTAATATAACTTTACTCATTTATTTGCTCCCGAATTCAGAGTGAATAAATTTATATTCTACAAAGTTACTGTTTATGAAATATAACAATGTACACAATTTTTACACAAAAGCAGAGTGGCGCAATTTTATATGTGACACTCTGTAAACAATTAACTTTTTTTTTTTACAAGACAGCAGAGTGGCACAATTTTGTAATGTCTCCCTTGTTAAGACATTACAAAAGTCGGGAACCAGTTCAATTTGTTACCTGTTAATTAAACTAGCTGCCGTTGTTAGTAAACCTTACTCACTAACAAATTATAACACATTATTATTTAGGAATTAGACAAGGATTGCATAAATTTATTCACTCGCTGCGTGTTAGCAAAAACATCTCTTTATTATAATATTTATATCTCATAGTTTACTTTACTCTTAAAGAAGTACTCTAATAAATTCTGCATTTAATATTTTGAAAATTTTTTACTTCTTATTCTTTTTATCTCAAAAGCATTCAGCTAGATATTGTTTTAAGTACCACTGATCCGGGTCTCAACTTTGTTATGTTTTATTTATCACAACTTTAACCAAATTATTTGAAGAATAATTTTGGGTGTAAATTTTAGAATTACCTTACATCTAAACATCGTAATGTTATTACTACTTCATTACAGAGATTACAAATATATATATATATATATATATGTTAATCTTTAAATTGTCAAAAGCTCTTTACTGTTCTTTTGTTACTTCTCTTGTTGAAACAAATTTTTACAAATGTTATGAGTTGATATCACCTGAATATAACATGAGTTTGCTGTGGGGTCCGTGATGGTCATCTCCAGTCGTCTTCTAGGGTGTGATACACTGTTCCTCTTGATGCTCCATTAGGTTGATTGTTTCCGAAATGTAGTCTCGTTCTAGATGATTGGATTTTGGTACTAGAAGTTCATACGGTTGTTGTTTGTGTTTTCTTCTTCTGGAGTCGGTTGTTCACATTTTACATTTTAATTACAGTTCTTATTTTAGCAGCACTAAAATCTGGTAAGGAACATATCTTACCACTTACAGTTTGTTAAGAGATGTGTCGGCTAAGTTTCCTTTTTTTTTAATTACATATTTCTTCACGCACTACATTATATATATATTTTTTTTATTATTATTATTTCCACGCTACATTGGGTCAAATCGAAATCACTACAAACTTGATTGAATAGTTTTTAACGGTATACACCTACATGTATATTGACAATACAGTAGTGACATCCTTACATGTCGAAGTTTCTCCAGTGAATGTGGGCATTGTTTAGCGGTGAGGGGTCTGTAAGCTGGTGCGGTTTTACACGCTGAGAAAATAGTTTGTTCTTATAAGTAGTATTAATTATTCATTAATTAAATCGTAATACTTTATGTTACCTTTTGGTTATGAATTAGGAATATCCTTATTTATTTAGTACGTCTTTTATTTAATTAACGGAATTATTATTTTTAGCTAAATAACACCGTGCTTTGCGTGTTGGTACAGGACAATTTGCACATTGATGCAGCAATCTAGGTACAGGTAAGGGGTGGAGAATACTCTTACTTGTTATAAAAGCAAAAATTTCATTTGTGCTATTTAAACATTTTTTTTTAATCGTCACAAAATGACTGATTCTTTCATATTTATACTGTGAGAGTTACAATCTCTAAAACTCTGTTATCTTGTTGAGGTGGAATACAACAACAAAAATTTTCCATCTCACAATTACAAAGTTCCTCGCTCAACTTTCAACAGAATACTTCTAAATTTTTATGGGTTAAAATCATACTTCTTACTGGAATCATTATGACCAAATGTTTCTTTGAAAAAAACTATAAACGAGGTGTGGCTATGTTTTGTACATGGTACTCCATAAATGTTCAGCATCACCATCCCTGCGATTGAACAAAATAATATTTCAGCAATTTAGGTGGCAATAAAGTATTATTAGCTCAAATAAAATCTGATTTGGAAGAAAGAAAATATATTCACTCCCCACATGCTAAACAGAAGCTCTTAGCTTTTATTACCGATGGAGATGTTATGCAGGAAGGTTTTGAAAACATGCTGTCTGTTTCTACAAGAATGCATTTTTTATTAAGGGTGATTTGAGGGAATGGATAAGTTTTCCGGATTCCTGTTGAATTTGGAAGAAAGGTGAATAGTCATCTGTACAAAGTAAAGCTAAGTTTATAACATTATTAATTCCCAGTGCCAGCAAAAAATAATAAAGATGAACTTTTTATTTAGGTGTCTTTAGTAATTTTTGATGAGGCGCTTTAAAGAGGCTAAAAGACACTCACGAGGAACAAAAGGAGATAGGAAATGAGGAAGATATTGTAGAAAACTGAAGGGAGATGAACTTTAATTGAAAATCTTCACTGGTTTCATACCAACCACAACACCTGCAAGATCTACATAAAAGACCTCACTTTCTGCCTTCCAGGTATAACTGCTAAAATTGAAATTGTTTTTTCGGTACTGGAACATATGGGACTCTGAGAAAGTACAGGTGAGAGTAGACTAATTGAAAGCTTAACTGTTTCTTTAAAATTAATTCTGAACTTGATTGTAATGACTTTATAAAAAAATAAAGGAAGATAAAACCCTTCTGATGAAAGTGCATTCTTCAGAAAAGTATGACTGGTTCAAGAAAAGTAGTGAGGTTGACTGTGATTTATACTTTCTTTGAATTTAAAATAAGTCTCTATAAAACTTTTGGTTATTTGTTTTTGTTACAATGAAACAGTATAATAAACTTAATGTTTTATTGTAATGATTTATATTGTAACGCAACAGAAATGCGGTCCTCAACGTTACATAAATAGAATTATTAGAAATATAATAAATAAATAAATATTTAACTCACATGATAATACAAAGGTCTAATAAATACATTTATAATTGTGTAAAAATGAATAAGGATGCAAGGTAGGGATAACAATAAAAAACAAACCTGTAAAATAGACAATAGTAAGAAATCAATGTTCAGTGAAAAGTAAATAAATCAAATATACTGATAAGAATTGTAAAAAAGAAACCAATATCGAAAATGTTAAAGTAAATGACAGGGAAATTAGATAAAAATGAGTCAATAATTTACATTACTAATTAATCGAAAGTAATGATTCTGAATTGAATGATGTTATTTTGTTACCATGAATGTTATGTTAAAGTTTGTGTTAGATTATGTAACTTACTTGTTGATGTAATAGCAAGTAATGAAGCAAAATGTATTATTTGATTACTGTTGTAGAAAGGTGGAGGAAAACAGTTAATTAGTGTTAATTGATCTCAATTTTCTTATATGTGATACATAGATCAAGATAAAGTTGTTGTTAGTTATAAAAAGAATAATTATTTGTGTAAATGTAAATAGTTAAGGTTTGATATGTTTATAAACTTATGTAAAAAGGCTATAGTTGTTAACCAGTTATGATCAAAGGTAGGTGCATATATAATAAAAGGCCTAACAGCCAATAACACTATATAACAACTCAAAACATAAAGGTTAGGTAAAGAAGTTAATAATAATTAATGAATATAGTTCAAGGAGTTAGAAAAAACATTTGATAATTAATAATATATAATAAACCAACTCAATATAAACAAAGTATGATAATGCCATAGTGTAATGATATCGATTGATAACGTTTGATATCGGAAAAATAATAATTATGAAAAGAAACAGACTAAGATTGAAAAACCAGCAGAATATATGTAGAAATTAGTAAACAAACTAGAAATAAAGTTATATTCCGATATAATGGAAGATTAATAAGGAATGGAAGAAGAATATATAAAATTATCACTATATAAAAAACATTGAAAAAGAATAAAAATAAATTTGTTGCTAGGGACAACAAGAATTAATATAATTTGTTGATGGGTATTATTGCAATTTATGATCTGAACGTGATGAGATTAAAACCCACAGAAATGGTTAATATAATTCACCTATTATAAATTATTTCAATACGGTCACAAATCACAATATATGAATAATTATTTGTCTTAATTATGCCAGCAAAATTTAACCAAATTGTCTAATAGGTATCATCTCATAATAAGAAGTAATTGAATTCCACAAGGAATGACTTGGGTTGTCCAATATCAGAAGAAGAATTATTGAAAATTTAATGAAATATTAATAAAATATAAAGAACCAACTGTGTAAAGAACTAATACTACACACCACACTGAAAATCAAAACCATTTAACTAAATTGGACATCACTATTTACTTCATACGATAGAAAAAACGTATTTGGATCCAGAATTTGCCAAAGAACACAATCACCAGTCTGGCCATAAATAAACCAAGGGAGCAGTATTTCTGAGTTAACCAGGACTAAGGATTCCACTTTATTGAACTTGAAGAAAAGAATAAAGAAAACCATCTCCTTTCTGATCGACACGAGGCATCATTTCACAAGGTTAGAAATCAACCGCCTTCAAGAGCCGCTTCGTTCTACGTCTGGTAATTTACAATTGTATAAATAATATTAAACTACACAACACTTTAAATTTGTAATATCTTGCATTCTTATCTATGTATTTTTAATCTTCCCCGCAGTTACAAGAACCTTCACACCCTGAACTAAATTAATTATAAAAAACAAAATATATAACTGAATCTAAAATAAAATATTGGACCGAACAATAATCGATTAACGCAACATATAGCCTTTCGTATGTCAGTCAAAACCAATCTTATTGAGTGTTAACAAGATGAATTAATAAAGAAACCTTGTATAATTTCAGGATTTTATTATTTGGGTATTATTTAATGAGTTGGGAATAAGAATTAACAGACTAAGTGTATAATAACTAGTTACCGTACACGGTGAATTAACCTATAAATTTCGTTTGTTCCGGAACTGCAGCGCTTGTTGCGGAATTCTCTGACACCAAAGAGAATAGAATTAAACACGAAATTTCAATAATTCTCTGCAAGGTAGACTAGGGCTGAGCGGAATTTTAGAATAAACAACTAATTATTTAAGTTACATTCACACGAACACTGGTATCTTAAATAGAGAGATAAGTTAATCATAATTAACGAGATTACTATATCCCACAACCCCAGATATCTAAGAAATTGAATTATATTCACATAATCAAAGAGAGATACATACGAGAGAAATATAGTAAATTGACAACTCAACAGTGTGGCTTAAATCGTACACACCGGTCTTGTAACAAATTGACGCCGGCAACGTTGGGGCTGAAAGAACGAGAAACCCGCAAGGCGTGGGATTTGTAGCAAATTGGCGCTCAACTAGTGTAGGGCTTAAATTAAGTAAAACTATAATTATATTAATATTACTTAACCAGAGCAGGCAACTGTGGGAGAATAAAAATGTATGATACCAGAGGTAGATCAAAGAGGAGGGCAGAAGATATGGAGAAGGAAGAAGGTGAACAAGAACAGGAAATAGAAGTAATCACAGACAGTGAAATGGAACAACAGACAGGCGAAATAGCAGAAACTGAAATAATTACGGACAAGGAAAAGGAAGTAATTGAAGAAGATGCCCAAGGGGATCAACCAGATAAGCCCAACCAAAAAGAAGACTTGATTATGCAGGAGATGTTTAAAATACTATTGGTAAATTCAAAGAGACTGGAGGAAAAATTCGATAAAACAAATGAGGAAAACAAGGAGAATTTTAGGAAACAGCAGGAAAACTCAAAGAGACAGGATAAGAAATTCAATAAAATAAATGAGGAAATTAAGGAAAATTCAAGAAAAACTGAAACCCCTACTTCATTTTGAGTAGTTAAAACAAAAAGAATATTTCTTTTTGTAAAGAGGGGCTACAAGTTAATTAAAACTAGGCTAAGGCCTAGAGAAGCTAAAAATTGCGCTGGATCCAGTAAGACGGGACTTGCAATGAAAACTCAAGAATTAAATAATTAACAATCCCATTTTATTATTCTATCTCATAATAAAAATATAATGAACAAATAAATACAACAGTGATTTATAATTCCCCTTTAAATGGTTAAATAAAGAAGTATACCCTCTCAACAAGGCCACCTGAAAAATATTAACTGAATCCACGAAAATAATTGCTATGTCACCATCAATGAATAGAAATTTTAAAATAATCATTAACCTCAAAATAAAACTCCCATTAAACTATTTATTAAAATATAAAAATTTATATCATGTGTTCCTTTAAAAAAATGCAGTATATAAATTAATGAAGATAAATGATTTCATTCCCAGTTACTATTAATAATTAAAATAATTACTCAACCAATTAAATGAACTTTAAAGGTGACACTTCCTATACTTGTTAAATAAAATAATTAATTTCCTTAAAGAAATGATCAGCCTCGATTATTAAGATGAAATACCTCCCTTAAAAAGAAAATGAAAAGGATATATCCACATGCCTACATGTGTTAACTTTCTGTTGTAAAAGACCCAGAATAATAAATCCCTATATCCCACCAAAAGTACAGTAATGCATAATATTTATATATATATATATATATATATCTCCCCCAAAATGTACACAGAAATATACAGACATAACATGTTCCACAAGACAAAAATACATTATACAACAGTGTACATAAAATACATAAAGGTCTCTTGCCACGCCCCTTTTTATATTACCCTTCTGGTGTATATAATTCTAACTTCTTTTTTATAGGAATCCCAGTTAGGATTAAAGATTTATTTCTATAAATGTACCCCCATGGTGTGGGTTAATTGCACGTCATGTGTATCATAAAGTATTGCATACAAATGTCCCCCAGGACATTAAAAATTTAAAATCAAGTGCCTAAGTGGCTAAGTGCTAAAATACTTAATTAAGGTGAGAAATAAAAATTGTTTAAAATAATTAACGCCCCCCAGTTACCATGATTAATATAAAGAATTTATATAGACTAAAATAGGGCCAATTAATGAAAAGAGAAAAATTGCACAATATTAGCACCTTATATAAAAAAATACATTTGTGTGTCAGAGACGGACATGTTCCTTCAACTTATGACCAGTCTCAACAACCTTGTTTCGACAAACAAGTTGAAAAGTGTTTTGACATGCATAGCTTGGTTGAAACTAATTAAAAAAACACCTACCTCCCCAGTAATCTTTTTATACAAATGACATAACCTGATTTTAAAAATAAGAGAAAATATATGTTTTTATGCATAGTAAATTAAACTTGAGAAAATTACTAATAACAAAACTGACTTTAAATCTGTAGCAAAAGCCCTATAAAGAAATGAGTGGAAATCTAAGTTGGATGCTGTGTTGTAGACATGTCAGTCTCTGAACTGACAATTTACTATACATATATTGAAATTTTACAATTAATTCTTAGTGTTCACACTAAACTGTCCCATCAATTGGGGATCCAAATGAATGTTTATCTTGAAAGGTAAAAACTGATGATTATGTATAACTGGTGCCATGTTGATTCTACGTGTTAATTATAAATGGTTGTTTTTCACCTGCTTATGGGTCCAGAAGAGTATTCTCTTATTTGTAACGTGGCGATCTTATGACTGGCATGTTGTTGTGGTTGTTGTGGTCTTATTCTCTTCGGTGTCGAGTGTGGAGCTTTTAAGATGTCATTCTTTCAGTCATGTAGCAGGACTTGTCTCTGTTCAGCGAACCCTGATCACATATTATATTTTTAGTGAGAGACCACACACAAATGCCCCCACTGTTTGGACACCCTCCAAAATCATATATAAAAACAACACCTAGTTATGTGCTACATAATAAAACTTGGTAACATTATTTTGGCCAACATGCCTTACTTAAAAAAACTCTCTAACAATGATTCTTTATAACCCTTTATAACCTGAACCTCACTGAATGTGAGTTGCTTTTGCAATATAATAATTTATCTTGGCTCTGTAACATCTTATGAACTTATTACTTTGAGTGAAATTGAGGTTACCACGTGGTGCAGAATTTATTTAAAACACATAGTTTTTTACTCCATAGAATCTGAGAATACTATTACTTTGAATGAGACATGATTTACGTTTAAAACGTGCCTGAGTAAGTTCCCAATTATATATGTATAAAGTTTTACAGATATTGTAGCAAAACCTTATACCACTTAATAACGACACATTGTGTAATAGGTTAAGTGCTCAACAGAATCTCGTTACATCAGTGTTAATGAAAGTTCAAACTTAATTATATTGTGGTTATTGTACTTTAGGTATTAAGGCCGAGATTCTGACACTCCAATAATCAAGTTTTATTGGTTTATAAAAACTTTACGAACAATTAGGTATCTCACAATGCATGCTTCGACAAGTGGGGGCTTACTCAAGCTTACTAAAAAAAGTTTTCTCCCGTGAAATTTAGTATATAATTAATATAATGAAATCAAAACTCACCGCAGTCGTGTAAGAGACTATTTTTCCATAGTTGTAAGAAGTAGAAGATGGAATTCTCTCTCCTCTCCACCGAAGAGAAAAAGCGTCCGTCAACCCTGAAGTATTTTTTTAGACAAAACTTAGATAATTCGGCATCGTCTACGTTTGCGTACCGCAATTAACGCCAGGGAGCAGCACGGGAATTTTCGTACCACCGCAAGCCGACTGATGCCGACACCGACCAAACAGTGTAAAATCGAAAACGGTAGTTTCTCCTATCCGCGGATAGAGCGCAGCACTAATTACTGCCTTAAATTTCGTACTGCCAATAACGTCAAAACTGCCAATAAAATGACTGAACTAGCGCTGAATCTTTTGACTCAGCACACCCTCACCCCAAAAGGGCAACATAGTTGCCCCAACGTTAAAGGCCAGGAGGGTACCCTGCAGTGTACCTCTCCCCAAAAGATACCAGTGGACGTCGTGGTTGGGTTGGCTCAGCTGAGCTTGCTCTCAGGAGAACAGAAATCAAAAAGGGAAAATGAAAGAGACGAAAGAAGATATGTATTATGTAAGTGTGCGGGTGCTGCATGCTGACCTGATCAGAGTCCGCATACAGCACAAGAGAGAGAGACAGCAAAAGACAAAAGAAAGATTCCTACCTAGGTAGATCTTCCGATCTCCTGAGGCTCGCCCCCTTCGCCTGAACACGACTTCCACATTTAACATGGACCTCCGTCCTATCTTTACGGGGACTATCCCCCTTCGAACGTTTTGGATAGCCCCCGACAACGTTTAAGTTTGGAAATGTGGCTTGTCATCAACTTTTGTTTGTCTCCCGGTACGCCCAGCCGGGCCGTCACCGGTGACGTAAATCCTATGATTCGGTATGGCCCCGACCAACGGTAGCATAGCTTCGCAGCACGTTTGTCGGTGGCAGAGCTGAGTGGGTGGCTTTGGCAATAGACCCAGTCACCAATCCGGAAGGGGTTTGGAATACGTCCCTGATTATAACGCCGACGGACCCGCTCGTGCGCTCGCAGCAAATTCTTCCGAGCCATTTTCCATCTCTCCGCAGTTTTATTATTGGGCTCCCGCGGCAGAAGATCTTCAATATCCCATAGGTTGGTCAACGGGAGTGCGGGCGAGAATCCAAACAAAATTTCAAAGGGCACGGCCTGATGACTGTCGTGTCTGGCCGTGTTGAATGCTAATTGTAACCACTTCAGATTCTGATCCCAGGTTGTTTGTTGCTCAGCGTGATAAGCAATCAAGGCGGACCGGAGATTCCGATTGAATCTCTCCGCATGGGACGGTTGTGGGTAATAAGGGGAAGTGGTTACGTGTTTGATGCCACTGGAGAAACACATACGCCTGAATTCGTTTGAAATAAATTGCGGGCCATTGTCCGAGACAATGATGGTCGGAAGACCGAAATGCTGAAAAACGTGGTTCTGTAAAGCGTTGATGGTCAAACGAGCGGTTGCCTGCCGTAAGGGCAGTAGCCAGGTAAACTTTGAAAAAGCATCTACACAAACAAGCAGGTAAGCATTACCTGACTTGCTACGGGGGAACGGCCCCACGTAGTCAATAAATAACTTTTCCATTGGTCTGCTCGCCACCTCAGAAGATAACAACCCTAGTTTGGTGTTCTGGGCAGGCTTGCTCAAGCCACACAGATGACAGTTTTTTACTCTCGTCGCGATGTCTCTATCCATGCCATTCCAGATAAAATGTTTCCTAATACTGGAAATGGTCTTCGAAATTCCCTTGTGGCCTCCGATTGGGGAATCATGGTAATAACTGAAGACCATGGGCACTAATTTGCTAGGCAGCACGATTTTAGGTGCTCGTCCTTTTCTTTCTCGACAACAAAGGACTCCCTTGGACAAGAAATAAGGGGCCTGTACGTTACCCTGCTTAATATTTTGGATGACTTGACCCAGCACTTCGTCGTTTAACTGATGGGGTAACACATCAGTGAAGGCTAATGGAAAATCGAGAAGAACGGAACAGGGTTGCTCAGCTTGGGCATCACTGGGTTGGGCAAACATACGGGATAAGGCATCTGCAACCACATTCTGGGATCCCCTGATGTGTTGCACGGTGAACTTAAAGGATGAGATTTTCACCACCCATCTACCAATTTTACCCAGTTGCCGGGGATGAGCTAGAAGCCATGAGAGAGCCTGATTGTCGGTCTCGAGCAGGAACTCAGCATGTTCCAGGAAACGCCTGAACTTATCTAGAGCGTATACAACAGCTAAACACTCTAGCTCATAAACGGATGATTTACGTTCTTGCTGGGTCAACGTGCGTGAGATAAAAGCCACAGGCTGCCTAGCGTCGTCAATAACCTGGGAAAGGACCGCTCCGAGCGCAACCGAACTCGCGTCCGTCTGCAAAATGAACGGCTTTGAAAAGTCGGGCATCCGCAACACCGGTGGGGAAATGATGGCTTCCTTTAAGGTATCAAAAGCCTTCTGTTGGTTTTCCCCCCATGCAAACTTTGCCCCCTTCTTCCTCAGTTCATTCAAGGGAGCGGCAATTTCAGCGATATTCGGTATGAAACGCCGATAAAAATTTATCATACGACGAATCTCGCTATGCCTTTCGCATCCCTTGGCGGAGGAAAGTCACGGATGCCTTGTGTCCTCTCTGGGTCTACCGTCACGCCCTTGTACGAAATTAAATGGCCCAAGAAAGAAATACTCTCTTGGGCGAAACGAACCTTTTCGGGATTGACAGTGAGGCCAGCCTCTCTTAAACGACCCAACACCTCTCTTAAATGCCGCAGATGATCTTCGAAAGTCTCACTATACACCAACAGATCGTCAAGATAATTATAGACGAAACGGAATTTGACGTCGTGAAAGACAGTGTCAAGAAGGCGAGTAAGTGTCTGGGCCCCCACAGCCAAACCCATGGGAACCCTTGTGTACTGGTACAAATTCCAGGGTACACAAAAAGCTGTGTATGGTTTACTTTCTTTGGCAAGAGGTATCTGATGATAGGCCGCGTTCAGATCGATAATGGTATAAAATCTGGCCCCACTGAACCAATCAAAGGCCGAATGTAAATCCGGGAGGGGAACAGAATCCACCTCGATATTGGCGTTCAACTTCCTGTAATCAATAACCATTCTTTGTTTGCCACCAGGCTTTGGCACTAAAAATGCTGGACTGGCATAGCTGGAATGAGAAGGTTCAATCACCCCTTGGTCCAATAATTCTTTAACCTTCTCTCGCAGAATGGTCATCTTAGGAGGGGCAAACGTGTAAGGGTGTGACCTCACTATTTTCGTATCTGTAAGACTGATTTTATATTCCAGCAGGTGTGTGAGTCCCAAAGTAGGAGTTAACACCTTGGGAAATTCCTCACACAAATGATCTAAGGCCGTCTGCTGGGATGGAGTGAGATGGTCTCGTGCAGAATCGGGACAAGCTACTTCTTGGATACCCGGCTTAGCGCCCTGGTACCCAAGGAACGGAATTAAAACCTCCCGATTAAATTTAAAAAAACATTGGTGCGCTTGGATGTCCAGCACGAGACCACTTTTTGCGATAAAATCGGCACCAATGATACAATCCACTCCCAGAGCAGGAGAAACCAGAAAAGACCACACCCAAGAAAACCCATCGATTTTGATCTTAAAGGAAGTAACCCGGGAGATAGGCAAGATTTCCCGGGATGCCGTCCAGCATATTGCAGATGACTTTTCTGACCTTTGAATTAAACCCTGTCGTTCAAGGTCCGCATGTACCCGAGATGAAATGATGGATCGGGCTGAACCGGAGTCAACTAAGGCTCTGAGCTGACCCCCCTTTACCTCGAGCGACAGGAAGGGGCATACAGAAAGTTGTTGCGAGGTAGCGGACTGGACCTTGATATTTGAAGATTGGGCTTTTAACGAATGCCTGGAGGTCGACGGAAGTTGAACAGAATTGAAGCGGGGGGAAGACATCCTCCGAAATATCTTCCCCTGTCTACTTAGTTTTTTGGCGCTGGTCTAGACACAGGTGGTGCTGGTCGCGCGCGCCCTCGCATACAATTTCTCGCCACGTGTCCCGGGCGGTTACAATTATAACAAATCACAGAATTTGAATTTGTTTGCTGACGATTTCGAGCTGGCTGGGCCTGTCGGGGGAAGGTAGGCTCTCTGGCCCCTTCCGATGTCTGAGGTCTTGGTTCGGCTCGTCTACTGTTTCCGCTCGCCTGGTCGGTCATCTGCATGGTCTCCGTCATAACGCAGAGTCGCTCCAGGTCGGTAAACCACTGCGGCCGCTGTGCAAAAACTAGTCGCAGACGGTCGTTGGCAGAGACGCCGTCGAGGATGTGTTGGACTACCTCTTCCTCCAACATGCCCATTCCCAGAATACGAGCTACCTGGCGCATTCGCAGCACGTACTGGGCCAATGTTTCGCCCCGTGCCTGTACTTTATAAAAATGCCGATGGCGCAATTGCTCCATCAGTCTACTGGGTACGAACGCCCTCAGCACCACCCGGTGGAACTCATCCACACCTTCCTTGCGTTGCATTACCTCCGCCACCCTGTCAGCCATGGTACCGCGACAGTAGGGGAAGATGAGTTCGAGCACCGTTCGCTCCAGCATACCCTTCCTTCAATTCAAAGACTATCTTGAAAAAAGGTAGTAGTTTGTCTGCTTCCAGTCCGTCCACGACTGGCAGTTGTTGAATAATATTGGCAAGTGGGTTGGGCAGGCGGTTGTACATTGCCGCCCCCGAACCAGTCCGTACAGGCTCTACTTCTTTGTATGAAGAAGTGTTCACCGCTGAGATCACGGACTCCTCAACAACCGGAATTGGGGTGGATGCTCTTACCGGTGGTGACCCTTGGAGGGTCGAGGTAATCTCCTGTATAATCTCTGTTATATTATATGGTGGCGGTATTATATATGGCGGTTCACTGACTTGTGCCAGTAAATTCTGCAGCCGATGAATCAAGTGCTGCATACGTTGCCGGATCCGCCGGACAACGAGAGAGCATCCCGGTCCCTCCTCCAAACTTTCGACGGATTGAGCCAACTCCTGCAGCTCACCCCATTTTTCTGTACACCGTTCCCACTCACTCTCGGGGTCAGTGATAGTGACCCTGGAGAGCGCATCACCCGCGGTCAGCGCTTCACGGAGCAGCCGCCGTAAGGTTTGGACATTGCCTCGGGTTTCTTTACCCCGGGCCCGGAGCTCGAACTCAATTTCCTCCCTTAAAAACAACTCAGGATTTATCGAAGTCATCCTCACTTCGCGGTCGGCACACTTAACAAAAACTTTAAAACTTATTCTAAATAACCAGAATCTGAAAAACCCAAGTACTGTTCTTCCAAAGAGTAGACTGCGGGTCCACCTAACGATGCGAGAACTAGCCCACTACCTGAACAGCTCACACTCGATTACACCAGACAAAAGGAACGCGACACACACACAACACACACAACTCGAAAACAAAAATACCGACCACGAAAATTTATTTCAACCATTTCTTAGGTTACCTCCAGCTACCATTTATCGGCAGAAACCGACTGCCGATCGGGCCATACCGCATAATCACCAAAAAAAACAACACCTCCCCAAACATGGGCAAGGTAAACTCAAACTAACCAAGCACCGACTGCGATAAGTCTTGCCCAGGGATTTCCCCTTCTAAAATTTCCCACCACGTGGCACTATTCACTATGCAAGGCGGGCAAGTACATGTACATATATTTCAAACCATAAAACTAACAAGAAATATTTTCAACTTGGGATATAGGGCCTTTAAAATTTTTCTAAGTTCTATTTGAACTTAACATTGTGAAAGTTCCAAAATATTTCCTAAGTTTGCAAGCCCCGTCACACCCACAGGACCCTCATCGTAAGCGCGCTCTGCTACCAAATGAAACCCCTACTTCCTTTTGAGTAGTTAAAACAAAAAGAATATTTCTTTTTGTAAAGAGGGGCTACAAGTTAATTAAAACTAGGCTAAGGCCTAGAGAAGCTAAAAATTGCGCTGGATCCAGTAAGACGGGACTTGCAATGAAAACTCAAGAATTAAATAATTAACAATCCCATTTTATTATTCTATCTCATAATAAAAATATAATGAACAAATAAATACAACAGTGATTTATAATTCCCCTTTAAATGGTTAAATAAAGAAGTATACCCTCTCAACAAGGCCACCTGAAAAATATTAACTGAATCCACGAAAATAATTGCTATGTCACCATCAATGAATAGAAATTTTAAAATAATCATTAACCTCAAAATAAAACTCCCATTAAACTATTTATTAAAATATAAAAATTTATATCATGTGTTCCTTTAAAAAAATGCAGTATATAAATTAATGAAGATAAATGATTTCATTCCCAGTTACTATTAATAATTAAAATAATTACTCAACCAATTAAATGAACTTTAAAGGTGACACTTCCTATACTTGTTAAATAAAATAATTAATTTCCTTAAAGAAATGATCAGCCTCGATTATTAAGATGAAATACCTCCCTTAAAAAGAAAATGAAAAGGATATATCCACATGCCTACATGTGTTAACTTTCTGTTGTAAAAGACCCTGAATAATAAATCCCTATATCCCACCAAAAGTACAGTAATGCATAATATTTATATATATATATATATATATCCCCCAAAATGTACACAGAAATATACAGACATAACATGTTCCACAAGACAAAAATACATTATACAACAGTGTACATAAAATACATAAAGGTCTCTTGCCACGCCCCTTTTTATATTACCCTTCTGGTGTATATAATTCTAACTTCTTTTTTATAGGAATCCCAATTAGGATTAAAGATTTATTTCTATAAATGTACCCCCATGGTGTGGGTTAATTGCACGTCATGTGTATCATAAAGTATTGCATACAAATGTCCCCCAGGACATTAAAATTTTAAAACCAAGTGCCTAAGTGGCTAAGTGCTAAAATACTTAATTAAGGTGAGAAATAAAAATTGTTTAAAATAATTAACGCCCCCCAGTTACCATGATTAATATAAAGAATTTATATAGACTAAAATAGGGCCAATTAATGAAAAGAGAAAAATTGCACAATATTAGCACCTTATATAAAAAAATACATTTGTGTGTCAGAGACGGACATGTTCCTTCAACTTATGACCAGTCTCAACAACCTTGTTTCGACAAACAAGTTGAAAAGTGTTTCGACATGCATAGCTTGGTTGAAACTAATTAAAAAAACACCTACCTCCCCAGTAATCTTTTTATACAAATGACATAACCTGATTTTAAAAATAAGAGAAAATATATGTTTTTATGCATAGTAAATTAAACTTGAGAAAATTACTAATAACAAAACTGACTTTAAATCTGTAGCAAAAGCCCTATAAAGAAATGAGTGGAAATCTAAGTTGGATGCTGTGTTGTAGACATGTCAGTCTCTGAACTGACAATTTACTATACATATATTGAAATTTTACAATTAATTCTTAGTGTTCACACTAAACTGTCCCATCAATTGGGGATCCAAATGAATGTTTATCTTGAAAGGTAAAAACTGATGATTATGTATAACTGGTGCCATGTTGATTCTACGTGTTAATTATAAATGGTTGTTTTTCACCTGCTTATGGGTCCAGAAGAGTATTCTCTTATTTGTAACGTGGCGATCTTATGACTGGCATGTTGTTGTGGTTGTTGTGGTCTTATTCTCTTCGGTGTCGAGTGTGGAGCTTTTAAGATGTCATCTTTCAGTCATGTAGCAGGACTTGTCTCTGTTCAGCGAACCCTGATCACATATTATATTTTTAGTGAGAGACCACACACAAATGCCCCCACTGTTTGGACACCCTCCAAAATCGTATATAAAAACAACAACTAGTTATGTGCTACATAATAAAACTTGGTAACATTATTTTGGCCAACATGCCTTACTTAAAAAAACTCTCTAACAATGATTCTTTATAACCCTTTATAACCTGAACCTCACTGAATGCGAGTTGCTTTTGCAATATAATAATTTATCTTGGCTCTGTAACATCTTATGAACTTATTACTTTGAGTGAAATTGAGGTTACCACGTGGTGCAGAATTTATTTAAAACACATAGTTTTTTACTCCATAGAATCTGAGAATACTATTACTTTGAATGAGACATGGTTTACGTTTAAAACGTGCCTGAGTAAGTTCCCAATTATATATGTATAAAGTTTTACAGATATTGTAGCAAAACCTTATACCACTTAATAACGACACATTGTGTAATAGGTTAAGTGCTCAACAGAATCTCGTTACATCAGTGTTAATGAAAGTTCAAACTTAATTATATTGTGGTTATTGTACTTTAGGTATTAAGGCCGAGATTCTAACACTCCAATAATCAAGTTTTATTGGTTCATAAAAACTTTACGAACAATTACGTATCTCACAATGCATGCTTCGACAAGTGGGGGCTTACTCAAGCTTACTAAAAAAACGTTTTCTCCCGTGAAATTTAGTATATAATTAATATAATGAAATCAAAACTCACCGCAGTCGTTTAAGAGACTATTTTTCCATAGTTGTAAGAAGTAGAAGATGGAATTCTCTCTCCTCTCCACCGAAGAGAAAAAGCGTCCGTCAACCCTGAAGTATTTTTTTAGACAAAACTTAGATAATTCGGCATCGTCTACGTTTGCGTACCGCAATTAACGCCAGGGAGCAGCACGGGAATTTTCGTACCACCGCAAGCCGACTGATGCCGACACCGACCAAACAGTGTAAAATCGAAAACGGTAGTTTCTCCTATCCGCGGTTAGAGCGCAGCACTAATTACTGCCTTAAATTTTGTACTGCCAATAACGTCAAAACTGCCAATAAAATGACTGAACTAGCGCTGAATCTTTTGACTCAGCACAAAACAAATGAGGAAATTAAAGAAACCTCAAAACAAATTAACGAAAGATTTGACAGGAATGAGGAGGATTTAAAACAAATGAAGGAAGACGTCCTACAAATACATGAAGAAAATTTAAGGCGAATGGATGAAAGAATTGAGAAAATGAACGAAGCAAGTTTAAAGCGGATTGAGGGTAAGATTGAGAAGTTTGAAAATGCTAACACACTTAGCCCCAAAGTGGATAAATATAAGAAGGAGACAAATAAAGAAATGGAGATGTGTTAAAAGAATATGTCTAAAACACTAGACAGCAATTCCGAAGGTATTATTGTAAATCCGAACACAGAAGAGGAAATAGAAAATAGAGAAGACCAATTATTGAAGGGAATGGAAGGATAGAGTATACAAGTGATTATGTTAGAACAGAGGAGGTACAATACCTGTCAATTAAAAGGGATCCAATTATAACTGAAAACCCTGACTTAAATGAAGATTTTGTATCAGCCGAGTTCCAGTACCAGATACACGAGAGATATTTAAAAAGTGTAGAAATTGGTATGAACACTGCAGTAATCCGGACGACGAGTGCAGTCGAATTAATGGACCATGGTTAGAAGAGGAATTAGTCAACCAGAAAAATGGGACTGATTTACTGAAAACTGACCAGGCAACCAATTGGAAAGAATATGAAAATAATAAATAAATCCACTAAATCCTAAATTAAAATAAGAACAACTTATTACCAATTTTGAAAAGAAAACTCTTGGAATTAAAAAGAATTTGAATTTGAAGAAAATCCAATAAATCCTAAATTAAAATAAGAACAACTTATTACCAATTTTGAAAAGAAAACTCTTGGAATTAAAAAGAATTTGAATTTGAAGAAAATCCAATAAATCCTAAATTAAAATAAGAACAACTTATTACCAATTTTGAAAAGAAAACTCTTGGAATTAAAAAGAATTTGAATTTGAAGAAAATCCAATAAATCCCAAATTAAAATAAGAACAACTTATTACTAATTTTGAAAAGAAAACATTTGGAATTAAAAAGAATTTTTTGAACAATATTATATAAATAGAAAACACAACATTCAAAAGGAAGTAAGTCCGAATTAATATATAGTTATGAAGAAGGTATTAAGAAGAGTTAATAACAACCCCCCAAGATTACATAAGAAAACCAGAAATATTACTACATGTGTACGAAGAAATATTATGAATAAGGAATAATGAAACCCCAAGATAAAAATTTTTTATATCAAAAGTACCTATGCAAAATAATAAAAGAAGAATAATATGACCTAAAATACCTACCGCATTGCCAAGTGAAATGAGCAAACACAATAAACGGTTGATTGTGACCAATGTAATATTAAAGAGAACGAGAAAAAATGTTTATCAACATAATTCATTGAAATATAACCAGACAAAGTAATGAAATAAGATAAGAAAAATAATAGTTGAGCTAATGACTGTAACTACACTGAAATTCAGTAATAGTAATAATCAAAACAATTACAAGTTAGAAAGTCTTGGAATTATTAGAACAAATGAAGAAATGATACTTAGCGTTATTGTCACAACAAGAAAGAAGAGCAAAACTAATTACAAATAATGACTGTCAGAATTATTATCAGAAAATGTTCAAGGAAAAAAAAATGGAATCACAAAGTATAAAAGATAGGAATAATTAAATATAAAAGCAAAAATGTAAAGAATTCCCAAATGTTTATTATTAATTAATTAAGAAGATTATTATGAGATTTATTATATTTTTATAGCTGACTGTAGATGAATTCCAGCAGTACTATATTGAAGTGTTGTATGGACAGCAGAGTATGAAGCCAAACAGTGCCTCTCTGAACTGTACCAACGCACATATTAGGGATTGTTAGGGAAATTAAATAATTAAGGAGTATTAGAATCGTTGCAAGAATGACATCAAATTCCAGAAAAGAATGACGAAGTAAACAGAAGGAAAATAGCTGACAGAAGAATAATGGAGAAATACAGTGATTGCAGTAACTAGAAGTAGAAGAGAAGTGAACCTAAAGTATCATTGAATATTGTAGCCAACTATCAACAAATACTGTTTAAAGAAAATTGAATATGACCAAGAATGTTAATAGGAATAATGAAATGTTATTAAGTAAAGAATTATGAATACTAGTCTAACAAAGTTACATTGAGAATCCCATCATTAACCATTAATGTTGATATGAAGAAAAGGCATGTGAAAAATACAAGTTTACTTGACCTAAATTACATTCAGGTAAATTAAACTTCTTTAGGAGGGGGAGCATATGTAACGCAACAGAAATGCGGTCCTCAACGTTACATAAATAGAATTATTAGAAATATAATAAATAAATAAATATTTAACTCCCATGATAATACAAAGGTCTAATAAATACATTTATAATTGTGTAAAAATGAATAAGGATGCAAGGTAGGGATAACAATAAAAAACAAACCTGTAAAATAGACAATAGTAAGAAATCAATGTTCAGTGAAAAGCAAATAAATCAAATATACTGATAAGAATTGTAAAAAAGAAACCAATATCGAAAATGTTAAAGTAAATGACAGGGAAATTAGATAAAAATGAGTCAATAATTTACATTACTAATTAATCGAAAGTAATGATTCTGAATTGAATGATGTTATTTTGTTACCATGAATGTTATGTTAAAGTTTGTGTTAGATTATGCAACTTACTTGTTGATGTAATAGCAAGTAATGAAGCAAAATGTATTATTTGATTACTGTTGTAGAAAGGTGGAGGAAAGCAGTTAATTAGTGTTAATTGATCTCAATTTTCTTATATGTGATCCATAGATCAAGATAAAGTTGTTGTTAGTTATAAAAAGAATAATTATTTGTGTAAATGTAAATAGTTAAGGTTTGATTATGTTTATAAACTTATGTAAAAAGGCTATAGTTATTAACTAGTTATGATCAAAGGTAGGTCCATATATAATAAAAGGCCTAACAGCCAATAACACTATATAACAACTCAAAACATAAAGGTTAGGTAAAGAAGTTAATAATAATTAATGAATATAGTTCAAGGAGTTAGAAAAAACATTTGATAATTAATAATATATAATAAACCAACTCAATATAAACAAAGTATGATAATGCCATAGTGTAATGATATCGATTGATAACGTTTGATATCGGAAAAATAATAATTATGAAAAGAAACAGACTAAGATTGAAAAACCAGCAGAATATATGTAGAAATTAGTAAACAAACTAGAAATAAAGTTATATTCCGATATAATGGAAGATTAATAAGGAATGGAAGAAGAATATATAAAATTATCACTATATAAAAAACATTGAAAAAGAATAAAAATAAATTTGTTGCTAGGGACAACAAGAATTAATATAATTTGTTGATGGGTATTATTGCAATTTATGATCTGAACGTGATGAGATTAAAACCCACAGAAATGGTTAATATAATTCACCTATTATAAATTATTTCAATACGGTCACAAATCACAATATATGAATAATTATTTGTCTTAATTATGCCAGCAACATTTAACCAAATTGTCTAATGGTATCATCTCATAATAAGAAGTAATTGAATTCCACAAGGAATGACTTGGATTGTCCAATATCAGAAGAAGAATTATTGAAAATTTAATGAAATATTAATAAAATATAAAGAACCAACTGTGTAAAGAACTAATACTACACACCACACTGAAAATCAAAACCATTTAACTAAATTGGACATCACTATTTACTTCATACGATAGAAAAAACGTATTTGGATCCAGAATTTGCCGAAGAACACAATCACCAGTCTGGCCATAAAAAAACCAAGGGAGCAGTATTTCTGAGTTAACCAGGACTAAGGATTCCACTTTATTGAACTTGAAGAAAAGAATAAAGAAAACCATCTCCTTTCTGATCGACACGAGGCATCATTTCACGAGGTTAGAAATCAACCGCCTTCAAGAGCCGCTTCGTTCTACGTCTGGTAATTTACAATTGTATAAATAATATTAAACTACACAACGCTTTAAATTTGTAATATCTTGCATTCTTATCTATGTATTTTTAATCTTCCCCGCAGTTACAAGAACCTTCACACCCTGAACTAATTTAATTATAAAAAACAAAATATATAACTGAATCTAAAATAAAATATTGGACCGAACAATAATCGATTAACGCAACATATAGCCTTTCGTATGTCAGTCAAAACCAATCTTATTGAGTGTTAACAAGATGAATTAATAAAGAAACCTTGTATAATTTCAGGATTTTATTATTTGGGTATTATTTAATGAGTTGGGAATAAGAATTAACAGACTAAGTGTATAATAACTAGTTACCGTACACGGTGAATTAACCTATAAATTTCGTTATTCCGGAACTGCAGCGCTTGCGGAATTCTCTGACACCAAAGAGAATAGAATTAAACACGAAATTTCAATAATTCTCTGCAAGGTAGACTAGGGCTGAGCGGAATTTTAGAATAAACAACTAATTATTTAAGTTACATTCACACGAACACTGGTATCTTAAATAGAGAGATAAGTTAATCATAATTAACGAGATTACTATATCCCACAACCCCAGATATCTAAGAAATTGAATTATATTCACATAATCAAAGAGAGATACATACGAGAGAAATATAGTAAATTGACAACTCAACAGTGTGGCTTAAATCGTACACACCGGTCTTGTAACAAATTGACGCCGGCAACGTTGGGGCTGATAGAACAAGAAACCCGCAAGGCGTGGGAGTGTAACAATATTAGTAATACTATTACAGTAATAGTAATAAAACAATAATACATTTTTAGACTGTAGGCCTAGAGATTTAATTTTAAATACTGTACCTAAGAACGAAAATTTGTCTATTTGTCTGCAAAAAATGTCCCCAGCTAAGAATCTAACTGGTGTCCTTACTTTGTTCTCAGAAATATGGTCAGCCTAGTAAAATTGTTAGTAAATGTTTTACAGGTATTTGATTATTCATTCACCAATGGTGTTTTTATTTTTAGGAAACCAGAAAACGAGATGTAACCTCTTGCACAAAGCTAACTTGCTGTTAAACTGAGAGAAGCTGTATTGTTATTTGCATAAATATAAAAAGGAAGAAACACAATTATATACCATACCAGTATTTGCAATATTACGCTTTTTAAAATCAATAATAATAATGGTTTTTAGAAGAGAGTATAATAAACAGAATGAAGGTGTAAATTTATTGATAATGAAAGTAAGTTGTTAACCATAGTTTACTATGAAAATTAGGTATTAGGTTTTGCTGGCCAATGTCGTTATTTTAAGACACGAAAAATTCCACTCTTCAATAAAATTAATTAGAACTCTGTGATTTTCTAAACCCGCCAAAATAAATGAAAACTCGATTATAACTAAATTCTTGGATTTTCGTTGTACATGACGTGTCCGTTTCTTAACTAAATATAATTATTTCACTACGACTCGGAACACAAAACTTTTTATGGGTAAAAACGTAAAAGCTTTACCTTACAACCTGAACCGGTTTTCACTTTTAAAAAGCTTCTTCAGAGGTTGCCGCTGGTAGTCAATGTAACTAGAATATAAGGTAGGCCACTCCGGCCAATTACTCTCTCATTGGTTGCTTCGCTGTGACGTGAAATGGTGGAAGAAATACGCGCGAGTCTTGATTTACCATGCAATCTTAGCTGAGACAATGTCCTACTTAGCATCTCTCTGCTGTTTACACGAAATATTAACAATAATTGTAATGAGCTATTCATATAGAAAAAGGATCAAACAACAAGATAAAATGGTTTGCGGCAAAAAATAATGGTAAAATCTATTTCTACATTTAATAGAAAAGTAAGCAAGTCTGTCCACATACAACATTGACAAAATGGCACAAGATGTAAAATTAAGTCGGAAAGGAGGCGATATTATATATATATATATATATATCATTTTTTATTATTCGTTAATTTTATATTAATAGAATTATTTCGATTGTTATTAATTTACTTAGAAACCTCTGATGATACTGATATTTTTCAGTGAAACGTGCGTCAGGTGTTAAAAAGAATATACGAAATTATACTACTTGCAGAAGAAACAAGTTTTTAACAATTCTGCTTCGTCGGTGTCATTATTCGGAGAACTTGGTATTAACGTATGTTCAACTATGTCTATGCATAGTTCATTGGTAACAAACTGGATGAAATCCTCGTCAGAGTCATTTGATTCCATAACTTCGGTGGAATGAATGCTACCATCCTCAGCCACAGACGCACTTCCAGATAACGGTATATCGTCCGTGCTACCCGTTAAAAGTAAGAGCCGAATTCTGTTGCGCACTTCAAAGGGAGTGGGATTATTATAAAAGACGCCTAATCCCCGAACGTACTAGCTTCAGTTTTTAACGTTATAACAATGAAAATGTAGATAAAGAAAATGATTATGATATTGATTATAATTATAATAATTGGAAGCTTGTTTCAAATATATTATACTACATAGAAATGTTTATACACGCACGCGTGTGCACGTACGCGCACCCACCCAGGCAGGCATATTATATATATAATATTATATATTACTGTTATTATATATAATATTATATATATATAAAATTTGTGATGTTTTCAATTTGTTTCTTCTGCAAGTAGTATAATTTCGTATATTCTTTTTAACACCTGACGCACGTTTCACTGAAAAATATCAGTATCATCAGAGGTTTCTAAGTAAATTAATAACAATCGAAATAATTCTATTAATATAAAATTAACGAATAATAAAAAATGATATATATATATATAATATCGCCTCCTTTCCGACTTAATTTTACATCTTGTGCCATTTTGTCAATGTTGTATGTGGACAGACTTGCTTACTTTTCTATTAAATGTAGAAATAGATTTTACCATTATTTTTTGCCGCAAACCATTTTATCTTGTTGTTTGATCCTTTTTCTATATGAATAGCTCATTACAATTATTGTTAATATTTCGTGTAAACAGCAGAGAGATGCTAAGTAGGACATTGTCTCAGCTAAGATTGCATGGTAAATCAAGACTCGCGCGTATTTCTTCCACCATTTCACGTCACGCGGCAAAAACAGCTGATCGCTAGATTAGCGCGGGAAGCCGGAATGGCCCCCCCTGGCTGGTAGTATTATCCATCTTGTTGTTGGCGACGAACTCGATTTTCGACAGATCGATGTTGTGTACATGAGGTGTGATATGTTCGAATAATGCGTGTGATTTGAATTTCGTCTGTTCGTTTAGGATGTCGTTTTTATTCGTTTTCGTGTGTTTGTATATTTCCAATTGTTCTAGAGTGTCTAGTTTTCGGCTTTTTGTGTGTACGTGTAGAATGTTCATGTTATTGTCGATGTTTTTGTATGTGTGGTTTGCTTCAATGAGGTGGTTTGCAAAGGTGGATTCTGTAGTGGAGTGGAGTGCCTTTCTGTGTTCAATGTATCTTTGTTTGAAGCTACGTCCTGTCTGGCCTATGTAGAATTTGTTACAATCTGAGCAATTTAGTTTGTAAACACCAGGAAGATCGAATTTGTTTTGTGCTTTGTCTGTGTGTTTTGATAGTGTGTGTTCTGTTTTGTTAGTAGTTTTGTAAGTGATTTTGAATCCTGCTTTTTTGAATTTGTGGGCTATTTTTTCAGTTTGTTTGTTGATGTATGTTAGTGTTATGAATTTGTTGTTTTCTGTCTTTGTCTGTTGTTTGTTATGTGCTTTGTGTAGGAGTTTATTGACTATTAAATTATTCCTTAGGCTTTCACGGCCGGTTTCATTTGAATTATGAAAGATATCTGGGCTGTTTGGCCGTGGTCCCTGGTTAAAAACAAAACCAAACGTTTCTGTACTCAGTCTATACCACAGTACTGTGGGCCTGCACGTAGACACCCAAAGTGCAGAAATTTTATACCACTGATGATGGCAGCCAGTGGAACTGCCGAAACGTTTGGTTTTGTTTTTAACCAGGGACCACGGCCAAACAGCCCGGATATCTTTCATAATTTATTGACTATTGTTCTGTCGTATCCGTTGGATTCTGTTATTGACAGAGATATTGTAGTCGGTCTTGCTCACGCACACAACATCGATCTTTCGAAAATCGAGTTCGTCGCTAACAACAAGACGGATAATACTACCAGCGGCAACCTCTGAAGAAGCTTTTTAGAAGTGAAAACCAGTTCAGGTTGTAAGGTAAAGTTTTTACGTTTTTACCCATAAAAAGTTTTGTGTTCCGAGTCGTAGTGAAATAATTATATTTATAACTAAACTTAGTGGACTACACATTTGGTTATATTCTGTGACTAAATAAATAATCTTATTTGCATTACAAGCCATTTCGCTCGACTCTGATTTCATGTTTCGGTTATTTATTTATACAATTACTGTCAGATTATGCTCAAAGACTTAGTTTCTTTGTTGGAAGAATAGATAGAATGTATATGACTTTCGCATTGTTCGATTTGTATGGCACTGAATTTGAATAATCGTTAATTTGGAGAATAGCACAAATTGTATTTATTTATTCATCAGGCAAGTGTTATTAGCGTGCTTTCGAAAAGTTTGTTACCTGAAGCGGTGTACTGAATAGTTTATTTAGTGAAACTTATTTATAGCAGCTGTAGTATACTTCAGAAGGTCTAAGGTAATTTACTTATTTAAAGACTACTGGATGTTAGGTTAAGGTGGAAATAACGATAGTATTCATTGATAGGCTAGGTATGAAGTATAATTAGGGTTAATTTCATTTGTAATATAATGTAGACAGATTCTCAAAAAGTAATTTCAATTTGGATATGTGGTTCTTAGTTGTTATTATATACCTATTATACATATACCTGTATTATATAATTTGTTATAAGAAATAAATTGAAAGTAAAAGTATTAACAGTGTTTATTAATCTAAATACAACTATTTCACTAACGACTCGGAATATGAGTAAAAACAAAGTTTTACCTTACAACCTGAATCGGTTTTTCACTTTTAAAAAGCTTCTTCAGTCGTTAGTGAAGTAGTTGTATTTAGTTAAGTAACGGACACGTCATGGACAACGAAATCCAAGAATTTATTAATCTGTTACTGTTTAAAAGAAAATAAGAAGCAAGATAATTTATAGACCTATCTCCCTTTGGGAATACTAATTTATGTTTTCACTAGAAATAAACAAACTGACATACATTTAACATTAAATTATTGATTTAATTTTGGTTAGACAAATCAGTTGCGAAACTCGGTCAATGAAACTTAGAGTGCACGTAATAGCACAACAAATAATGTCAAAAACACATCAGAAACATATAATAAAAAAAATTACAGTATAATAAAAACAAGAGTGAATGAGAATAAAAACATTTTAACAAATAAACACAATAAAAATAATAAAAACAACCCTCATAAAATAGATATGAATAAATAGGCCTGAATAAAACTTATAAATGATAAGCAACGACAAAAGTAAATTAAACGCATTACATATCTGGATAATCTTCAGATTCATTCACCAGTGTACACAGAATATACAAGTCATGAACTAATCTATGTCACACCTATTCACATTAGCTTCACTCAAATAACACATTACAAGTAAAATTAAACTATTGATCGTTTTTAAAATACTAGGATTTCAGTTATTCAAACACTATTTCAAATTTGTATTAAAAAATATCAGCTATGGCAGTTTCCTGTTTTGTTAGTTTTATTAGCAGCCATCTTAACACCATCTTAAGATGGTGAAGACACCAAAAGGCCTCATCAAGAACGAAGTATTTAGCAGTGTGGCAATAAGTAGAGTGACAAAGTTGGTGTATGGCACTTTCCTTGATTTTAATTGTGTTCTTCGTTCAGATAAAGTTATTCCCATCCTGGAAAATATCCTTTCGCAGGGAACGGATGTTGGTTTCCACCACAGTAAGGGATTTTCCCTTCTGTCTGTTGGCGTGTCTTGAAGATATCTATCTATGTCTTGTAAAGCCATTGATAAAGGTGTCCCTATTGGTTTAAATTTGCTTAAATTTGGCTTTCATAATCAACCCAAATTGAAACTTCTTTCTCCTGTGTTATGTTACGTTGTAGATTTCCTTGGGTTTCAATGCTTATAGTGGTTCGTGAATTTTTTTATAATTTGTGAATGTACTAGTTCAGCTGGAAGTTTTTTTTTTATATTTTCTAGAGAAGTATTGTCTTAAAAAAAAATAGTCTTTGTATCTGGGGTCAAGCAGCATGCAAAGTGAAATTGTTTTACTTTTTTCCAAATTATCAAACCTTAAAAATTCCTTCTAGAAGTTTAAATACAATTTCTCTGACAAGTGGTTTAGTTACTTTCACAATTATCTTTTTTATTGAAGATTTTAATCCTTAGGTTACAGGTATTATCAGGCTGGCTGTGATATATTTCTCTCCACTCATTTCTTTCGTTACCTGCTCACAAGGTTTCAGAACATCACACAGATGTGCAGTAATCGCATTAAAAGCTTCATTTGTTGTTTGTTGTTATAAGTATCAGTTGTTAAGCAAACAGTTAGTGCCTCTTTTTGAATGGATTGTTTGATTTCACTTACCTTTTTTTCTTAAGAAGCTGGTAACAGTGTGTTGGCTAAATACTTTCTAGAGGGATTTCATAACTAGGGGGACAAGTATTCATCAAATTTTGGAAACCTCTGTCTTCAACAACTGTAAATGGTTGAAGATTCCAAGTAAAAAGTTTCATTATGGCCTCACCAATTTTGTTTTTATCAGATTGGGCTAATTTTTTGGGTATGTAGGCTGACATTGGCATTAATGTTGTCTGATATTCACCTGTTGTAACAGACAACTGAAATGAAGAAGGTTGATTTTGGAAGGTGTCAGTAGCGCTTAAAGTGGTTGGTCTCTCTGGATTATAAATGTGGGAGGAAGATTCAACTACTAAGTTTTCTTGCACATCTGGTTCTATTTGCAGTATATCACCTGAAGAAGTTTGTGTTACCGGTAAAGATTGCACAGCAATTTGGGTGGATAAAGTAGGAAGAACAATTGTTGCATGCTTTCGTTGTAAATGTTTTTTTTTTTTAATTATTAACTGAACTTTTATATGATAGTTTTGTTTTGCAAATGTCGCACAATGCAACATAGTTACTGACTGATTCAAAAAGGCTCCACACATCATTCGTTTTTCTTCTTCTTGGATCCATGTTACCAAAATTTTAAAAATAAGAAGTGTTATTTTTAGCACTCTGTACTAAACATGAACATAACCTAGCAAAACCGACAACAGTCACAGTGGACAGCAATACTTTAAAAGTATTGTAAGGCCTTCGCCTAGTACAGGGGTTCTCGACTGGTGATAAGCATACCACTAGTGGTACGCAGGAAGACCTAGCTAGGAAAAAAATATTTATTTAAAAAGAAAAAAGAAAAATTCATGTACAAACAACAATACATTTTCATCGGATATGTTTAAAAATAATTACCCTTATACAAACACAACCTAAACAGTTTGTGTTAATATTTCATTCGATGTCTGCTCTTATCGTATTTTGTTTACTTATCCGGTGGTACTCGAAATGAACACGGAAGATGAAAGTGGTACGTGGGTCTGGAAAGGTTGGTAACCACTGCTAGTAGATCAGTTGTACAACTGATAGGTCCTGGCAAAAGCACAAGTTGGGCAAATAGTGGAAACTTCCAGCCACATCATAAATCAATTATGAATGTTTTACAGTCTCCAAGAAATTCAGTTAAACTTGTAGGTCTCTCTTCTTATCACCTCCTTGTTTTATTGATGGCCTGTTAATAAGTTTATTAGTAAATTCTTATCTTCATCAGATCAGTGTATTTACGTTAGTGACTGGAGTTTAACCAGTTATACCTAATTGTGTTATCTGTTATGGAGTTTGTTATTTTTATTTCTTTACTAAGTGGAAACTACTATTACTCAAATGATAAGTAAAGTGATAGAGACAAAAATTCAGAATCAGCAGTTTAGATAAAAGAAACAAAGTTAATAAAACACCTTATATTTTAGGGGAGTGTTATCAGATCAGTAAAGATTTTATGAACAGGACGAAATAAAGTGCATAAATGTCAGTGGTAAAGTTGATATCCTATCTTAGAGCAAACGACAGGTCTCAGTACAAAAAAAAACTACTTTTTACAACAGGAACGTTACAACAATCTCATCATTTAAGTGAGATGCGGTGAAGTTAAAATCATCTCCGTAATCACATTAACAAAATATCGGTATGGAGAACCATACATGACTTCCATGTTCTAAGATTTATATTTAAAATCATATTCTAAATGAAATATTTCCATAGAAACTACTTTTTTCTACTTATTGCTTCAGCTTTAGCAAAAAATTATTTGATATTCTGTGAATTTACGGCAGTTATCTTTCGTCAAAAAATTACCCTTGTTAAAACATAAATGATGCAGGTAAACTATTCCTTTCCCTTAACCGATCTTCACCAACACCAATAGGTTTTGAGAACTCTACAATACAGGGCTGTATGCAAAATATTATTTGATTCTGTTTGAATTTGCGGCTGTTATCGTTTGCCATAGAAAAGTATCGGTGTGGAGAACCATACATGACTTCCATGTTCTAAGATTTATACTTAAAATCATATTCGAAAAGAAATATTTCCATAGAAACTACTTCCTTCTACTTATTGCTTCAGCCTTAACCATAGTACTGTGGTCACTAATGTATACCACCTCACGTTTTTGCACTCGATTTTCAATGATGATGGCAGTCGATGGCATTGCTGAAAAATCTGGTTTTGCAGAACACACTGGAGTACGGCTATACAGCCCGGGAGGGAATTTTAACAAAGAACTACTTCTTTGTTGACGATAACGTAGTACACATCTGAAAAATTCTCCCCTCCCCCTTCAACTATAATTTTCATTAATAGAAAATTACCACCACCTCGTTCACCTAACCTCTTCATTTATAGATATTTCATCTACGTTTCTACAGTGGATTATTATGTGCTTCTTATCAGGATACTTTATTTATCAAAATTAAGTACTTTACTCTTGTTAAAACATAAAACGTTACAGGTAAACTACCCCTTTCTCTAAACCGATCTTCACCAAAATCAATAGACCTTCAGTCCTCTACAATGCAGGGATGCATGCAAAAAAATATTTGATTCTGTTTGAATGTGCGGCAGTTATCGTTCGTCATGAAAACATTTCTCTTGTTACAACATAAAATGTTGCAGGTAAACTACCCCTTTCCCTTAACCGATCTTCACGAAAAATTGCGTTCTCTATAATTCAGGAACTTATGCAACAAATTATTTGATTCTCTTTGAATTTACGGCAGTTATCTTTCGTAAAAAAATTACCCTTCTTAAAACATAAAATGTTGCTGGTAAACTACCCCTTTCCCCTAACTGATCTTCAACAAAATCAACAGACCTTGAGTTCTCTTTAATTCAAAAAGGTATGCAAAAACGTAGTTGATTCTGTTTGAATTTGCGGCAGTTATCGTTCGTCATATAAAAAATTACCCTTGTTGAAACATAAAATGTTGCAGGTAAACTACCCCTTTCCATTAACCAATCTTCACCAACAACAATAGGTCTTGAGAACTCTACAATACAGATCTGTATGCAAAACATTATTTGATTCTGTTTGAATTTGCGGCTGTTATCGTTTGCCATAGAAAAAAATTACCCCTGATAAAAAAACGTTGCAGGTAAACTACCCCTTTCCCTTAACCGATCTTCACCAAAAACAATAGGTCTTGAGTACTCTACAATTCAGGGCTGTATGCAAACAATTATTTGATTCTGTTTGAATGTGCGGCAGTTATCGTTCGTCATGGAAACATTTCTCTTGTTACAACATAAAATGTTGCAGGTAAACTACCCCTTTCCCTTAACCGATCTTCATGAAAAATTGCGTTCTCTATAATTCAGGATCTTATGCAACAAATTATTTGATTCTCTTTGAATTTACGGCAGTTATCTTTTGTAAAAAAAAATTACCCTTCTTAAAACATAAAATGTTGCTGGTAAACTACCCCTTTCCCTTAACTGATCTTCAACAAAATCAACAGACCTTGAGTTCTCTTTAATTCAAAAAGGTATGCAAAAACGTAGTTGATTCTGTTTGAATTTGCAGCAGTTAGCATTCGTCATATAAAAAATTACTCTTGTTGAAACATAAAATGTTGCAGGTAAACTACCCCTTTCCATTAACCAATCTTCACCAACAACAACAGGTCTTGAGAACTCTACAATACAGATCTGTATGCAAAACATTATTTGATTCTGTTTGAATTTGCGGCTGTTATCGTTTGCTATAGAAAAAAATTACCCCTGATAAAAAAACGTTGCAGGTAAACTACCCCTTTCCCTTAACCGATCTTCACCAAAAACAATAGGTCTTGAGTACTCTACAATTCAGGGCTGTATGCAAAAAATTATTTGATTCTGTTTGAATGTGCGGCAGTTATCGTTCGTCATGAAAACATTTCTCTTGTTACAACATAAAATGTTGCAGGTAAACTACCCCTTTCCCTTAACCAATCTTCACGAAAAATTGCGTTCTCTACAATTCAGGAACTTATGCAACAAGTTATTTGATTCTCTTTGAATTTACAGCAGTTATCTTTCGTCAAAAAAAATTACCCTTCTTAAAACATAAAATGTTGCTGGTAAACTACCCCTTTCCCGTGACCGATCTTCAACAAAATCAACAGACCTTGAGTTATCTTTAATTCAAAAAGGTATGCAAAAACGTAGTTGATTCTGTTTGAATTTGTGGCAGTTATCGTTCGTCATATAAAAAATTACCCTTGTTGAAACATAAAATGTTGCAGGTAAACTACCCCTTTCCATTAACCGATCTTCACCAACAACAATAGGTCTTGAGAACTCTACAATTCAGGGCTGTATGCAAAACATTATTTGATTCTGTTTGAATTTGCGGCTGTTATCATTTGCCATAGAAAAAAATCTACAGACACACACACAGACACTTTTCGAAAAACGACTTTTTTTCATGTTTTGAGTGTAGTACAATCAGAATCTGCAATAATCTCGAACACGATTTTCTTTGCCATCACCATACTTCTATTTCCTTAAGGAACATGGAAGTAAAAATATCGGTATGGAGAACCATACATGACTTCCATGTTCTAAGATTTATATTTAAAATCATATTCGAAATGAAATATTTCCATAGAAACTACGTCTTTCTACTTATTGCTTCAGCATTAACCACAGTACTGTGGTCACTAACGTATACCACCTCACGTTATCGCACTCGATTTTCACTGATGATGGCAGTCGATGGCACTGCCGAAAAGTCTGGTTTTGCAGAAAACGTTGGACTACGGCTAAAGAGCCCGGGAAACAATTTTAACAAAAAACTACTTCTTTGTTGCCGATAACGTAGTACACATACAAAAAATTCTCCCCTCCACCTTCAACTATAATTTTTAATAACAGAAAATTACCCCCACCCCGTTCACCTAACTTCTTCATTTATAGATATTTCATCTGCGTTTCTACAGTGGATTACTATGAGCTTCTTATCAGGATACTTTATTTTTATTAAGTACTTTACTCTTGTTAAATCATAAAATGTTTCAGGTAAACTACCCCTTTCTCTTAACCGATCTTCTCCAAAATCAACAAACTTTCCGTGCTCTACAATTCAGGGAAGCATGCAAAAAAATATTTGATTCTGTTTGAATGTGTGGCAGTTATCGTTCGTCATGGAAACATTTCTCTTGTTACAACATAAAATGTTGCAGGTAAACTACCCCTTTCCCTTAAACGATCTTCACCAAAATCAATAGACCTTGAGCTCCCTGCAACTCAGGAAAGGGTGCAAAAAATTATTTGATTCTCATTGAATTTTCGGCAGTTATCGTTCGTCATAAAAAATTACCCTTTTTAAAACATAAAACGTTGCTGATAAACTACCCCTTCCCTTTACCGATCTTCAACAAAATCAACAGACCTTGAGTTCTCTTTAGTTCAAAAAGGTATGCAAAAACCTAGTTGATTCTGTTTGAATTTATGGCAGTTATCGTTCGTCATATAAAAAATTACCCTTGTTAAAACATAAAATGTTGCTGGTAAACTACCCCTTTCCCTTAACCGATCTTCACCAACACCAATAGGTATTGAGAACTCTACAATACAGGGCTGTATGCAAAACATCATTTGATTCTGTTTGAATTTGCGGCTGTTATCGTTCACTATAGAAAAAAATTACCCTTGATAAAAAACTGTTGCAGGTAAACTACCCCTTTCCCTTAACAGATCTTCACCAAAAACGACAGGTCTTGGGTATGCTACAATTCAGGCTTGTATGCAAACAATTATTTGATTCTGTTTGAATTTGCGGCTGTTATCGTTTGCCATAGAAAACACCCTTGATAAAACAAAAAACGTTGCTGGTAAACTACCCTATTCCATTAACAGGTCTTCACAAAAACGATAGGTCTTGAGAACTCTACAATTCAGGGCTGTATGCAAAATATTAGTTGATTCTCTTTGAATTTACGGCACTTATCGTTCGTCAAAAAAAAATACCCTTGTTAAAACATAAAACGTTGCAGGTAAACTACCCCTTTCCCTTAACCGATCTTCAAAAAAAATCAACAGACCTTGAGTTCTGTATAATCCAAAAAGGTAGTTGAGTAGTTGATTCTGTTTTAATGTATGGCAGTTATCGTTCGTCAAAGAAAGAATTACCCTTGATAAAACATAAAATGTTGCTGGTAAACAACCCTATTCCCTTAACCGATCTTCACCAAAACCAACAGGTCTTGAGAGCTATACATTTCAGGGCTGTATGCAAAATATTATATGATTCTGTTTGAATTTGCGGCTGTTATCGTTTGCCATATAAAATACCCTTGATAAAACAAAAAACGTGTCTGGTAAACTACCCCTTTCCCTTAACCGATCTTCACCAACACCAATAGGTATTGAGAACTCTACAATACAGGGCTGTATGCAAAACATCATTTACCAAAAACAATAGGTCTTTAGTACTCAAGACATCAGGGCAGTATGCAAAAACGTATTTGATTCTGTTTGAATTTGCGGCTCTTATCGTTTGCCATAAAAAATACCCTTTTAAAACATAAAACGTTGCAGGTAAACTACCCCTTTCCCTTAACTGATCTTCACCAAAAACAAAAGGTCCTGAGAACTCTACAATTCAGAGTACTATGCAAAACATTATTTGATTATGCTTGAATTTGCGGCTGTTATCGTTTGCCATAGAACATACCCTTGTTAAAACATAAAACGTTGCAGGTAAACTACCCCTTTCCCTTAACCGATCTTTACCAAAATCAACAGAACTTGAGAACTCTACAATTTAGAGCTGTATGCGAAACATTATTTTATTCTGTTTGAATTTGCGGCTGTTATCGTTTGGCAAACAAACAAAATTACCCTTGATAAAAAAAAACCGTTGCAGGTAAACTACCCCTTTCCCTCAACCGATCTTCACCAAAAACAATAGGTCGCGAGTACTCTACAAATCAGGGCTGTATGCAAAAAATTATTTGATTCTGTTTGAATTTGCGGCTGTTATCGTTTGCCATAGGAAAAAAATCTAGACACACAGACACACACACAGACACTTTTCGAAAAATGACTTTTTTTCATGTTTTGAGTGTAGTACAATCATATTCTGCAATAATCTCGAACACGATTTTTTTTGCCATCACCATACTTCCATTTCCTTAAGGAACATGGAAGTAATTACACTTGATAAAAAAACGTTGCAGGTAAACTACCCCTTTCCCTTAACCGATCTTCACCAAAAACCATAGGTCTTGAGTACTATACAATCAGGGCTGTATGCAAAATATTGTTTGATTCTGTTTGAATTTGCGGCTCTTATCATTTGCCATAGAAAATACCCTTGTTAAAATATAAAACGTTGCAGGTAAACTACCCCTTTCCCTTAACTGATCTTCACCAAAATCAACAGGCCTTCAGTCTTTCACAACTGAGGGCTGTATGCAAATTATTATTTGATTCTGTGTGAATATGCGGCTGTTATCGTTTGCCATAGATAATACCCTTGTTAAAACAAAAAACGTTGCAGGTAAACTACCCCTTTCCCTTAACCGATCTTCACCAAAAACAATAGGTCTTGAGTATTCTACAAATCAGGGCTGTATGCAAATAAATATTTGATTTTTTTTGAATTTGCGGCTGTTATCGTTTGCCATAGAAAATACCCTTTTAAAACATAAAACGTTGCAGGTAAACTACCCCTTTCCCTTAACCGATCTTCGCCAAAAACAATAGGTCCTGAGAACTCTATAATTCAGGGCTGTATACAAATAATTATTTGATTCTGTTTGAATTTGTGGCTGTTATCGTTTGCCATAGAAAATACCCTTGTTAAAACATAAAACGTTGCAGGTAAACTACCCCTTTCCCTTAACCGATATTTACCAAAAACAATAGGTCTTGAGAACTCTACAATTCAGGGCTGTATACAAATAATTATTTGATTCTGTTTGAATTTGCGGCTGTTATCGTTTGCCATAGAAAATACCCTTTTAAAACGTAAAATGTTGCAGGTAAACTACCCCTTTCCCTTAACCGATCTTCGCCAAAAACAATAGGTCCTGAGAACTCTATAATTCAGGGCTGTATACAAATAATTATTTGATTCTGTTTGAATTTGCGCCTGTTATCGTTTGCCATAGAAAAAAATCTACAGACACACACAGAGACTTTTTGAAAAATGACTTTTTTCATGTTTTGAGTATAGTACAATCAGAATCTGCAATAATCTCGAACACGATTTTTTTTGTCATCACCATACCTTCCATTTCCTTAAGGAACATGGAAGTAAAAGAACTATATGGCCCTATCACCCACTCAGCCACTCTGTATGTTATAACACAATATAATTCGCTTTTTCAGCATTTACCAAGGTGGTGACTAATGGAATATATAATTTGTTATTATAATCTGTATTATATATCTGCATAACACATGAGAATAAATGTAACATCAGTATGACTCTTTTTCATTTATTAAAAACATTTTCGTCTCTTTGGCATAGAGGTATTCTGAATCTCACTATGTTTTGCTTCATTTCGTGCTTGCATTGCAATCAGCACATGCGCAGAAGCAAGTATTCAGTACCAATAACCAGGGGCGGATTAACCATTAGGCTGACTAGACTGTAGCCTAGGGCGCTGCACTTTGGGGGTGCAAAATTTTAGCTAAAAAATAATAAAATTTAACAGCTAAATGTAAAATTGGTAATAAATTACAAGGATAAAAATTTGATTTCATTTTGAACACAGGTGCCTGTTTGCGAGAAATATGGTAATACTGTAGCTGAATAATAGAAGTGCTTTCCAAACTGTTTTCTCCGGTTATGAGTCATCGGCCGTCGCCTGACTTTTATGGAATTGCCGACCACGTTATCTATTCCATCCAGTTGAGATAGCTTTGCACATTTTCCTTACTACGCCTGTCACTAACTGCAGTGGCGAATGATGTTTTTCAACTTTGAAGAAGGTGAAGAATTATTTACGCTGAAATTTGCGCCAGCATAAACTTACCAGTGTAGCCTTCTTGTTCATTGAAAGTGACTTTCTGCAAGGACTTGATTTCAGTGAGGTGATTAAAACGTTTGCTCAATCTAAAGTGAGAAAAAGGAATCTAGCTTGAACTTTACATGAGTCTTAACAAATCCACAAGATGTTTAGGCCTAGCTGATTGTCTTCTTTGTGTAAATGTTGTTAAGTATACCTTTAATAAAACTGTTATAATTCTGTAACTACTTAGTAAATTTTTACCTTATAAAAGCCATGGAAACTATAAATGGTTGAAGGTGTAACTCTAAAACAATCTCTGAAAAATAGCCTCAGTTTTCAATTCTTGAGACTATTTCCAAAAACAGTAAGATATTTGAAATATTCTTAACTAAGAAATATATTGTAGGGTGTTTAAAGCTTCACTGAACCCCTTGGAAGTAAACATAAGAGTAGCATATGGGAGGTGAGGGGGCACTAAAATATAATTAGCCTAGGGCGCCAAGATACCTTAATCTGGCCCTGCCAATAACTGTGATTTTGTACTCGTTTATTCATTAGTAGGGTGGGGGGGGTCCCGTGATTAATCAGAACAGGTATTTCAACTTTTCCATTATCATTACACCTTGTACTAGTTTATTCGTTAGTTGTGTAGAGGTGTCCCACAAGTAGTTGGAACAGGTACTCCAGCTTTTCAGTCACTGTTATATTCACTCCACAAAAGTAATCGCTCCAAAATATTTGTTACAGGTATATCAGCCCACCTCTAGTCCAGACTAAGCCTGGTCGATTTGTGGCTCTAAAGATACTACTTTAATGTATGTGAGGTTAACCAGTATTAGAGTGTGTGAGAAGTGTACTGAAAGTAATGGCATAGTCAAATACTATTATACAACATACAGGACAAGTTCAAGAGTACATGTAACATTATTATAGTTTGCATAACCCACATATGAGGAAACATAACCTCAACTTGTGGGCATAATTGAATAACAATGTCGTGGGCGAGCAGTGTTAAACAGCATTACTTGGTATCGTTACCGTTTGTCCAAGGACATGCATGTTACGCAACCCACAAAGTCCTGATTTCAAATGCACTTTATTAAGCATTCAGTGAACAAACAGTAATCGAATAAAATTAAATTTGACAAAAGCTAAAATGTTGTTATTTAGTATTGAAAAATACTGGTGCACTAGCTGGTACACATTATGCATTTATGATAATGTCTTCACGGTGATTCAGTACACATGAAAAATTGAATTGTAGTTACTCAAGTTAACGACAAATTGGACATGACAAATTTATTACAGTTATTACAAATGAAAACAAGAAAACAATATGATGCTCAGTATATTAAAATTGAAACCTATTATTATGTTTATAATTTGTATTGAACTGAATAGTACGAAAAAGAAACTTTTTGTAGACTTCGAAATCAAATAAAATTTTCAGATTCTGAACAATTTTTGTTTAGACATTATTGCTCGTATATGTTTTATGTATGTAATACCCATTTTTACTTAAGTCAATGTGTTTAATGTAAAGGCAGTGCATTTCAGCTTGAACAGTAACAATAATGGAGCCACTTATGTTGTGCATGAAATAGCTTTGATGGTGGGGGGATATGTTAATGGAAAAGTCTTCAAAGTGGTCTCAGTGGATCATGGATTCAGTCAATTCCGTTTCTCCTTTTTAAATGCAGTTTACAAACTTCGAAATATTGTTCCATTCTTCGCTATGGTATTTCAAGCATTATAATTTCTGCACGTTTTCTAGTATTATTCGACTGAAAAAATATTCTGTTTAAAACAAGATTAAGTTAACTGCACTCTCAAAGCTGTAAATAAGATAAAACGCGTCTCCAGATTAGTTAAAGCAGAACAAATATTTATACTGTTTAAACCTGTAAAATACTTAATTTTGTGTTATAAACAACAGTTTGGTGTTAGGCAGCTGGTAGTATTGTAGTGTATTCCAATAACTGCCAATTTAGATGTTATATGAAACAGAATATACAGTATAACTTCTACAAATATTTTAACTCTGAGGTTTCATAAAAACTTTAGCATTCATTTAATAAGAAATTGTTCTTTCCTTCTCAAAATAATTCTAAAATGATGTCAAAAGTCTTATAATTTCTAGTAAATAGGAATTTAAAACAGAGTCTATGCCAAAATATATAACATGATATGATGAACTGATAAAAAACTGTTGACACATGTTGTATAGCTTCAAAGAAAAGTGTACTTTTATGAGGAAAACATTTTCATGAAAGATCATTATAGTTAGCACTATGGTTTAAATACTCTTCTATACATTAGTTCATGTCATTTGCATATGCAGAATTAATGTGACTTATCCTCTGCGTAAGTAGTATCTATTTCTATTATGAATTTGCTAACTGCTATAATTTTTATTGTTCGACTAAGCTTTTCGTCATCACTGACATCTTCAGGTCTTAAACAACCTTTATAAATTCATAATAGAAATAGTAAGGATGGCTGCTAATTTAAACAATACGAAGAATAAGTAGTATCGTATCTCCTTTCAGCCAGGAACACTTTATTGTAATAATGAAGTACCATACCCAAACTAAGATAAGGCATCCTCATTGATTAAACTGAGATCTGACAATGGGAAGACATTACGTATTAATAAAGATATGTACATTTAATTGAAGTGTTCTTAATTGGATGTTATTCTTGTGCTAACTTGTGTGTGATGTACATTTGGTCTTTATTGACTGCCAACTTATTTTCATTTGTTTCAGGTGTTAACAAGAACAATTTATCTATCATAAGACAAATGGAAGAGATCAAATTGGAGGACAAGGTATAAAGTTCAAAAATAAAAAATATTTTTTACTGTTAGTATTTGCGTATGTATTAAATTGATACACATGTTATGTACACGTATACACACATTCATTTCTTAATTTAATAATAATTTAGTTATCATCATATTCATTTGTAATTAATTGATGTACAGAATATGATTTATATATATTTTTGTGTGTAGGATTCACATTGACAATATGCATTTTCCATAACCTCCTAACTTTCAACCAATTCTCCTCCTCTTCCTCCTCCTCCCACATTCAGTTTAGGCTCATAGTTTGTTAGATGCAAAGAATCTTTCCAACTTTTCCTTGATCTGCCAGTCCTCCGTCTTTGCATTGGCTAATTATGTCAGCATACTCATACTATTCTATTATCACTCATTCTCTTGTGTTGGGTGTGTTGTATCTCTCTCCTTGCTAACCTGTTCTCTTGTTGTCCAGTGTGCAAGTCTTCCTTCCTGGTATTCTCCTGAACTCCACACTTGTGACGTCTCAGTTTGAATCTTCCCTGTTTTCAAAAGTGCACCGAGAGTTGACTTTGTTTAGATGACTGTTTGTAATTAACAATGCAGTAGACCAACATGATGCTTTATAGCAGCTGTTCATGAGACAGATATGGTGTAACGAACAGTACTTGATTGAAGTTTAATTAAGAAAGTTGTGTTAGTGGTTATAATCACCAACAGAATTATCACTGTTGCACACCACTATAGAAAAATTATTCCGATTAGCGCTTTCAAGCTTCTCAGCTCATCGTCAGATTTCCTATCTGACAATGGGATGAGAAGCTTGAAAGCGCTAATCGGAATAATTTTTCTGTAGTGGTGTGCAACAGCGATAGTTCTGTTAGTTCTTGATTGGTCTCAGTCTCTTCGTATCTTGAGCCAGCGTCTTTATCTGTGAATGCGTACAGCATCCCACAACCTGGGTACTTCAGTTGATTGGGCCTCTGCCTTCCTCTGCAGTACCTCTTACTCACTGGGCTTCCATCGGCAAAGTCATTACTGCTTGGTGGCTCACCATACTGCCTCATCTTCACAAACCTTTCTGTTCACCCATTGTTCCAGAAACTGTTCATTTTTGTTTTCTAATTACTTTGTCCATCCAGTATATTTTTAATATTCTTCTACAGCAACAGATTTCAAATGCTTCTGCGTTTCTGCCTTTCACCTTTCCCTGTTGTCTAGGTTCTTATAACACAATGAAACATAAGTTGAAACATTTCTTTCTGGTTCTGCTAGTTCCTAGATTATCCATTTGGTCTGCTATCTGATACTGAGTCCTCTCAGTTAACCTTCCCAGTTTTAATATTTACAGAATCCCTACTTTTGTTCCTGATTTCTTTTCTTCTCTTAATAATTTTTCTATGATATTTAATACTGTTTATAAATTCGCCTTGTTTTCTACAATTGAAAACCATATCATCAGTAAATCTTGAGTTACTTTAGTTCCATGAAACGTTATTGCAGTGTTATGCATCTTTATTATTTCCTTCAGATTCCCTTTTTAAGCATTCTCCTGTAATGTTAATAAATTTGTATAAAAGTAATCTTAAGTCCCTGTTATTTGTAGGATGCTTTAATGGTCAGTATAAAGAAAGAAGCAGATGTAGAAGAAGCTGAGTCTGAACAGGTAATGTGGATAAATCTGATTATTAAGCTTATAGGTAATGTGTTAGGTTGTTCAGTGTCATGTAGCACTTGAGATTTAGATCACATTCATTTGTAGATATTTAATTAAAACTCAACAGAATGCACAAACTGTATTATACAAGGGCTATTCAGAAAGTAACCTTCGTTTGACTATAAATATAACGCGGACGTTCATACATAAATTTTGTTAAATAGATCTTAAAACTACAGCTTTCTACTATTTTCTACATAATCACCATTTAAATGTAAGCATTTGTCATAGCATTTAACCAGTTTGGAATTCCCTCTTCATAAAATTCTGCTGCCGGGGATCGCAACCAGCCTGTCACAGCATCGTGAAGTTTTTCATGTTCATAAACAGGTGAAAGCACTGGGAGCCAAATCCAGGCTTCTTTTGTTTGCTGAGCGGTGTGAAGGCGAGTGGTGTCATGCAAAAACACTACACCAGAAGTCAGCAGACCTCGGTGATTGTTCTGGATGGCTCTTCTTAGTTTTTATAAAGTGTCAAAATAGACTTCAGAATTGATGGTCGCTCCATGTTTTGTGAACTCCACAGTATTTCTTTCACATCCCAAAAACAGTTGTCAAAACCTTCCTGGCAGATAAAGGTTTCTAGGCTTTCTTTGGTTTGTTTGGTAAGGCGGTATGACCCCACACAATTGACTGTTGCTTTGTCTCAGCATTAATGTGCGACATCCAAGTCTCATCGCCAGTCATAGTTTTGTTGAGAAATGTTTCTCCTTCCGCAACATAACGTGAAAGATAGTCTAAGGCAGAGCCCATTCATTGTGTTTTGTGGTTCTCGGAAAGCATTTTCGGTACCCAGCAAGCACAGAACTTCCAGTAGCCTAACATTTCTGTGACTACCTCATACAAAACAGTCCGAGAAATTTATGCGAATTGTTCAGAAAGTTCAGAGATTGTGAACCGCCGGTTTTCACGGAATTTTCATAAATTTTCTGAACGAGTTCATCACTGACTATAGCCATATGCAGTTCACAGTGCACAATGAATTTTCTGCCATCAGAAATCTTATCACAACACACACTTTTCATTTGGCAGGGTTTTCTATTGCAGCACTCATTTTGAAAGGCTGTAACGAGTGAAATAACGACATCGCGATGTCCCCACTATACAGCTGGAGACGTACTAAGCCACTATACAAGTCAGCACAGGAATAATGCCACTTCCCCCATTACTTTTCTCGCTACGCGGCAACGGAGATTACTTTCCGAATACCCCTGGTAGTATTGTATACATATAAACTACATGGGATTAAATAAGTAAAATCGCACATGCTCGCGGGCGCCATCACACACACACACACACACACACATGTAAGTACAGAGTATGGTTATTAATTGCAAAAATTGATGGATGATTCTATATATTTCATATTTAGTATTGTTCGCCTCTTTATATACTGGTACTCTATTGAGAAGACTAAGTAAATTTTATAATTGTTCAATTTACAGGATGTATTGCGAGTTGTAAATTCTGGCCTAAAAGAAGAACTACATGTAAAAGAAGAAATCAAAGAAGAGAATGAACAGATTATTGATCAGGTATAGTACGTAGTTATACATTTGTTTATAATAACAGCCATATTGTAATGAGCAGCATTGTTGTTATTTGGAAACTTATCGGTTAAAACTGTTGGAGACCGTTTGGTGTCCTGTGGAAGTCATTTATATGTGCAATTTCAGTCCATACGATTTAGCCAGAACACTTAAGTTACTATTTTGTAATTTACAAAGTGGCACTGTGAAGTCTTTTATCTATTCCTTGCCATGAATTATTTGGGGCTTATCTTCTTGCTAAATTAGTAGGTTCCTATCATTTCTATGCTTTAATCAAATTTGCCTTTGGACTGACTCCATGATTGTTTTAATTTTGTAGGGTGGAACAGAGAGTTCTGAGCGGAAGTCACATAACCCCCACCACATGGTGGGAAATTTGAAATTGATGACATCGTGGTGGTGGGAGTACCACATGTAATCGGTTGGGATCAAATGTTGTGGGTGGGGGTAGAACGTGCCTTGAGTTGGGGTATCACGTGGGCGTGGTGGGAGTACCATGTGACAAGGGTGGGATACCACTGGACTGGTGTGAAGTGTGATGGTTGGTCGGCCATATGGCGGTAGTTGGTGTAGCCAACACGTGATAAGGGAGGAGAAAATTCCCTGTAGAAGGGAAGTAGGTTGAAGAAGGATGTGTGAGGGAAAATTAGTGTTACCACCACCAGCAGCATGTCCACATCATGGTGGGAACGAATGTATGTTCCCTTGACGAGAGTATCCAACGTGTCCGTGGTTATCTTGTCCTCTGCTTGCCTTGATTTAGTAGAGCCATGTCATGTGTGGCTTGGAAAATTGTGATGTGTGTGTGTGTGTGTGTGTGTGTGTGTGTGTGTGTGTGTGTGTGTGTGTGCGTGCGTGTGTGTGAGGAAATGAAGCTTCCAGCTACTGCTCTTCTCCTAGTCTTGATCAACGTGAGAGTCTTGAACAATTGTGTAATTTAGTGTATATGTGCGTATGAAAGAAAATGTGTCAAGTTCTTGCTCTTCGTCTTCCTGTCTAGTTTTTTCGTATGTTCAAATATAAGGTTAACGTTCATGCACGTGCGCGCGCGCGCATGTGTGTGTGTGTGTGTGTAAAGTAAAACACTGTGGCTTGACTGGTCTTCTTGTCTTTGTTGGAGATTTTTTTTTTTGTGTTCGAGAATAAGTTTAACATTCATCCAAATAATTAATGAGTGTTGAGGAAAAAAGGAATGTAATGTGGACCCTTGTCCCATCATCAGAATTTAAAAGTAATTGTGTATCATTTAAATATGATACACTTGTCAAACACTTAAAATATTAAAATCTAATATAAAATAACTTAATATAACATATTATAATATTTACAACGAGTACGAAGGTTACCGATGTACATCGTATGAAAACCGACCGCGCACTAATCTATGTCTCACTCCCACCACGACAGTAGCGCAAGGCAGTGTTGTACAATACATTTGATTTGAAGACCAATTTATCATTTAAAACATGCGGCTTGGTACCAATATTATTGTGTGCTTTATAAAATTCGTATTCTTCAAGAGCGTTCAAATATCGCCCTTTCTTACATATGTGAAGGGGTTTCAAATTAGTTTTAAAATTTGTGTAGCTATGATTTTCGGAAATGAGGTGTTCTGCAAATTTTGACTTGACACTGTCCAAACTGTGAAAATGTGTAGGCGGCCTATGTTCTAAAAATCTTTTTAAAAAACCACGTCCTGTCTGGCCCACATAAAAAGCGTCGCAATCGTCACATATCAATTTGTAAACACCAGTTTTGTGTTCAAGGCTGGTGGTTCTGCGGACACGAAGATTATTCATAATACTATTAGTGGTCTTATAAGTGACCTTGATATTACTGGTTTTACCAAAAATTGACCCAAAGATCTGTGGCATAAGGTATGTGTACGGTGTTGCAATATATTTGCGTGTTGTATTTTCGCGTGTTTTACGTCCGATAATGTTGCTATGTCCTTTCTTATGTTTTCAAAGGATGTTATTCACCATATTGACATCATAACCATTAGCGACAGCAATGTGTTTAATGGTGTCCAACTCTTCACGGTATTCTTTATCACCGAGGGGCAAAGATAAAAGTCTGTAAATCATACTGTGGAAGGCAGCTAATTTTTGTGATAAAGGATGAAACGACTTAGCATGTATTACAATGTCAGTCGTTGTAGGTTTTCTATATATGTCAAATTGCAACTTTTTATTATTATTGTCCTTAGCAACAGTCAAATCTAGAAAATTCAGTTTACCATTTTCTTCACTTTCAAGCGTGAACCGCATTTTGTTATTGATATTATTCAAATGATTATGTAAATTATCAATTTGTCTTTGTGTACCTTTGTATATTAAAAAGGTATCATCAACATACCTGCCGTAAAATATTATGTTACTCCTGTGTTTGTTATTAGTAAGAATGAATGAATTTTCGACATTATTTAGGTATATATCTGCAAGAAGACCTGAAAGTGGAGAACCCATTGCTAACCCATTTTGTTGTCTGAAAAATTGATTATTGTGGGTAAAGTAATTTTGATCAAGAACTAACTCCAAAATGTGCATCAATTCATTTATATTATTAATATCCAATTTATTAGTATTAATAAGGTTAGTCCTAAGTATACGCAAGGTCTCCGCTACTGGTATATTCGTATACAAATCCACAATATCAAAGGAAATAAGTTTTGTGGGTCGGTTCAACTATTAAATTTTTAACTTTATTCACAAAGTCAACGCCATTAATCAGACTATGATCATTAATTATATGTATATTGTGTTTTATTATGGTGACTAACTTTTTAGCTGTTTTATACACCGGAGCAGTAGTGAAATTTACTAACGGTCTCAAGGGGATAGCATCCTTGTGGAGTTTGGGTAATCCTGTTAAAACGGGTGCTTTTGAATTTATTGGTTTTAAAGATCTTCTTGTTTGTTCATCAAACAAATGGGTGCATCTGTTTATACATTGATTTAATTGTTTTACATAATTTTCTGTTGGGTCCGAATTTAGTAAATCAATGCTGTTGTTAATAATGAAATTTTGTATTTTATTGTTATAATCTTCACTGTCCATAATAACCACAGTATTGCCTTTGTCAGCTTTAGTGACAAGAGCTTTATTGTCAGATAATTTTTGTTTTAATCCTATTAAATTGTTTTAATCCTATTAAATAATCCCATAATCTTACCCCTTTTATTACTCTAACGCTCCCTTACAAAATCTTTAACTAGTATGACACCCCTCTATCAAAAAATCTACTAACCCTTCTCTACACCCAACTACTTACTACTTTAACTCCATTCGCCACCTTCTCTCTATATATATAAAAAAATACTCTCTAACCCTTTGTACATAGGATACGTGTTTCCCCCCCAAAAAAAAACTCAATTCCCGTTCTCTGGCCCCTGGATTCTACCTAAGGCAACCCCTTTCCCACTAAATCGGTCCTAATCCCGTCCCAACTTATCATTATGTTGCGGACTCCCACATTACACTACCCCCTACTACAAAATTGCCATCCCCAAAATCTCAATCTCGTTACCTTACTACAACTACAACAAAATAACATCAATATATCACTCAAAACTCTACATAAATTCTCCATTACTACTGTGTCTCCACTTATACTCAAATTCTCTATTACATGTATTTCATCTCTCATTCTCTTTAATACCCCAATATTTTCAACTTTTTCAACTGACTTAAACGTTTTACTCAAACAATTACTATCACCCAACTTCTATCTTTTACAACCCATTGAAAATTTTAACTATCACAAATTTATTTCATTTTATTTTAAAATCTATAAACACAATGAATACATATTATAATATTTTTATAATCCTTATTCCTAACATACTACATGCAATTAACACAATAAGACATAATAAACACAATATAGGAAGTATGTAGTGCATCTATTTTTCAAATCAAAACAAAATTATTTTGTAGCGAGTCATCATTATTAAAATATAGCATATTTCTAATACGTTACCCCCCTGGATAACCCACACATCTTGTATAATACATTACATAACATAATAAACAAATGGAAATTAACCTGGATTATTAGCATACATTACACAAACAATTCTCTTTTACCTAATTTATATAAAACTTATAAACATTATTATTTGCAACTTTTATTAACTCTTTTATATATCATCATTTCATTATTTATCCTTTTCTGCAATTAGGTTCCTCAAAATTTTCAAATTTATTATTAATCTATATTTTTAACCATTATGCTATTCCACAAACTAAACCATTTAGCATTCATTTATTTATTAATTGTCATTAAATGGAAATCTCATCAAACAATTTAAATTCATTATAAAAATTCAAACATATAACATTCGATCACAATATTGTAACATCTCAAATTATTTACTTCAATTGATTATTAAAATAGAACATATTTCAATTATTATCAAAATTTTACAAATCATTAATTATTGTCTTCATAATTAATTTTATTACTTAATTAGAATGCAAAATGTTAATAATATTATTATTATTATTATTATCATAACATTTTCCTACTACATATACACATTATTTACCTAACATTTCATAATACACACAAATGAATTCACTACATTATTTACAAATTATTCGTCAATAACTGTTCAATTGTTTCACACTTCATATGTCCCAATCTGCAAGGTCATTACCAAAATGTACAATATTTAACAATGTCCATTCACTGATTTTTTAGTTCAGCCTCCATCGTCATATAGATATCTAATATATTTGTAACATGCATCATTGTTATCCACATAAAATTTGTTATTATTATTGTTATAATAATCCACTAACTTTATTTCATTCATTATGCCATTATAATTTATAGGGTTATTCCCTATTAATATTTCATAAACCTTGTCAACATAAGTTATTATTGTCCAGTCTCCATCAGTATTATTGGTCAACGTCAGGTAAGTTGTTCTATTATTTTTATATTCCTCTACTATTACGTCAGGTAATCATTCTGTGATCATTCTGATTGTTTATAAAAATATTATCAAAATAATTCTCTATCTCTCTTCTGACAGGTAAGTATTTTATATGGTTCATCTTCACCCCTTCTAATATTTTTCTCAATTCATCATAATTTCTTTTTAACTTATATAATTCTATCTCTCTCTCAATACACAACTCTCTCTCTTCCCAACACCGCATCACACTCTCACGATTATTACAGACAGAGGGTACAACATTATACAACATCAATAAACACTTCAATTCATCTACTAATACGGGTCTCTTGCCCTTCAAAAACAATAACATTTGTGAACACCTTGGTTCAGGAAAATTAATGGAAAAATTTACCCTCTGCCCACATTCAACTACTATATTATTTTTCCACTCTCTCTCTACTTCATCAATACACCTTAACATCTCATAATCACATTCTACACATTCATCAGTTATTTTCATTACTTATTTTCATCGTATCGACCTCCGATACTAATTCTTCAAATACATTACAATTATTCTCATTATTTTCAACATTATCGTTATTACTTGTTAATTCTTTATCTGGCATCGTATTTTTACATTTGGCACTACAATTTTCATTGGTTTTATTTTTCTCAGTACATACATACTCTCTTAACTCATTTGCTGCTCTTTTTACTTCACTACACATTTCATTCATTCGGTCATCAATGCTACACAGTGAATTAGTTAATACGTCAAACTTGGCATCATTCATATCAAAACGACTACTTATCACATTAAATTTGGTCTCAAAATTACTATTCATTTTCTCGAATTGACTGAGCATGATACTCATCATATCACTATTATTCTCTTTCTTAACTGAGGTCGGCGTCGATTGACTAGTGACGCCTTCCATTATTCTCGATTCAGTCTCGCTTAAATTTCTATTTATTTGACTTTCAGTTTGACTATCAGTAAAACTGACTTCATTGTTACTATTTTCATTAGTATTCATCATTTTTATTTATTTCTTACTTATTTATAATACACATCTATCAATCATATTATAACCTTACTACTTATGTTTACACATTTTTATTTTTTTTTATTTTTTTTTATTTTTAGTTACCTCAAACAACCATTCTGTTCTCCCAAGTAGGCCTATATTTATATAAATGTATTTATATAAATGGTCCCTACGTTCGGAAGCCAAATGTGAAGCTACTTTATTTGTGTCACATAAAATTAACTAATTTACTAATAAACATTGTATAATTATCGGGCGCCATCTTGTTTTTATGATTTACAAGAAACAAAACACAAAAAATTGTACCTATCATTTTGGGGTTCTTTTCGGCGAACATAGGAGATCAGAATTGGTTGTTCAAAGAAAACTTTATATTGTTTCCCATAATTAAGTTTTATTAACAATTGGATATTCACATCATTTAACTTTTAAAAGATCATTGACACACTACGTCTTTACCTCCCTCATCTATTATACAATTCTTATTCTAAAAAACTCACATAAAATAAAATTGAAATATAGTATAAACCCTTAATATAAAAAACCTTTAGTATAAAAGGAATCAAGATATTAAATAGAAATAATTTTTATATACACAAACCAGCCTTCTTAAATTACATAATTTCACTCACTCATACACACACATTTACATACTTTTAGGTTTTATGTTGAGCTCAACTTAAAAATTTAGTTAAAAGCCAGTATTAATTATTTTTGAAATGTCTACTTTCCTGTTGGTGCGTATGGTTTCATCCTGCGGGACGTCTCCTGTTGTGTGCACTGCCTGTTTTCACTTTTATATCTTACAGCCGAACTGTTTGTTTAGTTTTATTGATCACTGATTAGTACATTATTTATATCTTTGAAAGTCCAAAACTAGTTAAAATTTCACATTTGTTAATTTGCGTTTATGCTGTTTATGCGGGCGAAAACGGTACTCAGCCGGCGGCGAGCGAAACTGCCCACGTCCGCTTTGTTTAGATGTTATTTGCCGACTGGCTTTGTTTGCTGTGTGTCACAACGCTGCTGGCTCTGACACACCTACATTCTTCGTTATGTAACACGCTGACGTAATATTGCCTGACGATCCGTTACATAATTTGTTTACGCTGTTTGTATGTCCTTGAAGCTGCCCTTGGCACAGTTTGTCGGTTGTTTCACTCGCTTTATAAAATATTACTGAATAATAGTCACGTATAATATCATCAGCAGTGCTGCCACCGTCGCTATTTTTTCTACCACTGAATTTACCTTTGTTTGCGTTTGTCCCTATTATTCAAAAAATATTATTTGCTTCATTAAAAAAAATACAAACTTCTTTATTACCCTCAGGTAGGCCAAAATGCCCCGTTACATGTATACGAATATACCAGTAGCGGAGACCTTGCGTATACTTAGGACTAACCTTATTAATACTAATAAATTGGATATTAATAATATAAATGAATTGATGCACATTTTGGAGTTAGTTCTTGATCAAAATTACTTTACCCACAATAATCAATTTTTCAGACAACAAAATGGGTTAGCAATGGGTTCTCCACTTTCAGGTCTTCTTGCAGATATATACCTAAATAATTTCGAAAATTCATTCATTCTCACTAATAACAAACACAGGAGTAACATAATATTTTACGGCAGGTATGTTGATGATACCTTTTTAATATACAAAGGTACACAAAGACAAATTGATAATTTACATAATCATTTGAATAATATCAATAACAAAATGCGGTTCACGCTTGAAAGTGAAGAAAATGGTAAACTGAATTTTCTAGATTTGACTGTTGCTAAGGACAATAATAATAAAAAGTTGCAATTTGACATATATAGAAAACCCACAACGACTGACATTGTAATACATGCTAAGTCGTTTCATCCTTTATCACAAAAATTAGCTGCCTTCCACAGTATGATTTACAGACTTTTATCTTTGCCCCTCGGTGATAAAGAATACCGTGAAGAGTTGGACACCATTAAACATCCTTCGAAAACATAAGAAAGGACATAGCAACATTATCGGACGTAAAACACGCGAAAATACAACACGCAAATATATTGCAACACCGTACACATACCTTATGCCACAGATCTTTGGGTCAATTTTTGGTAAAACCAGTAATATCAAGGTCACTTATAAGACCACTAATAGTATTATGAATAATCTTCGTGTCCGCAGAACCACCAGCCTTGAACACAAAACTGGTGTTTACAAATTGATATGTGACGATTGCGACACTTTTTATGTGGGCCAGACAGGACGTGGTTTTTTAAAAAGATTTTTAGAACATAGGCCGCCTACACATTTTCACAGTTTGGACAGTGTCAAGTCAAAATTTGCAGAACACCTCATTTCCGAAAATCATAGCTACACAAATTTTAAAACTAATTTGAAACCCCTTCACATATGTAAGAAAGGGCGATATTTGAACGCTCTTGAAGAATACGAAATTTATAAAGCACACAATAGTACTGGTACCAAGCCGCATGTTTTAAATGATAAATTGGTCTTCAAATCAAATGTATTGTACAACACTGCCTTGCGCTACTGTCGTGGTGGGAGTGAGACATAGATTAGTGCGCGGTCGGTTTTCATACGATGTACATCGGTAACCTTCGTACTCGTTGTAAATATTATAATATGTTATATTAAGTTATTTTATATTAGATTTTAATATTTTAAGTGTTTGACAAGTGTATCATATTTAAATGATACACAATTACTTTTAAATTCTGATGATGGGACAAGGGTCCCGAAACATGTAAATTTATAAAGACGCTGTTTCTGGAAAGCCGCAGACGGTAAGTTCCAATATATTTGATTGAACAACACGTGGCTTGGTACTAAACATTTGGGATTTATTCCTTTTAAACATGTAATGTGGGCATGTTGTATGTCCGTGTAGAGATAAAATGTGTGGGTCTGGTAGCCAACGCATAAAAACACCTTGATGTTTATGTGTGTACATAGATCTTGCGTATTGTTGTAACGTAATGAAAACAATCACAATGGGAAACGGTATGTGTGAAATAAAACACGACATGAATCATATGTATAAGTATAATTACAGCATTAAAAATGGCACAGTAAACACACACAGATATGCATTACATAATGCAATAAAACACACACATGCATACAATATAGAATTGGCAGATGGTTTTAACATCAGCAGTGAATCTGTAACAGACGTCAACATACGGATTTAGAGAAATACATATGATACCGCTGTAGGATGAATAAATACAAAATGACTAGGACTTGGCTTATAGAAAAACAAAAGTAAAACTGTATGTTCACATGACATTGAACGATGTAGTAAGTGTGCAACCTAGCTACGAAATCCAGTCTGCACTGGTCCATTTCTCAGATGCAAATGATTGTAATGTAAACCACTTCCTCCTCCTCCTCTTCCACTGCACCGTAACAAGTGGGCAACAAGTTAGGTAAGTTCCAAATGATGTGTCAAACAGTCAGCTGTATTTTTAGAAACAAGGTACAAAATTAAAGTTTTACAAAGTCATGGCAGTCCCTGTACTGTCCTATGTGTGTGAATTATGGACAACAGCCAAATAACAACATTGTAATATAGAGGCCTCAGCAATGGTGTTCTTAAGAGGAGTTAGAAGTGTTATAAACTTGACCGTATAAGAAATGAGAGAAGAGTTACAAGTGTTTAACTTGAATGAAAAGTTAAAAGATTATAATCAACAGTGGAAGAAACACTTAGAAAAAATGTCAGATTCCAGACTGGCCAAGCAAGTCTGGAAATACAAACCCCTAAGACACAGGTGTGTGGGTAGACCCAAGAAGAGATGGCTGAAGAATTTTTGAAGGCGGAACAGGCAGCACCTTGTCTATGCCGTGTTGTGAAGATGATAATGATGACATATCAAGCATGTCAGTAAATCAGCGTGATTTCTATGCTACCAGTTTATCTCATATTTTATCACATTCCTGTTACGGATTGTTTCCAAGTTCAGGGTATATAACTCACATATGTTGGAAATTTGAATCCTCACGCCAATCCCCTTCCTCCACACACCACCCCCACTAAACCTTCCAAACAAAAACCATTACGAGTTACTGGCCAGTCTGTCTCAAACTGCTGACGAAGGCGAATACCACGCCGAAACGCGTACGGAAAGAAAAACAAGTAAGTTTCACAAGTGAAAGTTCTATATTCTATATTATTTAGTACCATGAAAAAAGAGAAAAAAGAAGATGAACAATCAAAACAACTATACATCATGAAACAGACTGTAGCAAAAAGTGTTTGAACACACACACACACACACACACACACACACACACACACGCTACCAATTTAAACAGTTGTAGTAAATGTGTATAGTTTGTTTAAACAACTCTAAAGGCAGTATTCCATTGGGAAAATTAATAATTTCTTTTTCGTAGATATTTTATTGTTAACGGAAGCACAGGTTTAGTTTAGATGTAAATATAAATGTTAGGCTTTGCCTTATTTAAATCAAAAGAAAGACTGTTGCAACTAATTGTTGGTAAGTAATATTTATTTTGTTACAGTATTATTTGCAAGACATCACTACAATTATAAAGGATGAAATTGTTTTAGAAGAAGTGGAAAAAGAGGAGAATACACAAGAGGTGAAGTTTTTTTAAATATACAATCAATCTTCCATCAATAAGTAGGTGAACATGTGAGTTAACTATATGAAAAATATATTGTACTAACCGTCTGTGAATTCTCGTATGATGTCCTTTCTTATTGCGACATGTTTCGAGACACTTGTCTAATTTTCAAAGCATAAAATATTTAGCACATATCATTCACTGTTATACTTGTCAAACGTTAAAACCATAAATAGCACAATTTAACATATAAAATATATACTTTTTGTAACATGAATCGGGCAAACAGTGTACACTGCGCAGCGACCCACCGCGCATTAACAGGTTTATTCCTACTAAAATATGAACATGTGAGATTCATGATAGAGCAGTCTTCCATTGAAGGCTGTCACTTAATTAACAAAATATTTTTGAAGTTGATCATTTGTAGTTGAAAATTAGGTTCAGTCTTAAAACATGGATACACCTGAGATGTCTTGCATTGGTGGTGTCACCCAACAAGTTAAGTGCTAATTGATTGGGGTTGGTGATTCAATTTCACTTGCTAGTTTATACAATAACATTGAATTGCCTATACGAGTGAAAGTCTTGAATGTTGTTTCTACATTATTGTTCGTTTTGAACAATGGGTAGGTTGATGATTGTTATCAACAGTTAATTTTGATACATTGTCATATTATGTTAATAACTGAATGAACGAATTGAGTTTTGTTTTTACTCGACCTTTTTTGGCATTTCTCTTTCTGTCTGATAGGGTATGTCTCACAATTACTTTTAAACGCATCAACTGATTTTCGTAAACCTTGGGCTGTGTCTGTGCCTCTACCCTAAAGAACCCTATTATTTTTTACACTGATCTCACAAAATGTAGGTGGGCAGGTGGCAAAAATGTGTGTGGGTGAAAATTTCAAAAAAAATTATAAAAGTTTATATGAATTTTCAAATTATATGAGAACCTTAACCATTATGACTTTAGCTTCATTTTTAAAAATCTCAAAATTTTGGAATGCCAAAGGCCAAATACTGCAGGAAAATTCTGTTAAAATTCCAAAAATTCAAAGGGATTCTTGGACGTGTGGCATTTGCATATTAAGAGGAGTATTAACTAAAATCTGAATGTAGTGGTGAGCTTTAGAAATTTAAATATTTTGGAATACAAATTTTTCAACACAGCACCCTAGAATGGAATCAACAATTTATAAAAAAACAGTTAGGGGCAGACTAAAGAATATTTTAACACAAATTAGATTGTTTAGAATTTTTAGCCTGTATTGTATGCTTATTATACACTTGTTACTTTTCTGAACAAAAAATAGCAGGGTAATTGGAATTTTCTTTTAATTGAAAATGATCTAATATAATAGTTAATTCAGTAATAAATGTACTTCGTTAAAATAGTGAGCAAGTTCTGCAGGTCAGAAAGCATATTAGTGTTGTTACATGTCTCATAGTTGTCTCTCACGTGTCCAGACAGGTTTTATGATTGAGAGAGGCTTACACAGAGTTGACTGTCTGGCAACTATTATGTTTTTTAGTCATATGATAGCTCATTTTGTTGAATGTAGCAAACTGATTACAAAACTATACACACAGGAGAAGTGCCACTGGATGTAAGGATGTTACAGCATATCATTTCAAATAGGTTTATATGTCTTCATTTCAGATAATATACTGAGCTCCCACTGTTTTTGTGAAGTGTATAAGTTGTGTATTGTCTAGGCACTTCATTCCTCCAATTTCGTGTACTGACTACTGCTCATTTTCCTGCTGCTCAACTCTGGACCTGCAATCTCTTTGTAGATGGCCAGGTTCCCCACATGTAAAATATGTCAGTCTTTTATTCTTTGTATCTTCATACTGTTGTGCGAAACTTTGGCTCTCTGTCCCTTGTTGTTTCTCTTCATCATGTGTGTCATCACAATCTTTTAGTGTGCACAGTTTATGATTTGCCCAACTAGACTTGGCAGCCTGAAACTGTAGAGGATGGACAAGGGCGTCTGCATTATTCTGGTATCTTTCTATTTGTAACACTTCTTGTAGTTCACTATCACTTACACTGACAGTAAATATCTTAATATTGCAGATATTAGTGAAAAATTCTGTGGTGCTTCAGGATAGGCCAGTCTAACTCGTAAGTCAATACTTGCTTCAAACTGTTGACAACTCTCTCTGGATGCTGTCACCTTGCTCTTAACTGAGTGCAGTACACATCACGCAGATGTTAATCATGATACTGTAATTCTAGAGCTGTAATCAGTTCTACATAAGAGCTCTGGCTGTCAGGTGACACTTTCTGTAGTAGCTCTATAGCAGGCCACTTGAAGCGAGAACAAGTGAAACCAATGATGTATGCTTGTGACTTCAAATTGCTGATGATACGTTGTCTAGGGAGTGCTTCCGTGAAATGGTGGAGCCTTGACATGAATTGGCCCCACTGCAGGCAATGCAACTTTCTCTTATATCTTATTTTTTATCTTTTTTGGACTTTACCATTGGTACAGTCTGTTCAGGAATTTGATTGGAAACACAGGGTTTTGTTGAACTGTTCATCTTCTGTTTTTACCCGTTCTTTTATGTTTGTAATTCACTCCTCCACTACAGTTAATCTTACTTCTTGCCCATTGAGATCACCGTGTAATTCACCCATGTCTCCACATCGTAGACCCAACTCTGCAATAGTATGCTCTTGCAAATGTCTTTGTTCCTATATCAGTGATTTTGTGTGTTCTGTTTCTTGCTCAATTTCTTCTGTTTGTCATTCTCTGTCAAGCAGGGATACTTTTTATGGTTCCTCTGCTTCTCAATGTTTTTCATCCAGTTATTTCTGTTTTCTTCTGCTTTATGGTGTCATAATTTCTCTGCTTCTTCTGCCTCATGTCGTTATTGTACCTCCATTTGCAATAGCAGCACTTGGAAAGTTTGCATCATTTGACTAGTAGCCATTGTTTTTCAGTTACCACTAACTAGACTCTTCTACAAAGTGTTTGCTGTTTTTAGTGCTGTAGATCTATTCCACTTCCGACCCAAATGTTATGACAATCTCAGGGTCATCTTGTCAGTGGAAACAGATTAACTGACACCAGGTGAAGCCACTAATTATAATTTTAATTAGAAGCAAACAGCAGTTAGGAATATCTTCATGCCTGAAAGCGAACAAGAGGCCGGGCAGAATATGTATGTTGACATATGTATGTAAAAGTCAACAATTTAGTTGAGTTACAAACATCAACAGAGACAGATTAATTATTTAGTATAAACTGTATTAAAAGCTCAGGAGATTGTTAAAAGTAGTAGCATCATTAATAAATCTACTACATTCCAATAATGTATAGCCCAGCTACTTATTCTATACGAAACCTATACATCACATAGAATTGAGCACCACAATGTGTTTGGGCCTGATTAGTTGAAAAATTGGAAGTGAATTAAAAATTGTAAAAATTGAATTGCTGGTTGAATAAAGCTAGTAAATAGTGGTGTACACAGGTCTATTTGGGTAAATCGGCTGTTTTGATATTGTGAGATTGGAATGGAAGATTATTTTTTATTGCGGGTTTATGCACTAGTAAATTTGTAAACAATTCTTGGTACTGTTGACGTAGTAATTGATTGTGATAAAATTTTGTATTAATCACACACACACACACACACACATGCACAAAATGATACAAATTAACAAACATGGTGGACTCATTAACTTCAGATATTGGTAATTCAATACGCGTATCGTTTTAAAAATGTCCCAAAAAGAGATGTAAGAGGCCATGTAAGCGATATAAAAAGCAACTAAATAAGCACGATAAACAACTACAAGAGCATGACTAAAAACAAGGGGAATTCATAAGAAGACAACTTGAGGGTTTTGGAAAAAACATTAACAACTAAAAACAGAATTCTCGTAGACACATTTGAAACATAAATAATCTTCACTGAAATAAAACTGGATGAAAATTATTTAGCACATGAACAAAAGTGTACGGAACATGAAAATAAACTGACAGAAATTGTCCAGACTCTGCATGAACACAAACACAAACATACACAGTTACAAAAACGTATTGAAAATTTAGAATTACTGGAACATTAAGCCAACTTTGTAGCTCAGTATTGACATTGGGTAGCATGTAAGAAGGCGTACATTATATTTGTGAACCAACAAAACTAACAGTTAAGGCGTACTCATGATGGAAAAGGTGCTAAAATTATCTTGACGTTCTGTTTACATATTTTCAAGAGGATATATATTTTAAACCTAAGTTAACATTATTTCTGTAAATTATTAACAGATAGGCTTACCTGAAATGTACTGACATTGCTGTACTAATGGTGAACTTTAGCATCTTTTTGGACCGTTTTCTTTGATTCTTGATTACTTCCCCTCTTGAATAAACAGATTTATTTAGATGCCACACTGATGTATGTGCACACAAGTATCAAACAAGTCACTGCTTCATCAGGAATGTTAAGTCCTTGAAGCTTATCATTTGATGGATAAGCTTGAAGTATATTTGATGGATTTTACTTTTGTATCACACCACTCTCCCGCACTTGTCAGTTTGCCCGTGAAACTTTATAAAACTTTCTTCAATTATTTTTGCACAGTGGAATTATTGTTCACTATGAACTGGAAGGCCTTCTTTTGATACGATTTGCAGAACTTATTCCACAGAAATTACTTGTTTTCACAAAGAGTGCTGCTTTTTGTACCTAGCTCAGGAAAATTTTCTTGCAGTTTAAACACCAAATAATGAAGGCCTTTGCACTTCATGGCATCTGCACCATTACTCACATCGAAATCAAACTTTTAATTGCATATACATGTTCTTTTGATAACTTGAAAGCTAACTTAATGTTGTAATCATACAAATAATAAGCAGAAAAAGAAGAATCCCCGATACTACCTTACTTACTTATTTACCTTCAGAAGATTCAAAACCCGTTAGCGAACTCATTGAGCACATTATAGATTAGGTTGAGGGTGACGTAAAAGAATGTAATAGTACAATCATCCTACCCCATTTTAATTAATAATAAAACAAACTTCGCTTACCTTGTGTCGGCCAGGGTTCTGCACACGAACTCGTGATCTAAAAGCGTGATTTAGGGTTATGTGTTGCATTAATTACTCTCATTTACGGTTAACTATTTCAACTTGATTTATTTCTTTTTATCATTCTCTTTTTTATGATTCAATAAAACATGCTTCCTCCTTCTCTATTCTCCACATTCAAATGAACAAAATTAAATACTGAGGTACAACCCCATCTGACCAAAACAACAAATTTCTATTTCTTACTTCTTATAATTACATTGAATTATTTATTTTATAAATTAAAGAAAAGCAACCTTTATTTACTCACACACACACTCACATCTTTTAACCCCTTTAATTTAACGCTTTATATTTAAATTTTCATAATTGGTTTCGGTATACGGTTACGTCTTTATCGGCGTCCCTGCAGGCCACGTGTTGATCTCCACAATTTTTTGGTCACTAGTTGTCCGAATTACTCTCGCACTGTTCAATTTCGTTACCACTGAATTTAGTTGAAGTTAAACTGTTTTAGATCGCTTTAGTTCATAGTTTACATTATATTTTTATACTTTTGATAACTTTTCGGCTCGCGAGCCTGTATATTGAACCGGCCGGCTCTGAGGTTACGTGAAGACAGACGCTGAACACAACGTTTTTTCCAAGATGGCCAAAAGGTTCTCTGGCGCGGCTTCTTGCTCCTGATTGGCTAAAAAGGCACCACATGGCATCTCATGAAGAGCGAGTTTAGTACCATAAGCTGGCGACCTGGGGCTCGCAAAAAATACATGATTATCACCATGTGTGGGCAAGCATGCACGCGCTTTGAGACATTCCGTAGCACCTGAAAACGGTGCATGTTGACAGACTTTCTGGACAAACGTGCAACTGGGTGTTCCACAAGTGAACGCTGATTGTTAAAGACTGAGGCTCCATATGGGTAACTCCCCGTTAATACACTTGATGACATAATAAAAATACAGCCCAAATATTTGTCCCGTTACAATACCCCCCCAATGAGAGGTTTTCTGCCGAAACTGAAAAACTCTCATTGCTAAAACCTAAGAGGACCAGTGAGGATATGGCGCCAACAACCCCCCTTTATTCCTTAATACATCATGGGTAAACTACCCCCTAGCTCGGCGACTATGGCTGCACCTGAACGACATTACTGGACTTCTCTGTTCAAGATCCCAACACCCTAAAATCGGACAGGCACTCACCACAGTACCACCTAACCGTGTAACATTCCAAATAAAATTAACAACTAGCCTTATACCATACCAGATCCTCAACCGATATATCTCCCCTTACACATATACTGGACTGCCTTTAACAAAGTACTGGGTGCGTACACATTCATTACTAGCTTAAATACAAGATCTCTAAATATTCATCATTAACATAACATTCACATAAACATTTCATATTTACCTTTAAATAAAATTTACTCCCATTTCTTATCCTTTAATTGTTTGCTTGACATTACTGTTTCAAATCAAATTAAATTATTTAAATTTCATTCAAGTAGTGAAATAAATCTAAGTCCATTATCAAAGATTCATGTTTAAGTCAATTTACACCATCTCTTTCAATTAGTTATTTTAATCGCAATTTTCCAGATTCCAAAATTTTTTTAAATGAATTTACTTTTCTTTATAAATCCTCATAACTAGATGCCAACAATCATAATAAACAAAATAAAATAAACAACTTATCTCTATCATAAATTCCACTACCACTACATTTTGTTACAAAACCTATAATATGAACATTATGAATCAGTTAATACATTATCAGTACACACAATCATCAATATATCGTGAACATGAAAACACAACACAATCTGTACTTCACAAAAATTAAAAATTTTTTTTCAATAATTAAATGAATTTAAATTCCAGAAACATATATTCTGACAATTAATAAAAAGAAACAAATTATTAAAGTAAATTAATTATTAAAAGAACATATGAATTGATTACATTAAACCGTATACAGTCCACACCAGTCATCAGCTGATGTCTTAATAACAGGTGAATGACCTTACCCTAGGCACACTAAATACAAATAACACAAATACACAACATTATTCAATTTTATCTCATAACATGTTCTTAATGATTATACAATCATTATAACATAGAGTCTAGTACTTAAAATCGTTTGTTCTCATAAGTGAATATTCATCACTAATCATTGAATCATAGCTATAGTAAACATTACTGAACAGGAACTGGGCCATCAACCACCAACTTTCTCTTTAGAGTCTGCCGGTGTTTGCATAACCCGGCGTTCGATGAAATACAATTACCATTTTTCCCATAATAAATTCGATTAGTTATCGATGTCGGTGGACAAAGCGTAATTGTTGGTGAGCGCGATATCTGTATGACAGTGTCCCGGCTATGAACGCGATCTAGCGGGCCGAATTCAGGTCTCGGTTCTGTGCACATGGCAAGATTCAGTTCCTGCCTTGCTTCCGCTGCATAAACTAGTCTAGCAGCCTTCCTCGGTTCAGCAGAGCATTTGCGTGTGTTTTATTCTCATCTTTATGGCTAGCTAATAGTTCAAGACCTACCGGGTTCTCGCCTAGAACGGAGACCTGACCAAGGCTTGGTGTGCTGTCATCTTCACCAAGACATGAACCACTAAAGCTTCATTCTGCGACCGAGGAGGGAAGAGCAGCTGCCGCCAACAATCATGTAACCGCCCGCTTCATATGAGGTGATATTAAATCTTTTTATTCTATCCTGGCCTGCAGAAAAGACTATGGGAGGTGTATGTGCTATATCAGTTTAACTTTATACTGTGACATGGTTCAATCGGGGGTGTGCGTAGGCAAGACCATTTCAATGTAGCTTAAACATTATTATACAGTTCAGCAAGTACAGTTATAAACTGACCTGTGGGAGGGTACCAGAGAGGGTTTCGTTCCGTGTAATGGGTGCAAAAGTTGAAGGGGAATTATTTTAAATTAAGTATAGGGGTAGGGATTTCGTGAACCTGAACCGGCGGGTTCGGACTTCATTCTCAGGTTATTACCAGAGTTTTGCATTTAATTATTTTTCCTGCATACAAGGGCTGGGGGTTTTTTTTATTCAGTTTCCGGGTTGTTACTTTTATAAATTTCTAACCAAAAGGTAGGCACCTGTTGGTGCCATATCATGCAGGTTTTCTACGGGTCATTTTCTGTCAGGTCAGGCCTGCTCTGGTACACTCCTGCAGCCGGACGAATACAGCATTCTCTTTTATATATGCACATATGGCTGAAATTAATATTTCATATTTATTTAAAATTATATAATTAATATTTTCAGATTATAAAATTTTACATTGAACAAAATTGTACAGGCGGTATGTCCTCCATAGATTTTTTTTACTGTCAGATTTTGTGAATGTTAGGCAGGCTGTATGTAGCCTCAATTGCAGTTATGCTTTTGTTACTATTAAATCCTTATAATTAAATAATGACTTGCCATATAATTAGATAATTAATTATGACTGATTATATATATAATTAAACAAATAAATAAATTTTTAAACATTTTGAACTCTTATGGCCGATTTTGTAAATGATCTGTGTGTTATAGAACTCAAGAAGTTTCACATTTTACAGGATTAAAGAAATGTCAGAAATACTTTAACTTATAATTATATTTTCTAATTAGAGGCCATTCCAAATGTTTTCTAAATTTATAAGGTATATTTGAATCTAGCATAGAATTGTTACAGTTCTTAGTTAATTAGGGTGGCTGCCGACATTATAAAAATGTATAAGCGGTTGTCTTGGTCGATGACATTAGTTTCCAATTAATTTAATAGATACTGGCAGGTTTCAGTTATTTGATATTGCTATATCCTGGGACGATAAAAAAGATAATATACAGGTGGGCCGTGGGGCTTTTGTGGGTATGATGTGATAATGAGTTGTAATTGTGATTTTGTTGTTTTATTGGTGATTGTACAGGCTGTTATGTGTAAAGTGGTTGAGTGAGATATATATTATAACGAAACATTGTTATCAATGTTTATCGTTCTAACTGAGTACGCATAATAAGCGTTATCTGCTACAATTGTACATTTAGAAGGGTACAGATAAGATTTTATATAGCGAGCCAAAACGAGCATCTCTCTCATTTCATAAAGTATTCGTTAAGTCGTACACACGGAACGATACGCTGCAGAAGACGCTTCAATGAGACCGGCTGACACCTGAGTTACTACAACTACGTACTACGGACATCAGACTATACCCGAGGCCAGAGACGCTGTGTCCATGACGATAAAGGAACGACGCCTAGCCTAGCTGGTCATACACCGCTAAGCGACGCTGACGGAGGTTTCGAGAGGAATAGCTGTACTCAACGCCGACGCCTGAGACCCGTGTACATCTGTGTAACATGAAATCATCAAAACAGGTGACCTGATATGGTTCAGGGTTCATAATAATGTTGTAAAACACAACAAGTAAATGAAAAGCCGCTATAAACGAAATTGAACAGTTTTAAATAATTGATAAACATTTTTTTTATATAGGCGGTATGACTAAAGCCTAAAGACACTTTTAAATGTTGTACTGTATATCATATAGAGACATTTATTCAAAAAGACAGAACATTTAGATAATGTGTGATTATTATAATAATATGTTAATAAGAGTGCAGAAAGACTCTAAGCAAATGTTTTCATGAGATTGTGCACTGTATAAAAAATTATATTTGATAAATTAAATGTGATAAATTAAGGGAGAGTGCAGAGAAGCTCTAAGAGTGTTATCAAGATATTAGATGTCACAAATTTTATTGTTTCATATTAATTATTGTTGATAGCCAAGCAGGCTGAAGAGTAGAATAATTAAAAGGGAGTTACCCTTAATAAAAATGTTTAGATTAATAATAATTACCATAGAGATAACGATAACTATAACCCTTGTTATATTCATTTAAAAAGTTCGTATTTTATTTTCTCATGTATAAAGAACAGGGTTACGGATTTCATAGAATGAAATCAATTCAGTATTTCCATTTTATTAAATAATTAAATTCAATATAACAAAAATGATTTTTTATAAATGAATTATAATTACCGGCAGACAGTGTGAAACTGCCCATATATGTGTGTATATTTCCATGTTATATGTTTTGTGTATATACTGTGTATTGTATGTCTTATTTTCAGGAACTTATAAATTATGTACTAAGATATATGATTTTAATATGTGATTGTTAGACGTAAGCATTATAACAATATATCACTAGAGAAAATAGGTGTAAAGTAATATTCAAGAAAGAATATAAATGGTGGAACCCGCCGTAAATTGTGTTAAATATTTGAAATTCTTGTTATTATTATGATTTGTTTAAAGATAAGCACCTTGAGGGTGACAATTATAATCATTGGAATGATAGACTAAAAAGGTAGTTTTCATTTATTCACAATTTATACAACTCAGCTTCCTAAAATAATTCTTTTGGAAACACATCGTCCCAACTCGTTACCTGATACCTAATAAGCCCAAATCCCACACCTAATAGCCGGCAAAGTAGAAAAGTACCATATACTGCAGGTAAGTGTTGGCATGGTATACCCTAACCAGGTCCATGTAAAACTCATAATCCATAATGAAAGAAATCATAAAAAGATGTGTTGCAAAAGAAAATGTCGCTTCCAACGTGGGGCACGATTAAATAAATTAAAAAAAAAAAAATTAAAAATTAGTAAGAAGTTAAATAAATATAAATTCACGTAGAACAAATATTCAGAGTTGATGTGTAATTATTATAAAACGTGCATTTATATGTTGAATGTAGCTGATAAGAACGTACAGTTAGCGTTATCAGTAGAGTAAACAAAGGGGAGCTTAGATAAATATTGTGGTTATCAGAAACTGATACTACAGGCGCCCAAGATAACGGTTGTATGTTGATGAATAAATGACTACCAATATTTAATAATAATCCAAATAATTAATAATATACAAATTAAAAATAAATATTTTAAAATCGGTTCACCAAATTAAAATTAAACATGGCACATAAACAAGAGGTCAGTTTAGCCGACATAATGAAGAAGTTAGAAGCCAGCAACGTTGAAAACGTAAAAAGGTTTGAAGAAATAAAAACTAGTGGTGCTGAAACTATGAGAAGATTGGAAGCAAGCACGTCAGAAATTCAGAAACTATACGCGTATAATGCTGAAAGTAAGGTAGAAATTATGGAACGAATGGAGACCTTAGAAGGTAAAGTTAAAGAGTCTCTAAAACAACAATCGGTGGTGATGAATGAAAATTTCGAAGAGCAGCGAAAAAGACTACAACAAAATTTTAAATCTATGGCCGACACACTGGACCAGAAACTCGAAAAAATTACGCATCGACAAGATACCAAGATACAAGTCATCAGCGAGTTGGTGCAGAGTAATGTCAGGAAGACCATGAAAATTGAAGAAGAAACAAAAAGTCTCGCCGCAGCAGACGACACCATCAAGAAATCTATCCAACACCATGACAACAGGTAGCTCAGCTGGAAGTCAAGTTAAAAGGTGAAGTAGACCGACTTACACGAGAAGTGAGAAGACTACCAACACAAGCGTTAGTATACTCGACCGTACCTAGAGAAGAGAGACCCATTAACTATTTTAGAGGATCCAGAGGGGAAAATCCCATTGAATTTCGTATCAAATGTGAGAAAGAAATGGATAGTATTGGATCTATTCTCAGTGACAAAGATAAAATAGACTTTGTAAGCCGTTACTTAAAAGATGCAGCAGCCAGTTGGTTCACGATGGTGAATGACGATTTAAAAACGTATGAAGAATTTAAACTAGCATTCGAACGGAGGTATTGGAATGAATACATACAAATGAGAATACGAAATACACTGGAATTTGGTAAATATAATCCAGGTAAGCTGTCTGAAGATGAATACGTCATTATGTTAGTAGAAAGGAGTAAACATTTACGTCCCACTTTAACACAAAAAGAATTAGTCATTAAGCTTGCTAATCATTTCAGCAGGAACATCCAACTAGCTATACATGTTCAGAGTATAGCTACCATTGAAGATCTATTAATACTTTTAACACAGATGGAGGGTGTAATCCGTGAACGAGACCCACCAAGAGGAGTTCAGCGAGATAACCGGAACCAAAATCAAGATAGAGGTACGTGGTATTCGCAAAGATATCGCCAAGAAGATAAAGGCAGAGAAGATAGACGTACAGACGAGGAAAAATATCCGAAAAACAAAAATGTATCATATGATAGATGCCATGAAGATGGACGAACATATGAGAAGCAGGAGCAAAATAATGAAAGAGGTAATTACAAAGGAGGTTACCGATGGCCGAATTCGTCGAAACGATTTTCGAAACCATGGACATCCGATAGGAATGCAAATACGCAGGCGATTACCGTTGAGAAAAAACAGAAAGAGACACCGAGAAACACTGATGAAAGTAATAAACCGTCCACATCGAAGACTGAAAATCAATGACTACATTCTGGAGTCTGTATGGGAGGTATATTCCCACCTGATCTTAGGGAAGAATTATTTATGACCGATAAAATTAATCCAATAAATAATACTGTATGTCCACAAATAAAACTGTATGTTAATAATGTACCTGTTAACGCATTAGTTGATACAGGGAGTGAGGTCACAATTATCAATAGTGCATGGGTAAAAATTCATAATGCTCATTTTAAAAATGTACCGAAGTTGCCTACACGGGAGATACAAATAACTACAGCAAATAAATCGATGGAAAAAGTAAACCATCAGATGTATGTTAGTATTACCTGTCAAGGATTAGAGATAGAATTACCTGTACTGATAGTTGATAAGCTAATATATGACTGCATTCTGGGAGTGGATGCGCTAGACCGACTCAATGCTGTTATCAATATGAAAGATGGACAAATGACATGTACAGTTAATAATATATGTAAAACTATAGATTTAAGAGCACCTGTTAAAGAACAGAATCATCCACAACCGGAAATACTTAAAATTAGTAGACCCAAGATCACATTAGCCGAAGAACGGATACATCCAGAAGAAGTAGAAGATCAGCCAGGAGAACAACACATAAATGATCTGTTAGGAGAATATGAGGACATCTTTAGCGAAGTACCAACTCAAACTCACGTCTACCAGCATCGAATTAAGGTAACTGACCCGTCCAAGTTCGTCAGACGCACATATACGATTCCAATGAAATACGAGGAGCAGGTAGATCAAGAAATTCAGCGTATGTTAGATAACAATGTCATCCGCAGATCACATAGCAATTACCTGAATCCACTTGTAGTAATCAAGAAAAAAGATGATGCGATTAGACTGTGTATGGATATGCGTAACCTTAACAACGTTGTTGAAAAGATGTACGACTGCGCTCCAAATGCTGAAGAGTTATTTGCTAAATGTGAAGGAGATATCTAACTGGAGTACGCATAATAAGCGTTATCTGCTACAATTGTACATTTAGAAGGGTACAGATAAAATTTTATATAGCGAGCCAAAACGAGCATCTCTCTCATTTCATAAAGTATTCGTTAAGTCGTACACACGGAACGATACGCTGCAGAAGACGCTTCAATGAGACCGGCTGACACCTGAGTTACTACAACTACGTACTACGGACATCAGACTATACCCGAGGCCAGAGACGCTGTGTCCATGACGATAAAGGAACGACGCCTAGCCTAGCTGTTCATACACCGCTAAGCGACGCTGACGGAGGTTTCGAGAGGAATAGCTGTACTCAACGCCGACGCCTGAGACCCGTGTACATCTGTGTAACATGAAATCATCAAAACAGGTGACCTGATATGGTTCAGGGTTCATAATAATGTTGTAAAACACAACAAGTAAATGAAAAGCCGCTATAAACGAAATTGAACAGTTTTAAATAATTGATAAACATTTTTTTTATATAGGCGGTATGACTAAAGCCTAAAGACACTTTTAAATGTTGTACCATATAACACAACATAATAAATAAATAAATAAATGGTGGTAAATGGTGGTTTTTTAATGGTGTATCATATAGAGACATTTATTCAAAAAGACAGAACATTTAGATAATGTGTGATTATTATAATAATATGTTAATAAGAGTGCAGAAAGACTCTAAGCAAATGTTTTCATGAGATTGTGCACTGTATAAAAAATTATATTTGATAAATTAAATGTGATAAATTAAGGGAGAGTGCAGAGAAGCTCTAAGAGTGTTATCAAGATATTAGATGTCACAAATTTTATTGTTTCATATTAATTATTGTTGATAGCCAAGCAGGCTGAAGAGTAGAATAATTAAAAGGGAGTTACCCTTAATAAAAATGTTTAGATTAATAATAATTACCATAGAGATAACGATAACTATAACCCTTGTTATATTCATTTAAAAAGTTCGTATTTTATTTTCTCATGTATAAAGAACAGGGTTACGGATTTCATAGAATGAAATCAATTCAGTATTTCCATTTTATTAAATAATTAAATTCAATATAACAAAAATGATTTTTTATAAATGAATTATAATTACCGGCAGACAGTGTGAAACTGCCCATATATGTGTGTATATTTCCATGTTACATGTTTTGTGTATATACTGTGTATTGTATGTCTTATTTTCAGGAACTTATAAATTATGTACTAAGATATATGATTTTAATATGTGATTGTTAGACGTAAGCATTATAACAATATATCACTAGAGAAAATAGGTGTAAAGTAATATTCAAGAAAGAATATAAATGGTGAAACCCGCTGTAAATTGTGTTAAATATTTGAAATTCTTGTTATTATTATGATTTGTTTAAAGATAAGCACCTTGAGGGTGACAATTATAATCATTGGAATGATAGACTAAAAAGGTAGTTTTCATTTATTCACAATTTATACAACTCAGCTTCCTAAAATAATTCTTTTGGAAACACATCGTCCCAACTCGTTACCTGATACCTAATAAGCCCAAATCCCACACCTAATAGCCGGCAAAGCAGAAAAGTACCATATACTGCAGGTAAGTGTTGGCATGGTATACCCTAACCAGGTCCATGTAAAACTCATAATCCATAATGAAAGAAATCATAAAAAGATGTGTTGCAATATATATATGTTTTATTAACATTTGTGCGTCCGTCTTAACAAATTTTATCATCGTCGTGGCGTCTGTTAGATTTTGACATCCGTATATCGGACGACAAAATGTAATCCCTTATAGAAAATGTGTTCTGTAGAATAAAAGTTTATAAGTTCCACAAACACCCTTTATGGCCACATCGCTAATTAGAAATCTGAATTTTTTAACTTTCAACTCATGATTTTGGCACCACGAGTTTTTTAGTTTTTACCTGCGGGTGCCAAATTGACAGACTTTTGAAAATTGATATTCAATATGTAGTTCATGGTTTGTCCACCACGGAGTACTACCATCGTCTGTATACACTGCGCGCCTTTTTTTCATTTAGTTTGTAATCATTGTGGAATCCGTGGATATGGCAACACTGTCATAGCATAAACGCACAGGGTCAAATAACAAACGCAATCCAAGCCTGATTCAGACTGTGCTAAGTGGGTCAAAGATTATGTCCTTTTTTTAATTATTCGCTTGTGTTTCTCTCATATTCATATGTTCACTTATAAGTTCATTTTCCCACTTCCCTCATATTTCTTTCTCTTACCTTCCCCACTTTTGATTTTATTCTCTTTATAAACCGTTTGATGTGTGCTTTACAATAGTGCATATCATGAATCAAAAGAAAAAGTGGTAGAGGGAGAGGAGAGAGATCGGGGCGAAAACGTTAAAAATTTGATTCTTCACAACAGTTTAATTTTTCTGTGAAGAAAGAGAAAGTGTGTGTGTGTGTGTGTGTGTGTGTTGTGAGAGAGAATAACACTTATATTAAAAAGTTATATCTTTCTGTCGAAGGGTTAGAGAGAGTTAAAACAAAAGGACACATGGTGTGGGAAAGAGTGAGCGTGAGCGAGCGGCAGGGAAGGACAGAGAGAAAGAGTAAGTGAGAGGGGTTAGTGACAGGGTAAAAATATTTAAAATTTGATTGTAATTTAAAATTTAATTTCTATTAGAGTTGACGGGTGGCAGGGAGAGAGAGAGAGAGAGAGGGGGGCAAGAAGGCAGAGAGATAGAGTAAAAATAACGAGTAGTACGTGCATTAGCGTTACTACCGAGACGTCTGAGGAGGGGGAGAGGCTAGGAATAAATATGCGACTGTTAAGCTACGTTTACACTGCGAGAAAATTTCGACAGGAAATACGCAAGCAGTGTCCAGTAGGTGTTTGCACTAAGACGCCGTTTTTACCGCAAGAGATTGTGCTAGTGTTCACTACGTGCTTGCACGAGCTAATGTCGTAATTTATTCCGACAGATGTATGAAACTCCGTTTACACTAGACAGTAAATTTGGGCAAGTAGTCCTGTCGCAACTTTCCCCGCCGAGCACTCTTCAGAGAGTTGTCAGCCATGGCACGTTGTTTATTAAAACAGTAAATTAAAAATAAATAACTATTGTATGTATTTTTTTATTTCCCGGTTAAATGATTGTCAATTTAGATAAAGTATTGATTTAGTAAAATACAGTATGGTTTTAAGTGAAAAAATATATGATTTTCTTTCTGAGAGTCTAGGTTGAATTTTGATATTGTTTTTTATGAAGCATCATGTCAAATATGTCAAGCATGTATAGGTGCTTGGTGACTGACAAACTAAACAAATGAAATATCTTGGCTTCATAATAGACAATATTCTCTCATGGAAAAGTTTTATTTGTAACCTGAAAAAATAGTTGTATACATTCTTACGAAAATTCTATGTGTTACGAGATTTTTGTCCTGAAAATAACTATTCCTCGATAACATCCAGATATGTCTTGTGATCAATTCACGACCGGGTAATTGGTTAGTTCGAATTGCTTCCTATAATTGTCATGTGTAAAAGTTTTCGTACTGATGACTAACAAAATTGTTTCATGAAGGTATGCAGCAATTGTCAGATGTAGTACTATCAAGGAGAACTATTTATAACAGAAACCAGCTCTTGTGTATACAGTTGAAGACATAATATTCAGTCCACTCCAAGAGTGTTTAATAAACAAGCTCGATTTCATTCAGAGTGTGGCCTTGCATAAGTAGTCACAACTGTTATGTGATTATAAACACCAGACAGGTTGATGAAGGAAAGAAGCCATGCTTTATATCCGCGTAAAAACGAGTGATATTTTTAAATGATGTCCATTTTAGATAATTTATTTACACATTGTATTTGCCTCCAAAAGCGTTTTAAGACTATAAAACAGGTTAATTACCTACCGTCACGCTTTTTGAAATCCGAAAACAGGATTACTCGAGTTTCGACACATTAAGTGTCATCTTCAGATCCTCGATGAATATAAGTTAAAAATACATTTGTTGATGTATGCACATCCCATCAGATAATAAAAACAACACAAACATAACAACAAAAATACTTAAATAATTTAACACATATTAAAACCGATACAAAACAGAACGAAAACACGATCCACGCGGCCGACGTGGACCTGCGCAGGAACACGTGATGCGATAGATGTGTTAAATTGTGTTAACACAACCGATAGATCGGTTTTAATATGTGTTAAATTATTTAAGCATTTTTGTTGTTATGTTTGTGTTGTTTTTATTGTCTGACGGGATGTGCATACATCAACAAATGTATTTTTAACTTATATTCATCGAGGATCTGAAGATGACACTTAATGTGTCGAAACTCGAGTAATCCTGTTTTCGGATTTCAAAAAGCGTGACGGTAGGTAATTAACCTGTTTTATAATTTATTTACATTTTCTGATATACCTAATTATCATCAGTAAATTATACGTAACAGTCTAACAAGTATTTAGATTACTACTCCTACTTTATTATATATTTACACAAATATTCCAGAAATATTTCAGTGTTCACGTAAGTTTTATAAGAACAGAAGTAATGATCACCTAATTTAGTGTTTATTAGTTTAAAATGCTTCAAGTTTAGCAAATATTCCGTTGCCAGTATTGTATTATTGGTATTAAGTTTATGACCTGGGATAAACGAGTGCGCACACCCATACACACATATAAACTCGTATGAGATTTCAATAATCTGATGTTGAAGACTCCAGTCGTGGATATTTGATAGATACAAACTTTTTTAGACTTTGCTTATTGTGGGAAACATTGTATAGAATACCGTAACGTTAAACGAAATGTACCTATTTACTTTATTCTGCTGTTAAAATAAGATACTCAAATTCGATTGCATTTTGTAATGTATTTGTATTTGTATTAAGTATGAACTACAAAGTTTTAATTTAAATTAAGATTAAAAATGCCGTTGATTCACAAGAATTTACTGTCATGTGTTCTTCTCTGATACGCTTTAAATAACGAAAACTCATATTTTAAAATTTACAATTCAAGTCAAATTAGGTAGTAATTCAGTCCAGTTCTCGATGTGCCACTTTTAAAGAAGGAACATAATTCTTATTACAAACAATGAAGCTTTTTAGACCTGGTATTACTAGATGGTAAGTAAATAATCAAAATGTTTTATACAGTTTGTTAGTTCCTTGTCATTCAGTTCATTCTATTTATAATCAAGTTAAAAACATTCGCTAGCATTTTGTATTTAATTTATTCAAAAAAAGAACACTTTTAAAACGGTACGAGTAGTTTTCATTATTGTTCTTTTGGAAAATAAGGGCATTACAGTCTGTGTTATGAATACCAATTTGTTTTACGTCCTCAAAAAATCAATACTGTGTATTCATTCACTAGATGTGTCTAGTATTGGCTTGAGCAGAAGCATGACAATCAGAAGCCTTTGATGTAGGCCTAATAACTTGTATTTAATTACGCAGCAGTTTCCAACACTATATCTGTGCGCCAATCAGATTAGACCTTTAATAAGATTAGACTACCATACTGAATACACGTTGACGCTGTGTAGTCACAATTAGTATTCATGAAACGCAGCTTGAAGTGAATCGGCCTATCGTGTCGTCGTCATTTTGCTGTCGGTATAGTCGTTGTTTAATGATGTACAATAACATGACAAAAACGTAACTACACACATAAATTAATAACCACTGATGCCGACTGCCATCCTTTTGATCGAGTGTGTATTAGATTGTTAACTGTTTACACATACACAATGATCTTTTTTACATACTTATTTGGCAATGAAAGTACTGTAATTGATAATTAAGTTCTTTGTTTGGGATTAGATTATAATTTTGTCTAGACCTAATTATGTAGCTGTGCCCTCTAATAATATATGTCCAAAATGTTTTATTACAAAATATGTAGCATGCACAGAATTAGCACCAAATAAATACCAAAACTGTTAGCTTATTATAACTATATTTTGTAACAATTTGTTACTATGCTTGTTATGTCCCAAAATTAAAAGTTATAAATACGTTTTTAAAACATTCCGTTTTTACACTGAGTATTTTATTTTGACTTTGCACTTTTGTGTACAGTGTGATAAGTGTACTGAAAACATAGGCTATATTAAAGAAACCCCAAATAAGAATTTGACAGTACTGACTCTACTGAAGTATATATCTAAACAGTGTATGAACCCAACCTCATATTTTAATATATTTTATTACACATTTTATGTGTCTTTGGATATCCAAATATTCTTGTACCCTAATTACTCTCGGTCCTAATTTGTTATGATACTGATGCTCCACTTTGATGCAGATCATTATCAAGAAATTTGTATATGCATAACTTATTTTTTCCCGCCTTATGATTTTTTTAAATTGAAAAACATTTTTACTCTGTTGTTTTCTTATTATTAGCTGTAACACCACTTTTAGGCTTTAAAATTCTAACTTGAATGTGCCCATAAGATTTTTAAATTTCAAAAAGATTAACGCTATCGGTTAACCAAATTATCGTAATTATTAACATTTTATAATTGTCAAATAGATAAAAAATACTGACTTATTCAATCAAACTGCAGTTTAACTTTGTATTAGCTACCTTTGTTTTGAACTTTAAAGACTTCATTTTATTAGAATTTTGAATTTCTCAAAATTGTTGTTTATAATTCTTTTTAATCACAAATTTATCATTCATTACTTTCTCAAAATAAATATTTTTGTTAAAATTTATATAATTATGTACTCTGCTTGTAATGATCTAAAATGAAATATTCTCACTACACTTTATTTAGCTTTCTAATAATTCATCACATCAAGGACAACATTTCAGTAACTATTTTTTATTAATGTATTAGTAAGAACCACATTGGATATCTTCACTAAACTCATTTACCACTCCATAAATTAGAGGAAAAGCAAATAAATGGAAACGTCAAAAGTAAAAACCATCATCATCATCAGCAAGGGTTATACAAAAGTAGTTTGTTCCGGCCCCAAGCAGATAGACTAGAGCTGGTTATTCCAATGCTTCTTGGGACGCCCCACACCTCTCCGTCGATTTCTGCTTGCTTACAATTCAATACTTGTTTGAGAATGCTTCAGTCATCGTTTCGGTTAAAAGTTCCAACCATTTTAGCCTATAATGGCAGTCCTATCAAATATACACATAATATTTAGTTCCTGCAGTACATCGAGATTTCTTTTGCGATCAGTATTTGTGAAGAGTACATCATATATCACGTGTCTGAGACCGCTTGAAAACGACTGCTCTGGGATTTCGTTCTCAGAAGTCGAAATTCTCATACCCATAGACCTTGTAGAACTTCATGGGTGTTTCTTTACTCGTTGATTTAAAAAATGGGTTGGGTATTCGTTGTACCAGGTTAAATAGGACTTGTCCTCAAATTCTTAGTGTTGAATGAAGTAATGTTTGAAAGAAGCCTTCAACCTCTCTCCAGCCAAGACGGTTCTGCGGGGTGAAGTCCCATATCTTACAAGAGGTTACTCTTCTGATGCTGAACAGTATGGATTTAGACTGGAAGGTCGATAAATATTATTTGAAGATCAGTAGTAGCCAACAGTACCAAGTTGAGGCGTAAGGCAAATGGTTCTGGACTCTCTTATCTTTGGAATATTATAGGCGAAAATTAAGTTGGATTTATTGGATTGTACTATTGTGTACAGGGATATCTGGTCTCTTTAGTATGATAAGATAGTCAGTTTATTATGTGAGACAACCTACAGAAATTGGGCTGGACGTTAAGCCCGAAGGTGGCAACCCCACTATCGCATTGCCGTGCGTTATGAAAGTAACATATTCAGGAGACACAGTAGTTACCAAACGGTCACAAGCAAGACATAACCGGAAGGAAAACGTCAAAAGTGCCTTCCAAAAAATTTTAATTTTGCGTATTTATAAAGTAAGGAAATTAGAATAAATTTGTAATGGAATGCTCTAACAGAAAACCTATATTTCACTCATATTGTTTATAATTTTTCTCTCATTGTGTTTGCAAACTGTAATCCGTGTTTTAAAATATCAATTAGCCTGTAATGACATTATACATTTAGTTGCCGTGGACTTTTGTAAACGAAGATGTGATGCAAGAGAAACTTGTACTTTAATGTGTCTAAATAACACTGTTGTTTCTATGACATTTTTAAATATTTGTTTTCCTATAAATAATAGTTTTATATAATTGAAAGTAAATTAATAAAACAGAATGGAAAATTCAACACAATACAAAATTATGGGTGTAACGAGATATAAAACGAGCAGGCAAAAGGCTAAAACAAATGTTGAAGGTAGAAGAGAAATAAAGCAAAGATAAATAAGGAAGACCGATTTGAAAACACAAACTTAGATGGGAGAAGGTAGCATGTTATTTACTACCAGGGAATAACACACGAAACTGCATCAACCACAATCAAACTAACAATTGTTTTAATATAAATGAGGTCTTAGGCAACAATAAAAACGAAAGAGCGGATTCTTCACTGCGCACAAAACGTGTTAGCAAAAATAAATTGTTTGCCCCAGATAGTCCTCTTTAGTTAGGAACTTTTAGACTAGTTATAATTTTTGTGGTTCAAACCCCTCTAATCGACAGCATATCTAGAAGAATCATATTCCCGTTTATTTAACACAATCCGCTTCGTGAAGCTATTCAGTAATCTGTTTTTTCAATTCAACGTTAATTATTTACTTTCACAAATTTACAAAATATTGTTAATGCCTTTATTTCAACAGCTATTTGTGACCAGTTTGACAGTTGCAGTTTGATACATGCAGCAGGCTCAGATATTGGCCTGTGTTGAGTGAAAAACTAATTACTAGCTTTGGAGAGGGAATTGATCCCTTGAGATTGCCCGTAGATGTGCCACTGCCTAATTTTATTTGTAAGAAGTACCGAGGATTCCTATGACGTATCCCATTGCAAACCAATGTTCACGTGTGTTAGTCTCGTCTATACAAAGATTCTATAGATAATAATGGTTTATTTATAAAATTTAAAATGCTCAAGAACGGAAAATAAAAGTGTAAGTGATGCAGTATTAAGCTAGCAGCGGGTTTCACTAGTTCTTGAACTATGCCCTTACAACTCTTTAACATGAATATATACAGAGCAAGTAAACGACTCAATTTCGGAGTTTGATGACACACATTAAGAAGAATTTTATGCAATACTGGAAAGAGACAGTAAAAAAACTGTTAACACAAAGAGTAACTATACTTATAGGCTTTTAAATAAAAAAATTAAAAGAACGGCTAGAGAATCAGAATTATGGAAAAAATGGATTAACGTCACGAAATGAATAGGTGAACAATAAATTTACTTCAGTTCTGATAACAACTTTTATTATTTGTAAGCCAGAAGTTCATCATCACGTAAAGTTATGTGTTCATGACATTCCCCTAGTGGTAGCTTTCGCAATCAAGTAGACTTCATCTTAGTTATCACTAGGTGGACTCTACTACCTTTCCAAACAATTAAAGACTACGAGCTCCCCAGAGAAAGATTTTTACAGTAACCAGATTCTTGCAGCTAAAGTAGAACTAAACCTGGAAAGGCATACATCAAAAGAAAGTCATACAAACATGATGGTGTTTAAAAACAGACATAGGCCTATATAAGCAAAATGAGGATATAAGAGTGAAGAGGAAAATTGTCGGTCGGCAATAAACCTATTAAGCATGTAGATAGCGCCTAGCTAAAAGCAAAAAGTATATTATAAGAAGAAACCTCTAGAGTAACCAAAAACCTGTAATTTTAGTAAAAATAGTGTAAAAATAGATCAGTAAAGATACGTGTAACACAATACAGACAGAAAACGGGACTACACAATTAAGAAGTATCCTCAAATAAGCAAAGCCGGAATACAGCAATGTAGGTACGACACGAATAAATACGTAAACAAAATCTAGAAGGATTAAAAACAAATAGAAACAAACATCAATTATATATTTGTTCAGACTTAAAACATTACAAGAATATTTGTAACAAGTAAAAGAATAGACGATGCCAATATAAAAGAACAGCGGAGAAGCTACTGCAAAAAACCTATTCAAAGATAAACGCATAGAGAGAGAGAATACAGGTAACTTTACGTTTGACCTGGAAATCAACATTACCATGCAATATTAATAATTAATGTTAATAATAGTAACTACATAATAATGTTTAATAATAATGTTCAGTTCAGCGGCGCAACAACCCATTACTGAGTCAAGACGTCCTCAAAGGCATCCTCCAGCCTCCGCCAGTTGTCCCGGTCAAGTGCAGCTGCTCTCCAGTTCCGGGTCCCAAGGATATGGCTCGCATCGTAGTTCACACCGTCTTCCCGACGTAGTTTGGGTCTACCAACTCTCCTGGTGCCATAGATCTGTCCTGTGAGTGCCTTTCTTGGTATTTCATTCTCCCCCATTCTGATCACGTGTCCAGCCCACCAAGTTTTATAATTTTCACAATATCTGGTTCATTCAGAAGAGTGTTCAGTTCTTGGTTGGTTCTTTTCCTCCATTCACCTCCTACACATATTGGACCAAATATACTGCGGAGAATTTTGCGTTCATGAACCAGCAGGCTTGACTCAGACTTTCTAGAAATGGCCCAGGTCTCAGAACCAAAGGTGAGAACTGGGCGGATCAGTTTTTTATACAAAAGCAGCTTGATGCTCCTGGCAATTATTCTGCTCTCTTTGGGGTCTGAGACCAAAGAAGCACCTATTATCTGAGGTGTTCCTTCGCTTTATTTCTTCTGTTGTTTCCCCATCGGAGTTAACTTTTCATCCTAAATAAACAAAGTTTTTGACTTTTTCGAAGGAATAGATGCCAATTTGGATGTGCTCTCCTTCTCTAGCCTCCTGTCCTGTAGGCATGTATTTTGTCTTGCTTTCATTTTATTATGAGACCCAGCCTACTTGCAGGACCTTCAAGAGCAAGAAAGGTTTCAGTGACTGCTCGAAAGGACCTCCCTATTATATCTAGGTCATCGGTGTATCCTAGGACCTGCACCAACCTGTTGAATACAGCCCCGGAGGAATTATTCCAGCATCTCTCATAGCTTTTTCTAAGGCAAGAACGAAGAGGAGGCAAGCAAGAGCATCGCCCTGGAGAACTCCCTTTCCATAGTCGAACTCTCCTGATAAGTCATTCTGAATGTTCACCATGCCATTCACTGTCAGCATTGTCATCCTACACAATCTTATTAATTTCTTTGGTATGCCCAGTTCTTCAAAAGCAGTGTAAATTTCTTTTCTGTCAATGCTGTCGTATGCATTTCTGAAATCTATGAAGAAGTGATGGGTTTGTAGTTTATGTTCCCTACCTTTCTCCAGAAATTGTCGGAGTGTGAAAACCTGGTCTGTTGTCGATTTTCCTCTTTTAAATCCACACTGATATCGACCAATCACCTGATCAGCATGTGGAACATATAACTGTCTTCTGCCAGGCTGTTGGCAGTTTCTCTTCTATCCATATATCAATGACAAGGTGTTGAAGGGTTTTAACCAGCTCTGGGCCACCGTTTGTGCAAATCTCCGCAGGAAGATCATCAGAACCAGGAGCTTTGTTGTTTTTAAGGCTTTCTATTGCAGCTATCATATTATCTTCATCCGGAGGCTCGATGTGTTTATGTTTCTCTAGCACAGGTGGTACATAGCTGTTGACCTCGTCATTCTTAGAAAGAAGAGCTTCAAAGTTCTTTCCCCTTTTCTGTAAGTAGGGTGCCATCAGTGTCACGACAAGCTGTTGTTCTGGGGTTAAAGGGTTTCCTACCTTGGTTTAACTTATTGTAGAATTTTCTGATTTCAGTTTAATAATAGGAGTATGAACACGTCAGCCTACCAACACGTTTGGTGGAAAGGTAAAAACAGACAACTGTTGTACAGATAATTAAGAGGTTGTATTAGTTCAGACGTAGATCTGTATATATGTGTCAGCCAAAACAGTAGTACGTTTTGTAAACATACATGGCTGTGCCATTACACATTAGGAATGTTATTTGACCTTGAATACTCTTGGCGGGATTCAGATGAATCTTATCTCTGTGCTGGAGGCTGGAGACCTGTGGTGTTACGCTGAATAGACACAACACATCACTATACACAGCAGTGGCTGACGTGTATTAACCATTTCTGAGTTCCCAATGTCACAACCCAGATTAAACTGTGCATAACGTTTGTAGAAAAGGCTAGTGTCCTTCAAACTTCATAAACACTTGAGAAATTTTATTGTTTCTTACAGAGGCACCCTTAGGGTTGTCCGGCAGGTGTAAATGCACTTAAGTTCCTTGGCTCATTCTTGAACAAAAATGAGGAAGAAATAAAACGAATAAGGAGAGAGAGAGAGAGAGAGAGGGTAGAGAGAGGGGGAGTGAGTGAGAGTAAGAAAATGAGAGAGAGTTACAGTGACGGAGGGCAGCTGTATACATTTTTTACCATACTTCATTATTTAGAAGTCACATGACATAATTTGCATAGAGCATCAATTAAACGCGCGGCAGCACGCTACATATAATGCGACACAATACGTTACGTTTGTACAGTTCACATAAGTTTCTTTTTGGTAACTACTATATTACTTTTTATAATATTTACTTGAGTACTTTATAATTTATAACAAATGTGTTGCATTGCGTTATAATCGTTTATTTAAGTACTAAGTAGGCCTGTAATGAGAGCGCTGATGTTACTTGATATAGGCCTAAGTCTATGAATTCCTACCTGTGCTTCGGCATTAGGTTACTAATTAATGGTGGCTGCATGTTCATAATAGTTATGTTATATCTTATAATGTGTATTTTATAATCATTTAAGGAATTTTGTATTCTGTTAAATAACCATATTTAATTACTTTTGTACAACAGTTTTGTTTGTTAGTTTGTAATGCTCGTTAGTTAGTTTATTCCCTTGTAATACTAAAACGGCTGGACCAGTTTTGATGCACGAGGTATGAAGTCACTTGTCTTGATTTTAGAAGTGTCAACAAAGATATAAAATTTTGGAAAACGAAATGGCGGATGCTACAAACCATATTATGTAAAATTTAGGCAAACCTGTCAGGCTGGGAGTTATTTTTATTAATAAAGAGCGTATTAAAAGATGATTACAATAAATGCGTTGCGTTCATCAACATGAGTAAATGTGTGTTACACTAATTTTTGTAAGTATGTTACAATTGTTAGACTATGTCTTCATGTCAATGACCTTCACGTTAGTAATTTATTGTTTAAATTGCACAAGAAAAATCTATACGCAAAAGGTTATACGAATAATTCTTACCTACAGGTTGCATTACGGTACTCAGTACTAATTTATTCTATCGGGTTGACTTCACAGTGATATTGATGGAGTAACCCAGCGCACAAGACACTCATTTTCGTCAGTTAAATTATCAAACAGAATTATCACTGTTGCACACCACTACAGAAAAATTATTCCGATTTGTGCTTTCAAGCTTCTCAGCTCATCTGACGGATTTCCAATCTGACGATGAGCTGAGAAGCTTGAAAGCGCTAATCGGAACAATTTTTCTATAGTGGTGTGCAACAGTGATACGGATTTCCGATCTGACGATGAGCTGAGCAGCTTGAAAGCGCTGATCGGAATAATTTTTCTATAGTGGTGTGCAACAGTGATAATTCGGTTTCTGATTATAACCACTAACAGAACTATCTTAAGTAAAGTTAAATTATCATCATACTCACTGAATGTTGCCTTGTACGTCTCCTATAAATGCAATAATTGATTCTTCAGGCCATCCTGTGGAAAATTTATCCCTTTTGCCTGAAACCAACTCATACTTTTTTCCCCTATAAGATGTCGTTGGTACTGCTTTACATTGAAGCAAGACATTGCCCATAACAAGAACAGAATTGTTTTTAAGATACGGTGTCTCTACACTATTGTTCAAATTCTGGATCTCCGTACCATCACTGTAATTCGCAAAATTTTTCTGGCGAAAAAGAACATTGTTCGTCGCCTGTACAAAAAAAAAAAAAACACAAACCGAAGCGTTCTTAAATTCATGTCCTTCAGGCCTATTAGGACTACCAGTCTAGCTTTTAATCCAGCTTGAGGAGTTTTGATAGTCATGTCCCTCCACATAGTATTCTGAAAGACTCCCATTAACTGTAGTGTTACATTTATCATGCGGGCTATTAGGCCACCATTTATTGAATACTGAATTTCCAGATGTTTCTTCTATGCCCACTACGACCATCATTAGTAGTGCAAGAACAAAGATAAAATACACATTATTAGATATAACATAACTACTATGAACATGTAGCCATCATTAATTAGTAACCTAATACGAAGCACAAGTAGGCCTACATAGACTTATACTAAGCAACATCAGCGCTCACATTACAGGCCTACTTAGTACTTAAATAAACGATTATAACACGATGTAACACATTTTTTATAAATTATAAAGTATTATACAATATAAAGTGCCCTGAGATTGTGTGACAGTTGCGATGAAACAAGACCTTCGCTTTAAACTAAAAACAAAGGGAAACGAAAAAACATGAGATAATTGAGACTGACACACACTATCTATACTATTCTCTCTATCTACCCCTGTCTCTCTTTTTCTCCTTTTCTCTCTTTCTACCTGTCTATTTACCTACCTATCACTTATATAACTACTTGTATAATTACTCGTATTATAAAGAAACATTTGTGTTGAAGGTACTAGAAGTCGCCGGATACCTGCACTGGTTGTAAATCCAGGAAAAGGTTATTTTATGATACTGTTCTCTGACATGTCTATTGTTATATAGCATGTGGTTTCTCCAAAGGTTATAAACTTATGTGGCTACCAAAAGTGGCTTGAGAGACATTTTTCATGCAGCCCGATATTTTCATGCAGAGAATGACGCAAATGATAAAAGATAAATGTTGTTACTTGTTTCAACTATTGCTTCACTTCCTAAAAGCAGCCAGTGAGACCTTGTCGTTTTTTTACATCTATGTTTATATCTTTAAATCTATTTAATTTTGTTTAACATTCATTAATCAGAGTTGTGCACATGCGTATCTTACTAAAATGGAATACAAAAGTGTTAATAATTTTCGGTGTTTCATTAAAAAAAAGGTTTCAGAAAATGTGTTTGTGATTGAAATCTTTTTCCGTTTTCAATAGAATGTGTAAAGTGTGATGTTAATATGGTAAAAAATGTGAATGGACAAAAAACGTCACCTTCGGATGTGGTAGACGGAATTGCTGAGCTACAAAAAACATACATGATGACACTTTTTTTGGAAAAGCGTGTGTTCCTGCATTATCTGTAGCCTATTCCGTGTGTTAGTCGCTTGGATTTTGAAATATCAAATTTCAGTTATTTCAAAAGAGCTTGACATAAACAGGAAAACTACGCGAAAATTAATAAACGAGTTCAGGGAGATCCTTACTGTCTGGGTGATGGATACCAGCTTAAAAATTGGCGGCCCGGGAGATACTGAAATTGATGAAAGTGCGTTCACTTGAAGGAAGTACAACAGGGACCGAATAACCAAAACTCGGTGGGTACTTGGGGGAATTTACAGGAGAATAAAGAAGTGGTTGCTAAAGGTGGTGGATAAACGCGATGCAAACACACTAAATCGTGTAATTTTAAATAATATAGAACCAGGAACCACTATAGTTGCAGATATGTGGCGCGGCTACATCTCGCGAGTACCCATACATACCCAAATGCAGAGGGGCACCCAGGATTTTTTTGAGGGGGGGGTTGAAAACTTGCGAACAAGGTGCACAATTTTGGTTTCCCTCATTATTTTCTCAACAAGCAGGGCTTGCTTTTTCCTAGAGGAACGACAACACGTAACTTATTGGGAGTCAATGCTGCAAGTGCAAGTAAAAATGATCCTTGCTTCATGGAATTTCACTCATGTATTTTCCATCTATAATGCCACCTATAATGCTGAAAAAGAGTCCTTCTTACACATAAATATTGCACAGGTAAGAATCAACACACAATGTTTGTAGGAATCACGAGTAAAAACCACGTAATCACAAGGCTTAGTAATTTGCATGTGCTGACTGAATAATATAAATTACTTAATGAGTAGACGGTGACTTTATTGAAATAATAATACAATAATATAGTAAAATAATCAGACGTGAAGCAGTCGCGCATATTGTAGAGGGGATAAGACGGGAACAATGTAATACACGTGAATAGAAAGGCTACAGTTGAATATTAGACTGTTCCCTGAACGACAAGTCTACGTACAAGTACGTGACAAGTTTTGATTTTGATTTCTATTTCGACAAGACAGACAATTCAAATGGACATTTTGTAAGACGAAACAAACAATAGATACAACAGAGGGACCATACAAAGATTTCACCAAGTTATAAAATGTTTAATGTTTAGTACTGCAATTATTATGTAAACAGTGACTTGTCATGTTGTGTCTGTTACAGTGTTTCTCCTAATCTCCTAGTCGAGTCTAGACATTAACAAACATTGTATATTTTGGAGTATATAACACTTTGTTATCAGACATGTTACAATTTAGGAAAAACTTTAGTAATATATAATCAACATTGCACTGGCATCTTAATTTGTTTGTATAAGTAACATCAATAACAGGCTCGAATGTGAAATGACTGTGACTCTGGGTGTGTGTGTGTTTTAAAAACAAGCAGATGTAAATTAACCATGAATAACAGGGCAGACAACATTAATGAAAAAATTATACTAAAACTATTTAATTAATATAGCACATAATTACTTACAAACAATTACAAATATTACGTCAATTCTTCCACACCTTATTGCCATAATAAGTACGTCAATTTCCTTCACTGTTATCATCACTCAAATTGTCTTAACTGCTGCTATCCCATCGCTTATTAATTTAGAAACGATCTGTTACATTATACACTTTTTGGTCCGATCTCACATGCTCTTTTAAATTTTCAAGACGTGGTCACATTTTGATGTCCAGCGTGTGAGATAAATACATTCAAATTCCTGTTTTGCTAAGTTTATAACACTGTCTACGAAAATAAACTTTTTTTGTTTTAACATGCTTTTCCACAGTTCCCCAAATCAGTTCTAGGATTAAGAACCGGATGATAGGGTGGAAGTCGTAAAATGGAATGTCCATAGTTTGCTGAAATAGTGATTATTTTAAAAGTTTAGTATGTTGGGTTATTATTTCAGAAGATGGAACAACAAAGAATTACATAAAAAATAGGATACAACAGGGAAAAAAGGCTATTCGTTTGCTAAACTCGTTACTTTGGTCGAACAAAATGAAACTTCAACCTAAACTGACAATCTACACAACTATTGAGGAGCCCATTTTAACTTATGGCTGCGAATGCTGGGAACTTTCAGGTAAAGAGAAAAAGATGATAGAAACTGTGGAAATGGACTTCTTAAGAAGATCGTGTAATATTTCTAGAATCCAACATGTTAGAAACGAAGATATAAGAAGGAAAGCATATTACAACAGCAGAAAGAATAGAATCCAGACAGTTGCTATGGTATGGTCACGTAATGAGGATGGAGGAGAAGCGATGGCCAAAGAAAGCATTGACTTACACTCCACAAAACAGGAGAAGAAAAGGAAAACTGACAACACAATGGAAAACAGGAATTAGGAAATGCATGAGAGGTCGAGCTATTGAAGACGATGACTGGAAAGATAGGGAGAAATGGCGATCGAAATGAGGGATGCGGCATAGACTGTAGGACACCCGCTAATAATAATAATGTTGGGTTATTTTGTTTAGCCTAACTATTAAACAGAGCTCAGGTTATAACATAAATGGACTAAAGGAATCCCATGATTCAATAACCAGTTAATCATGTCTACCTTTTTGTTAATGATGTTGCAGGCGAATTTATTTATTTATTGAAAATTTCAGGCACTTTCATCATTGTCTGTCCAAATTTTTGTAACCGATTTTGAACGGTGAAAACCAAAATTTCATCTGTGTATACTATGGACTACCGTTCTTCTCTGAATTGCTGTAATTTTCTTATATATGAACTCTTAAGATTTCAATGTCACGTTTTTCTATTTAAAAGTTTCCTATTGCTTTTGGCTTGACGAATGATGTGGTTCAGACTGGTAACGCTACCATTATAATTAATTTGTTCTTTAAAATTGTTTAAATTACTTTTGAATGTTAATCTTTACCCTTCTATGGGTTGACTTTGGTGAATAATTCGTCGAGTGGTGCACTTGTCGAAATCGTTTAAATCAGTTTTTATTTCATTTGTTGAACATTTTTATGGAGAGTCCTGAAAGATTTTATATCACCCATATACCATGATGTTTCTTTAATAATTCTAGAAACACTATTTATAGACACGCCGCATGCCTGAGCTACCCGTTCCTGTAACTTTCTTTCTGATATATCCTTATCTTCCGATTTAATACACTTGTAGGCCTACAGTTATAAATTATTTTCCGACTCTGACTATGTAGGCCTATAACTTTCCTTTGCACTGAAGTCGACAGGCGACCCAGATTGACCCATTTCACTCTCCAAACCGGAAAATATAGCAATAAAGTAAACTCTATGCTTTTGATGAAAACCGGTGTTTCTGAAAAGTACGAACACAATTCATGAGAACAGTTTATTCGTGTCTGGTAAGCTTACCTACGTTGTATTTTAGTTTATCTTATTACTACAGCCTTACTATTTGTACATTCGTTGATTACACAATTTTTACCATATTTTCGGTAGGTTCTAACCCCCAAAACCCTCCTGGGTGCGCCACTGCCCAAATGTATGGGTTATACATTTTCCTGTGAATCGTTCGCTTAATTTTGTATGTCCTCGCAATTTTGCCGTTCACACCCAAACGATTGAGAACTAATGGTCCAAAATTAAGCGTGATGTACGGAGAAGAGTCGGGAGAATGTCTGTTAGTACATTTCAGACGTATTTAATTGAATATATTTGAAGAGAAATGTTTTTCTGTAGGAGAATTGTTTAATGATTTTTTAGCGGCTATTCATTATTTTTACACGCAATTTTTAAATTGAATATATAGTAATTTGTAGTTAATAAATTTAGCTAACGCACAAGTGAGTTAGACAAAATCTAAAAAATAAATAAAATTAAAAGATATCTAAAGATATTAACAGATGTGAAAAACGACAAGGCCTTACTGACCGCTTTTAGTAACTGAAGAAATTGTTGAAATAAGTATCAGCATTTCTCGATTTATTAGTGGCCGTGAGCATTCTCTGTAAGAAAATGCCTCTCAAGCCACTGGATGTAGCCACTATTTTTATAATCCGTGGAGAAACCACAAGCCTATATAACAATAGACATGTCAATGAACAGTATCATAAAATAACCTTTTCCTGGCCTTACAAAAATTGCAGGTATCCGATGACTTCTAGTACCCTCAACCCGAAACATTTTAATATCGTCTGTCTCTGTCTGTCTGTCTGTCTGTCTCTCTCTCTCTCTCTCTCTCTCTCTCTCTCTCTCTCTCTCTCTCTCTCTCTCTCTCTCTCTCTCTCTCTCTCTCTCTCTGCCTGCTTCTCGCAACATCTTGCTATTATTTCTAATACAAATAGAACTAATATTATGGAAATGTTAATATAAAATTTTATGCTATCTCACAACCCTCTGTCTCCCATCTCTCCATCTATCTCTAACACAAGAAGTAATTATTATTATGTACATATATGCAGAGTTGTGATTGCTCCCCCCCCCCTCTCTCTCTCTCTCTCTCTCTCTCTCTCTCTCTCTCTCTCTCTCTCTCTCTCTCTCTCTCTCTCTCTCTCTCTCCCTCCCCCCCCCAACAGAACTATAGAAAATTAAGAACTGTAAACTATAGTTATAAAATTTTGTTACCCACAAAATTGATACAAATAAATGTTTTATAGCATTACTTCAAAATACTGTATGCATAATAATGAACACTGACCAAAAATATAACTGATTATATTTTTTATATTATGAGTATAAGTTCATAACGTTTGGTATTACATTTATTATTTTTGACTGCCAATATGTATAAGAAATTTCTCTAGTAAATGAGATCAAAGTTACGTTATCACCCGGTATCAATGCATGTGAGAAAATATTAACATACCCGTTAATTCCGTTAGTTAATCCGACGACAAGTGGTCAATCTTTACATAATTCGAAAGGCCAGTACGCTACTTTGGCATGCTTCATAAAACGACGGTTAGTAGAATTGGATAGTGAAGTTTAAGAATTGTTGATAAATATTTGACAGTTTATAAATATTTAGTTAAAATTATGATGTAAAGTTGGCTGGCGCGTGAACAACGGAAAAGAATAATGGTCATTCGCCTGCAGTTAGTCACTCTTTCATACAAACAAATAAGCGTCAACGTAAACTGTGCAATACCCGGGGTTGAAATCTGGCAACGTCGCTGGAAGCAAAAACCGCTACAATTCGAAAAAAGTATACATTTCAGACGCTTCATTGTCGGGAAACTGAAAAGACGTCCTAATGTCGTAATTATAAAAAGATGCCATAATGACAGCGTTTTGTACAACAAAAATTATTTTCTTGTATTAAGATTATATTGAAATATAAAACGCAAAACACAAATAACATAATCACAAGAACGTAATGTTATAATAAAATTTCAATATACTCTTCGTTTTCGAGTAGACGCCAAAACGTATACATTTTGAAGAGACGCCAAAATGTTAGAAAAATGTATATATATATATATATATATATATGTGTGTATATTTTTATAATGTCTAGATTTAAAATATGTGGGATACTTAAAGTTTTGTTGAAGTATTACGATGAATTTGAATTGAGAGGAAGATATATATATATATATATATATATATATATATATATATATATATTACTATAATACTTATAACTATTTTACCTCAAGATGTATTTTTTCTTTAGGGACATGTTTCGGGAGATCCTGTTCTCCCATCTTCAACCTTCGCCATCTTGCTTCTAGTCTTGAAGGTTGAAGATGGGAGAACAGGATCTCCCGAAACATGTCCCTAAAGAAAAAAATACATCTTGAGGTAAAATAGTTATAAGTATTATAGTATTATATACATCAAGAAACGGACTGTAGCAGAAAGTGATTGAAATATATATATATATATGTTTCATTAACATTTGTGCGTCCGTCTTAACAAATTTTATCATCGTCGTGGCGTCTGTTAGATTTTGACGTCCGTATATCGGATGCCAAAATGTAATCCCTTATAGAAAATGTGTTCTGTAGAATAAAAGTTTAAAAGTTCCACAAACACCCTTTATGGCCACATCGCTAATGAGAAATCTTAATTTTTTTAACTTTCAACTCATTATTTTGGCACCACGAGTTTTTTAGTTTTTACCTGCGGGTGCCAAATTGACAGACTTTTGAAAATTGATATTCAATATGTAGTTCATGGTTTGTCCACCACGTAGTACTACCATCGTCTGTATACACTCTGCGCGCCTTTTTTTCATTTAGTTTGTAATCATTGTGGAATCCGTGGATATGACAACACTGTCATAGCATAAACGCACAGGGTCAAATAACAAACGCAATCCAAGCCTGATTCAGACTGTGCTAAGTGGGTCAAAGATTATGTCCTTTTTTAATTATTCGCTTGTGTTTCTCTCATATTCATATTTTCACTTATAAGTTCATTTTCCCACTTCCCTCATTTTTCTTTCTCTTACCTTCCCCACTTTTGATTTTATTCTCTTTATAAACCGTTTGATGTGTGCTTTACAATAGTGCATATCATGAATCAAAAGAAAAAGTGGTAGAGGGAGAGGAGAGAGATCGGGGCGAAAACGTTAAAAATTTGATTCTTCACAACAGTTTAATTTTTCTGTGAAGAAAGAGAAAGTGTGTGTGTGTGTGTGTGTGTGTGTTGTGAGTGAGAGAGAATAACACTTATATTAAAAAGTTATATCTTTCTGTCGAAGGGTTAGAGAGAGTTAAAACAAAAGGACACATGGTGTGGGAAAGAGTGAGCGTGAGCGAGCGACAGGGAAGGACAGAGAGAAAGAGTAAGTGAGAGGGTAAAAATATTTAAAATTTGATTGTCATTTAAAATTTAATTTCTATTCGAGTATGACGGGGGGAGGGAGAGAGAGAGAGAGTGAGAGAGAGAGAGGGGGGGCAAGAAGGCAGAGAGATAGAGTAAAAATAACGAGCAGTACGTTCATTAGCGTTACTACCGAGACGTCTGAGGATGGGGAGAGGCTAGGAATGAATATGCGACTGTTAAGCTACGTTTACACTGCGAGAAAATTTCGACAGGAAATACGCAAGTAGTGTCCAGTAGGTGTTTGCACTAAGACGCCGTTTTTACCGCGAGAGATTGTGCAAGTGTTCACTACGTGCTTGCACGAGCTAATATCGTAATTTATTCCGACAGATGTATGAAACTCCGTTTACATTAGACAGTAAGTTTGGGCAAGTAGTCCTGTCGCAACTATCCCCGCCGAGCACTCTTCAGAGAGGTGTCAGCCATGGCAAGTTGTTTATTAAAACAGTAAATTAAAAATAAATAACTATTGTATGTATTTTTTTATTTCCCGGTTAAATGATTGTCGATTTAGATAAAGTATTGATTTGGTAAAATACAGTATGGTTTTAAGTGAAAAAATATATGATTTTCTTTCTGAGAGTCTAGGTTGAATTTTGATATTGTTTTTTATGAAGCATCATGTCAAATATGTCAAGCATGTATAGGTGCTTGGTGACTGACAAACTAAACAAATGAAATATCTTGGCTTCATAATAGACAATAATCTCTCATGGAAAAGTTTTATTTGTAACCTGAAAAAATATTTGTATACATTCTTACGAAAATTCTATTTGTTACGAGATTTTTGTCCCAAAAATAACTATTCCTTGATAACATCCAGATATGTCTTGTGATCAATTCACGGCCGGGTAATTGGTTAGTTCGAATTGCTTCCTATAATTGTCATGTGTAAAAGTTTTCGTACTGATGGCTAACAAAATTGTTTCATGAAGGTATGCAGCAATTGTCAGATGTAGTACTATCAAGGAGAACTATTTATAACAGAAACCAGCTCTTGTGTATACAGTTGAAGACATAATATTCAGTCCACTCCAAGAGTGTTTAATAAACAAACTCGATTTCATTCAGTGTGTGGCCTTGCATAAGTAGTCACAACTGTTATGTGATTATAAACACCAGACAGGTTTATGAACGAAAGAAGCCATGCTTTATATCAGCGTAAAAACGAGTGATATTTTTAAATAATGTCCATTTTAGATAATTTATTTACATTTTCTGATATACCTAATTATCATCAGTAAATTATACGTAACAGTCTAACAAGTATTTAGATTACTACTCTTACTTTATTACATATTTACACAAATATTCCAGAAATATTTCAGTGTTCACGTAAGTTTTATAAGAACAGAAGTAATGATCACCTAATTTAGTGTTTATTAGTTTAAAATGCTTCAAGTTTAGCAAATATTCCGTTGCCAGTATTGTATTATTGGTATTAAGTTTATGACCTGGGATAAACGAGTGCGCACACCCATACACACATATAAACTCATGAGATTTCAACAATCTGATGTTGAAAACTCCAATCGTGGATATTTGATAGATACAACCTTTTTTAGACTTTGCTTATTGTGGGAAACATTGTATAGAATACCGTAACGTTAAACGAAATGTACCTATTTACTTTATTCTGCTGTTAAAATAAGATACTCAAATTCGATTGCGTTTTGTAATGTATTTGTATTTGCATTAAGTATGAACTACAAAGTTTTAATTTAAATTAAGATTTGGTGAAGATCGGTTAAGGGAAAGGGGTAGTTTACCCGCAACACTTTATGTTTTAACAACAGTAATTTATTCTATGACGAACGATAACAGCTGCAAAATCAAACAGAATCGAATAAGTTTGTGCATACTGCCCTGATTTCTAGAGTACTCAAGACTTGTTTTTGGTGAAGATCGGTTAAGGGAAAGGGGTAGTTTACCAGCAACATTTTATGTTTTATCAAGGGCAGTTTTCCTTATGACGAATTATAACTGCCGCACATTCAAACAGAATCAAACATTTTTTTGCATACGTTCCTGAATTGTTAAGTACTCAAGGTCTGTTCATTTTGGTGAAGATCGGTTAAGGGAAAGGGGTAGTTTACCTGCAACATTTTATATTTTAACAATGGTAATTTGTTTCTATGACGAACGATAACTGCCGCACATTCAAACAGAATCAAATATTTTTTTGTGTACGTTCCTGAATTGTAGAAAATTGAAGGCCTGTTGATTTTGGTGAAGATCGGTTACGAGGAAAGGGTAGTTTACCTGCAACATTTTGTGTTTTAGCAAGAGTAAAGTACTTAATTTTGACAAAATAAAGTATCCTGATAAGAAGATCATAATAATCCACTGTAGAAACATAGATGAAATATCTATAAATGAAGAGGCTAGTTGAACGGGGTGGGGGTAATTTTTTATAAATGAAAATGATAGTTGAAGGGGTGGGGATAATTTTTATTTATATGTCATGTGTACTACGTTATCGGCAACAAAGAAGTAGTTTGTTGTTAAAATTTCTTCCTGGGCTGTTTGGGCTTGATCCGATGTTTTCTACAAAACCAGACGTTTCGGCAGTCCTATCGACTGCCATCATCAGTGAAAATTGAGTGCACTATCGTGAGGTGGTATACGTTAGTGATCACAGTACTGTGGTCAAGGCTGAAGAAAGAAGTAGTTTCTATGGAAATAGTTCATTTCGAAAAGTATTTTAAATATAAATCTTAGAACATGGAAGTCGTGTAGTTCTCCATACCGATATTTACTCTCTTGTTTTCTTATTATTTCCTGTAACACCACTCTTAAGCTTTAAAATTCTAACTTGAATGTGCCCATAAGATTTTTAAATTTCAAAAAGATTAACGCTAGTGATTAACCAAATTATCGTAATTATTAACAATTTATAATTCTCAAATAGATAAAAAATACTGACTTATTCATTCAAACTGTAGTTTAACGTTGCATTAGCTACCTTTATTTTGAACTTTTGAAGACTCCATTTTATTAGAATTTTGAATTTTCAAAATTTTTGTTTATAATTCTTTTTAATCACAAAGTTATCATTGATTTCTTTCTCAAAATAAATATTTTTGTTTAAAATTGATATAATTATGTACTCTGCTTGTAATAATCTAAATTGAAATGTTCTCTCTACACTTTATTTAGCTTTCTAATAATTCATCACATCAAGGACATTTCAGTAACTATTTTTTATTAATATATTAATAAGAACCATATTGGACATCTTCACTAAACTCATTTACCATTCCATAAATTAGAGGAAAAGCAAACGTCACTAGTAATAACAACCATCATCATCAGCAAGGGTTATACAAAAGTAGTTTGTTCCGGGCCCAAGCAGAAAGACTAGAGCTGGTTATTCCAATGCTTCTTGGGACGCCCCACACCTCTCCGTCGATTTCTGCTTACAATTTTCAATAGTTGTTTGAGAATGCTTCAGTCATCGCTTCGGTTAAAAGTTCCAACCATTTTAGTCTATAATGGGCAGTCCTATCAAATATACATAAAATACTCAGTTCCTGCCGTACATCGCGATTTCTTTTGCGATCAGCATTTGTGAAGAATATATAATATCACGCGTCTGAGACCGCCTGAAAACGACTGCTCTGGGAATTCGTTCTTATAAGTCGGAATTCTCAAACCCATAGACAAGGAAGAGTCACCTTATAGAACTTCAAGCGTGTTTCTTTACCCGCTGATTAAAAAATTGGGTTGGGTACTCGTTGTACCGGATTAACTAGGTACTGGCCCTCAAATTCTTAGTGTTGGATGAAGTAATGTTAGCTCTCAAAGAAGCCTTCAGCCTCTCTCCAGCCAAGACGGTTCTCCGTGATGAAGTGACATATCTTACAAGAGGTTACCCATTACCCTTCTGATGCTCAACCATATGGATTTAGACTGGAAGGTCGATAAATATTCTTTGGAGATCAATAGTAGCCAACAGTACTAAGTTGAGGCGTAAGGGAAATGATCTGGATTGTCTTATCTTTGGAATATTACAGGCGCGAATCAAGTTGGATTTAATGGGTTGTACTATTGTGTACAGGGAAATCTGGTCTCTTTAATATGATAACATAGACAGTTTATGTGAGACAACCTACAGAAATCGGGCTGGACGTTAAGCCCGAAGGTGGCAACCCCACTATCGCATTGCCGTGCGATAAGCAAGTAACATATTCAGGAGACATATTAGTTACCAAACTGTCGCAAGCAAGATGTAACCGGAGAAAAAACGTCAAAAGTGCCTTCCAAAAAATTTTAATTTGCGTATTTATACAGAATAAATTTGTAATGGAATGCTCTAACAGAAAACCTATATTTCGCTCACATTATTTATAATTTTTCTCTCATTGTGTTGCTACCGTAAGTGGTATTTTTAAAAATATTTAGTTGCCGTCGAAATTTGTAAACGAAGATATAATGAAAGAGAAAGTTGTACTTTACTGTGTATAAATAACACTGTTGTTTCTATGATATTTAAAAATTTTTGTTTTCCTATAAATAATAGTTTTATATAATTGAAAGTGTTTTATATAATAAAGCAGAATGGAAAATTCAAGACAATACAAAATTATGGGCGTGACGAGATATAAAACGAGCAGGCAAAAGGCTAAAACAAATGTTGAAGGTAGAAGAGAAATAAAGCAAAGATAAATAAGGAAGACTGATTCAAAGATACAAACTTAGATGGGAAAAGGTAGTATATTATTTACCATCAGGGAATAACACACGAAACTGCATCAAACACAGTAAAACTAACAATTTTTTTTATAATAAGTGAGGTCTTGTATTAGGCAACAACAAAAACGAAAGAGCGGACTCTTCAGTGTGCACCAAACGTTAATGTTTTAGCAAAAATAAACTGCTTGCCCAAGAGAGTCCTCTTTAGGTAGGAACTTTTAGACTAGTTATACTTTTTGTAGTTTAAACGCCTCTAATCGACACCATATCTAGATGATTCATATTCCCGTTTATTTAACACAATCCGCTACGTGAAGCTATTCAGTAATCTGTTCTTCAATTCAACGTTAATTATTAAATTTAATTTATAGTCATTATTAATGAAAATTTGATTTACTTTCACAAATTTACAAAATATTGTTAATGCCTTTATTTCAACAGCTATTTGCGAGCGGTTTGACAGATGCAGTTTGATACATGCAGTAGGCTCAGGTATTGGCCTGTGTTGAGTTGAAGACTAATTACTAGCTTTGGAGAGTGAGTTGAGCCCTTGACATTTTCCGTAGATGCGCCACTGCCTAATTTTATTTGTAAGAAGTACCGAGGATTCCTATGCCGTACCCCCTTGCAAACCAATGTTCACGTTTGTTAGTCTCGTATATGCTATACAAAGATTCTAAAGATAATAATGCTTTATTTATAAAATTTAAAATGCTCAAGAACTGGTGTAGCTACCTCGGAAAATAAAAGCGTAAGTAACGCAGTATTAGGTCTAAGCTAGCAACGGGAGTTCACTAGTTCTTGAACTACCCCTTCTCAACTCTTTAACATGAATACATACAGAGCAAGCAAATGATTCAATTTTGGAGTTTGATGACACACATTAAGAAGAATTTTATGCAATACTGGAAAGAGACAGTAAAAAACTATCACATTAAGAAGAATTTTATGCAATACTGGAAAGAGACAGTAAAAAACTATTAACGTAAAGAGAACTATACTTACAGACTTAAATACAAAAATTAAAAGAACGGCTAGGGAATCAGAATTATGGAAAAAAATGGATTAACGTCACGAAATGAATAGGTGAACAATAAATTTACTTCAGTTCTGATAACAACTTTTATTATTTGTAAGCCAGAAGTTCATCATCACGTAAAGTTATGTGTTCATGACGTTCCCCTAGTGGTAGCTTTCGCAATCAAGTAGACTTCATCTTAGTTATCACTAGGTGGACTCTACTACCTTTCCAAACAATTAAAGACTCTACTAGCTCCCCAGAGAAAGATTTTTACAGTAACCAGATTCTTGCAGCTAAAGTAGAACTAAACCTGGAAAGGCAAACATCAAAAGAAACTCATACAAACATGATGGTGTTTAAAAACAGACATAGGCCTATATAAGCAAAATGAGGATATAAGAGTGAAGAGGAAAATTGTCGGTCGGCAATAAACCTATGAGGCATGCAGATAGCGCCTAGCTAAAAGCAAAAAGTATATTATAAGAAGAAACCTCTAGAGTAACCAAAAACCCGTAATTTTAGTAAAAATAGTGTAAAAATAGATCAGTAAAGATACGTGAAACACAATACAGACAGAAAACGGGACTACACAATTAAGAGACAAGTATCCTCAAATAAGCAAAGCCGGAATACAGCAATGTAGGTACGACACGAATAAATACGTAAACAAAATCTAGAAGAATTAAAAACAAATAGAAACAAACATCAATTATATATGTGTTCAGACTTAAAACATTACAAGAATATTTGTAACAAGTAAAAGAATAGACGATGCCAATATAAAAGAACAGCGGAGAAGCTACTGCAAAAACCCTATTCAAAGATAAACGCATAGAGAGAGAGAATACAGGTAACTTTACGTTTGACCTGGAAATCAACATTACCATGCAATATTAATAACTAATGTTAATAATAGTAACTACATAATAATGTTTAATAATAATGTTCAGTTCAGCGGTGCAACAACCCATTACTGAGTCAACGCATCCTCCAGCCTCCGCCAGTTGTCCCGGTCAAGTGCAGCTGCTCTCCAGTTCCGGGTCCCAAGGTATGGCTCGCATCGTAGTTCACACCGTCTTCCCAACGTAGTTTGGGTCTACCAACTCTCCTGGTGCCATAGATCTGTCCTGTGAGTGCCTTTCTTGGTATTTCATTCTCCCCCATTCTGAGCACGTGTCCAGCCCACCTGAGTCTACCAAGTTTTATAATTTTCACAATATCTGGTTCATTCAGAAGAGTGTTCAGTTCTTGGTTGGTTCTTTTCCTCCATTCACCTCCTACACATATTGGACCAAATATACTGCGGAGGATTTTGCGTTCATGAACCAGCAGGCTTGACTCAGACTTTCTAGAAATGGTCCAGGTCTCAGAACCAAAGGTGAGAACTGGGCGGATCAGTTTTTTATACAAAAGCAGCTTGATGCTCCTGGCAATTATTCTGCTCTCTTTGGGGTCTGAGACCAAAGAAGCACCTATTATCTGAGGTGATTCTTCGCTTTATTTCTTCTGTTGTTTCCCCATCGGAGTTAACTTTTCATCCTAAATAAACAAAGTTTTTGACTTTTTCGAAGGAATAGATGCCAATTTGGATGTGCTCTCCTTCTCTAGCCTCCTGTCCTGTAGCCATGTATTTCGTCTTGCTTTCATTTTATTATGAGACCCAGCCTACTTGCAGGACCTTCAAGAGTAAGAAAAGCTTCAGTGACTGTTCGAAAGGACCTCCCGATTATATCTAGGTCATCGGCGTATCCTAGGACCTGCACCAACCTGTTGAATACAGCCCCGGAGGAATTATTCCAGCATCTCTCATAGCTTTTTCTAAGGCAAGAACGAAGAGGAGGCAAGTAAGAGCATCGCCCTGGAGAACTCCCTTTCCATAGTCGAACTCTCCTGATAAGTCATTCTGAATGTTCACCATGACATTCACTGTCAGCATTGTCATCCTACACAATCTTATTAATTTCTTTGGTATGCCCAGTTCTTCAAAAGCAGTGTAAAGTTCTTTTCTGTCAATGCTGTCGTATGCATTTCTGAAATCTATGAAGAAGTGATGGGTTTGTAGTTTATGTTCCCTACCTTTCTCCAGAAATTGTCGGAGTGTGAAAACCTGGTCTATTGTCGATTTTCCTCTCTTAAATCCACACTGATATCGACCAATCACCTGATCAGCATGTGGAACATATAACTGTCTTCTGCCAGGCTGTTGGCAGTTTCTCTTCTATCCATATATCAATGACAAGGTGTTGAAGGGTTAACCAGCTCTGGGCCACCGTTTGTGCAAAGCTCCGCAGGAAGATCATCAGAACCAGGAGCTTTGTTGTTTTTAAGGGCTTCTATTGCAGCTATCATATTATCTTCATCCGGAGGCTCGATGTGTTTATGTTCCTCTAGCACAGGTGGTACATAGTTGTTCACCTCGTCATTCTTAGAAAGAAGAGCTTCAAAGTTCTTTCTCCTTTTCTGTAAGTAGGGTGCCATCAGTGTCACGGCAAGCTGTTGTCCTGGGCTTAAAGGGTTTCCTACCTTGGTTTAACTTATTGTAGAATTTTCTGATTTCAGTTTAATAATAGGAGTACGAACACGTCAGCCTACCAACACGTTTGGTGGAAAGGTAAAAACAGACAACTGTTGTACAGATAATTAAGAGGTTGCATTAGTTCAGACGTAGATCTGTATATATGTGTCAGCCAACAGTAGTATGTTTTGTAAACATACATTGCTGTGCCATTGCACATTAGCAATGTTATTTGACCTTGAATACTCTTGGCGGGATTCAGATGAATGAGAAATCTTATCTCTGTGCTGGAGGCTGGAGACCTGTGGTGTTACGCTGAATAGACACAACACATTATCACTATACACAGCAGTGGCTGACGTGTATTAACCATTTCTGAGTTCCCGATGCCACAACCCAGATTAAACTGTGCATAATGTTTGTAGAAAAGGCTAGTGTCCTTCATACTTCATAAACACTTCAGAAATTTTATTGTTTCTCACAGAGGCATCCTTAGGGTTGTCCGGCAGGTGTAAATGCACGTAAGTTCCTTGGCTCATTCTTGAAAAAAAGTGAGGAAAGAAATAAAACGAATAAGGAGAGAGAGAGAGAGAGAGAGAGAGAGAGAGTGAGTGTGAGGGTACAGAGAGGGGGGAGTGGGTGAGAATAAGAAAATGAGAGAGTTACAGTGACGGAAGGCAGCTGTATACATTTTTTACCATACTTCATTATTTAGGAGTTACATGACATAATTTACATAGAGCATCAATTAAACGCGCGGCAGCACGCTACATGTAATGCGACACAATACGTTACGTTTGTACATCCGAGACCTCGGGTACCCGGTGCAGGCAATTTTCCGCCTGTTCACCAACTTATAACATCTTAACTTGTGTTATAACGTAGGGAACCCGCGTTAATTGGTTATGCCAATTATACAGGCTGCCTTTCGTTGTGACGAGCTGAAAATTAATCACAACAAATAAAACAATTCTTATATCAGGATATTGGCAAGGAGAGACTGTTGATTTATGCACTCAGTTTACTCGGTACTCAGATGACATCTCTTTATTACATTATGAGATAAAGTTCTCTATTTAAAGTTCTCAACATATATAGTTTACAGTATAATTATATATATATATTACTCTTTCATAAGGACCCTCAAAATATGATGTACATCTATTTAATTTATTCCGCGGATCCGGGATTGAATATATATTAAGTTAATAATGGTCGCCTTGCCATATACAATATTGAAAATTGAGTCATTTGAAGAATGGACTTTATTAATCTTTCAAAACAAGAAAACTTTTAGTTTAAACATTTACTCTTTTGCTATAACCAGTGTTATTAGATTACAGACTACATGTTACATATAATGTCTGTCTTTTAAAGTCTTAAAAGTGGTGAGTTAAATTGTCTTTTGTGGGTAAATATTTTAGTAACTCATAACCATGGAAGACAAGCCTCCATGTCACCTGGTTTTCAGTATTTGCTGCAGAATTGGTTCTTCGGTCCTCGTGCGTTTCCTGAAGGTCTGTCGTTGCCGTAGTATCCGGTGACGGTGAAGTTCCTGAAGTCTGTTATATCATTCGGGCTGAAGTACTCTCATCTTAGACGACTGTTGTAATTCTTGTAGTTATAATAAATAAATAGAAAGTTTGTTTCACAGTAATACACTTCACATGATTATAGATTAGTTGAATATCACCTTCATGTTTGTAGTAAAGTATGAATTACATAGTTTGTTATTTATTCATTGAGAGAGAGATGTCATCGCCGCACAAATTTAGTTATTTAAATATTCATTGAACCAACCATTCACATAATTATACACGCGTCGCGAAACAACGCTATACGCAGCTTACGGCGTGAGCGCTCCATTGCAAGTGGGCAAAAATAGTTAGGGGGAGAGTAGTAATCTCGCGACAATTACTAGTCAACATAAAAGTAGTTCCATGTTTCTAATTTAATTAAAGGACTAAAGTTTGATTAAATAAGTAAATAGAGATATTCTTAGTTACAGACGTTATCAAAGTACATTACAGTGGTCTTATTTAATTATTTAAATAATAACAAAATTTACAATTATATTTAGTTTGTTTAGGGGTCAGAAAACAAGTTAATTCTGGTCAGTGCCTGTATATGCAGGATTAATTAACAAGCTTTACCCTTTCTGTACAATTGTATTCCCTTTCATTTTATTATTAGACTTTTTATTAAATATTATTATTATTTAATGATAGCAATAAGATTTAGTTTAAAATGTGAGATTTTATTATAATTTTAAAATTTCTCAGCTTATACATTAACAATTTAATTAATTAACATATTTTTATTAATGAAATCGTCACAAACTCAGAAACCCGAGTACCTCTCCCGCTCGTCCGTCTCCAGCTCGAGAAGGGCGAGGCTGCAGATAAAATATTCCACCTGACGCGGCTGTTTGGCTTCGGCGTCAGGGTGGAATCCAGTCGTCCCCCGGGGAAGCTTGCACAGTGCCACCGGTGCCAGAGGTTCGGCCATCACACCGACGTCTGTCGCAGTGCCCCGGCCTGTCTACGTTGTTCTCAGGGACATTCAACTCAGGCCTGCACTGTGGCAGACAAGACCAAGTTTCGCTGCATTAATTGTGGCCAAGGCCATGCAGCAAATAACATTAACTGCTCGGTCTACAAGGCGGAGCTCCTGCGGAAGCAAAAACCGCAGGGGCCCCTCCCAAAGCCATGGCAGCCAGTTTTGCAGCCCCAACCTCAGAGGCAGCCTAAAACACAGGCTAGGCCGCAACCGAAGGCACAACCGGCACGGCGCGCGCCCTCTCCGGCTCCACCTCCAGCCCCTACAAAGGCACCAAAACGAACCGCGTCTCCTTCTGTAGCAGAGACAAGCCCTGTAGCCGTCATCTCGGTTATGGAGCCGGAGAATCAACCCTCCACCTCCGCGGAACCTCCACCTCCCGCCTCTGAACCAGAGGTAGCCTCGCCACCACTGCCACCTCCGCGATTTCTGCGAGCAGGCATCACTAAATCCAAAAAACCAGGGATAACCACACCGGATGCTCGGACCCGAGCTCCTGCCTGCCCACAGCCCAAGAAAAGTCCTGCTCCCCGGTACAATAAGTCCGATGAAGCGCAACAGCGTACTTTTCCTGCCGCCGATTCAAAACCGTCTGCCCCTGGTCCTGTGGCTTCCACCATGACCCGATCTGCCGTAAAACCTGGTCGCTCTTACGCGGCCTCAGTTTCCAGGCAAACCGCCCAGTCCGTCATATCCGATGACGCACAGTTCATCCGCGACTTTCTGTCTGGCTACTACCTCAAGAAAGTCGCATCCACCTTCAGGTCCATCCGAGACCGCCTGGAAACTGCTGACCCAACTGAGAGATTCATGCTCTTGGTGGAAGCCTGCGAAGTCGTAGGTCTTCTATGAACCGAGCCCTTAGACGAGATCTCTCTCTCATAGCCTGGAATGCTATCAACATCGGTTCCAAGCATTCCGACCTTCTAGAATTCCTGGCTCGGTTCAAACCCGACGTACTTCTCCTCTCTGAAACCTACCTGACCCCGGCGAACCGGTTTCGATTACCAAATTACGTCGTCTATCGGGATGACCGAGTTGGCCGACGAGGAGGCGGCACGGCGATCGCGGTGAGGACCTCCATAGGTCATCATCGTGTCGTTTTGCCGCAGCTTACCAACCTAGAAGCCACAGCCATTGAGGTCCACGGAGCTCTTGGCGGCGTCCTCGTGGTTTCAGTATAGAAGCCCCCACAAGCTGAACTCCTTGTCGGCGACCTGGACGTCATCTTCAATTCCTATCGAAGGGTAATTTTGGCCGGCGATCTGAATTGCAAGCATCGCGTTTGGAATAGTCGCCTGACTACTCCGAACGGGAGGCGCTTGCTCAGTTTTGTTGAATCGCGCCGGGCGATGGTGTTTGGTCCAGCGCAACCCACGTTCTTTCCGTCAAGGCCTAACGCGGCTCCCGATGTTCTGGATATCGCGGTGACCCAAGGAGTTGTCTGTCCGGTCGAGGTATTCTCACTTACGGAGCTGACATCCAACCACAACCCTATCTTGGTCCACGTCGCTACCCAGCACGCCTATGCACGTTCTGACAAGAAGAAGGTCATCGATTGGGATCGCTACGGCCCGGCCTTGTGCCGTAGATTGCCGCCAGCGGCCCCACTCGATTCCGTTCGCCTCCTAGACGAAGCAGTTGCGAGAATCGAAGAGGCAATCATCTCGGCTATAGGCGTATCTTCACGTACGCGAGCTGGTTTCACGCCTGACTACCAACGCATCCCTGAGGAAGTCTCTCTTCTCGCTCGCAAGAGGAATTATTTCCGGATACGTTGGCAGAGGACCCGTGATCCGGCCGATAAGGCAGCATACAATCGGCTCACCGGACGACTGCGTGGCAGTCTGAAGGCGTTCCGACGTAGCTGTTGGGAACTCGCTGTGGCCCGAACGGGGGATGTGGACCCGCAAAGTCACCCGTACAGAATACCTACCGCATTGACGGGACGGAGGCGCCGACCTCCACTCCCCGCCATTGTTGGACTGTTCGGTCGACTCCTGGGTCGCCCGGAGGTGAAGGCCGAGTACTTGGGCTTGTGTTTCGAGCGACAGTTCGCTCCCAACCCGCCCATGGACTGAGACTTCGACGAACAAGTCGAGATGGCTGTGGAAGACTTTCTGTCTCTTCCGATCACGGCGGAGCCCGAACCCATCTCTTTGGAAGAGGTCTCAGATCGGCTCGCTGAACTTTTTGAGCGCCTCGTACAGCGTCGTGTACGAGAACATCTAACCAACTTTGACGTGCTGGTCCCCGAACAATTCGGCTTTCGTGTGGGGCATTCGACCACTCATTAACTGATGAGATTGGTGGAAAGCATCACGGAAGCCGGGTGTCGGAGAGAACTTAGATGTTGGCTGTTTCTTAGATGTTGAAAAAGCCTTCGACAGCGTATGGCATGATGGCCTATTACTCAAGCTTAGGGAAGTCCAGCTCCCGGACTGCTACCTCCATCTGGTTGCTAGCTTTCTGACGGAGAGGACCTTCTGCGTGAGAGTTGGCGATTCAGTCTCTTCCGAGAGACGAATCACAGCCGGCGTCCCTCAAGGTAGTGTTCTAGGCCCCCTTCTGTTCTCAATCTACGTCAACGACGTGCCGAGACAGCCTGGAGTCCAGATGGCCCTCTTCGCTGACGACACGGCCGTATTTACGGCCGATCGTCATGAGGAAAGGGCCGTCCTACGACTGCAGCGCCAGCTCGACACGCTCGGGGACTGGACTGAAAATTGGAGAGTGCAACTCAACGCTACCAAGAGTGTAGCCGTCGAATTCTTCAAGCGACGGAAGAACCCTGTTAGGCAGCTACGTATCGGCAGAACGTACTTGCGCTGGTCCAACGAGGTGAAGTACCTCGGATTACACCTTGACCGTCGGCTCACCTGGCGTACCCACGCACAGGCAGTTCTCAAGCGAGCATCCACTCGCCTGTGCGCACTGTTTCCACTCCTGATCAGCTCAGCCATGACCAGGAAATTGGGTAGGATGATCGTCGGCGCGTATCTGCTGCCGGTCATTTTCTACGCCTGTCCGGTCTGGGGTTACCTCGCCGCAATGCATAAAAGAAGTTGCAGAGCGTCCTCGACAGGGGTCTTCGGCTAGCGGCCAAAGTCCCCCGTCGCTTTTCATCTCGCCTCCTAAGGAGAGGGACTTGGCGTCCGCTTCCTTAGACGACACATTCAGGCGGCTTGCACGAAAATTGTATGCACGTGCAGCGAGGTTCCCAGGCAATCCTCTTGTGACTGGGCTGGGAAGGTACCGTATACGTCCAGGCGATTCGTGGAAACGCCCCTCGGTGTATACTGCGCTAGTGTAGGCTAGCACAACAGCCGAGAATCGGCCTGCTATAGAGCACACCGCCCTACTTGGGCAGGGCCACGAGGCAGGAGCTCCAGAAGGTAGCTCGGAACTCAGATACCGAGCGGTTCGTCTCTGCGACGCACAACCGCAAAGCCCAGAGCGGAAAAAAAAAGAAAAAATAAAAGTTTGTACATTTCACATAAGTTTCTTTTTGGTAACTACTATATTACTTTTTATAAAATTTACTTGAGTACTTTACAATTTATAACAAATGTGTTACATTGCGTTATAATCGTTTTATTTAAGTACTAAGTAGGCCTGTAATGAGAGCGCTGATGTTACTTGATATAGGCCTAAGTCTATGAATTCCTACGTGTGCTTCGGTATTAGGTTACTAATTAATGGTGGCTGCATGTTCATAATAGTTATGTCATATCTTATAATGTGTATTTTATAATCATTTAAGGAATTTTGTATTCTGTTAAATAACCATATTTAATTACTTTTGTACAACAGTTTTGTTTGTTAGTTTGTAATGCTCGTTAGTTAGTTTGTTCCCTTGTAATACTAAAACGGCTGGACCAGTTTTGATGCACGAGGTATGAAGTCACTTGTCTTGATTTTAGAAGTGTCAACAAAGATATAAAATTTTGGAAAACGAAATGGCGGATGCTACAAACCATATTATGTAAAATTTAGGCAAACCTATCAGGCTGGGAGTTATTTTTATTAATAAAGAGCGTATTAAAGATGATTACAATAAATGCGTTGCGTTCATCAATATGAGTAAATGTGTGTTACACTGATTTTGTAAGTATGTTACAATTGTTAGACTATGTCTTCATGTCAATGACCTTCACGTTAGTAACTTATTGTTTCAATTGCACAAGAAAAATCTATACGCAAAAGGTTATACGAATAATTCTTGCCTACAGGTTGCGTTACGGTACTCAGTACTATTTATTCTATCGGGTTGACTTCACAGTGATATTGATGGAGTAACCCAGCGCACAAGACACTCATTTTCGTCAGTTAAATTATCAAACAGAATTATCACTGTTGCACACCATTACAGAAAAATTATTCCGATTTGCGCCTTTCAAGCTTCTCAGCTCATCTGACTAATCGGAATAATTTTTCTATAGTGGTGTGCAACAGTGATAATTCTGTTTCTGATTATAACCACTAACACAACTATCTTAAGTAAAGTTAAATTATCATCATACTCACTGAATATTGCCTTGTACGTCTCCTATAAATGCAATAATTGATTCTTCAGGCCGTCCTCTGGAAAATTTATCCCTTTTGCCTCAAACCAATTCATACTTTTTTCCCCTATAAGATGTCGTTGGTACTGCTTTACATTGAAGCAAGACGTTGCCCATAACAAGAACAGAATTGTTTTTAAGATACGGTGTCTCTACACTATTGTTCAAATTCTGGATCTCCTTATCATCACTGTAATTCGCAAAATTTTTCTGGCGAAAAGAAAATTGTTCGTCGCCTGTACAAAAAAAAAACTAACCGAAGCGTTCTTAAATTCATGTCCTTCAGGCCTATTAGGACTACCAGTCTAGCTTTAATTCAGCTTGAGGAGTTGATAGTCGTGTCCCTCCACATAGTAATTCTGAAATACTCCCATTAACTGTAGTGTTACATTATCATGCGGGCTATTAGGCCACCATTTATTGAATACTGAATTTCCAGATGTTTCTTCTATGCCCACTACGACCATCATTAGTAGTGCAAGAACAAAGATAAAAATACACATTATTAGATATAACATAACTACTATGAACATGTAGCCATCATTAATTAGTAACCTAATACGAAGCACAAGTAGGCCTACATAGACTTATACTAAGCAACATCAGCGCTCACATTACAGGCCTACTTAGTACTTAAATAAACGATTATAACACGATGTAACACATTTTTTATAAATTATAAAGTATTATACAATATAAAGTGCCCTGAGATTGTGTGACAGTTGCGATGAAACAAGACCTTCGCTTTAAACTAAAAACAAAGGAAACGAAAAAACATGAGATAATTGAGACTGACATACACTATCTATACTATTCTCTCTATCTACCCCTGTCTCTCTTTTTCTCTTTTGCTCTCTTTCTACCTGTCTATTTACCTACCTATCACTTATATAACTACTTGTATAATTACTCGTATTATAAAGAAACATTTGTGTTGAAGGCACTAGAAGTCGCCGAATACTGCACTGGTTGTAAATCCAGGAAAAGGTTATTTTATGATACTGTTCTCTGACATGTCTATTGTCATATAGCATATGGTTTCTCCAAAGGTTATAAACGTATGTGGCTACCAAAAGTGGCTTGAGAGACATTTTTCATGCAGCCCGATATTTCATGCAGAGAATGACGCAAATGATAAAAGATAAATGTTATTACTTGTTTCAACTATTGCTTCACTTCCTAAAAGCGGCCAGGGAGACCTTGTCGTTTTTTTACATCTATGTTTATATCTTTAAATCTATTTAATTTTGTTTAACATTCATTCATCAGAGTTGTGCAAATGCGTATCTTACTAAAATGGAATACAAAAGTGTTAATAATTTTCGTGTTTCATTAAAAAAAAGGTTTCAGAAATGTGTTTGTGATTGAAATCTTTTTCCGTTTTCAACAGAATGTGTAAAGTGTGATGGTAATATGTTAAAATGTGAATGGACAAAAAAACGTCTCCTTCACATGTGGTAGCGGAATTGCTGTGCTACAAAAAACATACATGGTAACACTTTTTTCGGAAAAGCGTGTGTTCCTGCATTATCTGTAGCCTATTCCGTGTGTTAGTCGCTTGGATTTTGAAATATCAAATTTCAGTTATTTCAAAAGAGCCTGACATAAACAGGAAAACTACGCGAAAATTAATAAATAAGGGAGATCCTTACTGTCTGGATGATGGATACCAGCTTAAAAATTGGCGGCCCGGGAGATACTGAAATTGATGAAAGTGCGTTCACTTGAAGGAAGTACAACAGGGACCGAATAACCAAAACTCGGTGGGTACTTGGGGGAATTTACAGGAGAATAAAGAAGTGGTTGCTAAAGGTGGTGGATAAACGCGATGCAAACACACTAAATCGTGTAATTTTAAATAATATAGAACCAGGAACCACTATAGTTGCAGATATGTGGCGCGGCTACATCTCGTGAGTACCCATACATACCCAAATGCAGAGGGGCACCCAGGATTTTTTTGAGGGGGGGGGTTGAAAACTTGCGAACAAGGTGCACAATTTTGGTTTCCCTCATTATTTTCTCAACAAGCAGGGCTTGCTTTTTCCTAGAGGAACGACAACACGTAACTTATTGGGAGTCAATGCTGCAAGTGCAAGTAAAAATGATCCTTGCTTCATGGAATTTCACTCATGTATTTTCCATCTATAATGCCATCTGTAATGCTGAAAAAGAGTCCTTCTTACACATAAATATTGCACAGGTAAGAATCAACACACAATGTTTGTAGGAATCACAAGTAAAAACCACGTAATCACAAGGCTTAGTAATTTGCATGTGCTGACTGAAACATAAATTACTTAATGAGTAGACGGTGACTTTATTGAAATAATAATACAATAATATAGTAAAATAATCAGACATGAAGCAGTCGCGCATATTGTAGAGTGGATAAGACGGGAACAATGTAATACACGTGAATATAAAAGCTACAGTTGAATATTAGACTGTTCCCTGAACGACAAGTCTACGTACAAGTACGTGACAATTACGTGACAAGTTTTGATTTTGATTTCTATTTCGACACGACAAACAATTCAAATGGACGTTTTGTAAGACGAAACAAACAATAGATACAACAGAGGGACCATACAAAGATTTCACTGAGTTATAAAACGTTTAATGTTTAGTACTGCAATTATTATGTAAACAGTGACTTGTCATGTTGTGTCTGTTACACTGTTTCTCCTAATCTCCTAGTCGAGTCTAGACATTAACAAACATTGTATATTTTGGAGTATATAACACTTTGTTATCAGACATGTTACGATTTAGGAAAAACTTTAGTAATATATAGTCAATATTGCACTGGCATCTTAATTTGTTTGTACAAGTAACTTCAATAACAGGCTCGAATGTGAAATGACTGTGACTCTGGGTGTGTGTGTGTTTTAAAAACAAGCAGATGTCAATTAACCATGAATAACAGGGCAGACAACATTAATGAAAAAATTATACTAAAACTATTTAATTAATATAGCACATAATTACTTACAAACAATTACAAATATTACGTCAATTCTTCCACACCTTATTGCCGTAATAAGTACGTCAATTTCCTTCACTGTTATCATCACTCAAATTGTCTTAACTGCTGCTATCCCATCGCTTCTTAATTTAGAAACGATCTGTTACATTATACACTTTTTGGTCTGATCTCACATGATCTTTTAAATTTTCAAGATGTGGTCACATTTTGATGTCCAGCGTGTGAGATAAATACACTCAAATTCCTTTTTTGCTAAGTTATAACACTGTCTACGAAAATAAACTTTTTTTGTTTTAACATGCTTTTCCACAGTTGCCCAAATCAGTTCTAGGATTAAGAACCGGATGATAGGGTGGAAGTCGTAAAATGGAATGTCCATAGTTTGCTGAAATAGTGATTATTTTAAAAGTTTAGTATGTTGGGTTATTATTTCAGAAGATGGAACAACAAAGAATTACATAAAAAATAGGATAAAACAGGGAAAAAAGGCTATTCGTTTGCTAAACTCGTTACTTTGGTCGAACAAAATAAAACTTTAACCTAACTGACAATCTACACAACTATTTAGGAGCCCATTTTAACTTATGGCTGCGAATGCTGGGAACTTTCAGGTAAAGAGAAAAAGATGATAGAAACTGTGGAAATGGACTTCTTAAGAAGATCGTGTAATATTTCTAGAATGCAACATGTTAGAAACGAAGATATAAGAAGGAAAACAGGGCGCATATTTACAACAGCAGAAAGAATAGAATCCAGACAGTTGCTATGGTATGGTCACGTAATGAGGATGGAGGAGAAGCGATGGCCAAAGAAAGCATTGACTTACACTCCACAAAACAGGAGAAGAAAAGGAAAACTGACAACACAATGGAAAACAGGAATTAGGAAATGCATGAGAGGTCGAGCTATTGAAGACGATGACTGGAAAGATAGGGAGAAATGGCGATCGAAATGAGGGATGCGGCATAGACTGTAGGACACCCGCTAATAATAATAATAATGTTGGGTTATTTTGTTTAGCCTAACTATTAAACAGAGCTCAGGTTATAACATAAATGGACTAAAGGAATCCCATGATTCAATAACCAGTTAATCATGTCTACCTTTTTGTTAATGATGTTGCAGGCGAATTTATTTATTTATTGAAATTTTCAGGCACTTTCGACATTGTCTGTCCAAATTTTTGTAACCGATTTTGAACGGTGAAAACCAAAATTTCATCTGTGTATACTATGGACTACCGTTCTTCTCTGAATTGCTGTAATTTTCTTATATGTCAACTCTTAAGATTTCAATGTCACGTTTTTTTTTTTTTAAAGTTTCCTATTGCTTTTGGCACGTTTCCGTCGAAATCCCATTTGACGAATAATGTAGTTCAGACTGGTAACGCTACATTATAATTAATTTGTTCTTTAAAATTGTTTAAATTACTTTTGAATGTTAATCTTTACCCTTGTATAGGTTGACTTTGGTGAATAATTCGTCGAGTGGTGCACTTGTCGAAATCGTTTACATCAGTTTTTATTTCATTTGTTGAACATTTTTATGGAGAGTCCTGAAAGATTTTATATCACCCATATACCATGATGTTTCTTTAATAATTCTAGAAACACTATTTATAGACACGCCGCACGCCTGAGCTACCCGTTCCTGTAACTTTCTTTCTGATATATCCTTATCTTCCGATTTAATACACTTGTAGGCCTACACGTTATAAATTATTTTCCGACTCTGACTATGTAGGCCTATAACTTTCCTTTGCACTGAAGTCGACAGGCGACCCAGATTGACCCATTTCACTCTCCAAACCAGAAAATATAGCAATAAAGTAAACTCTATGCTTTTGATGAAAACCGGTGTTTTTGAAAAGTACGAACACAATTACATATCATGAGAACAGTTTATTCGTTTCTGGTAATCTTACCTACGTTGTATTTTAGTTTATCTTATTACTACAGCCTTACTATTTGTACATTCGTTGATTACACAATTTTTACCATATTTTCAGTAGGTTCTAACCCCCAAAACCCTCCTGGGTGCGCCACTGCCCAAATGTATGGGTTATACATTTTCCTGTGAATCGTTCGCTTAATTTTGGATGTCCTCGCAATTTTGCCGTTCACACCCAAACGATCGAGAACTAATGGTCCAAATTAAGCGTGATGTACGGAGAAGAGTCGGGAGAATGTCTGTTAGTACATTTCAGACGTATTTGATTGAATATATTTGAAGAGAAATGTTTTTCTGTAGGAGAATTGTTTAATGATTTTTTAGCGGCTATTCATTATTTTTACACGCAATTTTTAAATTGAATATACAGTAATTTGTAGTTAATAAATTTAGCTAACGTACAAGTGAGTTAGACAAAATCTAAAAAATAAATAAAATTAAAAGATATGTAAAGATATTAACATAGATGTGAAAAACGACAAGGCCTTACTGACCGCTTTTAGTAACTGAAGAAATTGTTGAAATAAGTATCAGCATTTCTCGATTTATTAGCGGCCGTGAGCATTCTCTGTAAGAAAATGCCTCTCAAGCCACTGGATGTAGCCACTATTTTTATAATCCGTGGAGAAACCACAAGCCTATATAACAATAGACATGTCAATGAACAGTATCATAAAATAACCTGTTCCTGGTCTTACAAAAAGTGCAGGTATCCGATGACTTCTAGTACCCTCAACCCGAAACATTTTAATATCGTCTCTCTCTCTGTCTGTCTCTCTCTTTCTCTCTCCCTGCCTGCTTCTCGCAACATCTTGCTTTATTTCTAATACAAATAGAACTAATATTATGGAAATTTTAATATAAAATTTTATGCTATCTCACAACCCTCTGTCTCCCATCTCTCCATCTATCTCTAACGCAAGAAGTAATTATTATTATGTACATATATGCAGAGTTGTGATCACTCTCCTTCCCTCCCCCCCCTCTCTCTCTCTCTCTCTCTCTCTCTCTCTCTCTCTCTCTCTCTCTCTCTCTCTCTCTCTCTCTCTATCTATCTATCTATTTATCAGTCTCAATCCCAAACAGAACTATAGAAAATTAAGAACTACAGAACTATAAACTATAGTTATAACATTTTGTTACCCACAAAATTGATACAAATAAATGTTTTATAGCATTACTTCAAAATACTGTATGCATAATAATGAACACTGACCAAAAATATAACTGATTATATTTTTTATATTATGAGTATAAGTTCATAACGTTTGGTATTACATTTATTATTTTTGACTGCCAATATGCATAAGAAATTTCCCTAGTAAATGAGATCAAAGTTACGTTATCACCCGGTATCAATGCATGTGAGAAAATATTAACATGCCCGTTAATTCCGTTAGTTAATCCGACGACAAGTGGTCAATCTTTACATAATTCGAAAGGCCAGTACGCTACTTTGGCATGCTTCGTAAAACACAATAATTATATTATCACGGTTAGTAGAATTGGATAGTGAAGTTTAAGAATTGTTGATAAATATTTGACAGTTTATAAATATTTAGTTAAAATTATGATGTAAAGTTGGCGCGTGAACAACGGAAAAGAATAATGGTCATTCGCCTGCAGTTAGTCACTCTTTCATACAAACAAATAAGCGTCAACGTAAACTGTGCAATACCCGGGGTTGAAATCTGCAACGTCGCTGGAAGCAAAAACCGCTACAATTTGAAAAAAGTATACATTTCAGACGCTTCATTGTCGGGAAACTGAAAAGACGCCCTACTGTCGTAATTATAAAAAGATGCCATAATGACAGCGTTTTGTACAACAAAAATTATTTTCTTGTATTAAGAGTATATTGAAATATAAAATGCAAAACACAAATAACATAATCACAAGAACGTAATGTTATAATAAAATTTCAATATACTCTTCGTTTTCGAGTAGACGCCAAAACGTATACATTTTGAAAAGACGCCAAAATGTTAGAAAAATGTATGTATGTGTATATATATATGTATATGCATGAATAGAGGTATTATGTCCAATTTTATGTTTTATGTCAAACTTTGTTCAAAAGGGGTTTAAACAATTTATAGAATTATCAATGTTCTGGTATTGGGGGATATTTTATTATATGTATGTATACAAAGGCTTTCAGACACAATAAAAGTTGTTATTGTTATTTAACAGAGATTTTAATTGCAAGTCCCGTCTCACTGGACCCAGCGCATTTTATGCTTCTCCTAGGCCTTCCGCCTAGTTTTAAATATCCAGTGGCCCCTAAAAAAAAAAAAAAAAAAAAAAAAAAAAAAAAAAAAAAAAAAAGCAGAGCGTGGTTCTATCTATTCTATCTAGGGTTGAACCCTTGGGTGTGACGGGGCTTGCAAACTCGGAAACAGTTTGAGATAGTTCAAACGTAGAAAATTTTTTAAAGGTTGGATATATGTGTAGATATTATATCATGTTTAATGTTTTATATGTATATGTGAATGTATAATTGTTAGCTTGTTTGACTTGTGAATCTGGTCACGCCACGAGGCAGGCATTTGTAGTTAGAATATTTTGAGATGTTGAACTGCCGGGGGTCTTGAGCGTTGCAGGGGGAGTAGACGGTATTAGTAATTCGATGTCGAATTATAGCACGTGGGATTAGCGGGATGTGGTATGGCCCGATCGGAAGTCGGTACGTCACTGACTGGATTCATGTATTGAAAATTTTCGGGAATCCGAAAGGGAACCCGGGCGTCTGCTTGAAGGAAGTACAGTACTCAAGGTTTTCTCATTTGATTTCTCGTCAATTATTGTTGCGTGTTGTGTGTGTGTGTGTGTAATACTGTTCGGGCGGCTTAGGGATGAGCGGGATCAATCCTGATTTGTTTCTTAAGCACGAGCTTGAGTTTGAGATTAAGTCACGGGGTGGGATGCCCCAGGGGGATGTTGCTTCCTTGAGGAAGCAGTTAAAGGACGCCCTCTCCGCCGGAGGGGCGACGTCCATTGTTAAAGTAACAGATATGATGGCAGAAGTGGAACTGTGCCAGGAGAAGTGGGGTGTTGCGGGAGTTGGTGGAGGGTCTGGAGTCGGCCCCAGTCACCCTAAGGGCGAGGCAGAGGGTCCGGCAGCGGTTGGAACACCTACAACACCGATTAGAGAACGTGTCCGCCCAGACGACGATTGCGGAGGTCAGCGCTATATTTAAGTCGGTTACGGACCAGGTGGTGAAGGCATTGCGGAATTTTGAGCCGGGGCAATATCGCACTCCCGTGGACTCTCCCCAACCTCCTAAGTTGGACTTGGAGCAGATGTAAAATCTGCCAGCTCAGTTGCCTGCTTTCTCAGGCATGTCGGGCGCTGCTTATAACAAATTGCCGAATCCTCTTTCTACAGTCATCCAGCAGCTACCGGTGGTAGATGGTCTGGATGTGGACAAGTAAATGTTATTTTTCAAAATATTGTTCTAGCTGTCTGACTTCCCGGGGATGTCAGACTGCACTCTCCTCGAGCTCGTGTATCCCTACTGTCGTGGGTCCATGGCTGAGCGAGTCGCGCAGACTATACGATGTGGCGGCAGTGTGACGTCTTTCCATCGGGGGGTGTTGGACACATGCGTGCCTGGTAGATTGCGGGAACAATTGAGATATAGACATTGTTATCGTGTACAAGCGAACGGGGAGAGTTTTGCTGAGTTTGTGCTCAGCATCCGGGATTCTGCAAGAATCTTAGGGTTGGGACTGCCCGAGGAGGAGGTCGTACAAATTATTTTCGAAGGGGTCACTCCCCAGGAGAGGTCACGTTTACTTTTTGCTGAGCAGCCGCGCAGTTTCGGAGATCTGGACAAGCTGTGTGTATTATCCCGGGCTATACAGGTGAATGATGAGTCCCAAGGATCCGTAAGGATGAGTCAGTCCGAGTTTCGAGGGGAGGAGCGACGTGCGGTTCAGTCCCAACCCCGCCCGGAAAGATCCGCCGGCGAGCGGGGCGTCGTTTCTAGAGGTGTAGTTTGTTTCCGCTGTAGGAGACAGGGGCATGTTGCCCGCAATTGTCCGGAGGGTGGTGTGCATCCGGCGCTTTCCCCGAGGGTCCGGTCTTCAAAAAACTAAATAGCCAGGGGAAGATATGTCGGAGGATGTCTTCCCCTCGCACTAAATCTTTTCTGTGTCCTACTACCTCCAGGTCAAGGATAGGACCCGACTCTTCTAACCTCAAGGTCCTTGCTACTACCCGCAACAGACTTCTATATGCCCCTTCCTGTCGCTTGAGGTAAAAGGGAGTCAGCTCAGAGCTATGGTTGACTCCGGTTCAGCCTGATCTATCATCTCATCTCGAGTGTGTGCGGACCTTGAGAAGCAGGGCTTAATAAAGGGGTTGGATCTGTCGTCAGTGGTATGCTGGACTGCGTCACGGGAAATTCTGCCCATCTCCCGGGTGATTTCCTTTAACTTCAAAGTCGACGGTTTTTCCTGGGTGTGGCCTTTTCTGGTTTCTCCGGCTCTGGGAGTTGATTGTATCATTGGTGCAGACTTCATCGCTAAAAGTGGTCTCGTGTTGGACATCCATGGGCACCAATGTTATTTCAAGTTTAATTGGGTAGTCGTTATTCTGTTCCTTGGATACCAGGGAGCCAAGGGAGGTATCCAAGAGGTGGCTTGTCCCGATTCTGCATGAGACCATCTCACTCCGTCCCAGCAGAAGGCCTTAGACCAACTGTGTGAGGAACTTCCCTCGGTGTTAACTCCTACCTTGGGACTCACACATTTGTTGGAGTACAAAATTCGTCTTACTGACTCCAAAATAGTGAGGTCACACCCTTATAAATTCGCCCCTCCGAAAATGGCCGTTCTAAGGGAGAAGGTTCAAGAGCTGTTAGAGCAAGGGGTCATTGAACCTTCCAATTCTAGTTATGCAAGTCCAGCGTTTCTGGTACCCAAGCCTGGGGGTAAGCACCGCATGGTGATAGATTATAGAAAACTAAACGCAAATATTGAAGTGGATTCGGTTCCCCTTCTGGATCTCCACTCGGCTTTTGATTGGTTTAGTGAGGCCAAGTACTTCACCGTGATTGACCTCAATGATGCATATCACCAGATCCCTTTATCCAAGGAAAGCAGACCTTACACGGCGTTCTGTGTGCCGTGGAATTTGTATCAGTATACTCGAGTTCCTATGGGCCTGGCAGTGGGCGCCCAAACCCTCACGCGTCTACTCGACCATGTATTTCATGATGTTAAATTTAAATTCATTTTTAACTACTTGGATGACTTGCTCGTGTATAGCAAGACTTATGAAGAACATCTATGACATCTAAGGGAGGTGATGTGCAGATTGAGGAGCGCGGGCCTCACGGTTAATCCGGAGAAAGTGCGGTTTGCACAGGAGATTATTTCATTTTTGGGGCATCTTGTCTCGCACTGGGAGGTCACAGTGGACCCTGAAAGGACACAGGGCCTCAGGGATTTTCCACCTCCTAGGGATGCCAAAGGCATCGCCAGGTTTGTCGGCATGGTAAATTTTTACCGGAGATTATCCCAAATGCAGCAGAGATAGCTGCACCATTGAATGAATTGAGAAAGAAAGGGACCAAATTTGTGTGGGGTGAGAAACAACAGAAGGCTTTCGACACCTTGAAGGAAGCCATCATTTCCCCTCCGGTGCTGAGAATGCCCGACTTTTCTAAGCCGTTTATTTTGCAGACGGACGCGAGTTCGGTGGCGCTCGGGGCGATTCTGTCCCAAGTCGTTGATGGTGCTAGGCAGCCTGTGGCATTTATTTCCCGCACGTTGACCCAGCAAGAACGAAAGTCATCAGTGTATGAGCTAGAGTGTTTAGCTGTTGTGTACGCTCTAGACAAGTTCAGGGGTTTCTTGGAACATGCTGAGTTCCTGCTCGAGACCGACAATCAGGCTCTCTCTTGGCTTCTTGCTCATCCCTGGCAACTGGGTAAAATTGGTAGATGGGTGGTCAAGATCTCATCCTTCAAGTTCAAGGTGCAACACATTAGGGGAACTCAAAATGTGGTTGCAGATGCTTTGTCACGCATGTTTTCACAGCCCAGTGAAGTCCAATCTGAGCAACCCGGTTCTGTTCTGTTAGATTTTCCGTTAGCCTTCACTGATGTGTTACCCCATCAGTTGAACGACGAAGAGCTGGGTCCGATCATCCAGAATATAAAGGCGGGTAATGTACAGGCCCCTTACTTCTTGTCCAAGGGCGTCCTGTGTTGTAGGGAGAGAAAGGGACGTGCCCCTAAGATCGTGCTGCCTAGCAAGTTAGTGCCCATGGTCTTCAGCTATTATCATAATTCCCCAGTAGGAGGCCACAAGGGAATTTCTAAGACCATTTTCAGCATTAGACGACATTTCATCTGGAAGGGCATGGACAGGGACATTGCGACGAGGGTTAAGAGTTGTCATCTATGCGGCTTGAGTATACATACACTTTCGGGTGAGTTTCGGCGAATGTGTTTCGCCAGTGGGATCAAACGTAACCACTTCTCCTTATTACCCACAGCCGTCCCATGCGGAGAGATTCAACAGGAATCTCAGGTCCGCACTTATTGCCTATCACGCAGAGCAACAGACCACCTGGGACCAGAATCTGAAGTGGTTGCAGCTAGCCTTTAATACGGCCCTACATGACAGTCACCAGGCCGTTCCCTTTGAAATTATGTTTGGATTCTCGCCCGCACTCCCGTTGACTAACTTGTGGAACATTGAGGATCTTCTACCACGGGAGCCAGATAGTGGAACAGCGGAAAGGTGGAAGGAGGCTCGGAAGAATTTGCTGCAAGCGCACGAGCGGGTCCATCGACGATATAATCAGGGGCGAATTTCTAACCCCTTTCAGCCCGGAGACTGGGTCTACTGTCAGAGCCATCCGATCAGCTCAGCTGTGGACAAGAGGGCCGCTAAGTTATGTTATCGTTGGTCGGGGCTATATCGTATCCTGGGGTTCGCGTCGCCGGTGACGGCTCGGTTGGGCGAACCGGGGAGTGATTCTAAGGAAATTATGACACATTTCCAAACTGAAGCTCTGTTGAAGGGGGTAGATGGGCTGATATGGGGGGGGGGGGTGAATTTTGATGGTCTCCATGTCAGTAGGGATCGTTGTCATTCTGAAGGGGGTGTGATTGAGAATGATACGGTAGCGGGTAGAGGTTCCCCACAGTCCCAGTGGTGTTCGTCTACTTCAGGGATGCGACCCTGCCTACGCGAGCCTTGGTTTTCTCCATTCATCCTTTTCCGGAGGGAGCCAGGTCCTCACATTTAGTCCCAGCTATTCACCTTCAAGCATCCTTGCCTTTTCTCGTCCCAATCTTCCTAACCTTCCCCACAAAAAAAAATTAGAAAATTGAGAAAATGTAAAAAAAAGGAGTTAGAGAGAGGAGTGGCAGCGGCAGGCATGACCAGGTCGATCGTGCACTTGGCGGAGCCTGTTGCTGTGAACATGCCCTTGGAGCACACTTGTAATTTTGTTGTAGGTAAGGTAAATACCATATAGATATGTATGAAGTTGCATTGCATTTACATGTTATCGAGAATTTGGATTATCGTATCATGGAGACCATCCTTCCCCTCCCTGCTTGTCCTGGCGATGTAGGTTGTATTGATGATGTAGTGTTATTGTTTTGTTTTGGGTTAAAACCCTGTAATTAGGGGGTATGTAGCCCTGTTAGGGTTGGTAAGTTCGGTATATCAAAACATAAGTGGGCAAGCCTCAGGAGGTCAGAACTCGGGGAGCTCCCGAACTTTTCTTTCTTCTTTTCTTCTTCTGTCCCTTCTTGCTGTATGCTGGCCCTCATCAGGTCAGTGTGCAGTGCCAGCACACTTACACTACACGTCTTCTTTCTGCTCTTTTGTTTTCCTTCTGAGCCTCTGTTCTCCTGAGAGCAAGGACTACGGAGATCACCGATTGAAACTCGGGTCTTAAAAGACTAGGGGGTACACTGCAGGGTACCCCGGAGTTCAAGTGTGGGGCAACTAGGTTGCCCTTTTGGGGTGGGGGTGTGCCGGTGTTTGCATAACCCGGCGTTCGATGAAATACAATTACCATTTTTCCCATAATAAATTCGATTAGTTGTCGATGTCGGTGGACGAAGCGTAATTGTTGGTGAGCGCGATATCTGTATGACAGTGTCCTGGCTATGAACGCGATCTAGCGGGCCGAATTCAGGTCTCGGTTCTATGCACATGGCGAGATTCAGTTCCTGCCTTGCTTCCGCTGCGTAAACTAGTCTAGCAGCCTTCCTTGGTTCAGCAGAGCATTTGCGTGTGTTTTATTCTCATCTTTATGGCTAGCTAATAGTTCAAGACCTACCGGGTTCTCGCCTAGAACGGAGACCTGACCAAGGGTTGGTGTGCTGTCATCTTCACCAAGACATGAACCACTAAAGCTTCGTTCTGTGACCGAGGAGGGAAGAGCAGCTGCCGCCAACAATCATGTAACCACCCGCTTCATATGAGGTGATATTTAATCTTTTTATTCTATCCTGGCCTGCAGAAAAGACTATGGGAGGTGTATGTGCTATATCAGTTTAACTTTATACTGTGACATGGTTAAATCGGGGGTGTGCGTAGGCAAGACCATTTCAATGTAGCTTAAACATTATTATACAGTTCAGCAAGTACAGTTGTAAACTGACCTGTGGGAGGGTACCAGAGAGGGTTTCGTTCCGTGTAATGGGTGCAAAAGTTGAAGGGGAAATTATTTTAAATTAAGTATAGGGGTAGGGATTTCGTGAACCTGAACCGGCGGGTTCGGACTTCATTCTCAGGTTATTACCAGGGTTTTGCATTTAATTATTTTTCCTGCATACAAGGGCTGGGGGTTTTTTTTTATTCAGTTTCCGGGTTGTTACTTTTATAAATTTCTTCTAACCAAAAGGTAGGCACCTGTTGGTGCCATATCATGCAGGTTTTCTACGGGTCATTTTCTGTCAGGTCAGGCCTGCTCTGGTACACTCCTGCAGCCGGACGAATACAGCATTCTCTTTTATATATGCACATATGGCTGAAATTAATATTTCATATTTATTTAAAATTATATAATTAATATTTTCAGATTATAAAATTTTACATTGAACAAAATTGTACAGGCGGTACTTAGATTTTGTAACTTGTATTTTCTGGCCTTTAGATGTTAAACCTGTCCTCCTTTGATTTTTTTTTTACTGTCAGATTTTGTGAATGTTAGGCAGGCTGTATGTATTAGCCTCAATTGCAGTTATGCTTTTGTTACTATTAAATCCTTATAATTAAATAATGACTTGCCATATAATTAGATAATTAATTATGACTGGATATATATATATAATTAAACAAATAAATAAATTTTTAAACATTTTGAACTCTTATGGCTGATTTTGTAAATGATCTGTATGTTATAGAACTCAAGAAGTTTCACATTTTACAGGATTAAAGAAATGTCAGAATACTTTAACTTATAATTATATTTTCTAATTATGGGCCATTCCAAATGTTTTCTAAATTTATAAGGTATATTTGAATCCTGCATAGAATTGTTACAGTTCTTAGTTAATTAGGGTGGCTGCCGACATTATAAAAATGTATAAGGGGTTGTCTTGGTCGATGACATTAGTTTCCAATTAATTTAATAGATACTGGCGGGTTTCAGTTATTTGATATTGCTATATCCTGGGACGATAAAAAAGATAGTATACAGGCGGGCCGTGGGGCTTTTGTGGGTATGATGTGATAATGAGTTGTAATTGTGATTTTGACAGGCTGTTATGTGTAAAGGGGTTGAGTGATATATATATATATACATATATATTGTAGCGTGACAGATAATCCACACAAATGCATTACTCAATGATCATTAATAAAGCTCTAATATATGGAATATCCAGATGAGAATTATTTAAAATGCACTATTTACTAATATATTCACAAGAAAGGTTAAATAAAGAAAAATTCTGCAAATAATATAATATAATACAAATTTAAAAACCCAGGAAACTAAAAATGATAACAACAAAATTACCCAGGTAAGATAGAAGCAGGCAATTAATATACCCCGACAAGGAAACCAGAATAGAAGAAACAAAGGCATACACAGCGAAAAACTACAGAAGAAGGAAGAATAGTCAAAACTACCACTACCGAAGAAGGAAGAAAGAAGAACAATCAAAGCTACTGAAGACAGAAGAAAGAAGACTAATTAAAACTACTATTACTGAAGAAAGAAGAATAACCAAAACTACTACTACTGAAGAAAGAAGGAAGAAAGAAGAACAATCAAAGCTACTGAAGACAGAAGAAAGAAGAATAATTAAAACCAAAGAAGAAAGAAGAATAATTAAAATCAAGGAAGAAAGAAGAACAATCAAAGCAACCGAAGATAGAAGAAAGAAGACTAATTAAAACTACTACTACAGAAGAAGGAAGAAAGAAGAACAATCAAAGCTACTGAAGACAGAAGAAAGAAGAATAATTAAAACCAAAGAAGAAAGAAGAACAATCAAAGCAACCGAAGACAGAAGAAAGAAGACTAATTAAAACTACTACTACTGAAGAAAGAAAGAAGAAAGAAGAACAATCAAAGCAACCGAAGATAGAAGAAAGAAGACTAATTAAAACTACTACTACAGAAGAAGGAAGAAAGAAGAACAATCAAAGCTACTGAAGACAGAAGAAAGAAGAATAATTAAAACCAAAGAAGAAAGAAGAACAATCAAAGCAACCGAAGACAGAAGAAAGAAGACTAATTAAAACTACTACTACAGAAGAAGGAAGAAAGAAGAACAATCAAAGCTACTGAAGACAGAAGAAAGAAGAATAATTAAAACCAAAGAAGAAAGAAGAATAATTAAAATCAAGGAAGAAAGAAGAACAATCAAAGCTACTGAAGACAGAAGAAAGAAGAATAATTAAAACCAAAGAAGAAAGAAGAATAATTAAAATCAAGGAACAAAGAAGAACAATCAAAGCTACTGAAGACAGAAGAAAGAAGAAGAATTAAAACCAAAGAAGAAAGAAGAATAATTAAAATCAAGGAAGAAAGAAGAACAATCAAAGCAACCGAAGATAGAAGAAAGAAGACTAATTAAAACTACTACTACAGAAGAAGGAAGAAAGAAGAACAATCAAAGCTACTGAAGACAGAAGAAAGAAGAATAATTAAAACCAAAGAAGAAAGAAGAATAATTAAAATCAAGGAAGAAAGAAGAACAATCAAAGCAACTGAAGACAGAAGAAAGAAGACTAACCAAAACTACTACTACAGAAGAAGGAAGAAAGAAGAACAATCAAAGCAACTGAAGACAGAAGAAAGAAGACTAATCCAAAACTACAGAAGAAGGAAGAATAACCAAACTCAAAGAAGAAAGAAGAATAATTAAGACGACCCATATAAAACAAAAACCCCATAGGGAAAGAACCCCCAAAAACCCCCAAAATCAATGAATGTCCAAAGAGAAAGTATAACACCCTAAAAAACCATATCACTGTAAAACTGACAAAAAACTAAAAGTGTTAGTAGTATTAAATATTAGTGCATTCAAAAAGTTATTGTTTAGTTTGTATAAACAAATCTTCACAGTTCCCCCATGGTTGAATATTTCATGTTAAAAACTAGAGAAAGACTAGTAAATATATTGATAATTCACCATAGACAAGTGCAAGTGATCAAATTATAAATAATAAACTTTAAAAAGGTGCATGAGTTACAGTACAAAGCAATAAACTTTAAGTTTTATGAACAGTGTCTACTTTGATAATGAAATAGTAATGTTACTAATAAAAAGCTACTAAAGCTGTATGAACATTCCATAGAATGGAATATAACTTAGATAGCCAGGGTTATACTTAAAGAGGGGGCATAAATCTTGTAAAATGGGGAATTACAAAAAATTGTTAATGTTGAGTAGTATAAGATGTTAACCATTATATGTGACCAGGATGTCAGATTCCTATTACATATAGTAATTAGATACGTAAGGATTATCCATAAGAAATGTTAGTGTTATAATTTGTTATTTTATTGTTCATTTTAATTTAGGAATGACATATCTAAAATTAGATACCATTCCAATGTTATAGAATATTTTTTATTTATGTTATTAGGTAATATACTAAGCAATGTTATTCAGAACACCAGTTTTGATATAGAGAGATGTTATATGTTAATTATATAATCAATAATTTATGTTATACCAGTCAGAGAAGGATATAAAATAACTAAATTAATAAAACATTTGGAAATTAGCCACACATCAGATCTAGGCCAAAGAATAAATTTAAACTGCAGAATAATTAACAAACCTAGTCTTATAAACCAGATAAAATGACAATATTTAGGCAAGATAAACTCAACATATTAAATACTATGTAAATAAGGCTTTCTAGAGATATGGTCATTATATGAGTAAAATTATTTAATTGTCTAATAAGATACCATTAAAACTGAAATAGATTCACTGACATTATCATAAGGGGAGTCATATACAAATGAATTATATTAAAAAACCATCATTAATATACTAAATTGCAATAAAATAAGTGAGAATTGATAATTATACAAATTTCAGATTTAATAGAATATTAATTATATTAGGGAAAATGGCTATTATTTACATAGAAGACAGGAAGTATAATTTTAGGCCTACCTCCCAAAAATTGTAAGAAATATAATTTTCAGATAAAACTTTGTAATACTAACTTAATTACTATCAAAATAAGTAGAATAGAATAGTGAAAACGAATATGTATTTTATATTTCAAACAGTTAACTAATAACGAATTTATTTTATGAGCATAATGTACATTTTTAAAGTGTGTCGGAAGTTATGACAAATTGAAACAATGTATGAGATATATTATATAGGCTAAGATTTTCATGAGACGAAGGAAATACAGACAGTTCATTATTATACCTCGAAGAGAGCACTTCATGTGAATATTTGATAGAACCAACCTTTAATGGCCGTTACGTTATAACGGAGTTCGGAATCATTTTATGTAAAACTAAATTTTTAACTATTTTAATGAAAGTGAAGTGGTGAAGTTGACCCATGAACTACATAACACCTATAAACGAAATCACATATAACTAATTAAATGAAATAACACTGAAATCGCACCAAACACCAAGTGAAAATTCGAGGTTAACTGACACGCATAAACACCAGTAGATATACCCATTTAACAACATTTTTACACAAAGTGAACTATTCCATGATACACCAGTGACAATAAACTATACCCCAGAAGATCATATACCATTGCGAAGAACATTTAACCGAAGAAGGGACATATTATCTCAACAAGTACTTCGTCTACATTAGAAGCTATCAACGCGCATGCGTCAGGCGGCCATTTTGATCCAGTTTCGTCACCGCCATAAGACACGACTAGACTGCTTTCTGGTTCGAATAAAATTATATATAAACTTTTATTATTAATAATTACCATTATATTGTTTAAATTTAAGACATTTTTTGAATTGTAAGTGTTATACTTTCATGTCCCTGACCTTCTCTGGCTTTTTATATAAATAACCGTTCAAAGAACCTGTTTAAATAATACAACTGTAAAACTTCTAATATCGACCGACCCTGAGCGAGTCGATATGGCTTTGTAACCTCGATTAATTAATCGACCAACCTTATTATTGTGTTTAATAAACGTTTTTGTTGTTTTTTGGTAAATTGAAGTTGATTTCTCTTATAAAAGGACATAATCATTAATTAACCAAGAAAACTAGATAATCTTTAAAGGCAGTATATGCGAAACTACAACATTTCAAGAGTAAGAAGAAGAGAGCCGTTTTTCGCCTAACTTGAAGTTAATTGAATTATATTTTTAACAAATTTACCGAACAGAAATTTATTACCAAATTAAACACCATACTATTATAATTATAATTACGATCAACAACCTCAATTTATTCCTAAATATTAAGCACATAAATACACCGAAAATATTTTTTCCGAAATTATTTTTTTTTATAAATATAAATTTTAAATTTATATTTTATTTCAATTTGCTACCCCAGCAAAATACACTGAGTTTATTTGATAATAACAAAGACCAGGAACTTTACTAAATCGACGATTCCCAGAGCGGAACGTCACTACTACACATACACACTAAAAATTATCCTGGGTAATATTATACCAGAACACTATACAATTACAATTATAGTATGATTGTATTACAAAAGCGAAGATCAACAGTGAGAGCTTAGAAGACAAGAAGATATTAGCTACGTTACTACACACATTGTAAATTAAGCTATATTTTGCAATATCGTTTTATTACAAAATCGACTAGCACAACCAGTGGGACTTACAGGAGAGCACAATTCTCATACATCAACCTTTTATTTATTTATTAATTCATTGTTCTATTACAAATTTGGCTTCCATCGCGGGGCTTGAATAAGGCGGACTTCACAGTATTATTACAAATTTGGCGTCCATCGCGGGGCTTGAACGAGGCAGACGTCTCGTATTATTACAATATATATATATTTCAATCACTTTCTGCTACAGTCCGTTTCTTGATATATATAATACTATAATACTTATAACTATTTTACCTCAAGATATATTTTTTCCTAAGGAACATGTTTCGGGAGATCCTGTTCTCCCATCTTCAGCCTTTCCCAGCTGAAGATGGGAGAACAGGATCTCCCGAAACATGTTCCTTAGGAAAAAATATATCTTGAGGTAAAATAGTTATAAGTATTATAGTAATATATATATATATACAGGGTGATTCATGAAGAAACGGAAATACTTCGGGAGATGAATCTACATCAAAAAATAAGAAAAAAAGTTCATATAAACATAGGTCCGGAAATGCTTCATTAGCGAGTTACGGCTAGCGAAAGATTTCGCCCGGGTTTCGGTTCCCCCGGGTAAATGAAGACTTTCTGAAATTCTGGGAAGGGGCAAATTCTGTTGTTTCTTATGGTTTTTGACCTGAAAAATCGAATAAAATAGGTCGCAGAACTGTATCTCCCATAAGTTTCATGATATCCGACGTAAAACAGAAAAATCTTTGCCTAAAAACAAATTTTGGAAAATTGGAAACAATTGGAATTTTTTGTTGATTTTTATTGACTTTATTTACACCATTTTTCTCAGAATTAAATTCTTTACAAGTTTTTAACTTTTATGCATTTATTAGTCATTTAACAAAGTTATTGTACTTCTAACCTAAAAAAAGTGTTTAAAATTTACAATTCTCTTTACATGAGGTTCCTAGTCTTGAATATGTGCTCCAACACCATACATTTTCTTTCTTAATTTTCCTTATTGTGACTTTCATTAACATAAAATAGTGAGTACAACAAAATATTTGTTTGATTTTCTAAACTACTCTATTCATATTTATAAAAAAAATAGCACCAAAAATGTTAATTTAATTTATAAGGGCTCATTTGAAAACCCCATTTGGACCCTACTGGTCCAAGAACTTGATAAACTTATCATTTCCATTTACACACTCATACATTATTAATACACTTTTTTTTTTTTTAAATCATTCACACCTCCATTGACACGTTAATTTCTATTCTTCTCATTTCTCACTCATACTTTCTAAAGGGATCAGCCAAAATATGACTTATAGAGATGGGGTCGGAGATGGCCAAATACCATACGTTAAGAGTACAAACTGAAAGCTCGGATGGCAGCCTTGAAGGAACAGTACAAAGAACCAGCCAAAACCAACCCCGTTATGCTTAACACTACTTATCATTACTATTCTTATTACTATTATTATTATTTGGTGCTTACACTGACAAATTCGTCATTTGCAGACCTTGATTTGCAAATGATACTGGTAATATATATATATATTGTAACCATATTATAATATTTATATAGAAGATTGATTGAATCTTATTGAAACGTAATGTAGCCTCACTTCAGGTTCGTCAGCTTGTGACGACAAGAATATTTCGTTACGTAGAATATTATTATGAACAGGTTACTTGTATTTATGTAGTGTGCACTTGAATTACACCACCCGTAGGAAGTGTGAACTTGTAATATATATAAATAATGTAGCGACAAACTCGCACTGGAGTCGTCGATGTGTAATTATAAATGTGTTATGTTGAACGGCGAATGATTTTGTAAATTGCCGCTTACTCCCACTATGCTGCTTCTTTTCCATGACGTCACTCAACGATGCCAACTGTCGGGTTCGCTGCAATCTGTGAATTCTATTTACTAAATGTAACAGCAATAATAACGACACACAAATACTATCAAACATATATCCTTGTGGAATCCTTTATTCGGAAAAAACACTGGTTGACTGTTTTAATAAATTTGAACAGAATAATCGCAATTGTAGCGCAAACTATAAGTCTTCCTTTACCAGTTGGCAGCAGTAGCCAAACGTTTAGTATTTCTTCGAGACCAAAACAATGCTTTTTGTTAACGTTTTTAAATAAAATATATCAATTATCTCAGGGCGTATATGGTTCGGGGATTATAAATTAAACAAAATATTACACTATTAATCAAAATACAAGTTTACAATTACAGGATATTACAACGTTAGAGTGATACGTGCACACAGAAATTGTATAGTGGTTACCAGTTTTAAAAAGGTTATGTCCAGTTCAGGCTTTGATAGTTATTATGTAAATTAAAAGTTCTTGTTGTGTTTAAAAAGGTGTTGGTCTTAAATGGTGTTATTAGTGATTGTTTTTAGTGTTTGTTTTATATGGTGTCTGTAGTTTAATTGATTATTACTTAAAATACGTGTATACAAATGTGTGTTGAAGTATGATATAATGAGATGTCAGAATCACCAAATCCTCTTCTTGTACTCTTCTTGGTTGAAGATGGGGCACACGTACACGTCAAATCTTCTTTCTCGTCCCTCGTCCACTTCAAATCTTCTTCCTGGTTATTATATCTTCTATTCCAAATAATGGGTGTTCTTCTGTTATTGCAAAAAGTTCGTGTAGTGTACCTCTAACTGTATTTATCTGGTTGTATAGTTTTTTTACACTTTATAACGCATAATGTAAGACGATTTAAAAACGCGTCTATTTGCTAAGATCGTTGTCAAAGAAGTCTCTTTTTATTTATCCGAAATTTCTGGTTGCTAAGGGTAAACTTGGAATCTGGTTGGCCAATTCGGATATACATTGTCATATACTTTCATTATTTCGAAGTCTAAAATTTGTTCAAAATCTTTAAACTAACATAACTTTTCTATACTGAATGGGAGTTTAAAACCATTATCAGCATTATTTTGATCTTCACATTTGTTATATTTAGACACCAAACGTGCCTATTTTTGCTTAAGAACTATGGATGTTACAATTTTGTTATTTGGAATTTTCTTAAATAACTTGATATGTGTTATTTTGTTTCTATATTCCTTGTATACATTATTACCTATAAATACATCTACCCTTTCACATTTGCATTACAAAATTTCTAATATAATTGTTCAAAATTTACTAAAGTTGGTTTCACCTGGCCTATGTAATAGTATTATTTTCATCACCATGTTTTAACATCTTTAACAATTAAATCAACTTCTAACACTCATCAAAATGGTTTAACATATAACGTTATTTTAACAACACAAAAGATATATTATTCTAATAGTTAAATTCATGCCCACATGGCTATGATTATACCAAATCCTTGCACAAATAACTGTTTTCTATTCAAACTGTATAGGTGTTTGACACTTAACAAAACATCTTTGTATAGTCCATTCTGCTTGGTCAATTAATTTACCATGGTGTAACATCAGCTCTATTGTTATATTTGTTAACACAACATAAAAAAATGGAATTAATATCATTAAATTGACATTCCTTTAAACTAACTGTATCACCTGTTACATACAAAAAACACAACACAAATACTATGATATAACACTGTGCTATAACATAAAACATGCACATTTTACAAAACAAATTCTATACTAATTAGTTAGTCCATTGTCAGCTAATTTACTCATTATTCTGACACTGTCTATGTCATATTTACTATTTATATGGGTTTCAACATCCGTATACTTACTGATGTTTGACTTACAAAAATTACAATAAAGTGAACACTGTTGCTCTACCTCACCACACAGTTCTAATAATCTTGTTACATTTACTGTTTATCTGGGTTTTACTCTTGTTATAAATGTTATTGTGACCATGTTATAATTTGTTGTTTACTGGACAACCCTATGAACTCTATATGTGACAATTATTTGTATGGTTCATGCATCTATAATCAGGTGTATTTATATTTTTGTTACATCAATTAACTTAATTATTTACTAATATTTCTTTTACATGATTTTACATGTTTGGGCCTATTATCCCTCACTTTGTATTTTGATTATCTGGATATAATGATACATTAACTGAAACCATTTGTTTCTTTATGGTCCTGGTTCATAAACCGTTTGTCTTTATAATTCTTTGTTTGGTCATTACTGAAAGTTCATTGTCATAGTTGGGGTTAAAGGTGTTTTGCATCACTCAGCCTAAATCATTAATTTGGGTACGGTCAGTTGTCTTACTAGTCAGTCTAAAATTGTTAGTCGTTCTTCTTCACTATCATCTTGGAAGATATTGTTCTCCTTGTCAGCTTCTTAACCAAAGTCTTCATTAAATCAGGTACGATATTATGTTGTTCCAAATGTAATGTTACATATTACCCTGCCACGAAATTTGATAATTTTAATAAAATATTGTTTTTTGTTGAAATTATCAATTATCTTAACTTTCACATTGTCATTTGTTATTCTTATTGTGATCTGGTATACTTGTCTTTAATTATAAGTGTTCTATCCCTGGAACATGTTACTTCCCTAACAAATTAATCACCATATATTCTGGAATCAGTCGGGGGTCTCTCTTGACCTAATACCCCGCTGTCCTTACAATACATAATACATAAATAATATCGATTGCTGGAGCTATCTCGTCAGTCAATCACATTTAATAATCACTAGTCTATTCACGACTAAATCAAATAAAAATAATATAATATATTCTTGGGATTGTTCACTCAGTCTAACTTCTCAGATCTAAATATTTCTTTCCATTGATTCTTTCAGATGTTTATTTTCTTGTGGCGATATTAATAAAATTTTTTATTTTCTATTGGTACTATCTTCCTTCCTTCTTTATCAGTACTGCTTAATCTGCTTAATTATTTACTAATATTTCTTTTACATGATTTTACATGTTTGGGCCTATTATCCCTCACTTTGTATTTTGATTATCTGGATATAATGATACATTAACTGAAACCATTTGTTTCTTTATGGTCCTGGTTCATAAACCGTTTGTCTTTATAATTCTTTGTTTGGTCATTACTGAAAGTTCATTGTCATAGTTGGGGTTAAAGGTGTTTTGCATCACTCAGCCTAAATCATTAATTTGGGTACGGTCAGTTGTCTTACTAGTCAGTCTAAAATTGTTAGTCGTTCTTCTTCACCATCATCTTGGAAGATATTGTTCTCCTTGTCAGCTTCTTAACCAAAGTCTTCATTAAATCAGGTACGATATTATGTTGTTCCAAATGTAATGTTACATATTACCCTGCCACCAAATTTGATAATTTTAATAAAATATTGTTTTTTGTTGAAATTATCAATTATCTTAACTTTCACATTGTCATTTGTTATTCTTATTGTGATCTGGTATACTTGTCTTTAATTATAAGTGTTCTATCCCTGGAACATGTTACTTCCCTAACAAATTAATCACCATATATTCTGGAATCAGTCGGGGGTCTCTCTTGACCTAATACCCCGCTGTCCTTACAATACATAATACATAAATAATATCGATTGCTGGAGCTATCTCGTCAGTCAATCACATTTAATAATCACTAGTCTATTCACGACTAAATCAAATAAAAATAATATAATATATTCTTGGGATTGTTCACTCAGTCTAACTTCTCAGATCTAAATATTTCTTTCCATTGATTCTTTCAGATGTTTATTTTCTTGTGGCGATATTAATAACATTTTTTATTTTCTATTGGTACTATCTTCCTTCCTTCTTTATCAGTACTGCTTAATTATCATTTTTCATCCGGTATCTTCATTTAAATTAAGACATAACAAGTATTTGCATCTTCAGTTGTTGTTGATTCTCTCACAATCATGATATGTTATTTGCAATAAATTCGTTTCTAGTCTTGTCTCATTTTCATCGTCGATTGTCTACATTTGTCTTTTCTTATTCATTTTATAGCACTATGGTTTCTTCTAATTTATGGGTGGTGCATCTTTCTTTTATATTCCAATAATAAGTTCATAACTGTGTTTAATAAGAGGTGCTTATTTTGTTTAGAATTTGGAAATTTATTCCTAGTTGTTTATCTGCTTGATTCATAATTACATTATCACACTGTACTGTAATTGGTCCTTACTATTTATCTAAATTCTGAGATATTCAACCTTGTTTATTGGGCTTCATTTAAAATTATATTCTGAATTATCAAAGTTGGTAAGATGAGCTTACTATATTTTTTCAATTTCGTGGTATTGTAATAATAAATTCTTCAATTCCAAATTAATTCTCATAAATAATTAGTTGTAAGTTGATCTTACTCTTTGTTTGGAATTTTGTGGTATTATAATAATAAATTCTTCAATTCCAAATTAATTCTCATAAATAATTAGTTGTAAGTTGATCTTACTATTTCTTTAGAATTTTGGTGGTATTATAATAATAAATTCTTCAATTCCAAATTAATTCTCATAAATAATTAGTTGTAAGTTGATCTTACTATTTCTTTAGAATTTTGGTGGTATTATAATAATAAATTCTTCAATTCCAAATTAATTCTCATAAATAATTATTTGTAAGTTGATCTTACTATTTTTTTTAGAATTTTGTGGTTTATCACAACTTCTACACTTCTTATTATAGTGCTTATTGTCATATGTCCTTTTGTACCCAGTATTGATGATCTTTTGGGTAATTTTCGTTATGTCGGTCAGTTGCTCATACCTTCATTTGTATGGTTCTGTTTCTTTATTCTTTATTCATATTATTGTTCCTCAATGAAACTTATTTCTCGTCTCCTTAAAATGGTTCTTTGGCCTAGTCGGTTAGCGTAGCATCCGTCCCTTTTCTTGACGGTGTGTGGTATATAATTTATCCCGGGTCCATAATCTCAGTTGACCTTATTGTCCGCACTACCATTGTCTTTTTAATTATTTCTTTCCTTGCGGCATCTCTCGCTTCTTCCTTGTACTTCATTCTTCCCGTTCTTATTCTTTCATTTGCTGCAAAGCTTATTCGACTCATCCTATCATATTGTTGATTAAAACAATATGTTACTGGTCCATCAATGATTAATGATATCATTGATATTTTCCCACGTATTTCTATTTCTGGTATTTCCCATTTATCTCTGGTCTTCTCTAAGTTGTAACCTATAGTTTTGTGGTAAGTCATTATTGAAATTGCTTTTAATCTCCTCCTATAGTCTCTGGCATTCATGATTTCTTCATTGTTGGTAATTGGAATATTCAGTACATTAATTAACCCATTGTTCATCATCTCCCATTCTTCTGGTGTTTTTATTAAATTCTTTAGATGCGTTCTTCTTACTTTCTTTGGTTCCACTTCACTATCTTTAGTATTTTCTTTGTTTCCGTTAGTTTTCTTTTCAGGTAATACTACTACTGGTTCCTCAGTTTTGGCGTTTGGTATTTCTTCTGTTTCTGGTTTGCTATCATTTTTTATTTCTTCGGTTCTCTCATTTCTTAATCCTTCCCTCCACAGTTTATTATCATTTATTATTTCTTTGGTCACTTCCTCCATCTTTTCCTCCCTTTTCTTAAAGTTCTCGTCCAATTTCTTCATGATCTCTAGGTAATTTCCCTTCAATTCTTCCCTCAATGCTCTATTATTTTCGTCTATTTTCTCCTCCATTTTCTTGCTATTCTCTTTCAATTCTCCCATTTTCTCTTCAATTTTCTTATTAGTCTCCCCCAATTTTCGGCTCAACTCCTCCGTAGATTGTTTGTTGTCCTGTTTTAATTCCTCCTTCAATTTTTCTAAGTTCTTATTATTCTGTTTTAAATATTCCATAATGCTCTTCAGGTCAACGCTCTCTGTGACTTTGTCCGGTTCTTGTTTATCTCATTGGTCCTCTCTTATTATTACTTCTACTTCTTTGACCGGTGTTGCTGCTTTGTCTTCCATATCTAACTCGTCTACCTTCTCGGCTTCGACCGCTCGTTTTCGCGATGTCTCTCGCTTCCTCATCTTGTTTATTCTGGTTTATTTGTCTATTAATAATAATTTAATTTATATTAAATTACACGCCTCACACGTTGGTGCGCCAATTTGTAACCATATTATAATATTTATATAGAAGATTGATTGAATCTTATTGAAACGTAATGTAGCCTCACTTCAGGTTCGTCAGCTTGTGACGACAAGAATATTTCGTTACGTAGAATATTATTATGAACAGGTTACTTGTATTTATGTAGTGTGCACTTGAATTACACCACCCGTAGGAAGTGTGAACTTGTAATATATATAAATAATGTAGCGACAAACTCGCACTGGAGTCATCGATGTGTAATTATAAATGTGTTATGTTGAACGGCGAATGATTTTGTAAATTGCCGCTTACTCCCACTATGCTGCTTCTTTTCCGTGACGTCACTCAACGATGCCAACTGTCGGGTTCGCTGCAATCTGTGAATTCTATTTACTAAATGTAACAGCAATAATAACGACACACAAATACTATCAAACATATATCCTTGTGGAATCCTTTATTCGGAAAAAACACTGGTTGACTGTTTTAATAAATTTGAACAGAATAATCGCAATTGTAGCGCAAACTATAAGTCTTCCTTTACCAGTTGGCAGCAGTAGCCAAACGTTTAGTATTTCTTCGAGACCAAAACAATGCTTTTTGTTAACGTTTTTAAATAAAATATATCAATTATCTCAGGGCGTATATGGTTCGGGGATTATAAATTAAACAAAATATTACACTATTAATCAAAATACAAGTTTACAATTACAGGATATTACAACGTTAGAGTGATACGTGCACACAGAAATTGTATAGTGGTTACCAGTTTTAAAAAGGTTATGTCCAGTTCAGGCTTTGATAGTTATTATGTAAATTAAAAGTTCTTGTTGTGTTTAAAAAGGTGTTGGTCTTAAATGGTGTTATTAGTGATTGTTTTTAGTGTTTGTTTTATATGGTGTCTGTAGTTTAATTGATTATTACTTAAAATACGTGTATACAAATGTGTGTGTTGAAGTACGATATAATGAGATGTCAGAATCACCAAATCCTCTTCTTGTACTCTTCTTGGTTGAAGATAGGGCCCACGTACACGTCAAATCTTCTTTCCCGTCCCTCGTCCACTCCAAATCTTCTTCCTGGTTATTATATCTTCTATTCCAAATAATGGGTGTTCTTCTGTTATTGCAAAAAGTTCGTGTAGTGTACCTCTAACTGTATTTATCTGGTTGTATAGTTTTTTTACACTTTATAACGCATAATGTAAGACGATTTAAAAACGCGTCTATTTGCTAAGATCGTTGTCAAAGAAGTCTCTTTTTATTTATCCGAAATTTCTGGTTGCTAAGGGTAAACTTGGAATCTGGCTGGCCAATTCGGATATACATTGTCATATACTTTCATTATTTCGAAGTCTAAAATTTGTTCAAAATCTTTAAACTAACATAACTTTTCTATACTGAATGGGAGTTTAAAACCATTATCAGCATTATTTTGATCTTCACATTTGTTATATTTAGACACCAAACGTGCCTATTTTTGCTTAAGAACTATGGATGTTACAATTTTGTTATTTGGAATTTTCTTAAATAACTTGATATGTGTTATTTTGTTTCTATATTCCTTGTATACATTATTACCTATAAATACATCTACCCTTTCACATTTGCATTACAAAATTTCTAATATAATTGTTCAAAATTTACTAAAGTTGGTTTCACCTGGCCTATGTAATAGTATTATTTTCATCACCATGTTTTAACATCTTTAACAATTAAATCAACTTCTAACACTCATCAAAATGGTTTAACATATAACGTTATTTTAACAACACAAAAGATATATTATTCTAATAGTTAAATTCATGCCCACATGGCTATGATTATACCAAATCCTTGCACAAATAACTGTTTTCTATTCAAACTGTATAGGTGTTTGACACTTAACAAAACATCTTTGTATAGTCCATTCTGCTTGGTCAATTAATTTACCATGGTTTAACATCAGCTCTATTGTTATATTTGTTAACACAACATAAAAAAATGGAATTAATATCATTAAATTGACATTCCTTTAAACTAACTGTATCACCTGTTACATACAAAAAACACAACACAAATACTATGATATAACACTGTGCTATAACATAAAACATGCACATTTTACAAAACAAATTCTATACTAATTAGTTAGTCCATTGTCAGCTAATTTACTCATTATTCTGACACTGTCTATGTCATATTTACTATTTATATGGGTTTCAACATCCGTATACTTACTGATGTTTGACTTACAAAAATTACAATAAAGTGAACACTGTTGCTCTACCTCACCACACAGTTCTAATAATCTTGTTACATTTACTGTTTATCTGGGTTTTACTCTTGTTATAAATGTTATTGTGACCATGTTATAATTTGTTGTTTACTGGACAACCCTATGAACTCTATATGTGACAATTATTTGTATGGTTCATGCATCTATAATCAGGTGTATTTATATTTTTGTTACATCAATTAACTTAATTATTTACTAATATTTCTTTTACATGATTTTACATGTTTGGGCCTATTATCCCTCACTTTGTATTTTGATTATCTGGATATAATGATACATTAACTGAAACCATTTGTTTCTTTATGGTCCTGGTTCATAAACCGTTTGTCTTTATAATTCTTTGTTTGGTCATTACTGAAAGTTCATTGTCATAGTTGGGGTTAAAGGTGTTTTGCATCACTCAGCCTAAATCATTAATTTGGGTACGGTCAGTTGTCTTACTAGTCAGTCTAAAATTGTTAGTCGTTCTTCTTCACTATCATCTTGGAAGATATTGTTCTCCTTGTCAGCTTCTTAACCAAAGTCTTCATTAAATCAGGTACGATATTATGTTGTTCCAAATGTAATGTTACATATTACCCTGCCACCAAATTTGATAATTTTAATAAAATATTGTTTTTTGTTGAAATTATCAATTATCTTAACTTTCACATTGTCATTTGTTATTCTTATTGTGATCTGGTATACTTGTCTTTAATTATAAGTGTTCTATCCCTGGAACATGTTACTTCCCTAACAAATTAATCACCATATATTCTGGAATCAGTCGGGGGTCTCTCTTGACCTAATACCCCGCTGTCCTTACAATACATAATACATAAATAATATCGATTGCTGGAGCTATCTCGTCAGTCAATCACATTTAATAATCACTAGTCTATTCACGACTAAATCAAATAAAAATAATATAATATATTCTTGGGATTGTTCACTCAGTCTAACTTCTCAGATCTAAATATTTCTTTCCATTGATTCTTTCAGATGTTTATTTTCTTGTGGCGATATTAATAACATTTTTTATTTTCTATTGGTACTATCTTCCTTCCTTCTTTATCAGTACTGCTTAATCTTCATTTTTCATCCACTATCTTCATTTAAATTAAGACATAACAAGTATTTGCATCTTCAGTTGTTGTTGATTCTCTCACAATCATGATATGTTATTTGCAATAAATTCGTTTCTAGTCTTGTCTCATTTTCATCGTCGATTGTCTACATTTGTCTTTTCTTATTCATTTTATAGCACTATGGTTTCTTCTAATTTATGGGTGGTGCATCTTTCTTTTATATTCCAATAATAAGTTCATAACTGTGTTTAATAAGAGGTGCTTATTTTGTTTAGAATTTGGAAATTTATTCCTAGTTGTTTATCTGCTTGATTCATAATTACATTATCACACTGTACTGTAATTGGTCCTTACTATTTATCTAAATTCTGAGATATTCAACCTTGTTTATTGGGCTTCATTTAAAATTATATTCTGAATTATCAAAGTTGGTAAGATGAGCTTACTATATTTTTTCAATTTCGTGGTATTGTAATAATAAATTCTTCAATTCCAAATTAATTCTCATAAATAATTAGTTGTAAGTTGATCTTACTCTTTGTTTGGAATTTTGTGGTATTATAATAATAAATTCTTCAATTCCATATTAATTCTCATAAATAATTAGTTGTAAGTTGATCTTACTATTTCTTTAGAATTTTGGTGGTATTATAATAATAAATTCTTCAATTCCAAATTAATTCTCATAAATAATTAGTTGTAAGTTGATCTTACTATTTCTTTAGAATTTTGGTGGTATTATAATAATAAATTCTTCAATTCCAAATTAATTCTCATAAATAATTAGTTGTAAGTTGATCTTACTATTTTTTTTAGAATTTTGTGGTTTATCACAACTTCTACACTTCTTATTATAGTGCTTATTGTCATATGTCCTTTTGTACCCAGTATTGATGATCTTTTGGGTAATTTTCGTTATGTCGGTCAGTTGCTCATACCTTCATTTGTATGGTTCTGTTTCTTTATTCTTTATTCATATTATTGTTCCTCAATGAAACTTATTTCTCGTCTCCTTAAAATGGTTCTTTGGCCTAGTCGGTTAGCGTAGCATCCGTCCCTTTTCTTGACGGTGTGTGGTATATAATTTATCCCGGGTCCATAATCTCAGTTGACCTTATTGTCCGCACTACCATTGTCTTTTTAATTATTTCTTTCCTTGCGGCATCTCTCGCTTCTTCCTTGTACTTCATTCTTCCCGTTCTTATTCTTTCATTTGCTGCAAAGCTTATTCGACTCATCCTATCATATTGTTGATTAAAACAATATGTTACTGGTCCATCAATGATTAATGATATCATTGATATTTTCCCACGTATTTCTATTTCTGGTATTTCCCATTTATCTCTGGTCTTCTCTAAGTTGTAACCTATAGTTTTGTGGTAAGTCATTATTGAAATTGCTTTTAATCTCCTCCTATAGTCTCTGGCATTCATGATTTCTTCATTGTTGGTAATTGGAATATTCAGTACATTAATTAACCCATTGTTCATCATCTCCCATTCTTCTGGTGTTTTTATTAAATTCTTTAGATGCGTTCTTCTTACTTTCTTTGGTTCCACTTCACTATCTGTAGTATTTTCTTTGTTTCCGTTAGTTTTCTTTTCAGGTAATACTACTACTGGTTCCTCAGTTTTGGCGTTTGGTATTTCTTCTGTTTCTGGTTTGCTATCATTTTTTATTTCTTCGGTTCTCTCATTTCTTAATCCTTCCCTCCACAGTTTATTATCATTTATTTTTTCTTTGGTCACTTCCTCCATCTTTTCCTCCCTTTTCTTAAAGTTCTCGTCCAATTTCTTCATGATCTCTAGGTAATTTCCCTTCAATTCTTCCCTCAATGCTCTATTATTTTCGTCTATTTTCTCCTCCATTTTCTTGCTATTCTCTTTCAATTCTCCCATTTTCTCTTCAATTTTCTGATTAGTCTCCCCCAATTTTCGGCTCAACTCCTCCGTAGATTGTTTGTTGTCCTGTTTTAATTCCTCCTTCAATTTTTCTAAGTTCTTATTATTCTGTTTTAAATATTCCATAATGCTCTTCAGGTCAACGCTGTCTGTGACTTTGTCCGGTTCTTGTTTATCTCATTGGTCCTCTCTTATTATTACTTCTACTTCTTTGACCGGTGTTGCTGCTTTGTCTTCCATATCTAACTCGTCTACCTTCTCGGCTTCGACCGCTCGTTTTCGCGATGTCTCTCGCTTCCTCATCTTGTTTATTCTGGTTTATTTGTCTATTAATAATAATTTAATTTATATTAAATTACACGCCTCACACGTTGGTGCGCCAATTTGTAACCATATTATAATATTTATATAGAAGATTGATTGAATCTTATTGAAACGTAATGTAGCCTCACTTCAGGTTCGTCAGCTTGTGACGACAAGAATATTTCGTTACGTAGAATATTATTATGAACAGGTTACTTGTATTTATGTAGTGTGCACTTGAATTACACCACCCGTAGGAAGTGTGAACTTGTAATATATATAAATAATGTAGCGACAAACTCGCACTGGAGTCATCGATGTGTAATTATAAATGTGTTATGTTGAACGGCGAATGATTTTGTAAATTGCCGCTTACTCCCACTATGCTGCTTCTTTTCCGTGACGTCACTCAACGATGCCAACTGTCGGGTTCGCTGCAATCTGTGAATTCTATTTACTAAATGTAACAGCAATAATAACGACACACAAATACTATCAAACATATATCCTTGTGGAATCCTTTATTCGGAAAAAACACTGGTTGACTGTTTTAATAAATTTGAACAGAATAATCGCAATTGTAGCGCAAACTATAAGTCTTCCTTTACCAGTTGGCAGCAGTAGCCAAACGTTTAGTATTTCTTCGAGACCAAAACAATGCTTTTTGTTAACGTTTTTAAATAAAATATATCAATTATCTCAGGGCGTATATGGTTCGGGGATTATAAATTAAACAAAATATTACACTATTAATCAAAATACAAGTTTACAATTACAGGATATTACAACGTTAGAGTGATACGTGCACACAGAAATTGTATAGTGGTTACCAGTTTTAAAAAGGTTATGTCCAGTTCAGGCTTTGATAGTTATTATGTAAATTAAAAGTTCTTGTTGTGTTTAAAAAGGTGTTGGTCTTAAATGGTGTTATTAGTGATTGTTTTTAGTGTTTGTTTTATATGGTGTCTGTAGTTTAATTGATTATTACTTAAAATACGTGTATACAAATGTGTGTGTTGAAGTACGATATAATGAGATGTCAGAATCACCAAATCCTCTTCTTGTACTCTTCTTGGTTGAAGATAGGGCCCACGTACACGTCAAATCTTCTTTCCCGTCCCTCGTCCACTTCAAATCTTCTTCCTGGTTATTATATCTTCTATTCCAAATAATGGGTGTTCTTCTGTTATTGCAAAAAGTTCGTGTAGTGTACCTCTAACTGTATTTATCTGGTTGTATAGTTTTTTTACACTTTATAACGCATAATGTAAGACGATTTAAAAACGCGTCTATTTGCTAAGATCGTTGTCAAAGAAGTCTCTTTTTATTTATCCGAAATTTCTGGTTGCTAAGGGTAAACTTGGAATCTGGCTGGCCAATTCGGATATACATTGTCATATACTTTCATTATTTCGAAGTCTAAAATTTGTTCAAAATCTTTAAACTAACATAACTTTTCTATACTGAATGGGAGTTTAAAACCATTATCAGCATTATTTTGATCTTCACATTTGTTATATTTAGACACCAAACGTGCCTATTTTTGCTTAAGAACTATGGATGTTACAATTTTGTTATTTGGAATTTTCTTAAATAACTTGATATGTGTTATTTTGTTTCTATATTCCTTGTATACATTATTACCTATAAATACATCTACCCTTTCACATTTGCATTACAAAATTTCTAATATAATTGTTCAAAATTTACTAAAGTTGGTTTCACCTGGCCTATGTAATAGTATTATTTTCATCACCATGTTTTAACATCTTTAACAATTAAATCAACTTCTAACACTCATCAAAATGGTTTAACATATAACGTTATTTTAACAACACAAAAGATATATTATTCTAATAGTTAAATTCATGCCCACATGGCTATGATTATACCAAATCCTTGCACAAATAACTGTTTTCTATTCAAACTGTATAGGTGTTTGACACTTAACAAAACATCTTTGTATAGTCCATTCTGCTTGGTCAATTAATTTACCATGGTTTAACATCAGCTCTATTGTTATATTTGTTAACACAACATAAAAAAATGGAATTAATATCATTAAATTGACATTCCTTTAAACTAACTGTATCACCTGTTACATACAAAAAACACAACACAAATACTATGATATAACACTGTGCTATAACATAAAACATGCACATTTTACAAAACAAATTCTATACTAATTAGTTAGTCCATTGTCAGCTAATTTACTCATTATTCTGACACTGTCTATGTCATATTTACTATTTATATGGGTTTCAACATCCGTATACTTACTGATGTTTGACTTACAAAAATTACAATAAAGTGAACACTGTTGCTCTACCTCACCACACAGTTCTAATAATCTTGTTACATTTACTGTTTATCTGGGTTTTACTCTTGTTATAAATGTTATTGTGACCATGTTATAATTTGTTGTTTACTGGACAACCCTATGAACTCTATATGTGACAATTATTTGTATGGTTCATGCATCTATAATCAGGTGTATTTATATTTTTGTTACATCAATTAACTTAATTATTTACTAATATTTCTTTTACATGATTTTACATGTTTGGGCCTATTATCCCTCACTTTGTATTTTGATTATCTGGATATAATGATACATTAACTGAAACCATTTGTTTCTTTATGGTCCTGGTTCATAAACCGTTTGTCTTTATAATTCTTTGTTTGGTCATTACTGAAAGTTCATTGTCATAGTTGGGGTTAAAGGTGTTTTGCATCACTCAGCCTAAATCATTAATTTGGGTACGGTCAGTTGTCTTACTAGTCAGTCTAAAATTGTTAGTCGTTCTTCTTCACTATCATCTTGGAAGATATTGTTCTCCTTGTCAGCTTCTTAACCAAAGTCTTCATTAAATCAGGTACGATATTATGTTGTTCCAAATGTAATGTTACATATTACCCTGCCACCAAATTTGATAATTTTAATAAAATATTGTTTTTTGTTGAAATTATCAATTATCTTAACTTTCACATTGTCATTTGTTATTCTTATTGTGATCTGGTATACTTGTCTTTAATTATAAGTGTTCTATCCCTGGAACATGTTACTTCCCTAACAAATTAATCACCATATATTCTGGAATCAGTCGGGGGTCTCTCTTGACCTAATACCCCGCTGTCCTTACAATACATAATACATAAATAATATCGATTGCTGGAGCTATCTCGTCAGTCAATCACATTTAATAATCACTAGTCTATTCACGACTAAATCAAATAAAAATAATATAATATATTCTTGGGATTGTTCACTCAGTCTAACTTCTCAGATCTAAATATTTCTTTCCATTGATTCTTTCAGATGTTTATTTTCTTGTGGCGATATTAATAACATTTTTTATTTTCTATTGGTACTATCTTCCTTCCTTCTTTATCAGTACTGCTTAATCTTCATTTTTCATCCACTATCTTCATTTAAATTAAGACATAACAAGTATTTGCATCTTCAGTTGTTGTTGATTCTCTCACAATCATGATATGTTATTTGCAATAAATTCGTTTCTAGTCTTGTCTCATTTTCATCGTCGATTGTCTACATTTGTCTTTTCTTATTCATTTTATAGCACTATGGTTTCTTCTAATTTATGGGTGGTGCATCTTTCTTTTATATTCCAATAATAAGTTCATAACTGTGTTTAATAAGAGGTGCTTATTTTGTTTAGAATTTGGAAATTTATTCCTAGTTGTTTATCTGCTTGATTCATAATTACATTATCACACTGTACTGTAATTGGTCCTTACTATTTATCTAAATTCTGAGATATTCAACCTTGTTTATTGGGCTTCATTTAAAATTATATTCTGAATTATCAAAGTTGGTAAGATGAGCTTACTATATTTTTTCAATTTCGTGGTATTGTAATAATAAATTCTTCAATTCCAAATTAATTCTCATAAATAATTAGTTGTAAGTTGATCTTACTCTTTGTTTGGAATTTTGTGGTATTATAATAATAAATTCTTCAATTCCATATTAATTCTCATAAATAATTAGTTGTAAGTTGATCTTACTATTTCTTTAGAATTTTGGTGGTATTATAATAATAAATTCTTCAATTCCAAATTAATTCTCATAAATAATTAGTTGTAAGTTGATCTTACTATTTCTTTAGAATTTTGGTGGTATTATAATAATAAATTCTTCAATTCCAAATTAATTCTCATAAATAATTAGTTGTAAGTTGATCTTACTATTTTTTTTAGAATTTTGTGGTTTATCACAACTTCTACACTTCTTATTATAGTGCTTATTGTCATATGTCCTTTTGTACCCAGTATTGATGATCTTTTGGGTAATTTTCGTTATGTCGGTCAGTTGCTCATACCTTCATTTGTATGGTTCTGTTTCTTTATTCTTTATTCATATTATTGTTCCTCAATGAAACTTATTTCTCGTCTCCTTAAAATGGTTCTTTGGCCTAGTCGGTTAGCGTAGCATCCGTCCCTTTTCTTGACGGTGTGTGGTATATAATTTATCCCGGGTCCATAATCTCAGTTGACCTTATTGTCCGCACTACCATTGTCTTTTTAATTATTTCTTTCCTTGCGGCATCTCTCGCTTCTTCCTTGTACTTCATTCTTCCCGTTCTTATTCTTTCATTTGCTGCAAAGCTTATTCGACTCATCCTATCATATTGTTGATTAAAACAATATGTTACTGGTCCATCAATGATTAATGATATCATTGATATTTTCCCACGTATTTCTATTTCTGGTATTTCCCATTTATCTCTGGTCTTCTCTAAGTTGTAACCTATAGTTTTGTGGTAAGTCATTATTGAAATTGCTTTTAATCTCCTCCTATAGTCTCTGGCATTCATGATTTCTTCATTGTTGGTAATTGGAATATTCAGTACATTAATTAACCCATTGTTCATCATCTCCCATTCTTCTGGTGTTTTTATTAAATTCTTTAGATGCGTTCTTCTTACTTTCTTTGGTTCCACTTCACTATCTTTAGTATTTTCTTTGTTTCCGTTAGTTTTCTTTTCAGGTAATACTACTACTGGTTCCTCAGTTTTGGCGTTTGGTATTTCTTCTGTTTCTGGTTTGCTATCATTTTTTATTTCTTCGGTTCTCTCATTTCTTAATCCTTCCCTCCACAGTTTATTATCATTTATTTTTTCTTTGGTCACTTCCTCCATCTTTTCCTCCCTTTTCTTAAAGTTCTCGTCCAATTTCTTCATGATCTCTAGGTAATTTCCCTTCAATTCTTCCCTCAATGCTCTATTATTTTCGTCTATTTTCTCCTCCATTTTCTTGCTATTCTCTTTCAATTCTCCCATTTTCTCTTCAATTTTCTGATTAGTCTCCCCCAATTTTCGGCTCAACTCCTCCGTAGATTGTTTGTTGTCCTGTTTTAATTCCTCCTTCAATTTTTCTAAGTTCTTATTATTCTGTTTTAAATATTCCATAATGCTCTTCAGGTCAACGCTCTCTGTGACTTTGTCCGGTTCTTGTTTATCTCATTGGTCCTCTCTTATTATTACTTATACTTCTTTGACCGGTGTTGCTGCTTTGTCTTCCATATCTAACTCGTCTACCTTCTCGGCTTCGACCGCTCGTTTTCGCGATGTCTCTCGCTTCCTCATCTTGTTTATTCTGGTTTATTTGTCTATTAATAATAATTTAATTTATATTAAATTACACACCTCACACGTTGGTGCGCCAATTTGTAACCATATTATAATATTTATATAGAAGATTGATTGAATCTTATTGAAACGTAATGTAGCCTCACTTCAGGTTCGTCAGCTTGTGACGACAAGAATATTTCGTTACGTAGAATATTATTATGAACAGGTTACTTGTATTTATGTAGTGTGCACTTGAATTACACCACCCGTAGGAAGTGTGAACTTGTAATATATATAAATAATGTAGCGACAAACTCGCACTGGAGTCATCGATGTGTAATTATAAATGTGTTATGTTGAACGGCGAATGATTTTGTAAATTGCCGCTTACTCCCACTATGCTGCTTCTTTTCCGTGACGTCACTCAACGATGCCAACTGTCGGGTTCGCTGCAATCTGTGAATTCTATTTACTAAATGTAACAGCAATAATAACGACACACAAATACTATCAAACATATATCCTTGTGGAATCCTTTATTCGGAAAAAACACTGGTTGACTGTTTTAATAAATTTGAACAGAATAATCGCAATTGTAGCGCAAACTATAAGTCTTCCTTTACCAGTTGGCAGCAGTAGCCAAACGTTTAGTATTTCTTCGAGACCAAAACAATGCTTTTTGTTAACGTTTTTAAATAAAATATATCAATTATCTCAGGGCGTATATGGTTCGGGGATTATAAATTAAACAAAATATTACACTATTAATCAAAATACAAGTTTACAATTACAGGATATTACAACGTTAGAGTGATACGTGCACACAGAAATTGTATAGTGGTTACCAGTTTTAAAAAGGTTATGTCCAGTTCAGGCTTTGATAGTTATTATGTAAATTAAAAGTTCTTGTTGTGTTTAAAAAGGTGTTGGTCTTAAATGGTGTTATTAGTGATTGTTTTTAGTGTTTGTTTTATATGGTGTCTGTAGTTTAATTGATTATTACTTAAAATACATGTATACAAATGTGTGTGTTGAAGTACGATATAATGAGATGTCAGAATCACCAAATCCTCTTCTTGTACTCTTCTTGGTTGAAGATAGGGCCCACGTACACGTCAAATCTTCTTTCCCGTCCCTCGTCCACTTCAAATCTTCTTCCTGGTTATTATATCTTCTATTCCAAATAATGGGTGTTCTTCTGTTATTGCAAAAAGTTCGTGTAGTGTACCTCTAACTGTATTTATCTGGTTGTATAGTTTTTTTACACTTTATAACGCATAATGTAAGACGATTTAAAAACGCGTCTATTTGCTAAGATCGTTGTCAAAGAAGTCTCTTTTTATTTATCCGAAATTTCTGGTTGCTAAGGGTAAACTTGGAATCTGGTTGGCCAATTCGGATATACATTGTCATATACTTTCATTATTTCGAAGTCTAAAATTTGTTCAAAATCTTTAAACTAACATAACTTTTCTATACTGAATGGGAGTTTAAAACCATTATCAGCATTATTTTGATCTTCACATTTGTTATATTTAGACACCAAACGTGCCTATTTTTGCTTAAGAACTATGGATGTTACAATTTTGTTATTTGGAATTTTCTTAAATAACTTGATATGTGTTATTTTGTTTCTATATTCCTTGTATACATTATTACCTATAAATACATCTACCCTTTCACATTTGCATTACAAAATTTCTAATATAATTGTTCAAAATTTACTAAAGTTGGTTTCACCTGGCCTATGTAATAGTATTATTTTCATCACCATGTTTTAACATCTTTAACAATTAAATCAACTTCTAACACTCATCAAAATGGTTTAACATATAACGTTATTTTAACAACACAAAAGATATATTATTCTAATAGTTAAATTCATGCCCACATGGCTATGATTATACCAAATCCTTGCACAAATAACTGTTTTCTATTCAAACTGTATAGGTGTTTGACACTTAACAAAACATCTTTGTATAGTCCATTCTGCTTGGTCAATTAATTTACCATGGTTTAACATCAGCTCTATTGTTATATTTGTTAACACAACATAAAAAAATGGAATTAATATCATTAAATTGACATTCCTTTAAACTAACTGTATCACCTGTTACATACAAAAAACACAACACAAATACTATGATATAACACTGTGCTATAACATAAAACATGCACATTTTACAAAACAAATTCTATACTAATTAGTTAGTCCATTGTCAGCTAATTTACTCATTATTCTGACACTGTCTATGTCATATTTACTATTTATATGGGTTTCAACATCCGTATACTTACTGATGTTTGACTTACAAAAATTACAATAAAGTGAACACTGTTGCTCTACCTCACCACACAGTTCTAATAATCTTGTTACATTTACTGTTTATCTGGGTTTTACTCTTGTTATAAATGTTATTGTGACCATGTTATAATTTGTTGTTTACTGGACAACCCTATGAACTCTATATGTGACAATTATTTGTATGGTTCATGCATCTATAATCAGGTGTATTTATATTTTTGTTACATCAATTAACTTAATTATTTACTAATATTTCTTTTACATGATTTTACATGTTTGGGCCTATTATCCCTCACTTTGTATTTTGATTATCTGGATATAATGATACATTAACTGAAACCATTTGTTTCTTTATGGTCCTGGTTCATAAACCGTTTGTCTTTATAATTCTTTGTTTGGTCATTACTGAAAGTTCATTGTCATAGTTGGGGTTAAAGGTGTTTTGCATCACTCAGCCTAAATCATTAATTTGGGTACGGTCAGTTGTCTTACTAGTCAGTCTAAAATTGTTAGTCGTTCTTCTTCACTATCATCTTGGAAGATATTGTTCTCCTTGTCAGCTTCTTAACCAAAGTCTTCATTAAATCAGGTACGATATTATGTTGTTCCAAATGTAATGTTACATATTACCCTGCCACGAAATTTGATAATTTTAATAAAATATTGTTTTTTGTTGAAATTATCAATTATCTTAACTTTCACATTGTCATTTGTTATTCTTATTGTGATCTGGTATACTTGTCTTTAATTATAAGTGTTCTATCCCTGGAACATGTTACTTCCCTAACAAATTAATCACCATATATTCTGGAATCAGTCGGGGGTCTCTCTTGACCTAATACCCCGCTGTCCTTACAATACATAATACATAAATAATATCGATTGCTGGAGCTATCTCGTCAGTCAATCACATTTAATAATCACTAGTCTATTCACGACTAAATCAAATAAAAATAATATAATATATTCTTGGGATTGTTCACTCAGTCTAACTTCTCAGATCTAAATATTTCTTTCCATTGATTCTTTCAGATGTTTATTTTCTTGTGGCGATATTAATAACATTTTTTATTTTCTATTGGTACTATCTTCCTTCCTTCTTTATCAGTACTGCTTAATCTTCATTTTTCATCCACTATCTTCATTTAAATTAAGACATAACAAGTATTTGCATCTTCAGTTGTTGTTGATTCTCTCACAATCATGATATGTTATTTGCAATAAATTCGTTTCTAGTCTTGTCTCATTTTCATCGTCGATTGTCTACATTTGTCTTTTCTTATTCATTTTATAGCACTATGGTTTCTTCTAATTTATGGGTGGTGCATCTTTCTTTTATATTCCAATAATAAGTTCATAACTGTGTTTAATAAGAGGTGCTTATTTTGTTTAGAATTTGGAAATTTATTCCTAGTTGTTTATCTGCTTGATTCATAATTACATTATCACACTGTACTGTAATTGGTCCTTACTATTTATCTAAATTCTGAGATATTCAACCTTGTTTATTGGGCTTCATTTAAAATTATATTCTGAATTATCAAAGTTGGTAAGATGAGCTTACTATATTTTTTCAATTTCGTGGTATTGTAATAATAAATTCTTCAATTCCAAATTAATTCTCATAAATAATTAGTTGTAAGTTGATCTTACTCTTTGTTTGGAATTTTGTGGTATTATAATAATAAATTCTTCAATTCCATATTAATTCTCATAAATAATTAGTTGTAAGTTGATCTTACTATTTCTTTAGAATTTTGGTGGTATTATAATAATAAATTCTTCAATTCCAAATTAATTCTCATAAATAATTAGTTGTAAGTTGATCTTACTATTTCTTTAGAATTTTGGTGGTATTATAATAATAAATTCTTCAATTCCAAATTAATTCTCATAAATAATTAGTTGTAAGTTGATCTTACTATTTTTTTTAGAATTTTGTGGTTTATCACAACTTCTACACTTCTTATTATAGTGCTTATTGTCATATGTCCTTTTGTACCCAGTATTGATGATCTTTTGGGTAATTTTCGTTATGTCGGTCAGTTGCTCATACCTTCATTTGTATGGTTCTGTTTCTTTATTCTTTATTCATATTATTGTTCCTCAATGAAACTTATTTCTCGTCTCCTTAAAATGGTTCTTTGGCCTAGTCGGTTAGCGTAGCATCCGTCCCTTTTCTTGACGGTGTGTGGTATATAATTTATCCCGGGTCCATAATCTCAGTTGACCTTATTGTCCGCACTACCATTGTCTTTTTAATTATTTCTTTCCTTGCGGCATCTCTCGCTTCTTCCTTGTACTTCATTCTTCCCGTTCTTATTCTTTCATTTGCTGCAAAGCTTATTCGACTCATCCTATCATATTGTTGATTAAAACAATATGTTACTGGTCCATCAATGATTAATGATATCATTGATATTTTCCCACGTATTTCTATTTCTGGTATTTCCCATTTATCTCTGGTCTTCTCTAAGTTGTAACCTATAGTTTTGTGGTAAGTCATTATTGAAGTTGCTTTTAATCTCCTCCTATAGTCTCTGGCATTCATGATTTCTTCATTGTTGGTAATTGGAATATTCAGTACATTAATTAACCCATTGTTCATCATCTCCCATTCTTCTGGTGTTTTTATTAAATTCTTTAGATGCGTTCTTCTTACTTTCTTTGGTTCCACTTCACTATCTTTAGTATTTTCTTTGTTTCCGTTAGTTTTCTTTTCAGGTAATACTACTACTGGTTCCTCAGTTTTGGCGTTTGGTATTTCTTCTGTTTCTGGTTTGCTATCATTTTTTATTTCTTCGGTTCTCTCATTTCTTAATCCTTCCCTCCACAGTTTATTATCATTTATTTTTTCTTTGGTCACTTCCTCCATCTTTTCCTCCCTTTTCTTAAAGTTCTCGTCCAATTTCTTCATGATCTCTAGGTAATTTCCCTTCAATTCTTCCCTCAATGCTCTATTATTTTCGTCTATTTTCTCCTCCATTTTCTTGCTATTCTCTTTCAATTCTCCCATTTTCTCTTCAATTTTCTGATTAGTCTCCCCCAATTTTCGGCTCAACTCCTCCGTAGATTGTTTGTTGTCCTGTTTTAATTCCTCCTTCAATTTTTCTAAGTTCTTATTATTCTGTTTTAAATATTCCATAATGCTCTTCAGGTCAACGCTGTCTGTGACTTTGTCCGGTTCTTGTTTATCTCATTGGTCCTCTCTTATTATTACTTCTACTTCTTTGACCGGTGTTGCTGCTTTGTCTTCCATATCTAACTCATCTACCTTCTCGGCTTCGACCGCTCGTTTTCGCGATGTCTCTCGCTTCCTCATCTTGTTTATTCTGGTTTATTTGTCTATTAATAATAATTTAATTTATATTAAATTACACGCCTCACACGTTGGTGCGCCAATTTGTAACCATATTATAATATTTATATAGAAGATTGATTGAATCTTATTGAAACGTAATGTAGCCTCACTTCAGGTTCGTCAGCTTGTGACGACAAGAATATTTCGTTACGTAGAATATTATTATGAACAGGTTACTTGTATTTATGTAGTGTGCACTTGAATTACACCACCCGTAGGAAGTGTGAACTTGTAATATATATAAATAATGTAGCGACAAACTCGCACTGGAGTCGTCGATGTGTAATTATAAATGTGTTATGTTGAACGGCGAATGATTTTGTAAATTGCCGCTTACTCCCACTATGCTGCTTCTTTTCCGTGACGTCACTCAACGATGCCAACTGTCGGGTTCGCTGCAATCTGTGAATTCTATTTACTAAATGTAACAGCAATAATAACGACACACAAATACTATCAAACATATATCCTTGTGGAATCCTTTATTCGGAAAAAACACTGGTTGACTGTTTTAATAAATTTGAACAGAATAATCGCAATTGTAGCGCAAACTATAAGTCTTCCTTTACCAGTTGGCAGCAGTAGCCAAACGTTTAGTATTTCTTCGAGACCAAAACAATGCTTTTTGTTAACGTTTTTAAATAAAATATATCAATTATCTCAGGGCGTATATGGTTCGGGGATTATAAATTAAACAAAATATTACACTATTAATCAAAATACAAGTTTACAATTACAGGATATTACAACGTTAGAGTGATACGTGCACACAGAAATTGTATAGTGGTTACCAGTTTTAAAAAGGTTATGTCCAGTTCAGGCTTTGATAGTTATTATGTAAATTAAAAGTTCTTGTTGTGTTTAAAAAGGTGTTGGTCTTAAATGGTGTTATTAGTGATTGTTTTTAGTGTTTGTTTTATATGGTGTCTGTAGTTTAATTGATTATTACTTAAAATACGTGTATACAAATGTGTGTGTTGAAGTACGATATAATGAGATGTCAGAATCACCAAATCCTCTTCTTGTACTCTTCTTGGTTGAAGATAGGGCCCACGTACACGTCAAATCTTCTTTCCCGTCCCTCGTCCACTTCAAATCTTCTTCCTGTTTATTATATCTTCTATTCCAAATAATGGGTGTTCTTCTGTTATTGCAAAAAGTTCGTGTAGTGTACCTCTAACTGTATTTATCTGGTTGTATAGTTTTTTTACACTTTATAACGCATAATGTAAGACGATTTAAAAACGCGTCTATTTGCTAAGATCGTTGTCAAAGAAGTCTCTTTTTATTTATCCGAAATTTCTGGTTGCTAAGGGTAAACTTGGAATCTGGTTGGCCAATTCGGATATACATTGTCATATACTTTCATTATTTCGAAGTCTAAAATTTGTTCAAAATCTTTAAACTAACATAACTTTTCTATACTGAATGGGAGTTTAAAACCATTATCAGCATTATTTTGATCTTCACATTTGTTATATTTAGACACCAAACGTGCCTATTTTTGCTTAAGAACTATGGATGTTACAATTTTGTTATTTGGAATTTTCTTAAATAACTTGATATGTGTTATTTTGTTTCTATATTCCTTGTATACATTATTACCTATAAATACATCTACCCTTTCACATTTGCATTACAAAATTTCTAATATAATTGTTCAAAATTTACTAAAGTTGGTTTCACCTGGCCTATGTAATAGTATTATTTTCATCACCATGTTTTAACATCTTTAACAATTAAATCAACTTCTAACACTCATCAAAATGGTTTAACATATAACGTTATTTTAACAACACAAAAGATATATTATTCTAATAGTTAAATTCATGCCCACATGGCTATGATTATACCAAATCCTTGCACAAATAACTGTTTTCTATTCAAACTGTATAGGTGTTTGACACTTAACAAAACATCTTTGTATAGTCCATTCTGCTTGGTCAATTAATTTACCATGGTTTAACATCAGCTCTATTGTTATATTTGTTAACACAACATAAAAAAATGGAATTAATATCATTAAATTGACATTCCTTTAAACTAACTGTATCACCTGTTACATACAAAAAACACAACACAAATACTATGATATAACACTGTGCTATAACATAAAACATGCACATTTTACAAAACAAATTCTATACTAATTAGTTAGTCCATTGTCAGCTAATTTACTCATTATTCTGACACTGTCTATGTCATATTTACTATTTATATGGGTTTCAACATCCGTATACTTACTGATGTTTGACTTACAAAAATTACAATAAAGTGAACACTGTTGCTCTACCTCACCACACAGTTCTAATAATCTTGTTACATTTACTGTTTATCTGGGTTTTACTCTTGTTATAAATGTTATTGTGACCATGTTATAATTTGTTGTTTACTGGACAACCCTATGAACTCTATATGTGACAATTATTTGTATGGTTCATGCATCTATAATCAGGTGTATTTATATTTTTGTTACATCAATTAACTTAATTATTTACTAATATTTCTTTTACATGATTTTACATGTTTGGGCCTATTATCCCTCACTTTGTATTTTGATTATCTGGATATAATGATACATTAACTGAAACCATTTGTTTCTTTATGGTCCTGGTTCATAAACCGTTTGTCTTTATAATTCTTTGTTTGGTCATTACTGAAAGTTCATTGTCATAGTTGGGGTTAAAGGTGTTTTGCATCACTCAGCCTAAATCATTAATTTGGGTACGGTCAGTTGTCTTACTAGTCAGTCTAAAATTGTTAGTCGTTCTTCTTCACTATCATCTTGGAAGATATTGTTCTCCTTGTCAGCTTCTTAACCAAAGTCTTCATTAAATCAGGTACGATATTATGTTGTTCCAAATGTAATGTTACATATTACCCTGCCACCAAATTTGATAATTTTAATAAAATATTGTTTTTTGTTGAAATTATCAATTATCTTAACTTTCACATTGTCATTTGTTATTCTTATTGTGATCTGGTATACTTGTCTTTAATTATAAGTGTTCTATCCCTGGAACATGTTACTTCCCTAACAAATTAATCACCATATATTCTGGAATCAGTCGGGGGTCTCTCTTGACCTAATACCCCGCTGTCCTTACAATACATAATACATAAATAATATCGATTGCTGGAGCTATCTCGTCAGTCAATCACATTTAATAATCACTAGTCTATTCACGACTAAATCAAATAAAAATAATATAATATATTCTTGGGATTGTTCACTCAGTCTAACTTCTCAGATCTAAATATTTCTTTCCATTGATTCTTTCAGATGTTTATTTTCTTGTGGCGATATTAATAAAATTTTTTATTTTCTATTGGTACTATCTTCCTTCCTTCTTTATCAGTACTGCTTAATCTTCATTTTTCATCCGCTATCTTCATTTAAATTAAGACATAACAAGTATTTGCATCTTCAGTTGTTGTTGATTCTCTCACAATCATGATATGTTATTTGCAATAAATTCGTTTCTAGTCTTGTCTCATTTTCATCGTCGATTGTCTACATTTGTCTTTTCTTATTCATTTTATAGCACTATGGTTTCTTCTAATTTATGGGTGGTGCATCTTTCTTTTATATCCCAATAATAAGTTCATAACTGTGTTTAATAAGAGGTGCTTATTTTGTTTAGAATTTGGAAATTATTCCTAGTTGTTTATCTGCTTGATTCATAATTACATTATCACACTGTACTGTAATTGGTCCTTACTATTTATCTAAATTCTGAGATATTCAACCTTGTTTATTGGGCTTCATTTAAAATTATATTCTGAATTATCAAAGTTGGTAAGATGAGCTTACTATATTTTTTCAATTTCGTGGTATTGTAATAATAAATTCTTCAATTCCAAATTAATTCTCATAAATAATTAGTTGTAAGTTGATCTTACTCTTTGTTTGGAATTTTGTGGTATTATAATAATAAATTCTTCAATTCCATATTAATTCTCATAAATAATTAGTTGTAAGTTGATCTTACTATTTCTTTAGAATTTTGGTGGTATTATAATAATAAATTCTTCAATTCCAAATTAATTCTCATAAATAATTAGTTGTAAGTTGATCTTACTATTTCTTTAGAATTTTGGTGGTATTATAATAATAAATTCTTCAATTCCAAATTAATTCTCATAAATAATTAGTTGTAAGTTGATCTTACTATTTTTTTTAGAATTTTGTGGTTTATCACAACTTCTACACTTCTTATTATAGTGCTTATTGTCATATGTCCTTTTGTACCCAGTATTGATGATCTTTTGGGTAATTTTCGTTATGTCGGTCAGTTGCTCATACCTTCATTTGTATGGTTCTGTTTCTTTATTCTTTATTCATATTATTGTTCCTCAATGAAACTTATTTCTCGTCTCCTTAAAATGGTTCTTTGGCCTAGTCGGTTAGCGTAGCATCCGTCCCTTTTCTTGACGGTGTGTGGTATATAATTTATCCCGGGTCCATAATCTCAGTTGACCTTATTGTCCGCACTACCATTGTCTTTTTAATTATTTCTTTCCTTGCGGCATCTCTCGCTTCTTCCTTGTACTTCATTCTTCCCGTTCTTATTCTTTCATTTGCTGCAAAGCTTATTCGACTCATCCTATCATATTGTTGATTAAAACAATATGTTACTGGTCCATCAATGATTAATGATATCATTGATATTTTCCCACGTATTTCTATTTCTGGTATTTCCCATTTATCTCTGGTCTTCTCTAAGTTGTAACCTATAGTTTTGTGGTAAGTCATTATTGAAATTGCTTTTAATCTCCTCCTATAGTCTCTGGCATTCATGATTTCTTCATTGTTGGTAATTGGAATATTCAGTACATTAATTAACCCATTGTTCATCATCTCCCATTCTTCTGGTGTTTTTATTAAATTCTTTAGATGCGTTCTTCTTACTTTCTTTGGTTCCACTTCACTATCTTTAGTATTTTCTTTGTTTCCGTTAGTTTTCTTTTCAGGTAATACTACTACTGGTTCCTCAGTTTTGGCGTTTGGTATTTCTTCTGTTTCTGGTTTGCTATCATTTTTTATTTCTTCGGTTCTCTCATTTCTTAATCCTTCCCTCCACAGTTTATTATCATTTATTATTTCTTTGGTCACTTCCTCCATCTTTTCCTCCCTTTTCTTAAAGTTCTCGTCCAATTTCTTCATGATCTCTAGGTAATTTCCCTTCAATTCTTCCCTCAATGCTCTATTATTTTCGTCTATTTTCTCCTCCATTTTCTTGCTATTCTCTTTCAATTCTCCCATTTTCTCTTCAATTTTCTTATTAGTCTCCCCCAATTTTCGGCTCAACTCCTCCGTAGATTGTTTGTTGTCCTGTTTTAATTCCTCCTTCAATTTTTCTAAGTTCTTATTATTCTGTTTTAAATATTCCATAATGCTCTTCAGGTCAACGCTCTCTGTGACTTTGTCCGGTTCTTGTTTATCTCATTGGTCCTCTCTTATTATTACTTCTACTTCTTTGACCGGTGTTGCTGCTTTGTCTTCCATATCTAACTCGTCTACCTTCTCGGCTTCGACCGCTCGTTTTCGCGATGTCTCTCGCTTCCTCATCTTGTTTATTCTGGTTTATTTGTCTATTAATAATAATTTAATTTATATTAAATTACACGCCTCACACGTTGGTGCGCCAATTTGTAACCATATTATAATATTTATATAGAAGATTGATTGAATCTTATTGAAACGTAATGTAGCCTCACTTCAGGTTCGTCAGCTTGTGACGACAAGAATATTTCGTTACGTAGAATATTATTATGAACAGGTTACTTGTATTTATGTAGTGTGCACTTGAATTACACCACCCGTAGGAAGTGTGAACTTGTAATATATATAAATAATGTAGCGACAAACTCGCACTGGAGTCGTCGATGTGTAATTATAAATGTGTTATGTTGAACGGCGAATGATTTTGTAAATTGCCGCTTACTCCCACTATGCTGCTTCTTTTCCGTGACGTCACTCAACGATGCCAACTGTCGGGTTCGCTGCAATCTGTGAATTCTATTTACTAAATGTAACAGCAATAATAACGACACACAAATACTATCAAACATATATCCTTGTGGAATCCTTTATTCGGAAAAAACACTGGTTGACTGTTTTAATAAATTTGAACAGAATAATCGCAATTGTAGCGCAAACTATAAGTCTTCCTTTACCAGTTGGCAGCAGTAGCCAAACGTTTAGTATTTCTTCGAGACCAAAACAATGCTTTTTGTTAACGTTTTTAAATAAAATATATCAATTATCTCAGGGCGTATATGGTTCGGGGATTATAAATTAAACAAAATATTACACTATTAATCAAAATACAAGTTTACAATTACAGGATATTACAACGTTAGAGTGATACGTGCACACAGAAATTGTATAGTGGTTACCAGTTTTAAAAAGGTTATGTCCAGTTCAGGCTTTGATAGTTATTATGTAAATTAAAAGTTCTTGTTGTGTTTAAAAAGGTGTTGGTCTTAAATGGTGTTATTAGTGATTGTTTTTAGTGTTTGTTTTATATGGTGTCTGTAGTTTAATTGATTATTACTTAAAATACGTGTATACAAATGTGTGTGTTGAAGTACGATATAATGAGATGTCAGAATCACCAAATCCTCTTCTTGTACTCTTCTTGGTTGAAGATAGGGCCCACGTACACGTCAAATCTTCTTTCCCGTCCCTCGTCCACTTCAAATCTTCTTCCTGTTTATTATATCTTCTATTCCAAATAATGGGTGTTCTTCTGTTATTGCAAAAAGTTCGTGTAGTGTACCTCTAACTGTATTTATCTGGTTGTATAGTTTTTTTACACTTTATAACGCATAATGTAAGACGATTTAAAAACGCGTCTATTTGCTAAGATCGTTGTCAAAGAAGTCTCTTTTTATTTATCCGAAATTTCTGGTTGCTAAGGGTAAACTTGGAATCTGGTTGGCCAATTCGGATATACATTGTCATATACTTTCATTATTTCGAAGTCTAAAATTTGTTCAAAATCTTTAAACTAACATAACTTTTCTATACTGAATGGGAGTTTAAAACCATTATCAGCATTATTTTGATCTTCACATTTGTTATATTTAGACACCAAACGTGCCTATTTTTGCTTAAGAACTATGGATGTTACAATTTTGTTATTTGGAATTTTCTTAAATAACTTGATATGTGTTATTTTGTTTCTATATTCCTTGTATACATTATTACCTATAAATACATCTACCCTTTCACATTTGCATTACAAAATTTCTAATATAATTGTTCAAAATTTACTAAAGTTGGTTTCACCTGGCCTATGTAATAGTATTATTTTCATCACCATGTTTTAACATCTTTAACAATTAAATCAACTTCTAACACTCATCAAAATGGTTTAACATATAACGTTATTTTAACAACACAAAAGATATATTATTCTAATAGTTAAATTCATGCCCACATGGCTATGATTATACCAAATCCTTGCACAAATAACTGTTTTCTATTCAAACTGTATAGGTGTTTGACACTTAACAAAACATCTTTGTATAGTCCATTCTGCTTGGTCAATTAATTTACCATGGTTTAACATCAGCTCTATTGTTATATTTGTTAACACAACATAAAAAAATGGAATTAATATCATTAAATTGACATTCCTTTAAACTAACTGTATCACCTGTTACATACAAAAAACACAACACAAATACTATGATATAACACTGTGCTATAACATAAAACATGCACATTTTACAAAACAAATTCTATACTAATTAGTTAGTCCATTGTCAGCTAATTTACTCATTATTCTGACACTGTCTATGTCATATTTACTATTTATATGGGTTTCAACATCCGTATACTTACTGATGTTTGACTTACAAAAATTACAATAAAGTGAACACTGTTGCTCTACCTCACCACACAGTTCTAATAATCTTGTTACATTTACTGTTTATCTGGGTTTTACTCTTGTTATAAATGTTATTGTGACCATGTTATAATTTGTTGTTTACTGGACAACCCTATGAACTCTATATGTGACAATTATTTGTATGGTTCATGCATCTATAATCAGGTGTATTTATATTTTTGTTACATCAATTAACTTAATTATTTACTAATATTTCTTTTACATGATTTTACATGTTTGGGCCTATTATCCCTCACTTTGTATTTTGATTATCTGGATATAATGATACATTAACTGAAACCATTTGTTTCTTTATGGTCCTGGTTCATAAACCGTTTGTCTTTATAATTCTTTGTTTGGTCATTACTGAAAGTTCATTGTCATAGTTGGGGTTAAAGGTGTTTTGCATCACTCAGCCTAAATCATTAATTTGGGTACGGTCAGTTGTCTTACTAGTCAGTCTAAAATTGTTAGTCGTTCTTCTTCACTATCATCTTGGAAGATATTGTTCTCCTTGTCAGCTTCTTAACCAAAGTCTTCATTAAATCAGGTACGATATTATGTTGTTCCAAATGTAATGTTACATATTACCCTGCCACCAAATTTGATAATTTTAATAAAATATTGTTTTTTGTTGAAATTATCAATTATCTTAACTTTCACATTGTCATTTGTTATTCTTATTGTGATCTGGTATACTTGTCTTTAATTATAAGTGTTCTATCCCTGGAACATGTTACTTCCCTAACAAATTAATCACCATATATTCTGGAATCAGTCGGGGGTCTCTCTTGACCTAATACCCCGCTGTCCTTACAATACATAATACATAAATAATATCGATTGCTGGAGCTATCTCGTCAGTCAATCACATTTAATAATCACTAGTCTATTCACGACTAAATCAAATAAAAATAATATAATATATTCTTGGGATTGTTCACTCAGTCTAACTTCTCAGATCTAAATATTTCTTTCCATTGATTCTTTCAGATGTTTATTTTCTTGTGGCGATATTAATAACATTTTTTATTTTCTATTGGTACTATCTTCCTTCCTTCTTTATCAGTACTGCTTAATCTTCATTTTTCATCCACTATCTTCATTTAAATTAAGACATAACAAGTATTTGCATCTTCAGTTGTTGTTGATTCTCTCACAATCATGATATGTTATTTGCAATAAATTCGTTTCTAGTCTTGTCTCATTTTCATCGTCGATTGTCTACATTTGTCTTTTCTTATTCATTTTATAGCACTATGGTTTCTTCTAATTTATGGGTGGTGCATCTTTCTTTTATATTCCAATAATAAGTTCATAACTGTGTTTAATAAGAGGTGCTTATTTTGTTTAGAATTTGGAAATTTATTCCTAGTTGTTTATCTGCTTGATTCATAATTACATTATCACACTGTACTGTAATTGGTCCTTACTATTTATCTAAATTCTGAGATATTCAACCTTGTTTATTGGGCTTCATTTAAAATTATATTCTGAATTATCAAAGTTGGTAAGATGAGCTTACTATATTTTTTCAATTTCGTGGTATTGTAATAATAAATTCTTCAATTCCAAATTAATTCTCATAAATAATTAGTTGTAAGTTGATCTTACTCTTTGTTTGGAATTTTGTGGTATTATAATAATAAATTCTTCAATTCCATATTAATTCTCATAAATAATTAGTTGTAAGTTGATCTTACTATTTCTTTAGAATTTTGGTGGTATTATAATAATAAATTCTTCAATTCCAAATTAATTCTCATAAATAATTAGTTGTAAGTTGATCTTACTATTTCTTTAGAATTTTGGTGGTATTATAATAATAAATTCTTCAATTCCAAATTAATTCTCATAAATAATTAGTTGTAAGTTGATCTTACTATTTTTTTTAGAATTTTGTGGTTTATCACAACTTCTACACTTCTTATTATAGTGCTTATTGTCATATGTCCTTTTGTACCCAGTATTGATGATCTTTTGGGTAATTTTCGTTATGTCGGTCAGTTGCTCATACCTTCATTTGTATGGTTCTGTTTCTTTATTCTTTATTCATATTATTGTTCCTCAATGAAACTTATTTCTCGTCTCCTTAAAATGGTTCTTTGGCCTAGTCGGTTAGCGTAGCATCCGTCCCTTTTCTTGACGGTGTGTGGTATATAATTTATCCCGGGTCCATAATCTCAGTTGACCTTATTGTCCGCACTACCATTGTCTTTTTAATTATTTCTTTCCTTGCGGCATCTCTCGCTTCTTCCTTGTACTTCATTCTTCCCGTTCTTATTCTTTCATTTGCTGCAAAGCTTATTCGACTCATCCTATCATATTGTTGATTAAAACAATATGTTACTGGTCCATCAATGATTAATGATATCATTGATATTTTCCCACGTATTTCTATTTCTGGTATTTCCCATTTATCTCTGGTCTTCTCTAAGTTGTAACCTATAGTTTTGTGGTAAGTCATTATTGAAATTGCTTTTAATCTCCTCCTATAGTCTCTGGCATTCATGATTTCTTCATTGTTGGTAATTGGAATATTCAGTACATTAATTAACCCATTGTTCATCATCTCCCATTCTTCTGGTGTTTTTATTAAATTCTTTAGATGCGTTCTTCTTACTTTCTTTGGTTCCACTTCACTATCTTTAGTATTTTCTTTGTTTCCGTTAGTTTTCTTTTCAGGTAATACTACTACTGGTTCCTCAGTTTTGGCGTTTGGTATTTCTTCTGTTTCTGGTTTGCTATCATTTTTTATTTCTTCGGTTCTCTCATTTCTTAATCCTTCCCTCCACAGTTTATTATCATTTATTATTTCTTTGGTCACTTCCTCCATCTTTTCCTCCCTTTTCTTAAAGTTCTCGTCCAATTTCTTCATGATCTCTAGGTAATTTCCCTTCAATTCTTCCCTCAATGCTCTATTATTTTCGTCTATTTTCTCCTCCATTTTCTTGCTATTCTCTTTCAATTCTCCCATTTTCTCTTCAATTTTCTTATTAGTCTCCCCCAATTTTCGGCTCAACTCCTCCGTAGATTGTTTGTTGTCCTGTTTTAATTCCTCCTTCAATTTTTCTAAGTTCTTATTATTCTGTTTTAAATATTCCATAATGCTCTTCAGGTCAACGCTCTCTGTGACTTTGTCCGGTTCTTGTTTATCTCATTGGTCCTCTCTTATTATTACTTCTACTTCTTTGACCGGTGTTGCTGCTTTGTCTTCCATATCTAACTCGTCTACCTTCTCGGCTTCGACCGCTCGTTTTCGCGATGTCTCTCGCTTCCTCATCTTGTTTATTCTGGTTTATTTGTCTATTAATAATAATTTAATTTATATTAAATTACACGCCTCACACGTTGGTGCGCCAATTTGTAACCATATTATAATATTTATATAGAAGATTGATTGAATCTTATTGAAACGTAATGTAGCCTCACTTCAGGTTCGTCAGCTTGTGACGACAAGAATATTTCGTTACGTAGAATATTATTATGAACAGGTTACTTGTATTTATGTAGTGTGCACTTGAATTACACCACCCGTAGGAAGTGTGAACTTGTAATATATATAAATAATGTAGCGACAAACTCGCACTGGAGTCGTCGATGTGTAATTATAAATGTGTTATGTTGAACGGCGAATGATTTTGTAAATTGCCGCTTACTCCCACTATGCTGCTTCTTTTCCGTGACGTCACTCAACGATGCCAACTGTCGGGTTCGCTGCAATCTGTGAATTCTATTTACTAAATGTAACAGCAATAATAACGACACACAAATACTATCAAACATATATCCTTGTGGAATCCTTTATTCGGAAAAAACACTGGTTGACTGTTTTAATAAATTTGAACAGAATAATCGCAATTGTAGCGCAAACTATAAGTCTTCCTTTACCAGTTGGCAGCAGTAGCCAAACGTTTAGTATTTCTTCGAGACCAAAACAATGCTTTTTGTTAACGTTTTTAAATAAAATATATCAATTATCTCAGGGCGTATATGGTTCGGGGATTATAAATTAAACAAAATATTACACTATTAATCAAAATACAAGTTTACAATTACAGGATATTACAACGTTAGAGTGATACGTGCACACAGAAATTGTATAGTGGTTACCAGTTTTAAAAAGGTTATGTCCAGTTCAGGCTTTGATAGTTATTATGTAAATTAAAAGTTCTTGTTGTGTTTAAAAAGGTGTTGGTCTTAAATGGTGTTATTAGTGATTGTTTTTAGTGTTTGTTTTATATGGTGTCTGTAGTTTAATTGATTATTACTTAAAATACGTGTATACAAATGTGTGTGTTGAAGTACGATATAATGAGATGTCAGAATCACCAAATCCTCTTCTTGTACTCTTCTTGGTTGAAGATAGGGCCCACGTACACGTCAAATCTTCTTTCCCGTCCCTCGTCCACTTCAAATCTTCTTCCTGGTTATTATATCTTCTATTCCAAATAATGGGTGTTCTTCTGTTATTGCAAAAAGTTCGTGTAGTGTACCTCTAACTGTATTTATCTGGTTGTATAGTTTTTTTACACTTTATAACGCATAATGTAAGACGATTTAAAAACGCGGCTATTTGCTAAGATCGTTGTCAAAGAAGTCTCTTTTTATTTATCCGAAATTTCTGGTTGCTAAGGGTAAACTTGGAATCTGGTTGGCCAATTCGGATATACATTGTCATATACTTTCATTATTTCGAAGTCTAAAATTTGTTCAAAATCTTTAAACTAACATAACTTTTCTATACTGAATGGGAGTTTAAAACCATTATCAGCATTATTTTGATCTTCACATTTGTTATATTTAGACACCAAACGTGCCTATTTTTGCTTAAGAACTATGGATGTTACAATTTTGTTATTTGGAATTTTCTTAAATAACTTGATATGTGTTATTTTGTTTCTATATTCCTTGTATACATTATTACCTATAAATACATCTACCCTTTCACATTTGCATTACAAAATTTCTAATATAATTGTCAAAATTTACTAAAGTTGGTTTCACCTGGCCTATGTAATAGTATTATTTTCATCACCATGTTTTAACATCTTTAACAATTAAATCAACTTCTAACACTCATCAAAATGGTTTAACATATAACGTTATTTTAACAACACAAAAGATATATTATTCTAATAGTTAAATTCATGCCCACATGGCTATGATTATACCAAATCCTTGCACAAATAACTGTTTTCTATTCAAACTGTATAGGTGTTTGACACTTAACAAAACATCTTTGTATAGTCCATTCTGCTTGGTCAATTAATTTACCATGGTTTAACATCAGCTCTATTGTTATATTTGTTAACACAACATAAAAAAATGGAATTAATATCATTAAATTGACATTCCTTTAAACTAACTGTATCACCTGTTACATACAAAAAACACAACACAAATACTATGATATAACACTGTGCTATAACATAAAACATGCACATTTTACAAAACAAATTCTATACTAATTAGTTAGTCCATTGTCAGCTAATTTACTCATTATTCTGACACTGTCTATGTCATATTTACTATTTATATGGGTTTCAACATCCGTATACTTACTGATGTTTGACTTACAAAAATTACAATAAAGTGAACACTGTTGCTCTACCTCACCACACAGTTCTAATAATCTTGTTACATTTACTGTTTATCTGGGTTTTACTCTTGTTATAAATGTTATTGTGACCATGTTATAATTTGTTGTTTACTGGACAACCCTATGAACTCTATATGTGACAATTATTTGTATGGTTCATGCATCTATAATCAGGTGTATTTATATTTTTGTTACATCAATTAACTTAATTATTTACTAATATTTCTTTTACATGATTTTACATGTTTGGGCCTATTATCCCTCACTTTGTATTTTGATTATCTGGATATAATGATACATTAACTGAAACCATTTGTTTCTTTATGGTCCTGGTTCATAAACCGTTTGTCTTTATAATTCTTTATTTGGTCATTACTGAAAGTTCATTGTCATAGTTGGGGTTAAAGGTGTTTTGCATCACTCAGCCTAAATCATTAATTTGGGTACGGTCAGTTGTCTTACTAGTCAGTCTAAAATTGTTAGTCGTTCTTCTTCACTATCATCTTGGAAGATATTGTTCTCCTTGTCAGCTTCTTAACCAAAGTCTTCATTAAATCAGGTACGATATTATGTTGTTCCAAATGTAATGTTACATATTACCCTGCCACCAAATTTGATAATTTTAATAAAATATTGTTTTTTGTTGAAATTATCAATTATCTTAACTTTCACATTGTCATTTGTTATTCTTATTGTGATCTGGTATACTTGTCTTTAATTATAAGTGTTCTATCCCTGGAACATGTTACTTCCCTAACAAATTAATCACCATATATTCTGGAATCAGTCGGGGGTCTCTCTTGACCTAATACCCCGCTGTCCTTACAATACATAATACATAAATAATATCGATTGCTGGAGCTATCTCGTCAGTCAATCACATTTAATAATCACTAGTCTATTCACGACTAAATCAAATAAAAATAATATAATATATTCTTGGGATTGTTCACTCAGTCTAACTTCTCAGATCTAAATATTTCTTTCCATTGATTCTTTCAGATGTTTATTTTCTTGTGGCGATATTAATAAAATTTTTTATTTTCTATTGGTACTATCTTCCTTCCTTCTTTATCAGTACTGCTTAATCTTCATTTTTCATCCGCTATCTTCATTTAAATTAAGACATAACAAGTATTTGCATCTTCAGTTGTTGTTGATTCTCTCACAATCATGATATGTTATTTGCAATAAATTCGTTTCTAGTCTTGTCTCATTTTCATCGTCGATTGTCTACATTTGTCTTTTCTTATTCATTTTATAGCACTATGGTTTCTTCTAATTTATGGGTGGTGCATCTTTCTTTTATATTCCAATAATAAGTTCATAACTGTGTTTAATAAGAGGTGCTTATTTTGTTTAGAATTTGGAAATTATTCCTAGTTGTTTATCTGCTTGATTCATAATTACATTATCACACTGTACTGTAATTGGTCCTTACTATTTATCTAAATTCTGAGATATTCAACCTTGTTTATTGGGCTTCATTTAAAATTATATTCTGAATTATCAAAGTTGGTAAGATGAGCTTACTATATTTTTTCAATTTCGTGGTATTGTAATAATAAATTCTTCAATTCCAAATTAATTCTCATAAATAATTAGTTGTAAGTTGATCTTACTCTTTGTTTGGAATTTTGTGGTATTATAATAATAAATTCTTCAATTCCAAATTAATTCTCATAAATAATTAGTTGTAAGTTGATCTTACTATTTCTTTAGAATTTTGGTGGTATTATAATAATAAATTCTTCAATTCCAAATTAATTCTCATAAATAATTAGTTGTAAGTTGATCTTACTATTTCTTTAGAATTTTGGTGGTATTATAATAATAAATTCTTCAATTCCAAATTAATTCTCATAAATAATTAGTTGTAAGTTGATCTTGCTATTTTTTTTAGAATTTTGTGGTTTATCACAACTTCTACACTTCTTATTATAGTGCTTATTGTCATATGTCCTTTTGTACCCAGTATTGATGATCTTTTGGTAATTTTCGTTATGTCGGTCAGTTGCTCATACCTTCATTTGTATGGTTCTGTTTCTTTATTCTTTATTCATATTATTGTTCCTCAATGAAACTTATTTCTCGTCTCCTTAAAATGGTTCTTTGGCCTAGTCGGTTAGCGTAGCATCCGTCCCTTTTCTTGACGGTGTGTGGTATATAATTTATCCCGGGTCCATAATCTCAGTTGACCTTATTGTCCGCACTACCATTGTCTTTTTAATTATTTCTTTCCTTGCGGCATCTCTCGCTTCTTCCTTGTACTTCATTCTTCCCGTTCTTATTCTTTCATTTGCTGCAAAGCTTATTCGACTCATCCTATCATATTGTTGATTAAAACAATATGTTACTGGTCCGTCAATGATTAATGATATCATTGATATTTTCCCACGTATTTCTATTTCTGGTATTTCCCATTTATCTCTGGTCTTCTCTAAGTTGTAACCTATAGTTTTGTGGTAAGTCATTATTGAAATTGCTTTTAATCTCCTCCTATAGTCTCTGGCATTCATGATTTCTTCATTGTTGGTAATTGGAATATTCAGTACATTAATTAACCCATTGTTCATCATCTCCCATTCTTCTGGTGTTTTTATTAAATTCTTTAGATGCGTTCTTCTTACTTTCTTTGGTTCCACTTCACTATCTTTAGTATTTTCTTTGTTTCCGTTAGTTTTCTTTTCAGGTAATACTACTACTGGTTCCTCAGTTTTGGCGTTTGGTATTTCTTCTGTTTCTGGTTTGCTATCATTTTTTATTTCTTCGGTTCTCTCATTTCTTAATCCTTCCCTCCACAGTTTATTATCATTTATTATTTCTTTGGTCACTTCCTCCATCTTTTCCTCCCTTTTCTTAAAGTTCTCGTCCAATTTCTTCATGATCTCTAGGTAATTTCCCTTCAATTCTTCCCTCAATGCTCTATTATTTTCGTCTATTTTCTCCTCCATTTTCTTGCTATTCTCTTTCAATTCTCCCATTTTCTCTTCAATTTTCTTATTAGTCTCCCCCAATTTTCGGCTCAACTCCTCCGTAGATTGTTTGTTGTCCTGTTTTAATTCCTCCTTCAATTTTTCTAAGTTCTTATTATTCTGTTTTAAATATTCCATAATGCTCTTCAGGTCAACGCTCTCTGCGACTTTGTCCGGTTCTTGTTTATCTCATTGGTCCTCTCTTATTATTACTTCTACTTCTTTGACCGGTGTTGCTGCTTTGTCTTCCATATCTAACTCGTCTACCTTCTCGGCTTCGACCGCTCGTTTTCGCGATGTCTCTCGCTTCCTCATCTTGTTTATTCTGGTTTATTTGTCTATTAATAATAATTTAATTTATATTAAATTACACGCCTCACACGTTGGTGCGCCAATTTGTAACCATATTATAATATTTATATAGAAGATTGATTGAATCTTATTGAAACGTAATGTAGCCTCACTTCAGGTTCGTCAGCTTGTGACGACAAGAATATTTCGTTACGTAGAATATTATTATGAACAGGTTACTTGTATTTATGTAGTGTGCACTTGAATTACACCACCCGTAGGAAGTGTGAACTTGTAATATATATAAATAATGTAGCGACAAACTCGCACTGGAGTCGTCGATGTGTAATTATAAATGTGTTATGTTGAACGGCGAATGATTTTGTAAATTGCCGCTTACTCCCACTATGCTGCTTCTTTTCCGTGACGTCACTCAACGATGCCAACTGTCGGGTTCGCTGCAATCTGTGAATTCTATTTACTAAATGTAACAGCAATAATAACGACACACAAATACTATCAAACATATATCCTTGTGGAATCCTTTATTCGGAAAAAACACTGGTTGACTGTTTTAATAAATTTGAACAGAATAATCGCAATTGTAGCGCAAACTATAAGTCTTCCTTTACCAGTTGGCAGCAGTAGCCAAACGTTTAGTATTTCTTCGAGACCAAAACAATGCTTTTTGTTAACGTTTTTAAATAAAATATATCAATTATCTCAGGGCGTATATGGTTCGGGGATTATAAATTAAACAAAATATTACACTATTAATCAAAATACAAGTTTACAATTACAGGATATTACAACGTTAGAGTGATACGTGCACACAGAAATTGTATAGTGGTTACCAGTTTTAAAAAGGTTATGTCCAGTTCAGGCTTTGATAGTTATTATGTAAATTAAAAGTTCTTGTTGTGTTTAAAAAGGTGTTGGTCTTAAATGGTGTTATTAGTGATTGTTTTTAGTGTTTGTTTTATATGGTGTCTGTAGTTTAATTGATTATTACTTAAAATACGTGTATACAAATGTGTGTGTTGAAGTACGATATAATGAGATGTCAGAATCACCAAATCCTCTTCTTGTACTCTTCTTGGTTGAAGATAGGGCCCACGTACACGTCAAATCTTCTTTCCCGTCCCTCGTCCACTTCAAATCTTCTTCCTGGTTATTATATCTTCTATTCCAAATAATGGGTGTTCTTCTGTTATTGCAAAAAGTTCGTGTAGTGTACCTCTAACTGTATTTATCTGGTTGTATAGTTTTTTTACACTTTATAACGCATAATGTAAGACGATTTAAAAACGCGGCTATTTGCTAAGATCGTTGTCAAAGAAGTCTCTTTTTATTTATCCGAAATTTCTGGTTGCTAAGGGTAAACTTGGAATCTGGTTGGCCAATTCGGATATACATTGTCATATACTTTCATTATTTCGAAGTCTAAAATTTGTTCAAAATCTTTAAACTAACATAACTTTTCTATACTGAATGGGAGTTTAAAACCATTATCAGCATTATTTTGATCTTCACATTTGTTATATTTAGACACCAAACGTGCCTATTTTTGCTTAAGAACTATGGATGTTACAATTTTGTTATTTGGAATTTTCTTAAATAACTTGATATGTGTTATTTTGTTTCTATATTCCTTGTATACATTATTACCTATAAATACATCTACCCTTTCACATTTGCATTACAAAATTTCTAATATAATTGTCAAAATTTACTAAAGTTGGTTTCACCTGGCCTATGTAATAGTATTATTTTCATCACCATGTTTTAACATCTTTAACAATTAAATCAACTTCTAACACTCATCAAAATGGTTTAACATATAACGTTATTTTAACAACACAAAAGATATATTATTCTAATAGTTAAATTCATGCCCACATGGCTATGATTATACCAAATCCTTGCACAAATAACTGTTTTCTATTCAAACTGTATAGGTGTTTGACACTTAACAAAACATCTTTGTATAGTCCATTCTGCTTGGTCAATTAATTTACCATGGTTTAACATCAGCTCTATTGTTATATTTGTTAACACAACATAAAAAAATGGAATTAATATCATTAAATTGACATTCCTTTAAACTAACTGTATCACCTGTTACATACAAAAAACACAACACAAATACTATGATATAACACTGTGCTATAACATAAAACATGCACATTTTACAAAACAAATTCTATACTAATTAGTTAGTCCATTGTCAGCTAATTTACTCATTATTCTGACACTGTCTATGTCATATTTACTATTTATATGGGTTTCAACATCCGTATACTTACTGATGTTTGACTTACAAAAATTACAATAAAGTGAACACTGTTGCTCTACCTCACCACACAGTTCTAATAATCTTGTTACATTTACTGTTTATCTGGGTTTTACTCTTGTTATAAATGTTATTGTGACCATGTTATAATTTGTTGTTTACTGGACAACCCTATGAACTCTATATGTGACAATTATTTGTATGGTTCATGCATCTATAATCAGGTGTATTTATATTTTTGTTACATCAATTAACTTAATTATTTACTAATATTTCTTTTACATGATTTTACATGTTTGGGCCTATTATCCCTCACTTTGTATTTTGATTATCTGGATATAATGATACATTAACTGAAACCATTTGTTTCTTTATGGTCCTGGTTCATAAACCGTTTGTCTTTATAATTCTTTATTTGGTCATTACTGAAAGTTCATTGTCATAGTTGGGGTTAAAGGTGTTTTGCATCACTCAGCCTAAATCATTAATTTGGGTACGGTCAGTTGTCTTACTAGTCAGTCTAAAATTGTTAGTCGTTCTTCTTCACTATCATCTTGGAAGATATTGTTCTCCTTGTCAGCTTCTTAACCAAAGTCTTCATTAAATCAGGTACGATATTATGTTGTTCCAAATGTAATGTTACATATTACCCTGCCACGAAATTTGATAATTTTAATAAAATATTGTTTTTTGTTGAAATTATCAATTATCTTAACTTTCACATTGTCATTTGTTATTCTTATTGTGATCTGGTATACTTGTCTTTAATTATAAGTGTTCTATCCCTGGAACATGTTACTTCCCTAACAAATTAATCACCATATATTCTGGAATCAGTCGGGGGTCTCTCTTGACCTAATACCCCGCTGTCCTTACAATACATAATACATAAATAATATCGATTGCTGGAGCTATCTCGTCAGTCAATCACATTTAATAATCACTAGTCTATTCACGACTAAATCAAATAAAAATAATATAATATATTCTTGGGATTGTTCACTCAGTCTAACTTCTCAGATCTAAATATTTCTTTCCATTGATTCTTTCAGATGTTTATTTTCTTGTGGCGATATTAATAAAATTTTTTATTTTCTATTGGTACTATCTTCCTTCCTTCTTTATCAGTACTGCTTAATCTTCATTTTTCATCCGCTATCTTCATTTAAATTAAGACATAACAAGTATTTGCATCTTCAGTTGTTGTTGATTCTCTCACAATCATGATATGTTATTTGCAATAAATTCGTTTCTAGTCTTGTCTCATTTTCATCGTCGATTGTCTACATTTGTCTTTTCTTATTCATTTTATAGCACTATGGTTTCTTCTAATTTATGGGTGGTGCATCTTTCTTTTATATTCCAATAATAAGTTCATAACTGTGTTTAATAAGAGGTGCTTATTTTGTTTAGAATTTGGAAATTATTCCTAGTTGTTTATCTGCTTGATTCATAATTACATTATCACACTGTACTGTAATTGGTCCTTACTATTTATCTAAATTCTGAGATATTCAACCTTGTTTATTGGGCTTCATTTAAAATTATATTCTGAATTATCAAAGTTGGTAAGATGAGCTTACTATATTTTTTCAATTTCGTGGTATTGTAATAATAAATTCTTCAATTCCAAATTAATTCTCATAAATAATTAGTTGTAAGTTGATCTTACTCTTTGTTTGGAATTTTGTGGTATTATAATAATAAATTCTTCAATTCCAAATTAATTCTCATAAATAATTAGTTGTAAGTTGATCTTACTATTTCTTTAGAATTTTGGTGGTATTATAATAATAAATTCTTCAATTCCAAATTAATTCTCATAAATAATTAGTTGTAAGTTGATCTTACTATTTCTTTAGAATTTTGGTGGTATTATAATAATAAATTCTTCAATTCCAAATTAATTCTCATAAATAATTAGTTGTAAGTTGATCTTGCTATTTTTTTTAGAATTTTGTGGTTTATCACAACTTCTACACTTCTTATTATAGTGCTTATTGTCATATGTCCTTTTGTACCCAGTATTGATGATCTTTTGGTAATTTTCGTTATGTCGGTCAGTTGCTCATACCTTCATTTGTATGGTTCTGTTTCTTTATTCTTTATTCATATTATTGTTCCTCAATGAAACTTATTTCTCGTCTCCTTAAAATGGTTCTTTGGCCTAGTCGGTTAGCGTAGCATCCGTCCCTTTTCTTGACGGTGTGTGGTATATAATTTATCCCGGGTCCATAATCTCAGTTGACCTTATTGTCCGCACTACCATTGTCTTTTTAATTATTTCTTTCCTTGCGGCATCTCTCGCTTCTTCCTTGTACTTCATTCTTCCCGTTCTTATTCTTTCATTTGCTGCAAAGCTTATTCGACTCATCCTATCATATTGTTGATTAAAACAATATGTTACTGGTCCATCAATGATTAATGATATCATTGATATTTTCCCACGTATTTCTATTTCTGGTATTTCCCATTTATCTCTGGTCTTCTCTAAGTTGTAACCTATAGTTTTGTGGTAAGTCATTATTGAAATTGCTTTTAATCTCCTCCTATAGTCTCTGGCATTCATGATTTCTTCATTGTTGGTAATTGGAATATTCAGTACATTAATTAACCCATTGTTCATCATCTCCCATTCTTCTGGTGTTTTTATTAAATTCTTTAGATGCGTTCTTCTTACTTTCTTTGGTTCCACTTCACTATCTTTAGTATTTTCTTTGTTTCCGTTAGTTTTCTTTTCAGGTAATACTACTACTGGTTCCTCAGTTTTGGCGTTTGGTATTTCTTCTGTTTCTGGTTTGCTATCATTTTTTATTTCTTCGGTTCTCTCATTTCTTAATCCTTCCCTCCACAGTTTATTATCATTTATTATTTCTTTGGTCACTTCCTCCATCTTTTCCTCCCTTTTCTTAAAGTTCTCGTCCAATTTCTTCATGATCTCTAGGTAATTTCCCTTCAATTCTTCCCTCAATGCTCTATTATTTTCGTCTATTTTCTCCTCCATTTTCTTGCTATTCTCTTTCAATTCTCCCATTTTCTCTTCAATTTTCTTATTAGTCTCCCCCAATTTTCGGCTCAACTCCTCCGTAGATTGTTTGTTGTCCTGTTTTAATTCCTCCTTCAATTTTTCTAAGTTCTTATTATTCTGTTTTAAATATTCCATAATGCTCTTCAGGTCAACGCTCTCTGTGACTTTGTCCGGTTCTTGTTTATCTCATTGGTCCTCTCTTATTATTACTTCTACTTCTTTGACCGGTGTTGCTGCTTTGTCTTCCATATCTAACTCGTCTACCTTCTCGGCTTCGACCGCTCGTTTTCGCGATGTCTCTCGCTTCCTCATCTTGTTTATTCTGGTTTATTTGTCTATTAATAATAATTTAATTTATATTAAATTACACGCCTCACACGTTGGTGCGCCAATTTGTAACCATATTATAATATTTATATAGAAGATTGATTGAATCTTATTGAAACGTAATGTAGCCTCACTTCAGGTTCGTCAGCTTGTGACGACAAGAATATTTCGTTACGTAGAATATTATTATGAACAGGTTACTTGTATTTATGTAGTGTGCACTTGAATTACACCACCCGTAGGAAGTGTGAACTTGTAATATATATAAATAATGTAGCGACAAACTCGCACTGGAGTCGTCGATGTGTAATTATAAATGTGTTATGTTGAACGGCGAATGATTTTGTAAATTGCCGCTTACTCCCACTATGCTGCTTCTTTTCCGTGACGTCACTCAACGATGCCAACTGTCGGGTTCGCTGCAATCTGTGAATTCTATTTACTAAATGTAACAGCAATAATAACGACACACAAATACTATCAAACATATATCCTTGTGGAATCCTTTATTCGGAAAAAACACTGGTTGACTGTTTTAATAAATTTGAACAGAATAATCGCAATTGTAGCGCAAACTATAAGTCTTCCTTTACCAGTTGGCAGCAGTAGCCAAACGTTTAGTATTTCTTCGAGACCAAAACAATGCTTTTTGTTAACGTTTTTAAATAAAATATATCAATTATCTCAGGGCGTATATGGTTCGGGGATTATAAATTAAACAAAATATTACACTATTAATCAAAATACAAGTTTACAATTACAGGATATTACAACGTTAGAGTGATACGTGCACACAGAAATTGTATAGTGGTTACCAGTTTTAAAAAGGTTATGTCCAGTTCAGGCTTTGATAGTTATTATGTAAATTAAAAGTTCTTGTTGTGTTTAAAAAGGTGTTGGTCTTAAATGGTGTTATTAGTGATTGTTTTTAGTGTTTGTTTTATATGGTGTCTGTAGTTTAATTGATTATTACTTAAAATACGTGTATACAAATGTGTGTGTTGAAGTACGATATAATGAGATGTCAGAATCACCAAATCCTCTTCTTGTACTCTTCTTGGTTGAAGATAGGGCCCACGTACACGTCAAATCTTCTTTCCCGTCCCTCGTCCACTTCAAATCTTCTTCCTGGTTATTATATCTTCTATTCCAAATAATGGGTGTTCTTCTGTTATTGCAAAAAGTTCGTGTAGTGTACCTCTAACTGTATTTATCTGGTTGTATAGTTTTTTTACACTTTATAACGCATAATGTAAGACGATTTAAAAACGCGTCTATTTGCTAAGATCGTTGTCAAAGAAGTCTCTTTTTATTTATCTGAAATTTCTGGTTGCTAAGGGTAAACTTGGAATCTGGTTGGCCAATTCGGATATACATTGTCATATACTTTCATTATTTCGAAGTCTAAAATTTGTTCAAAATCTTTAAACTAACATAACTTTTCTATACTGAATGGGAGTTTAAAACCATTATCAGCATTATTTTGATCTTCACATTTGTTATATTTAGACACCAAACGTGCCTATTTTTGCTTAAGAACTATGGATGTTACAATTTTGTTATTTGGAATTTTCTTAAATAACTTGATATGTGTTATTTTGTTTCTATATTCCTTGTATACATTATTACCTATAAATACATCTACCCTTTCACATTTGCATTACAAAATTTCTAATATAATTGTTCAAAATTTACTAAAGTTGGTTTCACCTGGCCTATGTAATAGTATTATTTTCATCACCATGTTTTAACATCTTTAACAATTAAATCAACTTCTAACACTCATCAAAATGGTTTAACATATAACGTTATTTTAACAACACAAAAGATATATTATTCTAATAGTTAAATTCATGCCCACATGGCTATGATTATACCAAATCCTTGCACAAATAACTGTTTTCTATTCAAACTGTATAGGTGTTTGACACTTAACAAAACATCTTTGTATAGTCCATTCTGCTTGGTCAATTAATTTACCATGGTTTAACATCAGCTCTATTGTTATATTTGTTAACACAACATAAAAAAATGGAATTAATATCATTAAATTGACATTCCTTTAAACTAACTGTATCACCTGTTACATACAAAAAACACAACACAAATACTATGATATAACACTGTGCTATAACATAAAACATGCACATTTTACAAAACAAATTCTATACTAATTAGTTAGTCCATTGTCAGCTAATTTACTCATTATTCTGACACTGTCTATGTCATATTTACTATTTATATGGGTTTCAACATCCGTATACTTACTGATGTTTGACTTACAAAAATTACAATAAAGTGAACACTGTTGCTCTACCTCACCACACAGTTCTAATAATCTTGTTACATTTACTGTTTATCTGGGTTTTACTCTTGTTATAAATGTTATTGTGACCATGTTATAATTTGTTGTTTACTGGACAACCCTATGAACTCTATATGTGACAATTATTTGTATGGTTCATGCATCTATAATCAGGTGTATTTATATTTTTGTTACATCAATTAACTTAATTATTTACTAATATTTCTTTTACATGATTTTACATGTTTGGGCCTATTATCCCTCACTTTGTATTTTGATTATCTGGATATAATGATACATTAACTGAAACCATTTGTTTCTTTATGGTCCTGGTTCATAAACCGTTTGTCTTTATAATTCTTTGTTTGGTCATTACTGAAAGTTCATTGTCATAGTTGGGGTTAAAGGTGTTTTGCATCACTCAGCCTAAATCATTAATTTGGGTACGGTCAGTTGTCTTACTAGTCAGTCTAAAATTGTTAGTCGTTCTTCTTCACTATCATCTTGGAAGATATTGTTCTCCTTGTCAGCTTCTTAACCAAAGTCTTCATTAAATCAGGTACGATATTATGTTGTTCCAAATGTAATGTTACATATTACCCTGCCACCAAATTTGATAATTTTAATAAAATATTGTTTTTTGTTGAAATTATCAATTATCTTAACTTTCACATTGTCATTTGTTATTCTTATTGTGATCTGGTATACTTGTCTTTAATTATAAGTGTTCTATCCCTGGAACATGTTACTTCCCTAACAAATTAATCACCATATATTCTGGAATCAGTCGGGGGTCTCTCTTGACCTAATACCCCGCTGTCCTTACAATACATAATACATAAATAATATCGATTGCTGGAGCTATCTCGTCAGTCAATCACATTTAATAATCACTAGTCTATTCACGACTAAATCAAATAAAAATAATATAATATATTCTTGGGATTGTTCACTCAGTCTAACTTCTCAGATCTAAATATTTCTTTCCATTGATTCTTTCAGATGTTTATTTTCTTGTGGCGATATTAATAACATTTTTTATTTTCTATTGGTACTATCTTCCTTCCTTCTTTATCAGTACTGCTTAATCTTCATTTTTCATCCGCTATCTTCATTTAAATTAAGACATAACAAGTATTTGCATCTTCAGTTGTTGTTGATTCTCTCACAATCATGATATGTTATTTGCAATAAATTCGTTTCTAGTCTTGTCTCATTTTCATCGTCGATTGTCTACATTTGTCTTTTCTTATTCATTTTATAGCACTATGGTTTCTTCTAATTTATGGGTGGTGCATCTTTCTTTTATATTCCAATAATAAGTTCATAACTGTGTTTAATAAGAGGTGCTTATTTTGTTTAGAATTTGGAAATTTATTCCTAGTTGTTTATCTGCTTGATTCATAATTACATTATCACACTGTACTGTAATTGGTCCTTACTATTTATCTAAATTCTGAGATATTCAACCTTGTTTATTGGGCTTCATTTAAAATTATATTCTGAATTATCAAAGTTGGTAAGATGAGCTTACTATATTTTTTCAATTTCGTGGTATTGTAATAATAAATTCTTCAATTCCAAATTAATTCTCATAAATAATTAGTTGTAAGTTATCTTACTCTTTGTTTGGAATTTTGTGGTATTATAATAATAAATTCTTCAATTCCATATTAATTCTCATAAATAATTAGTTGTAAGTTGATCTTACTATTTCTTTAGAATTTTGGTGGTATTATAATAATAAATTCTTCAATTCCAAATTAATTCTCATAAATAATTAGTTGTAAGTTGATCTTACTATTTCTTTAGAATTTTGGTGGTATTATAATAATAAATTCTTCAATTCCAAATTAATTCTCATAAATAATTAGTTGTAAGTTGATCTTACTATTTTTTTTAGAATTTTGTGGTTTATCACAACTTCTACACTTCTTATTATAGTGCTTATTGTCATATGTCCTTTTGTACCCAGTATTGATGATCTTTTGGGTAATTTTCGTTATGTCGGTCAGTTGCTCATACCTTCATTTGTATGGTTCTGTTTCTTTATTCTTTATTCATATTATTGTTCCTCAATGAAACTTATTTCTCGTCTCCTTAAAATGGTTCTTTGGCCTAGTCGGTTAGCGTAGCATCCGTCCCTTTTCTTGACGGTGTGTGGTATATAATTTATCCCGGGTCCATAATCTCAGTTGACCTTATTGTCCGCACTACCATTGTCTTTTTAATTATTTCTTTCCTTGCGGCATCTCTCGCTTCTTCCTTGTACTTCATTCTTCCCGTTCTTATTCTTTCATTTGCTGCAAAGCTTATTCGACTCATCCTATCATATTGTTGATTAAAACAATATGTTACTGGTCCATCAATGATTAATGATATCATTGATATTTTCCCACGTATTTCTATTTCTGGTATTTCCCATTTATCTCTGGTCTTCTCTAAGTTGTAACCTATAGTTTTGTGGTAAGTCATTATTGAAATTGCTTTTAATCTCCTCCTATAGTCTCTGGCATTCATGATTTCTTCATTGTTGGTAATTGGAATATTCAGTACATTAATTAACCCATTGTTCATCATCTCCCATTCTTCTGGTGTTTTTATTAAATTCTTTAGATGCGTTCTTCTTACTTTCTTTGGTTCCACTTCACTATCTTTAGTATTTTCTTTGTTTCCGTTAGTTTTCTTTTCAGGTAATACTACTACTGGTTCCTCCTATCATTTTTTATTTCTTCGGTTCTCTCATTTCTTAATCCTTCCCTCCACAGTTTATTATCATTTATTATTTCTTTGGTCACTTCCTCCATCTTTTCCTCCCTTTTCTTAAAGTTCTCGTCCAATTTCTTCATGATCTCTAGGTAATTTCCCTTCAATTCTTCCCTCAATGCTCTATTATTTTCGTCTATTTTCTCCTCCATTTTCTTGCTATTCTCTTTCAATTCTCCCATTTTCTCTTCAATTTTCTTATTAGTCTCCCCCAATTTTCGGCTCAACTCCTCCGTAGATTGTTTGTTGTCCTGTTTTAATTCCTCCTTCAATTTTTCTAAGTTCTTATTATTCTGTTTTAAATATTCCATAATGCTCTTCAGGTCAACGCTCTCTGTGACTTTGTCCGGTTCTTGTTTATCTCATTGGTCCTCTCTTATTATTACTTCTACTTCTTTGACCGGTGTTGCTGCTTTGTCTTCCATATCTAACTCGTCTACCTTCTCGGCTTCGACCGCTCGTTTTCGCGATGTCTCTCGCTTCCTCATCTTGTTTATTCTGGTTTATTTGTCTATTAATAATAATTTAATTTATATTAAATTACACGCCTCACACGTTGGTGCGCCAATTTGTAACCATATTATAATATTTATATAGAAGATTGATTGAATCTTATTGAAACGTAATGTAGCCTCACTTCAGGTTCGTCAGCTTGTGACGACAAGAATATTTCGTTACGTAGAATATTATTATGAACAGGTTACTTGTATTTATGTAGTGTGCACTTGAATTACACCACCCGTAGGAAGTGTGAACTTGTAATATATATAAATAATGTAGCGACAAACTCGCACTGGAGTCGTCGATGTGTAATTATAAATGTGTTATGTTGAACGGCGAATGATTTTGTAAATTGCCGCTTACTCCCACTATGCTGCTTCTTTTCCGTGACGTCACTCAACGATGCCAACTGTCGGGTTCGCTGCAATCTGTGAATTCTATTTACTAAATGTAACAGCAATAATAACGACACACAAATACTATCAAACATATATCCTTGTGGAATCCTTTATTCGGAAAAAACACTGGTTGACTGTTTTAATAAATTTGAACAGAATAATCGCAATTGTAGCGCAAACTATAAGTCTTCCTTTACCAGTTGGCAGCAGTAGCCAAACGTTTAGTATTTCTTCGAGACCAAAACAATGCTTTTTGTTAACGTTTTTAAATAAAATATATCAATTATCTCAGGGCGTATATGGTTCGGGGATTATAAATTAAACAAAATATTACACTATTAATCAAAATACAAGTTTACAATTACAGGATATTACAACGTTAGAGTGATACGTGCACACAGAAATTGTATAGTGGTTACCAGTTTTAAAAAGGTTATGTCCAGTTCAGGCTTTGATAGTTATTATGTAAATTAAAAGTTCTTGTTGTGTTTAAAAAGGTGTTGGTCTTAAATGGTGTTATTAGTGATTGTTTTTAGTGTTTGTTTTATATGGTGTCTGTAGTTTAATTGATTATTACTTAAAATACGTGTATACAAATGTGTGTGTTGAAGTACGATATAATGAGATGTCAGAATCACCAAATCCTCTTCTTGTACTCTTCTTGGTTGAAGATAGGGCCCACGTACACGTCAAATCTTCTTTCCCGTCCCTCGTCCACTTCAAATCTTCTTCCTGGTTATTATATCTTCTATTCCAAATAATGGGTGTTCTTCTGTTATTGCAAAAAGTTCGTGTAGTGTACCTCTAACTGTATTTATCTGGTTGTATAGTTTTTTTACACTTTATAACGCATAATGTAAGACGATTTAAAAACGCGGCTATTTGCTAAGATCGTTGTCAAAGAAGTCTCTTTTTATTTATCCGAAATTTCTGGTTGCTAAGGGTAAACTTGGAATCTGGTTGGCCAATTCGGATATACATTGTCATATACTTTCATTATTTCGAAGTCTAAAATTTGTTCAAAATCTTTAAACTAACATAACTTTTCTATACTGAATGGGAGTTTAAAACCATTATCAGCATTATTTTGATCTTCACATTTGTTATATTTAGACACCAAACGTGCCTATTTTTGCTTAAGAACTATGGATGTTACAATTTTGTTATTTGGAATTTTCTTAAATAACTTGATATGTGTTATTTTGTTTCTATATTCCTTGTATACATTATTACCTATAAATACATCTACCCTTTCACATTTGCATTACAAAATTTCTAATATAATTGTTCAAAATTTACTAAAGTTGGTTTCACCTGGCCTATGTAATAGTATTATTTTCATCACCATGTTTTAACATCTTTAACAATTAAATCAACTTCTAACACTCATCAAAATGGTTTAACATATAACGTTATTTTAACAACACAAAAGATATATTATTCTAATAGTTAAATTCATGCCCACATGGCTATGATTATACCAAATCCTTGCACAAATAACTGTTTTCTATTCAAACTGTATAGGTGTTTGACACTTAACAAAACATCTTTGTATAGTCCATTCTGCTTGGTCAATTAATTTACCATGGTTTAACATCAGCTCTATTGTTATATTTGTTAACACAACATAAAAAAATGGAATTAATATCATTAAATTGACATTCCTTTAAACTAACTGTATCACCTGTTACATACAAAAAACACAACACAAATACTATGATATAACACTGTGCTATAATATAAAACATGCACATTTTACAAAACAAATTCTATACTAATTAGTTAGTCCATTGTCAGCTAATTTACTCATTATTCTGACACTGTCTATGTCATATTTACTATTTATATGGGTTTCAACATCCGTATACTTACTGATGTTTGACTTACAAAAATTACAATAAAGTGAACACTGTTGCTCTACCTCACCACACAGTTCTAATAATCTTGTTACATTTACTGTTTATCTGGGTTTTACTCTTGTTATAAATGTTATTGTGACCATGTTATAATTTGTTGTTTACTGGACAACCCTATGAACTCTATATGTGACAATTATTTGTATGGTTCATGCATCTATAATCAGGTGTATTTATATTTTTGTTACATCAATTAACTTAATTATTTACTAATATTTCTTTTACATGATTTTACATGTTTGGGCCTATTATCCCTCACTTTGTATTTTGATTATCTGGATATAATGATACATTAACTGAAACCATTTGTTTCTTTATGGTCCTGGTTCATAAACCGTTTGTCTTTATAATTCTTTGTTTGGTCATTACTGAAAGTTCATTGTCATAGTTGGGGTTAAAGGTGTTTTGCATCACTCAGCCTAAATCATTAATTTGGGTACGGTCAGTTGTCTTACTAGTCAGTCTAAAATTGTTAGTCGTTCTTCTTCACTATCATCTTGGAAGATATTGTTCTCCTTGTCAGCTTCTTAACCAAAGTCTTCATTAAATCAGGTACGATATTATGTTGTTCCAAATGTAATGTTACATATTACCCTGCCACGAAATTTGATAATTTTAATAAAATATTGTTTTTTGTTGAAATTATCAATTATCTTAACTTTCACATTGTCATTTGTTATTCTTATTGTGATCTGGTATACTTGTCTTTAATTATAAGTGTTCTATCCCTGGAACATGTTACTTCCCTAACAAATTAATCACCATATATTCTGGAATCAGTCGGGGGTCTCTCTTGACCTAATACCCCGCTGTCCTTACAATACATAATACATAAATAATATCGATTGCTGGAGCTATCTCGTCAGTCAATCACATTTAATAATCACTAGTCTATTCACGACTAAATCAAATAAAAATAATATAATATATTCTTGGGATTGTTCACTCAGTCTAACTTCTCAGATCTAAATATTTCTTTCCATTGATTCTTTCAGATGTTTATTTTCTTGTGGCGATATTAATAACATTTTTTATTTTCTATTGGTACTATCTTCCTTCCTTCTTTATCAGTACTGCTTAATCTTCATTTTTCATCCACTATCTTCATTTAAATTAAGACATAACAAGTATTTGCATCTTCAGTTGTTGTTGATTCTCTCACAATCATGATATGTTATTTGCAATAAATTCGTTTCTAGTCTTGTCTCATTTTCATCGTCGATTGTCTACATTTGTCTTTTCTTATTCATTTTATAGCACTATGGTTTCTTCTAATTTATGGGTGGTGCATCTTTCTTTTATATTCCAATAATAAGTTCATAACTGTGTTTAATAAGAGGTGCTTATTTTGTTTAGAATTTGGAAATTTATTCCTAGTTGTTTATCTGCTTGATTCATAATTACATTATCACACTGTACTGTAATTGGTCCTTACTATTTATCTAAATTCTAAGATATTCAACCTTGTTTATTGGGCTTCATTTAAAATTATATTCTGAATTATCAAAGTTGGTAAGATGAGCTTACTATATTTTTTCAATTTCGTGGTATTGTAATAATAAATTCTTCAATTCCAAATTAATTCTCATAAATAATTAGTTGTAAGTTGATCTTACTCTTTGTTTGGAATTTTGTGGTATTATAATAATAAATTCTTAAATTCCAAATTAATTCTCATAAATAATTAGTTGTAAGTTGATCTTACTATTTCTTTAGAATTTTGGTGGTATTATAATAATAAATTCTTCAATTCCAAATTAATTCTCATAAATAATTAGTTGTAAGTTGATCTTACTATTTCTTTAGAATTTTGGTGGTATTATAATAATAAATTCTTCAATTCCAAATTAATTCTCATAAATAATTAGTTGTAAGTTGATCTTACTATTTTTTTTAGAATTTTGTGGTTTATCACAACTTCTACACTTCTTATTATAGTGCTTATTGTCATATGTCCTTTTGTACCCAGTATTGATGATCTTTTGGGTAATTTTCGTTATGTCGGTCAGTTGCTCATACCTTCATTTGTATGGTTCTGTTTCTTTATTCTTTATTCATATTATTGTTCCTCAATGAAACTTATTTCTCGTCTCCTTAAAATGGTTCTTTGGCCTAGTTGGTTAGCGTAGCATCCGTCCCTTTTCTTGACGGTGTGTGGTATATAATTTATCCCGGGTCCATAATCTCAGTTGACCTTATTGTCCGCACTACCAGTGTCTTTTTAATTATTTCTTTCCTTGCGGCATCTCTCGCTTCTTCCTTGTACTTCATTCTTCCCGTTCTTATTCTTTCATTTGCTGCAAAGCTTATTCGACTCATCGTATCATATTGTTGATTAAAACAATATGTTACTGGTCCATCAATGATTAATGATATCATTGATATTTTCCCACGTATTTCTATTTCTGGTATTTCCCATTTATCTCTGGTCTTCTCTAAGTTGTAACCTATAGTTTTGTGGTAAGTCATTATTGAAATTGCTTTTAATCTCCTCCTATAGTCTCTGGCATTCATGATTTCTTCATTGTTGGTAATTGGAATATTCAGTACATTAATTAACCCATTGTTCATCATCTCCCATTCTTCTGGTGTTTTTATTAAATTCTTTAGATGCGTTCTTCTTACTTTCTTTGGTTCCACTTCACTATCTTTAGTATTTTCTTTGTTTCCGTTAGTTTTCTTTTCAGGTAATACTACTACTGGTTCCTCAGTTTTGGCGTTTGGTATTTCTTCTGTTTCTGGTTTGCTATCATTTTTTATTTCTTCGGTTCTCTCATTTCTTAATCCTTCCCTCCACAGTTTATTATCATTTATTATTTCTTTGGTCACTTCCTCCATCTTTTCCTCCCTTTTCTTAAAGTTCTCGTCCAATTTCTTCATGATCTCTAGGTAATTTCCCTTCAATTCTTCCCTCAATGCTCTATTATTTTCGTCTATTTTCTCCTCCATTTTCTTGCTATTCTCTTTCAATTCTCCCATTTTCTCTTCAATTTTCTTATTAGTCTCCCCCAATTTTCGGCTCAACTCCTCCGTAGATTGTTTGCTGTCCTGTTTTAATTCCTCCTTCAATTTTTCTAAGTTCTTATTATTCTGTTTTAAATATTCCATAATGCTCTTCAGGTCAACGCTCTCTGTGACTTTGTCCGGTTCTTGTTTATCTCATTGGTCCTCTCTTATTATTACTTCTACTTCTTTGACCGGTGTTGCTGCTTTGTCTTCCATATCTAACTCGTCTACCTTCTCGGCTTCGACCGCTCGTTTTCGCGATGTCTCTCGCTTCCTCATCTTGTTTATTCTGGTTTATTTGTCTATTAATAATAATTTAATTTATATTAAATTACACGCCTCACACGTTGGTGCGCCAATTTGTAACCATATTATAATATTTATATAGAAGATTGATTGAATCTTATTGAAACGTAATGTAGCCTCACTTCAGGTTCGTCAGCTTGTGACGACAAGAATATTTCGTTACGTAGAATATTATTATGAACAGGTTACTTGTATTTATGTAGTGTGCACTTGAATTACACCACCCGTAGGAAGTGTGAACTTGTAATATATATAAATAATGTAGCGACAAACTCGCACTGGAGTCGTCGATGTGTAATTATAAATGTGTTATGTTGAACGGCGAATGATTTTGTAAATTGCCGCTTACTCCCACTATGCTGCTTCTTTTCCGTGACGTCACTCAACGATGCCAACTGTCGGGTTCGCTGCAATCTGTGAATTCTATTTACTAAATGTAACAGCAATAATAACGACACACAAATACTATCAAACATATATCCTTGTGGAATCCTTTATTCGGAAAAAACACTGGTTGACTGTTTTAATAAATTTGAACAGAATAATCGCAATTGTAGCGCAAACTATAAGTCTTCCTTTACCAGTTGGCAGCAGTAGCCAAACGTTTAGTATTTCTTCGAGACCAAAACAATGCTTTTTGTTAACGTTTTTAAATAAAATATATCAATTATCTCAGGGCGTATATGGTTCGGGGATTATAAATTAAACAAAATATTACACTATTAATCAAAATACAAGTTTACAATTACAGGATATTACAACGTTAGAGTGATACGTGCACACAGAAATTGTATAGTGGTTACCAGTTTTAAAAAGGTTATGTCCAGTTCAGGCTTTGATAGTTATTATGTAAATTAAAAGTTCTTGTTGTGTTTAAAAAGGTGTTGGTCTTAAATGGTGTTATTAGTGATTGTTTTTAGTGTTTGTTTTATATGGTGTCTGTAGTTTAATTGATTATTACTTAAAATACGTGTATACAAATGTGTGTGTTGAAGTACGATATAATGAGATGTCAGAATCACCAAATCCTCTTCTTGTACTCTTCTTGGTTGAAGATAGGGCCCACGTACACGTCAAATCTTCTTTCCCGTCCCTCGTCCACTTCAAATCTTCTTCCTGGTTATTATATCTTCTATTCCAAATAATGGGTGTTCTTCTGTTATTGCAAAAAGTTCGTGTAGTGTACCTCTAACTGTATTTATCTGGTTGTATAGTTTTTTTACACTTTATAACGCATAATGTAAGACGATTTAAAAACGCGTCTATTTGCTAAGATCGTTGTCAAAGAAGTCTCTTTTTATTTATCCGAAATTTCTGGTTGCTAAGGGTAAACTTGGAATCTGGTTGGCCAATTCGGATATACATTGTCATATACTTTCATTATTTCGAAGTCTAAAATTTGTTCAAAATCTTTAAACTAACATAACTTTTCTATACTGAATGGGAGTTTAAAACCATTATCAGCATTATTTTGATCTTCACATTTGTTATATTTAGACACCAAACGTGCCTATTTTTGCTTAAGAACTATGGATGTTACAATTTTGTTATTTGGAATTTTCTTAAATAACTTGATATGTGTTATTTTGTTTCTATATTCCTTGTATACATTATTACCTATAAATACATCTACCCTTTCACATTTGCATTACAAAATTTCTAATATAATTGTCAAAATTTACTAAAGTTGGTTTCACCTGGCCTATGTAATAGTATTATTTTCATCACCATGTTTTAACATCTTTAACAATTAAATCAACTTCTAACACTCATCAAAATGGTTTAACATATAACGTTATTTTAACAACACAAAAGATATATTATTCTAATAGTTAAATTCATGCCCACATGGCTATGATTATACCAAATCCTTGCACAAATAACTGTTTTCTATTCAAACTGTATAGGTGTTTGACACTTAACAAAACATCTTTGTATAGTCCATTCTGCTTGGTCAATTAATTTACCATGGTTTAACATCAGCTCTATTGTTATATTTGTTAACACAACATAAAAAAATGGAATTAATATCATTAAATTGACATTCCTTTAAACTAACTGTATCACCTGTTACATACAAAAAACACAACACAAATACTATGATATAACACTGTGCTATAACATAAAACATGCACATTTTACAAAACAAATTCTATACTAATTAGTTAGTCCATTGTCAGCTAATTTACTCATTATTCTGACACTGTCTATGTCATATTTACTATTTATATGGGTTTCAACATCCGTATACTTACTGATGTTTGACTTACAAAAATTACAATAAAGTGAACACTGTTGCTCTACTTCACCACACAGTTCTAATAATCTTGTTACATTTACTGTTTATCTGGGTTTTACTCTTGTTATAAATGTTATTGTGACCATGTTATAATTTGTTGTTTACTGGACAACCCTATGAACTCTATATGTGACAATTATTTGTATGGTTCATGCATCTATAATCAGGTGTATTTATATTTTTGTTACATCAATTAACTTAATTATTTACTAATATTTCTTTTACATGATTTTACATGTTTGGGCCTATTATCCCTCACTTTGTATTTTGATTATCTGGATATAATGATACATTAACTGAAACCATTTGTTTCTTTATGGTCCTGGTTCATAAACCGTTTGTCTTTATAATTCTTTGTTTGGTCATTACTGAAAGTTCATTGTCATAGTTGGGGTTAAAGGTGTTTTGCATCACTCAGCCTAAATCATTAATTTGGGTACGGTCAGTTGTCTTACTAGTCAGTCTAAAATTGTTAGTCGTTCTTCTTCACTATCATCTTGGAAGATATTGTTCTCCTTGTCAGCTTCTTAACCAAAGTCTTCATTAAATCAGGTACGATATTATGTTGTTCCAAATGTAATGTTACATATTACCCTGCCACCAAATTTGATAATTTTAATAAAATATTGTTTTTTGTTGAAATTATCAATTATCTTAACTTTCACATTGTCATTTGTTATTCTTATTGTGATCTGGTATACTTGTCTTTAATTATAAGTGTTCTATCCCTGGAACATGTTACTTCCCTAACAAATTAATCACCATATATTCTGGAATCAGTCGGGGGTCTCTCTTGACCTAATACCCCGCTGTCCTTACAATACATAATACATAAATAATATCGATTGCTGGAGCTATCTCGTCAGTCAATCACATTTAATAATCACTAGTCTATTCACGACTAAATCAAATAAAAATAATATAATATATTCTTGGGATTGTTCACTCAGTCTAACTTCTCAGATCTAAATATTTCTTTCCATTGATTCTTTCAGATGTTTATTTTCTTGTGGCGATATTAATAAAATTTTTTATTTTCTATTGGTACTATCTTCCTTCCTTCTTTATCAGTACTGCTTAATCTTCATTTTTCATCCGCTATCTTCATTTAAATTAAGACATAACAAGTATTTGCATCTTCAGTTGTTGTTGATTCTCTCACAATCATGATATGTTATTTGCAATAAATTCGTTTCTAGTCTTGTCTCATTTTCATCGTCGATTGTCTACATTTGTCTTTTCTTATTCATTTTATAGCACTATGGTTTCTTCTAATTTATGGGTGGTGCATCTTTCTTTTATATCCCAATAATAAGTTCATAACTGTGTTTAATAAGAGGTGCTTATTTTGTTTAGAATTTGGAAATTATTCCTAGTTGTTTATCTGCTTGATTCATAATTACATTATCACACTGTACTGTAATTGGTCCTTACTATTTATCTAAATTCTGAGATATTCAACCTTGTTTATTGGGCTTCATTTAAAATTATATTCTGAATTATCAAAGTTGGTAAGATGAGCTTACTATATTTTTTCAATTTCGTGGTATTGTAATAATAAATTCTTCAATTCCAAATTAATTCTCATAAATAATTAGTTGTAAGTTGATCTTACTCTTTGTTTGGAATTTTGTGGTATTATAATAATAAATTCTTCAATTCCAAATTAATTCTCATAAATAATTAGTTGTAAGTTGATCTTACTATTTCTTTAGAATTTTGGTGGTATTATAATAATAAATTCTTCAATTCCAAATTAATTCTCATAAATAATTAGTTGTAAGTTGATCTTACTATTTCTTTAGAATTTTGGTGGTATTATAATAATAAATTCTTCAATTCCAAATTAATTCTCATAAATAATTAGTTGTAAGTTGATCTTGCTATTTTTTTTAGAATTTTGTGGTTTATCACAACTTCTACACTTCTTATTATAGTGCTTATTGTCATATGTCCTTTTGTACCCAGTATTGATGATCTTTTGGTAATTTTCGTTATGTCGGTCAGTTGCTCATACCTTCATTTGTATGGTTCTGTTTCTTTATTCTTTATTCATATTATTGTTCCTCAATGAAACTTATTTCTCGTCTCCTTAAAATGGTTCTTTGGCCTAGTCGGTTAGCGTAGCATCCGTCCCTTTTCTTGACGGTGTGTGGTATATAATTTATCCCGGGTCCATAATCTCAGTTGACCTTATTGTCCGCACTACCATTGTCTTTTTAATTATTTCTTTCCTTGCGGCATCTCTCGCTTCTTCCTTGTACTTCATTCTTCCCGTTCTTATTCTTTCATTTGCTGCAAAGCTTATTCGACTCATCCTATCATATTGTTGATTAAAACAATATGTTACTGGTCCATCAATGATTAATGATATCATTGATATTTTCCCACGTATTTCTATTTCTGGTATTTCCCATTTATCTCTGGTCTTCTCTAAGTTGTAACCTATAGTTTTGTGGTAAGTCATTATTGAAATTGCTTTTAATCTCCTCCTATAGTCTCTGGCATTCATGATTTCTTCATTGTTGGTAATTGGAATATTCAGTACATTAATTAACCCATTGTTCATCATCTCCCATTCTTCTGGTGTTTTTATTAAATTCTTTAGATGCGTTCTTCTTACTTTCTTTGGTTCCACTTCACTATCTTTAGTATTTTCTTTGTTTCCGTTAGTTTTCTTTTCAGGTAATACTACTACTGGTTCCTCAGTTTTGGCGTTTGGTATTTCTTCTGTTTCTGGTTTGCTATCATTTTTTATTTCTTCGGTTCTCTCATTTCTTAATCCTTCCCTCCACAGTTTATTATCATTTATTATTTCTTTGGTCACTTCCTCCATCTTTTCCTCCCTTTTCTTAAAGTTCTCGTCCAATTTCTTCATGATCTCTAGGTAATTTCCCTTCAATTCTTCCCTCAATGCTCTATTATTTTCGTCTATTTTCTCCTCCATTTTCTTGCTATTCTCTTTCAATTCTCCCATTTTCTCTTCAATTTTCTTATTAGTCTCCCCCAATTTTCGGCTCAACTCCTCCGTAGATTGTTTGTTGTCCTGTTTTAATTCCTCCTTCAATTTTTCTAAGTTCTTATTATTCTGTTTTAAATATTCCATAATGCTCTTCAGGTCAACGCTCTCTGTGACTTTGTCCGGTTCTTGTTTATCTCATTGGTCCTCTCTTATTATTACTTCTACTTCTTTGACCGGTGTTGCTGCTTTGTCTTCCATATCTAACTCGTCTACCTTCTCGGCTTCGACCGCTCGTTTTCGCGATGTCTCTCGCTTCCTCATCTTGTTTATTCTGGTTTATTTGTCTATTAATAATAATTTAATTTATATTAAATTACACGCCTCACACGTTGGTGCGCCAATTTGTAACCATATTATAATATTTATATAGAAGATTGATTGAATCTTATTGAAACGTAATGTAGCCTCACTTCAGGTTCGTCAGCTTGTGACGACAAGAATATTTCGTTACGTAGAATATTATTATGAACAGGTTACTTGTATTTATGTAGTGTGCACTTGAATTACACCACCCGTAGGAAGTGTGAACTTGTAATATATATAAATAATGTAGCGACAAACTCGCACTGGAGTCGTCGATGTGTAATTATAAATGTGTTATGTTGAACGGCGAATGATTTTGTAAATTGCCGCTTACTCCCACTATGCTGCTTCTTTTCCGTGACGTCACTCAACGATGCCAACTGTCGGGTTCGCTGCAATCTGTGAATTCTATTTACTAAATGTAACAGCAATAATAACGACACACAAATACTATCACACATATATCCTTGTGGAATCCTTTATTCGGAAAAAACACTGGTTGACTGTTTTAATAAATTTGAACAGAATAATCGCAATTGTAGCGCAAACTATAAGTCTTCCTTTACCAGTTGGCAGCAGTAGCCAAACGTTTAGTATTTCTTCGAGACCAAAACAATGCTTTTTGTTAACGTTTTTAAATAAAATATATCAATTATCTCAGGGCGTATATGGTTCGGGGATTATAAATTAAACAAAATATTACACTATTAATCAAAATACAAGTTTACAATTACAGGATATTACAACGTTAGAGTGATACGTGCACACAGAAATTGTATAGTGGTTACCAGTTTTAAAAAGGTTATGTCCAGTTCAGGCTTTGATAGTTATTATGTAAATTAAAAGTTCTTGTTGTGTTTAAAAAGGTGTTGGTCTTAAATGGTGTTATTAGTGATTGTTTTTAGTGTTTGTTTTATATGGTGTCTGTAGTTTAATTGATTATTACTTAAAATACGTGTATACAAATGTGTGTGTTGAAGTACGATATAATGAGATGTCAGAATCACCAAATCCTCTTCTTGTACTCTTCTTGGTTGAAGATAGGGCCCACGTACACGTCAAATCTTCTTTCCCGTCCCTCGTCCACTTCAAATCTTCTTCCTGGTTATTATATCTTCTATTCCAAATAATGGGTGTTCTTCTGTTATTGCAAAAAGTTCGTGTAGTGTACCTCTAACTGTATTTATCTGGTTGTATAGTTTTTTTACACTTTATAACGCATAATGTAAGACGATTTAAAAACGCGGCTATTTGCTAAGATCGTTGTCAAAGAAGTCTCTTTTTATTTATCCGAAATTTCTGGTTGCTAAGGGTAAACTTGGAATCTGGTTGGCCAATTCGGATATACATTGTCATATACTTTCATTATTTCGAAGTCTAAAATTTGTTCAAAATCTTTAAACTAACATAACTTTTCTATACTGAATGGGAGTTTAAAACCATTATCAGCATTATTTTGATCTTCACATTTGTTATATTTAGACACCAAACGTGCCTATTTTTGCTTAAGAACTATGGATGTTACAATTTTGTTATTTGGAATTTTCTTAAATAACTTGATATGTGTTATTTTGTTTCTATATTCCTTGTATACATTATTACCTATAAATACATCTACCCTTTCACATTTGCATTACAAAATTTCTAATATAATTGTTCAAAATTTACTAAAGTTGGTTTCACCTGGCCTATGTAATAGTATTATTTTCATCACCATGTTTTAACATCTTTAACAATTAAATCAACTTCTAACACTCATCAAAATGGTTTAACATATAACGTTATTTTAACAACACAAAAGATATATTATTCTAATAGTTAAATTCATGCCCACATGGCTATGATTATACCAAATCCTTGCACAAATAACTGTTTTCTATTCAAACTGTATAGGTGTTTGACACTTAACAAAACATCTTTGTATAGTCCATTCTGCTTGGTCAATTAATTTACCATGGTTTAACATCAGCTCTATTGTTATATTTGTTAACACAACATAAAAAAATGGAATTAATATCATTAAATTGACATTCCTTTAAACTAACTGTATCACCTGTTACATACAAAAAACACAACACAAATACTATGATATAACACTGTGCTATAATATAAAACATGCACATTTTACAAAACAAATTCTATACTAATTAGTTAGTCCATTGTCAGCTAATTTACTCATTATTCTGACACTGTCTATGTCATATTTACTATTTATATGGGTTTCAACATCCGTATACTTACTGATGTTTGACTTACAAAAATTACAATAAAGTGAACACTGTTGCTCTACCTCACCACACAGTTCTAATAATCTTGTTACATTTACTGTTTATCTGGGTTTTACTCTTGTTATAAATGTTATTGTGACCATGTTATAATTTGTTGTTTACTGGACAACCCTATGAACTCTATATGTGACAATTATTTGTATGGTTCATGCATCTATAATCAGGTGTATTTATATTTTTGTTACATCAATTAACTTAATTATTTACTAATATTTCTTTTACATGATTTTACATGTTTGGGCCTATTATCCCTCACTTTGTATTTTGATTATCTGGATATAATGATACATTAACTGAAACCATTTGTTTCTTTATGGTCCTGGTTCATAAACCGTTTGTCTTTATAATTCTTTGTTTGGTCATTACTGAAAGTTCATTGTCATAGTTGGGGGTTAAAGGTGTTTTGCATCACTCAGCCTAAATCATTAATTTGGGTACGGTCAGTTGTCTTACTAGTCAGTCTAAAATTGTTAGTCGTTCTTCTTCACTATCATCTTGGAAGATATTGTTCTCCTTGTCAGCTTCTTAACCAAAGTCTTCATTAAATCAGGTACGATATTATGTTGTTCCAAATGTAATGTTACATATTACCCTGCCACGAAATTTGATAATTTTAATAAAATATTGTTTTTTGTTGAAATTATCAATTATCTTAACTTTCACATTGTCATTTGTTATTCTTATTGTGATCTGGTATACTTTGTCTTTAATTATAAGTGTTCTATCCCTGGAACATGTTACTTCCCTAACAAATTAATCACCATATATTCTGGAATCAGTCGGGGGTCTCTCTTGACCTAATACCCCGCTGTCCTTACAATACATAATACATAAATAATATCGATTGCTGGAGCTATCTCGTCAGTCAATCACATTTAATAATCACTAGTCTATTCACGACTAAATCAAATAAAAATAATATAATATATTCTTGGGATTGTTCACTCAGTCTAACTTCTCAGATCTAAATATTTCTTTCCATTGATTCTTTCAGATGTTTATTTTCTTGTGGCGATATTAATAACATTTTTTTATTTTCTATTGGTACTATCTTCCTTCCTTCTTTATCAGTACTGCTTAATCTTCATTTTTCATCCACTATCTTCATTTAAATTAAGACATAACAAGTATTTGCATCTTCAGTTGTTGTTGATTCTCTCACAATCATGATATGTTATTTGCAATAAATTCGTTTCTAGTCTTGTCTCATTTTCATCGTCGATTGTCTACATTTGTCTTTTCTTATTCATTTTATAGCACTATGGTTTCTTCTAATTTATGGGTGGTGCATCTTTCTTTTATATTCCAATAAAGTTCATAACTGTGTTTAATAAGAGGTGCTTATTTTGTTTAGAATTTGGAAATTTATTCCTAGTTGTTTATCTGCTTGATTCATAATTACATTATCACACTGTACTGTAATTGGTCCTTACTATTTATCTAAATTCTGAGATATTCAACCTTGTTTATTGGGCTTCATTTAAAATTATATTCTGAATTATCAAAGTTGGTAAGATGAGCTTACTATATTTTTTCAATTTCGTGGTATTGTAATAATAAATTCTTCAATTCCAAATTAATTCTCATAAATAATTAGTTGTAAGTTGATCTTACTCTTTGTTTGGAATTTTGTGGTATTATAATAATAAATTCTTCAATTCCAAATTAATTCTCATAAATAATTAGTTGTAAGTTGATCTTACTATTTCTTTAGAATTTTGGTGGTATTATAATAATAAATTCTTCAATTCCAAATTAATTCTCATAAATAATTAGTTGTAAGTTGATCTTACTATTTCTTTAGAATTTTGGTGGTATTATAATAATAAATTCTTCAATTCCAAATTAATTCTCATAAATAATTAGTTGTAAGTTGATCTTACTATTTTTTTTAGAATTTTGTGGTTTATCACAACTTCTACACTTCTTATTATAGTGCTTATTGTCATATGTCCTTTTGTACCCAGTATTGATGATCTTTTGGTAATTTTCGTTATGTCGGTCAGTTGCTCATACCTTCATTTGTATGGTTCTGTTTCTTTATTCTTTATTCATATTATTGTTCCTCAATGAAACTTATTTGTCGTCTCCTTAAAATGGTTCTTTGGCCTAGTCGGTTAGCATAGCATCCGTCCCTTTTCTTGACGGTGTGTGGTATATAATTTATCCCGGGTCCATAATCTCAGTTGACCTTATTGTCCGCACTACCATTGTCTTTTTAATTATTTCTTTCCTTGCGGCATCTCTCGCTTCTTCCTTGTACTTCATTCTTCCCGTTCTTATTCTTTCATTTGCTGCAAAGCTTATTCGACTCATCCTATCATATTGTTGATTAAAACAATATGTTACTGGTCCATCAATGATTAATGATATCATTGATATTTTCCCACGTATTTCTATTTCTGGTATTTCCCATTTATCTCTGGTCTTCTCTAAGTTGTAACCTATAGTTTTGTGGTAAGTCATTATTGAAATTGCTTTTAATCTCCTCCTATAGTCTCTGGCATTCATGATTTCTTCATTGTTGGTAATTGGAATATTCAGTACATTAATTAACCCATTGTTCATCATCTCCCATTCTTCTGGTGTTTTTATTAAATTCTTTAGATGCGTCCTTCTTACTTTCTTTGGTTCCACTTCACTATCTTTAGTATTTTCTTTGTTTCCGTTAGTTTTCTTTTCAGGTAATACTACTACTGGTTCCTCAGTTTTGGCGTTTGGTATTTCTTCTGTTTCTGGTTTGCTATCATTTTTTATTTCTTCGGTTCTCTCATTTCTTAATCCTTCCCTCCACAGTTTATTATCATTTATTATTTCTTTGGTCACTTCCTCCATCTTTTCCTCCCTTTTCTTAAAGTTCTCGTCCAATTTCTTCATGATCTCTAGGTAATTTCCCTTCAATTCTTCCCTCAATGCTCTATTATTTTCGTCTATTTTCTCCTCCATTTTCTTGCTATTCTCTTTCAATTCTCCCATTTTCTCTTCAATTTTCTTATTAGTCTCCCCCAATTTTCGGCTCAACTCCTCCGTAGATTGTTTGTTGTCCTGTTTTAATTCCTCCTTCAATTTTTCTAAGTTCTTATTATTCTGTTTTAAATATTCCATAATGCTCTTCAGGTCAACGCTCTCTGTGACTTTGTCCGGTTCTTGTTTATCTCATTGGTCCTCTCTTATTATTACTTCTACTTCTTTGACCGGTGTTGCTGCTTTGTCTTCCATATCTAACTCGTCTACCTTCTCGGCTTCGACCGCTCGTTTTCGCGATGTCTCTCGCTTCCTCATCTTGTTTATTCTGGTTTATTTGTCTATTAATAATAATTTAATTTATATTAAATTACACGCCTCACACGTTGGTGCGCCAATTTGTAACCATATTATAATATTTATATAGAAGATTGATTGAATCTTATTGAAACGTAATGTAGCCTCACTTCAGGTTCGTCAGCTTGTGACGACAAGAATATTTCGTTACGTAGAATATTATTATGAACAGGTTACTTGTATTTATGTAGTGTGCACTTGAATTACACCACCCGTAGGAAGTGTGAACTTGTAATATATATAAATAATGTAGCGACAAACTCGCACTGGAGTCATCGATGTGTAATTATAAATGTGTTATGTTGAACGGCGAATGATTTTGTAAATTGCCGCTTACTCCCACTATGCTGCTTCTTTTCCGTGACGTCACTCAACGATGCCAACTGTCGGGTTCGCTGCAATCTGTGAATTCTATTTACTAAATGTAACAGCAATAATAACGACACACAAATACTATCAAACGTATATCCTTGTGGAATCCTTTATTCGGAAAAAACACTGGTTGACTGTTTTAATAAATTTGAACAGAATAATCGCAATTGTAGCGCAAACTATAAGTCTTCCTTTACCAGTTGGCAGCAGTAGCCAAACGTTTAGTATTTCTTCGAGACCAAAACAATGCTTTTTGTTAACGTTTTTAAATAAAATATATCAATTATCTCAGGGCGTATATGGTTCGGGGATTATAAATTAAACAAAATATTACACTATTAATCAAAATACAAGTTTACAATTACAGGATATTACAACGTTAGAGTGATACGTGTACACAGAAATTGTATAGTGGTTACCAGTTTTAAAAAGGTTATGTCCAGTTCAGGCTTTGATAGTTATTATGTAAATTAAAAGTTCTTGTTGTGTTTAAAAAGGTGTTGGTCTTAAATGGTGTTATTAGTGATTGTTTTTAGTGTTTGTTTTATATGGTGTCTGTAGTTTAATTGATTATTACTTAAAATACGTGTATACAAATGTGTGTGTTGAAGTACGATATAATGAGATGTCAGAATCACCAAATCCTCTTCTTGTACTCTTCTTGGTTGAAGATAGGGCCCACGTACACGTCAAATCTTCTTTCCCGTCCCTCGTCCACTTCAAATCTTCTTCCTGGTTATTATATCTTCTATTCCAAATAATGGGTGTTCTTCTGTTATTGCAAAAAGTTCGTGTAGTGTACCTCTAACTGTATTTATCTGGTTGTATAGTTTTTTTACACTTTATAACGCATAATGTAAGACGATTTAAAAACGCGTCTATTTGCTAAGATCGTTGTCAAAGAAGTCTCTTTTTATTTATCCGAAATTTCTGGTTGCTAAGGGTAAACTTGGAATCTGGATGGCCAATTCGGATATACATTGTCATATACTTTCATTATTTCGAAGTCTAAAATTTGTTCAAAATCTTTAAACTAACATAACTTTTCTATACTGAATGGAAGTTTAAAACCATTATCAGCATTATTTTGATCTTCACATTTGTTATATTTAGACACCAAACGTGCCTATTTTTGCTTAAGAACTATGGCTGTTACAATTTTGTTATTTGGTATTTTCTTAAATAACTTGATATGTGTTATTTTGTTTCTATATTCCTTGTATACATTATTACCTATAAATACATCTACCCTTTCACATTTGCATTACAAAATTTCTAATATAATTGTTCAAAATTTACTAAAGTTGGTTTCACCTGGCCTATGTAATAGTATTATTTTCATCACCATGTTTTAACATCTTTAACAATTAAATCAACTTCTAACACTCATCAAAATGGTTTAACATATAACGTTATTTTAACAACACAAAAGATATATTATTCTAATAGTTAAATTCATGCCCACATGGCTATGATTATACCAAATCCTTGCACAAATAACTGTTTTCTATTCAAACTGTATAGGTGTTTGACACTTAACAAAACATCTTTGTATAGTCCATTCTGCTTGGTCAATTAATTTACCATGGTTTAACATCAGCTCTATTGTTATATTTGTTAACACAACATAAAAAAATGGAATTAATATCATTAAATTGACATTCCTTTAAACTAACTGTATCACCTGTTACATACAAAAAACACAACACAAATACTATGATATAACACTGTGCTATAACATAAAACATGCACATTTTACAAAACAAATTCTATACTAATTAGTTAGTCCATTGTCAGCTAATTTACTCATTATTCTGACACTGTCTATGTCATATTTACTATTTATATGGGTTTCAACATCCGTATACTTACTGATGTTTGACTTACAAAAATTACAATAAAGTGAACACTGTTGCTCTACCTCACCACACAGTTCTAATAATCTTGTTACATTTACTGTTTATCTGGGTTTTACTCTTGTTATAAATGTTATTGTGACCATGTTATAATTTGTTGTTTACTGGACAACCCTATGAACTCTATATGTGACAATTATTTGTATGGTTCATGCATCTATAATCAGGTGTATTTATATTTTTGTTACATCAATTAACTTAATTATTTACTAATATTTCTTTTACATGATTTTACATGTTTGGGCCTATTATCCCTCACTTTGTATTTTGATTATCTGGATATAATGATACACTAACTGAAACCATTTGTTTCTTTATGGTCCTGGTTCATAAACCGTTTGTCTTTATAATTCTTTGTTTGGTCATTACTGAAAGTTCATTGTCATAGTTGGGGTTAAAGGTGTTTTGCATCACTCAGCCTAAATCATTAATTTGGGTACGGTCAGTTGTCTTACTAGTCAGTCTAAAATTGTTAGTCGTTCTTCTTCACTATCATCTTGGAAGATATTGTTCTCCTTGTCAGCTTCTTAACCAAAGTCTTCATTAAATCAGGTACGATATTATGTTGTTCCAAATGTAATGTTACATATTACCCTGCCACCAAATTTGATAATTTTAATAAAATATTGTTTTTTGTTGAAATTATCAATTATCTTAACTTTCACATTGTCATTTGTTATTCTTATTGTGATCTGGTATACTTGTCTTTAATTATAAGTGTTCTATCCCTGGAACATGTTACTTCCCTAACAAATTAATCACCATATATTCTGGAATCAGTCGGGGGTCTCTCTTGACCTAATACCCCGCTGTCCTTACAATACATAATACATAAATAATATCGATTGCTGGAGCTATCTCGTCAGTCAATCACATTTAATAATCACTAGTCTATTCACGACTAAATCAAATAAAAATAATATAATATATTCTTGGGATTGTTCACTCAGTCTAACTTCTCAGATCTAAATATTTCTTTCCATTGATTCTTTCAGATGTTTATTTTCTTGTGGCGATATTAATAAAATTTTTTATTTTCTATTGGTACTATCTTCCTTCCTTCTTTATCAGTACTGCTTAATCTTCATTTTTCATCCGCTATCTTCATTTAAATTAAGACATAACAAGTATTTGCATCTTCAGTTGTTGTTGATTCTCTCACAATCATGATATGTTATTTGCAATAAATTCGTTTCTAGTCTTGTCTCATTTTCATCGTCGATTGTCTACATTTGTCTTTTCTTATTCATTTTATAGCACTATGGTTTCTTCTAATTTATGGGTGTTGCATCTTTCTTTTATATTCCAATAATAAGTTCATAACTGTGTTTAATAAGAGGTGCTTATTTTGTTTAGAATTTGGAAATTTATTCCTAGTTGTTTATCTGCTTGATTCATAATTACATTATCACACTGTACTGTAATTGGTCCTTACTATTTATCTAAATTCTGAGATATTCAACCTTGTTTATTGGGCTTCATTTAAAATTATATTCTGAATTATCAAAGTTGGTAAGATGAGCTTACTATATTTTTTCAATTTCGTGGTATTGTAATAATAAATTCTTCAATTCCAAATTAATTCTCATAAATAATTAGTTGTAAGTTGATCTTACTCTTTGTTTGGAATTTTGTGGTATTATAATAATAAATTCTTCAATTCCAAATTAATTCTCATAAATAATTAGTTGTAAGTTGATCTTACTATTTCTTTAGAATTTTGGTGGTATTATAATAATAAATTCTTCAATTCCAAATTAATTCTCATAAATAATTAGTTGTAAGTTGATCTTACTATTTCTTTAGAATTTTGGTGGTATTATAATAATAAATTCTTCAATTCCAAATTAATTCTCATAAATAATTAGTTGTAAGTTGATCTTACTATTTTTTTTAGAATTTTGTGGTTTATCACAACTTCTACACTTCTTATTCTAGTGCTTATTTTCATATGTCCTTTTGTACCCAGTATTGATGATCTTTTGGTAATTTTCGTTATGTCGGTCAGTTGCTCATACCTTCATTTGTATGGTTCTGTTTCTTTATTCTTTATTCATATTATTGTTCCTCAATGAAACTTATTTCTCATCTCCTTAAAATGGTTCTTTGGCCTAGTCGGTTAGCGTAGCATCCGTCCCTTTTCTTGACGGTGTGTGGTATATAATTTATCCCGGGTCCATAATCTCAGTTGACCTTATTGTCCGCACTACCATTGTCTTTTTAATTATTTCTTTCCTTGCGGCATCTCTCGCTTCTTCCTTGTACTTCATTCTTCCCGTTCTTATTCTTTCATTTGCTGCAAAGCTTATTCGACTCATCCTATCATATTGTTGATTAAAACAATATGTTACTGGTCCATCAATGATTAATGATATCATTGATATTTTCCCACGTATTTCTATTTCTGGTATTTCCCATTTATCTCTGGTCTTCTCTAAGTTGTAACCTATAGTTTTGTGGTAAGTCATTATTGAAATTGCTTTTAATCTCCTCCTATAGTCTCTGGCATTCATGATTTCTTCATTGTTGGTAATTGGAATATTCAGTACATTAATTAACCCATTGTTCATCATCTCCCATTCTTCTGGTGTTTTTATTAAATTCTTTAGATGCGTTCTTCTTACTTTCTTTGGTTCCACTTCACTATCTTTAGTATTTTCTTTGTTTCCGTTAGTTTTCTTTTCAGGTAATACTACTACTGGTTCCTCAGTTTTGGCGTTTGGTATTTCTTCTGTTTCTGGTTTGCTATCATTTTTTATTTCTTCGGTTCTCTCATTTCTTAATCCTTCCCTCCACAGTTTATTATCATTTATTATTTCTTTGGTCACTTCCTCCATCTTTTCCTCCCTTTTCTTAAAGTTCTCGTCCAGTTTCTTCATGATCTCTAGGTAATTTCCCTTCAATTCTTCCCTCAATGCTCTATTATTATCGTCTATTTTCTCCTCCATTTTCTTGCTATTCTCTTTCAATTCTCCCATTTTCTCTTCAATTTTCTTATTAGTCTCCCCCTATTTTCGGCTCAACTCCTCCGTAGATTGTTTGTTGTCCTGTTTTAATTCCTCCTTCAATTTTTCTAAGTTCTTATTATTCTGTTTTAAATATTCCATAATGCTCTTCAGGTCAACGCTCTCTGTGACTTTGTCCGGTTCTTGTTTATCTCATTGGTCCTCTCTTATTATTACTTCTACTTCTTTGACCGGTGTTGCTGCTTTGTCTTCCATATCTAACTCGTCTACCTTCTCGGCTTCGACCGCTCGTTTTCTCGATGTCTCTCGCTTCCTCATCTTGTTTATTCTGGTTTATTTGTCTATTAATAATAATTTAATTTATATTAAATTACACGCCTCGCACGTTGGTGCGCCAATTTGTAACCATATTATAATATTTATATAGAAGATTGATTGAATCTTATTGAAACGTAATGTAGCCTCACTTCAGGTTCGTCAGCTTGTGACGACAAGAATATTTCGTTACGTAGAATATTATTATGAACAGGTTACTTGTATTTATGTAGTGTGCACTTGAATTACACCACCCGTAGGAAGTGTGAACTTGTAATATATATAAATAATGTAGCGACAAACTCGCACTGGAGTCATCGATGTGTAATTATAAATGTGTTATGTTGAACGGCGAATGATTTTGTAAATTGCTGCTTACTCCCACTATGCTGCTTCTTTCCCGTGACGTCACTCAACGATGCCAACTGTTGGGTCGCTGGAATCTGTGAATTCTATTTACTAAATGTAACAGCAATAATAATGACACACAAATACTATCAAACATATATCCTTGTGGAATCCTTTATTCGGAAAAAACACTGGTTGACTGTTTTAATAAATTTGAACAGAATAATCGCAATTGTAGCGCAAACTATAAGTCTTCCTTTACCAGTTGGCAGCAGTAGCCAAACGTTTAGTATTTCTTCGAGACCAAAACAATGCTTTTTGTTAACGTTTTTAAATAAAATATATCAATTATCTCAGGGCGTATATGGTTCGGGGATTATAAATTAAACAAAATATTACACTATTAATCAAAATACAAGTTTACAATTACAGGATATTACAACGTTAGAGTGATACGTGTACACAGAAATTGTATAGTGGTTACCAGTTTTAAAAAGGTTATGTCCAGTTCAGGCTTTGATAGTTATTATGTAAATTAAAAGTTCTTGTTGTGTTTAAAAAGGTGTTGGTCTTAAATGGTGTTATTAGTGATTGTTTTTAGTGTTTGTTTTATATGGTGTCTGTAGTTTAATTGATTATTACTTAAAATACGTGTATACAAATGTGTGTGTTGAAGTACGATATAATGAGATGTCAGAATCACCAAATCCTCTTCTTGTACTCTTCTTGGTTGAAGATAGGGCCCACGTACACGTCAAATCTTCTTTCCCGTCCCTCGTCCACTTCAAATCTTCTTCCTGGTTATTATATCTTCTATTCCAAATAATGGGTGTTCTTCTGTTATTGCAAAAAGTTCGTGTAGTGTACCTCTAACTGTATTTATCTGGTTGTATAGTTTTTTTACACTTTATAACGCATAATGTAAGACGATTTAAAAACGCGTCTATTTGCTAAGATCGTTGTCAAAGAAGTCTCTTTTTATTTATCCGAAATTTCTGGTTGCTAAGGGTAAACTTGGAATCTGGTTGGCCAATTCGGATATACATTGTCATATACTTTCATTATTTCGAAGTCTAAAATTTGTTCAAAATCTTTAAACTAACATAACTTTTCTATACTGAATGGGAGTTTAAAACCATTATCAGCATTATTTTGATCTTCACATTTGTTATATTTAGACACCAAACGTGCCTATTTTTGCTTAAGAACTATGGATGTTACAATTTTGTTATTTGGAATTTTCTTAAATAACTTGATATGTGTTATTTTGTTTCTATATTCCTTGTATACATTATTACCTATAAATACATCTACCCTTTCACATTTGCATTACAAAATTTCTAATATAATTGTTCAAAATTTACTAAAGTTGGTTTCACCTGGCCTATGTAATAGTATTATTTTCATCACCATGTTTTAACATCTTTAACAATTAAATCAACTTCTAACACTCATCAAAATGGTTTAACATATAACGTTATTTTAACAACACAAAAGATATATTATTCTAATAGTTAAATCATGCCCACATGGCTATGATTATACCAAATCCTTGCACAAATAACTGTTTTCTATTCAAACTGTATAGGTGTTTGACACTTAACAAAACATCTTTGTATAGTCCATTCTGCTTGGTCAATTAATTTACCATGGTTTAACATCAGCTCTATTGTTATATTTGTTAACACAACATAAAAAAATGGAATTAATATCATTAAATTGACATTCCTTTAAACTAACTGTATCACCTGTTACATACAAAAAACACAACACAAATACTATGATATAACACTGTGCTATAACATAAAACATGCACATTTTACAAAACAAATTCTATACTAATTAGTTAGTCCATTGTCAGCTAATTTACTCATTATTCTGACACTGTCTATGTCATATTTACTATTTATATGGGTTTCAACATCCGTATACTTACTGATGTTTGACTTACAAAAATTACAATAAAGTGAACACTGTTGCTCTACCTCACCACACAGTTCTAATAATCTTGTTACATTTACTGTTTATCTGGGTTTTACTCTTGTTATAAATGTTATTGTGACCATGTTATAATTTGTTGTTTACTGGACAACCCTATGAACTCTATATGTGACAATTATTTGTATGGTTCATGCATCTATAATCAGGTGTATTTATATTTTTGTTACATCAATTAACTTAATTATTTACTAATATTTCTTTTACATGATTTTACATGTTTGGGCCTATTATCCCTCACTTTGTATTTTGATTATCTGGATATAATGATACATTAACTGAAACCATTTGTTTCTTTATGGTCCTGGTTCATAAACCGTTTGTCTTTATAATTCTTTGTTTGGTCATTACTGAAAGTTCATTGTCATAGTTGGGGTTAAAGGTGTTTTGCATCACTCAGCCTAAATCATTAATTTGGGTACGGTCAGTTGTCTTACTAGTCAGTCTAAAATTGTTAGTCGTTCTTTTTCACTATCATCTTGGAAGATATTGTTCTCCTTGTCAGCTTCTTAACCAAAGTCTTCATTAAATCAGGTACGATATTATGTTGTTCCAAATGTAATGTTACATATTACCCTGCCACCAAATTTGATAATTTTAATAAAATATTGTTTTTTGTTGAAATTATCAATTATCTTAACTTTCACATTGTCATTTGTTATTCTTATTGTGATCTGGTATACTTGTCTTTAATTATAAGTGTTCTATCCCTGGAACATGTTACTTCCCTAACAAATTAATCACCATATATTCTGGAATCAGTCGGGGGTCTCTCTTGACCTAATACCCCGCTGTCCTTACAATACATAATACATAAATAATATCGATTGCTGGAGCTATCTCGTCAGTCAATCACATTTAATAATCACTAGTCTATTCACGACTAAATCAAATAAAAATAATATAATATATTCTTGGGATTGTTCACTCAGTCTAACTTCTCAGATCTAAATATTTCTTTCCATTGATTCTTTCAGATGTTTATTTTCTTGTGGCGATATTAATAACATTTTTTATTTTCTATTGGTACTATCTTCCTTCCTTCTTTATCAGTACTGCTTAATCTTCATTTTTCATCCACTATCTTCATTTAAATTAAGACATAACAAGTATTTGCATCTTCAGTTGTTGTTGATTCTCTCACAATCATGATATGTTATTTGCAATAAATTCGTTTCTAGTCTTGTCTCATTTTCATCGTCGATTGTCTACATTTGTCTTTTCTTATTCATTTTATAGCACTATGGTTTCTTCTAATTTATGGGTGTTGCATCTTTCTTTTATATTCCAATAATAAGTTCATAACTGTGTTTAATAAGAGGTGCTTATTTTGTTTAGAATTTGGAAATTTATTCCTAGTTGTTTATCTGCTTGATTCATAATTACATTATCACACTGTACTGTAATTGGTCCTTACTATTTATCTAAATTCTGAGATATTCAACCTTGTTTATGGGCTTCATTTAAAATTATATTCTGAATTATCAAAGTTGGTAAGATGAGCTTACTATATTTTTTCAATTTCGTGGTATTGTAATAATAAATTCTTCAATTCCAAATTAATTCTCATAAATAATTAGTTGTAAGTTGATCTTACTCTTTGTTTGGAATTTTGTGGTATTATAATAATAAATTCTTCAATTCCAAATTAATTCTCATAAATAATTAGTTGTAAGTTGATCTTACTATTTCTTTAGAATTTTGGTGGTATTATAATAATAAATTCTTCAATTCCAAATTAATTCTCATAAATAATTAGTTGTAAGTTGATCTTACTATTTCTTTAGAATTTTGGTGGTATTATAATAATAAATTCTTCAATTCCAAATTACTTCTCATAAATAATTAGTTGTAAGTTGATCTTACTATTTTTTTTAGAATTTTGTGGTTTATCACAACTTCTACACTTCTTATTATAGTGCTTATTGTCATATGTCCTTTTGTACCCAGTATTGATGATCTTTTGGTAATTTTCGTTATGTCGGTCAGTTGCTCATACCTTCATTTGTATGGTTCTGTTTCTTTATTCTTTATTCATATTATTGTTCCTCAATGAAACTTATTTCTCGTCTCCTAAAATGGTTCTTTGGCCTAGTCGGTTAGCGTAGCATCCGTCCCTTTTCTTGACGGTGTGTGGTATATAATTTATCCCGGGTCCATAATCTCAGTTGACCTTATTGTCCGCACTACCATTGTCTTTTTAATTATTTCTTTCCTTGCGGCATCTCTCGCTTCTTCCTTGTACTTCATTCTTCCGTTCTTATTCTTTCATTTGCTGCAAAGCTTATTCGACTCATCCTATCATATTGTTGATTAAAACAATATGTTACTGGTCCATCAATGATTAATGATATCATTGATATTTTCCACGTATTTCTATTTCTGGTATTTCCCATTTATCTCTGGTCTTCTCTAAGTTGTAACCTATAGTTTTGTGGTAAGTCATTATTATTGAAATTGCTTTTAATCTCCTCCTATAGTCTCTGGCATTCATGATTTCTTCATTGTTGGTAATTGGAATATTCAGTACATTAATTAACCCATTGTTCATCATCTCCCATTCTTCTGGTGTTTTTATTAAATTCTTTAGATGCGTTCTTCTTACTTTCTTTGGTTCCACTTCACTATCTTTAGTATTTTCTTTGTTTCCGTTAGTTTTCTTTTCAGGTAATACTACTACTGGTTCCTCAGTTTTGGCGTTTGGTATTTCTTCTGTTTCTGGTTTGCTATCATTTTTTATTTCTTCGGTTCTCTCATTTCTTAATCCTTCCCTCCACAGTTTATTATCATTTATTATTTCTTTGGTCACTTCCTCCATCTTTTCCTCCCTTTTCTTAAAGTTCTCGTCCAATTTCTTCATGATCTCTAGGTAATTTCCCTTCAATTCTTCCCTCAATGCTCTATTATTATCGTCTATTTTCTCCTCCATTTTCTTGCTATTCTCTTTCAATTCTCCCATTTTCTCTTCAATTTTCTTATTAGTCTCCCCCTATTTTCGGCTCAACTCCTCCGTAGATTGTTTGTTGTCCTGTTTTAATTCCTCCTTCAATTTTTCTAAGTTCTTATTATTCTGTTTTAAATATTCCATAATGCTCTTCAGGTCAACGCTCTCTGTGACTTTGTCCGGTTCTTGTTTATCTCATTGGTCCTCTCTTATTATTACTTCTACTTCTTTGACCGGTGTTGCTGCTTTGTCTTCCATATCTAACTCGTCTACCTTCTCGGCTTCGACCGCTCGTTTTCTCGATGTCTCTCGCTTCCTCATCTTGTTTATTCTGGTTTATTTGTCTATTAATAATAATTTAATTTATATTAAATTACACGCCTCGCACGTTGGTGCGCCAATTTGTAACCATATTATAATATTTATATAGAAGATTGATTGAATCTTATTGAAACGTAATGTAGCCTCACTTCAGGTTCGTCAGCTTGTGACGACAAGAATATTTCGTTACGTAGAATATTATTATGAACAGGTTACTTGTATTTATGTAGTGTGCACTTGAATTACACCACCCGTAGGAAGTGTGAACTTGTAATATATATAAATAATGTAGCGACAAACTCGCACTGGAGTCATCGATGTGTAATTATAAATGTGTTATGTTGAACGGCGAATGATTTTGTAAATTGCCGCTTACTCCCACTATGCTGCTTCTTTCCCGTGACGTCACTCAACGATGCCAACTGTTGGGTTCGCTGCAATCTGTGAATTCTATTTACTAAATGTAACAGCAATAATAATGACACACAAATACTATCAAACATATATCCTTGTGGAATCCTTTATTCGGAAAAAACACTGGTTGACTGTTTTAATAAATTTGAACAGAATAATCGCAATTGTAGCGCAAACTATAAGTCTTCCTTTACCAGTTGGCAGCAGTAGCCAAACGTTTAGTATTTCTTCGAGACCAAAACAATGCTTTTTGTTAACGTTTTTAAATAAAATATATCAATTATCTCAGGGCGTATATGGTTCGGGGATTATAAATTAAACAAAATATTACACTATTAATCAAAATACAAGTTTACAATTACAGGATATTACAACGTTAGAGTGATACGTGTACACAGAAATTGTATAGTGGTTACCAGTTTTAAAAAGGTTATGTCCAGTTCAGGCTTTGATAGTTATTATGTAAATTAAAAGTTCTTGTTGTGTTTAAAAAGGTGTTGGTCTTAAATGGTGTTATTAGTGATTGTTTTTAGTGTTTGTTTTATATGGTGTCTGTAGTTTAATTGATTATTACTTAAAATACGTGTATACAAATGTGTGTGTTGAAGTACGATATAATGAGATGTCAGAATCACCAAATCCTCTTCTTGTACTCTTCTTGGTTGAAGATAGGGCCCACGTACACGTCAAATCTTCTTTCCCGTCCCTCGTCCACTTCAAATCTTCTTCCTGGTTATTATATCTTCTATTCCAAATAATGGGTGTTCTTCTGTTATTGCAAAAAGTTCGTGTAGTGTACCTCTAACTGTATTTATCTGGTTGTATAGTTTTTTTACACTTTATAACGCATAATGTAAGACGATTTAAAAACGCGTCTATTTGCTAAGATCGTTGTCAAAGAAGTCTCTTTTTATTTATCCGAAATTTCTGGTTGCTAAGGGTAAACTTGGAATCTGGTTGGCCAATTCGGATATACATTGTCATATACTTTCATTATTTCGAAGTCTAAAATTTGTTCAAAATCTTTAAACTAACATAACTTTTCTATACTGAATGGGAGTTTAAAACCATTATCAGCATTATTTTGATCTTCACATTTGTTATATTTAGACACCAAACGTGCCTATTTTTGCTTAAGAACTATGGATGTTACAATTTTGTTATTTGGAATTTTCTTAAATAACTTGATATGTGTTATTTTGTTTCTATATTCCTTGTATACATTATTACCTATAAATACATCTACCCTTTCACATTTGCATTACAAAATTTCTAATATAATTGTTCAAAATTTACTAAAGTTGGTTTCACCTGGCCTATGTAATAGTATTATTTTCATCACCATGTTTTAACATCTTTAACAATTAAATCAACTTCTAACACTCATCAAAATGGTTTAACATATAACGTTATTTTAACAACACAAAAGATATATTATTCTAATAGTTAAATTCATGCCCACATGGCTATGATTATACCAAATCCTTGCACAAATAACTGTTTTCTATTCAAACTGTATAGGTGTTTGACACTTAACAAAACATCTTTGTATAGTCCATTCTGCTTGGTCAATTAATTTACCATGGTTTAACATCAGCTCTATTGTTATATTTGTTAACACAACATAAAAAAATGGAATTAATATCATTAAATTGACATTCCTTTAAACTAACTGTATCACCTGTTACATACAAAAAACACAACACAAATACTATGATATAACACTGTGCTATAACATAAAACATGCACATTTTACAAAACAAATTCTATACTAATTAGTTAGTCCATTGTCAGCTAATTTACTCATTATTCTGACACTGTCTATGTCATATTTACTATTTATATGGGTTTCAACATCCGTATACTTACTGATGTTTGACTTACAAAAATTACAATAAAGTGAACACTGTTGCTCTACCTCACCACACAGTTCTAATAATCTTGTTACATTTACTGTTTATCTGGGTTTTACTCTTGTTATAAATGTTATTGTGACCATGTTATAATTTGTTGTTTACTGGACAACCCTATGAACTCTATATGTGACAATTATTTGTATGGTTCATGCATCTATAATCAGGTGTATTTATATTTTTGTTACATCAATTAACTTAATTATTTACTAATATTTCTTTTACATGATTTTACATGTTTGGGCCTATTATCCCTCACTTTGTATTTTGATTATCTGGATATAATGATACATTAACTGAAACCATTTGTTTCTTTATGGTCCTGGTTCATAAACCGTTTGTCTTTATAATTCTTTGTTTGGTCATTACTGAAAGTTCATTGTCATAGTTGGGGTTAAAGGTGTTTTGCATCACTCAGCCTAAATCATTAATTTGGGTACGGTCAGTTGTCTTACTAGTCAGTCTAAAATTGTTAGTCGTTCTTCTTCACTATCATCTTGGAAGATATTGTTCTTCTTGTCAGCTTCTTAACCAAAGTCTTCATTAAATCAGGTACGATATTATGTTGTTCCAAATGTAATGTTACATATTACCCTGCCACGAAATTTGATAATTTTAATAAAATATTGTTTTTTGTTGAAATTATCAATTATCTTAACTTTCACATTGTCATTTGTTATTCTTATTGTGATCTGGTATACTTGTCTTTAATTATAAGTGTTCTATCCCTGGAACATGTTACTTCCCTAACAAATTAATCACCATATATTCTGGAATCAGTCGGGGGTCTCTCTTGACCTAATACCCCGCTGTCCTTACAATACATAATACATAAATAATATCGATTGCTGGAGCTATCTCGTCAGTCAATCACATTTAATAATCACTAGTCTATTCACGACTAAATCAAATAAAAATAATATAATATATTCTTGGGATTGTTCACTCAGTCTAACTTCTCAGATCTAAATATTTCTTTCCATTGATTCTTTCAGATGTTTATTTTCTTGTGGCGATATTAATAACATTTTTTATTTTCTATTGGTACTATCTTCCTTCCTTCTTTATCAGTACTGCTTAATCTTCATTTTTCATCCGCTATCTTCATTTAAATTAAGACATAACAAGTATTTGCATCTTCAGTTGTTGTTGATTCTCTCACAATCATGATATGTTATTTGCAATAAATTCGTTTCTAGTCTTGTCTCATTTTCATCGTCGATTGTCTACATTTGTCTTTTCTTATTCATTTTATAGCACTATGGTTTCTTCTAATTTATGGGTGTTGCATCTTTCTTTTATATTCCAATAATAAGTTCATAACTGTGTTTAATAAGAGGTGCTTATTTTGTTTAGAATTTGGAAATTTATTCCTAGTTGTTTATCTGCTTGATTCATAATTACATTATCACACTGTACTGTAATTGGTCCTTACTATTTATCTAAATTCTGAGATATTCAACCTTGTTTATTGGGCTTCATTTAAAATTATATTCTGAATTATCAAAGTTGGTAAGATGAGCTTACTATATTTTTTCAATTTCGTGGTATTGTAATAATAAATTCTTCAATTCCAAATTAATTCTCATAAATAATTAGTTGTAAGTTGATCTTACTCTTTGTTTGGAATTTTGTGGTATTATAATAATAAATTCTTCAATTCCCAATTAATTCTCATAAATAATTAGTTGTAAGTTGATCTTACTATTTCTTTAGAATTTTGGTGGTATTATAATAATAAATTCTTCAATTCCAAATTAATTCTCATAAATAATTAGTTGTAAGTTGATCTTACTATTTCTTTAGAATTTTGGTGGTATTATAATAATAAATTCTTCAATTCCAAATTAATTCTCATAAATAATTAGTTGTAAGTTGATCTTACTATTTTTTTTAGAATTTTGTGGTTTATCACAACTTCTACACTTCTTATTATAGTGCTTATTGTCATATGTCCTTTTGTACCCAGTATTGATGATCTTTTGGTAATTTTCGTTATGTCGGTCAGTTGCTCATACCTTCATTTGTATGGTTCTGTTTCTTTATTCTTTATTCATATTATTGTTCCTCAATGAAACTTATTTCTCGTCTCCTTAAAATGGTTCTTTGGCCTAGTCGGTTAGCGTAGCATCCGTCCCTTTTCTTGACGGTGTGTGGTATATAATTTATCCCGGGTCCATAATCTCAGTTGACCTTATTGTCCGCACTACCATTGTCTTTTTAATTATTTCTTTCCTTGCGGCATCTCTCGCTTCTTCCTTGTACTTCATTCTTCCCGTTCTTATTCTTTCATTTGCTGCAAAGCTTATTCGACTCATCCTATCATATTGTTGATTAAAACAATATGTTACTGGTCCATCAATGATTAATGATATCATTGATATTTTCCCACGTATTTCTATTTCTGGTATTTCCCATTTATCTCTGGTCTTCTCTAAGTTGTAACCTATAGTTTTGTGGTAAGTCATTATTGAAATTGCTTTTAATCTCCTCCTATAGTCTCTGGCATTCATGATTTCTTCATTGTTGGTAATTGGAATATTCAGTACATTAATTAACCCATTGTTCATCATCTCCCATTCTTCTGGTGTTTTTATTAAATTCTTTAGATGCGTTCTTCTTACTTTCTTTGGTTCCACTTCACTATCTTTAGTATTTTCTTTGTTTCCGTTAGTTTTCTTTTCAGGTAATACTACTACTGGTTCCTCAGTTTTGGCGTTTGGTATTTCTTCTGTTTCTGGTTTGCTATCATTTTTTATTTCTTCGGTTCTCTCATTTCTTAATCCTTCCCTCCACAGTTTATTATCATTTATTATTTCTTTGGTCACTTCCTCCATCTTTTCCTCCCTTTTCTTAAAGTTCTCGTCCAATTTCTTCATGATCTCTAGGTAATTTCCCTTCAATTCTTCCCTCAATGCTCTATTATTATCGTCTATTTTCTCCTCCATTTTCTTGCTATTCTCTTTCAATTCTCCCATTTTCTCTTCAATTTTCTTATTAGTCTCCCCCTATTTTCGGCTCAACTCCTCCGTAGATTGTTTGTTGTCCTGTTTTAATTCCTCCTTCAATTTTTCTAAGTTCTTATTATTCTGTTTTAAATATTCCATAATGCTCTTCAGGTCAACGCTCTCTGTGACTTTGTCCGGTTCTTGTTTATCTCATTGGTCCTCTCTTATTATTACTTCTACTTCTTTGACCGGTGTTGCTGCTTTGTCTTCCATATCTAACTCGTCTACCTTCTCGGCTTCGACCGCTCGTTTTCTCGATGTCTCTCGCTTCCTCATCTTGTTTATTCTGGTTTATTTGTCTATTAATAATAATTTAATTTATATTAAATTACACGCCTCGCACGTTGGTGCGCCAATTTGTAACCATATTATAATATTTATATAGAAGATTGATTGAATCTTATTGAAACGTAATGTAGCCTCACTTCAGGTTCGTCAGCTTGTGACGACAAGAATATTTCGTTACGTAGAATATTATTATGAACAGGTTACTTGTATTTATGTAGTGTGCACTTGAATTACACCACCCGTAGGAAGTGTGAACTTGTAATATATATAAATAATGTAGCGACAAACTCGCACTGGAGTCATCGATGTGTAATTATAAATGTGTTATGTTGAACGGCGAATGATTTTGTAAATTGCCGCTTACTCCCACTATGCTGCTTCTTTCCCGTGACGTCACTCAACGATGCCAACTGTTGGGTTCGCTGCAATCTGTGAATTCTATTTACTAAATGTAACAGCAATAATAATGACACACAAATACTATCAAACATATATCCTTGTGGAATCCTTTATTCGGAAAAAACACTGGTTGACTGTTTTAATAAATTTGAACAGAATAATCGCAATTGTAGCGCAAACTATAAGTCTTCCTTTACCAGTTGGCAGCAGTAGCCAAACGTTTAGTATTTCTTCGAGACCAAAACAATGCTTTTTGTTAACGTTTTTAAATAAAATATATCAATTATCTCAGGGCGTATATGGTTCGGGGATTATAAATTAAACAAAATATTACACTATTAATCAAAATACAAGTTTACAATTACAGGATATTACAACGCTAGAGTGATACGTGTACACAGAAATTGTATAGTGGTTACCAGTTTTAAAAAGGTTATGTCCAGTTCAGGCTTTGATAGTTATTATGTAAATTAAAAGTTCTTGTTGTGTTTAAAAAGGTGTTGGTCTTAAATGGTGTTATTAGTGATTGTTTTTAGTGTTTGTTTTTAGTGTTTTGTTTTTTAGTGTCTGTAGTTTAATTGATTATTACTTAAAATACGTGTATACAAATGTGTGTGTTGAAGTACGATATAATGAGATGTCAGAATCACCAAATCCTCTTCTTGTACTCTTCTTGGTTGAAGATAGGGCCCACGTACACGTCAAATCTTCTTTCCCGTCCCTCGTCCACTTCAAATCTTCTTCCTGGTTATTATATCTTCTATTCCAAATAATGGGTGTTCTTCTGTTATTGCAAAAAGTTCGTGTAGTGTACCTCTAACTGTATTTATCTGGTTGTATAGTTTTTTTACACTTTATAACGCATAATGTAAGACGATTTAAAAACGCGTCTATTTGCTAAGATCGTTGTCAAAGAAGTCTCTTTTTATTTATCCGAAATTTCTGGTTGCTAAGGGTAAACTTGGAATCTGGTTGGCCAATTCGGATATACATTGTCATATACTTTCATTATTTCGAAGTCTAAAATTTGTTCAAAATCTTTAAACTAACATAACTTTTCTATACTGAATGGGAGTTTAAAACCATTATCAGCATTATTTTGATCTTCACATTTGTTATATTTAGACACCAAACGTGCCTATTTTTGCTTAAGAACTATGGATGTTACAATTTTGTTATTTGGAATTTTCTTAAATAACTTGATATGTGTTATTTTGTTTCTATATTCCTTGTATACATTATTACCTATAAATACATCTACCCTTTCACATTTGCATTACAAAATTTCTAATATAATTGTTCAAAATTTACTAAAGTTGGTTTCACCTGGCCTATGTAATAGTATTATTTTCATCACCATGTTTTAACATCTTTAACAATTAAATCAACTTCTAACACTCATCAAAATGGTTTAACATATAACGTTATTTTAACAACACAAAAGATATATTATTCTAATAGTTAAATTCATGCCCACATGGCTATGATTATACCAAATCCTTGCACAAATAACTGTTTTCTATTCAAACTGTATAGGTGTTTGACACTTAACAAAACATCTTTGTATAGTCCATTCTGCTTGGTCAATTAATTTACCATGGTTTAACATCAGCTCTATTGTTATATTTGTTAACACAACATAAAAAAATGGAATTAATATCATTAAATTGACATTCCTTTAAACTAACTGTATCACCTGTTACATACAAAAAACACAACACAAATACTATGATATAACACTGTGCTATAACATAAAACATGCACATTTTACAAAACAAATTCTATACTAATTAGTTAGTCCATTGTCAGCTAATTTACTCATTATTCTGACACTGTCTATGTCATATTTACTATTTATATGGGTTTCAACATCCGTATACTTACTGATGTTTGACTTACAAAAATTACAATAAAGTGAACACTGTTGCTCTACCTCACCACACAGTTCTAATAATCTTGTTACATTTACTGTTTATCTGGGTTTTACTCTTGTTATAAATGTTATTGTGACCATGTTATAATTTGTTGTTTACTGGACAACCCTATGAACTCTATATGTGACAATTATTTGTATGGTTCATGCATCTATAATCAGGTGTATTTATATTTTTGTTACATCAATTAACTTAATTATTTACTAATATTTCTTTTACATGATTTTACATGTTTGGGCCTATTATCCCTCACTTTGTATTTTGATTATCTGGATATAATGATACATTAACTGAAACCATTTGTTTCTTTATGGTCCTGGTTCATAAACCGTTTGTCTTTATAATTCTTTGTTTGGTCATTACTGAAAGTTCATTGTCATAGTTGGGGTTAAAGGTGTTTTGCATCACTCAGCCTAAATCATTAATTTGGGTACGGTCAGTTGTCTTACTAGTCAGTCTAAAATTGTTAGTCGTTCTTCTTCACTATCATCTTGGAAGATATTGTTCTCCTTGTCAGCTTCTTAACCAAAGTCTTCATTAAATCAGGTATGATATTATGTTGTTCCAAATGTAATGTTACAATATATATATATATATATATATATACTTGAGAAATGCCTCATTCTAATTTTATTTAATGCACTCTCTCGGGCAGTTGTTGGTACGTGGTGTGGTGCCAATTTATGCACCTTGAGTGTAAAAAATATTTTTTCACGTACCTTAGGGGTCCCCATCCCCGTTCAATAATACAGTTGAATTTCTAGTTGTTACCAATTTTGTGAAGCCGGACAATCGTCGTTTTCACCACCCGAAGGAAGTTACCGCCAACCATGGTCCGCCTCCAATTAGCCAAAATCCACGGTCAGGGTTGGTAAGTCCGTGACCACCCGAAAATGGGGAAGAGTCCCTTCTGAAAACAAACAAAATATATTAAAATTCAATTACTTATTTTGACCAATATAACTTCAAATTTGTAGCGTTCTGTGTACCCACTATCTCCTGCGTTGCTTGGTTGCGTAATACATAAGCATTAGTCATCTTTACCTCTACTATTTCATAGGGTCCTTCATATAACAGGAAAAACTTCTTTATTTCTTTCTCTTGTGTACTAGACAAATCGTGTCTCCTTACCAATACTAACTGTCCTACCTCATATTTAGTCCACTTACCCTTTTCATCATGTCTCCGTTTTCTCCTCTCCCCTTTGGTGAGTAGACTCTTGTTCGCTAGCTGGATCTTCATATTTCTGTCGATGGTCTATTCTTCCGGCGGATACTCGAAAAGTTGTTCTAATATTCTAGGTGGCCTTGTTCCCTTTATTAGTTCATATGGAGTAAACCCGGTGGATTCATGGGTAGTACTATTCAACCTTTCTTCACGTACAATGGCCATTCAGTATGCTTGGCGTGACAATATGCCCGAAATATCCTCCCAATCTCTTTCATCACCCGCTCTGCCTGGTTAGACTGCGGATGGTATACCGCCGTATGCTTGGGTATGATGCCTTCCCAACCAAGAGTCTGTCTCCACTTACCGCTGATGAATTGTGGTCCGTGATCAGATAAAATTATCTTCGGGTTACCTACGTTTATCATGTAATCCTTGGTGATTTTTTCACTCAGCACCCGGCTCGTCGCTCTCTTCACACTATACAACCTAACAAACTTAGAAAAAGTGTACAAAACAACAAAAACATACACTACTCCACCTCTACCTTTGGGCAATGGCCCATATAAATCTACAGCCACTAAGTGAAACGGTCTTTCCACTTTAACATAAGTCAACTCCCGTTCTACCCTATAGTTCACTACTTTTGACCTCTGACACAAATCGCATACCCTTAACACTCTTTTAACTCGCCTCTCCATATTCTTAAAAACATAAGACTCTTTTAACACACTCGTACACTTTTTCGCCCAAAAATGCCGATATCTCACATGACAATCCCAAATAATTTTATCTATCAACTCTTCAGGTACAACCAACCTCCAATCACGTTCACCCCCTCTACTTTCTTGAACAGAATTCCCTGATATATTTGAAAATGTGTATTATATTCAGACCCATCTATATCTGCTTCTAGACTAGTGATTATTTTACCCGATTTATTATGTGATCTTTGTATGTTTTTAATCTCCCTTAATTCCTCACCAAAAATTCTATCTTCCCTGGTTAAACGAAAAATCTCTATTTCCTTAAGATACCTCCCTGTTTTATTTTCTATGACATCTACCCTGGAAAGAGTGTCAGGTACTTTATTATCTGTCCCCTTAATATATTCCCATGAAAAATTATATTCCTGTAATGTTAATACCCACCTGGTTAGCCGACTATGGGTTAATCGGCACGTGTTTAGGAATGACAACGCTTTGTGATCGGTTCTGATGATTGTCCGGTTGCCCAAGATGTAAGTTCGGAACTTTCCTACGGCGAACACGATACTCAACAGTTCTTTCTCCGTAGTCGTGTAATTCCGTTCGGCCGCCAAAAGGGATCTGCTGGCGAAGGCTATCGTCTGATGTTCTTTATCATCATCCTCTTGGTATAACTCCGCTCCCAGGGCGACGTTACTGGCGTCAGTCTGCAAATAGAAAGTTTTCAAAAAATCAGGTTGATTCATCATTACCATATTCAAAATTTTTTCTTTATCTCCTCGAATGTCTCCCTTTCCTTCTCTCCCCAATTCCATTGTTTATTCTTCTGTAGAACTGCACTTAATCTTGCGATCGTTTGTGCATAGTTTTTCTGAAATTTTCTATAAAAGTTGCAAAGTTCCAAAAAACTTTGTAGCTGCTTAATATTTTTCGGTTCTGGAAAGCGCATAATAGCTTCTACCTTATCAGGGTTAGCTAGAATTCCCTCTGGAGTAATAATGAAACCTAAAAAGTGTAGTTTGGTTTGTAGAAACTTGGATTTATCCCAATTAACCATTAGACCCCCTTGTTGTAATTTATATAACACATATTCAAGATGCTCTAGATGTTCAGAAAATGTTCTTGATGCTATTAATATGTCATCAACGTATACAGTTAAAAAATCTAAGTCCTTAGGTCTCAAAATTTGATCCAAACATTTAATAAAACTCGCTACACTTGTATTTAACCCAAATGGTAAACGCTTAAACTGATAATTTTTTTCCGTTGAACAAAAACGCTGTATACTTTCTACTTTCTTTTGCTAATGGCACTTGCCAATACCCTGCTGTCAAATCTAATGATGTCATATATCTTACCCCGCTAAACTTTTGAAAAATTTCATTTATGGATTCTGGTGAATACGGTCAGGTATTATTATTTGATTTATTCTTCTGGCATCTAAACACAATGTGACCTTACCATCCTTCTTTATTACCACTACCAATGGATTCGAGTAATGTGACACTGACCTTTCTTTAATACCTCCCTCCATCATTCGATCTAACTCTTCTTGTACCGCTCTTCTCTTGGAATAAGGTACTGGATAACTCCGCTGCATGAATGGTGTGTGTTCCCTAACCTTCAACTCGCATTCATACCCTCTTGCCCTCCCTGGAATCTCGGCAAACACTCTTCGAAACTTCTCAATCACCTGCCACAATGACTCACGTTGATCACTCCCTACAACATCACCCTCACTTAGAAATTTATCAGCCCTATCTTCCCACATTCCCTCACTACTTTCATCCATCTCTCTTTCAAAACTCTGCATACTCCTCTCACTACATGCATTTACTTTTGCTTCAGTGTCACTCTTGCCTACCCGTTTCTGTAATATTTTTACCCCCTATGCTCTAACCTTATCTAACACCTGCTCAAAACTAACCCTGACCGACCGATCACCCCCCATTGAACGCTACTATTTTTTCTTTAAAATCGATTACAGCTTTATTTCTTTGTAGAAAGTCATTACCCAAAATCATATTTAAACTTAGTCCCTTTACAACTAAAAATGTATTATCAAATTCCGTATCATTAATAAGGAAATTTAAATGTATCTGTTTGGTTACTCTTTTACTGCGTACTCCGGTGACTCCCACTACTGTAACCCCTGCTACTGGTAATATTGGAATATTTTTATTTGTCTCCCTTAATTCTCCCAAAACATTTTCAGCAATTACAGAAATTTCGCTGCCTGTATCTATTAATGTTTTAAAATTCTTACCTTCTATGTTGACGATTACCTCTGTCAAACCGGTTTTTGTTTCCATAATTCCCGTGTCATCTTCCTCCAACAACTCCTTTGACATGTCCTTGATGATGATATTGCTTTGGTAGCTGCATTCTTCTTGGACCCCAGAGCCCTCCGTCGACAATGGCTGGGCTCGGTTCCCCATTGTCTCTTCTAGTTTCCCGTAGACGTACCCGCCACAGCTTGGTTGTATCCACCTCCGCTTCGGTTGACATTTTCCTTTCCTCTCGGCGCTCCTCCTTGGCCCTCTCCCCTTCGTTGATACGTGTAGTTGTTAGGCACAGGTGGTGTTCCATGCCCTGGACCGGGTCTCTCTCTCCTACATCTAAAACAGAAGCTCTGAGTGGCATAGTTCTCGTTCGAACATACCATGCATCTCCACATGTTGCCTCGATTATTTGGTTCTTGTCGGGGGTATGCCTGTCCAGGTTGCGGTTCCTTCTGCGGTGCATGGTTCCCTCCGTTATTTGTACTCGGTGGGTAGTGACGTCTATTTAATTTACTTCTCGCTCTCGTATGTTCTGAAACACATCTAAAATACTCTCTAATTCGCTGATAGTTGCTACCTCCCGCGTCATCAATGTTATTTGCACCTCCCTTGGCAAGTGCTTACTTATATGCCTCACGAAGGACCTGAACGGCAATGGCGGTTCTAGGTATTTCGCCTCACTAAATATTTTCATCACATACCCCGTTATGTTATTATTGGGTCCCCCAAAATTACCAGTTCCCATAATTCTGCTACGCAACACTTCTTGGTCTTCTTTAGACCAATATTTATTTCTGAATGCAACCTCAAAACTTTTGAAACACCCCCACTCTGTTTGGTGTACCTTGGCCCATATCTCCGAACTACCCTTGAAACATTTTAAAATCTTTAACAATTGTACTTCCCAACTACTGGTATTAAGTTTGTTAAATTCCCTCACTCTATTTAGGAATTGCATTGGGTGTACTCTCCTATTATCACAACTAAAAGGTTCTAATTCGACTTCACCGCTTACGTCGCGAGTCATAATTACTCGTTTGGTAACAGTATTTACTTGTTGGCTGATGGCCATACTCAATTCATCTTTTACATTCACAATACTCTTTTCAACGTTTATAAATCTGCTGTGATTATCAGATTCAAGGTCACTTATTGTATTTTATATTGTTTTAAATTCAAGCTTACAACTATTTTCTACCTCACTTATTTTACGGTTATTATTTTCCATTGTAATAATAGCACAATTAACTTTATACTCACTGCTAGTGTTACATTCATTTATTTTGGTTTCAACATTCTCTGTTATATCATGTATTTGTTTGTTAATTTTTTCTGTCATTCTATCATCTGTTTCATTAATTTTAATATTTATATTCTTTACTGAATTCTCTAATTCACCAAATTTACTTTTGTATGTCTCATTGGTTATTTCAAAACGTTTATTAATTTGTTTTATTTCATTTCTAATCTCATCAAAATTGCTTTCGTTTGTATCAAAACTATTACTTATTTTATCAAACTTCTCATTAAAATTATTCTTAATTTCATTGAAACTACTTTCACATTTTATTCTTTGTTCATCAAATTTAGCATTAAAATTACTATTTATTTCATTGAATTTAACATCAGAATCACTCTTTTGTTCATCAAATTTAGCATTAAAATTACTATTAATTTCATTCTTTTGTTCATCCAATTTATTTAACAGTAACTGCATCATACTCATCATATCACTATTATTCTCTTTCTTAACTGGGGTCGGCGTCGATTGACTCGTTACACCTTCCATTATTCTCGATTCAGTCGTCTCGCTTAAGTCGCTATTTATTTGACTTTGAGTTTGACTGTCAGTGAAGCTGACTTCATTGTTACTATTTTCATTGTATTCATTTTTTATATTATTTACTAGATTCTAATCTTACAAAATTTCAATCTTATATGTACTCAGCATTAATTTATTGTTATACGTATTACTTAACTATAGTATACACACACATAACCTTCACGTAATTTATACTTGCTCCCAAGTCACGCTTATATCCACTCGTAGGTGTGGTTTATATAAAATTGCTTTTATAAAACAGTCCAAGTTCGGTGCACCAAATGTAATAGTACAATCATCCTACCACATTTTAATTAATAATAAAACAAACTTCGCTTACCTTGTGTCGGCCAGGGTTCTGCACACGAACTCGTGACTACAAGCGTGATTTAGGGTTATGTGTTGCAATAATTACTCTCATTTACAGTTAACTATTTCAACTTGATTTATTTCTTTTTATCATTCTCTTTTTTATGATTCAATAAAACATGCTTCCTCCTTCTCTGTTCTCCACATTCAAATGAACAAAATTAAATACTGAGGTACAACCCCATCTGACCAAAACAACAAATTTCTATTTCTTACTTCTTATAATTACATTAAATTATTTATTTTATAAATTAATTAAAGAAAAGCAACCCAGTATTTACTCACACACACACTCACATCTTTTAACCCCTTTAATTTAACGCTTTATATTTAAATTTTCATAATTGGTTTCGGTATACGGTTACGTCTTTATCGGCGTCCCTGCAGGCCACGTGTTGATCTCCACAATTTTTTGGTCACTAGTTGTCCGAATTACTCTCGCACTGTTCAATTTCGTTACCACTGAATTTAGTTGAGGTTACACTGTTTTAGATCGCTTTAGTTCATAGTTTACATTATATTTTTATACTTTTGATAACTTTTCGTCTTGCGAGCCTGTATATTGAACCAGCCGGCTCTGAGGTTACGTGAAGACAGACGCTGAACACGTTTTTTCCAAGATGGCAAAAAGGTTCTCTGGAGCTGCTTCTTGCTCCTGATTGGCTGAAAAGGCGCCACGTGGCATCTCATGAAGAGCAAGTTTAGTACCATAAGCTGGCGACCTGGGGTTCGCAAAAAAAATACGTGATAATCACCATGTGCGGGCAAGCATGCGCATGCTTTGAGACATTCCATAGCACCTGAAAACGGTGCATGTTGACAGACTTTCTGGACAAACGTGCAACTGGGTGTTCCACAAGTGAACGCCGATTGTTAAAGACTGAGGCTCCATATGGGTAACTCCCCGTTAATACACTTGATGACATAATAAAAATACAGCCCAAATATTTATCCCGTTACAAGAATTAACTCATATTCATTATAATTCACACAAATTTATTCATTGATATTACTAATATGAACCACAAATGATAATGAGATGTTTTGTAAAACATATCATATGTTATAATGGACCCTATTTGAACCGTTACCTTACGTGGTGCAATCACCTTCTACATGAGAGAATTTTTAAAAAAACTTTACTGTATTATTAATGTTACTGTAATTATCAATAAAAGCATGTTAAATAACTCAATACAAATATTATATTAAATTATATCAATACAAATCAGTGTCTTTTCTTTATTCTCTCTCTCTCTCTCTCTCTCACCCCTTTTCTTTTATGACACTCTAGTTCTCTTGCGTACACCCTCTGACACTCCTCATTATTATGTATTTATTATTTTGATTAATTTTCATAATTTCCCACTCTGGTTACATATCTGTTAATTGTCCAACAATTGTGTTGTAGTTCCACAAAATGCTTTTTCGCCCACACAACACGAGGTCGATACTATGCGCTTAGAGCACATACATAGTATAGTCAATTCCCTGTACTTTTAATTTGCACGCACTGTCCGACTGTTTGTGATACTTTCACACTTAACTGTGTGTAATTACATTTCACCCGAGGCACTGATGACACTGTTTTTACTCTGCTACATTTTGTTATCAAGGCATGGCCTTCTTGAGTCACTGCCGCTGCCACTGTCGTCTAGGCTGTTTGGTGTTAAGATTGTGCCTGACTTACGCTATGCTTGCGTGTCTCTTTCCCGATCCTGCACTATACTGGTTTTTCCATTCTCCTGTGAGAAAATCGGCCAGTGAGGCTGATACAGAGCTCTTTGGGTGTATGAAACTGACTTTCAGGTGTGTACACTGGCCAAACAATTACACACTTCCCAGGCCAGTACAAAAGATTCCATGCTCTCTGATGTTTCTCGCACATGAAAATTTGTTTTAGCATTATATTATAAATCTGTTTTTGCAATGCTTAATGGAATGTACCATTTCAAGGTCACACTTTTGTTTATTTAACAGGTCATCTAAACACGCAATACTTATGTGTTCATTACTGCATACAACAAATCCTTTGCTAACAAAGTAATTCCTGGCAAGCTGTAACATGTGCGGCACATCTGGTAAAACAAAAACATTTTGAGAAAAATCGTATGGCTTTGAAAAACAGTTTTTGTGGGAGAAATATTAAGTTTCTTCTACAGTGCTCTATTTTCACCTCCCAAATCTGATGTGATAGACACAAATTTAACACTTTAATGACCATGGTGGGCGTATTCTCATTTCTGCGTAGGGACCACAGTTGATGTATATGACCTCTCAAACGTTGTACAGAAAAATTGTCTGTAGCCTACATGACTGTCAGCTGATTTTCCTTTATGATGCGACCACTATAATCACTGGGAGCACAAAAACGTATTTGGGCTCATATTTTCGATCTTTATAAAATTCTTGTTCTAGATGTTTGTTGATAACAGGTTGTTTTTTGATTCTGAATATTATTTTCTTTGTCGCTTATTATAAATATCTTCATGAATAGTGGTCATGTCTTTATATCTTTAAGTATAATAATGAAGTTATATCTTTTTTAAGTTTTAAAAGTCATAAGTAAGGTAAAATCTTCACTTGAAGTTAAAGGGAATTTCCTTTTCTAAATGGCAGATATATCAACCTTTGAGTACAGAAGATTAATTTGTCAGTTTGTTTTATAAAAATGAAACTAGGCAAACAACAAACTATAATGAAGAAAGACGTTTGACAATTTTGAACTATAATCTAATAACTGCAGTGACACATATTCCACTACTAAGAAAACTCTGTTTGTACAACGAAGTGAATGCCGCAAAATTGAAATAAGAAAAAACTGATATGATACATGGATACGGAAAGGAAACATGAATATGAGAAAGAGTAAATGACTATATTTTTTTGTACCGTAATGTCGATCAGGTTGTTGTCAACAGACTTGCATATTACTGATATTACGTAGTGAATTGGGTGGCATCCCCCACTTATGATTTTCCAAAAGGCTAAACATGTGGCAAATGTCACACACACACACACACACACACACACACACACACACACACACACACACACACACAGAAAGCTATGAGTAATCAAATATTCCTGCAGTAGGTTCCCACAACTGGCCAAAACCTTGGATAGGCTGGGAGCGATTAGACGTCGACACAAAGCGGACGTATATGCCCTGGTTAAATACTACCATGGTGAAATATGCAAATGTGTGTGTGTGTATGTGTGTGTGTGTGTGTGTGTGTGTGTGTGCATGCGCATATACATGTACACACACCAGTATATTATATACACATTTGCTTATAAAAATCTACAATTCTTCGTATGAATATTAATGCAATACTGTTATCATACATAGAAAGGTTAATTTTTGCAAGCTGAAAGCTACTTCACAGATAGAACATGGTTTTTAACACTATTGTCTAATACTCCAGTGTTCTAGTCATTTATTATTACAGTTGCATATTCTTTTGTTCCAGGGTTACTTATTTACACCAGTGAATAATATCTGTACAGAAGTGGACCCTTCTCTGGATTGTGAGGTATACAGAAGAAAGTCAGTTCAGAATCAATCTGTCTTATCAGACTTACCTCCGCAGTTAAACTGTTCCACAGAACTTTCCAAAAACAAGAGTTATCAGTGTGGATTTTGTACAAACCCATGTACTTGCGGGGACCATCTGTCACCACACATGTTGATACATTATGGCATTAAGAAGTACCAGTGCGATGTTTGTTCAAAATCATTTACTGTGTCAAGCAATTTGTCACAACACAAGTTAGTACATTCTGGCATTAAGAAGTACCAGTGTGGTGTTTGTTCAAAATCATTTACTGAGTCAGGCAGTTTGTCAAAACACAAGTTGATACATTATGGCATTAAGAAATACCAGTGCGATGTTTGTTCAAAATCTTTTACTCGGTCTGGCAATTTGTCCCAACACAAGTTAGTGCATTCTGTCATTAAGAATGACCAGTGCGATGTTTGCTTAAAATCATTTACTCGCTCAGACGTTTTGTCAAGACACAAGTTGGTACATTCTGGCATTAAGAAATACCAGTGCAATGTTTGTTCAAAATCATTTACTGTGTCAAGCAATTTGTCAAAACACAAATTAATACATTCTGGCATTAAGAGATACCAGTGCGATGTTTGTTCAGAATCATTTACTGAGTCAGGCAGTTTGTCAAAACACAAATTAATACATTCTGGCATTAAGAAGTACCAGTGCGATGTTTGTTTAAAATCATTTACTCGCTCAGACGATTTGTCAAGACACAAGTTAGTACATTCTGGCATTAAGAAATACCAGTGCAATGTTTGTTTAAAATCATTTACTCGCTCAGACGATTTGTCAAGACACAAGTTAGTGCATTCTGGCATTAAGAATTACCAGTGCGATGTTTGTTCAAAATCTTTTACTCAGTCTAGTGATTTGTCAAAACACAAGTTAGTACATTCTGGCATTAAGAAATACCTGTGTGATGTTTGTTCAAAATCATTTACTCAGTCAAGCCATTTGTCCCAACACAAGTTAATACATTCTGGCATTAAGAGATACCAGTGTGATGTTTGTTCAAAATCATTTACTCAGTCAAGCCATTTGTCCCAACACAAGTTAATACATTCTGGCATTAAGAGATACTAGTGTGATGTTTATACAGTATCTTTTACTGTGTCAGGCAGTTTGTCAAAACACAAGTTATTACATTATGGCAGTAAAACACATGCTGGTATTAAATGTACTAGTGCAATTTTTGTACACAAACATTTACATGTCTATGCTATTTGTCATGACAAAGTAATACATTCTGTAATTATGAAGTAACAGTAAGATGTCTGTACAAAATTGTTCAATGTGGGAGAATGTTGTGTCATGTATAACATATACTATTATAAAATAATAACTGATATTTGTATCGAGTTTTTTTTTGTATTTTGTCTGAGCATAAATTAATCTATTAACCTATTATGAAGAATCACTGTGTGGTAGGTAAGAATAATTTCTATCACCCTAGATGTTTTAGTAAAGTAATGAAACTTAACAGTATAATATTTATGAACAAAAACCTGAAAAACAAGCATAATTAACAAATAAAGCAATACATACTGCAACAAGTGTGTGATATTTGGCACTGAAAAACAAGAGTTTGAAATTTGTTACTTAATTTTATGCTGTGAATTAAAATAATTAAATTGTACATTGTAATGTAGTGTGAAATTATTGATACATGTTTATCCTGTAATTCAATTTATCACTGCATGAATTACATTGACATTTGTATTTATAGTGAAAATAATTTGTAACAGTCTTTTCTTGCCTATGGGAGAATGTAGATATACTTTTCACATATGACATAAGATTTTTGCCTGGATGCTACAACCTTCAAGACTCTGTGTCTTGTGGCCTTAACACATCTGAGTTATTGCTTGGCAAAATGGTGGGTGCAGATATGTCCCCAAGATTATGTGGCTTCACATTTTCTGAGTTTTTGTCTGCGTTGTATTTAAACCGCATAGTTTATTTCTTCCAGCATATTTCTAATTGATGCGTGTGTACTGTTTGTTTATATTCAACATTAGATCGGTATATTATTGGTCTGTTTGTATCTCTACAATCTCCAAACTACTAATTTCAAATGCTTTATGTGTCATTGTTTGTGGACTACACGTTCGGTATAGTGTTGGCTTTGTAATTCTACATTATAAAATGAGTGACGAGTTCTTGACTGAAGATAAACTATTACGATCTTTAATGACAACTCTGGATCTGAATTGGATGATGCAGAAAATGAAGACATTTCAGTCCAATAGTACAGGTAAGCCTACATAATTTGAGGTTACTTCATCTTATAGTTTATACTGAATATACGAGGTTGACACAAAAATAAGGAGACTGAAGCTGTAATTTTTTAATTTACCTGATATGTACAATTACTGGTGGTTGCCTTCAAAGTAGGACCCCATTGTGTCCACATACTTCTGCATATGTTCCTGTCAGTGCTCAAAATATTTCTGCATATCGTTTTCCACCAGGCTGCGCAGGCTCTCTGCCATTTTCACCTTTAGCTCTTTCACCGTTGAAAAATGGGTCTCTTAGTGCTGACTTGATTTTGGGGAATAGGAAAAATTGCACGGTACTAAATCGGGGGAATATGGAGGATGTTCAAAGACTGTGATGTTTTTACTGGCCAAAAATTGTTTGACTGATAAAAGCATTGTGGGCAGGCGCATTGTTCTTGTGCAAGATCCACCCGTTCTTCCATAATTCAGGGAGCTTCTTTCCAACACATTCATGCAATTTTTCCAAAACTTGTTTATAATATTGTTAGTTAACTATTTGACCACTGGGTACCCATTCTGCCATAACGATGCCCTGGATATAGAAGATAATGATAAGCATTGGCTTGAACTTCGAATGACTCGTGCGTGTTTTTTGCTCTTGGTGAAGATAGTGTTTTCCAATGCATTGATTGCCGCTTTGTTTCTTGATCGTACGTAAATATCCACGTCTCATCAGCTGTAATAACACTTAAAAAAACTAAGCTTTCCTTCAATCCATTCCAAAAGGTCACAACAAAGTTCAGTTCTCCTTTCCTTCTGTTCATCTGACAAAACTTTTGGCACCACTTTTGCACAAACTTTCTCGTGTTCAACTCTTGTGTTAAAATACGTCTAACACTTTCTCTCTTCATATGCAACATTTCAGCAACAGCAAGGACACTCAATCTTCAGTCTTTTCATATTGTGTCTCGAACTTTACGGAGTCCCTACCTTCTAACAATCTCTTATGCCATTCAAAGACACGTGCACGGAACAAACATTTATCGTAATAAGCATCCAACAACATTTGGTAAGTCTCTGTTGCCGACTTTTTAAGTTTCATGAGAAACCTGATGTTAACGTACTGATCACTTTTCGTATCCAACATTTTCCGGCGAAGAATAAAACCACAACTGTATTCAACTGCTCTCTCACTGCAACTGAGTCAACCGAGTTACTTGTAACTTGTCACCGCGTAAGAATACAGTTCAAGATCAAACACAGTGCATGCGCAATACAACACGATAAATAGTTCCTTAGCAATGCTAACAGTCTCGTTGTTTTTATGTCAGACCTCGTATTTGTTTGTGACTACACTTTCTTTTACTTAATTTACAAATTATTTTACTTTGTTTACAATTTTTTTTGTTTACTTTGTTTAGATTTTATTTGCTGTGTATAACCATTGCATACACAATCGTTCTGTGATCAACTGTTTAGAGTTATGACTGTTTAAATAATAAAATAAACATTAGCTTTGTAGGTTTTTGCTGGACATTTTCTAAAACTAATAAATGGATTTGACCTTAGAAAAGCATATGCATAAACAGACTTATACACAACTTTATATTACTTTTTCATGTTATAAATTGCATATTTATAGTTTTATTTTTCATATTTACATTATTATTTCTCTTCTAATTTATATAAATAATATTTATATTATTATTTATTTACTTTGTATATATTTATATAGATGTATAAATTACTTTTACCTAAATATTGCAGATGAAAAGCCAGATTTTCTGCCAAGTGGTGATGAAGAGTACTATAAAAATGGAACAACTACAAGCAGAGTTTTGTGATTCCAATATTATAAAAACAGAAACTAGTAGATATGCTGGAACAACAATTATAAAGTTGATGAGGCAAAATAAATTAATAGAGTGCTCACTGTGGGCTTCATGGAGTGCTGTCATATTATATGAAATGTACAATTTTTTCAATAAATATTCACGTTTGCCTGGTTTCAAAACTGACTACTGGAGTACAGATGTTATGTTAGACTCTTCTTTTGCTGAAAATATTATGAAGAGACAAATTTTGTTTCATTTACTTTATGTTGCATGTAAATAATAGCAGCAAGTACATTCCAAGAGGTCAACCCAACCATTACCCTATTCATAAAGTTAGACCATTTTATAGTAACTTTATAAAATGTTCTAAAGCTGGTTTTTATCTTGGTGGAAACATCAAAATAGATGAAGGAATGTGGCCATTTAAGGGAAGAATAAACATTCTGGTTTATATAAAGTATAAGCCTAATAAGTATGGTATTAATTGTTTTTCTTCTAAGTGATGCTTCAACTGGTTGTGTGCTAAACTCTGAAATATACACAGGAGTTGGAGATAATGATAACTGTGGAGTCTGTTGTATTGCAGGTTTGTCATGATTATCTGAAATCAATCATGCCTTGTACATGGCCATTATACAAGTGTGGTATTGTGTTGAAATGTAATTGACTTCTATCTAGGCTATTTCACTGTGTCCCACTATGGCACTATGGCTGCTGTGAACAGAAATATGGCTCACCGCTGGAGGTCATCATCAGTGTAAAAATGACTTGGAAACTGGCATGGTTCTTCACCAGTTAACCACAGTACTGTGACAACAGAACCACAATACAACACACATAGTTTTGTGATAGTGTGTATCTTTCGCCATAGTACTGTGCTTAACTGATGCCAGTTTCAGTCGTTTTTACACTGAAGATGGTCTTCAGCGATAAGGCGGAAACTTGTCTTCGTAGTGACAATACAGGACCATGGCCTAATATCCCGGAGAGAAGTCAATTATATTTCAACACAGTTGACACCAGCCATGAAAGCCTCAGGTACCGAAATGTCTCATTGTTTGAAACCTTATTTCAGAAAAACACCTGTGCTCTAGGAACATTTGCAAAAAACAGTAGATGCTTACCTGTTCAATGGAAAACAAAAAGTTAAAAACAAAAGACAAAATACAAACGTTATGGGTGAGAACTTGCACTTCATTGGAAGGCCAATATACACTGTGTATGGAATCAGTACATAACACAAAATCACATCATCAACAACCAAGGTAAAGTCATGATAGAAAAACTGAAGCCAGACACAATTTTGGAGTACAATAGTAATAAGACAGGGGTAGACAATGGGAATGAACTAATCAGTTACTATTATCTTCAGAGGCAAACAATGAAGTGGTGGAAGAAAGTGTTTTTTCACATATTTATGATGAGTATTATAAACTCCTACATTTTATGTTTAAGAGTAGAAAACAATAAGAAAATCAGTGTAAACAATTACATGAAAAACTTGGGAAAACAGATGAATCCAGTCAAGAATTCAACAATAGCATATTGAGATCATTATATCTTCATATGTGAACATACTGACAGCAAGACATTACCCAAGCCACGGCTACAGAAAAACAAAAATATCTCTCAAGATAACCAAGGAGGGAGCAAGGAGTGTTCAGATAAAGGAGCTGAGTCAACTAGAAAAAAAGATAGGAGGGAAACCTGATGGCGATGTGAAGAGTGCAAGTTGGGCTGTATCTTCTGGAATGCTTTACCATGTACCGTACAAAACAAATAAAATATAAACTGTATGTAAATAAAATATGAAAAACAGTGTGTATTAGTTTTAAAAATTATTTAAAATTATAATTTAAATGTTCAGTCTTTATATACATGTTAAACTTTTCTGGGAAGTAAAATCACATGATTTCTCTGAATATTAGTGAAGGTTGTTCAGTATGAATGTGGTAGTAATGTGAAATACTTAGAATGTACATAGCAATTTCTTGTATTTTTCAAGATTCCAGTGAGATAACACTTTTGTTTGTGGACTTATATTATATAGATCATTTTGTGAAATGAAGCATTGGAATGTCACTTGAATAGGCTTAGGCATACTGTAAAACAAAATATCAGTATGTAGAACCATACATGACTTCCATATTCTAAGATTTATATGTAAAATCATTTTCAAAATGAAATATTTCCATACAAACTATGTCTTTCTACTTCTTTCTTTAACCTTAACCACAGTACTGTGGTCACTAATGTATACTACTTCACGTTAGGGCACTCGATTTTTACTGATGATGGCACTGGCAAAACCATTGGACCATGATCAAACAGCCGGGTAAGGAATTTTAACAACAAACCACTTCTTTGTTGCTGATAACGTAGCACATGCATATAAAATTATCCCCTTTCCCTTCAACTATCATTTTCATTTATTGAAATTTTCCCCTTCTCCTTCAACTACCCTTTTTATTTATAGATATTTCACCTACCTTTCTAAGTGGATTTTTATGACCTTCTTTTCAGGATACTTTATTTATCAAATTTAAGTACTTTACTCTTGTAAAACAAAATTTTCCAGGTAAACTACCCCTTCCCGTTAACCGATCTTCACCAAAATCAATGGGCCTTGAGTCCTCTACAACTCTGGCACATGTGCAAAAAATTATTTGATTCTGTTTGAATTTGCGGCAGTTATCGTTCATCATAGAAAAAATCTACACAGACAGAAACACAAGCACACACACACACACACACACACACAGATACTTTTCAGAAATTGAATTTTCCTCATGTTTTGAGGGTAGTACTATCAGAATCAGAATCACCCCTTACCTTGAACACGATTGTTTTCCCATCACTTACAGTAGAACTCCATTTATGCGAACTAATGTGTCCCAGACGTAATTCGGATATACAGAAATTCGGATAATTGAGACAAACATAAGAAAAAGGTTATGTTATGAGAGAAAACATGAAAATTACTCAAAAATCACTTTTGTGTATATTTATTACATAGTAATAAAAAGCAGGTCATACGTGTTTTGCAAAAAGTTCAATTTTACTGCAAAAAAATTAAAAACAATACACATAATTATAATTATTCAGTTGAACATGTCAATGAAAGTTAATTGTTTTGACGTAGAAACTTGTTGCATTCCCGCAGACGCATGACAGAAAGAAGCTGCACCTGATCACATTCAGGCTGCCATTCCATCCACTTTAAGCCAGTGTCAAAATAAGCGAAAGCCTCATTCGTCATAGGTTCCTTTTCTGCTTCAACCAAAACTGAAGCAACGTTGTCATCGACTTCATCCACCTGCTGAGATTCATCGTTTACACTTTGGATAATTTTATCATGTAAAATTTGATATCCAGGGTCCAGTGAATCGCACTGTAACCACTCGTTTCTGTCGTCCACGTCACACTCGGAACAGCCAGGAATTTGCACAATGATTTTCTGGATGTCTTGAGTTGACACAGCTTCATTATCTTAGACACTTTCTTTTGCTCTTTTTTTCCTCTTCCTTCTTGTTCATTGCCTCTTCTTTTTCTTCCTGGATTTATTGTTTTGTCAAAACTCCATTAATTTTATTACATGCTCTCATTAGTGTTACGGTTTTCAACAAATTCCACGAATCGGCTATAATGTAACAACAGTCCTTTAAATCAATTTTCTTATGGTATGCTACTGTACCTTCTTCATCTTCATCTGCTAACAGCAGCTAACGTAAAAGTTGCCTTCTGTAATGTCGTTTGATACATTCTATTATGCTTTGATCCATTGGTTGCAACAAACTCGTTATATTTGCCGGCATGAAGAGCACTTTAAAACGTCCGTTTCTTCTTTCCAACAGATCCACTGAAGGATGGGTTGGTGCGTTATCAATAAGAAGCAACACGTTTCTCTTTTTTTCCACTTCCTTTGGATATTTTTTTACCTCCAGAATAAACGTTTCTCAGACCATTCTGAGAACAACGTCCACGCTTTCGGTTGGTTTTTCTATACAATCAGGAATTTTTTAACGTTTTTAAAAGCCCTAGGATATTTTATTTTCCTATTAAAAGCAATGGGAGTCGATGACTGCCCGTTGAATTGACACAAGTAAGCACTGTCACACGTTTTTTACTAATTTTATGATCATTACTACTTTAGTAATTTATACTAATTTCTCTCTTTGAAACCAAAGTTCTACGGGGCAATGCTTTCCAATTAAGTCCCGCTTCATCAGCATTGTACACGAATTTAGGATCATAGTTTTTAGTTATGATTTTAAATTCAACTATGAACTTATCAGCTGCATTGTTATCTTTAGATGGGTTTTCTCTACTCAAATTTACCTCCCGAATACCTTGCCTAGCCTTAAAATGATGTAGCCAACCATTACGCGAGGTTTAAATTTGGATAAACCACCCATCTTTTCAGCAAACATTTTTGCTTTTTCACAAACACAGGGGCCAGAGAGGGGATTTCCAAGTGACCATTGCTGCAAAAACCATTTAAAAACTGTGTCTTCTAGGTTTTTATTTTCAGCTGTTCTCATCACTTTTCTGGATGACATTCCATCTTCACTTTCCAAATTAGAAACAAAGTTCAAAGTCGAAGAACTACTTCTTTTTATATCAGAAATAGTGGCTGCACCTGTATTATAAGTTACGGTCAACTGTTTGCCAGACACTCCTGTTTTTAATTCTTCAATTATTTTCAGTTTGTCCATCATTGACAATACGACACGCTTCCTTTTAGAACACATTTTATATACACACTACGTGAAAAACAATTTGGCAAAATACTGTGCTGTATAAGCAGAACACACAACATACACCACACGATTGACAGCAAGACACTGATCAACTGTAAATGTGAGGGAGGTGAGTGACCTGGCGGGGGTTGGGTGCATCCTTGACATTCTATTTTAAGAATGCGAACAGTATTTAAAAAGTATTTAAACTCATCAGTACCTAACCTAAACTATGATGCGTAACTAAAATGGGCTTATATGAATTTCATTTACTTACGATGTTTTTTGTTAGTACGGCAACTGCAGTTTGAATACATTTTTCTTTTAGAAATTGCATTTGTTTTAATTACCTGAAATTGATTCGGATAATTGGTGATTCGGATAAATGGAGTTCTACTGTACTTACCATTTCCTTATGGAACATGGAAGTAAAAATCACCATTAGTTCTCCAGCATACATTGTTGGTTGAGTATAATTCTCTTCTGGACAGTTGATGACTAGCAGAATCGTCTCCGGTGAACATAGTGAACGTGCAGCTTGTAAGCCCGGGTCACACTCACACTTGACAGATGGCATGTGAGAGCCATATCACAATCCCAACTTATAACGGACAAGCTAACGCTACTTACCAGAAGGGGGAACCCAAATCTGTTCAAGCGAGCCCCCGAGTACAGGTTAAGACAAGGTCAGGTGACAAATGAGTACACTTAGAATCTTGCATACTATTTAATGACACGTCAGAAAACAAGAGAAATTTAGCTGAATTGCCATTAATAAATGCTTTACAACCAGTACATTACATAGCATAATATAATAAGAAGTCATGAACTAATTTTTTTTAAAGCAGAATGATCACTGTTGCACACCACTATATAAAAATTATCCCGATTAGTGCTGTCAAGCTTCACAGCTCATCGTCAGATCGGAATTCTGACGCTTTTCAAGCTGTGAAGCTTGAAAGCACTAATCGGGATAATTTTTATATAGTGGTGTGCAACAGTGATCATTCTGCTTGTGATTTCAACCACTAACACAACTTTCTTCATTAAACTTTAATTTTTTTTACGTATACAATGAAATTCAAAAAGATCATTCACAGCAGACAGAGGATTACACATAGAAAACAGACAGAAGTGTATAAATCATAATAATGGAAATTATATGTAAAACCCCTTTTATAAATAAAAAAATAAATATTTATATTGATTTGTAAATCATTCGTAGAAATATGTTATGTTACAAAGAATGAACACAAGAATAAGAATAAAAGCCTAAACTGTATGCTTTATTTACTTTAAACAACTCTCGATTGCAAAACACATTGCAGATTACTAAAAGTTACTGTACAGTTTATGTACAAAAGAGTAAGAATAGAAACTCCAACTGTATGCCCACATTTTCTTAGTTCTTGGACCCAAGGTCAGGCACTTGTATAATGGATCATTGAATAATACAGTGCACTTATTTACTTTTGCACTAATATCCTCTCTTCTGTTAACTAATTTGAATACAGTTTGATTTTATTAAAATTGGTTGTAACAGTACATTTCATAAGCGCATAGCAAAAACAGATTTTTGTGTGCAAGAAACGTTAGATGACGAATCTTTGTATGTGACTTTGACCTTGGAAGTGCATTGGTAGTGTGATGGTACAAATGGGCCACAACCATATTTTAATCAACCTGTACTAAAGTTTATAAACACCCTATGGCTGAGTTCGGTACCAGGCTGAGGTAGGCACGGCTGGAATTTTAACAGAGGACAAATCGGTCAGTAGATATAAAGATTAGACTCCAACTAAAATTAGTCACGTGTTAAATGCAAAAGGCTTTCCGGCAGCACGATAAACCAATCAAAAAGCGAGTATGAGAACTGCTTCCTGTTAAGAACCACGAGACGAATTAACGCAGAGCGCCGCTAAGCCATCTTGGACGAGTCAGTTGACGAGTTCCACCCCAACCTCACGGTTGTGTAAAAAAGAGTGCTCGAGCAATGTAAAGTCGGCTGACAAAAATGTTATTTTAATTAATGTGAAACAACAGTGAAATATGTAATCAGAAATAATCAGCAACGGTATTAACTTTTAAACAGTTTAAAAACTATTTTCGGAACGTTAAATGAAAAAGTGAATCAACAGTAGTGGTGAAACAACGTGGAGACAGCTACAACAGGGATGAGTAATGAGTACCTAAGATTGACTAAATTTCACATCTACAACCTTTAAATGGGTGATCAATGAAAATAAAATAATATGAGATCTCAAATATAAAAAGGGGGTTTTTTAAGAGAATGAATGAGAGCATGCTAACGGAGTACTGGTTGGCCTTCAATTAGTTAAGTAGTTTTAATTTGATACAAAAATAATTATGTGTTCAGTGGTGTGATTTGTTAATCACAGAGTAAGTAGGGTAACACCCTTTGAGTTTACCAAATGAAAATAAATAGTAATTTCTATTTCACAATGACCACGTGTTTAGTGTAATTTATTGCGCTGCAACCTCAATCTGTTTGCGACATCCAATTCTCGCCTAACGAATTCTAGAGTCTTCTGAGTCCAGGGAATAAAGCGTTTAAAAAACAGGTATTGTTTAATGAAAAGTGTGGAATAGTTGCGTATTAACTTTAAATATGCTGGTGACCCTCTGATGAAACGCAAGGTAGGTGTTAGGGACATATCGCCAAGGTAGGTAATATTTTAGGCGGGTATATTTAAAATTGTGTAAGTTCCATTACAGTAGGTGTACGTGCCTAAAAGTCAGTTTCACATGCCCGAAGAGTGTGGGATCAGCTCGCACCTGCCGATTTTCTCACAAGAAAGCTGAAAAAATCGGTATAATGCAGGAGTGGGGGTAGGAAGCTTGTGCATAGCATCAGATAGATTGAATTAAACATCAGAGAGAGTAGACCATGTCTCATTCACGAAGTTAGGAGTGTGGGGCAAAAATGTAATTAATTAAAAGTACTGTACTACAAACAGTCACAATCTCTTTCATCAAACAGTACGGACGGCAGCGGCAGTGACTCAAGAAGGTAAAAAAATGTAGTATGTAGTCTTGGTAAAAAATGTAGTGGAGTGAAAATGTTCTCAGCAGTGCCTTTGGTAAAATTTAATTAAAACAGGTAATTACAAACAATTAATTTTTACAATCAGGCAGTGCACACGTTAAAAGTACGACAACTCGGCTGTACAAAGTATGTGCTAAGTCGGGGGGGGCCAGGTAAGCCTTCCGGCTTCCTGCGCTAACCTAGCGATCAGCTGTTGTTGATGCGTGACGTCACCTGGTGGAAGAACTACACAGTACAGCGTTTGAGTTTAATTGCAAAGGGAGATTAGGTATTTAATTGTGGTCAGAATTAACAGAATTTTTTACAGTGCGTTCTTTTTGAGTATCGTTTTTGTTCATTACAATCGTTTGAGTCTAAACAATTTAATTTTTGTAGCGTCATTGTATTTTGTTTTGTATTGTGTCAGTGTGTGTTGTGTTTTTATCTTATGTTACACATTGGAATATACATATAGTTTGAAATGAATAAAAGTGGTAGCAGTAGTAATGCCTCTGGTGCTGTTGCGCAGTGTCATAATTGTTACTTTAAGGAACCTGGTACCATATACCACCGGTTTCCAAAAAGCGAAGAGCTGAGACGTGTGTGGCTTTCTCGCTGTAAACGAATTGATAAATTTAATGTTAATACTGCCTGAGTGTGTTCTAAGCACTTTCTCCCAGAAGATTACGAAAGGGATGTGAAAAATGAACTTCTTGGTTTACCGACATGAAAAATTCTGCGGTTAAACCCTATTCTATCGCAGTACATTCCAAATTGGCACGACAACTCAGATTCAAGAGAGATCACAACTCGAGTGTGTATGTCCTCAGTTTAAACATTGTAATATTATTTTAGTAAAATTTTATTAGCCAACATAACTCAGGCTACAAGTTTCCTCCCTGTTCCTAAATTGATTCTGGGTTTGTGGGCCTACAACAACACTGAGACAAATCAGGATATACAAAAAGATATAGAAATAGCAAAACTTCGAGAAGAAATTTTACAGCTAAAAAATGCCCTAAATCTACTCGCACTAAAACAAACGCAAGCTGCTCTAACAACACTCAAAAGAGCAAGATATGTAGCGTCTTTCAAGAAGGCATTTCTGTGCAAAACAACACGGAGAACATTAAATCAAGACATAAAAGATATCCTTTCTAAGTGCTTCACTCCAGGCCAGATTCGATGTCTTTTACAAGACAAGAGGGTTGGTTAAGTGGTCTTCAGAAGATATCGCGAATGCACTCACGCTAAGAGCACTTTCTAAGAAAACGCAATTTCCCCTTACCTGCTCGTTCTACTCTCCAAAAGTGGACACGACAGTTTAAATACAGGCGAGGCATCCTTCAGGACGTTTTGTCTTTAATGAAAGCTAAGGCTACAAATTTTACAGAACGTGAGAGAATTTGTGTCCTTTCTTTCGATGAAATGAATATTGATGGACGTGTGTGCTACGATTCATCAGATGATGTAATTCTGGGGCCCCACAGTAATGTTCAGGTGGTCATGATTAGAGGTCTGTTTGCCAAGTGGAAGCAACCCATTTATTATGATTTTGATGTGACCATGACAGATGTGTTGCTTAAAAGCATTATCAGTGCCATTGAGATCAGTAATATTCATGAAGCGGGAGCAGATATTGGGAAAAAAATTCAAAAGTCTGGAAGGAATTAGGTGTAAAAAAAAATTTCTTTATTAACCCAACTACAAACCTGACGTACTTCATCTTTTGAAGCTGCTTAGAAATCATTTTCTAGACAATGGGTTGTTACTTTGCAACGGCACTGAGCTTAAAAAGGATACAATCGAAAATCTATTGCAGCAACAGAAAGGAGAATTGATGATTTTACCCAATATTAGTCGGATACACCTTAACGTAACTGGTCGATCTCGTCAAAATGTAAGATTTGCTGCACAGTTGTTTTCTAATTGTACAGCAAAGGCGCTGAAATATGTTGCAAATATAGAGCGCGAAAGCAGCTTCAACGAACTGGTAAATGATGCATTTGATGTTTTAAACTTGAGACTTCCAAAAGACCAGAAAACGCCCCTCAGAAGTGGGTACGGTATGAATTTAAGGAGCCAAGAAAATACTTTAAAAAGGTTTTTGCAAGTAATAACTAACATGCGAGTAGCAAGTAAAAAAAGTTTACTACCTTTTCAGAAAGGTTTCATTATATCTTTAAATTCATTGTTCGGCCTTTATGAACAAATGACAACGATTCATGGGGTGACGTACATTTTGACTGCTAGATTCAATCAAGATTGCCTAGAAAACTTTTTCACGAATTCGGGGATTAGGCGTCTTTTATAATAATCCCACTCCCTTTGAAGTGCGCAACAGAATTCGCCTCTTGCTTTTAACGGTTAGCACAGACGATATACCGTTATCTGGAAGTGCGTCTGTGGCTGAGGATGGTAGCATTCATTCCACCGAAGTTATGGAATCAAGTGACTCTGACGAGGATATCATCCAGTTTGTTGTCAATGAACTATGCATAGACATAGTTGAACATGCATTAATACCAAGTTCTCCGAATGACACCGACGAAGCAGAATTGTTAAAAACAGAGGACTTGGCCCAGTCTGCAAGTGACAACGATGTTCCTCAAGATGCCTTAAAATATCTGACCGGGTACATCGCATTCAAGTGCCGCTTCATTGATGAAAGTCTAGGTGTGAGAGGCGAAACATTGTGTCTTTCCAGGGAACATAGTCATGACTGGATATCGATTATATCAAAGGGGGGGGGGCTTACCCATCCGTCAGACGAGTGGTTACAAAAACTGATTCAGTTTTTAGTTCAAAAAACTGAATCTTTTCCACTAAAAAACTAAAGTTCTTTTTAGTGGAAAGACCTAAAACAGATAGTTTTAGTTCTTTCCACGGACGTACAGTAACAAAACAAGTGAAAGTTATCTCTTATTTGGCCACCTTACTCAAATCTAAATTTCCAGAAGTGGACGAGAAAGTCATTTGTCTCTATGTCAGGACAAGAACATTCATCAGAATCCGCCATCTGAACAAACAGCTCAAACTCAAGTCACTTGAAAAGTATGCAGCAACAAAGAGTCGGCTCTGGGTAGCTTCGTCTTCAAAAATTTAAGTCACCTATGAAGGGTTATTTATGTGTCAACTAAATAACCATTTTCATTTCGTTGACAAAAGTATTTATGTTTACAACTAAACGTACTAGCTTCAGTTTTTAATGTTATAACAGTGAAAATGTAGGATATTGATTATAATTATAATAATTGGAAGCTTGTTTCAAATATATTATACTACATAGAAATGTTTATACACGCACTCATGCGCACACGCGTGTGCATGTACGCACACGCACACACCCACCCAGGCATATATTATATATATAATATTGCCTCCTTTCCGACTTAATTTTACATCTTGTGCCATTTTGTCAATGTTATATGTGGACAGACTTGCTTACTTTTCTATTAAATGTAGAAATAGATTTTACCATTATTTTTTGCCACAAACCATTTAATCTTGTTGTTTAACCCTTTTTCTATATGAACAGCTCGTTACAATTATTGTTAATATTTCGTGTAAACAGCAGAGAGATGCTAAGTAGGACATTGTCTCAGGTAAGATTGCATGGTAAATCAAGACTCGCGCGTATTTCTTCTACCCGGCGACGACAGAGCGAAGCAACCAATGGGAGCGTAATTGGCCGGAGTGGCCTACCTTATTATTCTAATTACATTGGTGCTAATTGTTAACTACCGGCCACGTTGTGCACACGAGAGAACAGGAATTTGGTAAACAGATAAGTAGACCAACTAAACTAGTATCTAGTGTGGGGGAGTTGTGGATATGAAAAAGAAAAATGTGGAAATAAACGCTATTTAGGACTCAGAGAGTGTGTGTGTGTGAGAGTAAAAAGGGGTGGGAGAAGTAAGAAAAAACAGTTAAGAGTACTGATTTACTTGGCTTTTTAGTTAAAGCTTTTAATTTACAATAATAAGCAGTAATTATGATAATCGTAGCTACAACTTACAAAAAAGAAATGAATAAAAAATTAAATATATCAATAAAATCGTAAGAGAAAAGAAAAAAATTTAGAGTGAAGGTAATTGGATTATAGTTATATGAGTGCTTATCAAATTTGCATTTTCACTTCAAATAAAAATGTTTGTTAACATGACTGTGCGGTAAATTATTTCAACGTCAGCTCATCCTAACATAACTAGTGCTCAACGAGTTCATCTAATGGACTTGAGAATTTTCTGATAAGGGAAAGTTTGATATTTTAAATTGTTTTCATGGGGACAATGATACAGTTTCGACATTTCGGCCTGTAAAAAATGGGTGGCGACACAAGGATCTTCTGAAGGTAAGTAAAGTAGTATCGGGGCCTTCCTTCTTCTCATTATTATTTGTATAATTACATGGTTAATCATTCCTGACAAGGCAAACTTTACTATAAACATCTTATATATGATCAGGGCGACACCATTCCATTTTAGGACTCTCTCAATGTTTCAACTTCCAGATTAAGGTGATTTCCACTTCTTAATTTCACTGACCAAAAGAAAAGAATTACAAACTTTAGTGACTTTTCTAGTTTAAAGTCCGAAATGTTAAGTCGATTTGGCATTCCTTTGTTCAGACAATGTGGTCTCTACTGGAACTGTTTGAAACCGTCTAATTTTGTGTTTAAGTAATGAATTTAGCACGAGGTGCATTATTCCCTTGTTACTGTTAAAAAATCAAAAATGCTTTCACCTGTTTTGGAACCATCAATTTTCAACGAGGCCAACCACCTTGTTATTTAGGTGAATGACACAGCAGATTGAGCTCTGCTAATCTTATCCATCTCAATCCGAAATAAAACTTTGTTTGGTTTCAGAATGCTTTCTAAGACCACATTTTTTGTTTATTTTTTAATCAACCCATTTCACAACATTTTCCACTAAGTTTTTAATACTGAAGCCGCACTTGCAGTTTTGGTTGCTTATTCGGCCATGTCTTCTTTTGAAGAGAGCAAAACAAGTGCTGACGCTTTAACCAACCAACTACTCATCACACCTTCATTAATTGTTTTATCTTAAGGTTTCAAAACTTTTATTACTTTGAATTTTTACATTGCAGTTATTTTAATTTCTTTATAGTTCACAATTTAACATCCATAATTAATAAAATTAATTATAAACATGTCACATAATTTTAATAATCTTTTTATTTTATCTAGGGGCATATACTGTACTTGCTCATCATATATTAAGGCTAAATCACCCTTTCATCTGGCACAAGTATTTATATTAAACATAGCGTGCACTTTGTACCGTTACAAGGTGCTACTCTCAGATGCTGGTATGTTTGATACACAGAGGGGACACATTTCATATACATTTTTACACACTTTTGCACTTGTCTATAACTTAGTAATACATTATTCAGCCTTTTCTTAGAACTAGCAAAATAAGTTGAGTCACTATGCACGGTCACAAATTGAATCAGTGTGAATGTTTTGAGGAGCTTTATTATTTTTCTTGTAACTACAACTACTTGTAACTGTTATGCTGATGACAATTTTTCACAATGTGACCAGGTTCCTTACAATTGAAACATATAGCAAAACGGTCACCATCTTTATGTTGCACCTTTCATGCTTCCGATGCTTCAACATCGGACACTATTGTGGCTATGTGTATAGCCTCAGTGAGCCTTTAAAGCATTCTGTAACTACTTGTTTACCTAAAACACTGTGAAGACCATAAAACCATACGTCTCTCAGCTTTTTCGTTTATTATAGCCTGTTGAGTGGGCTCAGAAACCTGCCTAATTGTTTTAGCACATAAACGTCTGCACCTGTCGCCAAATTGTTCAGGTGTCGCGTGCTTGTATTGACTTGCATTCTGCAAAGCGCTGTAGTGAAATTGGTCAAGGTGTTTAATTTTAAATCGTTCAACAAAAATTTCTCGAAACCGTTGATAAGTGGTCTCACTATGGGTAGCTTCCTCATTACTCGTTAAGAATTGTGTAGCTACTTCTGTAAGCTTGACTGTAATTTTATCAGTGTCCTACCAATTTCCCGACTTAGCAGCAAAGTCTATTTTATTAAAGAATTCCATCACCGATACAGGACCATCTCCAGACCAATTATCTAGCAAATTTGATACAGTTAGAGCTCTAAGCATAGTTGTTGGGGTTGTTGACATGGACAGCTTCTTGGCAGGATCCATCGCAAAATTAAAATAAAATTGCAACACCAAGGTCTATCAAACAACTCAACAGTCCTTATGTACTGTGTGGTCGCAATCACAGTTGTGATAAGTGATAACGCTTACTGATAATTAGGCACACCATAACAATTCTAATACACTGTAGTCTTTATACCAAATAATAAAAATTTTGTAACTAATAAAAACAAGTATACCGAATATTATACACAAAATATATCCACACAAACTACTCATGTATATTTATGTTGTAAAATCTACTTCTAATTTAATTATTTTCACTCTCATTACTCTTGCATAATCTGTATAATTTTAATGACCGTTTATGTATCTCAGTTTTCCTTTGCATAAGAGTACATAGTAAGGTTATCCTCTAACAGAACATATGGGTCTGTAACTGGTAGGTAATAGGTAGGATAACTCCTCATGAGGACTTCTTGGTACATCATACATAGGAGGTTCAGGCATAGGTGCTGTTTCTTCTACAGGAACAAAACGAACGGTAGGTACTCTCACAACAGGTGGAACTTGAGATGTAGGAAGACTATGTGGAACACTCGGTGGAGTTTGGTGTTGGTAATAGGGAGTAATGGTTCCTATTGCAGTTCGTACTCTCATAAATAAAATAGCTTTTAAAGGATCTCCAATAGTCTCTTGACTTATTGGTATCCGAAAATTTCTAGGTTTAGATATATATTCAGGTCTAGTTTTCCTCACAGTAACGGCTAATTAATTTTTTATTTTTTTATTGTTCATTCATGTTACTCCTCAAATATCCTACAATGTCATTATTCTGTTAAATTCACAACTTTGCTGTTTAAAAAAGTTTAGTAAAGTGTTTACTACTACTACTGCTGTAGCCGTCTGGTTGTTTTCTTAGTTGACTCAAGATTTTCATCACTTTGTTCATTCAGTGCATGCTTTTTCATGTCTCAATCAGTCATATAAAATCATTTGTCTTAGCCACCTGATAATTGTGGCCATTGAATCATGAAAACAAATGTATGTTTAATTTTTTGCATGGTGAGCCCTAGTCACCTTGGAGGGCTGCCTGCTGTTGTGATCTGAGAATTTTTCTATAAATTTAATCCTAATTTTAAAAAGCAATTTCAACTTGTCCGTAGTGTACATATATTGCCTGAAAAAAAGCTCGAGACATTCTCTTTCATATATCATAACATGTGTCCAACAACATTTTAAAAATACATTCTCTTTCATATATCATAACATGTGTCCAAGAACACAAATAATCCATTGTAGGCATACAAATTTTTTCTGTTTTCAAAACACTCACTTTTTTTAACAATATTTCTGGACATCAATATCTGACAAGAATTACTCAAAAGTTCATAACTGTCTTCTTTGGAAAGATACTGACATGAATTCATTATAATAAACCATGAAACAAACACAACAAAATACTCATCTCACATAACAGGACAGCAATAAAAATTCATCGTATTGTTTAAATTAGCAGCCATCCTTACTATTTTCTTTTATGAATTTGCTAACTGCTATAATTTTTATTGTTCGACTAAGCTTTTCGTCATCACTGACATCTTCAGGTCTTAAACGTGAAGACCTGAAGATGGTCTGGGTTTAAGACCTGAAGATGTCAGTGATGACGAAAAGCTTAGTCGAACAATAAAAATTATAGCAGTTAGCAAATTCATAAAAGAAAATAAAAATTCACTTTAAATGCCTGTGTTTATGAACAACGATAGTAACGCTGTTTGTTTTCAAGTTGATGCTGCCCTCTACAGATGTATTGCAGAATTAAAGTTTTATTTTTAATACCAAACAAACCTATGGGTGTATAAGAGCCATCAAGTTTAATTAAACACTGTTAAAATCATGGACGAGTCTGTTGCTCATCCTTAGGATCTGAGAGTGGAATGATGTAGACTTGTCATGCTCATCCATAGGCCTTAGTGAGTTACACAGGTACAGTCATGTATTATACCACTATCTATTTAATTGTTACCTTTCCTTTTAGTAGTGCAAAAACCCACCCATTGTAAGATGCAAGTCGTTAGAACCTACGAATGCATGTGTACTGTATTGACATTATAATATATTTAATATTTATACTGAAATTACCTCAAGATATTTTATTTTCCTTATTAGGAAATAATAAGCAACAGACTGTAGCAAAAAGAGCTTAAACATATATATAATACATAATTAAATTTCAAAAATTCCATAAATAACACATCACAAAATCTCCAAGTCAACTACCGTGATACCTGGCCCGACCATGACCACATTCTTTGCAAAAATTAATCATCTATATCTCTCACAGGGTGACTCCCATATCATGAGCACATGGCTCCATAATTAATCCCCAATGAGTCCTAACTGGAAAATAATTCTATAGCCGGATATACTGCAAAACTCAAGCGCACACTGAACAAGAACCAACTGGACACCAGACTCCAACAAATTCTGAGCAAACCTGGACAGGCAACCAACTCTCTGAATACCCCAAAAATAACGTAAGTCCCCCTAAACCCTAGCGTTAATGTGTGTGTGATCCGCTCAACTATAAACATTACTTCTGGTTTACAAGTTATTATCAGTCATGTGCAATACATATACATATATGGGCGCTCATAAATTTAAGTCCTCTCTCTTGGGCTAATTATAAGACAATTAACACATAAAACACAACATTAACATTGTATAAATTTATAAGTAAATGAACAATAACACATAACCACCAATAAAATTTTCTTTCACTATCATTCTCTCAAAAGTGACATGGACACATACATATATCATCACTTCAGCCTCCATGACAACCCAAAAAATTTTTAATTTAAAATTTTTTTTTTATTAATTTTAATTCTTTGCAAAATTTCCCAAATTGCATCGCAAGTCCTGTCACACAAAAAAACACACTCTGATCTACCAATTGAAACTCTCCCTTAATTTTACATTTTTTTTAATGTTTTTCCATTTTTTTATAAATTAAAAAAATTTTTTTTTAATAAATTAATTTTTTTATCAGGGGTCGTTACTTAATGTTTAAAATTAGGCACTAGTCCTAGACGGAAGAAAAATGTACTGGGCCCAGCGTGACAGGACTTGCAATAAAACAATCATATAATGGTAACAGAAACAACCTTTTATTGGTGCTTTCCTTTTATAACATTATAATACATGTCATTTCATCTAAGAGGCATCTCGCATACATATATATATATATATATATATATATATATATATATATACACCATTAATGGTACTGTGCATTGCTAAAATAAATGAAATAAATAATAAAAAAATAAATAAATATGAATTAATAATCATGATTCAGATTGCATAAGCTGGATCGTAGTAAAAATAGGGAGCGCAGAATTCATGCATGGACATGCATTTTCGACACACCTGTCGCTAGCGTTGTGTACATGCGTATTTTGTTTGTGTGTGTGAAACCTGTCTGTTCCCAAAATGTAACCAACCCTTTTCTAGTAGAATAGTTGTATGTTTAATTTAATTATAAGAAAAATATGTATGATAGGGTAAAACAAAAGACACCGAAGTGTACAAAAATTAAAGGTGAATAAAGTGTTAAAAAAACAGTACCGATGTGACAAAAGGTGCAATTACTATACGTAAAAAAATGAATAGCTCTTTTTGTGATTAACATAAAGAAGTGTAATTTTGTATAGTAAACATATAAAAATTAGTGATCGATTGAGCATCGAGTGATGTGAAACAAACTTCGTAATTTGCGAAGATAGGCAAAAATTGTGAATTGAACCAGAGTGGGAGAAGTGACGCTTCGACAGAATCTGACAGGTTAAATATTGTTCAGACATGAGTTTTTGCACAACCTGACTATAAATACCAGGTCGTGCTAATAAAGTTTCTTCTTCTCGATTCAACCGTTGCCACAGGAGGCTATGTCAGTCGACGACGCTAATTTACATCTATAGTTAGAGTCACAGGACAAACTAGATGTCCAACCAGAGCAGCAAAGTACATACGATGAAGTCTATGGACACACCGGCAGCATATGATGTGAGGCGAGACGACTATTAAACAATACATGCACGAGAACACGACCAGAAGGGCATGGAGAACACGACCAGAGGACCAAAGGAGGATGTATGGATGATTAACCACGTCAAACGAGGTGATAAAAAACCATTGTAATTATAGACATTTGAAAGACAGTAATTAAAGTTGGAATGAAAGACATTCAACCAGTATTAAAATAAATAAATTGTACATAAATGTAAAAGCAGAATAAAAGTTAGAATAATATTTCTTGTAATAAAGTTAGTAATTGAGAGCAACGTAAATGATAAGTGAAATATTTAATTTTTGAATTAACGTAATTAGTAAAGTCTTGTTGATAAAGGAGAATGCATATGCAGTAGAAAGTTAAAACAAATTAATATAAAAGAAATTTGAATACAAGTAAACTCAGTATTAAAGCAAATTAATCAGCAATTGCAAAAAGATGAGCACACAATGAGTAAGCCAAGAGCAAAATAAATATTTAATTAATTAAAATTAGATAATAAGATTTATGTATAACTTGTGTATGTAATTTGTTAGCAATAAGTTGTGGACAAAAGATTTGTACAAACGATATAGTAATGAGTCAATATTTAATATGACAAATGAAAGATTTTGTTTAATAAATAAATAATGGAACAATTTTAAACTTAAATAACGTACCATCTTCTTATTACGGTTACACCCATGAATTCAATACATTATATAAACGCAAATTGTGTTGTTATAATATATATATATATATATATATATATATATATATATAAAGTCGGGCCAAATATCACGGTAGTTGACTTGGAGATTTTGTGATGTGTTATTTATGGAATTTTTGAAATTTAATTATGTACTTTTAAGCGCCAGTTCATGAATTATAGTCGTTTGTTGAGTGTTATGTTTGTTAGAGCGTTATAGTGTTGTATTTGTTGGAGCGTTGAATGCTATTCTGTGTTACATTTGTGGTATATATCTTATGCATGATCTTTGTGTGTTTTCTTCATTTGTATTTAGTAGGAATAAAGCTAAACAGAAGCAGACAAAGGCAACACTGTAGTTATCATGGACACGAATACTTATAATGAAAAGATACAAGATTTTATAGCAGACAATAACATAGTTAGATTAACTTCTGACCCTACAGAACAATATACTAAAAGTCTAAATCAATGTATAAATAAATGCATACATCTATTTGATGAACGGACTAGGAGATATTTGAAACCTATCAACGCAAAAGCGCCTTTATTAACAGGATTACCGAAGTTACACAAAGAAAGTACCCCTATAAGACCGTTAGTAAATTTTACCACTGCCCCGGGATACAAAACCACTAAAAAACTGCTCAACATAATCAAACAGAATATAATATTGAAGAATAACTACAGCTTAACTAATAGCATTGACTTTGTTGATAAGGTTAAAAAACTAAAAATCGAACCTTCATATAAACTGGCATCCCTCGATATCGTTAACTTATATACAAATATACTGATATCCGAAACTCTACAGATACTGAAGAAGAACCTCATAAATACCAAAAAACTAGATATCAAGAGTATACACGAATTGATTGAGTTATTAAAGTTGCTCCTCGAACAAAATTACTTTACCCATAACAAATTATATTTCAGCCAACGAGAAGGATTAGCTATGGGTTCACCTCTTTCAGGCTTTCTTGCAGATATATACTTAAATCACTTCGAGAATTCCTATATCTTTGAGAATGATATACATAGTAACAATATTATATTTTATGGTAGATATGTCGATGACACGTTTTTAATTTATAAAGGTACACAGCAGCAGATTGATCGATTACACAGTTATCTAAATAATATTAACAAATATATGAAATTCACCTTGGAACATGAAGACAATGGACAACTAAACTTTTTAGATCTGACAATCACAAAAAACACCAACAATAAATTAAATTTTAATATATACAGAAAACCAACGACGACAGACACCGTGATACATGCCACATCATTTCATCCCATAACGCAAAAAATGGCTGCGTTTCACAGCATGATACATAGACTTTTATCTTTGCCCCTTGATAACAAAGATTTTCTTAACGAGTTAAATACCATCAAATACATCGCAGTCGCAAATGGTTACAATACCAACGTCGTAAACAACATTCTCAAGAAACATAAAAACAGAAAAAGGAACATTAACCAATTATCAATGACTGCATGGGAGAAAAAAACCACACAAGTATATAACCGCAACATACACCAATTTTATGCCGAACATTTTAAAATCACTCATAAACAAAAACAGTGATATTATAGTCGCTTACAAGACTACAAATAATATCTTAAATAATCTTCGCACCCACGAATCCACCTGCCTTGAGAATAAAACGGGCGTTTATAAATTGTCATGTAATGACTGTGATGCTTTCTATGTGGGCCAGACGGGCCGTGGTTTCCTCAAAAGATTTAGTGAACACAAACCACCCACTATCTGTCGCAACTATGATACCATCAAATCAAAATTCGCCAAACATCTTATTAATGAAAATCATAATTACACCGATTTCGGAACCAATTTAAAACCCCTCCATTTTTGCAGTAGGGGACGTTATATGAACGCACTCGAGGAATTTGAGGTGTACAAAGCGTTCAGGGACACTAGTACCAAGCCACACATTTTGAACGACCAGTTATTATTCAAATCTAATATATTGTACGACACCGCATTGAGATACTAAGATAACAAGAATCAATTGTGGATAATGCGCGGTGGGTCGCTGCGCAGTGTACATTGTTTGCCCGATGTGCATATTGTAACGTGCGGTTTTTGTAGAGGTGTTTTAGCGAAACGTCTGTCTCATTCAAGACTCAATGTTGTAAGCGCCAAATCTGTAACGTGCGTTTTTTGTATTAAGGTTTCCGCCTCTCCGCAGTCGCCACTTATGAATTATAAAGACCGACGTTTAAATAAAGTGGTTGGGAATGTTACTCAAACAAAGCAGAAATCGAGTGTGTGTGATTTGGGTCAAGTAGTGAAGTTGTTTAGCCTGATTTTGAAGAGAGAGCTAGTACCGTTTGTTTACCCTCGGTTTGGACGATTTCTAAATTTTCAAATATTCGCCGTGCACCGAATCAGCTGACTTTAACACTAGTCTCCAAATATAGATTAACCAGACGACACTGTGGCAGTATACCACCCGGTGGATCGTCTTCTTCTTAGTTGTTCTGAAACTTAATACAACTACCCACTACAAGAAAGGACACACATTTTTATTTTTTAAATCTCAATTTTTCAATAATATTTATTAAGAATATTATTGGTTTTTTCTCTTCCGCCAAAATACAAATATCACAATCGATCTTTTCCTTAATTAAGACATGATATCGACTTCATTGAGTAAACATGGAATTGTCAAAAAAAAAAAATATGGTTTTTGACCAAATTTTATACTATATTTAAAACATCAATCAATATATAATTCTTTTATTTATTTCCCCAGGGTTAAGGGTAAGTTCTTTTTGTTATGAGATGGTCAGAAATGGATAATTACACTACGCTTTACAAATACAGAAAAAATATTCAAAAATTTGTTTAGTTTTTTCGCTTAGTACGTAGTTCCGGAAATGTCCGTAAGAGAGCAGAGTGCGTTTGTTTTCATTAGAACATGTGGTTAATTTTTATTGGTTTCTTTTCTATACTACCATTCGGAATGTTTTCTTCGTTAAATATTAAACGAAATGTTTATATTACCTCTCTTCTTGAAGTTCTTACTTGGATGAAGCCGTTTCTCCGGTGGTGTCTGTATTTGGTTGTAATTTCATAACCGACCGGCAAATATTCTCGTCAAACTCGAAACACAGCAAAGCTAGGCCTGATCGTCCAAAAATGGTTTTCTTTCACTTTTATTATGGAGTATAGCAATTTAACTTTGATAAATAAGGTAGTAGTATATAATGTTCATACTGTTGTTTAATTTTGTACCAATTTTGCACTTCTCAAAGATTTCTAAAAGGATATTTTAATAAAATTGTTGTCTCATCATTTTTTTCCAACTGGACAGGTTTAATTTTTAAATTCGATTAACAATACTTGTTATTTTTCGTTACTCTTAGTAACCCATAATTTTTATATATCTTTTTATTGGTTCTGCTATTTACTTTTTAGTATATAGGCAGTTTGTAATTATTATAAATTTATTTTTTCTTTACAGAAAAATAATTCTTTTTAATTTTGGTTTCTTTCCCAATTTGATTTACATAATAGTTTTCTGTTTATTTTCTTATAACTTTGGATATAAGTATTTAATATTTTTATTAACTTTAAATGAATTTATATATTATTTATTAGTCTCTTATAGTATTCCTACACTGCACTACTTCCTTCTGCCATTTCCCTCATACAGTATTATTTTAATTTTTTATTATCATCTGATATTTAAATCTTTTGTTTTTTAAAACGAACCCTGGGTTATCTTATACTATAACACAAATATTTTAAAAAATATAAAATTAACTTAGGTATTAAACTTGGTTGTCTACACAATATAAATACTACAATAAATTAACAAAATACATAATTATTTAGTAGCATCATAGTCTACTATCATCGTTTATAATTTTCACACCTATAGCACAATTCTTTAAGAAGTTCCCTTCACTTTCACTTATTACCTCAATGGGTACACTATAACTCACTTGTCACTGTATATCACTTTAATCGTTTATATGTTTAGTGATACAATTTAATTTTGAGCTCGTTATAGGTTACCCATTTCTGACCTTTATGGTATTACAAGAGTTAATTTATTGGGACCGGGTTATGTACCGTTACATAAAGCCCCCCCACTAGAACAAATTTATTTTGGTTTTACTCGTTTATTAAAATAAATTGTTGATTGTTTCAATTATCCTAATAGTCTTGGCTTTATTCTTCATAATATCTTCATTTATTTCAAACTGGTTGTAAACTGGCTGGTAATTCAGACTGGTGGTAATTGCTGTTTTCTTACTCTACTCTCTCTCTCTTGGAGGCAAATTCATCAATTATTTATTTCTCTGGGTAGTGGTACTTCCACATTTTATTTGATAAGGACTGGTTACACTAATTATATTAAACTTGTTTTAACACTCATTTCTATTTACTTTTATAAACTATCTTTATCAATTAAGCTTCGGTCTGCTATCTTCCTTCTATTTTCTTCATCTATACTTCTGGAATCTAATATCAATCTATACAGCTATTTTATCATTATCCCCTAAATATTCAATTTCCCTAACATTTTTCCCTATCCTGTGCGGTGGTACCAGTCGGGTGGCCACCTTGGGTCCATTACTCCGCTGTCCATCCTTACACCTTCTGAGACCAGGGGAACATCATCCCTGCTCATAAAAATTATTGCTGGAACATTTCTACGGTCAATACATAAAAATAAAAAAATTATAAGTAGTAGTCAATTAGCGACTAGTACTAAACACTTTTGGGATTCTTCATACTGTAGCTGTTTGCATTTATTTATATATTTCTTCTTCTCCTTGACTCCTTCTTCTTTTCCATGGTTTGGATCTTCTCCTTGTCCTTTCTATTCTTATTTTCAGATAGCAATGCATTCTGGTCTTCTCTAATTTCTGTTTCCTTGCTACTCTCTTCTGTGTTTGGACTTACTATAATACCTTCGGAAGTGCTGTCTAATGTTTCATCCAAACTCTTGAAACCTTCATCCATTTGCTTATTTGTCACCTCCTTGTATGTATCTGCCTTTTGGCTAAGTGTATCAACATTTTCAAACTTCTCTCCGAAAGTTTTCCATATCTCCTTATTGAGATTCTCCATTTTACACTCAAATTGTTTTAAATTCTCATTATTCTCTTCAAATTTTGCATTCATCTCTTCTCTTTGTCCTTCAACAGTTTCTTTCAGTTTATGGTATTGTTCATTCATGGTTTGTTTGATATTTCCATGAATGGTCTCTATTTTTTCATTTAGTTGTTTGACTAAACTTTCCTGAATGCTATCGATTTTCTCATTGGTCTGTCTATTTTGTTCCTCCTGTCTCCTGAAATTTTCATCTATTTTGTCAAATTTTTCGCTCAAGGTTTCATTTTGTTTCCTTGAGTTTTCCTTATTTTCCTCCTCCATTTTGTCTATTTTATTTTTTGTTTGCTTATTATCTTCCTGAATTTTGTTATTCCCTTCCATTATAATTCTTAACATCTCCTGTATGCTCATGTCTTCTTTTTGTGTGGGTTTATCTGGTTGGTCCCCTTGGGCATCATCTTCAATTATTTCCGTTTCCGGGTCCATAACTACTTCGGTTTCTTCTTTATCGCCTGTCTGTTGATCCATTTCACTGTCCATGACTAATTCTATTTCTTGTTCCTGTCCACCTTCTTCCTTCTCCTTTTCTTCTGCCCTCTTCTTCGATCTGCCTCGGGTATTATGCATTTCTTGTTTTCTCATAACTGCCGACGATAATTAGATTTGTTGGTATATTAATTTATTAAATATATCAAAATTCTTTTCTAATTACAGCCCTTTTACGTTGAGCGCCATATCTGTAACGTGCGGTTTTTGTAGAGGTGTTTTAGCGAAACGTCTGTCTCATTCAAGACTCAATGTTGTAAGCGCCAAATCTGTAACGTGCGTTTTTTGTATTAAGGTTTCCGCCTCTCCGCAGTCGCCACTTATGAATTATAAAGACCGACGTTTAAATAAAGTGGTTGGGAATGTTACTCAAACAAAGCAGAAATCGAGTGTGTGTGATTTGGGTCAAGTAGTGAAGTTGTTTAGCCTGATTTTGAAGAGAGAGCTAGTACCGTTTGTTTACCCTCGGTTTGGACGATTTCTAAATTTTCAAATATTCGCCGTGCACCGAATCAGCTGACTTTAACACTAGTCTCCAAATATAGATTAACCAGACGACACTGTGGCAGTATACCACCCGGTGGATCGTCTTCTTCTTAGTTGTTCTGAAACTTAATACAACTACCCACTACAAGAAAGGACACACATTTTTATTTTTTAAATCTCAATTTTTCAATAATATTTATTAAGAATATTATTGGTTTTTTCTCTTCCGCCAAAATACAAATATCACAATCGATCTTTTCCTTAATTAAGACATGATATCGACTTCATTGAGTAAACATGGAATTGTCAAAAAAAAAAAATATGGTTTTTGACCAAATTTTATACTATATTTAAAACATCAATCAATATATAATTCTTTTATTTATTTCCCCGGGGTTAAGGGTAAGTTCTTTTTGTTATGAGATGGTCAGAAATGGATAATTACACTACGCTTTACAAATACAGAAAAAATATTCAAAAATTTGTTTAGTTTTTTCGCTTAGTACGTAGTTCCGGAAATGTCCGTAAGAGAGCAGAGTGCGTTTGTTTTCATTAGAACATGTGGTTAATTTTTATTGGTTTCTTTTCTATACTACCATTCGGAATGTTTTCTTCGTTAAATATTAAACGAAATGTTTATATTACCTCTCTTCTTGAAGTTCTTACTTGGATGAAGCCGTTTCTCCGGTGGTGTCTGTATTTGGTTGTAATTTCATAACCGACCGGCAAATATTCTCGTCAAACTCGAAACACAGCAAAGCTAGGCCTGATCGTCCAAAAATGGTTTTCTTTCACTTTTATTATGGAGTATAGCAATTTAACTTTGATAAATAAGGTAGTAGTATATAATGTTCATACTGTTGTTTAATTTTGTACCAATTTTGCACTTCTCAAAGATTTCTAAAAGGATATTTTAATAAAATTGTTGTCTCATCATTTTTTTCCAACTGGACAGGTTTAATTTTTAAATTCGATTAACAATACTTGTTATTTTTCGTTACTCTTAGTAACCCATAATTTTTATATATCTTTTTATTGGTTCTGCTATTTACTTTTTAGTATATAGACAGTTTGTAATTATTATAAATTTATTTTTTCTTTACAGAAAAATAATTCTTTTTAATTTTGGTTTCTTTCCCAATTTGATTTACATAATAGTTTTCTGTTTATTTTCTTATAACTTTGGATATAAGTATTTAATATTTTTATTAACTTTAAATGAATTTATATATTATTTATTAGTCTCTTATAGTATTCCTACACTGCACTACTTCCTTCTGCCATTTCCCTCATACAGTATTATTTTAATTTTTTATTATCATCTGATATTTAAATCTTTTATGTTTTTTAAAACGAACCCTGGGTTATCTTATACTATAACACAAATATTTTAAAAAATATAAAATTAACTTAGGTATTAAACTTGGTTGTCTACACAATATAAATACTACAATAAATTAACAAAATACATAATTATTTAGTAGCATCATAGTCTACTATCATCGTTTATAATTTTCACACCTATAGCACAATTCTTTAAGAAGTTCCCTTCACTTTCACTTATTACCTCAATGGGTACACTATAACTCACTTGTCACTGTATATCACTTTAATCGTTTATATGTTTAGTGATACAATTTAATTTTGAGCTCGTTATAGGTTACCCATTTCTGACCTTTATGGTATTACAAGAGTTAATTTATTGGGACCGGGTTATGTACCGTTACAATATTCATGTTACAAAAAATAATATAGTTCGTTATGTTAAAATGTGCTATTTGTGGTCGTCATAACGCATGGATTTTAACGTTTGACAAGGATATCAGTGAATGATATGTGCTACAAATTTTATGCTTTGAAAATATGACAAGTGTCTCGAAACATGTCGCAATAGGAAAGGACAACATATACGAGAAGTCACAGACGGTTAGTACAATATATTTTTCATATAGTTCTTCATTTGTGCATTTGTGGAGCTCTCTCTCTCGAGTTGTCGTTTCCCATTTCTCGCCCCACTTGAGGACCCTGAGATGCTACTTGAATGAAATCAAGTTTTTCTGTTTTTGTCGTAATAAATTACCTCAAGATATTTTATTTTCCTTATTAGGAAATAATAAGCAACAGACTGTAGCAAAAAGAGCTTAAACATATATATATATATATATAATACATAATTAAATTTCAAAAATTTCATAAATAACACATCACAAAATCTCCAAGTCAACTTCCGTGATACCTGGCCCGACCATGACCACATTCTTTGCAAAAATTAATCATCTATATCTCTCACAGGATGACTCCCATATCGTGAGCACACGGCCCCATAATTAATCACCAATGAGTCCTAACTGGAAAATAATTCGATAGCCGGATATACTGCAAAACTCAAGCACTCACTGAACAAGAACCAACTGGACACCCGACTTTAACAAATTCTGAGCAAACCTGGACAGGCAACCAACTCTCCGAATACCCCAAAATTCCCCCAAAAATAACGTAAGTCCCCCTGAACCCTAGCGTTAATGTGTGTGTGATCCGCTCAACTATAAACATTACTTCTGGTTTACAAGTTATTATCAGTCATGTGCAATACATATACATATATGGGCGCTCATAAATTTAAGTCCTCTCTCTTGGGCTAATTATAAGACAATTAACACATAAAACACAACATTAACATTGTATAAATTTATAAGTAAATGAACAATAACACATAACCACCAATAAAATTTTCTTTCACTATCATTCTCTCAAAAGTGACATGGACACATACATATATCATCACTTCAGCCTCCATGACAACCCAAAAATTTTTTAATCTGAAATTTTTTTTTTTATTAATTTTAATTCTTTGCAAAATTCCCCAAATTGCATTGCAAGTCCTGTCACACAAAAAAACACGCTCTGATCTACCAATTGAAACTCTCCCTTAATTTTACATTTTTTTTAATGTTTTTCCATTTTTTTATAAATTAAAATTTTTTTTTTAATAAATTAATTTTTTTTATCAGGGGTCGTTACTTAATGTTTAAAATTAGGCACTAGTTCTATAAACACTACTTGCTTAAACTTTAATTAATTAAATTAAATTAAATTTAAATTTTGAATAATTAAGACTGCTTGCTATCAGTATCAATTTATAATGATAAAGAAAAATTTATTGGCAAAAGGCTCGGAATATATGTATCTTGTAAATTAATTTCAGCCGCAATTAGGGTGTTTTATTGTTATGGGGTAGCTCCATTCTCATTATTGGAATACTAGATTTATATATATATTAACGATTCATATAGCCGACCTATCAGATCATTATATGAAAGTGTCAAACTGTGCTAGTATAGCGGCGTAAGCAAGAGAGAGAGGGAATAATCGCAGCCGTCTCTGTCTAACATCGCCACTGCTACTACTGATGCGGGTACAGACATGAAATTTTATTCAATTAATTTTATGTATTAAAACTGCAATATCTTCAAAACTAATAAATATACGGCAATTCTGAAACCTGCATAGTGTTCAGCAATTAAAACTCTATAAGTAGCCAAAATATCAACTAATATAATTAACATTTAAATAAGTTATACAGAAGAAGAACGCCAAGAGGTATAACTAGAGAATTAGGCTAGGGTCGAATTAGCTGTTTTCACACACATACAGAGAAAGACCAAAGCAATAATATTCAGTGGTCAGATCGTTGAAATCACGTTTGCAAATACCTGTAATCACACGAATTGCGAACAGAGGAAGTATGAAATTAGCCAGTAATTCTCTACCATCTCAAACTTGTTAAGGGGCGTTTGACCAACTTGTTCAATATTGTTTCAAGTGGAAAACGCATGATTTATTAGGAACAACCAATCAGAATCCTGTATTTAGAGGAGACGCCAACTCAGAATGAGGGAATTGAGCACTCTTTGTTTGGGCATTAAATAAGCAAGACGTGCGTTAAACACGAGATAAATTGCACAAACAACGCAAAGTATTTAAATAAACAGTTCGCGAAGTGGTCCGCAGTAGTAGAGTAACTAGTAAGGTTCATTAAATAATCTCGCTGCGTAATAACAAATTAATTAATTAATAAGTAAGTAACCTGAAGTGACCTGTGCACCAGAGTAGCAACAGCATCTGTAATTGTCCAGGATCATCAGTCAACATTATTGGTCAACATTATTTCTTCTGAACCGAACCATCGAAAGGAGTATCTCTACTGATTACTGTCTACGGTCGACGCATCAATCAGATAAGGAATATATTCATTGATCAGTGAACACAAATAACAAACTAAATAATTAAATCAATAAACAATTTTAAAAAAGACACTATATAAAATCAAATTTTGTATTTAATTAATAAGATTAGATGTAAAGTAATATAGGAGTGTTGAATGGAGAGTGAGGTGTAGTATTGAACGTGCAAATTATTGCAGACCCGTTCTTTAGCACTGGTTTGGGAGATATAAATTCCCTAAATGAACCAGATAAGAGCAATTGGTCGTTTGGACGTTTTAATCTTCACTTTTCAAGCACACTCATTAAACAATAAGATTTAGGTAAACAATAAGTCATTAACTTAGCTTTTACAGAAATTAATACAATAACAGAATCGCTAATTAAACAAACTTTAACAAATTTTAAGAGTTATTTGTAACAATTCCCCTTAAATTCCACACTCACTGAACGAATCCTGAGATAGTGTGTCTCTATGCTCTGAGCTAAGCTGAATCCATGTCATTTGTATCTGGGATTTGTTCTGGCGCCCAGGTAAAGAAAAAGTCATGGGTAAGTAACATTTGTTCCATCATTATATATATAGAAAGTAGATTGATAGAAGTAAGGGTGTTATATAATTTGTCGCCGCAACTGATGGGCCCGAGTAAACTCGATTAAACCGATATTAACCCAAGTGACTAGCTTGAATTGTAATAATACTTAATTTGAAACGAAGTGGAGAATTTAAGGTTACAAGTAACTGTTGAAGGGTTAAATAATAAAATAAAAAATGGCTAAATCACAAGCAGTAGATATGGCAGCAATTGAACAGATGTTCAAGCAGTTGACCACTAAAATGGATGAAAATAATAGTAAAATTGAAAATACAAATAGTCAATTAAATAGTAAAATTGAAGAAAATAATCAAAAATTAGAAAAAAGTAATACAAAATTAATAAATGATGTTAATAATAAAATAGGGCAAACTAATAAATATTTATCTAACGAAATGAAACAAATAAACAAAAATTTAACTAGCCAAATAGAACAAAGTAGTAAAGAAGCTACATTTAAAATAGATGAAGAAATAGCTAATTTAGCTAGTAAAATAGATAGTACCAATAGCAAAATAGATGAGAGTAATCTTAAGTTTGATAAGCATACCAAAGAGGTTAAAGCTACAATAGAGGAATTTAAGAAACAAGTAAGTACTAATTTTCGCCGCCAAGATGAAAAACTAAATAAATTTAGAAACGAATTTCATGAACGGTTAGAACAGAAAGTAACCCTTATTAACCAACAATTCAGCAAAGTAACTGCTGAGTTAAAATACCAAACGCTTCTAAATAAAGAAGAAATCCAGAGTAGTAGGGTAGAGTGCAACCAACTGGGTGAAAATATTAAGGAGGTTAAGAAACAAGTAGAGAGTAAGGCTGACCGAGACGAAGTACATCAAAAGGTAGAACAGCAATTAAAGGCAATGCGGGAAGATCTGACTAAGGCAATGAAGTCACAGCAAACCAAAGTCGTGAGGTGTGGCAGCTATAAGGAAGAACCGGAAAACCTTGTATTCTCAGGAAACCCACATGAGAATCCTGTGGAGTTTCTACGGCTATTTGAGGCTTATGTAACTCGTGTAAACCCACTGATGGACGATGAGGACAAGAAGGACATGTTAGGCTGATTCCTCAAGAATTGGGCTGGTACGTGGTGGAAAGTCATCTCGGACAGAGTCCAAACCTACACCGACTTCAGAGAGAAATTCCTTGCTCAATACTGGAACATACAGATTCAAAGAAGGGTGCGTGATCATCTGGAATTTGGTAATTATCACCCGTCTATGAATATGACAACCACCAGCTATGTGCTAAACGTAATGGCACAAGTAAAGCATTTAACACCACCAATGGAGGAGAGAGACCTTGTGTATAAGCTAGCGCGTCATTTCTCGGAACGCACTAGAGTAGCAACCACAACTAGAGGAGTGGATACCCTAGAAAAGTTTATAATGGTCGTGGATGAATGTCAAGACCTAGAGAGGGACCTGAAGCGAGTAAATAATCAGCTGAGTAACCACCCTAGAGGCAATTATCAGGAACCAACTTTCTACCCAACGAGGAGAAGAGACAATGAGCACCCAAAAAAAAAAAGGTTTACCCCATATCCGGGTAACAAACCCCAAGATCAGCAGGAATTGGAAGAGAAGGGTAGAAGTAGGAGCGTTGAAACCCGACCAAGTAAAGGGTTTAAGGTATGTAAGACAGCCATATCATCTACCGAGCCACAACTGTCTACTAGTAAAATGAATACGGGAAATGGAAAGCCACTGCAGGCAGAAAAGAAAACTAAATCTACCATTACCTGCAGTGAAACAACCCATTAATACAGTTAAAAGGAAATTAACAAATAATATAAATCATGTGAACGATAGGGAGTTCTTGTTAAAAGAAGAGCAAGAAGTGGGTAGAAACCATTATCCTGAATGTCCGGAAATAATTTGTGAAATCAGTAATCTACTAGTAAAACGTTAATGGACACCGGCAGTGAAGTAACCTGTGTCAGCTCAAAGTTTGTAGAAAATAATAGTCAGGTGCGTAATTGTCCCAGACTACCCGTAAAAAATTGTAATGTACAGGGAGCCACTGGAGCCAAAATGCAAAAGATAACTGAACAAATTTATTTACCTATCAATATAAATGGTACCCAAACCCAAATGGTAGCTCTAATAGTCCCGAAACTCGTGCATGACTGTATTATTGGGGTAGATACGTTATTTGAATGGAAGACAGAAATAAATTTCAAAAGAAATACCATCATGATGGAAATAAATACCAAGAAAATCAATGTAAACATAAAAGAATTTAAGCATTGGAAGTCGGTAAATGTCATAAAAGGGTAAGGAGGAAATCAAGTTTTTAGGTCACCGAATCTCAGTGGAAGGAATAACCACGGACCCAGAGAAGGTAAAAGCCATACAAGAATTTCCAACTCCAAAGAACTGCAAGCAGCTAAAGTCATTTCTAGGTTTAGCTAACTACTATCAGAGGTTTACAAGTAAATACGCGGAAAGTACTGTTCCATTGTTGAAGTTGTTAAACATAGGGATTACCATACTTGTCTTGCTATAGGTTAATATTAGCTAAAATCTCGTTCAAGTGTGCTCAACAAGGTCTAATAATCAACTCATCTAACTTCCTTCGTCATCTGAAAACGTCTTAGCCAATTTAATATTAGCAATACATTGTTTTAAATCTTTTTCGCTTCCATTACATGTATGAAAATTACATTATATTACTGAATAAATTTTTGCTATTAATTTAATTTTATGAAATACTAAATACATAATCTCTTTCTTTAGTTCATTCTGCTTGATTTGATACCAAATAAGATATTTTTACAAAGTTTTTTATCTAAAATGCTATATTTACTTCATTTTTTAAAAAGTAGGCTTTAAAAATTACTTCCTGTTCTTCTCAAAATGTTTGCCATTTTATATGTTATATTTATGATTGTACTAAATCTCAGATTGAAGTAAAAGGTTTATCTTCCCTTAATTTCTTGTAATTTTATTAATTGGTTATCCTTTTAAATATTATTCATTAATTTGTGACTCCCCCCCTTTGAATTTTTAGTTATTACATTTGCATTTTTTCCAATAATTCTTCCTATCTTTTTACAATATCTTTCTAAAGTATAATTTACATTATATTACTCTGTGACTGATTTACCTTACATAAATTTCATCAGTTTAACTAGTTTACTGGACTTGATTCATCAATTATAATGTAGTTGAGATTTACCATTTGGCCTAGATTTTATCTGTTTTTACATACACAGTTTTTGAATAATACAGCTTGTTTATACCCCTTCTGACTTTCTATTATAATACAATATTAATTAACAATTCCTTACTTTACTACAAGAACATTTAGTATTGAATTCATACTATTAATACATAACAATTATTTGACATTAAAAAAGTGGTATTTAAACTCAGACATTTTAGTCTTAATTATTACTAGTAACACTTAATAAATATTTTATAACAAAAGAATAGTATCCACACTCAGACATTTCATCCTTGATTAACATTATTAAACATAATAAATATTTTAGAATTATAAAACATTACCCTCTATTTCCTACATTTAGGTATAGAGTTCATTTACTTAAATAGAAACATAACACATCTGTTCCTTCATTTTTAACTTTTCTTAAAATTACTTTTGTGCAGTCTTATCTGTTTTTATTTTATATTAGGGATGTATCCCTTGTCACTTCACTTATTAACTACCTGGTCTCTATTTATCTTACTCATTTTAGTAAATGTTGTTAGACAAAGAGTGGCACTTTCTCAGAAACATTAGTATTTGCTTTTACCAAATAGTATTTATGAAGTTAAATTAAAACTTTAAAGTTGTTCAAAGGTACACATTTACTTAGTTTAAGCATTTAATACACTTTCTTGTAGTTTATATACTATAATAAAATAACTTGCACTGGTTCCCTGTTATTTCTTGATACTATCACTAATCAGTTTTATAGTTTTATATTATCAAGAATTTTATTTATAGAGGATTCTTAATATTTGTTTTTATTCATTATAAAATAACTTTCATGGGTGTACGTTTACTTATACCTCTAAACACTTTTGTTTACATTTACTTTACATTTGTTTCTGTTTTTGGGTGTTATACTTTCGTTTGTGACTTTTAATCTTTTTTTAGGGTTTTTATTTTCTTCTGACTGGGTTTCCTTTGGGTATTTCTTGTAGTCTTCTTATCCTACTACCTTGTTTCTTCTAAATCATTCCTGTTTATTAGGTATTTCGGTTTGTTCAGGGTATTTACTTCCTTATTCATATCCTAGCTTGTTTCTTGAAAAACAGTCTTTATTTTAGGGGTGTTGGTTTGTTCTGGGTTTTGCCTTACTTACTCCTATCCTACCTGGGTATTTCCTTACTTTATTTTAGTTTTTTGGGTTTATTTTTCATTACACATATTTGTTGCATATATTTTTTTCTTTATTTTTATTTCTTCCAGTTATGATTGTATTTTATTGTGATTCTTATTTGTTTTCCTTTGGATTTTTCCTTGATAGTTATTTTAATTGATATTTATTTATGATCATATTTCATTCATTATTAAGTGGATAATCTGTCATGCTACAATATATATATATATATATATATATATATATATATATGTTGTATATATATATATATATGTTGCGACAGTACAATCATATGCTGTATTGTGCATGTAATAGACTATATAAATATTTAAATTAAATTAATAAATATTGTAACGTCACAAAACGTTCCATAATATTAAAACCACCAGAAGAGTGAATGATACCAAAATAAATATAAGTAAGAACCAAGTATAGGTATCAAGGAAGAATGTAATAGTTAAAATTATAAACCATTAAAGAATGAAAGGAGTTAAGACCTTCAAGTGAACAGGAGTAAAACTACTATCTGAATAATACGACCCTACAACATAAACAGACAATTTGACAGAGACGAATTGACAAGACAAGTTTCCCAAATAGACGGTCAAGTGAGCTTAGTAAAACCTTTAATAAACGAAGTCAAATAGTACAAGTAAAATAAAAGATGACAAGAATGATATTTGTAACATGTAGTTATTATTAGAAACAGCACATTAGCTGAATTAATAATGGCAAAGTACTAATTAGAAAGACAAACATAAAGCAAGATATTATTGTTAATCATGAACTATGAAAGATAATAAGAGAACCAATTGTATAAGTTATAATAATGAAATCAGCTAAAGGTAACAATCATTGTAACAACTAAATGTATCTAGATAATGTTATAAGAAGATAAAATATGTAAAGAGATGTGCTATTAGTCAAGGAACAAAACCTTATAATGAAATAATAACAAACCAATGATGACACAAATAAATCATGAAAATCAGAATCATGTAGAGACCTTACTAAGCATAGGGAGATAGAATAATAATAATAACAAAAAGGGTGTAAATCACCATACTATGCGTAATAGTATAAGTATAGGAAATAAGAAAAAAATGTTGAAATAAGAATAGCCAAGTAAGGAAGTTGTAATAAAACAAACGTGATGTGGTTTAATGTTTAAAATTGGTTATGTGAAAAATACTATTTAGGAATATATTAAAGTTTGTAGTGGTTGATAATTGAAGGTTACTGACTTTCAAAAGCGATTTAAAATGTAACATTCGAGGTTACTCAAAGTGTGTTTACAATTGTAGAATTATAATTGTCTGAAAAGAATTCCCTTAAATAAAACAAATAAAATAATTGTGTTAATATTATTTAAATACTAGCTTTGCTTAAGTTTAATAGTAAAGTATAATAGTTGGTCGCTTGATGATGCTGATCGTCTTGTTGATACTAGCTGTGAAACTTCTCCTCCAGGTCGATAATAGTCTGAGTACATTACGTCTAGTAATGTCTGGACAATAGAATAAATATAATATACTTTCACGTACCTGGTCGTGTTTTCTAGAAGTTCAATAAGCTGTCAACACGGTTTACAAAAACCAACTCACTTTAGCTACAAGGTTAAGTTGCCTTGTTTGATAGTGGGCGCCACACGGATTTATTTTGGGAAAATCCCGTGTAAAACCAATGAATAGAATCAATTAATGATTCAAAAAATTTAAAATAATTGTTTAATACCTTTATGGCAATGCTATTCCAAATATTTAATCACAACTGAAGGTTGTTTTAGTTTTCTGAATAAAATATTTAACTATCTGTTAGAAATGAATTAAGTCGAGTTATGCTGTTAACAATGGGATTTTATTCATACCCTTGATAGAGAATTCAAACAAATATAATTAAAAAAAACATACAATGATGTACAATTGTAAATAAGTTATTATATACCCTGTAGGGCTTGCTCAGAACATAGACAGTAAATCTGGTTAAGTCCAGATATTTCTTTTTACTTTAAACATTACTATTATTAAAATCTCAGGTGTAAGTTCTTTGAGACACAAAAAAGAAAATTTATGCCTACACAATAGCTAATGATTTTCTGATATAATATTGACTAGTACTGTTTTTGACGTTACTGTTATAAAGTAAACAAATAAAAATAACCTATTTGATAGGTTGTGCGTTCGTCACGCCTGCTTTATGATTTACAAAGGTTATATTTTGAGAACACTTATAACTAACATTCAGCTTAACTAATATTAACAAATTCATCAAATAAATTTAGACATGGTGTAATATTGAAAAATGTTTCAGTGTTTTGCGTCAGTACAGATCAGTGTATAAAAATGTACAGGTTATGGCGCTCGTAGTAAAGTGAATAAATGATTACACTGTTACCTTTTGGTTTTAATCATTTGATTAAAACTCATTTAACACCTCGATAATCGGATTATAATGATTATCGTTATTCACTGCACACGCACAAGAACAGAGAATTTCGATCCACTTCTAACTTAACGGATCATAAATAATATTATTTAATTACTTCTGTTCATTATTTTCCCGCACAAAAATGAAATAATACTGCACATAATCACAATGGTTCCTTGTAGAATAATTTGAAGTAGTTGTAGGTTGTTGTCGAACTGTTTCCCTTGATGTGTTCTGGTGATGACGCTATCAGTTATTAAAAATGTTGAGATGAGATCGGCGTACCTGTCACACCGAATGCAATTATGAAGTGTCTGTCATTGATCTGTTGCGGTCTCTTATATACTCGACACCTTGATCGGCTCTAGGCAACATTGTTAATTACTAAGAAATTTTGTCATTGGCTTAGACAGGTGTGATGAACGTGACGTATTATCTTTTCAACCGTTAAAAACTGTTTCCCAACCGCCAAATGCTAAGATGATTGACAGCTATCGATGTTATTGGTGTTGCCGACCAATTTCTTAAACATATTTTGTAAATGATGCTAACGCCTTTCATGCACTTAATACAGTTGCGATTGGGGCTGTATCGCCATCAAATTAAAGAATATTTTGTCCTCTTTAATTTGATATAGTTTGATACCGAGTTAGTTTCACTTTTACTGACATTGCTACATAAACAATGTTCAGGTACACTATTTTGCACTGTCGTCTGTTTACCAAAATCGGCAATTATACACTTTGACTAATATTGTTTGTGTTCTACATCGCGTTTTATCACTCAAACGTTTATGTGAGAACACTATTAATTCTGTACTGATGTTTAATTACTGTACGTTATGAATAAACCTTAACTTTAGACATTGTAATGGACTGTTCTTACATACTATGATATTTCGTTTCACATTAATTTGCTCTATTCTACTAACTAACAATCGAATTATAAATCATATCATTTTAATAATGCTTATTGCTATGTTTTAGCATAACAATTGTTTTGTGTAGGTGACCTACATTTCTATTACTTCCTAATAATCATCTCATTGATGATTGTTTGGTCTAGGCCTTGTTAAGGCATACCGTCTATACTGGAATTCTGCCTTAAAAGCTTTTATTAGTTCACAATTCGGTAATTTTGCTGAGGTAGCTTATTGGTATAAGATTCCCTCTTACAAACGTGTTTATTTGTCATAAGTATAGTTGAGATTGAAATATAGCTTCATTTTCATTTTGTGGCCATTGCTAATTTTAGTTCTTGGCCTCAATAATTACTAGTCATATTTAATTTATTGTCAGCCAAATGCTGATTCTGATCTCACATTATTCAGATTCTTATTTAATCATTTTTTAGTAACATATCATATTCTGTTCACATTATTCACTGACTCGCTTGACAGCTTAAAGTGAATTTAAATTTGTCCATCAGTTTGTGTCAGTTATAGTCTGGTTGTAGTGTCAAACAGTATTTGGGCTTACTGTTTCTTGTGGCACTTCTGCTTCTTTCTTCCTCCATGATTCCTCTCTTCTTGGTTATTTTTATCATTACCTTATCTATTTATATTATCATTATGCATTTATTAAACCTGATAGTATATGTTTAGGTTAGGTAACATTTTGTTATGTTACATATACTCCCCCCTCAAAATTGATAATTTTAGAAAAATTTTGATCTTTTGATAAAATTATCATTTCATGTCAGTTTCTTGCATATTACTACTGTTTTTTGTCTTGTACTCTTTACATTGATCTTTAACATACTATTAGTGTGTTACACTAGCTTGATTGCTGGTCTAGTGATATAATTCTTAGTTTACTAGTATTCTTTTCAAGTTGCTTACATTTTAAGTCATCTAATTACAATAGGTCTTATTTCTTAAATTAACAATTTCCTGTCTTATCATATTACATTTTTCTTTCTTATTACATATCTTTACCTTTGTGATTATTTCAATGGTTCTTATATTTTATACCTCATAGATTTTTTTTCATAATAGCCCTTGATACATTACAATATAACTCCCTAACTTTTGTAGTGGGTTCGGAATCAGAGTGGCTCACTGTGGCTTACATTCTCTGCCGTTCCTCAATACACATACTCAGATTCAGAGGCATACTCTTCTCTGTCTGAGAAAAAAATAAACATTGCACCTGGCAATAGTTGCACTATCACAACACATAAAATATAATACATATCATTCATTTTCAATAATATAATATCTTCAATATAATATTCAAGGTATCAGAGGTTTTCATTTATATCACATTTCCTTCTTTTACACTTTATAACATACTTTCTTTTCACAGGTAATTATTTCCTTTCATACTTGACATTCTCGACTATGCTTTTTCATTAGCCGTATCGTTACTTTTTATACTAGTTGACAATTGTTTTAGTTTACTTGAGTATTCTTAAAATTACACACTTACATGGATGCTCATATAATTATGCGGTTGTTTTTCACATATAGAGTCTACAATATTTTATTTTCACAATAGTTTACAAGTTCTTCTTTCTCTCGCTAGTAATTTATACTTATCCTGAATTATCAGGTTTTACAATATTCATATATAAAATGTTCTTGGTTAGATGTTCTCTGACATATTTTGCTACATACAATATTTGATAATTACAACACAATGTGATAATATAATAACAATATATTGATATCTAATTTTATAGACATTCTTGGGGTTACATGGTTCATTTAATAAACAATTTTTTTTTCTCTCTCTCTACTTTCCATAATAATATCCTTCTTTCATATTACACTCTTTGTTATTCTTCTTCTCTACTCCTTCAAGTGATGGTGGTTTTCACTTATTCTGGATGATTTTATATAATATTTTAGTTTTATGAGAGGTACACAATAATCATTTGATAAACACTTAGTTACATATAATATTCATTTGGATAAACATTTTTTCTCTCCTTTTTTTGTTCTTCTAAGTATAGCATAGCAATTTTAGTTATAAAAGAGTAGTAGCTCCTCTCTAAATTAATCTAACATAGGAGTATTTAAAGTAAGTTCATGTCATTATCCTAGGTATATTTTAGTTACATGCCACTTTTGGCTCTCTATGACATAATAGAGGTTTTTCTTCTCATTACATTTAGTTTACAATACATATTTTTCTATCCTTTAATGTGATAGATCTGGTTCCTTTTTAACAAGTAACAAATAGTTTGGCCTATATCTTAATCCTACACACTTTTTGTAACTCAATAGGGCAAATAGGTTTGTTATAGTCAATTAGTTACCTTCAATAATTTGGGCATAATACGTGATCCTTCTAATCACTAAATGAGTCCGTTTATAGTAATCATTTTTAAAACATATTTTTCTTTTTACACGCTAAATGTTCTTGTGGTAAAGGTTGCCTACCACTATACTTTATCTGCTCTTAATAGTAATCATTTTTATGGTCTATACACATGGTGTTATTTTGTGCTTTTCCACTCTATTGGGTGCATTATTGGGGACAATTACGTTACACAGGTGTCCTTTCCCATATCAGTTTCTAGTATTACATGTTTGGGATATTTGGCATATGTTCAGTACTCTGTAATTACCTATCCTACCCCATTTCTTTAATTATAGTACTTCTTCAATGATGTTTGGTTGTAGGTTCCTTTGACCCTTTTATTTATCATGTCAGTGAGTTCATAGGTATTGTTTTCATGGTTTTTTGTGATAGTATATGGGCCGATGTATAGTACTAGTAGTTTCTTTGTAATGCCCTCCATTGTGCTGGGCAGCTCCCTATTTCTCAACAGTACCTGGTCTCCTATTTTATACTTTATTATCCGGGTTGGCGCTTGCTGTTTATACTTCCTTTTACGTTGTTCCAACCTCTCTTAACACTCTTTCTGAGGGATTACTACTGGGATGGTACACTGCAGTTTTATATGTTTTTACTCCAAGTTCCATCAGTGTGTCCTTCCATTTCCGTCCTTTGAATTGGGTACCATGGTCCGTGATTATGGTTTTCGGACAGCCTACCTCAGGTATATAATTCTGTATTATTATGTTGAGTATCTTGTTGGTGGTTGCTCGATTCATTGGGTATAGTTTTATATATTTAGTATAATGGTCGAAGATAATTAATAAATATTTGTATTGTTGTCGACCTCCACTTCTGGGAAATGGACCACAGATGTCTACAAAAACTTTCTCTAATTTCGCCGAAGATGTTACAGGAATCATCTGTCCCTCCTTCCTTTCATTTGTGCATTTCACCATCTGGCATATCTGACAAGTTCTAATATATTTCCTCACCCTTCTATTTATGTCCTTTATGTTCATGTGTTCCTCCAATGCCTTTATCACTTTAACAGCACCCATGTGCCCATAACGAACATGGTAATCTGTGATTATTTCCTTCTCTATTGTTTTAGGTATTACTAACTTCCAAACATTATCGTGATATTTAGCTTTAACAAATAATATATTATTAACTACACAGTAATAAGGGGTTATTCTTTCATCTTGATTATCCAATCTTTGGAAAATTTGTGCTAGTTTATTGTCTTGTCTTTGATGTAACTCTACCTCTTTGATAATGCCTTCTAACTCTGTACGGCTTTTCAAGATGTTATAAACTTTGGCTAGTGTTTCTTTTTCACCTTCATAAGTTTGATTGGTAATGTTTACTCGTGACAGTACGTCGGCGGCTATATTCCTTTTGCCGGGGACATACTCCCAACTAATGTTGTACTCTTGTAGGACCAACGTCCACCTTGCTATCCGCCCATGGCTCAATTTGCAGTTCTTTAAAAAGGATATGGACTTGTGATCTATCCTAACAGTAACAGAATATCCTAATATGTATGTGCGGAATTTTCCACATGCAAAAACTACGCTTAAGAGTTCTTTTTCTGTTACATTATAATTTCTCTCACACTTATTCAAAGTCCGGCTTGCGAAGCTTATTACAAGATGGTTTCCATCGCCGTCTTCCTGGTATAGGGTGGAGCCTAAACTGATGTCACTGGCGTCACAATTCAAGTAGAAAGGTTTATCAAAGTCTGAATGGTGTAATATTACTGTTTCTAAAAATTTGGTTTTGATCTGTTGAAATATACCTTCCTGTGCTGGACCCCATGTGTCCATTCATCCTTTGAGGACAATTGCGGAGACAATCTGGTTGGTAGTTCCGAATAATTGTTCTGAAACTTTCGATAATAATTGCATAACCCTAAAAATGATTGTAATTGTTTCTTATTCCTGGGAGTGGGGAACTTTTGTATGGCTTCGATTTTTTCTGTGGATGGAGTTATTCCTAATTCGGTTAGTTGGAATCCTAAAAATAGCACCTCCTTCGCAATAAGTTGGGATTTTTCCAGTTTTAAGGTAATACGATTTTCTGACAGTTTGTTTAGCACATGGTCTACCCTCTGACAATGTTCTTCCCAGTTGGTGGATGTTATTAACAGGTCGTCCACGTAGACTGTAGTGAATTTAAGTGCTTCCTGTCCTAACACCTGGTCCATGCATTGTATGAATATGGCCACTGAATTTATTAACCCGAAGGGCAACCTCGGAAAGTGATAGTTGCATCCCTCAAATATAAAAGCAACATATTTTCGACTGTTGGGATGCAGCTCGACTTGCCAATATCCGCAGACCGTATCCCATGAGCTTATGTATTGTACACCATGGAACTTTTTTAGAATCTCCTCGATTTCGCCCGGAGATGTCCGGTTATTAACTAGGTGTTTGTTTATTTCTCGCGCATCCAAACAGAGCCTCACCTTACCGTTTTTCTTTTTAATTGCTACAATAGGGCTGGTATAAGGGGACTGGCTGTGTTCTATTATATCGTCCTTTAACAGCTGATTGATTTCGGATCGAACCGCCTCTTTAAGGGAGTACGCGATGGGGTAAGATTTGCGGTTGAAGTTAACTGGTTCTTTGAAAGTTAAAACACATTGGTAATTCTTAACCTTTCCTGGGAGATCTGAAAATACATGTCTATACTGGTCATATATGTTTATTAATCTTTCGAGTTGGCCTGGACTTGGTGATTTTGTTCTGTTGGTTGACTGGAACTGTCTTATTTCTCTAATCTTTTCTTCCCATAAATTATCGTTATTGTTAGTGTATTCCAGCTCATGCCTGGATGTTTGGTATCTAGGGTTGGTTGTGCTTTGGATGTGGTATACAGTTCTCTCTGGGGGAACTTCCCTGTTTCCTATAATGTCTGCAGTCCAATCCGTGTCAGATATTTTCAAAGTTAATTTGTCTATACTTAAATCAATTATGGCCAAGTACCTTCGTAAAATGTCGCAGCCGATTAAACTACGAAATGGTAAACCCGTTGCTATTAAAAATATCATCGGTATCTTAACACCTTGACTGGTTACTTCTAACCTAACCTGCTTTTTCACCGATTTATTTTGGCGTCCCGTAGCTCCTATCAGGATAATGTTAGTAACAGGCAAAGTTGGTATGATAGCTCTGCTTTCCTCCTGAATACGATTGAGCTCGGTGCTATCCATTAGGGAAACGTTAGCCCCGGTGTCGATCATTAAGGTGACAGTTACTTCATTAATTTTAGCCGTCACGTACACGATATCGTGGGTGTGCTGATGGTGATCGGTTACTTCCTCTTCTAATAATTCCTGCCTTATATTTTTCAGGTAATGGTTGTACAATATGGTGATTTTATTTGGACTTGTGCCGTAATCATACCCAATAGAGTGGTTCAGCGAGGGGTTTATGTTATCATAATTTCTCACTGCCGCGAGGAGTTTAAAGAGCTGGTGCTCTCCTCTTGGCGCCTGTCTTGATTATCTATATGATTTCTATCGTCCGTTGTCGCACGTCCTCCATGATGGTCTGGTTCATGGTCAGGAACAAAGTGCACCTGTGGCCGGTAGTCGTTGTTGCGGCTGTCGCCCTCAATGCTGTTACTTCTCCACCGTCCTCCTCTTATACTTCCTCTCTCTCCACTGAAACTGTTTCGTCGCTGGTAGTACCGCCTTCTACCGGGATCGTAGTTAGGTTGCACATGATTAGTTCGGCGATATTGTGGTAGTGGATTATTCCCGCCTTGGTTTGGTGGTCGGTTGGTATTATTATTATAATTGGGTCGCCGCTTGTTATTATTATTATTATGGCTACCGTTATTATTATTATTGTCATTACTTTGGTTATTCGGCCTACTGTTATTGTTATTATTATTATTGTTGTTATAATTTTGGTTTGGACGGTTATTATTATTAAAATTACTCCTGTAATTTCTGAAGTTGTTATTATTATTATTATTGTTTATGTTACCGCCCCTATCAGTAAAATGGTCATTCCTCTGACGACTCCTTCGGTAATACCCTTCATGTTCCTGATCCTCGAGCAGTGCGGACATAGCTGATATAGTTTTAATTTGCCCCCACTGACGTGCCTTAGCGACACCCTCCTCAAAGTGGTACGACAGTTTTATAACGAGACATTCTTCAGGTATTTTTGTTTCTAAATTTCGTGCTAGACACACCTGACCCAAGAAATAGGAAGTCATTGTTCCTCCTCTACTCGCATCATATTTGCCGTTGCATATGTGATCGCGTACTATGTTTTGTGTGGCCTCTGACCAATATTTCGCGCGGAATTGAGTCTTGAATTCCTCGTAACTGTTGACTTCGTGGCACGTTGCAGTCCACCAATTATCATATATTTCCTTGAAATACTCATCTATCAAGCTTCTTATGTTGTTCCATCTGGTCTCTCGGATTCGTGCCAAGTTTTCTTCAACGCGTGCTAAGAATTCCATAGGGTTTTTCCGATAGTTTTTAAAATTAATCGCGTCGCGGTTGTCATTTGGTAGCAGATACTGACCTTGGATAGGACGGTTGCGAATTACTTCAATTTCTTCCCGCATTTGCACGATTTCTTGTTGTCTTAGTTCCTCGATTCTTTCCCGATTAGCGACGGTTAAATTTCTTACCGCGTCTACTGATGTACTCACCTCCTCACAGTGCTCACCTACGTCGGTCCTCACCCGCTTAATTTCCTCTTGACTCATTCTTTTCAAGGATTCTATTCGTGCTTCAGTCACCTCCTCTATGGTGTCGATCCTCCCGTCGACCTCTTCCCTAGTTCGCTTCAAATCCTGGTCGTGCTGTTCACATCTCTTGTTTACTTCTATTATTTCTTCCCTCACGACCGCTATCTCCACGTCTATTCTGGTGTTAACTTTCTCATTACCTTCTTCCATCCTCCTGCTAATTTCAGTCAATGTGTTGTTCAATTCTTCTCTGATGGCTCTACTGTTGTCATCTATTTTACTGTTTAGCATGTCCATGGATTTATGGGTATTATCTATCTTTTTGTTCAAGTCTCCTTTCAGTGACTCCATATTTTTACTAATTGACTCTATATTTTTATTATTGTCGTCTAATTTCGCGTGGAGATCCTCTTTTAACGATTCCATGTTTTTATTGATTGATTCCGTATTTTTATTCATCGAGTCATTATTTCTGTTCAATGTTTCTTCCATCTTCTTCTGGTTATCTTCCATCATTTTCCTTATCATCTCGAACACGCTCATATCGCCTGGTTGTGGGAGTCCTTCAGGTCGTCTGGGTCGGTTGTCGACCCTCACTTCTACTTCCGGTTCTACCTGGGGTGTTTCGTCAGATCGAGTCTCTATATTATTAATGGTAATGACTTCCATTTCGTGTATGGGTTGTGCTTCATAGGTCTCTATATTTGGTTGTACTTCTCCTACCCGACTGTCCTTATATCTCGTATCATAATGATGGGTGTGTGGCATATTTATCTTTTGTGTCTACCAGGCTGTTTATCAATATATAAAATATTTTTATTTAATATTTTTAAGCCACACTAGTTGGTGCGCCAATTTGTAACGAATTAATATGTTTGGGTTGGTTGGGGTGTACTTCTGCCACACGTTGGATGCGTCAATTTGTAATAAAACAAACGTGATGTGGTTTAATGTTTAAAATTGGTTATGTGAAAAATACTATTTAGGAATATATTAAAGTTTGTAGTGGTTGATAATTGAAGGTTACTGACTTTCAATAGCTATTTAAAATGTAACATTCGAGGTTACTCAAAGTGTGTTTACAATTGTAGAATTATAATTGTCTGAAAAGAATTCCCTTAAATAAAACAAATAAAATAATTGTGTTAATATTATTTAAATACTAGCTTTGCTTAAGTTTAATAGTAAAGTATAATAGTTGGTCGCTTGATGATGCTGATCGTCTTGTTGATACTAGCTGTGAAACTTCTCCTCCAGGTTGATAATAGTCTGAGTACGTTACATCTAGTAATGTCTGGACAATAGAATAAATATAATATACTTTCACGTACCTGGTCGTGTTTTCTAGAAGTTCAATAAGCTGTCAACACGGTTTACAAAAACCAACTCACTTTAGCTACAAGGTTAAGTTGCCTTGTTTGATAGTGGGCGCCACACGGATTTATTTTGGGAAAATCCCGTGTAAAACCCATGAATAGAATCAATTAATGATTCAAAAAATTTAAAATAATTGTTTATTACCTTTATGGCAATGCTATTCCAAATATTTAATCACAACTGAAGGTTGTTTTAGTTTTCTGAATAAAATATTTAACTATCTGTTAGAAATGAATTAAGTCGAGTTATGCTGTTAACAATGGGATTTTATTCATACCCTTGATAGAGAATTCAAACAAATATAATTAAAAAAAACATACAATGATGTACAATTGTAAATAAGTTATTATATACCCTGTAGGGCTTGCTCAGAACATAGACAGTAAATCTGGTTAAGTCCAGATATTTCTTTTTACTTTAAACATTACTATTATTAAAATCTCAGGTGTAAGTTCTTTGAGACACAAAAAAGAAAATTTATGCCTACACAATAGCTAATGATTTTCTGATATAATATTGACTAGTACTGTTTTTGACGTTACTGTTATAAAGTAAACAAATAAAAATAACCTATTTGATAGGTTGTGCGTTCGTCACGCCTGCTTTATGATTTACAAAGGTTATATTTTGAGAACACTTATAACTAACATTCAGCTTAACTAATATTAACAAATTCATCAAATAAATTTAGACATGGTGTAATATTGAAAAATGTTTCAGTGTTTTGCGTCAGTACAGATCAGTGTATAAAAATATACAGGTTATGGCGCTCGTAGTAAAGTGAATAAATGATTACACTGTTACCTTTTGGTTTTAATCATTTGATTAAAACTCATTTAACACCTCGATAATCGGATTATAATGATTATCGTTATTCACTGCACACGCACAAGAACAGAGAATTTCGATCCACTTCTAACTTAACGGATCATAAATAATATTATTTAATTACTTCTGTTCATTATTTTCCCGCACAAAAATGAAATAATACTGCACATAATCACAATGGTTCCTTGTAGAATAATTTGAAGTAGTTGTAGGTTGTTGTCGAACTGTTTCCCTTGATGTGTTCTGGTGATGACGCTATCAGTTATTAAAAATGTTGAGATGAGATCGGCGTACCTGTCACACCGAATGCAATTATGAAGTGTCTGTCGTTGATCTGTTGCGGTCTCTTATATACTCGACACCTTGATCGGCTCTAGGCAACATTGTTAATTACTAAGAAATTTTGTCATTGGCTTAGACAGGTGTGATGAACGTGACGTATTATCTTTTCAACCGTTAAAAACTGTTTCCCAACCGCCAAATGCTAAGATGATTGACAGCTATCGATGTTATTGGTGTTGCCGACCAATTTCTTAAACATATTTTGTAAATGATGCTAACGCCTTTCATGCACTTAATACAGTTGCGATTGGGGCTGTATCGCCATCAAATTAAAGAATATTTTGTCCTCTTTAATTTGATATAGTTTGATACCGAGTTAGTTTCACTTTTACTGACATTGCTACATAAACAATGTTCAGGTACACTATTTCGCACTGTCGTCTGTTTACCAAAATCGGCAATTATACACTTTGACTAATATTGTTTGTGTTCTACATCGCGTTTTATCACTCAAACGTTTATGTGAGAACACTATTAATTCTGTACTGATGTTTAATTACTGTACGTTATGAATAAACCTTAACTTTAGACATTGTAATGGACTGTTCTTACATACTATGATATTTCGTTTCACATTAATTTGCTCTATTCTACTAACTAACAATCGAATTATAAATCATATCATTTTAATAATGCTTATTGCTATGTTTTAGCATAACAATTGTTTTGTGTAGGTGACCTACATTTCTATTACTTCCTAATAATCATCTCATTGATGATTGTTTGGTCTAGGCCTTGTTAAGGCATACCGTCTATACTGGAATTCTGCCTTAAAAGCTTTTATTAGTTCACAATTCGGTAATTTTGCTGAGGTAGCTTATTGGTATAAGATTCCCTCTTACAAACGTGTTTATTTGTCATAAGTATAGTTGAGATTGAAATATAGCTTCATTTTCATTTTGTGGCCATTGCTAATTTTAGTTCTTGGCCTCAATAATTACTAGTCATATTTAATTTATTGTCAGCCAAATGCTGATTCTGATCTCACATTATTCAGATTCTTATTTAATCATTTTTTAGTAACATATCATATTCTGTTCACATTATTCACTGACTCGCTTGACAGCTTAAAGTGAATTTAAATTTGTCCATCAGTTTGTGTCAGTTATAGTCTGGTTGTAGTGTCAAACAGTATTTGGGCTTACTGTTTCTTGTGGCACTTCTGCTTCTTTCTTCCTCCATGATTCCTCTCTTCTTGGTTATTTTTATCATTACCTTATCTATTTATATTATCATTATGCATTTATTAAACCTGATAGTATATGTTTAGGTTAGGTAACATTTTGTTATGTTACATATACTCCCCCCTCAAAATTGATAATTTTAGAAAAATTTTGATCTTTTGATAAAATTATCATTTCATGTCAGTTTCTTGCATATTACTACTGTTTTTTGTCTTGTACTCTTTACATTGATCTTTAACATACTATTAGTGTGTTACACTAGCTTGATTGCTGGTCTAGTGATATAATTCTTAGTTTACTAGTATTCTTTTCAAGTTGCTTACATTTTAAGTCATCTAATTACAATAGGTCTTATTTCTTAAATTAACAATTTCCTGTCTTATCATATTACATTTTTCTTTCTTATTACATATCTTTACCTTTGTGATTATTTCAATGGTTCTTATATTTTATACCTCATAGATTTTTTTCATAATAGCCCTTGATACATTACAATATAACTCCCTAACTTTTGTAGTGGGTTCGGAATCAGAGTGGCTCACTGTGGCTTACATTCTCTGCCGTTCCTCAATACACATACTCAGATTCAGAGGCATACTCTTCTCTGTCTGAGAAAAAAATAAACATTGCACCTGGCAATAGTTGCACTATCACAACACATAAAATATAATACATATCATTCATTTTCAATAATATAATATCTTCAATATAATATTCAAGGTATCAGAGGTTTTCATTTATATCACATTTCCTTCTTTTACACTTTATAACATACTTTCTTTTCACAGGTAATTATTTCCTTTCATACTTGACATTCTCGACTATGCTTTTTCATTAGCCGTATCGTTACTTTTTATACTAGTTGACAATTGTTTTAGTTTACTTGAGTATTCTTAAAATTACACACTTACATGGATGCTCATATAATTATGCGGTTGTTTTTCACATATAGAGTCTACAATATTTTATTTTCACAATAGTTTACAAGTTCTTCTTTCTCTCGCTAGTAATTTATACTTATCCTGAATTATCAGATTTTACAATATTCATATATAAAATGTTCTTGGTTAGATGTTCTCTGACATATTTTGCTACATACAATATTTGATAATTACAACACAATGTGATAATATAATAACAATATATTGATATCTAATTTTATAGACATTCTTGGTGTTACATGGTTCATTTAATAAACAATTTTTTTTTCTCTCTCTCTACTTTCCATAATAATATCCTTCTTTCATATTACACTCTTTGTTATTCTTCTTCTCTACTCCTTCAAGTGATGGTGGTTTTCACTTATTCTGGATGATTTTATATAATATTTTAGTTTTATGAGAGGTACACAATAATCATTTGATAAACACTTAGTTACATATAATATTCATTTGGATAAACATTTTTTCTCTCCTTTTTTTTGTTCTTCTAAGTATAGCATAGCAATTTTAGTTATAAAAGAGTAGTAGCTCCTCTCTAAATTAATCTAACATAGGAGTATTTAAAGTAAGTTCATGTCATTATCCTAGGTATATTTTAGTTACATGCAACTTTTGGCTCTCTATGACATAATAGAGGTTTTTCTTCTCATTACATTTAGTTTACAATACATATTTTTCTATCCTTTAATGTGATAGATCTGGTTCCTTTTTAACAAGTAACAAATAGTTTGGCCTATATCTTAATCCTACACACTTTTTGTAACTCAATAGGGCAAATAGGTTTGTTATAGTCAATTAGTTACCTTCAATAATTTGGGCATAATACGTGATCCTTCTAATCACTAAATGAGTCCGTTTATAGTAATCATTTTTAAAACATATTTTTCTTTTTACACGCTAAATGTTCTTGTGGTAAAGGTTGCCTACCACTATACTTTATCTGCTCTTAATAGTAATCATTTTTATGGTCTATACACATGGTGTTATTTTGTGCTTTTCCACTCTATTGGGTGCATTATTGGGGACAATTACGTTACACAGGTGTCCTTTCCCATATCAGTTTCTAGTATTACATGTTTGGGATATTTGGCATATGTTCAGTACTCTGTAATTACCTATCCTACCCCATTTCTTTAATTATAGTACTTCTTCAATGATGTTTGGTTGTAGGTTCCTTTGACCCTTTTATTTATCATGTCAGTGAGTTCATAGGTATTGTTTTCATGGTTTTTTGTGATAGTATATGGGCCGATGTATAGTACTAGTAGTTTCTTTGTAATGCCCTCCATTGTGCTGGGCAGCTCCCTATTTCTCAACAGTACCTGGTCTCCTATTTTATACTTTATTATCCGGGTTGGCGCTTGCTGTTTATACTTCCTTTTACGTTGTTCCAACCTCTCTTAACACTCTTTCTGAGGGATTACTACTGGGATGGTACACTGCAGTTTTATATGTTTTTACTCCAAGTTCCATCAGTGTGTCCTTCCATTTCCGTCCTTTGAATTGGGTACCATGGTCCGTGATTATGGTTTTCGGACAGCCTACCTCAGGTATATAATTCTGTATTATTATGTTGAGTATCTTGTTGGTGGTTGCTCGATTCATTGGGTATAGTTTTATATATTTAGTATAATGGTCGAAGATAATTAATAAATATTTGTATTGTTGTCGACCTCCACTTCTGGGAAATGGACCACAGTTGTCTACAAAAACTTTCTCTAATTTCGCCGAAGATGTTACAGGAATCATCTGTCCCTCCTTCCTTTCATTTGTGGATTTCACCATCTGGCATATCTGACAAGTTCTAATATATTTCCTCACCCTTCTATTTATGTCCTTTATGTACATGTGTTCCTCCAACGCCTTTATCACTTTAACAGCACCCATGTGCCCATAACGAACATGGTAATCTGTGATTATTTCCTTCTCTATTGTTTTAGGTATTACTAACTTCCAAACATTATCGTGATATTTAGCTTTAACAAATAATATATTATTAACTACACAGTAATAAGGGGTTATTCTTTCATCTTGATTATCCAATCTTTGGAAAATTTGTGCTAGTTTATTGTCTTGTCTTTGATGTAACTCTACCTCTTTGATAATGCCTTCTAACTCTGTACGGCTTTTCAAGATGTTATAAACTTTGGCTAGTGTTTCTTTTTCACCTTCATAAGTTTGATTGGTAATGTTTACTCGTGACAGTACGTCGGCGGCTATATTCCTTTTGCCGGGGACATACTCCCAACTAATGTTGTACTCTTGTAGGACCAACGTCCACCTTGCTAACCGCCCATGGCTCAATTTGCAGTTCTTTAAAAAGGATATGGACTTGTGATCTATCCTAACAGTAACAGAATATCCTAATATGTATGTGCGGAATTTTCCACATGCAAAAACTACGCTTAAGAGTTTTTTTTCTGTTACATTATAATTTCTCTCACACTTATTCAAAGTCCGGCTTGCGAAGCTTATTACAAGATGGTTTCCATCGCCGTCTTCCTGGTATAGGGTGGAGCCTAAACTGATGTCACTGGCGTCACAATTCAAGTAGAAAAGTTTATCAAAGTCTGGATGGTGTAATATTACTGTTTCTAAAAATTTGGTTTTGATCTGTTGAAATATACCTTCCTGTGCTGGACCCCATGTCCATTCATCCTTTGAGGACAATTGCGGAGACAATCTGGTTGTTAGTTCCGAATAATTATTCTGAAACTTTCGATAATAATTGCATAACCCTAAAAATGATTGTAATTGTTTCTTATTCCTGGGAGTGGGGAACTTTTGTATGGCTTCGATTTTTTCTGTGGATGGAGTTATTCCTAATTCGGTTAGTTGGAATCCTAAAAGTAGCACCTCCTTCGCAATAAGTTGGGATTTTTCCAGTTTTAAGGTAATACGATTTTCTGACAGTTTGTTTAGCACATGGTCTACCCTCTGACAATGTTCTTCCCAGTTTGTGGATGTTATTAACAGGTCGTCCACGTAGACTGTAGTGAATTTAAGTGCTTCCTGTCCTAACACCTGGTCCATGCATTGTATGAATATGGCCACTGAATTTATTAACCCGAAGGGCAACCTCGGAAAGTGATAGTTGCATCCCTCAAATATAAAAGCAACATATTTTCGACTGTTGGGATGCAGCTCGACTTGCCAATATCCGCAGACCGTATCCCATGAGCTTATGTATTGTACACCATGGAACTTTTTTAGAATCTCCTCGATTTCGCCCGGAGATGTCCGGTTATTAACTAGGTGTTTGTTTATTTCTCGCGCATCCAAACAGAGCCTCACCTTACCGTTTTTCTTTTTAATTGCTACAATAGGGCTGGTATAAGGGGACTGGCTGTGTTCTATTATATCGTCCTTTAACAGCTGATTGATTTCGGATCGAACCGCCTCTTTAAGGGAGTACGCGATGGGGTAAGATTTGCGGTTGAAGTTAACTGGTTCTTTGAAAGTTAAAACACATTGGTAATTCTTAACCTTTCCTGGGAGATCTGAAAATACGTGTCTATACTGGTCATATATGTTTATTAATCTTTCGAGTTGGCCTGGACTAGGTGATTTTGTTCTGTTGGTTGACTGGAACTGTCTTATTTCTCTAATCTTTTCTTCCCATAAATTATCGTTATTGTTAGTGTATTCCAGCTCATGCCTGGATGTTTGGTATCTAGGGTTGGTTGTGCTTTGGATGTGGTATACAGTTCTCTCTGGGGGAACTTCCCTGTTTCCTATAATGTCTGCAGTCCAATCCGTGTCAGATATTTTCAAAGTTAATTTGTCTATACTTAAATCAATTATGGCCAAGTACCTTCGTAAAATGTCGCAGCCGATTAAACTACGAAATGGTAAACCCGTTGCTATTAAAAATATCATCGGTATCTTAACACCTTGACTGGTTACTTCTAACCTAACCTGCTTTTTCACCGATTTATTTTGGCGTCCCGTAGCTCCTATCAGGATAATGTTAGTAACAGGCAAAGTTGGTATGATAGCTCTGCTTTCCTCCTGAATACGATTGAGCTCGGTGCTATCCATTAGGGAAACGTTAGCCCCGGTGTCGATCATTAAGGTGACAGTTACTTCATTAATTTTAGCCATCACGTACACGATATCGTGGGTGTGCTGATGGTGATCGGTTACTTCCTCTTCTAATAATTCCTGCCTTATATTTTTCAGGTAATGGTTGTACAATATGGTGATTTTATTTGGACTTGTGCCGTAATCATACCCAATAGAGTGGTTCAGCGAGGGGTTTATGTTATCATAATTTCTCACTGCCGCGAGGAGTTTAAAGAGCTGGTGCTCTCCTCTTGGCGCCTGTCTTGATTATCTATATGATTTCTATCGTCCGTTGTCGCACGTCCTCCATGATGGTCTGGTTCATGGTCAGGAACGAAGTGCACCTGTGGCCGGTAGTCGTTGTTGCGGCTGTTGCCCTCAATGCTGTTACTTCTCCACCGTCCTCCTCTTATACTTCCTCTCTCTCCACTGAAACTGTTTCGTCGCTGGTAGTACCGCCTTCTACCGGGATCGTAGTTAGCTTGCACATGATTAGCTCGGCGATATTGTGGTAGTGGATTATTCCCGCCTTGGTTTGGTGGTCGGTTGGTATTATTATTATAATTGGGTCGCCGCTTGTTATTATTATTATTATGGCTACCGTTATTATTATTATTGTCATTACTTTGGTTATTCGGCCTACTGTTATTGTTATTATTATTATTGTTGTTATAATTTTGGTTTGGACGGTTATTATTATTAAAATTACTCCTGTAATTTCTGAAGTTGTTATTATTATTATTGTTTATGTTACCGCCCCTATCAGTAAAATGGTCATTCCTCTGACGACTCCTTCGGTAATACCCTTCATGTTCCTGATCCTCGAGCAGTGCGGACATAGCTGATATAGTTTTAATTTGCCCCCACTGACGTGCCTTAGCGACACCCTCCTCAAAGTGGTACGACAGTTTTATAACGAGACATTCTTCAGGTATTTTTGTTTCTAAATTTCGTGCTAGACACACCTGACCCAAGAAATAGGAAGTCATTGTTCCTCCTCTACTCGCATCATATTTGCCGTGGCATATGTGATCGCGTACTATGTTTTGTGTGGCCTCTGACCATATTTCGCGCGGAATTGAGTCTTGAATTCCTCGTAACTGTTGACTTCGTGGCGCGTTGCAGTCCACCAATTATCATATATTTCCTTGAAATACTCATCTATCAAGCTTCTTATGTTGTTCCATCTGGTCTCTCGGATTCGTGCCAAGTTTTCTTCAACGCGTGCTAAGAATTCCATAGGGTTTTTCCGATAGTTTTTAAAATTAATCGCGTCGCGGTTGTCATTTGGTAGCAGATACTGACCTTGGATAGGACGGTTGCGAATTACTTCAATTTCTTCCCGCATTTGCACGATTTCTTGTTGTCTTAGTTCCTCGATTCTTTCCCGATTAGCGACGGTTAAATTTCTTACCGCGTCTACTGATGTACTCACCTCCTCACAGTGCTCACCTACGTCGGTCCTCACCCGCTTAATTTCCTCTTGACTCATTCTTTTCAAGGATTCTATTCGTGCTTCAGTCACCTCCTCTATGGTGTCGATCCTCCCGTCGACCTCTTCCCTAGTTCGCTTCAAATCCTGGTCGTGCTGTTCACATCTCTTGTTTACTTCTATTATTTCTTCCCTCATGACCGCTATCTCCACGTCTATTCTGGTGTTAACTTTCTCATTACCTTCTTCCATCCTCCTGCTAATTTCAGTCAATGTGTTGTTCAATTCTTCTCTGATGGCTCTACTGTTGTCAACTATTTTACTGTTTAGCATGTCCATGGATTTATGGGTATTATCTATCTTTTTGTTCATGTCTCCTTTCAGTGACTCCATATTTTTACTAATTGACTCTATATTTTTATTATTGTTGTCTAATTTCGCGTGGAGATCCTCTTTTAACGATTCCATGTTTTTATTGATTGATTCCGTATTTTTATTCATCGAGTCATTATTTCTGTTCAATGTTTCTTCCATCTTCTTCTGGTTATCTTCCATCATTTTCCTTATCATCTCGAACACGCTCATATCGCCTGGTTGTGGGAGTCCTTCAGGTCGTCTGGGTCGGTTGTCGACCCTCACTTCTACTTCCGGTTCTACCTGGGGTGTTTCATCAGATCAAGTCTCTATATTATTAATGGTAATGACTTCCATTTCGTGTATAGGTTGTGCTTCATAGGTCTCTATATTTGGTTGTACTTCTCCTACCCGACTGTCCTTATATCTCGTATCATAATGATGGGTGTGTGGCATATTTATCTTTTGTGTCTACCGGGCTGTTTATCAATATATAAAATATTTTTATTTAATATTTTTAAGCCACACTAGTTGGTGCGCCAATTTGTAACGAATTAATATGTTTGGGTTGGTTGGGGTGTACTTCTGCCACACGTTGGATGCGTCAATTTGTAATAAAACAAACGTGATGTGGTTTAATGTTTAAAATTGGTTATGTGAAAAATACTATTTAGGAATATATTAAAGTTTGTAGTGGTTGATAATTGAAGGTTACTGACTTTCAATAGCTATTTAAAATGTAACATTCGAGGTTACTCAAAGTGTGTTTACAATTGTAGAATTATAATTGTCTGAAAAGAATTCCCTTAAATAAAACAAATAAAATAATTGTGTTAATATTATTTAAATACTAGCTTTGCTTAAGTTTAATAGTAAAGTATAATAGTTGGTCGCTTGATGATGCTGATCGTCTTGTTGATACTAGCTGTGAAACTTCTCCTCCAGGTTGATAATAGTCTGAGTACGTTACATCTAGTAATGTCTGGACAATAGAATAAATATAATATACTTTCACGTACCTGGTCGTGTTTTCTAGAAGTTCAATAAGCTGTCAACACGGTTTACAAAAACCAACTCACTTTAGCTACAAGGTTAAGTTGCCTTGTTTGATAGTGGGCGCCACACGGATTTATTTTGGGAAAATCCCGTGTAAAACCCATGAATAGAATCAATTAATGATTCAAAAAATTTAAAATAATTGTTTATTACCTTTATGGCAATGCTATTCCAAATATTTAATCACAACTGAAGGTTGTTTTAGTTTTCTGAATAAAATATTTAACTATCTGTTAGAAATGAATTAAGTCGAGTTATGCTGTTAACAATGGGATTTTATTCATACCCTTGATAGAGAATTCAAACAAATATAATTAAAAAAAACATACAATGATGTACAATTGTAAAAAAGTTATTATATACCCTGTAGGGCTTGCTCAGAACATAGACAGTAAATCTGGTTAAGTCCAGATATTTCTTTTTACTTTAAACATTACTATTATTAAAATCTCAGGTGTAAGTTCTTTGAGACACAAAAAAGAAAATTTATGCCTACACAATAGCTAATGATTTTCTGATATAATATTGACTAGTACTGTTTTTGACGTTACTGTTATAAAGTAAACAAATAAAAATAACCTATTTGATAGGTTGTGCGTTCGTCACGCCTGCTTTATGATTTACAAAGGTTATATTTTGAGAACACTTATAACTAACATTCAACTTAACTAATATTAACAAATTCATCAAATAAATTTAGACATGGTGTAATATTGAAAAATGTTTCAGTGTTTTGCGTCAGTACAGATCAGTGTATAAAAATGTACAGGTTATGGCGCTCGTAGTAAAGTGAATAAATGATTACACTGTTACCTTTTGGTTTTAATCATTTGATTAAAACTCATTTAACACCTCGATAATCGGATTATAATGATTATCGTTATTCACTGCACACGCACAAGAACAGAGAATTTCGATCCACTTCTAACTTAACGGATCATAAATAATATTATTTAATTACTTCTGTTCATTATTTTCCCGCACAAAAATGAAATAATACTGCACATAATCACAATGGTTCCTTGTAGAATAATTTGAAGTAGTTGTAGGTTGTTGTCGAACTGTTTCCCTTGATGTGTTCTGGTGATGACGCTATCAGTTATTAAAAATGTTGAGATGAGATCGGCGTACCTGTCACACCGAATGCAATTATGAAGTGTCTGTCGTTGATCTGTTGCGGTCTCTTATATACTCGACACCTTGATCGGCTCTAGGCAACATTGTTAATTACTAAGAAATTTTGTCATTGGCTTAGACAGGTGTGATGAACGTGACGTATTATCTTTTCAACCGTTAAAAACTGTTTCCCAACCGCCAAATGCTAAGATGATTGACAGCTATCGATGTTATTGGTGTTGCCGACCAATTTCTTAAACATATTTTGTAAATGATGCTAACGCCTTTCATGCACTTAATACAGTTGCGATTGGGGCTGTATCGCCATCAAATTAAAGAATATTTTGTCCTCTTTAATTTGATATAGTTTGATACCGAGTTAGTTTCACTTTTACTGACATTGCTACATAAACAATGTTCAGGTACACTATTTCGCACTGTCGTCTGTTTACCAAAATCGGCAATTATACACTTTGACTAATATTGTTTGTGTTCTACATCGCGTTTTATCACTCAAACGTTTATGTGAGAACACTATTAATTCTGTACTGATGTTTAATTACTGTACGTTATGAATAAACCTTAACTTTAGACATTGTAATGGACTGTTCTTACATACTATGATATTTCGTTTCACATTAATTTGCTCTATTCTACTAACTAACAATCGAATTATAAATCATATCATTTTAATAATGCTTATTGCTATGTTTTAGCATAACAATTGTTTTGTGTAGGTGACCTACATTTCTATTACTTCCTAATAATCATCTCATTGATGATTGTTTGGTCTAGGCCTTGTTAAGGCATACCGTCTATACTGGAATTCTGCCTTAAAAGCTTTTATTAGTTCACAATTCGGTAATTTTGCTGAGGTAGCTTATTGGTATAAGATTCCCTCTTACAAACGTGTTTATTTGTCATAAGTATAGTTGAGATTGAAATATAGCTTCATTTTCATTTTGTGGCCATTGCTAATTTTAGTTCTTGGCCTCAATAATTACTAGTCATATTTAATTTATTGTCAGCCAAATGCTGATTCTGATCTCACATTATTCAGATTCTTATTTAATCATTTTTTAGTAACATATCATATTCTGTTCACATTATTCACTGACTCGCTTGACAGCTTAAAGTGAATTTAAATTTGTCCATCAGTTTGTGTCAGTTATAGTCTGGTTGTAGTGTCAAACAGTATTTGGGCTTACTGTTTCTTGTGGCACTTCTGCTTCTTTCTTCCTCCATGATTCCTCTCTTCTTGGTTATTTTTATCATTACCTTATCTATTTATATTATCATTATGCATTTATTAAACCTGATAGTATATGTTTAGGTTAGGTAACATTTTGTTATGTTACATATACTCCCCCCTCAAAATTGATAATTTTAGAAAAATTTTGATCTTTTGATAAAATTATCATTTCATGTCAGTTTCTTGCATATTACTACTGTTTTTTGTCTTGTACTCTTTACATTGATCTTTAACATACTATTAGTGTGTTACACTAGCTTGATTGCTGGTCTAGTGATATAATTCTTAGTTTACTAGTATTCTTTTCAAGTTGCTTACATTTTAAGTCATCTAATTACAATAGGTCTTATTTCTTAAATTAACAATTTCCTGTCTTATCATATTACATTTTTCTTTCTTATTACATATCTTTACCTTTGTGATTATTTCAATGGTTCTTATATTTTATACCTCATAGATTTTTTTCATAATAGCCCTTGATACATTACAATATAACTCCCTAACTTTTGTAGTGGGTTCGGAATCAGAGTGGCTCACTGTGGCTTACATTCTCTGCCGTTCCTCAATACACATACTCAGATTCAGAGGCATACTCTTCTCTGTCTGAGAAAAAAATAAACATTGCACCTGGCAATAGTTGCACTATCAAAACACATAAAATATAATACATATCATTCATTTTCAATAATATAATATCTTCAATATAATATTCAAGGTATCAGAGGTTTTCATTTATATCACATTTCCTTCTTTTACACTTTATAACATACTTTCTTTTCACAGGTAATTATTTCCTTTCATACTTGACATTCTCGACTATGCTTTTTCATTAGCCGTATCGTTACTTTTTATACTAGTTGACAATTGTTTTAGTTTACTTGAGTATTCTTAAAATTACACACTTACATGGATGCTCATATAATTATGCGGTTGTTTTTCACATATAGAGTCTACAATATTTTATTTTCACAATAGTTTACAAGTTCTTCTTTCTCTCGCTAGTAATTTATACTTATCCTGAATTATCAGATTTTACAATATTCATATATAAAATGTTCTTGGTTAGATGTTCTCTGACATATTTTGCTACATACAATATTTGATAATTACAACACAATGTGATAATATAATAACAATATATTGATATCTAATTTTATAGACATTCTTGGTGTTACATGGTTCATTTAATAAACAATTTTTTTTTCTCTCTCTCTACTTTCCATAATAATATCCTTCTTTCATATTACACTCTTTGTTATTCTTCTTCTCTACTCCTTCAAGTGATGGTGGTTTTCACTTATTCTGGATGATTTTATATAATATTTTAGTTTTATGAGAGGTACACAATAATCATTTGATAAACACTTAGTTACATATAATATTCATTTGGATAAACATTTTTTCTCTCCTTTTTTTTGTTCTTCTAAGTATAGCATAGCAATTTTAGTTATAAAAGAGTAGTAGCTCCTCTCTAAATTAATCTAACATAGGAGTATTTAAAGTAAGTTCATGTCATTATCCTAGGTATATTTTAGTTACATGCAACTTTTGGCTCTCTATGACATAATAGAGGTTTTTCTTCTCATTACATTTAGTTTACAATACATATTTTTCTATCCTTTAATGTGATAGATCTGGTTCCTTTTTAACAAGTAACAAATAGTTTGGCCTATATCTTAATCCTACACACTTTTTGTAACTCAATAGGGCAAATAGGTTTGTTATAGTCAATTAGTTACCTTCAATAATTTGGGCATAATACGTGATCCTTCTAATCACTAAATGAGTCCGTTTATAGTAATCATTTTTAAAACATATTTTTCTTTTTACACGCTAAATGTTCTTGTGGTAAAGGTTGCCTACCACTATACTTTATCTGCTCTTAATAGTAATCATTTTTATGGTCTATACACATGGTGTTATTTTGTGCTTTTCCACTCTATTGGGTGCATTATTGGGGACAATTACGTTACACAGGTGTCCTTTCCCATATCAGTTTCTAGTATTACATGTTTGGGATATTTGGCATATGTTCAGTACTCTGTAATTACCTATCCTACCCCATTTCTTTAATTATAGTACTTCTTCAATGATGTTTGGTTGTAGGTTCCTTTGACCCTTTTATTTATCATGTCAGTGAGTTCATAGGTATCGTTTTCATGGTTTTTTGTGATAGTATATGGGCCGATGTATAGTACTAGTAGTTTCTTTGTAATGCCCTCCATTGTGCTGGGCAGCTCCCTATTTCTCAACAGTACCTGGTCTCCTATTTTATACTTTATTATCCGGGTTGGCGCTTGCTGTTTATACTTCCTTTTACGTTGTTCCAACCTCTCTTAACACTCTTTCTGAGGGATTACTACTGGGATGGTACACTGCAGTTTTATATGTTTTTACTCCAAGTTCCATCAGTGTGTCCTTCCATTTCCGTCCTTTGAATTGGGTACCATGGTCCGTGATTATGGTTTTCGGACAGCCTACCTCAGGTATATAATTCTGTATTATTATGTTGAGTATCTTGTTGGTGGTTGCTCGATTCATTGGGTATAGTTTTATATATTTAGTATAATGGTCGAAGATAATTAATAAATATTTGTATTGTTGTCGACCTCCACTTCTGGGAAATGGACCACAGATGTCTACAAAAACTTTCTCTAATTTCGCCGAAGATGTTACAGGAATCATCTGTCCCTCCTTCCTTTCATTTGTGCATTTCACCATCTGGCATATCTGACAAGTTCTAATATATTTCCTCACCCTTCTATTTATGTCCTTTATGTACATGTGTTCGTCCAACGCCTTTATCACTTTAACAGCACCCATGTGCCCATAACGAACATAGTAATCTGTGATTATTTCCTTCTCTATTGTTTTAGGTATTACTAACTTCCAAACATTATCGTGATATTTAGCTTTAACAAATAATATATTATTAACTACACAGTAATAAGGGGTTATTCTTTCATCTTGATTATCCAATCTTTGGAAAATTTGTGCTAGTTTATTGTCTTGTCTTTGATGTAACTCTACCTCTTTGATAATGCCTTCTAACTCTGTACGGCTTTTCAAGATGTTATAAACTTTGGCTAGTGTTTCTTTTTCACCTTCATAAGTTTGATTGGTAATGTTTACTCGTGACAGTACGTCGGCGGCTATATTCCTTTTGCCGGGGACATACTCCCAACTAATGTTGTACTCTTGTAGGACCAACGTCCACCTTGCTAACCGCCCATGGCTCAATTTGCAGTTCTTTAAAAAGGATATGGACTTGTGATCTATCCTAACAGTAACAGAATATCCTAATATGTATGTGCGGAATTTTCCACATGCAAAAACTACGCTTAAGAGTTTTTTTTCTGTTACATTATAATTTCTCTCACACTTATTCAAAGTCCGGCTTGCGAAGCTTATTACAAGATGGTTTCCATCGCCGTCTTCCTGGTATAGGGTGGAGCCTAAACTGATGTCACTGGCGTCACAATTCAAGTAGAAAAGTTTATCAAAGTCTGGATGGTGTAATATTACTGTTTCTAAAAATTTGGTTTTGATCTGTTGAAATATACCTTCCTGTGCTGGACCCCATGTCCATTCATCCTTTGAGGACAATTGCGGAGACAATCTGGTTGTTAGTTCCGAATAATTATTCTGAAACTTTCGATAATAATTGCATAACCCTAAAAATGATTGTAATTGTTTCTTATTCCTGGGAGTGGGGAACTTTTGTATGGCTTCGATTTTTTCTGTGGATGGAGTTATTCCTAATTCGGTTAGTTGGAATCCTAAAAGTAGCACCTCCTTCGCAATAAGTTGGGATTTTTCCAGTTTTAAGGTAATACGATTTTCTGACAGTTTGTTTAGCACATGGTCTACCCTCTGACAATGTTCTTCCCAGTTGGTGGATGTTATTAACAGGTCGTCCACGTAGACTGTAGTGAATTTAAGTGCTTCCTGTCCTAACACCTGGTCCATGCATTGTATGAATATGGCCACTGAATTTATTAACCCGAAGGGCAACCTCGGAAAGTGATAGTTGCATCCCTCAAATATAAAAGCAACATATTTTCGACTGTTGGGATGCAGCTCGACTTGCCAATATCCGCAGACCGTATCCCATGAGCTTATGTATTGTACACCATGGAACTTTTTTAGAATCTCCTCGATTTCGCCCGGAGATGTCCGGTTATTAACTAGGTGTTTGTTTATTTCTCGCGCATCCAAACAGAGCCTCACCTTACCGTTTTTCTTTTTAATTGCTACAATAGGGCTGGTATAAGGGGACTGGCTGTGTTCTATTATATCGTCCTTTAACAGCTGATTGATTTCGGATCGAACCGCCTCTTTAAGGGAGTACGCGATGGGGTAAGATTTGCGGTTGAAGTTAACTGGTTCTTTGAAAGTTAAAACACATTGGTAATTCTTAACCTTTCCTGGGAGATCTGAAAATACGTGTCTATACTGGTCATATATGTTTATTAATCTTTCGAGTTGGCCTGGACTAGGTGATTTTGTTCTGTTGGTTGACTGGAACTGTCTTATTTCTCTAATCTTTTCTTCCCATAAATTATCGTTATTGTTAGTGTATTCCAGCTCATGCCTGGATGTTTGGTATCTAGGGTTGGTTGTGCTTTGGATGTGGTATACAGTTCTCTCTGGGGGAACTTCCCTGTTTCCTATAATGTCTGCAGTCCAATCCGTGTCAGATATTTTCAAAGTTAATTTGTCTATACTTAAATCAATTATGGCCAAGTACCTTCGTAAAATGTCGCAGCCGATTAAACTACGAAATGGTAAACCCGTTGCTATTAAAAATATCATCGGTATCTTAACACCTTGACTGGTTACTTCTAACCTAACCTGCTTTTTCACCGATTTATTTTGGCGTCCCGTAGCTCCTATCAGGATAATGTTAGTAACAGGCAAAGTTGGTATGATAGCTCTGCTTTCCTCCTGAATACGATTGAGCTCGGTGCTATCCATTAGGGAAACGTTAGCCCCGGTGTCGATCATTAAGGTGACAGTTACTTCATTAATTTTAGCCATCACGTACACGATATCGTGGGTGTGCTGATGGTGATCGGTTACTTCCTCTTCTAATAATTCCTGCCTTATATTTTTCAGGTAATGGTTGTACAATATGGTGATTTTATTTGGACTTGTGCCGTAATCATACCCAATAGAGTGGTTCAGCGAGGGGTTTATGTTATCATAATTTCTCACTGCCGCGAGGAGTTTAAAGAGCTGGTGCTCTCCTCTTGGCGCCTGTCTTGATTATCTATATGATTTCTATCGTCCGTTGTCGCACGTCCTCCATGATGGTCTGGTTCATGGTCAGGAACGAAGTGCACCTGTGGCCGGTAGTCGTTGTTGCGGCTGTTGCCCTCAATGCTGTTACTTCTCCACCGTCCTCCTCTTATACTTCCTCTCTCTCCACTGAAACTGTTTCGTCGCTGGTAGTACCGCCTTCTACCGGGATCGTAGTTAGCTTGCACATGATTAGCTCGGCGATATTGTGGTAGTGGATTATTCCCGCCTTGGTTTGGTGGTCGGTTGGTATTATTATTATAATTGGGTCGCCGCTTGTTATTATTATTATTATGGCTACCGTTATTATTATTATTGTCATTACTTTGGTTATTCGGCCTACTGTTATTGTTATTATTATTATTGTTGTTATAATTTTGGTTTGGACGGTTATTATTATTAAAATTACTCCTGTAATTTCTGAAGTTGTTATTATTATTATTGTTTATGTTACCGCCCCTATCAGTAAAATGGTCATTCCTCTGACGACTCCTTCGGTAATACCCTTCATGTTCCTGATCCTCGAGCAGTGCGGACATAGCTGATATAGTTTTAATTTGCCCCCACTGACGTGCCTTAGCGACACCCTCCTCAAAGTGGTACGACAGTTTTATAACGAGACATTCTTCAGGTATTTTTGTTTCTAAATTTCGTGCTAGACACACCTGACCCAAGAAATAGGAAGTCATTGTTCCTCCTCTACTCGCATCATATTTGCCGTGGCATATGTGATCGCGTACTATGTTTTGTGTGGCCTCTGACCATATTTCGCGCGGAATTGAGTCTTGAATTCCTCGTAACTGTTGACTTCGTGGCGCGTTGCAGTCCACCAATTATCATATATTTCCTTGAAATACTCATCTATCAAGCTTCTTATGTTGTTCCATCTGGTCTCTCGGATTCGTGCCAAGTTTTCTTCAACGCGTGCTAAGAATTCCATAGGGTTTTTCCGATAGTTTTTAAAATTAATCGCGTCGCGGTTGTCATTTGGTAGCAGATACTGACCTTGGATAGGACGGTTGCGAATTACTTCAATTTCTTCCCGCATTTGCACGATTTCTTGTTGTCTTAGTTCCTCGATTCTTTCCCGATTAGCGACGGTTAAATTTCTTACCGCGTCTACTGATGTACTCACCTCCTCACAGTGCTCACCTACGTCGGTCCTCACCCGCTTAATTTCCTCTTGACTCATTCTTTTCAAGGATTCTATTCGTGCTTCAGTCACCTCCTCTATGGTGTCGATCCTCCCGTCGACCTCTTCCCTAGTTCGCTTCAAATCCTGGTCGTGCTGTTCACATCTCTTGTTTACTTCTATTATTTCTTCCCTCATGACCGCTATCTCCACGTCTATTCTGGTGTTAACTTTCTCATTACCTTCTTCCATCCTCCTGCTAATTTCAGTCAATGTGTTGTTCAATTCTTCTCTGATGGCTCTACTGTTGTCAACTATTTTACTGTTTAGCATGTCCATGGATTTATGGGTATTATCTATCTTTTTGTTCATGTCTCCTTTCAGTGACTCCATATTTTTACTAATTGACTCTATATTTTTATTATTGTTGTCTAATTTCGCGTGGAGATCCTCTTTTAACGATTCCATGTTTTTATTGATTGATTCCGTATTTTTATTCATCGAGTCATTATTTCTGTTCAATGTTTCTTCCATCTTCTTCTGGTTATCTTCCATCATTTTCCTTATCATCTCGAACACGCTCATATCGCCTGGTTGTGGGAGTCCTTCAGGTCGTCTGGGTCGGTTGTCGACCCTCACTTCTACTTCCGGTTCTACCTGGGGTGTTTCATCAGATCAAGTCTCTATATTATTAATGGTAATGACTTCCATTTCGTGTATAGGTTGTGCTTCATAGGTCTCTATATTTGGTTGTACTTCTCCTACCCGACTGTCCTTATATCTCGTATCATAATGATGGGTGTGTGGCATATTTATCTTTTGTGTCTACCGGGCTGTTTATCAATATATAAAATATTTTTATTTAATATTTTTAAGCCACACTAGTTGGTGCGCCAATTTGTAACGAATTAATATGTTTGGGTTGGTTGGGGTGTACTTCTGCCACACGTTGGATGCGTCAATTTGTAATAAAACAAACGTGATGTGGTTTAATGTTTAAAATTGGTTATGTGAAAAATACTATTTAGGAATATATTAAAGTTTGTAGTGGTTGATAATTGAAGGTTACTGACTTTCAATAGCTATTTAAAATGTAACATTCGAGGTTACTCAAAGTGTGTTTACAATTGTAGAATTATAATTGTCTGAAAAGAATTCCCTTAAATAAAACAAATAAAATAATTGTGTTAATATTATTTAAATACTAGCTTTGCTTAAGTTTAATAGTAAAGTATAATAGTTGGTCGCTTGATGATGCTGATCGTCTTGTTGATACTAGCTGTGAAACTTCTCCTCCAGGTTGATAATAGTCTGAGTACGTTACATCTAGTAATGTCTGGACAATAGAATAAATATAATATACTTTCACGTACCTGGTCGTGTTTTCTAGAAGTTCAATAAGCTGTCAACACGGTTTACAAAAACCAACTCACTTTAGCTACAAGGTTAAGTTGCCTTGTTTGATAGTGGGCGCCACACGGATTTATTTTGGGAAAATCCCGTGTAAAACCCATGAATAGAATCAATTAATGATTCAAAAAATTTAAAATAATTGTTTATTACCTTTATGGCAATGCTATTCCAAATATTTAATCACAACTGAAGGTTGTTTTAGTTTTCTGAATAAAATATTTAACTATCTGTTAGAAATGAATTAAGTCGAGTTATGCTGTTAACAATGGGATTTTATTCATACCCTTGATAGAGAATTCAAACAAATATAATTAAAAAAAACATACAATGATGTACAATTGTAAAAAAGTTATTATATACCCTGTAGGGCTTGCTCAGAACATAGACAGTAAATCTGGTTAAGTCCAGATATTTCTTTTTACTTTAAACATTACTATTATTAAAATCTCAGGTGTAAGTTCTTTGAGACACAAAAAAGAAAATTTATGCCTACACAATAGCTAATGATTTTCTGATATAATATTGACTAGTACTGTTTTTGACGTTACTGTTATAAAGTAAACAAATAAAAATAACCTATTTGATAGGTTGTGCGTTCGTCACGCCTGCTTTATGATTTACAAAGGTTATATTTTGAGAACACTTATAACTAACATTCAACTTAACTAATATTAACAAATTCATCAAATAAATTTAGACATGGTGTAATATTGAAAAATGTTTCAGTGTTTTGCGTCAGTACAGATCAGTGTATAAAAATGTACAGGTTATGGCGCTCGTAGTAAAGTGAATAAATGATTACACTGTTACCTTTTGGTTTTAATCATTTGATTAAAACTCATTTAACACCTCGATAATCGGATTATAATGATTATCGTTATTCACTGCACACGCACAAGAACAGAGAATTTCGATCCACTTCTAACTTAACGGATCATAAATAATATTATTTAATTACTTCTGTTCATTATTTTCCCGCACAAAAATGAAATAATACTGCACATAATCACAATGGTTCCTTGTAGAATAATTTGAAGTAGTTGTAGGTTGTTGTCGAACTGTTTCCCTTGATGTGTTCTGGTGATGACGCTATCAGTTATTAAAAATGTTGAGATGAGATCGGCGTACCTGTCACACCGAATGCAATTATGAAGTGTCTGTCGTTGATCTGTTGCGGTCTCTTATATACTCGACACCTTGATCGGCTCTAGGCAACATTGTTAATTACTAAGAAATTTTGTCATTGGCTTAGACAGGTGTGATGAACGTGACGTATTATCTTTTCAACCGTTAAAAACTGTTTCCCAACCGCCAAATGCTAAGATGATTGACAGCTATCGATGTTATTGGTGTTGCCGACCAATTTCTTAAACATATTTTGTAAATGATGCTAACGCCTTTCATGCACTTAATACAGTTGCGATTGGGGCTGTATCGCCATCAAATTAAAGAATATTTTGTCCTCTTTAATTTGATATAGTTTGATACCGAGTTAGTTTCACTTTTACTGACATTGCTACATAAACAATGTTCAGGTACACTATTTCGCACTGTCGTCTGTTTACCAAAATCGGCAATTATACACTTTGACTAATATTGTTTGTGTTCTACATCGCGTTTTATCACTCAAACGTTTATGTGAGAACACTATTAATTCTGTACTGATGTTTAATTACTGTACGTTATGAATAAACCTTAACTTTAGACATTGTAATGGACTGTTCTTACATACTATGATATTTCGTTTCACATTAATTTGCTCTATTCTACTAACTAACAATCGAATTATAAATCATATCATTTTAATAATGCTTATTGCTATGTTTTAGCATAACAATTGTTTTGTGTAGGTGACCTACATTTCTATTACTTCCTAATAATCATCTCATTGATGATTGTTTGGTCTAGGCCTTGTTAAGGCATACCGTCTATACTGGAATTCTGCCTTAAAAGCTTTTATTAGTTCACAATTCGGTAATTTTGCTGAGGTAGCTTATTGGTATAAGATTCCCTCTTACAAACGTGTTTATTTGTCATAAGTATAGTTGAGATTGAAATATAGCTTCATTTTCATTTTGTGGCCATTGCTAATTTTAGTTCTTGGCCTCAATAATTACTAGTCATATTTAATTTATTGTCAGCCAAATGCTGATTCTGATCTCACATTATTCAGATTCTTATTTAATCATTTTTTAGTAACATATCATATTCTGTTCACATTATTCACTGACTCGCTTGACAGCTTAAAGTGAATTTAAATTTGTCCATCAGTTTGTGTCAGTTATAGTCTGGTTGTAGTGTCAAACAGTATTTGGGCTTACTGTTTCTTGTGGCACTTCTGCTTCTTTCTTCCTCCATGATTCCTCTCTTCTTGGTTATTTTTATCATTACCTTATCTATTTATATTATCATTATGCATTTATTAAACCTGATAGTATATGTTTAGGTTAGGTAACATTTTGTTATGTTACATATACTCCCCCCTCAAAATTGATAATTTTAGAAAAATTTTGATCTTTTGATAAAATTATCATTTCATGTCAGTTTCTTGCATATTACTACTGTTTTTTGTCTTGTACTCTTTACATTGATCTTTAACATACTATTAGTGTGTTACACTAGCTTGATTGCTGGTCTAGTGATATAATTCTTAGTTTACTAGTATTCTTTTCAAGTTGCTTACATTTTAAGTCATCTAATTACAATAGGTCTTATTTCTTAAATTAACAATTTCCTGTCTTATCATATTACATTTTTCTTTCTTATTACATATCTTTACCTTTGTGATTATTTCAATGGTTCTTATATTTTATACCTCATAGATTTTTTTCATAATAGCCCTTGATACATTACAATATAACTCCCTAACTTTTGTAGTGGGTTCGGAATCAGAGTGGCTCACTGTGGCTTACATTCTCTGCCGTTCCTCAATACACATACTCAGATTCAGAGGCATACTCTTCTCTGTCTGAGAAAAAAATAAACATTGCACCTGGCAATAGTTGCACTATCAAAACACATAAAATATAATACATATCATTCATTTTCAATAATATAATATCTTCAATATAATATTCAAGGTATCAGAGGTTTTCATTTATATCACATTTCCTTCTTTTACACTTTATAACATACTTTCTTTTCACAGGTAATTATTTCCTTTCATACTTGACATTCTCGACTATGCTTTTTCATTAGCCGTATCGTTACTTTTTATACTAGTTGACAATTGTTTTAGTTTACTTGAGTATTCTTAAAATTACACACTTACATGGATGCTCATATAATTATGCGGTTGTTTTTCACATATAGAGTCTACAATATTTTATTTTCACAATAGTTTACAAGTTCTTCTTTCTCTCGCTAGTAATTTATACTTATCCTGAATTATCAGATTTTACAATATTCATATATAAAATGTTCTTGGTTAGATGTTCTCTGACATATTTTGCTACATACAATATTTGATAATTACAACACAATGTGATAATATAATAACAATATATTGATATCTAATTTTATAGACATTCTTGGTGTTACATGGTTCATTTAATAAACAATTTTTTTTTCTCTCTCTCTACTTTCCATAATAATATCCTTCTTTCATATTACACTCTTTGTTATTCTTCTTCTCTACTCCTTCAAGTGATGGTGGTTTTCACTTATTCTGGATGATTTTATATAATATTTTAGTTTTATGAGAGGTACACAATAATCATTTGATAAACACTTAGTTACATATAATATTCATTTGGATAAACATTTTTTCTCTCCTTTTTTTTGTTCTTCTAAGTATAGCATAGCAATTTTAGTTATAAAAGAGTAGTAGCTCCTCTCTAAATTAATCTAACATAGGAGTATTTAAAGTAAGTTCATGTCATTATCCTAGGTATATTTTAGTTACATGCAACTTTTGGCTCTCTATGACATAATAGAGGTTTTTCTTCTCATTACATTTAGTTTACAATACATATTTTTCTATCCTTTAATGTGATAGATCTGGTTCCTTTTTAACAAGTAACAAATAGTTTGGCCTATATCTTAATCCTACACACTTTTTGTAACTCAATAGGGCAAATAGGTTTGTTATAGTCAATTAGTTACCTTCAATAATTTGGGCATAATACGTGATCCTTCTAATCACTAAATGAGTCCGTTTATAGTAATCATTTTTAAAACATATTTTTCTTTTTACACGCTAAATGTTCTTGTGGTAAAGGTTGCCTACCACTATACTTTATCTGCTCTTAATAGTAATCATTTTTATGGTCTATACACATGGTGTTATTTTGTGCTTTTCCACTCTATTGGGTGCATTATTGGGGACAATTACGTTACACAGGTGTCCTTTCCCATATCAGTTTCTAGTATTACATGTTTGGGATATTTGGCATATGTTCAGTACTCTGTAATTACCTATCCTACCCCATTTCTTTAATTATAGTACTTCTTCAATGATGTTTGGTTGTAGGTTCCTTTGACCCTTTTATTTATCATGTCAGTGAGTTCATAGGTATTGTTTTCATGGTTTTTTGTGATAGTATATGGGCCGATGTATAGTACTAGTAGTTTCTTTGTAATGCCCTCCATTGTGCTGGGCAGCTCCCTATTTCTCAACAGTACCTGGTCTCCTATTTTATACTTTATTATCCGGGTTGGCGCTTGCTGTTTATACTTCCTTTTACGTTGTTCCAACCTCTCTTAACACTCTTTCTGAGGGATTACTACTGGGATGGTACACTGCAGTTTTATATGTTTTTACTCCAAGTTCCATCAGTGTGTCCTTCCATTTCCGTCCTTTGAATTGGGTACCATGGTCCGTGATTATGGTTTTCGGACAGCCTACCTCAGGTATATAATTCTGTATTATTATGTTGAGTATCTTGTTGGTGGTTGCTCGATTCATTGGGTATAGTTTTATATATTTAGTATAATGGTCGAAGATAATTAATAAATATTTGTATTGTTGTCGACCTCCACTTCTGGGAAATGGACCACAGATGTCTACAAAAACTTTCTCTAATTTCGCCGAAGATGTTACAGGAATCATCTGTCCCTCCTTCCTTTCATTTGTGCATTTCACCATCTGGCATATCTGACAAGTTCTAATATATTTCCTCACCCTTCTATTTATGTCCTTTATGTACATGTGTTCCTCCAACGCCTTTATCACTTTAACAGCACCCATGTGCCCATAACGAACATAGTAATCTGTGATTATTTCCTTCTCTATTGTTTTAGGTATTACTAACTTCCAAACATTATCGTGATATTTAGCTTTAACAAATAATATATTATTAACTACACAGTAATAAGGGGTTATTCTTTCATCTTGATTATCCAATCTTTGGAAAATTTGTGCTAGTTTATTGTCTTGTCTTTGATGTAACTCTACCTCTTTGATAATGCCTTCTAACTCTGTACGGCTTTTCAAGATGTTATAAACTTTGGCTAGTGTTTCTTTTTCACCTTCATAAGTTTGATTGGTAATGTTTACTCGTGACAGTACGTCGGCGGCTATATTCCTTTTGCCGGGGACATACTCCCAACTAATGTTGTACTCTTGTAGGACCAACGTCCACCTTGCTAACCGCCCATGGCTCAATTTGCAGTTCTTTAAAAAGGATATGGACTTGTGATCTATCCTAACAGTAACAGAATATCCTAATATGTATGTGCGGAATTTTCCACATGCAAAAACTACGCTTAAGAGTTTTTTTTCTGTTACATTATAATTTCTCTCACACTTATTCAAAGTCCGGCTTGCGAAGCTTATTACAAGATGGTTTCCATCGCCGTCTTCCTGGTATAGGGTGGAGCCTAAACTGATATCACTGGCGTCACAATTCAAGTAGAAAAGTTTATCAAAGTCTGGATGGTGTAATATTACTGTTTCTAAAAATTTGGTTTTGATCTGTTGAAATATACCTTCCTGTGCTGGACCCCATGTCCATTCATCCTTTGAGGACAATTGCGGAGACAATCTGGTTGTTAGTTCCGAATAATTATTCTGAAACTTTCGATAATAATTGCATAACCCTAAAAATGATTGTAATTGTTTCTTATTCCTGGGAGTGGGGAACTTTTGTATGGCTTCGATTTTTTCTGTGGATGGAGTTATTCCTAATTCGGTTAGTTGGAATCCTAAAAGTAGCACCTCCTTCGCAATAAGTTGGGATTTTTCCAGTTTTAAGGTAATACGATTTTCTGACAGTTTGTTTAGCACATGGTCTACCCTCTGACAATGTTCTTCCCAGTTGGTGGATGTTATTAACAGGTCGTCCACGTAGACTGTAGTGAATTTAAGTGCTTCCTGTCCTAACACCTGGTCCATGCATTGTATGAATATGGCCACTGAATTTATTAACCCGAAGGGCAACCTCGGAAAGTGATAGTTGCATCCCTCAAATATAAAAGCAACATATTTTCGACTGTTGGGATGCAGCTCGACTTGCCAATATCCGCAGACCGTATCCCATGAGCTTATGTATTGTACACCATGGAACTTTTTTAGAATCTCCTCGATTTCGCCCGGAGATGTCCGGTTATTAACTAGGTGTTTGTTTATTTCTCGCGCATCCAAACAGAGCCTCACCTTACCGTTTTTCTTTTTAATTGCTACAATAGGGCTGGTATAAGGGGACTGGCTGTGTTCTATTATATCGTCCTTTAACAGCTGATTGATTTCGGATCGAACCGCCTCTTTAAGGGAGTACGCGATGGGGTAAGATTTGCGGTTGAAGTTAACTGGTTCTTTGAAAGTTAAAACACATTGGTAATTCTTAACCTTTCCTGGGAGATCTGAAAATACGTGTCTATACTGGTCATATATGTTTATTAATCTTTCGAGTTGGCCTGGACTTGGTGATTTTGTTCTGTAGGTTGACTGGAACTGTCTTATTTCTCTAATCTTTTCTTCCCATAAATTATCGTTATTGTTAGTGTATTCCAGCTCATGCCTGGATGTTTGGTATCTAGGGTTGGTTGTGCTTTGGATGTGGTATACAGTTCTCTCTGGGGGAACTTCCCTGTTTCCTATAATGTCTGCAGTCCAATCCGTGTCAGATATTTTCAAAGTTAATTTGTCTATACTTAAATCAATTATGGCCAAGTACCTTCGTAAAATGTCGCAGCCGATTAAACTACGAAATGGTAAACCCGTTGCTATTAAAAATATCATCGGTATCTTAACACCTTGACTGGTTACTTCTAACCTAACCTGCTTTTTCACCGATTTATTTTGGCGTCCCGTAGCTCCTATCAGGATAATGTTAGTACAGGCAAAGTTGGTATGATAGCTCTGCTTTCCTCCTGAATACGATTGAGCTCGGTGCTATCCATTAGGGAAACGTTAGCCCCGGTGTCGATCATTAAGGTGACAGTTACTTCATTAATTTTAGCCATCACGTACACGATATCGTGGGTGTGCTGATGGTGATCGGTTACTTCCTCTTCTAATAATTCCTGCCTTATATTTTTCAGGTAATGGTTGTACAATATGGTGATTTTATTTGGACTTGTGCCGTAATCATACCCAATAGAGTGGTTCAGCGAGGGGTTTATGTTATCATAATTTCTCACTGCCGCGAGGAGTTTAAAGAGCTGGTGCTCTCCTCTTGGCGCCTGTCTTGATTATCTATATGATTTCTATCGTCCGTTGTCGCACGTCCTCCATGATGGTCTGGTTCATGGTCAGGAACGAAGTGCACCTGTGGCCGGTAGTCGTTGTTGCGGCTGTTGCCCTCAATGCTGTTACTTCTCCACCGTCCTCCTCTTATACTTCCTCTCTCTCCACTGAAACTGTTTCGTCGCTGGTAGTACCGCCTTCTACCGGGATCGTAGTTAGCTTGCACATGATTAGCTCGGCGATATTGTGGTAGTGGATTATTCCTGCCTTGGTTTGGTGGTCGGTTGGTATTATTATTATAATTGGGTCGCCGCTTGTTATTATTATTATTATGGCTACCGTTATTATTATTATTGTCATTACTTTGGTTATTCGGCCTACTGTTATTGTTATTATTATTATTGTTGTTATAATTTTGGTTTGGACGGTTATTATTATTAAAATTACTCCTGTAATTTCTGAAGTTGTTATTATTATTATTGTTTATGTTACCGCCCCTATCAGTAAAATGGTCATTCCTCTGACGACTCCTTCGGTAATACCCTTCATGTTCCTGATCCTCGAGCAGTGCGGACATAGCTGATATAGTTTTAATTTGCCCCCACTGACGTGCCTTAGCGACACCCTCCTCAAAGTGGTACGACAGTTTTATAACGAGACATTCTTCAGGTATTTTTGTTTCTAAATTTCGTGCTAGACACACCTGACCCAAGAAATAGGAAGTCATTGTCCCTCCTCTACTCGCATCATATTTGCCGTGGCATATGTGATCGCGTACTATGTTTTGTGTGGCCTCTGACCATATTTCGCGCGGAATTGAGTCTTGAATTCCTCGTAACTGTTGACTTCGTGGCGCGTTGCAGTCCACCAATTATCATATATTTCCTTGAAATACTCATCTATCAAGCTTCTTATGTTGTTCCATCTGGTCTCTCGGATTCGTGCCAAGTTTTCTTCAACGCGTGCTAAGAATTCCATAGGGTTTTTCCGATAGTTTTTAAAATTAATCGCGTCGCGGTTGTCATTTGGTAGCAGATACTGACCTTGGATAGGACGGTTGCGAATTACTTCAATTTCTTCCCGCATTTGCACGATTTCTTGTTGTCTTAGTTCCTCGATTCTTTCCCGATTAGCGACGGTTAAATTTCTTACCGCGTCTACTGATGTACTCATCTCCTCACAGTGCTCACCTACGTCGGTCCTCACCCGCTTAATTTCCTCTTGACTCATTCTTTTCAAGGATTCTATTCGTGCTTCAGTCACCTCCTCTATGGTGTCGATCCTCCCGTCGACCTCTTCCCTAGTTCGCTTCAAATCCTGGTCGTGCTGTTCACATCTCTTGTTTACTTCTATTATTTCTTCCCTCATGACCGCTATCTCCACGTCTATTCTGGTGTTAACTTTCTCATTACCTTCTTCCATCCTCCTGCTAATTTCAGTCAATGTGTTGTTCAATTCTTCTCTGATGGCTCTACTGTTGTCAACTATTTTACTGTTTAGCATGTCCATGGATTTATGGGTATTATCTATCTTTTTGTTCATGTCTCCTTTCAGTGACTCCATATTTTTACTAATTGACTCTATATTTTTATTATTGTCGTCTAATTTCGCGTGGAGATCCTCTTTTAACGATTCCATGTTTTTATTGATTGATTCCGTATTTTTATTCATCGAGTCATTATTTCTGTTCAATGTTTCTTCCATCTTCTTCTGGTTATCTTCCATCATTTTCCTTATCATCTCGAACACGCTCATATCGCCTGGTTGTGGGAGTCCTTCAGGTCGTCTGGGTCGGTTGTCGACCCTCACTTCTACTTCCGGTTCTACCTGGGGTGTTTCGTCAGATCAAGTCTCTATATTATTAATGGTAATGACTTCCATTTCGTGTATAGGTTGTGCTTCATAGGTCTCTATATTTGGTTGTACTTCTCCTACCCGACTGTCCTTATATCTCGTATCATAATGATGGGTGTGTGGCATATTTATCTTTTGTGTCTACCGGGCTGTTTATCAATATATAAAATATTTTTATTTAATATTTTTAAGCCACACTAGTTGGTGCGCCAATTTGTAACGAATTAATATGTTTGGGTTGGTTGGGGTGTACTTCTGCCACACGTTGGATGCGTCAATTTGTAATAAAACAAACGTGATGTGGTTTAATGTTTAAAATTGGTTATGTGAAAAATACTATTTAGGAATATATTAAAGTTTGTAGTGGTTGATAATTGAAGGTTACTGACTTTCAATAGCTATTTAAAATGTAACATTCGAGGTTACTCAAAGTGTGTTTACAATTGTAGAATTATAATTGTCTGAAAAGAATTCCCTTAAATAAAACAAATAAAATAATTGTGTTAATATTATTTAAATACTAGCTTTGCTTAAGTTTAATAGTAAAGTATAATAGTTGGTCGCTTGATGATGCTGATCGTCTTGTTGATACTAGCTGTGAAACTTCTCCTCCAGGTCGATAATAGTCTGAGTACGTTACATCTAGTAATGTCTGGACAATAGAATAAATATAATATACTTTCACGTACCTGGTCGTGTTTTCTAGAAGTTCAATAAGCTGTCAACACGGTTTACAAAAACCAACTCACTTTAGCTACAAGGTTAAGTTGCCTTGTTTGATAGTGGGCGCCACACGGATTTATTTTGGGAAAATCCCGTGTAAAACCCATGAATAGAATCAATTAATGATTCAAAAAATTTAAAATAATTGTTTATTACCTTTATGGCAATGCTATTCCAAATATTTAATCACAACTGAAGGTTGTTTTAGTTTTCTGAATAAAATATTTAACTATCTGTTAGAAATGAATTAAGTCGAGTTATGCTGTTAACAATGGGATTTTATTCATACCCTTGATAGAGAATTCAAACAAATATAATTAAAAAAAACATACAATGATGTACAATTGTAAAAAAGTTATTATATACCCTGTAGGGCTTGCTCAGAACATAGACAGTAAATCTGGTTAAGTCCAGATATTTCTTTTTACTTTAAACATTACTATTATTAAAATCTCAGGTGTAAGTTCTTTGAGACACAAAAAAGAAAATTTATGCCTACACAATAGCTAATGATTTTCTGATATAATATTGACTAGTACTGTTTTTGACGTTACTGTTATAAAGTAAACAAATAAAAATAACCTATTTGATAGGTTGTGCGTTCGTCACGCCTGCTTTATGATTTACAAAGGTTATATTTTGAGAACACTTATAACTAACATTCAGCTTAACTAATATTAACAAATTCATCAAATAAATTTAGACATGGTGTAATATTGAAAAATGTTTCAGTGTTTTGCGTCAGTACAGATCAGTGTATAAAAATGTACAGGTTATGGCGCTCGTAGTAAAGTGAATAAATGATTACACTGTTACCTTTTGGTTTTAATCATTTGATTAAAACTCATTTAACACCTCGATAATCGGATTATAATGATTATCGTTATTCACTGCACACGCACAAGAACAGAGAATTTCGATCCACTTCTAACTTAACGGATCATAAATAATATTATTTAATTACTTCTGTTCATTATTTTCCCGCACAAAAATGAAATAATACTGCACATAATCACAATGGTTCCTTGTAGAATAATTTGAAGTAGTTGTAGGTTGTTGTCGAACTGTTTCCCTTGATGTGTTCTGGTGATGACGCTATCAGTTATTAAAAATGTTGAGATGAGATCGGCGTACCTGTCACACCGAATGCAATTATGAAGTGTCTGTCGTTGATCTGTTGCGGTCTCTTATATACTCGACACCTTGATCGGCTCTAGGCAACATTGTTAATTACTAAGAAATTTTGTCATTGGCTTAGACAGGTGTGATGAACGTGACGTATTATCTTTTCAACCGTTAAAAACTGTTTCCCAACCGCCAAATGCTAAGATGATTGACAGCTATCGATGTTATTGGTGTTGACGACCAAATTTCTTAAACATATTTTGTAAATGATGCTAACGCCTTTCATGCACTTAATACAGTTGCGATTGGGGCTGTATCGCCATCAAATTAAAGAATATTTTGTCCTCTTTAATTTGATATAGTTTGATACCGAGTTAGTTTCACTTTTACTGACATTGCTACATAAACAATGTTCAGGTACACTATTTCGCACTGTCGTCTGTTTACCAAAATCGGCAATTATACACTTTGACTAATATTGTTTGTGTTCTACATCGTGTTTTATCACTCAAACGTTTATGTGAGAACACTATTAATTCTGTACTGATGTTTAATTACTGTACGTTATGAATAAACCTTAACTTTAGACATTGTAATGGACTGTTCTTACATACTATGATATTTCGTTTCACATTAATTTGCTCTATTCTACTAACTAACAATCGAATTATAAATCATATCATTTTAATAATGCTTATTGCTATGTTTTAGCATAACAATTGTTTTGTGTAGGTGACCTACATTTCTATTACTTCCTAATAATCATCTCATTGATGATTGTTTGGTCTAGGCCTTGTTAAGGCATACCGTCTATACTGGAATTCTGCCTTAAAAGCTTTTATTAGTTCACAATTCGGTAATTTTGCTGAGGTAGCTTATTGGTATAAGATTCCCTCTTACAAACGTGTTTATTTGTCATAAGTATAGTTGAGATTGAAATATAGCTTCATTTTCATTTTGTGGCCATTGCTAATTTTAGTTCTTGGCCTCAATAATTACTATTCATATTTAATTTATTGTCAGCCAAATGCTGATTCTGATCTCACATTATTCAGATTCTTATTTAATCATTTTTTAGTAACATATATTCTGTTCACATTATTCACTGACTCGCTTGACAGCTTAAAGTGAATTTAAATTTGTCCATCAGTTTGTGTCAGTTATAGTCTGGTTGTAGTGTCAAACAGTATTTGGGCTTACTGTTTCTTGTGGCACTTCTGCTTCTTTCTTCCTCCATGATTCCTCTCTTCTTGGTTATTTTTATCATTACCTTATCTATTTATATTATCATTATGCATTTATTAAACCTGATAGTATATGTTTAGGTTAGGTAACATTTTGTTATGTTACAAAGTTTACAATCGATAATCAACAAATGTGTACTAATAATTAATATTGTTCAGCTGGATACAGCATTTATAAATAATAATATGTTCATTTCAATCAAATAATTATGTTCAGAATAGAAATTAAGGATAGTTAAATAAATATTTTAAAAAATGTTAAAGTCGGATCTGCAACGTTTAGCAGACGACACTGTAAACAATGCATTATTTAGAATAGGCTATTATTAAAATAGAAATTGTTAATGAAAACTATAACCAAACTGGCATCAAGTCATGTCAAAATAATGAGAAAGAAACAAGCTATACAATGCTAATAGTAGAACCTAATTTGTACTTAAAATAACAGAAATAAACGTTAGCATAATAAATTTTGTGAATTTTGAATAAATACAAGAAATAATATTAACAACGAAACTGACGCTTCCAATACAATTATGTAATGGGATAAATAGAATGACCTCATCATGACATCATTTTCAACCAATCAGGAAGTACCTTAGAAAGCAGTTAACACAGCCTACCAGCAATCTAAGAAAAGTATATATACAAACGCACGAGTAAACAAAACACATTTTGTCAATTTCCACTCAACCAGCAACAACGAATCCAGACCAAATTATCATCAAAATTTATTAATCAACAAGTGAAGAAGTTTAAATATAGTAGAGTGCATCGAAACCAGTAGTGATATCTTTACTAGAAGTGCAATTTAAAAGAACGAGGTCAGGTGCAATACCAAGTAATTATTATTCAAGAAAATATAATCGTTCATACGCGTAAACAGTGCAGTGAAATCACGATCAGTGTACCAGATCGTGAAGTGTGTTAATAAATAATCCATGAGATTATAATTCAGGGAGTACTGTGCCATATATTTACCTTGTTTATGAATAAAATATTAGTGGTATAAAACATAATACACCTGTATACTAACGCAAAAACAATAATACCATAAGTACTAAGCACTGTCTTTACTTTATTTAGAGGAATTATAATATTCCGAATATAAGAATTCATGTATTAGCATTATCGTAACTAACCTCAAATTTGTCAAGGTTAAACGAACTTTTCGTCAATTGATTTCAATGATTAAAGGTGTCTAACCTATTAATTTAAATTTTTCTAATAGCATTGTATCGCAAGGCATTGGCGTTTTATCCTGTAATTTAAAAGAAGTCACCCTTGAGGTATGAACTATTTGTAAGCAAACAATCGATTATTATTAGAGTTATCATTGCAAACCCACTGGGTTAAAATAGTTAAAAGCTGGATGATTTGTAATCCGTTAGCATTATTAATTTGAATGTATTAAAATGAAAGTAAAGTAAATAGTGAGCAATAAACAAATGAATTGTGAACTAACAAACATTGTCAGTAATTATTGAAACAGTGATTAATTATTTTTTACCAATTAATGAGTTGCGAATTCAAAGCAGTTAACCAGTTAAGTTGGCTACTATTTAGACAAGTGAACCGCCAACAGTTAGAATCAAATAAATAGATAAGAAGGAAATTAATTCATGATATAATTTTAATCACTCAAGCAACAAATAATTTAAATTCAGTTAAAATTAATTATTTTACTATTCAAATAAATTCTTTTTATGGAATATTAACCAGAAATTCCATATGGAGCCCAGGTAAAATTCAAATGTGCTCACTTAATAACAAACAGTGCAGTCATACTGTTTTATGAAAACTTAACAGTTTACAAACCAACTGAGACCAACTGAACTTCTAGTATGACACTAAAGGTACATGAAGGTTTGAATTATTTAATAACTTTGTCAAAACTACACATTAACATACACAGACGATATAATTCAACGGAAGTGCGAATGAACTTCGAGAGGTCTACAAAGCTGTTTACATTCAACTAACGGGGATTACAACAATTAATTAATCAAATTTAATTAAACAAGAACATCATAATTGAGTCAAACCAGTTAAATTAAATCAATTGAATTAAATAAAAAAGTTAAAAATTATTTAACAAAACAGAGTTAAATTCAAAGTCAAGCAAAGTGAGATAAAATATAAAATAATCTAAAAACAAATACGTACGAGAGAGATTAGTTATAATATGTAATAAATAAGCAGGTCTGAGATTGAAAGCTGAGGTGATGTTAAAAATACTGCATGTAGAGATGCAGGAACCGACCTGTACAATCACGCGATTGTCGCTGAGAGTGTGTAAAGTAGTAAATAATGTGTGTGCGTGAGGCCGGTTCAAGCGTGAAAGTTTGCAATCTCACCCCAAATAGATGTTAAATTATAGTTTTTATTTAATTATAAGTAAACCGTAAATGGTAGAAAAATTGCAAAGACTTCTAAATATGTATAAAATTAAGACACATGTGCAGTTCGAATTCGGCGTGAAAAGGACGTACAGTGCGAATTCAGTGCGATTTTTAGAGCGTAGTAATTACATGAATTATGCGATTACAATGGTAATTGCATTGAACATGTGTAATTAAATCAGCCACCGTTAAAGCACATTGTAATCCACATTAGACATTGCAATTGGCAGAAATGTGCGAAAATGTGAAATTGGACGATAGTGGGGGAAGTGACGCCTCCAAGCAATTCCTGACATGCTGAGTTCTGTCCCAACAGGTGCGGTAAGATGCTCGAATATAAATATGGTCACGGAAGAAGCCAAATTACTCTCAATCAGTCTTCAGAAGCGGCAGGACGCTATGTCTAGTATCGACGCCATTTTTAAATTTTGTTAATTGAACTGTAAAGTCGGATGGACGATATGTTCATCTAAGTATCAAACAGTAACTCGTGGTTTGATTACGAATACGATTATAGAACATACTCTACGATTTCTACACCCACTAATGTCAGTCACTCAAGACAAGCAACAAGGTTACATCAGGCAGAGGAACGCTATGCAGAACAATAGAGGCATCTACTAGAACAACAGCAGCAGTTGCAGAGCAACATATCACTCTACACTACAGCAACCAGATGGGACCATAAGGAACGAATAACGGGAGGATGACGAGTGGAACCAAGGAACGGGCAGGGAACTCCATCAGAAGAGGACCTACGGATCAATGGAGGACATGGGTATGTGCTACAGAATCAAGGAGAAAAATAATCAATTTATAAATTTTATGGGAAAGACTAGAGACATTTAAAAGGCACTTTGAAATTTAGAAAAATAAATAAGAGATGTAAAATGTAGATATAGAGATTCAGAGAATCTAATGTAAATTTAATAAATATTTTCTTTGAGGATTAACAATTAATTTAGTAAATTTAAATTTTATTGAAAGTTTGTAAAATAATCAATGAGTAATATGTATGCAATGCATAAAGTAACGTAGTAAAAGTTATATAAAGAAAATAAAACAAAGCTGCAGTAAAGCACACAAATCAGACTGAGCGGTCGAAATTTTAAGATTAACAAATAAAGACGTAGAATATAATTTTGTTACTGTAGATTATAAGATTTATTTATGATAAATGTACTGCAACAATTAAACGTTAAGCAAACAATAACGAAGGTTTATGACGAAGTAAATAAGATTTTAAAAATTCTTTTGTTTTTTTTTAATAAATTGATGAAAACTTGTTAAAATTCAATAAATGACTACTCTTATTACTATTACACCAAAACCCCAGTAATTGGTATATATTAACAGTAATGTTAGTTACATTTTGCACAGCACAAATTAATTTACATTTTTGTCAATTTGTGATGTTGTAATATATTATAACGATTCATAATAGCGTCCTATCAGAGTGTTATATGAAAGCTATAGACGGTACGAGTGTAATGCCGTAAGTAAGAAAGAGAGAGTATAATCACAGCCATCTCGCTCTAACCACGTCACCGCGACATCAGAATTCAGTTCAAACATGTAATTTTACTCAAAGCGAATTATCAGTTCAACCTGCGATAACTTCAAAAGTTATAAATATACGGCAATTCTGAAAATAGCATTGTATTCAGCAAGAAAAACTTTATAAGTAGCCGCAATCTCAGTTAATATAATTAACAATTGAAGAAGTTATACGGATAACGCACGCCAACAGGAATAATGAGAGAATTATGCTACGTAGGAATAAGGTGTTTTCACACACACACAGATAAAGACCTAAGCAACAATATTCTGTGGTCAGATCTTTGGAAACACATTTGCAAATACCTGTAATCAATCGATTTGGAAATACAGGAAGTACGATTTTGACAAGAATTTCTCTGCCGTTTGGAACCTGTCACGGAGTGTTTGACCGACCAGTTCGAGATTGTCAAAACTGGAAAAACGCATGATTTATTTGTACAACCAATCAGCAGCCCGTATTTAAAACTGACGCCAGCTCAAAGCGAGGGGTAGCATCACTCTTCGTTCGGTACTTAAACACACTAGACGTGTATAATTCACATACAGAAATTTTTAAATCACGCAACAGTGCAAATTAAGTTCTAATTCGAGAAGTAGTCCACAGTGTAGATGAATTAATAACGTTCAATAACACTCGCTGCGTAAAACAACCGTTAATTAATTAAATAATTAATTAATTAAGCATCAGCCGTGAAGGACCTGTGCTACAGAAGGCTACACCATCTGTAATTGCCAGGGCATCTTCAACAGCATTGATCAACATCCATTCTTCTGTCCAACACCATCAAAAGGAGGACCTCTACGGATTCCTATCTTCGGTCAACGCATCAAACAGTAAGAAATAGATTCATTGATCAATGAAATAAGCACTAAACAAAAATTAATACAATAAACAAAATTTTAAAAAGACACTAAGAAAAGCACACTTTGTATTTTAACTATAAGATTAGCTCTAATACTATATTAGTGTGTTGAATGGAAAGTGGTGTGTAGTATTGGACGTGGAAATTATTGCAGACCTGTTCTTTAGCACTGGTTTGGGAGATAGCAATCTCTTAATCAAACCAGATAAGAGCTATAGGTCATTTGAACGTCTTAATCATTACTTTTCACACTCACTCAATAATTATAAGTGTTAGGGTAGAATTAAGTCCTACCATTAACAATTTAAAAAAGTTTAAAAATAATTAATTAAACGTTCATTAAAATAATCAAGAAATATTAAAGTGTTATTTGTAACGATTGCCCTTGAAAACCACGATCACTGAACGAATCCTGAGAAAGAGTGTCTCCATGCGCTGAGCTAAGCTGAAACCGTGTCATTTGTATCTGGGATTTGTTCTGGTGCCCAGGTAAAGTAATATCACGAGTAAGTAACATTTATCTAACATTACAAATATTAGATAATTGTGTTAGACGAAAGGTAGCGTTGTAATATATATAGAACAGTACTCACAGCTTTAACAAAATTCGACTTTGTTAATCTGATTTTATTTAATGACAAGTATTTCACTCAAAATAGTGAGCAAGTTCTGCAGCGTGTGTTGTGGAGATCCTTAAAATTAAATTTCTGTAGCTACAGTCAACATGAACACACACAGGTGATAAGTAAATTTAGTTTTCTAAATTTAAAGACTAAGTATTGAAGAATCACACTGGGTAAGTGTGTGACAGAAGGTGCTTAGAGTCTGGTGGAGAATAGCAGCAGAGTATCGTCCAAAATGGTAAAGACTTCTTCAGGAGGCCGGCCTCATTGATCCGTTGTAGCTCCATTGATCTGTTGGATGATAACACCATCACGTTACACTATAGACTTTCACCATTGTTAAAAATTAATTACACACACAACATTTCAGCCACACAGAATCAGTGTGTATGTACAGTAACACTACAAAAACTGGTCTATAATCAGAAAAATGTATATATAATTACACAACAAATAAAGTAAAATAAAAAAATGACACACATAAATAAAACTTATGCGTAATTTACACAGACTGTAAAAGTTTCCACCCATTTCCACAAACATTCCAGGTGTGAGAGTTCCCATCTGTGGAAAGTATAATGACTCTGAAAACATACAGACTCATGGCCTTATTAGCAAGTTGTGTTCATTCAATTAAATTTTTATAAGACATTTTGTTAAATTTTCGGGTACATCAATGGCAACCATTGATTATGAACAGTCAAAATGTTGTGTTAGTATGTAATTAACATTTATGATAATTTGACTCCAGGATATTTTTGTATTACAGTGCTATCCACAGGACACAAGTACTAGCAGCAGCAGAAAAAAAAGAGAATCACTTATTTATTTTAAACTAGAATGTTAAGATTTGTAAAAATTAATTGGTACTTTGCAGTTACATACCCAACCACTGATATCATTATCACTTTTTATTGTTATTAATATGTTTCATGTTGTCATAAAAATAAGGAAAACAGACAGTGTGCTCAGTAGATGTGATAGTATAAACTAAAATAAAATAAACAAGTTAGCTATGAAACAAGTACACCCAATAGTACAATAGTAATTAGACGTGATAAATTATGTTGTAGGCCTATTGTTTAATGTATTTAAGCAGAAGGTTATGAAAGTGGTTTCAGTTCCATTTGTGTGTACTTATGTATCAAAATCATGTGCCTACAGTTGTACAAAATCTTGTACAAGATGTAGACTGTATTGACGTAGATCAGTGGGGTTAGGTAAGTAGGTATTGGTCTTATTTGTTTATTACTTTTCTTGCTGTGGAAGTTTTTCAACTAAAGCAAAAACACCTTTCCTAACGTTATGCTTGAATATTTTAAGTGGCTTGCTGCCATTTGTCCCGTATTCAGTGTATGTAATATATGTTAACATGTGCAGCCGTTTATATGTATGGAGGTTATGTATACCCACTGGTTGTGGTTTTATTTTATTTATTACTTTTATGAGTGGCTGGTTTTAATACACCGAATTAGCTTTTTGGAATTAGTCTGGCAAATAAGTATCTAGATGGAATGTAACAGTGATTGATACCATTTTTTTTTTTGGGGGGGGAGTTAATAATGCACAAATACCAAGAAATTAAAGTTTAATTTAAATTTATTGTGATTCTAGTAAAATTTGATAGCTGAAGTACAATTTACTTCAAATGTTTTAACAAAACTATTGTTGGAACCATAGTACAGGCCCCAACCAATGAAAAGATTAGTCACCAAGCTTACATCACTGTCATTAAAGTGTTTGCATTGATTTCAGTAACAAGTAACAGACTATACGGTGGCCACACTTAGTTTTTCCTGTGGCTCTTGATTTGAGTTCAGAATTTGGAATGTAATAACTACAGAAAAGAACTTCCACTAAACGTGACTTTTCTGTTAAAAGTTAAGAAAATTCTCTTTTATCTCATCTATAATATTATTTACATCAAAATAGGGTTTGGCAAATACATGTATACCTGACTTGTTAATAGGACTTGTCTGCAAGAGCTTCATTAATTTTGTTAATTACTTGACAATTCTGCTCAGTCAGTGACCGTCTATTACACATAATAGTATATTAAACTTTTTTTTTTTTTTTCCGGCAGGGCAGGTGAAAATCTCTATAGACACACTGGAGCCCCGTAGCTCCAGGTAGTGTGGGACTCTAACCCACTAAAAACACCTCCCTTTGCAACAACTGAGCGAGCCCAACAAGTTGCTTTTCTTTAATATTACGTCACGGTTTATGGGGTAGAAGCCCACTGGCTGTTCCCCGGGTTGAGATTATTGTCTTTCTCTCTTTTAGAGTTTTACAGATTTAAATGCACTAATGTGTCACCAAATCTTGGGGCTTCAATCTTTTAAGCCTTCTTAGCGTGTGCGGAGCTTCTTCCACCACGCAAAGCATTTCAGGATTTATATGAGTCTGAATTCTCATGTCATGGTTAACTGCATATTTTGTTACGATTTCACTGACATATTCTACTTTGAGATCTTTGTGCAGATTGTCATTCCTAATATACCAGGGGGCATCAACGATACTCCTAAGTACTTTGTTTTGAAAAGTTTGTATCATTTGAATGTTAGATTTCTTGGTGCATCCCCAGAGTTGTACACCATAAGTCCACACAGGTCTCAGCACTTGTTTATACAACAGCAATTTGTTTTCAACTGTTAGTTGTGAATTCCTACCTAACAGCCAGTACAATTTCCTGAATTTTATGTTGAGTTCCTCTTTCTTTTTTTTACATGCTCCCTCCATTTAAGTTTTGCGTCCAGAGTCATACCCAAATACTTAGCAGTGTTAGAGTATGGCACTTCTTGTTCATTGATGTAGATCCTTTGTATTTCTATTTTTCTGTTGGTAAAATTGGTGTGTATTGATTTCGTTTCATTGAGTTTGATCCTCCAGCGTCGAGTCCAATCCCATACCTCTGCGATTGAAGTTTGCAGTTTATTGGCCGCTGTCTCGGCATCATTACCTACCGCCAGAACAGCAGTATCATCCGCAAAAGTCGCAACGGTTGTTTCCTCACTGTTTGGTAAATCTCTCGTGTATAACAAATACAAAATTGGACCCAATACGCTCCCTTGGGGAACTCCCGCGGATATTTTCTTTAAAGTTGAATATTCATCCTCATGCTTCACCCTAAAGTATCTTTCTGAGATGTAAGACTTTAGTATCAGATAGAATTCCTCTGGGAGATCCCTATGTAACTTGTACTCAAGCCCATGATGCCAGACCTTATCAAAAGCTTGCGCTACATCCAGGAAGACGGCTGAGCAAATGTTCTTCCCTTCAAGAGCCTTTTCAATAACATGGGTGATTCTTTGTACCTGGTCAATAGTGGAGTGCTTTTCTCTGAATCCGAATTGATGATCCGGCAACAGGGTTCTTTCCTCTAACAAAGGCTTTAATCTCTTCAAAAACAGTTTTTCAAATAGTTTTGAGATCACCGGTAGCAGGGAGATTGGCCTGTAGGACTTTTTATCTGTTGGTGCTTTGTCAGGTTTTAGAATCATGATAACCTCAGCCACCTTCCACAGACTAGGCACATACTTCAGCCTGAAGGCAGCGTTGATCAAATGGAGTAGTTTTCTCATGGCTTTTCCAGGCAGTTCCTTTAGTATTTGGCCTGTTATCAGGTCAAAACCCGGGGATTTTTTTGCGCTTAGATTGCTCTTAATTTCTTCTCTCAATTCCTGTAGCGTTACTTTCTGTATGTTTTTCCTATCTACTTTCGGCTCAAAGTTAGTGTTTTCCTCTGCTGTTTGTCTAGGTAACGGCTGAAAGATTTCCTCAAGGTGTCTGGCAAAGAGAACGGCTTTCTCCGCCGCACTTTTCGCCCATGTCCCGTCTTCCCGGCTGATGGGCGACTGGTGGGTTTTCGGCCTTTTCAGTCCTTTAGTACTCTTCCAAAGTGAATAGTCTGTATCCTTCTGAGCTGTTAGCTTGCTTAAATATTTTCCAATCCCCTCATTTTTAACCTTTTTTATCAGTTCCTTCAGCTCATTACAGAGCAAGTTCAAGGCTCTTTTATTTTCTGGTGTGCGAACTCGCTGCCAGGTTTTCCTGGCCTTCCTCTTTTTCCTGACAAGTTCATTCACCTCTGGAGGAGGGCAGATTATTCTCTGTTTCAGTTTTCTGTTGATCTGGGGAGTGCTTTCCCATGCTGCTTTCTGAATATTAGTATTAAATCTCTTGACTTCTTCATCTAACTGGTAAATATCATTCAAAGGGACATGAAGGTCTATGCTTTCATCCAGTAGTTGCCTCAATAGGGTCCAATTCGTTTTGTTACTCGAAAGCTGGCACGGGTATGACCGAGAAATAACCTCATCATTTATTGTCATGACAACCGGTGAGTGGTCCGATGAGAGATCCTCACAGTTTTTAACATCTATGTACCTGCTGGATAATCCTTTAACAACGTAAAAGTCAATCAAATCTGGTAATTTGTTGCCATCTGCAGGCCAATAAGTTGGGGTAGCGCTTGAGTGAAAATCAAGTTTTACTTCAATCCCAGCTTTGTATAGTTCCCTGCCTTTGGTGGTCGATAACCTAGAACCCCAGAAGGTGTTTTTGGCGTTAAAATCACCTCCAACAATGAAGTGATTCCCCAGCATCTTGAATAACTCAACATAATCTTCTTTTTTCAGATTTTGCCTTGGTGGGCAGTATATTGCAGAAATTTTAAAGTTTCCTTTACCAAGCAGCTGCACTTTGACAGTTGCCACTTGAAACGAGTCCTCCTCTATTTTCAGGTCTTCATAATATTTGATAGTGCTTTTCAGCAATAAGGCCGTGCCTCCTCTGGCTCTATCCGCTGGATGAGCCGCATGATAGCAGCTATATCCTCTTATATTAACAATCGCATTTCTGGTAAGGTGGCTCTCCGAGATTAGGCAGATGTCAATGCTTTCCATATTTAGAAACAATTCAAGCTCCGTTATCCGTTGCAGAAGTCCATTTGCATTCCACGTTGCAATTCTTACGGTGTTATACATGTTTTTGGCTTAGAGGTGCAGCAGTTACTTGTGCGCCCACCTGCGCAATTTTTTTCGACAATTTGTTGTTTATTTGCTGTTGCTCAGCGAGTTTCTCGAGAATTTTGTCAGTAGAATCTTTTTGTTTTTCCATCGCCTTATTCAGGACGTCAAGTCTTTCAATGACCTCACTAAGCACTTGATCCATTTTCCCAGCGTTTCCTGCGGTCTTGAGTTGTTGTTGTTTCACTGCTCTTGCATAGCTGTTCGTCCCTGTATCCCTACCTCTCGCTGCTAGAGGAGCTTGTTTGCCCCTCGAAGTCACAGTAGGTAGATATAACGGGATTTTTTCCCCGGAAGCCATATTCCCGACACCACTAGTCTTTTGCTTATTGTTTTGGCGTCTTTGATTCTTCATTTGCTGTAGTTGCTTGGCCACCTCACATCCTCTGTAGCTGGCAGGATGTTGCTCCCGACAGTTAACACAAGTGGGCGGCGTATTATGATTTATCGTGCAATCGCTAGTATAATGTTTGCCTAGGCATTTTACACACCTAGGCTCCCGATGGCAAAATTTCTGCGTATGGTTGAAACCTTGGCATTTTTTACATTGTGGTATAAGGCCCGAGTTTTTCCGAAGCGGTTCGATTTTCACCCTCATGTTGAGAATTGATCTTATGTTATATATATTATCTACATTTTCCTCATGATCGAACGTGAGCATGAACAGAGAAAGCCTTACCCTACTAATCTCCTCCTTCCCCTGTTCATCCTTTTTCCTTTCTTTTTTAATGATGTTCACAGCATCAATTATTTTGAATCCCCTCTGCTGGAGATCAACCTTGATCTCCTGGTTTTCGCACATTGGGTGGAGACCTCTAGCCATAACCTTAGTGGGCCTACGGCTTTTGTCCTCGTACGTATACCACTGCTTATTTTCATCACTCAGTTTTTTTGCCAAAGCTCTATATGCGTCCGAGTTCAATGTTAGGATTTTCCATATATTGTTATTCATCGCCACAATTTTGTATTCCTTGTCTGCAACTGATGCCATCAGTGATTTAATATCTGCATATTTGGTTATCCCAACTACATGGATTGGTGGAGGAGGTGTAGTTTTTTTCCCTTTTCCACACTTATCTAGTCCTAACCTTCCTTGAGTTACCTCATCCTTATTAGGGTTGCCCTTATTAGCAGCAGTCCCTTCCCTACTAAGGTTGAGGAAGTTTCCTGCTTCTGCCTCTGGAGAGAATTCAGCTTTTCGCTTTCTTCTGCGTTTCTTGGTTTGCTTGACTAACCAGTCAGTTTCTCTTTCTAGTTCTTCTTCGTCTGTATGATAACTAACTGGAGTTTTAGTGCCAGTATCGTGTTCAGGCAGTTTACCCTGTAATATCATTATTTTTTTAAGCTGTTCATTTTCCTCTGTCAGCTTATGTAGCTGCTTATTCAGTTGATTCATGGTTTTTTCCATTTCACGTAATCTATTTTGCAATTCAGCTTTCTCTTTATCCATTTCTGTCATATTATCGATCCCGCGCATACCTGCTTGAGTCGTGTGTTCTGGTGGTGATCTTGATATTGTTGATCTCCTTTCAAATGGGTTTATATGCGAAAGTTGGCCCTCCCCAGAATCCATAGGGCCGACCTCCATAAAGGAGTGTGGATTTTCCAGAGTACCTGGTCTGCCACCTGGGGTAGTTAATCCGTTTGTTTTATACATCGCATAATTTCTAGGTGATTTTTTTATCAAGGTTTTCTTCCTCTAGCCTTTGGCGATCCAACGCCTTACTGCAAGGCAGCAGGTATCAAGAAATAGAATGAAAAACATGGAAGACATCCTAGCCCTCGAATACTCTAATAGCGTCGGAGTTGAAAAGAACAAGAGTTAGCCAAGGCAGGCTGATAGGAAAGATTAAAGACCAGAAAGATCTCACCCAAGACAAGTTGAAGCAAAGTGAGATCCGAAAAAGACGCTAGCGTTTAGTTCACATCCACTAGCTACCTAGTAGATGCTATCCAGGGGCACGACGAGGACGAACCAGCTCACCCCCATATTAAACATGATTTATTTTTTAGTATTATTTTGTTAAGTTAGTTTTATGAATAATAAAATACATATTTTAACAAACACACAGATGTAGAATTAGAGGACAAGTAAGTAACTATAATTAGTCTACCTAAAAGGGAAGAAAATTAAAACATAAATCGTTTGATTTCACGGTGGTCATTACAGACCTGTATATTATTAATCTACTTCTACCACTTGTTTCTACAGGACTGGATCTGTATGACAAATGAACAAGGTAATGGAAATATGGTAGACATAAGCAGACACACCCTGAGTTGCAGAAACAAACATTTGATACAGTTTAACAAATGTCTGATCATACTGGACAAATCGGATCATGAAAAAAAGAAACAAAAATATGACATATACAAGACCAGGTTTAAAGAGTTTGCATCCTATTAAGATTAAAACCAACCAATATCCAAGAGAATTACAAGTGTTAAATAAAAGATCACAATGGAGGCGATATTTGTTTATGGCTCACAAGTGTGGAATATGCATAAAAGAAATAGAGACATGTTAAGTTCAGTTGAAATGGGGGAGAAGTTGTAACTGAACAAGGCTAGACATGGGTTGGAAATAATGAAATAACAAGGTGAACTGGAATGCATAAATATTACTGGAAGAGTTGACAAAAATAATTGAAATTTTATTGCCACTTACATAAAGTGCCTGAAATGAGGAGTTCAAAGTAACAGTTGAATAAACACAACAGTAAGAAGTAATGGTAGACCATAAATTTCCAGGTTCAATGGCATATAAACTGTTATGAGCAGCAGAGGCCTCCAAATCACAGGTTGTGAAGACTGTTGATGGATGTTGAGATGTGGCAGACATAAACTGCACGTGTGTATGTGTGTTTATAAACTGTCCAGTTGAAAAGATCATTTAATGGTACAAGAGAGGTTCAAATTTGATACGGAATTTAAATTAGTAATGATATTTATAAAAAGCTGAGTGCTAAAGAATAACAGAAATTATATGGAGGGAGTATGACTAACGTGGTAGGAGGTGCCATTTCATTTTGTCACGACATTACAGAACAGTCTGCGTGTTTGTCGAATGTGCCAGAAGAATCTCGCTCTAATGTGTGTGGCATACGTGACTGTTAACGCATCCGCGAGAGTTTTCTCGAAGCCGCCAGACATGCGGACTGTGTCAAGGCCGTAATTAATTACTACATTGTTCACACGGGCGCTAAGACGCAATTAGGAACTTTCTGGTCTGTGAGCGGAGGTATAAATACAGTGGCAGCGGCCTTAGTTTTCAGTATAGTAGCGATATATATTCAGTGCGGTTCGAGTTATAGTCGCGATATATTACTGTGTCCGTTCAAGTGGTTATTAGTGAAGTGTTGCTTTTTATAATCAGGTGGTATAATTGTAATACAATTGTGTTTAATATTAGTGACATTTTATTGCGTGTGAACAATTTTTATTTGATTTGTTGTAAGAGACTGTGTTGTTAATTATGAACTGTTTAGCTGTGAAAATTAAAGCTGGTGATTAGTGACTTAATTGGTGTCTTGTATTTTTTTTGTTTTCCACTGTACCTATGACGATCAAGTAGGCCGTCGTAACAGTGGTGTCAGAACTGGGACAAAACGGGAAACAGTGGAGACTTTGTACAAGACGAGTGTAATTCGTAATTAATCGGAAACAACGGATGATGGAAAATTTCCAGGCGCTGCTGTTGCAGACAGAGGAACGAACGACGACAGGACACAGAGGAAGCAGAGAAAAGAAGTCGACAGGAGGCGGAAGAAACAAAAAGACGACAAAAAGAAGAATGAAGAGAAGACGCATAAAAACGACAGGATGAGAAACGCAGACAGGAAGTGGAAGAAGCATAAAAACGACAGGATGGAAAACGTAAGCAAGAAGCAGATAAAACGGAAGCTCTCTTTGAAGCTATGCACAAACAATTACAAGAACACAGTACCGCAGAATTGGGTCTCCTACGAGGTGAGCTTAATAAACAAGTTACTAAAATATAAGAGGTACAAGAATCAATTACATTAAAAATAGCTGAAGTAGAAAGATCTGTCACGAGTGTGTAAAAAGCTATGTCAACAAAAATAGAAGACTCGATTACAAATATAAAAGAGCAGATTAAAAATGAAGTCGAGCAGTGCCTGAAGTTATAACCAAAACAACTTTGTGAAAAGACAGAAAAAGACGCAGAAAATAAGTTGATAGAGAAAGTCACTTTGCCTGCAGTAGGGACAGTTCATGTCAAAGCTCCAACCTTTGACGGAAGCAGTCACTGGGCAACGTACCTCCGCCAATTTGTAGCTGCTGCATGCGCAAATAATTGGACAGAGAAAGACAAGGCAGTCTCACTCGTTCTTGCATTAAAAGGACCTGCAGCAGAATTACTACAGAAAGTGCCACCTGACAGCCAGAACATATATGCCGAGTTGATAAAAGTTCTAGAACTACGCTACGGTGATAAACATTTGCGAGATGTGTAATACGCTCAGTTGAGAACGACAACGTTCCGGGGAGAGTCTTCAAGAGTTTGAAGCAAGTATCGACAGATTGATTAGATTGGCCTACAGGGGCGCCGACTCCATGGGTGCTCCGGTGCTCGAGCACCCCCCAGAAATTTTGTGGGGGTGCTCAGCACCCACACATAAATGGGATAAGAAAAATAAAAAGAAAGAAAGAAAAATGGGGGAAAATTCTAATCTTTCGTCGTATTTCTTAAATGATAGTAGGGCCCGATTCTTTCATAGAGCGGAGAGGGTAATATAAAGTTTGGTTTGGGCAGAGAATTTACCAGGGTACTTCCGTTTACGCGGGACTTTCGTTTCTCCCACGATGTGGCAGGTCACTACGCCCACAAAGCCATTCCAGGCTCTGACCATCCTCCCCACAACACTTGTCCGTCATCATAAACAGCTGAATGAGATTGCAGAGAAAAAAAAAACAGCTGTTGCGAAACATTAAATACACGAAAAAGTGTAAGTTAGTTTAATTCTTTGTTTGCTCAACTCGTTTTATCATAATGGATAAATTCATTGTTCGCTCGTCACACAGATGAAAATTCTAATTATCATGCATTGTTAGAGTTAGGTGCTCAAGATAACTCCGATTTGTCCTCTTGGCTTTAACGTACAAAGTACAGATGACTTTCACACGACATAACAAATGAACTAGGCTCTATTATGGCTAACGAAGTCTTACAAAATTTGATCAAGTTTTTAAAAGGCTCCCAATACTATTCAATAATTATGGATGAAACTTAGCGACGCATGTCAACACGAGTAAGTTTCAATTTCTTTTCGATTTGTCAGTGGTGAGGATTTTCAAATTAATGAATTATTTTTTGGTTTCTATAAAACTGAATCTACTACAGCTGAAGTCTTGATGAAAATTTTAATGGATGTTTCCACTGGTTTTTCTGTGGATATCAAGTCAGGCGGATATTGCTACTGACGGAGCGGCAAATATGACAGGCGCTTTTTCAGGGTTGCAAGCAAAAATCAGAGAAATTGAGCCGCCAGTTATGCATATTCACTGTTTGTGTGGCACATTCTTTGAAGCTTGTGACCCAAGAGGTAATGCAAAATGAGACCGTGGTGAAAGACTATCTTGCAAATGTCAAATAAATTATCAATTTTGTGCGCGGGTCCCCCAACCAACTATCAATATTTGAGTCTTTGCAAGCTGCTGAAGATGTTAGCTCCATTCACTCTGTAGCTCTTCAGCCTTTTGCCCTACGAGGTGGTGTTGCAGAATAAACTCGTTGAAAACGATTTTGCAGAATTACGAAGAGTTACTATTGTTCTTTGAGGAAATCGAGCTCAAAAAATCTGATGCCGGTGCTAAAGCTAAAGGTTTCTTAAACTTGCTGTGCTCTTTTGACTTTATATTTGTCACTATACTTTTTACGCAAATTTTAGAGCCAGTTGAAATTTTGAATGCCTTTCTGCAAAATTCCTTCTTAAAGCTGCAAAAAGCCATGGACAATATTCATAGTGTCCGAGAGGTTTTGAAGTTATCTCGAACTGATGAACGTTTTGATGCAGTTTGGAGCTCTTGCTTGTGATTGACAAAAAAATTTTATGTCGAAGAGCCGAAACTTCCAAAAGTTCGAAAAATTCCAATGAGAGCGCTCAACCCTTTGCTTTTGCCAGCCCCCGTGATTATTACAGGAAAATTATTTTGATGTTTTAGATATTGTGATCAACTGTTTCGATGATCCATTTCCTAAAGCTGCTATGACTCATTTCAAAGAAATTGAAACATTTCTTCTTTCCAAAACTAAAGATTGCAGTTCTGTAATAGACTTTTATAAGGATGACTTTGACCCTGAAAGATTAATTTTGCACTGAAATATGATTATAGATGTGTGCGAATCTAAAACTTTTGTCGTTGAAAGTATAGAAGACTTAGTGCGCTTCTTTTCCTCAAATAAACACGACGAATTGATTCCAGAGGTGGTTAAGTTGATAAAGATCGCTTTAACTATACCCGTTTCTACATATACAGCAGAACAATTTTTCTCCGCCCTGAGAAGATTAAAAACGTACCTGCGCAACACCATGACGCAAGGAAAATTGAACGACAATGCAATAATGCACGTCCATAAGCAAGAAGCGAAAAATAAATTGAACCTAGAAACTGTGGCGAACATTTTCATCAAACGATTCGTAGGAACATTTTCTTTATGAGTGAGTAGTGAGAATTATAAATTCCGCAAAAACTTTAATTTTTGAACTAAAGACTTTCACTTTATATAATAATGAAACTTTCAACTTGTCTTTTCTTCTCGAACGCGTTTCGGCGTGGTGTTCACCTTCGTCAGCTTTGAGACAGACTGCAATTAATTTGTAACGGTTTTTACTTGGAAGGTATAGTGGGGGTAGTGTGTGGAGGAAGGGGATTGGCGCGGGGATCTAAATTATTGTTAGTTTTTTGTATAATTGTGTCAAAAAGTGTATGTGATTTATACTGTAATTGGTCGTTAAGTATGTTGTTTGGTTGTGTTGTGTGGTGTTTGTATATTTCATATTGTTCTGCTGTGTTAAGTTTTCGACCTTTGGGTAAGTAGTGTAAAATTTCAAGATTAGTATCTATGTTGGTGTAGCTGTGGTTTTTTGAGTGTATGTGTGTGGCAAATGCAGAATGTATATTGTTGTTGGATAAAGCTTTTAGGTGTTCAGAGTAACGGGGTGAAAAAGATATTCCCGTCTGGCCTATGTAGAAACTATTGCAGTTATTACAATTTAATTTGTAAACACCTGTTTTGTTGTATTTGTCTATGTCCGTGTTTGTATCATTGATGTGTTTTTTGATGGTATTGTTTGTTCTGTATGCTATTTTGTACTTGTGTTTTCTGAATGTGTTGGCGAGTTTGTGTGTGTTGGAGTTATGGTATGTGAGTGTGATGTATTTATTGTGTTGTTGGTATTTTGTGTTTTGTTGTTTTTGTTTATGATGTGTTTGTGTAGTTTGTTTATTAAATTAGGGTTGTATCCGTTTTTTATTGCTATGTATTTGATTGTGTTGAGTTCGTCAGTATAATCTTGTTTACTTAATGGTATTTTAGTTAGTCTATGGAGCATATGGTTGAAGGCCGCATGTTTATGTTGGTTGGGTGGTTTGATGTGTTGTGTATAACCATGTCGGTTGTGGTTGGTTTTCTGTATATTTTCTGTATACAAACCACGCTACATAAGACCAGTGGAAACTTGATTGTTAATGGGTTTGCGGAAGGTAAACCAACATCATTTACAGATGACACGGGTGCAACAGTGTCTATTGTGCGCCCGGATTTAATCAGCAACCGATGGCCTCAAATTAGCTCTAGTACAATACAGACTGTGACTGGAAGCCCCGTCAAGGTGCTAGGAAAGGTATACGTACGTGCACGCATGGGTCTTCTCAAGTTTAGCCACCAAATGCTCGTTGCAGACATTGTAGATGAAGTGATTCTTGGCACGGACATTTTGAATGCCTACGGATTCGTTGTGGACTTAAGAGAGAATGTCCTGAAGTTGGCCAAGAGAAGATAAAGCTTTGCATGGCTAAAATGACAGGGTCTACCAACCATTCGATTAAGCGAGTGGCATTAGTCAAAGAAAACGTTAAACTCCCCCTTAATTTTACATTTTTGTTGAATGTTTTCCTTTTTTTTATAAATTAAAATTTTTTTTTATAAATTAATTTTTTTTTATCAGGGGTCGTTACTTAATGTTTAAAACTAGGCACTAGTCCTAGACGGAAGAAAAATGTACTGGGCCCAGCATGACAGGACTTGCAATAAAACAATCATATAACAGTAACAGTAACAACCTTTTATTGGTGCTTTCCTTTTATAACATTATAATACATGTCATTTCATCTAAGAGGCAACTCCCATACGAGCATATATATATATATATATATATTGTGACAGGACGAATAATCACAATATGACAACCGTCACATATGCGTATAGCAAAATAGAAAATACAGTGCATAAAGCAATGCTCTGCTTTAGTATAATAAGAAACAATGTATAAGATTAAGTAAATAGAGTTAAGAAAATATAATAATAAGAATTGTGTATCAATATTTCAAATGTAAAAACAGTTTAAAAAGAACCTATCAGAGCGTGAACGACAACCCGTGACAGTGATAAACCAATAAGGGTAGAGTGTCATTAAACTAGCGGGAAAATGCAGGGCGACGTCGCTAACGCGCTCAAAGCAATTCAGTCTGCATTAAACCACTGGTTCGAGTAGTTCGCTTTAAAACACTAGTTCGGAAAGTCTATGTTAAACAAACCAGTTCGAATAGTTTGCAGTAAAACACTAATACGGAACATCGGTTGTAAATTACAGCCCGAGCAGTGCGTAGGGAGAAAAATCACGCGACAAGTTAAACGTAAAAACACTCGAAATTAACGTGGAAGCGACTCCGTTCATAGAAATCAACCATAGTGTAAAAAATTAGCATCTGAACGTAAAAATTCCACCTCAGGGAGGCAGTACAATTCCACCTCAGGGAGGCAGTACAATTCCACATCAGGGAGGCAGTACAATTCCACATCAGGGAAGCTGAGAACACTCCACATCAGGGAAACTGTACACATATCCACACCACGGAGACTGGATGAACAAGAAGAGGAACAATTGGAACATTCAAACCCAGAAACGCCCATGAGATAGACGCCGGAACTACAGTAACAAGTAGAGTATTAAATATTTAAGTTTGAATTCAAAAGACAGTAGACAAGAAAGAGAACAATTTCAGAGACTATAAAAAATAAATTTATGTAATTAGTAAAGTAAGATAACAGAGCAAATTGAAGTAGAGTCATTTAAAGAGTTAAAGGAAAGTAAAATAAAAAGACAAACATTAAAGACAATTTTTATAATAACTAAAGAGTTAGAAGTAATTATTTCAAAAATAACACCCATCCATCACATTCTCACACACAGGTCTACAGAATATAAATATAGCAGAGAAGTAAAAGTAAATTCAGTTAAGGTAAGTCTAATTAAAATTGCATTGGTCTTTGTGTGTGTAAACTGAACAGTATTAATACTCGCTGTTGCCCAAAATTGGCGATACCAGTAAAACACACCAACAAAGTCCAGTTGCAAAATGGCGGCCCAAAGCGTGGGGCTCGATTAATTAAATGTACATAAAATAAATAAAATTAAAAATCTAATAATTGTCATAAAATAAATAGTTCCATGAAATTATTATATTTGTTTATGACTGGCGCCCAGATAAATAACAAACCCATATAAAGAACAAACCAAGAAAATATAAAGTTAAAATAAATTGTAATAATTATTTGAAGTAAAAAATATAAAAAACGTTAGAAGCCTTAACTGAATTATAAGAGTCAGACCAGTGTGAGAACGGATGAGAGGTGAAGTTTAAACCGGAAACAACATCCGGAGTAGTAATAATTTTAAAGGATACAAGTTAAGTATCAGTAGAACAATACAGGGAATTAGATCTAAGAAAGTTTCGGTCTGACAAAGACCTATTGTTAATATTGTATAACCATTGTTAGTTATAAGGGGAGGAAATTGTCAACGCTGAGAAAATATTTTATAGACTATTAGATGTGATTTTGAAATACTAGGTCAATAATTAAACCGCGAAAATGGCAGAACCGCAAACACCTACCGACATAATGGCAGCAATACAGCAAATGCTACAACAACAACGAGAAGAAGAGAAAGTAGAAAAAGGAAAACGAAGAAAAGAAAAAGAATAGCGTGAAGAAAGACTACGAAAAGAAAAACCAGAATGGTGGGAAGAGGCAAGGATACAATTACGAGAGGAATTCGGAGCACTACATGGAGAAAATAGGAAGGAACTAAAGAAACTAAGCGAAAATATGCGAACATGGACAAATGCTATAAACAAGAAGCAACAAGAGTTAACTACAACGGTACAGGCCCAAGAAGAGAAACTAACTAAATTTACTCAGGAGACAGAAGGAAATATACAGGAGGTGAAAGAAAATATAAAAATATTGGACCAAGTCGTCGCTAGGCACGAAACAACAATAATGACAAATAAGGAACAAGGTGAGGAGAACGACAAACACCTACGAGAACAGATACGTAGTACAGCTGCAGAAACAGATGAAGAAAACGAAAGCAGAACAGATCACGTACATCTACAGGAGTGCTGAAGATATGACGAAAATGCAGAAATTTAGTGGATGGGAAAGTGAAAACCCAATAGAATTTTTAATACAATGTGAAAGAAATATGGAGATGGTAGGAAATAACCTAAACGAGAACGAATGCGCGGAATGGATAGCATGTCGATTAGAACACACAGCTGCAAAGTGGTATTCGATAATAAGAGAAAACGTTACGTCCTATGAGGATTTCAAAAATAAATTTGAACAAAGATACTGGAGCGACCATATCCAAAGAAGAATTCGAAACCAGTTAGAGTTTGATAAATACGAATACATGCCAAAAGGTAAGTCCAGAGAAGCATATGTAATTGATATTGTAGCTAGAGCAAAACATTTAAAACCTAAGTTGACGGAAAGTGAACTCGTAAATAGACTGTCTTATCACTTTGACCACGATACCAATGTTGCAGTAATGATGAGGGGAACTAAGACGATTGAAGAACTTCTACTCATGCTGGCACAGTGGGGAGAGATAAGATATTCACTAAAACAACAACCAAGGTCAGACGCGCAACCTAGACCAGATCCAAGTCACGAAAACAGTTACGAAAATAGACAACAACAAAACACCTATACAAAGAAACCGTATTTAGGTCCACGAAATAAATATAGTAATAATAATGAACGAAGTTTTACAAATAAGGATTGGAATAAGTCAGCTCAAATACAAACAATAACACCGATCCAGACAGACGCATATACGAGTGGACTGCATACAACAATACGGACGGAAACGACACCGCTACAGGAAGAGATAAGTCAGGTGGTACAGTCAACTTCAAAAAACGTACAGTAAGGGGCATTCACAAGACGTCCAGTAATAATAATTATAAATGTAAAAATAAAATTAAGACTAATGAAATATGAAATGACAAATGAGTTAAAGATATGACTACAAAACATACACCAAGAACAGAAAGATGACGACAGAGTTATGGAGCTACGAAGAAAGTACATTCAAAAAGAAGATCCAAGGTATAAGCTAGAAAACGAGATACTGTATAAACTCTGGGAGGGTGAATGGAAAGTAGTAATGCCAAACGACCTATTAAGTGAAGTAACGTGGGCATGCCATGAGAGTCTAGGGCATGCGGGACCATACCGCTGTTATTTAGCGTTAAGAGAAGATTTTATTTGTAATAATATGTATAGAAAAGTAAGAAGTATTTTAAAAGTGTGTCATAACTGTCAAATGGCAAAATCTCCGAACCTACATATGTACGTGGAAATGCAGAATATTATTGTCAACGGTAAGAACAAAATGTTATGTGTGGATTTCTTAGGACTGCTCCCTCGAGGTAGTCGAAGGCTTAGGCACCTACTAGTTTGCACAGACGCATTCACCAAGGTAGTAAGACTATACCCTGTCACCAGACCAACCACCAAGGCAGTGTTAAACATAATATTCAAAAAGTATATCCCACAGTATGGACAAATAAAACGTATACTGTCAGACCAAGGTAAACAATTCCAGAATCAAGCGTGGACAAACACCTTAGAGCAGAATGGAATCCAGCCGATACTCACAGCAATACGGAGACCACAGGGAAACCTGGCCGAAAGAATAAATAAAGAGCTAGGAAAATTATTTAGGTTATATTGCTATGACAAACATATAACCTGGCCACAATACGTAGAATTCTTTGAAAAAACATTAAATGAAAATTACAATCACACAACTGAATATACACCAAAGGAGTTGGAAACAGGCGAACGACCGAACAGAGTGTGGTCTAAATATATAAAGAAAATACCAACTGCCAATATGCTTAAACCTTGGCATATGAAGATCGAGGATGCAAAAGTTAACATCAAAAACATAGCAGCAAAGCGAACACAGAAATTCAACGCAGCTCACAAATTGCAACAATTCCAAATAGGAGAAACCGTATTATTAAAAATGAACCCTGTTGGTAAAAGTGAGGACAATACTGCGACCAAATTCTTTAAATTATACGATGGACCTTACACACTAACTGAGAGAGTGGGTAGGAACACGTTTATGGTGACCGACACTAGAAAAAATAAATCTCTAGGAAAATACCACGCGTCGTCACTATGAAAATACTTTAATAAAACATAAAAGTAAGTAAATAAATAGTCATATAATTTGTATGTATAAACAACATGAGAAAATTTAAACAAAGAATTATGATACGTAATAAATGCATACAAAACGAAACAGCTGACGAGAAAAGACGGTTGACTCGCGCACACGGCTGACCGCAGACAATGAAGAGAGAGAGAGAGGGGGGGACACGCTACGTCACTTAGTGACCCTCAAACGCAACCGAGAAATGTTTACAGCGGAAATGAAGGAATGGAATGCAGGAACTTGATAACAAGGCGTTCTCCCACCAGCTGGTAATGTTTCCAACACAGGAGGGGAGTAGTAAATGTCAACAACACAGTTTAAGTTTGACAATAACACATACCCGACTGACCTACTAACCTATATAAAATGTGGGGTAAAATGGGAAAGCATTTATGTAAATAATAATTAGTAAAGTAAGGATAGGATTATAATAACAATATTTCAATATATGTAAAAGAGTAGTAATAACAAATAAATATATAAAATGTATACCATAACAAATACGTAAAACAAAATAGAAAAAAAAACATTTCTTATGAAAGAAATTTTTTTTTTATTATGGCTGTAGGTGTATGTGACGGGAAGAATAATCACAATATAAAAACCGTCATATATGCGTATAGCAAAATAGAAAATACAGTGCATAAAGCAATGCTCTGCTTTAGTATAATAAGAAACAATGTATAAGATTAAGTAAATAGAGTTAAGAAAATATAATAATAAGAATTGTGTAATTTTGTATCAATATTTCAAATGTAAAAACAGTTTAAAAAGAACCTATCAGAGTGTGAACGACAACCCGTGACAGTGATAAACCAATAAGGTAGAGTGTCATTAAACTAGCGGGAAAATACAGGGCGACGTCGCTAACGCGCTCAAAGCAATTCAGTCTGCATTAAACCACCGGTTCGAGTAGTTTGCTTTAAAACACTAGTTCGGAAAGTCTATGTTAAACAAACCAGTTCGAATAGTTTGCAGTAAAACACTAATACGGAACATCGGTTGTGAATTACTAGCCCGAGCAGTGCATAGTGAGAAAAATCACGCGACAAGTTAAACGTAAAAACACTCGAAATTAACGTGGAAGCGACTCCGTTCATAGAAATCAACCATAGTGTAAAAAATTAGCATCTGAACGTAAAAATTCCACCTCAGGGAGGCAGTACAATTCCACATCAGGGAAGCTGAGAACACTCCACATCAGGGAAGCTGTACACATATCCACACCACGGAGACTGGATGAACAAGAAGAGGAACAATTGGAACATTCAAACCCAGAAACGCCCATGAGATAGACGCCGGAACTACGGTAACAAGTAGAGTATTAAATATTTAAGTTTGAATTCAAAAGACAGTAGACAAGAAAGAGAACAATTTCAGAGACTATAAAAAATTAATTTATGTAATTAGTAAAGTAAGATAACAGAGCAAATTGAAGTAGAGTCATTTAAAGAGTTAAAGTAAAGTAAAATAAAAAGACAAACATTAAACACAATTTTTATAATAACTAAAGAGTTAGAAGTAATTATTTCAAAAATAACACCCGTCCATCACATTCTCACACACAGGTCTACAGAATATAAGTATAGCAGAGAAGTAAAAGTAAATTCAGTTAAGGTAAGTCTAATTAAAATTGCATTGGTCTTTGTGTGTGTAAACTGAACAGTATTAATACTCGCTGTTGCCCAAAATTGGCGATACCAGTAAAACACACCAACAAAGTCCAGTTGCAATATATATTGTGCTGTAATTTATTTATAAGTATTTTAATTAAAATATTTAATTACAGATATTACTTTTTTCTATCTGCACATGAAAAGAAAAATCTATCTCAGGGTTAACAATTATTAAGTTGATTTATATTATTTAATACTGTGTATGATTTATTCTTTTCTTTAATCCGTACCAAATAACGTTAGTGTATACATTTTTTAATAAATAACAAGGTAAGAATATCTACCATATAAATGTAAATAGTTTGAATCTGAGCTCTTCACAACTGCAATGGGTTCAATTCTCGCTGATGTTTATCATCTTAAAGGTAATGTTAGGCTTCGTGGTTTGTTCCTTCTCTGGGATTTCTTATTAGATTAAATGTTGAATTATATTTTCTTCTATGATTACTAAATTGATGCTTCTTCTGAATATCGAATTTTATTGTATTGACACTCAAACTATTTTCCAGGACAGGCTTCTTCTTTTAGTTCGGCGTTCTATAAATGGTATACTCAGACTTCCTAAAATATTGTTGTTTATTAAGTTGTATAAAAATTATAATTCTTTCAGTGTTACAGGTTTATACTCTTGTATGTTTATTAGATTCAATTGTATTAAATACAAAATTTAACTCTTTTACAAGACCACTCTTAGATGTTTATGTGATTAAATATAAAAATAGACTTTTTGATGTGTATCGTATTACATATAAAATTAAACTAAAACAAATTTTCTTCCATTTGAATACAATTCAAATCTAACAATTTACAATTTCCCATTTAGATACCTAACTACATTCGTCACATCTTTCCATCGTAAGACTCTTAAAAACATATATAATTTTATTAATTACATTTATTTGACTTTTTACATTATCCATTATAATTAGTTTATTTTAGATTACTATTCTATTAATCTTTCCTTTTATTTGAATGTTTATTTCCAATTTAATATAATAATTGTCAACACATATTTCTTAATGCTGTTCTATATAATATTGGAGTCTACCTCTATGTTGGTCGTGACTCACAACTCAGTCTTTTTGTTTACAATTCTAACATATGTTCACCATACTATTAAATTTATACATTTTCTCCTTTTAAGATTATTATTTTACTCTTATGTACTGTGGTGTATTTTAACAGCAGTACATAATACCTTCCCTTATTTCACATTCTCTGATATAATTTTATATGAGATTTTGAAATAATTAATTTTTTATTACAACCATCGTCTAACATTAATATTGGAAACATCTGATTAATTCGCTAATTGTATATCACAAAGTTCTTTACATAAATTGTTTTTTTTTATTAACATAACAAATATGGTTCATCACTATCACGAATCACCGTACCTTACACACTCATTTATGGATTAAAATAACATTAATCAAACCAACTGGTTTTACATAAAAAATAATAAGTATAAAATATCAATTATACCTACTTTCATGGCTAAAAAACTCAAAAACATGAATACAACATTGTTTTCTTTTCTTTTTAATTTCACCTTCCCAATCCTGGTTATAAATTTCATGTGTGATTTATCTTAGAATTATTTTTCTTTTAATTATTACTTTATTTATATGGGCGAATCTGATTAATATTTTATGTCTCTTTAACCTTTCCATTTGGTACTTAATTACTATCAATCCACACAATTTAATTCTACTGTGTTACTTCAATTCTTTAATGTCACATTATTAATATGGAATACTAGTAACTTTATTTTTAATCACAAACATTTCGTTCAGGCGCCATCTTGTTATGTTACAAGAAAATCAAATTTGCTTACCTTTATGGGCCGAGTTCGTTTAAGCGAACCAGAAGTAGCGGAATTTGTTACCTGAAATAACTTACTTTCAATTGTAATATTTACCAATGACATTACCTTTTATTGTTAAATAACATACAAATGAATGTGACTCTACTGTGTGAAACAAGCACACTACCATTCGCCATGAGCCGTAGTTCGACTATTCAAGTTAAAATTTCTTTCCCCTTAAACATTTCACAAGCCCTCCAAAATAACATATTCAATTATATTTTTAATTATATCATTATTAAAATTACTTCACAACCCACCACTTCTAATTAAGTATAATGAAATATTCTCTCACTCACTCACACTCGCATTCACATGGTACAATTTTATTAGTTCCCCAAATTGAGCTCATTTTTTACTGAATTTCTTTAGTAATTGAAACTTTTGTATTGACCCTTATTTAACTTTTCTTATACCCCCCATTTTGTCACTTAGCTGAAATCAGTCCTGCAGACGTCCCATCATTCCACTCGCACTAGTGATGTTACCTTTTACCAAACTTTTGTATTTACTTATTACATGTTAACAACATTAAACTGTTATTTCACTCTATACCAAATACTTAACATTTTACATTGTACGGGCGGACGTCCGCGACTTAGCTTCGGAAATTTTATATATGCAGCCGGCCGGCTTAACTGCTGTTGCGTGACTGAGAACGATTTACAATGCTTCAATTCTGAGGTGGGGAGGAGCTACGTCACCAGTCTCTTTGTGTTGAGTCTTACGCCTTAGTTGTTTACAGGCGCATTTATTACGTTTTGCATACTTTTGGATGACATATGCTTAGGTGCAGCTTGCTGACACATTCGTCTGGCAAAATGATGCTGTTGTTTCTGCACGTATACTCCCGACCTTGACGCAATTCCTGTCCACTCGATATTGCGTAGTTGCAAACCTTCATAAAACTTTACTAGTTTCTTATATATGACTTTGAATAAAATACAATTTAAATTGATTATTCCCCAAAACACAGTAGGGCCAGAATTGTACCGTTACAACTGGCTATGAAATTATTCAACTTGAGTGTCATTCTATTTTTCCCCAATCTGGTAAGTACCCTCTTAATTCTGTTACAATATTCTTCCCAACTGTTTGATGCAATTACTAACTCATCGACATAAACCGTAATAACTTCTAAAATCTCCTTGCCCCATACTCAGTCAAATCATTCTATAAATATGGCCACCTTATTGACCAACCCAAAAGGTGTTCTATTGAAATGATAACTTATACCATTCACATATTCTATACTTTCTGGATGCAATTCTATTTGCCAATATCCAGGTATAGCATTACAATTATTAAAAAATGACGTTATTAAAACGTTTTAAAACTATTCTTATATTCTTTGGTGACGCCTTATCAGGAATTATCATCTGATTAATTTCATGCTCATCCAAACACAATATTAAGGACTTATCCTTATATGGGAATTACTACTAACGGGCTCGTGTGTTTTGACTGACTTATTTCACTTATATTTTTACTAATCCTTTGTCGATTTCTTTTTTTTTTTATTTGCTCTCTTACTTTGTAGGGTATTGGGTATAATTTCTTATTTAAGTTCACCTTCGCTCTTATGGGCCACTTGTATTGCACTCCTATTATCTTGCCAAGTTTATCTTCCATTGCTTCATTCAGTAACTGATGGTCCATTTCCTCATGCCTTTGCAATATTAATTTTATTTCAGCCTCCTGCTGGTCTAATTTATTATTCACAACATTTATTTGTTTTTGATTGGTTTCTTTTAACTTGGTGTTCTGTTGATCTATTTCATCTTAATTCATAGAATAATTTTTTTTTTAATAACTTTCATATTACATCGTCTGTATTAATAATTAATCTAATCTTTGTTCAAATAGTTTGCTTTGGTCAATAACCAGAAAATCAGTCCCTTTTTTCCATATTTTTCATATTTAGTTCACCCGTTGTTAAATACATAAGTTATCCTTGTTGCACGGATTATTATTGTGTCCATAATGATTTCTGTTTTTGTTAAATATCTCTCTGTCACCCTGTACTGCAAGTTTTCTTCTATAAAGTTTGCAATAGTATCAAAGTTTAGATCACTCACTTTATCGTCTGGTTTACTATACAGATGTGTTAATTGTACATTATTTATCGGTGATGTCACTGACCTTTTATTAAGTTTTTCTTTATCTGGTATTTTTAATTTAAATATTAATTTCCTTAAGTTTTTACTATGATTTTTTAATTCAGTTATTTCCCTGTAAATGATTGTGAGATTAAATACATTAATTAAACCACTGCTAATCATATCTAATTCTTCCTGTGTATTTTTCTGTTTCTTGGGACGTCTTTTACCTATTTTCTTCGTCTTCTTTTCCAGATACTTATTATTCTCTTTGTTTCTGCTATGTTTATTCTTAGACAATAATACACTTTTGTCTTCTTTATTTTCTATTTCCTTACTACTCTATTCTGTTTTCTTACATAATTGTTCCCTGTTTTGATCTTTATTTTCTTTTATTGGTTCTATTGACTGTTTCCTTTCATTTCTTGATTCTTCCATCCACTGGTCAAATTTAGCATTTTGTTGGTCAAATTTAGCCATTAACTTGTTATGATTAGCAGTAACCTCAATCCTGAAAGCATTTTGTTGCTCAGAAAAAGCCTTTATTGCATCCATAATTGCCCTCACATCTAGTTGTTCAACTTCCCTATGGGGTTGTTCCATTTCATCTTCCTCCTCTTCAGCACTAATACTTCTTAATTCATATCTTTTATCCTGTTTGTTAGCCATGTTACAATATTTAAATTAATTTAACTACAAGTAAATTTTTTATTCTAATTAAATTTAACAAAATTATTTTATTGTAATTTAATTAATTCAGTTCAGCACTATTGCCTATTATTTAATTTATGTTATTGAGTGCTGGCTTAAAGAAAATCTTTGCTTTCACGTGTGGGCGCCATTAATTGTGCTGTTATTAATTGCAGATATTGTATTTATTATATGCCACACGTTGGTGACGTCATTTTATGTACTGTTATTTTATTGCAGATATTGTATTATTATATGCCACACATTGTGGATGCCATTTTGTGTGCTGTAATTTATTTATAAGTATTGTAATTAAAATATTTAATTACAGATATTACTTTTTTCTATCTGCACATGAAAAGAAAACTCTATCTCAGGGTTAACAATAATTAAGTTGATTTATATTATTTAATACTGTGTATGATTTATTCTTTTCTTTAATCCGTACCAAATAATGTTAGTGTATAAATTTGTAATTAATAACAAGGTAAGAATATCTACCATATAAATGTAAATAGTTTGAATCTGAGCTCTTCACAACTGCAACGGGTTCAATTCTCGCTGATGTTTATCATCTTAAAGGTAATGTTAGGCTTTGTGGTTTGTTCCTTCTCTGGGATTTCTTATTAGATTAAATGTTGAATTATATTTTCTTCTATGATTACTAAATTGATGCTTCTTCTGAATATCGAATTTTATTGTATTGACACTCAAACTATTTTCCAGGACAGGCTTCTTCTTTTAGTTCGGCGTTCTATAAATGGTATACTCAGACTTCTTAAAATATTGTTGTTTATTAAGTTGTATAAAAATTATAATTCTTTCAATGTTACAGGTTTATACTCTTGTGTGTTTATTAGATTCAATATCAATGTTAACTCCCTTCCTTTAAAGGTTTCCTTTATTAAATACAAAATTTAACTCTTTTACAAGACCACTCTTAGATGTTTATGTGATTAAATATAAAAATAGACTTTTTGATGTGTATCGTATTACATATAAAATTAAACTAAAACAAATTTTCTTCCATTTGAATACAATTCAAATCTAACAATTTACAATTTCTCATTTAGATACCTAACTACATTCGTCAAATCTTTCCCTCATATGACTCTTAAAAACATATATCATTTTATTAATTACATTTATTTTACTTTTTACATTATCCATTATAATTAGTATATTTTAGATTACTATTCAATTAATCTTTCCTTTTATTTGAATGTTTATTTCCAATTTAATATAATAATTGTCAGCACATATTTCTTAATGCTGTTCTATATAATAATGGAGTCTACCTCTACGTTGGTCGTGACTCACAACTCTCACGACTCTTTTTGTTTATAATTCTATCATATGTTCACCATACTATTAAATTTATACCTTTTCTCCTTTTAAAATTATTATTTTACTCTTATGTACTGTGGTGTATTTTAACAGCAGTACAATATATATATATATATATATATATATATATATATATTACATTTAATATTTATACATAAATTTACCTCAAGATGTTATTTTTCTATTTGGAACATGTTTCGGGTACTGTCTTGTACCCATCCTCAGCCTTCCGGTTTTTATGTCTGGTGAAGTACATATGTGTTGTTGGTTGACTATTATGGCTTCCTGTTGGCTTCTGGTATTTCAAGTTGGTTTTATTGTGTGTGATTGTGGTGTATGTGTTAGTTTTTTGTGTATTTTCAATGTTGAGTGCTTTGAATATTGTGTCATGTTTTGTATTGATTTGTATTTGTTCAGGTATTAGTTTGTTTTCTGTTTTATGTTTGTATATTTGTAAATTTTCCCATATGTTCATTATGGTGCCTTTGTGTGGTATATGTTTTATTAGTGTTACATTGGTTATGTCTGGGAATTCATGTCCTGTGTTTATTGCATGTGTGGCTAAATTGGATTTATATATTTCTGGTTTTTTGTATGCATTTAGGTGTTCAAAATAACGTTTTTTCAGCTGTTTTTTTGTTTGTCCTATATAACATTTATTGCAATCTTGACATTCAATTTTGTATATGCCGTTATATCACACAACAAAGATAATACAACAACTAACGTCATATGTTACTAACTAACTAGATATGTGTCACTGGAGGAAGGAACACAATCAAATATATGAATTTATAAAAATGCCAAATAATAAAAAGCTAGAACAATCCAGTGTACAAAAAGAAATAAAAATAATCAAAGTAAAGCAACAGAAGAAAACGATAGAACAACCAAAGAAAGTGACCCGTCAGGATGTAATGGATTTTATGGTCGAACAATTTATGAAACAGCAGGAAGAATTAAGGAAAATAATGGATGAAGGTTTCAAAAGGGTAGAGGAAGCAATGGATAGATGTTTAAAGAATATGAATAAAACATTAGAAACCTCTTCTGAAGGGAGAAAGGAAACAGAAATTAGAGAAGACCAAAATGCAGAGCCATCTGAAAATAAGAATAGAAAGGACATGGAGGAGATCCAAACCATAGAAGAGAATAGCCAGAAAATAAGAAAAACATGCAGAAGGAAAATAGTCAATATGAAAGAAGAAATGGACATGAGGAAAGGCGGGTTAATTAGTACATTTAACATCCCAATTAATGAAAGAAGGGAGTTATGTAAGGGTATGAAATATAGAAGAAACTTCATGAAAATGACCAAAATAACCCACCATAGAACAATCACAAAAACTTTAAATAATTTTAAATATTATTTGAAAATATCAACGGTTAGAGAATATTTGACCAAGTCAATTATATCATTAATACGGAAGATACCCGTAAAACATTTGGTAAATAATCCAGATATCCAAGGGAATGGAAAGATAGGATATACAAGTAATTATATTAGAATAGAGGAGATACGATACCTGATAATTCAAAGGGAGCTAAATATAACTGAATACCCTGAATTAAATAAAGATTTTGCAACAGCCAAGTTACAGTACTGGCTTTGTATCATGCACAAGAGATATGTAAAAAGTGAAAAAATTGGTATGAACACTGCAGTCATCCGGACAACGGGTGCAGTCGAATTAATGGACCATGGTTAGAAAAAGAAGCAGTCAACCAGAAAAATGGGACTGATTTGATGAAAACTGACCAGGCAACCAATTGACAAGATACGGAAATATTATTTAATGAATAAATTCTAAAAATAATAAGAACAACTTATTACCAGTCTTAAAGAAAATTACTTGGAATTTAAAAAGAATTTGAGTTGAAGACCACCACTAAATTCTAAAATACAATAAGAACAACTTATTAAAGATTACAGAAGAAAACGATAATTATTATTAAATGTTTATAAAGAAATAGTGTGAATAATGAATAACAAACCCCAAGATTACAGAAGAAAGCGAGAATTATTATTAAATGTTTATAAAGAAATAGTGTGAATAATGAAGAATGAACCCCAAGATAAAAGTTATTACCTCAAATCTACCTATGCAAAATAAAGAAAAAAAAAAATCATATGACCTAAAATACATACTACAGTGCCAAATGATGGAACAATTTCAGTAAACGATTGAATGTAACTAATATAATGTTAAAGAAGACAAGAAAGAAAGAGTATTTATGAACATAATTCATTGAAAAATAAACAGCCAAAATAATGAAATACGATAAGAAGAATAGTTGGGCTAAGGAATGTATTTAGTAAAAAATACAATTATAATGATCATCACACAACAACTATTTAGAAAATATTGTGATCAGAGAAAAAAAAACAAACGAAGAAGATACTTAACATTACAATCTCAACAAAAATGAAAACAAAAACGACTACAAATGATAACTATCAAAGTCAATATCAACGAATGTTTAAAGAATTAAAATGGAATTACGAAATATGAAGAATAGTAATGAAGAAATATAAATGCAACAAAGAAAAAATCTTTTCCCAAATATTTATTATTAAATAATTAAAGAGATTATTAGGAGATTATTATTATATTTTATAGCTGACTGTAGATGAATTCCAGCAGTACTATATTAAAATGTGGTGTGGGCAGCAGAGTATGAAGCCAAACAGTGACTCTCTGAACTGTACCAACGCATGTGTTAGGGATTGTTAGGGAAATTAAATATTTAAGGAATATTAGAATAGTTGCAAGAATAAATTCAGTTTCCAAAGGAGTAGGACGAAGAAAACAGAAAGAAATGAGTTGACAGAAGAATAATTGAGAAATACAGTGATTATAGTAATTATAAGTAGAAGAGATGTAAACTTAATGTATCATTGAATAGTGTAGCCAACTACCAACAAATAATGTTTACAGAAATAAAAATGATCAAGAATGTTAATTAAAATGATGAAATGTTATTAAATAAAAAAAAAGTATTAATACTAGTCTAATGAAGTTACATTGAAAATCCCAACGTCAACCATTAACAAGGAAATGAAGAAAAGGCATGTGAAAAAGACAAGTTTATTTGACCTAAACTTCATTCAGGTAAACTAAACTTTTTTAGGAGGGGGAGCATATGTAACGCAACAGAAATGCCAGCATTCATGTTACATAAAAATAAGGTTCACCGAATAATAAATAAGTCAATGTTTAACACCATAATAGAACAAAGATCCTATAATTACAAAGATAATCATAGATAAAATTAAATAAGGATGCAAGGTAGTGTTAACAAGAATAAACGAACTTGTAAGTTAAATAATAGCTGATGATATATGTTTAATGAAAAGCAAACAAAAAATGAAACAATGATTTAATTTATAGTAATAACAAATAAGAATTTTGAGTTAAGAAGTATTATTTTGTGACAACAAATGTTGTGATGGGGTTTATGTTGTGTTATACCAAATATGTGTTGAGTTAATGAAAGATAATGAAACAAGTTGTATTATTCAATGACTGTTGTAGAATGAAGTGTGAAGCAGTTAATCAATGTTCATAGATTCGAATTTTGTTATATGTGATCAATAGATCAAGATAAAATTGTTATTAGATATAGAAAAATAATTGTTTATATAAATGTTAATAGTTAAGATTTGATTGTATGTATGAATTTATGTAAAAGGGGCTATAGATATTTAACAGCTATAAACACAGGTAGATCAGTTTACAATAAAAGGCCTAACAGCCAAACTACTATATAAACACTCATAACATAAAGATTAGGTACATAAATTAATAATAATTAATAAATACGATTTGAAGAGCTAGAAAAAACATTAAATTGATAATAATATATAATAAAATTTATACAAATTATGATAATACCATAATGCCATGATATCGATTAGTAACATATAATATCGAAAGTGGATTAAATATAAAAAAAGGAAAAAACCGGCTTATATCAAAAAACCAGCAGAATATGTATAGAAAATAATAAACCAACTATCGGTAAAGTTACATTCCGATAGGATAGCAAATTGATAAAGAATAGACAAAAAATATATGAAATAAACACTATATATTTAAAACATGTGGAAGGAAGGAATTATGTGTTGCTAGGGACGACAAAAAGGAGAAGAAGTTGTTGATTTTGACAAGAATTGTTTGGATGAACTGAATGTGATGAGATTAAAAAACCCAAGAATAATTTTTTTAATCGTAATATTCGAAGTTACCAGATACGATTATAAAAACACAAATTTCTAAAGACAATATTTACGTCTATCACCAATACAGATTAACCAAATAACACTACAATATGAATCATAATAGAGAATAAATAACTGAAGTCTACAAGAAAGAACTTGAACTGTCCCATTTCCGAAGGGAAATGATGAGATATTAATCAAATAGAAAGAATTAACAGTAACACAATTAATAATATTCCCTACACCAGAAATTATAACCTTTCAATTACACGGAACAACACTAATTGCTTCAACCGAAAGAAGAACTGATTTGGATCCTGGCGTTGCAGAAGAAACATCAATCGGGCTGTAAATCAATCAGAAAGCTGTATTCCGAAGTGGACAGGACAAGAATTACTTTTATTAAACCGAAGAAAGAAAACCGTACTGCATAATCGTCCAGAACAGTAAATTTAGCGATCAACCGCCTACACGATTTGCTTCGTTCGAGTCTGGTAAATTATATTATAATAATCATACTAACTACACAACACTTCAAATTTGTAAATCTTGCATTCTTATCTATGTATTTTTAATCTTCCCCACAGTTACAAGAACCTTCACACCCTGAATTAAATTAAATACAAATCAAAACACACTATATAAATAAATATAAATAAAGGATTAGAATAATCAACAATCGATTCATGAAGCCTATAGCCCAAGCATATGTTAATTAGAACATATCTTATTCAATGTGAATTAAGTAAACAAATAAAGAACCTTTATATATTTGTAAAATCTTGTTATTTGGAGTATGGTTTAATGAGCTGGGAACAAAAAAGTAACTGAATAAGTATAGAATAATTGGTTAACATAAACATCGAAATAACCTATAAGTTTCGTTGAGCCGATACTACAGCGCTTATAGCGGAATTATCTGACACCAAAGAGGGAGCGTAAATATACAAAATTAGACATAACTCTCTTCAAGGTATAATAGGGTTGGATGAAATTGTAGAATAGCGCTTAAGTTGTTTAAGTTTTAGCCACACTAACACTGATATTTCTTAAAGAGTTAAGTTAATATTAATTAAGTACATCAATATATCCCACAACTCCAAATATCTCCGAGATTGACATAATTAAAGTAATTCAAAACACTTTGGCATAGGTGTATGTACAAATCGACAAACCCAACAGTGGGGTTTAAACCGAACGTACTCGTTTACCTACAAATTGGCGTTCAACTTGTGTAGGGCTTAGGTTAAGTAAAACCGTAAGTATATTAATATTACTTAACCAGAGCAGGCAACTGTGGGAGACTAGAAATGCAATAGAGAAAGATGATACAAAAGGAAACGAAAATGCAAGAACAAGAGAGACGATTAAGTTACGCAGAATGGACGACAGTACTATTTAAGAAATTCAGCAAAGAGATGGGATACATAGAAAAGAATACCAATGATCACGAAAGAGCACAAATGAGTCGCGCGAATGCAAGGGTAACACCAGACGACAAAATGACATTGAGAGAGATTTATGATGAATTGTGGGAGTTAGATGCCAGGTGTAATAAAGAAAAGACTATTGGGATGACTAACGAAAAAGACGAGAACAAGGTGGAAAGAATGACGGAAGAAGATTGGGAAAGATGGGACGATAATGAAGAAAAAATGAAAACCGAAAGAATAGGAGTATACGCCCAGGTGACAGAACAATATACTCAGGAAGATTATGAACAATGGAAAAGAGAAATAAGACCACTGGAAAACCCAATACAAACAGAAAACAAAGAATTAAGGGAATGGATTAGGGTGATGTTTGAACTATCCCGAGAAGATATGTGTCACTGGAGGAAGGAACACAATCAAATATATGAATTTATAAAAATGCCAAATAATAAAAAGCTAGAACAATCCAGTGTACAAAAAGAAATAAAAATAATCAAAGTAAAGCAACAGAAGAAAACGATAGAACAACCAAAGAAAGTGACCCGTCAGGATGTAATGGATTTTATGGTCGAACAATTTATGAAACAGCAGGAAGAATTAAGGAAAATAATGGATGAAGGTTTCAAAAGGGTAGAGGAAGCAATGGATAGATGTTTAAAGAATATGAATAAAATATTAGAAACCTCTTCTGAAGGGAGAAAGGAAACAGAAATTAGAGAAGACCAAAATGCAGAGCCATCTGAAAATAAGAATAGAAAGGACATGGAGGAGATCCAAACCATAGAAGAGAATAGCCAGAAAATAAGAAAAACATGCAGAAGGAAAATAGTCAATATGAAAGAAGAAATGGACATGAGGAAAGGCGGGTTAATTAGTACATTTAACATCCCAATTAATGAAAGAAGGGAGTTATGTAAGGGTATGAAATATAGAAGAAACTTCATGAAAATTTTAGATATTATTTGAAAATATCAACGGTTAGAGAATATTTGACCAAGTCAATTATATCGTTAATACGGAAGATACCCATAAAACATTTGGTAAATAATCCAGATATCCAAGGGAATGGAAAGATAGGATATACAAGTAATTATATTAGAATAGAGGAGATACGATACCTGATAATTCAAAGGGAGCTAAATATAACTGAATACCCTGAATTAAATAAAGATTTTGCAACAGCCGAGTTACAGTACTGGCTTTGTATCATGCACAAGAGATATGTAAAAAGTGAAAAAATTGGTATGAACACTGCAGTCATCCGGACAACGGGTGCAGTCGAATTAATGGACCATGGTTAGAAAAAGAAGCAGTCAACCAGAAAAATGGGACTGATTTGATGAAAACTGACCAGGCAACCAATTGACAAGATACGGAAATATTATTTAATGAATAAATTCTAAAAATAATAAGAACAACTTATTACCAGTCTTAAAGAAAATTACTTGGAATTTAAAAAGAATTTGAGTTGAAGACCACCACTAAATTCTAAAATACAATAAGAACAACTTATTAAAGATTACAGAAGAAAACAATAATTATTATTAAATGTTTATAAAGAAATAGTGTGAATAATGAATAACAAACCCCAAGATTACAGAAGAAAGCGAGAATTATTATTAAATGTTTATAAAGAAATAGTGTGAATAATGAAGAATGAACCCCAAGATAAAAGTTATTACCTCAAATCTACCTATGCAAAATAAAGAAAAAAAAAAATCATATGACCTAAAATACATACTACAGTGCCAAATGATGGAACAATTTCAGTAAACGATTGAATGTAACTAATATAATGTTAAAGAAGACAAGAAAGAAAGAGTATTTATGAACATAATTCATTGAAAAATAAACAGCCAAAAATAATGAAATATGATAAGAAGAATAGTTGGGCTAAGGAATGTATTTAGTAAAAAATACAATTATAATGATCATCACACAACAACTATTTAGAAAATATTGTGATCAGAGAAAAAAAACAAACGAAGAAGATACTTAACATTACAATCTCAACAAAAATGAAAACAAAAACGACTACAAATGATAACTGTCAAAGTCAATATCAACGAATGTTTAAAGAATTAAAATGGAATTACGAAATATGAAGAATAGTAATGAAGAAATATAAATGCAACAAAGAAAAAATCTTTTCCCAAATATTTATTATTAAATAATTAAAGAGATTATTAGGAGATTATTATTATATTTTATAGCTGACTGTAGATGAATTCCAGCAGTACTATATTAAAATGTGGTGTGGGCAGCAGAGTATGAAGCCAAACAGTGCCTCTCTGAACTGTACCAACGCATGTGTTAGGGATTGTTAGGGAAATTAAATATTTAAGGAATATTAGAATAGTTGCAAGAATAAATTCAGTTTCCAAAGGAGTAGGACGAAGAAAACAGAAAGAAATGAGTTGACAGAAGAATAATTGAGAAATACAGTGATTATAGTAATTATAAGTAGAAGAGATGTAAACTTAATGTATCATTGAATAGTGTAGCCAACTACCAACAAATAATGTTTACAGAAATAAAAATGATCAAGAATGTTAATTAAAATGATGAAATGTTATTAAATAAAAAAAAAAGTATTAATACTAGTCTAATGAAGTTACATTGAAAATCCCAACGTCAACCATTAACAAGGAAATGAAGAAAAGGCATGTGAAAAAGACAAGTTTATTTGACCTAAACTTCATTCAGGTAAACTAAACTTTTTTAGGAGGGGGAGCATATGTAACGCAACAGAAATGCCAGCATTCATGTTACATAAAAATAAGGTTCACCGAATAATAAATAAGTCAATGTTTAACACCATAATAGAACAAAGATCCTATAATTACAAAGATAATCATAGATAAAATTAAATAAGGATGCAAGGTAGTGTTAACAAGAATAAACGAAACTTGTAAGTTAAATAATAGCTGATGATATATGTTTAATGAAAAGCAAACAAAAAATGAAACAATTATTTAATTTATAGTAATAACAAATAAGAATTTTGAGTTAGGAAGTATTATTTTGTAACAACAAATGTTGTGATGGGGTTTATGTTGTGTTATACCAAATATGTGTTGAGTTAATGAAAGATAATGAAACAAGTTGTATTATTCAATGACTGTTGTAGAATGAAGTGTAAAGCAGTTAATCAATGTTCATAGATTCGAATTTTGTTATATGTGATCAATAGATCAAGATAAAATTGTTATTAGATATAGAAAAATAATTGTTTATATAAATGTTAATAGTTAAGATTTGATTGTATATATGAATTTATGTAAAAGGGGCTATAGATATTTAACAGCTATAAACACAGGTAGATCAGTTTACAATAAAAGGCCTAACAGCCAAACTACTATATAAACACACATAACATAAAGATTAGGTACATCAATTAATAATAATTAATAAATACGATTTGAAGAGCTAGAAAAAACATTAAATTGATAATAATATATAATAAAATTTATACAAATTATGATAATACCATAATGCCATGATATCGATTAGTAACATATAATATCGAAAGTGGATTAAATATAAAAAAAGGAAAAAAACCGGCTTATATCAAAAAACCAGCAGAATATGTATAGAAAATAATAAACCAACTATCGGTAAAGTTACATTCCGATAGGATAGCAAATTGATAAAGAATAGACAAAAAATATATGAAATAAACACTATATATTTAAAACATGTGGAAGGAAGGAATTATGTGTTGCTAGGGACGACAAAAAGGAGAAGAAGTTGTTGATTTTGACAAGAATTGTTTGGATGAACTGAATGTGATGAGATTAAAAAACCCAAGAATAATTTTTTTAATCGTAATATTCGAAGTTACCAGATACAAATTTATAAAAACACAAATTTCTAAAGACAATATTTACGTCTATCACCAATACAGATTAACCAAATAACACTACAATATGAATCATAATAGAGAATAAATAACTGAAGTCTACAAGAAAGAACTTGAACTGTCCCATTTCCGAAGGGAATTGATGAGATATTAATCAAATAGAAAGAATTAACAGTAACACAATTAATAATATTCACTACACCAGAAATTATAACCTTTCAATTACACGGAACAACACTAATTGCTTCAACCGAAAGAAGAACTGATTTGGATCCTGGCGTTGCAGAAGAAACATCAATCGGGCTGTAAATCAATCAGAAAGCTGTATTCCGAAGTGGACAGGACAAGAATTACTTTTATTAAACCGAAGAAAGAAAACCGTACTGCATAATCGTCCAGAACAGTAAATTTAGCGATCAACCGCCTACACGATTTGCTTCGTTCGAGTCTGGTAAATTATATTATAATAATCATACTAACTACACAACACTTCAAATTTGTAAATCTTGCATTCTTATCTATGTATTTTTAATCTTCCCCACAGTTACAAGAACCTTCACACCCTGAATTAAATTAAATACAAATCAAAACACACTATATAACTAAATATAAATAAAGGATTAGAATAATCAACAATCGATTCATGAAGCCTATAGCCCAAGCATATGTTAATTAGAACATATCTTATTCAATGTGAATTAAGTAAACAAATAAAGAACCTTTATATATTTGTAAAATCTTGTTATTTGGAGTATGGTTTAATGAGCTGGGAACAAAAAAGTAACTGAATAAGTATAGAATAATTGGTTAACATAAACATCGAAATAACCTATAAGTTTCGTTGAGCCGATACTACAGCGCTTATAGCGGAATTATCTGACACCAAAGAGGGAGCGTAAATATACAAAATTAGACATAACTCTCTTCAAGGTATAATAGGGTTGGATGAAATTGTAGAATAGCGCTTAAGTTGTTTAAGTTTTAGCCACACTAACACTGATATTTCTTAAAGAGTTAAGTTAATATTAATTAAGTACATCAATATATCCCACAACTCCAAATATCTCCAAGATTGACATAATTAAAGTAATTCAAAACACTTTGGCATAGGTGTATGTACAAATCGACAAACCCAACAGTGGGGTTTAAACCGAACGTACTCGTTTACCTACAAATTGGCGCTCAACTTGTGTAGGGCTTAGGTTAAGTAAAACCATAAGTATATTAATATTACTTAACCAGAGCAGGCAACTGTGGGAGACTAGAAATGCAATAGAGAAAGATGATACAAAAGGAAACGAAAATGCAAGAACAAGAGAGACGATTAAGTTACGCAGAATGGACGACAGTACTATTTAAGAAATTCAGCAAAGAGATGGGATACATAGAAAAGAATACCAATGATCACGAAAGAGCACAAATGAGTCGCGCGAATGCAAGGGTAACACCAGACGACAAAATGACATTGAGAGAGATTTATGATGAATTGTGGGAGTTAGATGCCAGGTGTAATAAAGAAAAGACTATTGGGATGACTAACGAAAAAGACGAGAACAAGGTGGAAAGAATGACGGAAGAAGATTGGGAAAGATGGGACGATAATGAAGAAAAAATGAAAACCGAAAGAATAGGAGTATACGCCCAGGTGACAGAACAATATACTCAGGAAGATTATGAACAATGGAAAAGAGAAATAAGACCACCGGAAAACCCAATACAAACAGAAAACAAAGAATTAAGGGAATGGATTAGGGTGATGTTTGAACTATCCCGAGAAGATATGTGTCACTGGAGGAAGGAACACAATCAAATATATGAATTTATAGAAATGCCAAATAATAAAAAGCTAGAACAATCCAGTGTACAAAAAGAAATAAAAATAATCAAAGTAAAGCAACAGAAGAAAACGACAGACCAACCAAAGAAAGTGACCCGTCAGGATGTAATGGATTTTATGGTCGAACAATTTATGAAACAGCAGGAAGAATTAAGGAAAATAATGGATGAAGGTTTCAAAAGGGTAGAGGAAGCAATGGATAGATGTTTAAAGAATATGAATAAAATATTAGAAACCTCTTCTGAAGGGAGAAAGGAAACAGAAATTAGAGAAGACCAAAATGCAGAGCCATCTGAAAATAAGAATAGAAAGGACATGGAGGAGATCCAAACCATAGAAGAGAATAGCCAGAAAATAAGAAAAACATGCAGAAGGAAAATAGTCAATATGAAAGAAGAAATGGACATGAGGAAAGGCGGGTTAATTAGTACATTTAACATCCCAATTAATGAAAGAAGGGAGTTATGTAAGGGTATGAAATATAGAAGAAACTTCATGAAAATTTTAAATATTATTTGAAAATATCAACGGTTAGAGAATATTTGACCAAGTCAATTATATCGTTAATACGGAAGATACCCATAAAACATTTGGTAAATAATCCAGATATCCAAGGGAATGGAAAGATAGGATATACAAGTAATTATATTAGAATAGAGGAGATACGATACCTGATAATTCAAAGGGAGCTAAATATAACTGAATACCCTGAATTAAATAAAGATTTTGCAACAGCCGAGTTACAGTACTGGCTTTGTATCATGCACAAGAGATATGTAAAAAGTGAAAAAATTGGTATGAACACTGCAGTCATCCGGACAACGGGTGCAGTCGAATTAATGGACCATGGTTAGAAAAAGAAGCAGTCAACCAGAAAAATGGGACTGATTTGATGAAAACTGACCAGGCAACCAATTGACAAGATACGGAAATATTATTTAATGAATAAATTCTAAAAATAATAAGAACAACTTATTACCAGTCTTAAAGAAAATTACTTGGAATTTAAAAAGAATTTGAGTTGAAGACCACCACTAAATTCTAAAATACAATAAGAACAACTTATTAAAGATTACAGAAGAAAACAATAATTATTATTAAATGTTTATAAAGAAATAGTGTGAATAATGAATAACAAACCCCAAGATTACAGAAGAAAGCGAGAATTATTATTAAATGTTTATAAAGAAATAGTGTGAATAATGAAGAATGAACCCCAAGATAAAAGTTATTACCTCAAATCTACCTATGCAAAATAAAGAAAAAAAAAAATCATATGACCTAAAATACATACTACAGTGCCAAATGATGGAACAATTTCAGTAAACGATTGAATGTAACTAATATAATGTTAAAGAAGACAAGAAAGAAAGAGTATTTATGAACATAATTCATTGAAAAATAAACAGCCAAAAATAATGAAATATGATAAGAAGAATAGTTGGGCTAAGGAATGTATTTAGTAAAAAATACAATTATAATGATCATCACACAACAACTATTTAGAAAATATTGTGATCAGAGAAAAAAAACAAACGAAGAAGATACTTAACATTACAATCTCAACAAAAATGAAAACAAAAACGACTACAAATGATAACTGTCAAAGTCAATATCAACGAATGTTTAAAGAATTAAAATGGAATTACGAAATATGAAGAATAGTAATGAAGAAATATAAATGCAACAAAGAAAAAATCTTTTCCCAAATATTTATTATTAAATAATTAAAGAGATTATTAGGAGATTATTATTATATTTTATAGCTGACTGTAGATGAATTCCAGCAGTACTATATTAAAATGTGGTGTGGGCAGCAGAGTATGAAGCCAAACAGTGCCTCTCTGAACTGTACCAACGCATGTGTTAGGGATTGTTAGGGAAATTAAATATTTAAGGAATATTAGAATAGTTGCAAGAATAAATTCAGTTTCCAAAGGAGTAGGACGAAGAAAACAGAAAGAAATGAGTTGACAGAAGAATAATTGAGAAATACAGTGATTATAGTAATTATAAGTAGAAGAGATGTAAACTTAATGTATCATTGAATAGTGTAGCCAACTACCAACAAATAATGTTTACAGAAATAAAAATGATCAAGAATGTTAATTAAAATGATGAAATGTTATTAAATAAAAAAAAAAGTATTAATACTAGTCTAATGAAGTTACATTGAAAATCCCAACGTCAACCATTAACAAGGAAATGAAGAAAAGGCATGTGAAAAAGACAAGTTTATTTGACCTAAACTTCATTCAGGTAAACTAAACTTTTTTAGGAGGGGGAGCATATGTAACGCAACAGAAATGCCAGCATTCATGTTACATAAAAATAAGGTTCACCGAATAATAAATAAGTCAATGTTTAACACCATAATAGAACAAAGATCCTATAATTACAAAGATAATCATAGATAAAATTAAATAAGGATGCAAGGTAGTGTTAACAAGAATAAACGAAACTTGTAAGTTAAATAATAGCTGATGATATATGTTTAATGAAAAGCAAACAAAAAATGAAACAATTATTTAATTTATAGTAATAACAAATAAGAATTTTGAGTTAGGAAGTATTATTTTGTAACAACAAATGTTGTGATGGGGTTTATGTTGTGTTATACCAAATATGTGTTGAGTTAATGAAAGATAATGAAACAAGTTGTATTATTCAATGACTGTTGTAGAATGAAGTGTAAAGCAGTTAATCAATGTTCATAGATTCGAATTTTGTTATATGTGATCAATAGATCAAGATAAAATTGTTATTAGATATAGAAAAATAATTGTTTATATAAATGTTAATAGTTAAGATTTGATTGTATATATGAATTTATGTAAAAGGGGCTATAGATATTTAACAGCTATAAACACAGGTAGATCAGTTTACAATAAAAGGCCTAACAGCCAAACTACTATATAAACACACATAACATAAAGATTAGGTACATCAATTAATAATAATTAATAAATACGATTTGAAGAGCTAGAAAAAACATTAAATTGATAATAATATATAATAAAATTTATACAAATTATGATAATACCATAATGCCATGATATCGATTAGTAACATATAATATCGAAAGTGGATTAAATATAAAAAAAGGAAAAAAACCGGCTTATATCAAAAAACCAGCAGAATATGTATAGAAAATAATAAACCAACTATCGGTAAAGTTACATTCCGATAGGATAGCAAATTGATAAAGAATAGACAAAAAATATATGAAATAAACACTATATATTTAAAACATGTGGAAGGAAGGAATTATGTGTTGCTAGGGACGACAAAAAGGAGAAGAAGTTGTTGATTTTGACAAGAATTGTTTGGATGAACTGAATGTGATGAGATTAAAAAACCCAAGAATAATTTTTTTAATCGTAATATTCGAAGTTACCAGATACAAATTTATAAAAACACAAATTTCTAAAGACAATATTTACGTCTATCACCAATACAGATTAACCAAATAACACTACAATATGAATCATAATAGAGAATAAATAACTGAAGTCTACAAGAAAGAACTTGAACTGTCCCATTTCCGAAGGGAATTGATGAGATATTAATCAAATAGAAAGAATTAACAGTAACACAATTAATAATATTCACTACACCAGAAATTATAACCTTTCAATTACACGGAACAACACTAATTGCTTCAACCGAAAGAAGAACTGATTTGGATCCTGGCGTTGCAGAAGAAACATCAATCGGGCTGTAAATCAATCAGAAAGCTGTATTCCGAAGTGGACAGGACAAGAATTACTTTTATTAAACCGAAGAAAGAAAACCGTACTGCATAATCGTCCAGAACAGTAAATTTAGCGATCAACCGCCTACACGATTTGCTTCGTTCGAGTCTGGTAAATTATATTATAATAATCATACTAACTACACAACACTTCAAATTTGTAAATCTTGCATTCTTATCTATGTATTTTTAATCTTCCCCACAGTTACAAGAACCTTCACACCCTGAATTAAATTAAATACAAATCAAAACACACTATATAACTAAATATAAATAAAGGATTAGAATAATCAACAATCGATTCATGAAGCCTATAGCCCAAGCATATGTTAATTAGAACATATCTTATTCAATGTGAATTAAGTAAACAAATAAAGAACCTTTATATATTTGTAAAATCTTGTTATTTGGAGTATGGTTTAATGAGCTGGGAACAAAAAAGTAACTGAATAAGTATAGAATAATTGGTTAACATAAACATCGAAATAACCTATAAGTTTCGTTGAGCCGATACTACAGCGCTTATAGCGGAATTATCTGACACCAAAGAGGGAGCGTAAATATACAAAATTAGACATAACTCTCTTCAAGGTATAATAGGGTTGGATGAAATTGTAGAATAGCGCTTAAGTTGTTTAAGTTTTAGCCACACTAACACTGATATTTCTTAAAGAGTTAAGTTAATATTAATTAAGTACATCAATATATCCCACAACTCCAAATATCTCCAAGATTGACATAATTAAAGTAATTCAAAACACTTTGGCATAGGTGTATGTACAAATCGACAAACCCAACAGTGGGGTTTAAACCGAACGTACTCGTTTACCTACAAATTGGCGCTCAACTTGTGTAGGGCTTAGGTTAAGTAAAACCATAAGTATATTAATATTACTTAACCAGAGCAGGCAACTGTGGGAGACTAGAAATGCAATAGAGAAAGATGATACAAAAGGAAACGAAAATGCAAGAACAAGAGAGACGATTAAGTTACGCAGAATGGACGACAGTACTATTTAAGAAATTCAGCAAAGAGATGGGATACATAGAAAAGAATACCAATGATCACGAAAGAGCACAAATGAGTCGCGCGAATGCAAGGGTAACACCAGACGACAAAATGACATTGAGAGAGATTTATGATGAATTGTGGGAGTTAGATGCCAGGTGTAATAAAGAAAAGACTATTGGGATGACTAACGAAAAAGACGAGAACAAGGTGGAAAGAATGACGGAAGAAGATTGGGAAAGATGGGACGATAATGAAGAAAAAATGAAAACCGAAAGAATAGGAGTATACGCCCAGGTGACAGAACAATATACTCAGGAAGATTATGAACAATGGAAAAGAGAAATAAGACCACCGGAAAACCCAATACAAACAGAAAACAAAGAATTAAGGGAATGGATTAGGGTGATGTTTGAACTATCCCGAGAAGATATGTGTCACTGGAGGAAGGAACACAATCAAATATATGAATTTATAGAAATGCCAAATAATAAAAAGCTAGAACAATCCAGTGTACAAAAAGAAATAAAAATAATCAAAGTAAAGCACAGAAGAAAACGACAGACCAACCAAAGAAAGTGACCCGTCAGGATGTAATGGATTTTATGGTCGAACAATTTATGAAACAGCAGGAAGAATTAAGGAAAATAATGGATGAAGGTTTCAAAAGGGTAGAGGAAGCAATGGATAGATGTTTAAAGAATATGAATAAAATATTAGAAACCTCTTCTGAAGGGAGAAAGGAAACAGAAATTAGAGAAGACCAAAATGCAGAGCCATCTGAAAATAAGAATAGAAAGGACATGGAGGAGATCCAAACCATAGAAGAGAATAGCCAGAAAATAAGAAAAAACATGCAGAAGGAAAATAGTCAATATGAAAAAAGAAATGGACATGAGGAAAGGCGGGTTAATTAGTACATTTAACATCCCAATTAATGAAAGAAGGGAGTTATGTAAGGGTATGAAATATAGAAGAAACTTCATGAAAATTTTAAATATTATTTGAAAATATCAACGTTAGAGAATATTTGACCAAGTCAATTATATCGTTAATACGGAAGATACCCATAAAACATTTGGTAAATAATCCAGATATCCAAGGGAATGGAAAGATAGGATATACAAGTAATTATATTAGAATAGAGGAGATACGATACCTGATAATTCAAAGGGAGCTAAATATAACTGAATACCTGAATTAAATAAAGATTTTGCAACAGCCGAGTTACAGTACTGGCTTTGTATCATGCACAAGAGATATGTAAAAAGTGAAAAAATTGGTATGAACACTGCAGTCATCCGGACAACGGGTGCAGTCGAATTAATGGACCATGGTTAGAAAAAGAAGCAGTCAACCAGAAAAATGGACTGATTTGATGAAAACTGACCAGGCAACCAATTGACAAGATACGGAAATATTATTTAATGAATAAATTCTAAAAATAATAAGAACAACTTATTACCAGTCTTAAAGAAAATTACTTGGAATTTAAAAAGAATTTGAGTTGAAGACCACCACTAAATTCTAAAATACAATAAGAACAACTTATTAAAGATTACAGAAGAAAACAATAATTATTATTAAATGTTTATAAAGAAATAGTGTGAATAATGAATAACAACCCAAGATTACAGAAGAAAGCGAGAATTATTATTAAATGTTTATAAAGAAATAGTGTGAATAATGAAGAATGAACCCCAAGATAAAAGTTATTACCTCAAATCTACCTATGCAAAATAAAGAAAAAAAAAAATCATATGACCTAAAATACATACTACAGTGCCAAATGATGGAACAATTTCAGTAAACGATTGAATGTAACTAATATAATGTTAAAGAAGACAAGAAAGAAAGAGTATTTATGAACATAATTCATTGAAAAATAAACAGCCAAAAATAATGAAATATGATAAGAAGAATAGTTGGGCTAAGGAATGTATTTAGTAAAAAATACAATTATATGATCATCACACAACAACTATTTAGAAAATATTGTGATCAGAGAAAAAAAACAAACGAAGAAGATACTTAACATTACAATCTCAACAAAAATGAAACAAAAACGACTACAAATGATAACTGTCAAAGTCAATATCAACGAATGTTTAAAGAATTAAAATGGAATTACGAAATATGAAGAATAGTAATGATAATGAAGAAATATAAATGCAACAAAGAAAAAATCTTTTCCCAAATATTTATTATTAAATAATTAAAGAGATTATTAGGAGATTATTATTATATTTTATAGCTGACTGTAGATGAATTCCAGCAGTACTATATTAAAATGTGGTGTGGGCAGCAGAGTATGAAGCCAAACAGTGCCTCTCTGAACTGTACCAACGCATGTGTTAGGGATTGTTAGGGAAATTAAATATTTAAGGAATATTAGAATAGTTGCAAGAATAAATTCAGTTTCCAAAGGAGTAGGACGAAGAAAACAGAAAGAAATGAGTTGACAGAAGAATAATTGAGAAATACAGTGATTATAGTAATTATAAGTAGAAGAGATGTAAACTTAATGTATCATTGAATAGTGTAGCCAACTACCAACAAATAATGTTTACAGAAATAAAAATGATCAAGAATGTTAATTAAAATGATGAAATGTTATTAAATAAAAAAAAAGCATTAATACTAGTCTAATGAAGTTACATTGAAAATTCCAACTTCAACCATTAACAAGAAAATGAAGAAAAGGCATGTGAAAAAGACAAGTTTATTTGACCTAAACTTCATTCAGGTAAACTAAACTTTTTTAGGAGGGGGAGCATATGTAACGCAACAGAAATGCCAGCATTCATGTTACATAAAAATAAGGTTCACCGAATAATAAATAAGTCAATGTTTAACGCCATAATAGAACAAAGATCCTATAATTACAAAGATAATCATAGATAAAATTAAATAAGGATGCAAGGTAGTGTTAACAAGAATAAACGAACTTGTAAGTTAAATAATAGCTGATGATATATGTTTAATGAAAAGCAAACAAAAAATGAAACAATGATTTAATTTATAGTAATAACAAATAAGAATTTTGAGTTAAGAAGTATTATTTTGTGACAACAAATGTTGTGATGGGGTTTATGTTGTGTTATACCAAATATGTGTTGAGTTAATGAAAGATAATGAAACAAGTTGTATTATTCAATGACTGTTGTAGAATGAAGTGTAAAGCAGTTAATCAATGTTCATAGATTCGAATTTTGTTATATGTGATCAATAGATCAAGATAAAATTGTTATTAGATATAGAAAAATAATTGTTTATATAAATGTTAATAGTTAAGATTTGATTGTATATATGAATTTATGTAAAAGGGGCTATAGATATTTAACAGCTATAAACACAGGTAGATCAGTTTACAATAAAAGGCCTAACAGCCAAACTACTATATAAACACACATAACATAAAGATTAGGTACATCAATTAATAATAATTAATAAATACGATTTGAAGAGCTAGAAAAAACATTAAATTGATAATAATATATAATAAAATTTATACAAATTATGATAATACCATAATGCCATGATATCGATTAGTAACATATAATATCGAAAGTGGATTAAATATAAAAAAAGGAAAAAAACCGGCTTATATCAAAAAACCAGCAGAATATGTATAGAAAATAATAAACCAACTATCGGTAAAGTTACATTCCGATAGGATAGCAAATTGATAAAGAATAGACAAAAAATATATGAAATAAACACTATATATTTAAAACATGTGGAAGGAAGGAATTATGTGTTGCTAGGGACGACAAAAAGGAGAAGAAGTTGTTGATTTTGACAAGAATTGTTTGGATGAACTGAATGTGATGAGATTAAAAAACCCAAGAATAATTTTTTTAATCGTAATATTCGAAGTTACCAGATACAAATTTATAAAAACACAAATTTCTAAAGACAATATTTACGTCTATCACCAATACAGATTAACCAAATAACACTACAATATGAATCATAATAGAGAATAAATAACTGAAGTCTACAAGAAAGAACTTGAACTGTCCCATTTCCGAAGGGAATTGATGAGATATTAATCAAATAGAAAGAATTAACAGTAACACAATTAATAATATTCACTACACCAGAAATTATAACCTTTCAATTACACGGAACAACACTAATTGCTTCAACCGAAAGAAGAACTGATTTGGATCCTGGCGTTGCAGAAGAAACATCAATCGGGCTGTAAATCAATCAGAAAGCTGTATTCCGAAGTGGACAGGACAAGAATTACTTTTATTAAACCGAAGAAAGAAAACCGTACTGCATAATCGTCCAGAACAGTAAATTTAGCGATCAACCGCCTACACGATTTGCTTCGTTCGAGTCTGGTAAATTATATTATAATAATCATACTAACTACACAACACTTCAAATTTGTAAATCTTGCATTCTTATCTATGTATTTTTAATCTTCCCCACAGTTACAAGAACCTTCACACCCTGAATTAAATTAAATACAAATCAAAACACACTATATAACTAAATATAAATAAAGGATTAGAATAATCAACAATCGATTCATGAAGCCTATAGCCCAAGCATATGTTAATTAGAACATATCTTATTCAATGTGAATTAAGTAAACAAATAAAGAACCTTTATATATTTGTAAAATCTTGTTATTTGGAGTATGGTTTAATGAGCTGGGAACAAAAAAGTAACTGAATAAGTATAGAATAATTGGTTAACATAAACATCGAAATAACCTATAAGTTTCGTTGAGCCGATACTACAGCGCTTATAGCGGAATTATCTGACACCAAAGAGGGAGCGTAAATATACAAAATTAGACATAACTCTCTTCAAGGTATAATAGGGTTGGATGAAATTGTAGAATAGCGCTTAAGTTGTTTAAGTTTTAGCCACACTAACACTGATATTTCTTAAAGAGTTAAGTTAATATTAATTAAGTACATCAATATATCCCACAACTCCAAATATCTCCAAGATTGACATAATTAAAGTAATTCAAAACACTTTGGCATAGGTGTATGTACAAATCGACAAACCCAACAGTGGGGTTTAAACCGAACGTACTCGTTTACCTACAAATTGGCGCTCAACTTGTGTAGGGCTTAGGTTAAGTAAAACCATAAGTATATTAATATTACTTAACCAGAGCAGGCAACTGTGGGAGACTAGAAATGCAATAGAGAAAGATGATACAAAAGGAAACGAAAATGCAAGAACAAGAGAGACGATTAAGTTACGCAGAATGGACGACAGTACTATTTAAGAAATTCAGCAAAGAGATGGGATACATAGAAAAGAATACCAATGATCACGAAAGAGCACAAATGAGTCGCGCGAATGCAAGGGTAACACCAGACGACAAAATGACATTGAGAGAGATTTATGATGAATTGTGGGAGTTAGATGCCAGGTGTAATAAAGAAAAGACTATTGGGATGACTAACGAAAAAGACGAGAACAAGGTGGAAAGAATGACGGAAGAAGATTGGGAAAGATGGGACGATAATGAAGAAAAAATGAAAACCGAAAGAATAGGAGTATACGCCCAGGTGACAGAACAATATACTCAGGAAGATTATGAACAATGGAAAAGAGAAATAAGACCACCGAAAACCCAATACAAACAGAAAACAAAGAATTAAGGGAATGGATTAGGGTGATGTTTGAACTATCCCGAGAAGATATGTGTCACTGGAGGAAGGAACACAATCAAATATATGAATTTATAGAAATGCCAAATAATAAAAAGCTAGAACAATCCAGTGTACAAAAAGAAATAAAAATAATCAAAGTAAAGCAACAGAAGAAAACGACAGACCAACCAAAGAAAGTGACCCGTCAGGATGTAATGGATTTTATGGTCGAACAATTTATGAAACAGCAGGAAGAATTAAGGAAAATAATGGATGAAGGTTTCAAAAGGGTAGAGGAAGCAATGGATAGATGTTTAAAGAATATGAATAAAATATTAGAAACCTCTTCTGAAGGGAGAAAGGAAACAGAAATTAGAGAAGACCAAAATGCAGAGCCATCTGAAAATAAGAATAGAAAGGACATGGAGGAGATCCAAACCATAGAAGAGAATAGCCAGAAAATAAGAAAAACATGCAGAAGGAAAATAGTCAATATGAAAAAAGAAATGGACATGAGGAAAGGCGGGTTAATTAGTACATTTAACATCCCAATTAATGAAAGAAGGGAGTTATGTAAGGGTATGAAATATAGAAGAAACTTCATGAAAATTTTAAATATTATTTGAAAATATCAACGGTTAGAGAATATTTGACCAAGTCAATTATATCGTTAATACGGAAGATACCCATAAAACATTTGGTAAATAATCCAGATATCCAAGGGAATGGAAAGATAGGATATACAAGTAATTATATTAGAATAGAGGAGATACGATACCTGATAATTCAAAGGGAGCTAAATATAACTGAATACCCTGAATTAAATAAAGATTTTGCAACAGCCGAGTTACAGTACTGGCTTTGTATCATGCACAAGAGATATGTAAAAAGTGAAAAAATTGGTATGAACACTGCAGTCATCCGGACAACGGGTGCAGTCGAATTAATGGACCATGGTTAGAAAAAGAAGCAGTCAACCAGAAAAATGGGACTGATTTGATGAAAACTGACCAGGCAACCAATTGACAAGATACGGAAATATTATTTAATGAATAAATTCTAAAAATAATAAGAACAACTTATTACCAGTCTTAAAGAAAATTACTTGGAATTTAAAAAGAATTTGAGTTGAAGACCACCACTAAATTCTAAAATACAATAAGAACAACTTATTAAAGATTACAGAAGAAAACAATAATTATTATTAAATGTTTATAAAGAAATAGTGTGAATAATGAATAACAAACCCCAAGATTACAGAAGAAAGCGAGAATTATTATTAAATGTTTATAAAGAAATAGTGTGAATAATGAAGAATGAACCCCAAGATAAAAGTTATTACCTCAAATCTACCTATGCAAAATAAAGAAAAAAAAAAATCATATGACCTAAAATACATACTACAGTGCCAAATGATGGAACAATTTCAGTAAACGATTGAATGTAACTAATATAATGTTAAAGAAGACAAGAAAGAAAGAGTATTTATGAACATAATTCATTGAAAAATAAACAGCCAAAAATAATGAAATATGATAAGAAGAATAGTTGGGCTAAGGAATGTATTTAGTAAAAAATACAATTATAATGATCATCACACAACAACTATTTAGAAAATATTGTGATCAGAGAAAAAAAACAAACGAAGAAGATACTTAACATTACAATCTCAACAAAAATGAAAACAAAAACGACTACAAATGATAACTGTCAAAGTCAATATCAACGAATGTTTAAAGAATTAAAATGGAATTACGAAATATGAAGAATAGTAATGAAGAAATATAAATGCAACAAAGAAAAAATCTTTTCCCAAATATTTATTATTAAATAATTAAAGAGATTATTAGGAGATTATTATTATATTTTATAGCTGACTGTAGATGAATTCCAGCAGTACTATATTAAAATGTGGTGTGGGCAGCAGAGTATGAAGCCAAACAGTGCCTCTCTGAACTGTACCAACGCATGTGTTAGGGATTGTTAGGGAAATTAAATATTTAAGGAATATTAGAATAGTTGCAAGAATAAATTCAGTTTCCAAAGGAGTAGGACGAAGAAAACAGAAAGAAATGAGTTGACAGAAGAATAATTGAGAAATACAGTGATTATAGTAATTATAAGTAGAAGAGATGTAAACTTATGTATCATTGAATAGTGTAGCCAACTACCAACAAATAATGTTTACAGAAATAAAAATGATCAAGAATGTTAATTAAAATGATGAAATGTTATTAAATAAAAAAAAAGCATTAATACTAGTCTAATGAAGTTACATTGAAAATTCCAACTTCAACCATTACAAGAAAATGAAGAAAAGGCATGTGAAAAAAGACAAGTTTATTTGACCTAAACTTCATTCAGGTAAACTAAACTTTTTTAGGAGGGGGAGCATATGTAACGCAACAGAAATGCCAGCATTCATGTTACATAAAAATAAGGTTCACCGAATAATAAATAAGTCAATGTTTAACGCCATAATAGAACAAAGATCCTATAATTACAAAGATAATCATAGATAAAATTAAAATAAGGATGCAAGGTAGTGTTAACAAGAATAAACGAACTTGTAAGTTAAATAATAGCTGATGATATATGTTTAATGAAAAGCAAACAAAAAATGAAACAATGATTTAATTTATAGTAATAACAAATAAGAATTTTGAGTTAAGAAGTATTATTTTGTGACAACAAATGTTGTGATGGGGTTTATGTTGTGTTATACCAAATATGTGTTGAGTTAATGAAAGATAATGAAACAAGTTGTATTATTCAATGACTGTTGTAGAATGAAGTGTAAAGCAGTTAATCAATGTTCATAGATTCGAATTTTGTTATATGTGATCAATAGATCAAGATAAAATTGTTATTAGATATAGAAAAATAATTGTTTATATAAATGTTAATAGTTAAGATTTGATTGTATATATGAATTTATGTAAAAGGGGCTATAGATATTTAACAGCTATAAACACAGGTAGATCAGTTTACAATAAAAGGCCTAACAGCCAAACTACTATATAAACACACATAACATAAAGATTAGGTACATCAATTAATAATAATTAATAAATACGATTTGAAGAGCTAGAAAAAAACATTAAATTGATAATAATATATAATAAAATTTATACAAATTATGATAATACCATAATGCCATGGATATCGATTAGTAACATATATCGAAAGTGGATTAAATATAAAAAAAGGAAAAAAACCGGCTTATATCAAAAAACCAGCAGAATATGTATAGAAAATAATAAACCAACTATCGGTAAAGTTACATTCCGATAGGATAGCAAATTGATAAAGAATAGACAAAAAATATATGAAATAAACACTATATATTTAAAACATGTGGAAGGAAGGAATTATGTGTTGCTAGGGACGACAAAAAGGAGAAGAAGTTGTTGATTTTGACAAGAATTGTTTGGATGAACTGAATGTGATGAGATTAAAAAACCCAAGAATAATTTTTTTAATCGTAATATTCGAAGTTACCAGATACAAATTATAAAAACACAAATTTCTAAAGACAATATTTACGTCTATCACCAATACAGATTAACCAAATAACACTACAATATGAATCATAATAGAGAATAAATAACTGAAGTCTACAAGAAAGAACTTGAACTGTCCCATTTCCGAAGGGAATTGATGAGATATTAATCAAATAGAAAGAATTAACAGTAACACAATTAATAATATTCACTACACCAGAAATTATAACCTTTCAATTACACGGAACAACACTAATTGCTTCAACCGAAAGAAGAACTGATTTGGATCCTGGCGTTGCAGAAGAAACATCAATCGGGCTGTAAATCAATCAGAAAGCTGTATTCCGAAGTGGACAGGACAAGAATTACTTTTATTAAACCGAAGAAAGAAAACCGTACTGCATAATCGTCCAGAACAGTAAATTTAGCGATCAACCGCCTACACGATTTGCTTCGTTCGAGTCTGGTAAATTATATTATAATAATCATACTAACTACACAACACTTCAAATTTGTAAATCTTGCATTCTTATCTATGTATTTTTAATCTTCCCCACAGTTACAAGAACCTTCACACCCTGAATTAATTAAATACAAATCAAAACACACTATATAACTAAATATAAATAAAGGATTAGAATAATCAACAATCGATTCATGAAGCCTATAGCCCAAGCATATGTTAATTAGAACATATCTTATTCAATGTGAATTAAGTAAACAAATAAAGAACCTTTATATATTTGTAAAATCTTGTTATTTGGAGTATGGTTTAATGAGCTGGGAACAAAAAAGTAACTGAATAAGTATAGAATAATTGGTTAACATAAACATCGAAATAACCTATAAGTTTCGTTGAGCCGATACTACAGCGCTTATAGCGGAATTATCTGACACCAAAGAGGGAGCGTAAATATACAAAATTAGACATAACTCTCTTCAAGGTATAATAGGGTTGGATGAAATTGTAGAATAGCGCTTAAGTTGTTTAAGTTTAGCCACACTAACACTGATATTTCTTAAAGAGTTAAGTTAATATTAATTAAGTACATCAATATATCCCACAACTCCAAATATCTCCAAGATTGACATAATTAAAGTAATTCAAAACACTTTGGCATAGGTGTATGTACAAATCGACAAACCCAACAGTGGGGTTTAAACCGAACGTACTCGTTTACCTACAAATTGGCGCTCAACTTGTGTAGGGCTTAGGTTAAGTAAAACCATAAGTATATTAATATTACTTAACCAGAGCAGGCAACTGTGGGAGACTAGAAATGCAATAGAGAAAGATGATACAAAAGGAAACGAAAATGCAAGAACAAGAGAGACGATTAAGTTACGCAGAATGGACGACAGTACTATTTAAGAAATTCAGCAAAGAGATGGGATACATAGAAAAGAATACCAATGATCACGAAAGAGCACAAATGAGTCGCGCGAATGCAAGGGTAACACCAGACGACAAAATGACATTGAGAGAGATTTATGATGAATTGTGGGAGTTAGATGCCAGGTGTAATAAAGAAAAGACTATTGGGATGACTAACGAAAAAGACGAGAACAAGGTGGAAAGAATGACGGAAGAAGATTGGGAAAGATGGGACGATAATGAAGAAAAAATGAAAACCGAAAGAATAGGAGTATACGCCCAGGTGACAGAACAATATACTCAGGAAGATTATGAACAATGGAAAAGAGAAATAAGACCACCGGAAAACCCAATACAAACAGAAAACAAAGAATTAAGGAATGGATTAGGGTGATGTTTGAACTATCCCGAGAAGATATGTGTCACTGGAGGAAGGAACACAATCAAATATATGAATTTATAGAAATGCCAAATAATAAAAAGCTAGAACAATCCAGTGTACAAAAAGAAATAAAAATAATCAAAGTAAAGCAACAGAAGAAAACGACAGACCAACCAAAGAAAGTGACCCGTCAGGATGTAATGGATTTTATGGTCGAACAATTTATGAAACAGCAGGAAGAATTAAGGAAAATAATGGATGAAGGTTCAAAAGGGTAGAGGAAGCAATGGATAGATGTTTAAAGAATATGAATAAAATATTAGAAACCTCTTCTGAAGGGAGAAAGGAAACAGAAATTAGAGAAGACCAAAATGCAGAGCCATCTGAAAATAAGAATAGAAAGGACATGGAGGAGATCCAAACCATAGAAGAGAATAGCCAGAAAATAAGAAAAACATGCAGAAGGAAAATAGTCAATATGAAAAAAGAAATGGACATGAGGAAAGGCGGGTTAATTAGTACATTTAACATCCCAATTAATGAAAGAAGGGAGTTATGTAAGGGTATGAAATATAGAAGAAACTTCATGAAAATTTTAAATATTATTTGAAAATATCAACGGTTAGAGAATATTTGACCAAGTCAATTATATCGTTAATACGGAAGATACCCATAAAACATTTGGTAAATAATCCAGATATCCAAGGGAATGGAAAGATAGGATATACAAGTAATTATATTAGAATAGAGGAGATACGATACCTGATAATTCAAAGGGAGCTAAATATAACTGAATACCCTGAATTAAATAAAGATTTTGCAACAGCCGAGTTACAGTACTGGCTTTGTATCATGCACAAGAGATATGTAAAAAGTGAAAAAATTGGTATGAACACTGCAGTCATCCGGACAACGGGTGCAGTCGAATTAATGGACCATGGTTAGAAAAAGAAGCAGTCAACCAGAAAAATGGGACTGATTTGATGAAAACTGACCAGGCAACCAATTGACAAGATACGGAAATATTATTTAATGAATAAATTCTAAAAATAATAAGAACAACTTATTACCAGTCTTAAAGAAAATTACTTGGAATTTAAAAAGAATTTGAGTTGAAGACCACCACTAAATTCTAAAATACAATAAGAACAACTTATTAAAGATTACAGAAGAAAACAATAATTATTATTAAATGTTTATAAAGAAATAGTGTGAATAATGAATAACAAACCCCAAGATTACAGAAGAAAGCGAGAATTATTATTAAATGTTTATAAAGAAATAGTGTGAATAATGAAGAATGAACCCCAAGATAAAAGTTATTACCTCAAATCTACCTATGCAAAATAAAGAAAAAAAAAAATCATATGACCTAAAATACATACTACAGTGCCAAATGATGGAACAATTTCAGTAAACGATTGAATGTAACTAATATAATGTTAAAGAAGACAAGAAAGAAAGAGTATTTATGAACATAATTCATTGAAAAATAAACAGCCAAAAATAATGAAATATGATAAGAAGAATAGTTGGGCTAAGGAATGTATTTAGTAAAAAATACAATTATAATGATCGTCACACAACAACTATTTAGAAAATATTGTGATCAGAGAAAAAAAACAAACGAAGAAGATACTTAACATTACAATCTCAACAAAAATGAAAACAAAAACGACTACAAATGATAACTGTCAAAGTCAATATCAACGAATGTTTAAAGAATTAAAATGGAATTACGAAATATGAAGAATAGTAATGAAGAAATATAAATGCAACAAAGAAAAAATCTTTTCCCAAATATTTATTATTAAATAATTAAAGAGATTATTAGGAGATTATTATTATATTTTATAGCTGACTGTAGATGAATTCCAGCAGTACTATATTAAAATGTGGTGTGGGCAGCAGAGTATGAAGCCAAACAGTGCCTCTCTGAACTGTACCAACGCATGTGTTAGGGATTGTTAGGGAAATTAAATATTTAAGGAATATTAGAATAGTTGCAAGAATAAATTCAGTTTCCAAAGGAGTAGGACGAAGAAAACAGAAAGAAATGAGTTGACAGAAGAATAATTGAGAAATACAGTGATTATAGTAATTATAAGTAGAAGAGATGTAAACTTAATGTATCATTGAATAGTGTAGCCAACTACCAACAAATAATGTTTACAGAAATAAAAATGATCAAGAATGTTAATTAAAATGATGAAATGTTATTAAATAAAAAAAAAGCATTAATACTAGTCTAATGAAGTTACATTGAAAATTCCAACTTCAACCATTAACAAGAAAATGAAGAAAAGGCATGTGAAAAAGACAAGTTTATTTGACCTAAACTTCATTCAGGTAAACTAAACTTTTTTAGGAGGGGGAGCATATGTAACGCAACAGAAATGCCAGCATTCATGTTACATAAAAATAAGGTTCACCGAATAATAAATAAGTCAATGTTTAACGCCATAATAGAACAAAGATCCTATAATTACAAAGATAATCATAGATAAAATTAAATAAGGATGCAAGGTAGTGTTAACAAGAATAAACGAACTTGTAAGTTAAATAATAGCTGATGATATATGTTTAATGAAAAGCAAACAAAAAATGAAACAATGATTTAATTTATAGTAATAACAAATAAGAATTTTGAGTTAAGAAGTATTATTTTGTGACAACAAATGTTGTGATGGGGTTTATGTTGTGTTATACCAAATATGTGTTGAGTTAATGAAAGATAATGAAACAAGTTGTATTATTCAATGACTGTTGTAGAATGAAGTGTAAAGCAGTTAATCAATGTTCATAGATTCGAATTTTGTTATATGTGATCAATAGATCAAGATAAAATTGTTATTAGATATAGAAAAATAATTGTTTATATAAATGTTAATAGTTAAGATTTGATTGTATATATGAATTTATGTAAAAGGGGCTATAGATATTTAACAGCTATAAACACAGGTAGATCAGTTTACAATAAAAGGCCTAACAGCCAAACTACTATATAAACACTCATAACATAAAGATTAGGTACATCAATTAATAATAATTAATAAATACGATTTTAAGAGCTAGAAAAAACATTAAATTGATAATAATATATAATAAAATTTATACAAATTATGATAATACCATAATGCCATGATATCGATTAGTAACATATAATATCGAAAGTGGATTAAATATAAAAAAAGGAAAAAAACCGGCTTATATCAAAAAACCAGCAGAATATGTATAGAAAATAATAAACCAACTATCGGTAAAGTTACATTCCGATAGGATAGCCAATTGATAAAGAATATACAAAGAATATATGAAATAAACACTATATATTTAAAACATGTGGAAGGAAGGAATTATGTGTTGCTAGGGACGACAAAAAGGAGAAGAAGTTGTTGATTTTGACAAGAATTGTTTGGATGAACTGAATGTGATGAGATTAAAAAACCCAAGAATAATTTTGGTAATTATTGTTGATCCGGACTATGCTCAAATTGCGGTGAAATATTTCTTTTCCTATTCTTCTATACTATACTAGGGGAATACCCGTGCTTCGCTACGGAGCTTCACGTTGTACGTAATGAAAATGTTAGTTTAATTAATAAAGTTCAATTAAAGTAGGTTTCTTAAAAATAAATAGCTGTTGCCCACGACTTCGTTCGCGTGGTCTTCAATTTAATGCGATAATATATTTAGAACAGAATCTATTCTATTGGGTTGCCATAGTAACCAAATCTAATATGTTTTTAAGACCCCAAAGGACCCCCCAGAGGATCGTATCGAAAAAACACTTGTCCTATGTTGGTTCTCCCTTTGCGTAAAATATTTGTGCCAAGTTTGGTTGAAATCAGTCCAGTGGTTTAGGAGGAGATTAGGAAGACCCCAAAGGACCCCCCGAAGGATCATATCGAAAAAACACATATCCTATGTTGGTTCTCCCGTTGCGTAAAATATTTGTGCCAAGTTTGGTTGAAATCGGTCCAGTGGTTTAGGAGGAGATGTGGAAGACCCCAAAGGACCCCCCAAAGGATCCCTTCCGAAAAAACACTATCATATGTTGGTTCTCCCGTTGCGTAAAATATTTTTGCCAAGTTTGGTTGAAATCGGTCCAGTGGTTTAGGAGAAGATGTGGAAGACCCCAAAGGACCCCTTCGAAAAAAACACTATCCTATGTTGGTTCTCCCGTTGCGTAAAATATTTTTGCCAAGTTTGGTTGAAATCGGTCCAGTGGTTTAGGAGGAGATGTGGAAAACCCCAAAGAACCCCCCAAAGGACCCAATCGAAAAAACACCACTAAATCAGAAACCTTCGCGGGCGTGCGCACAACAACTCACCGAAGTTTCATCGCAATCGGATGAATGGTATAGGAACGCATACGGGACAAACAAAGAAACATTCATTTTTATATATAATAAAAAAAAAATTTCCTGGAACCCGATCGCAGCGCCACCTACCGGGTCCAATTGTGAATCTAAACCATCCAGGGACCCACTCAAACACACACACAAAATTTCATCAAAATCGGAACATGAATAATAAAAACAATTTAAAAAATTTATTATGAAATTAATGAGCTACACAAATAAATTTTTAGGTTAGGTTGGTTGTTATAAAACTCACGTGTAAATTTGATAAAAAATTTATACAAAATATACTTACTTCGATTCCACCCTAAATTCGCAAAAAGTATCGTTTTTTAGGCACACTTCAAAACTCTTCAAACATCAATTTCTATTCGTAGTTAATATTTTAATTAGCACACGACTTGAACGAACACAATAATAACACAAAATTTCAAATATTTTTCTCAATTTGATCGCAGCACCAACTGTCGGGACAAACTGAAATTAAAATACAATAATATTTAATATTTGATGCTGCGATGGTAGCGCAGTCTACCGGATCCAATGTAAAACATTCCAAAATTAACAACTACTTATAAATGAAAAATTAGTTAAATAAACATTTTCCAGTGGACCAAATTGTGAATCTAAACCATCCAGGGACCCACTCAAACACACACACAAAATTTCATCAAAATCGGTCCAGCCGTCTAGGAGGAGTTCAGTGACATACACACGCACACACGAAATATATATATAAAGATAAGCACGAAAAAAATTATTTTAAACGGTGCTCGAACCTATTTACGGAGAAAAAAAATTAAATAATTACTCGCATAAGAACGCATGCAATAGCCGGTGAACGCCATTTTCAGACTGTGAATATGTACACCGGTACAGGACGACGCGTGACGTCACCGCTTGTACATCAGCTGTCGCTGCAAATTGGCCTTTGGGATGAATATAATTCTTGCAAAAATGAAGGCGAACCATTTTCCAAACATTTACAAGCGAGTTGGATGAAAAGCGAGTTGAGCCGATGCCTGCCGGTTAGGTTCGGATAGGCGGCCCGAAGGGCCGCGGGATATAGTTCATTGTTCCAGATAATTCTTGCAAAAATTAAGGCGAACCATTTTCCAAACATTTACAAGCGAGTTGGATGAAAAGCGAGTTGAGCCGATGCCTGCCGGTTAGGTTCGGATAGGCGGCCCGAAGGGCCGCGGGATATAGTTCATTGTTCCAGATAATTCTTGCAAACATTAAGGCGAACCGCAAAAATTGGACTTGGATTCCCAAACGCCAAAAATGCCAAACGCCGACGTAATGCTAACTTTTGATTGGCTGAGTTCAAAATTTTGTAATCTCTGATTTGTAATTGGTTAAGAGGAAAAGAGTGGTTTGGCCGTTTAGATTTTAGAGAAAAAGCTGCCGTGAAGTCGTGTGTGTGGGAATGTATTTTGTGATTTTCAGTGCTTCAGTTTGTGTTTGTGTAATTGTGCGGTGTTATTAATTATGGTTTAATTATTTCTGTTGTTTAGGGTTATTTACTATTAATAACGTTTGTAATATTGAGCCGATTACTTTAGAAATTTATGAAGTACAGCGCTGGGTACTCCGCGTGGTTAATATTTACCTGTGCTCCACCATACAATCTTGAAGTGAATTACGAAGCTATTTACGAAGGAAAAAAATGTACATGATTCTTACATGTTCAAAATTGCGTTGAGCCCAAACGGCGGTTTAAAGCTTTGCGTTGAGCCCACCGCGAGTTTATTATTAGTAACCTCGGAGGCGCCGAAGGCGCCGTAGACTAAAGCATGTGCGGTGAGCCGGCTACCCAAAATCACTCTCAGCTGTGGATACTGTAGGAAACTGATGAGTCGGCCACCCACGAGTCTGAAATGTAATGCTTTGCGTTGTAGGCAATTGAATTACGTTAAGGCAAAATGTAGTGGTGATCCCACTAACTACTCAGTTAATATGGCGTATGGTGTAGCACAGGTAAATATTTACCCTCCGCGTAATGTGATTTTCAGTCCTTTATTTTGTGTAATTGTGTAACATTTTAATACACAATGGCCTGCTACATTAAGGTAAGATTTTCATCTTTTCATAATTGGATGGATTACATATGTGTGTGTGTGTGTGTTTGTGAAATATTCAAATTGCCGTGAAATATTTCTTTTTCTATTCTTCTATACTATATAAACACGAGAAAAATAATTTTAAACGGTGGTCGAACCTATTTACGAAGAAAAAAATTAAATAATTTCTCCCATAAGGCGCCAAAAAACGCTACGTTATTTGCCGCGTAAACTTAGGAAGTACAGCGCTGAGTACTCTCCGCAATGACGTCATAACTCATTCGCTGTGTAACTGTGCGCCGTTTCTTATATAACATGGCGGTCATTCACTTTACATGCCCGCTTATGGGAGTAATTATTTAATTTTTTTTCTCCGTAAATAGGTTCGACCACCGTTTAAAATAATTTTTTTCGTGCTTATATAGTATAGAAGAATAGGAAAAGAAATATTTCACCGCAATTTGAGCATAGTCCGGATCTCGAATAATTACCATAATTTTTTTAATCGTAATATTCGAAGTTACCAGATACGATTATAAAAATACAAATTTCTAAAGACAATATTTACGTCTATCACCAATACAGATTAACCAAATAACACTACAATATGAATCATAATAGAGAATAAATAACTGAAGTCTACAAGAAAGAACTTGAACTGTCCCATTTCCGAAGGGAATTGATGAGATATTAATCAAATAGAAAGAATTAACAGTAACACAATTAATAATATTCACTACACCAGAAATTATAACCTTTCAATTACACGGAACAACACTAATTGCTTCAACCGAAAGAAGAACTGATTTGGATCCTGGCGTTGCAGAAGAAACATCAATCGGGCTGTAAATCAATCAGAAAGCTGTATTCCGAAGTGGACAGGACAAGAATTACTTTTATTAAACCGAAGAAAGAAAACCGTACTGCATAATCGTCCAGAACAGTAAATTTAGCGATCAACCGCCTACACGATTTGCTTCGTTCGAGTCTGGTAAATTATATTATAATAATCATACTAACTACACAACACTTCAAATTTGTAAATCTTGCATTCTTATCTATGTATTTTTAATCTTCCCCACAGTTACAAGAACCTTCACACCCTGAATTAAATTAAATACAAATCAAAACACACTATATAACTAAATATAAATAAAGGATTAGAATAATCAACAATCGATTCATGAAGCCTATAGCCCAAGCATATGTTAATTAGAACATATCTTATTCAATGTGAATTAAGTAAACAAATAAAGAACCTTTATATATTTGTAAAATCTTGTTATTTGGAGTATGGTTTAATGAGCTGGGAACAAAAAAGTAACTGAATAAGTATAGAATAATTGGTTAACATAAACATCGAAATAACCTATAAGTTTCGTTGAGCCGATACTACAGCGCTTATAGCGGAATTATCTGACACCAAAGAGGGAGCGTAAATATACAAAATTAGACATAACTCTCTTCAAGGTATAATAGGGTTGGATGAAATTGTAGAATAGCGCTTAAGTTGTTTAAGTTTTAGCCACACTAACACTGATATTTCTTAAAGAGTTAAGTTAATATTAATTAAGTACATCAATATATCCCACAACTCCAAATATCTCCGAGATTGACATAATTAAAGTAATTCAAAACACTTTGGCATAGGTGTATGTACAAATCGACAAACCCAACAGTGGGGTTTAAACCGAACGTACTCGTTTACCTACAATATATATGTAGGCCTATGTATGTATATACAAATCTAGTATTCCAATAATGAGAATGGAGCTACCCCATAACAATAAAACACCCTAATTGCGATTGAAATTAATTTACAAGATACATATATTCCGAGCCTTTTGCCAATAAATTTGTCTTTATCATTATAAATTGATAATGATAGCAAGCAGTCTTAATTATTCAAAATTTAAATTTAATTTAGTTAAAATTTAAGCAATTTAGTTTAATATATTTACTTGATCTATTGAATTATTCAATCAATAAATGCGGATTATAAAAAAAATCAGTTAACTGTACACCTTCTTAAACTGTTTTGACATGAACAACTATATTCCCCCATATCAGCACAAGTCCTTAGCTATATCAAATATTACAGACACACATGCATACATAAATGCAGCCTTGCTCTTGTACAAAGTATTACTAATGCAATTAATCACTGAAATTACAAACATGTGTCCATGAAAGTTCTAATGTCTCTTTTATCATTATAATTTTAACACTTGTGAATATTACATATATGTCCAATGTTTCATCAAATGATGCTGTGTGGTGTAGCTAAATTTAAATTGGAAATTTCCCACCTGGACTTGGAGAACGAAAAGCGGCTATGACTACGGTGATGGTGGTTTATGATGATAGTGCTGATAGGTGAAGGAGGCAGCGGTTACATGCTGATGGGTTGTTCTTCGGGAACTAGTGGTTCTCCCTGTGGCTGGTGACGTGGGGAAGCGGTTTGCTGTCAGTGTATTTCCCTGATGATGGCTGGTGTAGGTAGGTGCCACACGTCAGCTGTTTCCCATTCCTCGATGGTCCAAGGACCCTGAAAGCTTTTAAAGGTTTAAGTATTCATGTAGAGTCGGAGAGAATGCGTAACAATTCCAGTCGCCAGACCACGAGCGAGCACTTCGGAGGCTGAAGAGAAAAATGGGAATGAACACGCGTTTTACCCAAGCAGAAAGTATCGGAAACTTTTAGTAGGAACAAACAGCCGTTACGAGACTGCTATCTGAATTTCGACGACACACACCGCACTGCGCTATCGCTCAGGTCGACTGAGCGGGACCGAAGGCCGTGGCATTGGTGCGACTATTCAAATATGCTGAGCAAGATCGGCACAAAAGTCAACAGGTCTGGTCAAGAGGAACCCTCCCTATTGCAAGCGGAAATGGAGGAAGAACTAGCAGAGGAAATACAAGTAAGTGTAACGACAAAAGAAGTGATTGGAAAGCCAACTATGGGTTCGAGACAAAACTCTTACTTGTTCCTGAGCAGATATAAGCACCCGAGGGCAAAGTGGCTGAAGATGAAGTTACCCAAGACGTTGTTGACGAGAACCAAACAAACTTGGATCAGCCAGTGGTGTTTAGGTCATCAGTACAAGACACAACGGGAGTGATTCCAGCAAAACTAGTGGTTGAGCGGATGACTCGCATTCCTGGGAACGTGATGTTCGGGTCACACGAGACTGAATTCGAAGAACCGGAGAATTATCTTTCGCAAGGACGTCCACTAGATCGCCTGGTCGAATATTACTTCAGAGACGGTTTGCCAGTTTGGGACGAACAGGTTTAAGAAGGAGACAGTGTTACGACATTACAGAACAGTCTACGTGTTTGTCGAGTGTGCCAGAAGAATCTCGCTCTAATGTGTGTGTGGCATACGTGACTGTCAACGCATCCGCGAGAGTTTTCTCGAAGCCGCCAGCCATGCGGACTGTGTCAAGGCCGTACTTAATTACTACATTGTTCACACGGGCGCTGTTCGAACCTTGTACTGTATTTCTATATCTGTGTTGTAAGTACCGCATTGCGGCACGAGCGGATGACGTCACGTTGCTTATCTACCGCCGCCAGCCGGCTGCTGGGCGCACGGTGGTCAATTTTGTTCAGTTATTTTAGATACTCCGAGCTGTACACTCGTTAACATTACTCTTCCAGCCGCGGCTTGTGGATCTCATTATTCAATTATTCGTTATGTGCAACCTGCACTAATTTAATTCAGGCGACTTCCGTCTATTTATTATGGCGTTTGACTTTTATTAAAACTTAATTAACGGGCGTTATGGCCAGAAAAACATCCGCACGTGTCAGCAATAACATCTAAAATATAAAGTTGTCAATAAATGAACATTATATAAATTCAATACAGTCCACTTCGTTATACTTTCAAACCAGCCCTCTTCATTTAGCGTCTCCTGGAACAACTCGAGAAACTTCAAGAGCTTCCAGCACGCAACATTTTTGGTCCAACCGAACCGGATTTCATAGTTTTTCGTCCACAAGCGACAACATTTTCTGGTCCACTAATCTGGATTTTATTTCCGCCTTATGGGCAACATTGTGGGCCACTACTTCAAAACATTTATTTCATTGGGCAAAGGTCCTAGTTCCCGAAAAAGCTTCAAAATTCAAAAACTCTCAAATTTAAATTGCTGACCGTGGCATGCCATTTATCACCGAAAAAACGATTTCAAACAAGTGACTACCAAGATACAACAGAACGGCAGAGCTGACACGACAGGAATCGTCAAGGCAGTTATACAGTAGCAGCAATTCCACAACTGTAATGTACGCTGATATACGATGACAGACTTCATCGAACCAGCACGAACAGGCGGGTCACCAACAGCACAGGATTGACGGACGGATTCAGATCGGAACCAACAGGACCACAGCTGTTCGTAACACGCTAGGATTCCACGTGACTATGAACCTTTTACTTATTAGTATAATTATTTAAATAATGTATGGACATAACGTTCTAAGCAATATTTCATATTCAACATGTTATTTTTGACACCTTTGTGTAAACATATATCATTATTATTGAACATATTTTCGTAACCATTTAGCAACTCATTGTGAGTTCAAGCATCGAGACAAGACTATATGTATTATTATTATTATTATTATTATTTAAATTCATAATTTCAATAATTCCTAAATTCCAATAGAGGCTGTTTTAATAGAGATAATAAGCATATGTTGTAGCAAGTATTGTGTTAAGCTATATAACGATCGCTAGCTACCGCACCTTATTCAGATTTTATCAAAATTTAAGTCCATTGTTCACCTGCTCTGCGCTCAAATTATTCTAAATTATATTTTAAATTGTAATTATGGCGGATGTAAAAGCTTTAATAAAGAAGCGAGGCACTATTAAAGCTTCGATATCCCGCGTAAACACCTTCGCGGGCAATTTCGATATGGAAACCAGCGATCATCATGCGCTGAAAATAAAACTTCGGCATTTGATGGAATTATCCACCAAATACGATGAAATACAATCTCAAATCGAATCCGAGGAAGCGGGTTTGCATTAGCAAGTGATAGAGTCCAAATTGAGGACGATCTTTGCAACATAGAATGTAAGTTGCAACACTTGTTGGAGCAAGCAGAGCATGTGAATCAAAAACCCTTAATTAATGCTGAAAGTACCCATCTTAAACCCCCCCCCATATAGTTGGAACCGATCAAATTACCTCGGTTTGCGGGAAGCATTATTGAGTGGCAGCATTATTATAATATCTTTCTCGAACTAATACACGTCAGGACCGACCTGACGGACATACAAAAACTACACTATTTGCACTCGTCATTATCTGGCGAGGCGCTGAACGTAATAAAATCACTGCCAATTACTCATGAAAACTACGCGGTGGCTATCGATCTGTTAAAAAGTAGGTATGGCAGTAAGTGAATTGTCTCCGCCCATCATGTCGGGAATGTCCTGGCCGTCCAATCGGTTCAACAAGAATCCCAAATTAGCGTTTCCAGATTCATTGATGAAATAACCGCCAATATCAGTGCGTTAAATAACCTCGACTTACCAGTAAATACATTCGAAATCATTGTTATTCATTATTTGGCTCAAAAACTCGATAGTTACATTCTTCGGTTGTGGAAAGAGAGCTTGTCAGAACATAAATTCCCTGATTTTAATAATTTTATAAAATTCTTAAATACACGCAGACAATTATTACAAAATCTTGATAGCGCAACTACTGCGGCGAGCAAGTTAAATGGTAGTGATAAGACTCCTTATCGCAAGGCAATTAAACCGATAAGCGCTCCTAGGGGGGCATTCCACTCTCATGTCGGAAATAATTTATGTAAATTATGTATCGGGAAACACAGAATTACTGATTGCTCACAATTTACATCGCTTACTATCCCTGAAAGAAAAAACATTATAATAAAAAACAAACTTTGTTTAAATTGCCTTCGTCCGGGCCACGAAAGTTCCCACTGCCCATCAAAATTTTCTTGTAGAAAGTGTGCGAAGCGTCACCACACCATGATTCACTTGTCTAATAAAAACGGATCTTCCATCAACAACCAATGTTCACTAAAATTGCAAACGAATAAGTCAATATTGTTATCTACCGCAGTCTGTATGACTACTGATCATGCCGGTAGAAAGTTCCCAGTTAGAATTTTATTGGATTCCGGCTCGCAAGCGAACTTCTGTACTATGGATTTCGCACGTCGAATGGGCCTTAAATTGGTTAAATCTCAATTGCCCATAACGGGTATAAACAACTCACTGTCCCAGGCTGACTTCAGTACAAGAGTAAGGTTACAGTCTCGCTATAAACCTTTTACTTTGAACGTACATTGCGCCGTGCTTTCCAGCATAACTAAAAATCTACTGGCGGAATCGTTTGATCTCGCCTCTTTAAATTTACCGAAGGACGTATTCTTAGCTGACCCACACCTCAACTTCTCGTCGCAAGTCGATGTATTGCTCGGTGCTCAGTATTATTTGCAATTAATCGAACCTATTAAATTTATCCGCGGCCCGCACTTTCCCATAATTCAGGAGACTAAGCTAGGATTCATTCTAGCAGGTAATTTACCTTTCAATGTCGACATGACTAAACCGGTTTCATCCTTTATGGTCTGTAAAGATGATAGTGAGATTTCCTCGCAACTAAAGGAATTCTGGAAGATGGAGGAGATCTCTAGTCGTGATCCCTCCTCTGAGGACTCAGCATGTGAAAAGCATTTTGTGACAAACACTGTCCGCAACCATGAAGGAAGATTTGTGTTATCCCTGCCCCGCAGGTCAGACAAGTCTCATTTGGGCCATTCTCTTTGCGGAGTAATCTGCAGGTTTCAGTCGCTAGAGTTTAAGTTCAAGCAGAACCCTGCCCTTTACAAAGGCTATAGTGAGTTCATGCGTGAATACTTGAAGCTTGGTCATATGTCTTCACTTAATGAGTACGATTTGTCGCTTGACAAATCAGACACTTTTTATTTGCCTCATCACTCAGTCTTTAAGGGTTCCAGCATAACCACTAAGTTACGTGTTGTTTTCGACGGCTCCGATAAAACGACAAATAATTTGTCCCTCAACGATACTCTGATGGTCGGTCCCACTATCCAGCAGGATCTGTTCTCGATCATGGTTCGTTTCCGTACCCACCGATACGTCCTCATTGCAGACATTGAAAAAATGTATCGACAAATTTTGGTTAACCCAAAGGATTCCAATTTGCAGCGTATCGTTTCGCGTGACGCACCGCATAAGGAACTCCAACATTACGCTTTAAGGACAGTCACTTATGGGACTGCAAGTGCCTCTTTTCTTGCAACTAGATGTCTGGCTCAGATAGCCCACGAACATAAATCCGACCACCCTATGGCTTGCTTAGCCATAGCCAATGATTTTTATGTAGACGATCTTATGACGGGATCGCACGATCCGAACGTGCTATCTAAAATGAGGTCCGACATCGTGGATTTGCTAAACAGATATGGTTTTACTTTACATAAATGGTTTTCTAACGACCAGAACATTATGGCCTCTCGCGCTCACGTTTCCCATGAATTTAGCAAAAATCAAAACGTGCGTACATTGGGAATCCAATGGAGCGTTAACGAAGACAGTTTTTTATATACCGTTCGGGGTGATGACAATTCGGCCGTGTTCAACAAAAAAAGTGTGGTCATTGCAGTGATTTACGACCCGTTGGGTCTTATTGGCCACATTACGTTTTGGTGCAAGCATTTTGTACAACAGTTGTGGTTGGCGGGCATGAGTTGGGACGAACCCTTATCTGGCTTATTATCCAATCAATGGTTGGAACTCTACTCTCAATTAGTTTCCGACACTCATTTTAAAATTACGAGGTCGGTTAAGAGTCTAAACAATTATCAAATCATTTCATTACAGCTTCACGGATTCGACGACGCGTCGGCTAAAGGTTACGCATGCTGTATTTACGTGCGGGCAGTCTATTCGAACGGCATATATATCTTCAAACCTGTTATGCGCAAAATCTAGGGTCGCTCCGCTGAAACAGATAACGCTACCTCGGCTTCAACTTTGTGCTTGTTTATTGCTGGCGCAGTTAACTTCTAAAGTTTTAGACGCCGTCAACTACAAATTTGACGAATTATATTTCTATTCGGACTCGATGGTAGCTTTACATTGGATACATCAGCAATCTTCCCGCTGGAAGGTATGTGTAGCCAACCGTGTCGCGGAAATACAGCGTCTTATTAACCGGGGAAATTGGCATCATGTATTATCATCTGACAACCCTGCCGACATTTTATCACGCGGTTGCCTCCCTCGTAGTTTGCACAGCCAATCTCATTGGTGGCATGGTCCGTCCTGGTTAGCCCATGAGTCATCATCATGGCCCATTAGTGCCTTCGATACTCATGCGCCCTGTACTTACCCCGACCTGGAGCAAGAACGTCGTAAACAGGTCCAAACCTCACTAATTGTCACCTCTCCCACCCCCAGCTATGTTGAAAATTACTCATCCCTTACAAGACTTATCCGCGTCTTCGCATATTGCCGCAGATTTGTTCGTAACTCTAGGCTCCCGGTTGTTGACAGGGGCACTTCCTTTTTGTCTGCTCAAGAGTTGCATGATACACTTTTGTTCGCCAGTCTCAGCATTTGCACTTCAGCATGGAGGTTAAGGAGCTTGAGGCACATCGCTGCATTCCCAGCAGCAGTAAAATTCTTTCACTCAACCCCTTCCTGGATGACACAGGTATCTTGAGAGTGGGTGGACGCCTGCAGCTCTCCCAACTTAACTACGCGAGCAAACATCAAATAATTTTGCACCCGCATTCTCATCTCACCAAATTAATCATAGAGTATGAACACCTCCGTTTGTTGCACTCTGGGGTGCAATTGACCCAGTCCTCTCTCAGACAGAAATATTGGATTATTAACGACAAATCTTATATCCGCTCAATAACACATAAATGTATCATTTGCTTCCGTTACCGTGCTAGAGGCGCGAATCAATTATTGAGTCAGTTACCCCCTTCCAGGGTCACGCCTGCTAAGCCATTTTCCCAATCGGCCGAGGACTACGCCGGTCCCGTACTTTTACGCCATGACGGGCAGCGCTCAAAATACACGTCAAAGGCATATATTGCGTTATTTATATGCATGTGCACAAAGGCCATTCATTTGGAACTTGTATCAGATCTCACCTCCAACGCCTTTATAGTGGCCTTAAAAAGGTTCATCGCGCGCAGAGGTATTCCCGCACAGATATTTTCTGATAATGGTATGAATTTTCGTCGTGCCAGCCGCACCTTACACGATTTATACAAGTTTTTAAATTCTAAGGGAGTTGAACAATCTACTCAGGAGTTTTGCGGTCCCCGCGGTATCAAGTGGTCCTTTATTCCACCCTCAGCCCCTCATTTCGGTGGTTTGTGTGAAAGCGGGGTGAAAAGTGTCAAATATCATTTACGTCGCGTGATTGGCGGTACTATCTTGAATTTTGAGGAGTATTCTACAATTCTCACTCAAATAGAGGCTGGCCTTAACTCACGCCCTTTATTTGCTATGTCCAACGATGCTAGGGACCCTTAACCCTTAACTCCCGCTCATTTCTTGGTCGATGCTCCACTGACGGCACTTCCGGAGCCCGACTATACCCAAATCAATACTAGTCGTTTGGGCAGGTGGCAGCTGCTCCAAAGATTTACGCAATCCATCTGGAAGCGATGGTCCAAGGATTATCTGCACCAGTTGCAGCAACGCAACAAATGGCGCACGACGTTAAAGAATTTAAATGTTGGACAGCTCGTCCTCATTCTAGACGATAATTCCCCCCCCCCACTTCAGTGGAAGCGAGGGGTAATTACTAATGTTTTTGCGGGTCAGGACTCCATAGTGCGCGTTGCTGAAGTTCGCACCGGGCAGAGTGTCCTACGCCGACCCATCCACAAATTATGCCCCCTTCCGGCGGCAACAGACTAGTCGCATGAGCGTCATACGATACGTGCCAGGAATGTGAACTTGTCACATTGCCTTGGAACACGCCCGGGACATTCCCGGGGCGATAATACAAGTCAATTGTATTATTATCATTGTAATTATTATTATTACTGTCGGATAGCTATTATTGCAATAGTTACTGCGTCTTCATTGTATCAATTATTTTATATTTGTCATTGTATTGTTATATGATTATGTATTTAAACTTTTGGGAATTATTATTATTACTTTATTGTATCAATTATTTGTATGTATGTATTGTATGTATTATTATATCAATGGTCATGTATTATTGAATTTATCGGGGGTTCGTTGTGTCAATATTATGAATACAATTGTTATGATAATTAAAATTTAAAAATTTTTTTACCTTAATCCGTCACTGTGACCGCTTGGTTTCTGTCTTCTAACGCGTTTCGGATTAGATTTAATCCATCATCAGAGTAAAAATTCGTCAGTTGACTTCGTTAAAACATTAAAACATTAAAAAGACACTAAAATACATCTATGTATACGTTGTACAAACACAGCGACGTATGCGGATGTGAGTGCGCACTCGACACCGGTTGACGACGTACTGCCGGTTGGCACTCACATCCGCGTACGTCGCTGTGTTTGTACAACGTATACATAGATGTATTTTAGTGTCTTTTTAATGTTTTAACGAAGTCAACTGACGAATTTTTACTCTGATGATGGATTAAATCTAATCCGAAACGCGTTAGAAGACAGAAACCAAGCGGTCACAGTGACGGATTAAGGTAAAAAAATTTTTAAATTTTAATTATAATAATTGTGACGCGGATACCAGTACAATGATTTTACAATTGTTATGTCTTTTCATTGTATTATCACTTATTATTTAATGCTGTGTAATCGTTATTGGGTATTATTTGGGATAGATCAGTGTGTCTACTTAATCATTTTATTATTGTGTATACTGTTGTGCTACTATGTATTGGGTAATTTTATTGTCAGTTTTTTTTTGCTATGATTATAAAGGTCGATTTCTTGTGTACCTTACAATTATCACTTGAATTTATCATGTTAGTCATATTATTGTTATTAATTAGCTAGCTGTCATTGCGCTGTAGTCAATACGCCAATTGTTATGTTCTTTTTTGTCATGTAAAATCAATTACTATATTATTAACTTAATGCATAAATTGCAAAATCGTCCCGATTTTGAGCGGGCAGTATGTTCGAACCTTGTACTGTATTTCTATATCTGTGTTGTAAGTACCGCATTGCGGCACGAGCGGATGACGTCACGTTGCTTATCTACCGCCGCCAGCCGGCTGCTGGGCGCACGGTGGTCAATTTTTGTTCAGTTATTTTAGATACTCCGAGCTGTACACTCGTTAACATTACTCTTCCAGCCGCGGCTTGTGGATCTCATTATTCAATTATTCGTCATGTGCAACCTGCGCTAATTTAATTCAGGCGACTTCCGTCTATTTATTATGGCGTTTGAATTTTATTAAAACTTAATTAACGGGCGTTATGGCCAGAAAAACATCCGCACGTGTCAGCAATAACATCTAAAATATAAAGTTGTCAATAAATGAACATTATATAAATTCAATACAGTCCACTTCATTATACTTTCAAACCAGCCCTCTTCATTTAGCATCTCCTGGAACAACTCGAGAAACTTCAAGAGCTTCCAGCACGCAACAGGCGCTAAGACGCAATTAGGAACGTTCTGGTCTGTGAGCAGAGGTATAAATACGGCGGCAGTGGCGTTAGTTTTCAGTATAGTAGCGATATATTTTCAGTGCGGTTCGAGTTATAGTCGCGATATATTACTGTGTGCATTCAAGTGGTTATTAGTGAAGTGTTGCGTTTTATAATCGGGCGGTATAATTGTAATACAATTGTATTTAATATTAGTGACATTTTGTTGCGTGTGAACAATTTTTATTTGATTTGTTGTAAGAGACTGTGTTGTTAATTACGAACTGTTTAGCTGTGAAAATTAAAGCTGGTGATTAGTGACTTAATTGGTGTCTTTTACTTATTTTGTTTTCCAATGTACCTACGGCGATCAAGTAGACTGTCGTAACAATGTTTTACATATTATGTTAAGCAGATAATACGTAAATATAACTGTTGTCTGGAGTAAATACATTTGAATTTAATGGTAGGAAATATACAAGATGTGAGTAGAAAATAAACCAGAAGTGTCATTTTTCTCAACTAAATATCACTATAATATTGACGACTCGGAACACTAAGTTTTTTATAAGTAAAAACGTAAAGTTTTACCTTACAGCCTAAACCGGCTTTCACCTATAGAAGGCTTCATCAGAGGCTGTCGTTAGTAGCGCTACTCGTCTTGTTGTTGGCGACGAGATAGTGTTTCGAAAGATTGAAGCTGTGTGTGTGTGGTGAGATGTGTTCGAATAATGCGTGCGATTTGAATTGTGTCTGTTCGTTTAGGATGTCGTTTTTATTTGTTTTTGTGTGTTTTTATATTTCTAATTGTTCTAGAGTGTCTAGTTTTCGGCCTTTTGTGTGTACGTGTAGTATGTTCATGTTATTGTCGATGTTTTTATATGTGTGGTTTGCTTCAATGAGGTAGTTTGCGAAGGTAGATTCTTTAGTGGTGTGGAGTGCTTTTGTGTGTTCAATGTATCTCTGTTTGAAGCTACGTCCTGTCTGGCCTATGTAGAATTTACTGCAATTTGAACAATTTAGTTTATATACACCGGGTAGATCGAATTTGTTTTGTGCTTTGGGCATGCGTTTTGATAGTGTGTGTTCTGTTTTGTTAATAGTTTTGTAAGCGATTCTGTATCCTGCTTTTTTGAATTTGTGGGCATTTTTTCTGTTTGTTTGTTGATGTATGTTAGTGTTATGAATTTGTTGTTTTCTGTCTTTGTCTGTTGTTTGTTTTGTGTTTTGTGTAGGAGTTTACTGACTATTGTTCTGTCATAACCGTTAGATTCTGCTAGATATTTTATCGTGTTTAGTTCGTCTTTGTAGTCTATTTCATCTAAGGGGATGTTGTTAAGTCTATGTATCATGGTTCTAAAAGCAGCTAGTTTGTGTTGTATTGGGTGATTGGAGGTGTTGTGTATTAGTGTGTCAGTTGTAGTTGGTTTTCTGTATATACTGAATTTGTGCCTGTGTTCTAGTTTTGTGATGGAGAGGTCTAAGAAGTTTATGGTATTGTTGTGTTCGTATTCGGCAGTGAAGGTTATGTTTTTATGTATTTTGTTTATGTGCGTTAGTAACTGTTCACATTGTCTTTTGTTTCCCCTGTATAGTATTAGAATGTCATCAACGTATCTGTGCCAATATAGTATTTTATGTGAGTGTCTGTCATTGTTTGTGAGTATTTTTGTTTTTTCTAAGTGTTGGAGGAAGACTTCTGCTAGAATGCTGGATATGGGGGAGCCCATGGGTAAGCCATCGTTCTGTGTGTAGTATTTATTGTTATAAGTAAAGTAGTTTTGTTTTGTGATAATGTTCAGAGTTTCTGTTATTTCATTGATAAGTTCGTCTGGTGTGTTGTTCTGTTTGAGTTTGTTTTGTAGGATGGTGATTGTTTCAGAGATGGGGATGTTTGTGTACAGGTTTTTAATGTCAAAGGAGGCTAATGTGGCGTTATGGGGGATGTGTATGTTTTTTATTTTTGTTACTAGGTCAGTGTTGTTTTTTACTGCAATGTTGTTGTCTATTTGTGTGTGTTGTCTAATAATTTTGTCTAGATATTTTGCCAGTTTGTGTGCAGGGGCATTACGGTAGTTGATAATGGGGCGGATCGGAATGTCTTCTTTATGGATTTTGGGAAGCGCTTGGAGTGTAGGTGCTGATGGTCGGATTTGTTTCATGTAGGGCTTTTGTTTATGTGTCATAATGTGTTTGGCTTTGTTGACTATTTGTTTTACTGAGTTTTGGTATCTGTCGGTGGGGTCGTGTTTTAGTTCTGTGATGTTGTTCTGTTCTATGAAGTCTTGTACTTTTTTGTGTAGGTTGTCTGTGGGGATAATTACAGTCGTGTTGCCTTTGTCAGCTTTTACAAATGTGATGTTGTGTTTGTGTGCCTTTTCCCTCAGTTTGATGGCTGTGTGTATTTCTGAGTTGTGGTTGTTGTTGTCTGGTGTCTTATGTACTCCTATTGTGTTGTTTATATTATGTCTTAATGTGTCTTGATGTTCTGGTGCTGTGTTTTGTATATTTGTTTCTGTGTCAATTATGAGCTCTGTTAGTGTTTGGTTGTTATGTTTGTAATGTATGTTATGTTTTAGGCCTTTATCAAGGAGTGTTTGTTCGTTTTTTGTGAGTGTGATGTTCGTGAGGTTTACTGTACGTGGGTAGAATTTGGGTAGAATGACACATAAACAAAAGCCCTACATGAAACAAATCCGACCATCAGCACCTACACTCCAAGCGCTTCCCAAAATCCATAAAGAAGACATTCCGATCCGCCCCATTATCAACTACCGTAATGCCCCTGCACACAAACTGGCAAAATATCTAGACAAAATTATTAGACAACACACACAAATAGACAACAACATTGCAGTAAAAAACAACACTGACCTAGTAACAAAAATAAAAGACATACACATCCCCCATAACGCCACATTAGCCTCCTTTGACATTAAAAACCTGTACACAAACATCCCCATCTCTGAAACAATCACCATCCTACAAAACAAACTCAAACAGAACAACACACCAGACGAACTTATCAATGAAATAACAGAAACTCTGAACATTATCACAAAACAAAACTACTTTACTTATAACAATAAATACTACACACAGAACGATGGCCTACCCATGGGCTCCCCCATATCCAGCATTCTAGCAGAAGTCTTCCCTCCAACACTTAGAAAAAACAAAAATACTCACAAACAATGACAGACACTCACATAAAATACTATATTGGCACAGATACGTTGATGACATTCTAATACTATACAGGGGAAACAAAAGACAATGTGAACAGTTACTAACGCACATAAACAAAATACATAAAAACATAACCTTCACTGCCGAATACGAACACAACAATACCATAAACTTCTTAGACCTCTCCATCACAAAACTAGAACACAGGCACAAATTCAGTATATACAGAAAACCAACTACAACTGACACACTAATACACAACACCTCCAATCACCCAATACAACACAAACTAGCTGCTTTTAGAACCATGATACATAGACTTAACAACATCCCCTTAGATGAAATAGACTACAAAGACGAACTAAACACGATAAAATATCTAGCAGAATCTAACGGTTATGACAGAACAATAGTCAGTAAACTCCTACACAAAACACAAAACAAACAACAGACAAAGACAGAAAACAACAAATTCATAACACTAACATACATCAACAAACAAACAGAAAAAATTGCCCACAAATTCAAAAAAGCAGGATACAGAATCGCTTACAAAACTACTAACAAAACAGAACACACACTATCAAAACGCATGCCCAAAGCACAAAACAAATTCGATCTACCCGGTGTATATAAACTAAATTGTTCAAATTGCAGTAAATTCTACATAGGCCAGACAGGACGTAGCTTCAAACAGAGATACATTGAACACACAAAAGCACTCCACACCACTACAGAATCTACCTTCGCAAACCACCTCATTGAAGCAAACCACACATATAAAAACATCGACAATAACATGAACATACTACACGTACACACAAAAGGCCGAAAACTAGACACTCTAGAACAATTAGAAATATACAAACACACAAAAACAAATAAAAATGACATCCTAAACGAACAGACACAATTCAAATCGCACGCATTATTCGAACACATCTCACCACACACACACAGCTTCAATCTTTCGAAACACTATCTCGTCGCCAACAACAAGACGAGCAGCGCTACTAATGACAGCCTCTGATGAAGCCTTCTATAGGTGAAAGCCGGTTTAGGCTGTAAGGTAAAACTTTACGTTTTTACTTATAAAAAACTTAGTGTTCCGAGTCGTCAATATTATAGTGATATTTAGTTAAGTAACGGACACGTCATGGACAACGAAATCCAAGAATTTTTCTCAAGTTGAGTCTTAAATTATAATCAATTTCCCACTTTTAAATACGATTGATGGTAGTGATTCGGGTGCTGTATGTACTGTGTCCAGCTCCAGTTTGAGTATTGCATTTGGTGGCCACCAAGATATGGAAGTTTTGGAAACTCAAAAACATTTGACAACAATACAGACGACAAATGCAAGTTGAATTGTGAACTCTTTTTAAAAATAAAGTTGCAAAGACTGATGTCCTTGTTATTGCAGTAAGAAAAACCACATTTTCATGCCACAATGTAAGACATGAACAGAGTTTCAGATCTACTGACTGTCAGTGTAAGCTTATCACCAAGTTGTATGACCCAAAGTTTAACAGTCCTAGGACTGAATCTGAGGCCATAGCAGTTAGTATCCTAAATTTTTGTTGATGTCAGATCTGAACTCAACAAGCCTATTTTGAAACTGTCATAAATGATTTATCTACCAGCAACAAGGTCAAGTTGGTGCCAGTTACATGTAGAATGTTCATTATGACAAAAGTTGTTAAAGTCAGAATTTTAGAGTTTAACAAAGTCAGTAGAGAAACTGCAGAAATTTTATCAGATTATATATGTCAAACATATTGAAGTATTGCTTAGAAGATGAATAACTTTGTTACTGTTCTGAAACAAAAATGCAAACTTTGGAGGGGAACAAACAAAATGCAAAACAAATGTTCATACAAAACTTGAAAAGAAGTTTGGGGAGACCATATCAGACATAGGATATGCACTATATCAGTGCACAATTGTGTTCAGCAAGCAGTTAATGGATGTTGAAATGACTGTCATTAACTGATGCAATGAAATGATTGATTCTTTCATATTTATACTGTGAGAATTACAATCTCTAAAACTTCTGTTATTTTGTTGAGGTGGAATACAACAACACAAATTTTCCATCTCACAATTACAAAGTTTCTCAGTCAACTTTCAACAGAATACTTCTAAATTTTGATGGGTTAAATCATACTTCTTACTGGAATCATTATGACCAAATGTTTCTTTGAAAAAACTATGAACGAGGTGTGGCTATGTTTTGTACATGGTCATAAATGTTCAGCATCACCATCCCTGCGATTGAACAAAATAATATTTCAGCAACTTAGGTGGCAATAAAGTAGGCCTATTATTAGCTCAAATTAAAGCTGATTTTGAAGAAAGAAAATATATTTACTCCCCACATGCTAAACAGAAGCTCTTAGCTTTTATTACCGGTGGAGATGTTATGCAGGAAGGTTTTGAAAACATGCTGTCTGTTTCTACAATAACGCATTTTTTATTAAGGGTGATTTGAGGGAATGGATAAGTTTTCCGGATTCCTGTTGAATTTGGAAAAAAGGTGAATAGTCATCTGTACAAAGTAAAGCTGAGTTTATAACATTATTAATTCCCAGTGCCAGACAAAAATAATAAAGATGAACTTTTCGTTTAGGTGTCTTTAGTAATTTTTGATGAGGCGCTTTAAAGAGGCTAAAAGACACTCAGGAGGACAAAAGGAGAAAGGAAATGAGGAAGATATTGTAGAAAACTGAAGGGAGATGAACTTTAATTGAAAATCTTCACTGGTTTCATACCAACCACAACACCTGCAAGATCTACATAAAAGACCTCACTTTCTGCCTTCCAGGTATAACTGCTAAAATTGAAATAGTTTTTTCTGTACTGGAACTGTGGGACTGAGAAAATACAGGTGAGAGTAGACTAATTGAAAGCTTAACTGTTTCTTTAAAATTAATTCCGTACTTGATTGTAATGACTTTATAAAAAAAAAAGGAAGATAAAACCCTTCTGATGAAAGTGCATTCTTCGGAAAAGTATGACTGGTTCAAAAAAAGTAGTGAGGTTGACTGTGATTTATACTTTCTTTGAATTTAAAATAAGTCTCTATAAAACTATTGGTTATTTGTTTTTGTTACAATGAAACAGTATAATAAACTTAGTGTTTTATTGTAATGATTTATATTAGTAAACTAATACTATTACAGTCAGAGTAATAAAACAATAACACATTTTTAGGTGTAGAGATCGTAATTTTAAGTACCTAAGAACGAAAATTTGTCAATTTGTCTGCAAAAAATGTCCCCAGCTAGGAATCTAACCGTGTATGCTGATGTCCTTACTTTGTTCTCAGAAATATGGTCAGCCTACTAAAATTGTTAGTAAATGTTTTACAGGTATTTGATTATTCATTCACCACTGGTGTTTTTATTTTTAGGCAACCAGAAAACGAGATGTAATAACCTCTTGCACAAAGCTAACATGGTGTTAAACTGAGAGAAGCTATATTGTTATTTGCATAAATATAAAAAGGAATAAACACAATTATATACCATACCAGTATTGGTAATATTACGTTTTTAAAAATCAATAATAATAATGGTTTTTAGAAGAGAGTATAATAAACAGAATGAAGGTGTAAATTTATTGATAATGAAAGTAAGTTGTTAACCATATTTTACTATGAAACTTAGGTATTAGGGTTTGCTGGCCAATGTCGTTATTTTAAGAAATGAAAAATTCCACTCCTCAATAAAATTAATTAGAACTCTGTGATTTTCAAAACCCGCCAAAAATAAATGAAAACTCGATTATAACTAAACTTAGTGGACTACACATTGGTTATATTCTGTGACTAAATAAATCTTATTTACAGTTGTTTTGATGGTTCATCCTCTTCATTCACACCACTTAATATTAGTGATAACTGTACTTTCACTTGTGAAAACTTACGTTTCTTATTGTCCTCGAACGTTTTGGTGTGGTGAACACCTTCGTCAGCGAGGTTTGAAAACAGAGTGTCGTGAACAATTGTAACGGTTTGTTCACAGGTTGTTGGGATGTGTGTGTGGGGGGGGTTTGGTGGGCGGGGGTTGGCGCTGGGATTCAAAGTATAGTTTGGTTTGTGTATGATTGTGTCAAATAGTACATGTGATTTAAAGTGTAGTTGGTCATTTAATATGTTGTCTGGTTGTAGTGTATGGTGTTTATATATTTCATACTGTTCAGCCGTGTTGAGTTTCCTACTTTTTGGTAAGTAGTGTAGTATTTCGAGGTTGTTTTCTATGTTGGTGTAGCTGTGGTTTTCAGTCTGTATGTGTGTGGCGAATGTGGAGTGTATGTAGTTATTAGATAGGGCTTTTAAGTGTTCGGAAAATATTGAAGAAAAAGATCTTCCCGTCTGGCCTATGTAGAAATGGTTGCAATCACTGCAGTTTAATTTGTATACTCCTGTTTTTTTGTATGTGTCAATGTCTGTGTTTGTATCATTTATGTGTTTTTTGATGGTGTTGTTGGTTCTGTAAGCTATTTTGTAATTGTGTTTCTTAAATGTGTTTGCGATTTTGTGTGTGTTGGAGTTGTAGTATGTAAGTGTGATGTATTTATTTAGGTTGTGTGTTGTTGGTATTTTGTGTTTTGGTGTTTTTGTTTAGGATGTGTCTGTGTAGATTGTTTATTAACTCAGGGGTGTATCCATTTTTTATCACTATGTATTTGATTGTGTTGAGTTCTTCCTGATAATCTTGTTTACTTTGTGGTATTGTTGTGAGTCTATGGAGCATATAGTTGAATGCGGCATGTTTGTGTTGTGTTGGATGGTTAGATGTGTTGTGTATGACCATGTCAGTTGTGGTAGGTTTCCTGTATATTTTATATGTGTGTGTGTTGTTTGTTTTGTTAATTGTAAGGTAAAGTTTATACTATTGTTGTGTTCTATTTCCAGTGCGAATTTTAGTTTGTGGTGTATTGTGTTTATGTATTTATGGAAATTTTTGATCTGTCTTTTATATACTTCTATATCGATGTCGAATTTAGAATTCTAATTATTAGTTTAATTTATTTCAAAATTATTTCCACGGCTGCCATAGTTACAAAAAAAAAATTAAGATAATTGCTTAAATAATTTAATTTTCATTTGAAAGCGTAATGATTGGTTAGTATATTAAACTCAAATATGCTTTTGATTTTATAAATTAATTGATTTTTCAAGTAAACATTTAAAAAATTAATTATTATGTCGAAATTTAGAATATTAATTATTAGTTTAATTCATTTCAAATTATTTCCATGGCTGCATTTATATGTTTTTTATTTCAGATTTTCTGGCTGATTATTCAACACTGATGTGTTGTGGTTTCAAAATTGAACGTAACATAACATTTTGATTTTTACTGTGATAAAAATATGCCGCAGCCTCCTCGGAAAAAAATGTGTACGAACTAGATAAAAAACAGAGAAAGACAACAAAGAAGAAGAGAAGCGGAATCCACCCCAGAAAGAGAATCAAGACAACAACAGACCAGAGAAAGAGAGCAAAGAAGAAGAGAAGCTGAAACAATCCCAGAAAGAGAATCAAGACTACAGCAAGTTAGAACTGCAACAACTACTGCTAGGATGCGCATTTGGAGAACTTTAGAGAATGCAGCTTTTGATTATGACCCATCAGCGGATTATGCCTTCGATCCTTTGTGTCTCATAGGATCAATGTTGTAACATTACATAATCAGTGCTTAATACTGAGTAAAATAAAGAAATACCTATTATTATTATTTTATAAAATAATAATAATAAAAAGTCAGTAGTTACCCCATTCCCCAAGTCAGAAATGAATGATTAAGTATCATACTATGAAACATTTGTACAATCTTTACACCAAACAATAAAACACTTTAGCAATTAAAAAACAGTGTACTAATTGTTACCATACGCCATAGAAGTGCAGTGTGTACAAAGTGCAACATAGTATGATATATGTAAATTTTAAACAAAAAAGGCATCAATCACAAATGGTGATGAAGATACAGAACTATAGTAATAAACAATAAGTTTAGTAATAAGTTGTAGTTTTGTTTTGTTAGGCCACAAAGGCAATATCCATGTAAGTAAAAGGTTATTTTGTTTATGTTTGAAGGATCCAGGGTTATATAAGGAATTAATCACTGCTAATTAGAATAAATTGTAAAGAGATGGTGGAAGATAAAATAGTGCCTAGGGCAGTAATACATTTACAGAAGTAAAAGTCAGAAATAAACTAAGTTAAAAAAAACACTAAATTATAAAATGCAAGTATTTAAGTTTATGTAATCATATGAAGAAAAACATTATATAAATTAAATGTAATTAGAGTTAAAATTTATAAAGGAGTATTTTTCCTAAAAAATGGAAGAACTAATAATATCTTAATACTAGCCTATTTACTAAAACTGTACCTAGGTTAACCAATAAAAACTCATCAATTTCTTGGTTACTAAGAGTAACAGAGTTAACAAATGGGTAATTGTTAAATTGGATTTTCAAGAGTGTAGATGACAGAAATAATGTCCAGCAAATATTTAAAAAAATTAGTAACTACAGTTTGAACTAATCACTATTCTAAATTAATGAAATGATTCAGCACAAGAAACTACGTCTGAGACATCCATTGAACCATAATAATTGATGCGGGAATATCGAAGAACATTGAAAAATTATCCAACCATCAGATTGCTTGAAAAAATTTGAACTACCACTACGTTGGTGAGAACGCCTACCTTAATAAACTAAAAAATTACACATCACCAACAAGTAACGAACACTAGAAACAGTACAACATCATTCAAGTTATAAGAAAACTTAGTGTGAACATTTTAAACTTTCTTTATTTAACCCAAAACAGTAAACACGTGGTTTCATTAAAACTAAATAGTAGCCATGTTTCTTGTTTTTCCATCAGTATGAATACTAGTAGTCTGCGCTCTGGCGTTTAAAAAACTAACTTATTGAATCAGACTTTAAGAAAAAAAATATTAATTATTGAAAGTATGATACTATTACATATCACTATAGTATTGACGACTCGGAACACTAAGTTTTTTATAAGTAAAAACGTAAAGTTTAAATTAGCAGCCATCCTTACTATTTCTTTTATGAATTTGCTAACTGCTATAATTTTTATTGTTCGACTAAGCTTTTCGTCATCACTGACATCTTCAGGTCTTAAACAACCTCAGTTAGACAGAAAACAACAAATTCATAACACTAACATACATCGACAAACAAACTGAAAAAATTGCCCACAAATTCAAAAAAGCAGGATACAGAATCGCTTACAAAACTACTAACAAAACAGAACACACACTATCAAAACGCATGCCCAAAGCACAAAACAAATTCGATCTACCTGGTGTATACAAGCTAAATTGCTCAAATTGCAATAAATTCTACATAGGCCAGACAGGACGTAGCTTCAAACAGAGATACATTGAACACACAAAAGCACTCCACACCACTACAGAATCTACCTTTGCAAACCACCTCATTGAAGCAAACCACACATATAAAAACATCGACAATAACATGAACATTCTCACGTACACACAAAAGGCCGAAAACTAGACACTCTAGAACAATTAGAAATATACAAACACAAAAAAACAAATAAAAACGACATCCTAAATGAACAGACACAATTCAAATCGCACGCATTATTCGAACACATCTCACCACACACACACAGCTTCGATCTTTCGAATAACTATCCCGTCGCCAACAAAAAGACGGACAACGCTACCTATGGCAGCCTCTGATGAAGCCTTCTAAAGGTGAAAGCCGGTTTAGGCTGTAAGGTAAAACTTTACGTTTTTACTTATAAAAAACTTAGTGTTCCGAGTCGTCAATACTATAGTGATATTTAGTTAAGTAACGGACACGTCATGGACAACGAAATCCAAGATGATACTATTATCTAAGCATTTCTGACTTTCTTATAGCTCGAAGAATCCCCAAATAACCCTGAGATAAATAATTTATTAATTTTACTAATAACTATAATTGAATATATCTGTTGTGTTATACAAAAAACTTATATCAAAAACTGTTGTAATTTCGATAATAGTCGATCTGGAAATCGATGAATGGATGTTATAGTTTCCAGAAAATAAACCAATTTCAATCAATAAATAGCTTTCTTTTAGGGAATTGACTTTGTATTATTCTTTGTAGATAGCAGATTTGTTACAGGAAACAGGTGAATAGCAGAGAAGAGTAAGAAAGTTAGCTCAGACATCGTAGCCTATGAAGTACAACAGCTAACATAACCTGTAACTGGTTATCAAATTGAAAACGAAAACAGCTGATGCAACGCGCGTTTAAATAAAACAATCAAATAGTACCAAAGAGAGAAACTCTCTCTCTCTCTCTCTCTCTCTCTCTCTCTCACTCTCTCTCTCTCTCTCCATAACAACTGAATTTTAATACCTGCAAGGAGATATAAAAACAACAAAGGATCCCGTGGTTTATTTTTTTTTTTACTAAAGAGTTACATAATAAATAAAAATAAACACAGACAGAGTATCAAAAAGACGTAACACTGAGAGAAATTAGAAGTCCGAAAAAACCCGTATACGTTACAAATGACGTACAAACGTGGGGCTTAAGACACCTACAGAAAGATTGAACAGATTAACAGATAGACGTAAAGCTCGCGGTACGTTACAAATGACGCTAACAACTTAGGTCTAAACTAACGTAATTATTAGAAGAAGGGCTAAAAAAAGTTCGCGGTACGTTACAATGTCTATAACATGCCAACACTGTGAAGCAAAGAAGTGGAAAGGTGAAGCCCCAGATATGTGCTGCAGCGGAGGAAAGGTTCAACTGATGCCGTTAATGGATCCTCCCGAGCCCCGAAGTGCTTTTCTGATTGGCGATTCCATGGAGACTAAACATTTCCTGCAAAATATCAGACATTACAACTCATGCTTCCAGATGACCTCTTTCGGCACCACCAAAGAAATTAGAGAGCCAGGATTCATGCCGACGTTCAAGGTTCAGGGCCAAGTATATCATCGCATCGGGAGTCTACAGAGTCTACCGAATGTAGATCCTAAATTTCTGCAAGTATATTTTGTTGGCGACGGAACACAACAAGCGTAGCAACGTTGCAGGAATGTGCCACAAACAAGACAAGGCATAGTACTTCAGTTGCAGGACATGCTGAATCGTGAAAACTCCTACATCCATAGCTTCAAATCGGCCATGAAATAGATCAGTCCTGAATTCAAGCTGGTTATCTTAGCAGACAAAACTCCACAAGGCGAACATGAGAGGTGATTCAATGTGCCGACGACAGCGGAAGTGGCTGTAATAATGGCCAGAGAACAACATGCAGCAAGAGACATAGTCTTAGAAGAAAGAAGTGGCACCACCAAACGAATTTCCGATACGCACCGATCGTATGATGCGCTGCAGTATCCATTAATTTTTTGGCAGAGGGAAGATGGATATCATTTTCAACTGCGACAAAGAAACCCAGCTACAGGAATGCTGCAAACCAAGAAGATTTCTGCTATGGAGTTCTATGCTTACAGAATGATGATGCGCTGTTCAAGTTTCAACATTTTACTGCGAAGTAGAGGCCTGTTTCAACAGTTTATCGTTGACATGTATACCAAGATTGAATCTGAAAGGTTGAGGTACATTCGACTTAACCAGAGGACACTGAGAGTGGAGTAGTATGCGCATTTGAGGGATGCCGTCATCAACGATGGAAATTGCCGACATGGGCCAGTTGATTATATTGCCTTCTAGCTTTACTGGTGGTCCCAGGTACATGCATGAGCTTTCTCAGGATGCCATGACCTACGTGCGAAACTACGGTAGACCTGACCTCTTCATCACCTTCACGTGCAATCCGAATTGGACAGAGATACAGCAAGAACTTTTTGACGGACAAAAACCCCTTGATCGTCATGATTTGTCGGCAAGAGTCTTTCATCAGAAGCACAAGGTACTCATGGGTCTCATCACAAAGGCAATGATTTTTGGTGAAGTTCGGTGTCATGTGTATACCATAGAGTGGCAGAAGCGCGGACTACCTCATGCACACATTCTGGTTTGGCTCAGAGACACCTTACACGTGCACAGAGTTGATGACTTCATCAGTGCGGAAATCCCTGATCCAGAAGAAGACCCAGAACTTTTCAGTACTGTAATGAAGCAGATGGTGCACGGTCCCTGCGGATGCAACGTTTTCTGAAAGAGACTCAGACGGGGCAGGACGGATATCCACTTTATCGTCGTAGAAGCCTACAAGATGGAGGATTCACAGCAAACGTCAATGTTCAAGGATCGGAAGTGTCTGTGGACAATACGTGGATTGTTCCGTATTGTCCCCTGTTATTAAAAGTTTTCAACGCACATATTAATGTAGAATACTGCAATTCTGTTAAATCGATCAAATATGTTTGCAAATATGTGAATAAGGGATCCGACATGGCCGTGTTTGATGTGACAGGTGGAGGCAGTGAGCTTAATGAAATTCATCAGTATGAAATGGGAAGATACATAAGTACCAACGAAGCGGTGTGGAGAATACTAGGCTTTCCTATCCACGAGCGGCAACCTACAGTTATTCATCTAAGTGTCCACCTAGAGAACGGCCAGAGAGTCTACTTCACAACAGAAAATGCAGCTGAACAGGCCCAAGCACCTCAAGAAATGACACTCACGTCTTACTTCAGACTTTGCTTCCAAGATGAGTTTGCGCGCACACTACTGTACAACCAAGTCCCAAAGTACTACAGATGGAACAGCAGAGACAAGACTTGGAACCGACGTAGACAAGGTGAAATTATACCAGAAGAAGAAGGGATTAAGTCCAGCGATGCCCTCAGCCGGATGTACACCGTCCACCCAAACAGCTCTGAATGCTTTCACCTGCGACTGCTACTGCACGAAGTAAGAGGTCCAACATCATTCGACGATTTGAGAACAGTTGATGGAAGGGTCTGCGAAACTTTCAAAGAGGCTTGCCAGCTTAGAGGACTTCTGGAAAACGATGATCACTGGAACAAAGCGTTGGAAGAAGCAGCTGCGTCCCGATCTCCTAAGATTATGCGGAACCTATTTGCTGTTATGCTGCAGACATGCTCCATGTCAAGTCCGGAGCAGTTATGGATGAACCATAGGGAGAGCCTGTCTGGAGACATGCTGCATCAAGCACGAGTTGAACAGCAGAATATGGATCTCGACTACAATGAGGGCATATTCAACAAAGTTCTAATCTACATTGAGGATAGAATTATATCATTGGGAGGATCGGGCCTGAAAAGCTTTGGACTTCCGCAAACGATTAGGAACAGAGATTACACCCTCCCGAGTGAAGTAGATATAGAAAGAAATTATGACACAGATTTGCTCACAGCATATATAGAGGAGAATGAGCCGAAAATGGTCCAAGATCAGCAGGAAGCATTTGACAAGATTACTAGAGCAGTTTTTGATAGGCGGGGTGGCATATTCTTCTTAGATGCTCCAGGTGGTACCGGGAAGACTTTTCTTATTAATCTTCTTTTGGCAAAAGTGCGACAGAGAAATGAGATTGCCCGTGCTGTTGCTTTGTCCGGCATTGCTTCAACACTCTTGACAGGAGGGAGGACAGCTCACTCAGCCTTCAAGTTACCCTTAAATCTGACAACCGCAGAGACTCCTACATGCAACATTTCAAGAAACTCAGGAAAGGCCAAGGTTCTACAGGATTGCAGGCTGATTGTCTGGGACGAGTGTACCATGTTCCACAAAGCCGCATTCGAGGCACTGGATGTCACCTTGAAAGACCTCAGACGCAACAACGATAAAATGGGAGGCGTCACTATGGTGTTGGCTGGCGACTTTTGGCAGACGCTTCCGGTTATTCCCCGCGGAACCAGGGCGGATGAAATGCAAGCCTGCATCAAATCTTCATACATTTGGAATTGCATTGAAAGACTTGGACTGCCAACAAATATGCGAGTTCATCTGAACGGTGATCCCTCTGCACAGTAGTTTGCCAATGATGTACTTCAACTAGGAAATGCTGCTGTGATCTTGGATGTTCACGACGGACACGTGGCAATGGAAAGCATAGGAAGAATCAGTTCCGTCTTTTCCATAAGGGCACATGAGGCACGAGCCCAGGGCCCCCGGCTTGATGGGGGCCTCAAAATGCCGACGTCGTCGTTTACACCGAAAAAAAGAGGAGCTCAATTTTTAGTGTAATTTTACTAAGAATTGCCGTTAAAATTTCTAAATTTGAATGCAAATCGGAAACCAGATGAGATTTCTAAATATTTTCTAAACAGTGAACAAAATTTTACTAAATCTAAAAAAATTTCAGAAAAATACACAGCATAAAATTTCTTAATTAATTCTATAAAATAAAATGTATACAAATATTTAATACTATAATTCTTATAACTATTTTACCTCAAGATGTATTTTTTCCTTTAGGGACATGTTTCGGGAGATCCTGTTCTCCCATCTTCAACCTTCGCCATCTTCATGTAGGAGCCATTTTCGATGGCGAAGGTTGAAGATGGGAGAACAGGATCTCCCGAAACATGTCCCTAAAGGAAAAAATACATCTTGAGGTAAAATAGTTATAAGAATTATAGTATTATATACATCAAGAAACGGACTGTAGCAGAAAGTGATTGAAACAAATATTTAAATAACTTTAAAATATTTAAAAGAAATTTGTTTAAACATCAGGTTTTGGTTGCGGCAGTAGATTTTCGTTAACTTACTGTCAACTTGATTATCAAGGCAGATGCGAAACTAAAACTATGCCATCTAGCGGTCACCTATGTTAGCGCTACCTGTAGGCACGCATAGATGTCGACGCTGTCGATTGGTTGGGGATTGATGTCTCAAACTTCAATGATTCGTTTTGTTTACTTGCTTATTTATCATAAATTATAAAGTATCTTTATTAAAGTGTTGTATGTAGTTTTGTAGTCTCGTTTAATTATGTCGAAAAGAACATATTTAAGTGGTTCAGAAAAAAGAAAAAAACTTGCAGCTCAAAAAGAAAATATCAACAAACTACCTAAACAAACCTCATTTTTTACAGTTTACAGGCAGACTGATTCTTCGAACTCATCACCTCAAGATGCCTCTAAATTTCAAAGCTCAGAAACGGGGCCCACGTTTGACATAGAAGATAATGTTAGTGTTTTCAGTTCATCAGTTCCAGATATAAAGACAGTCACACACACATCACAGCCTGGATCTTCCAGTTCAAGCTACTGCGACTTACCAACTACAAGTATTTTAGAAAATATATCTCACGACCCTGGTATGTACTGTGATGAAATTTTAATGGAAGAAGTACGTGATATTTGGATTCGTAAAGGGCCAGAGTTTTTCCAAAATAAAAACTGTGACTTCTCCGAAACTTCCACAAGTTTTCCTGATCTAAGCGGTAAAACAAAAACTAGAAACTTGACTAGAAATGTTTTCACTCTCAAATTGACAAATGGTGAGTGTGTAGAAAGAAAATGGCTCCTATATTCGCCGTCAAAGAAATCTGTATATTGTTATTGCTGCCGTCTATTTAATAATACTACGGGTAATAATCTGAGTTCTTCAAATGGATATAAAGATTGGAAGCATATAAGTAACTTATTAATGGAGCATGAGAATAGTTTACAGCACAGGCAATCAATGATGAATTATGTTGCAAGAAGCAAAACTACTGGACGAGTTGATAGTGGGTTGCTTTCCCAATATAATGCACAGGTCAATTATTGGAAGAATGTACTTAAAAGAATTGTTGCAGTTGTGAAATTGTTGGCTTCAAGGGGACTTGGGTTTCGTGGTGATAATGAAATTTTGAGGTCTCAAAATAACGGGAATTATTTGGGATGCTTAGAACTAATTAGTGAATTTGACCCTTTTCTTGCTGATCATATGCAAAACTGCGGAAATCGTGGAAAAGGAAGTACATCATATTTGTCTGCAAATATTTGCAATTAATTTATTAATATAATGGGACAGCAAGTGTTAACGACGATTGTTAACGAACTGAAAGCAGCGAAATACTACTCAATAAGCGTGGATTCCACACCAGATCTCTCCCATGTTGACCAACTGACTTTCATCGCTCGATACGTAAAAGACGGAGAGCCTATCGAGAGATTTTTGCAATTTTTACCTATGGAGGAGCATAAGGCTCAATATATAGCAGCTATACCGTTTTAAACTTTTTGGAAAGCCTTGATATTCCAATAAAGGATTGCCGCGGGCAGAGCTACGATAATGCACCAAATATGGCTGGAAAGTATTCTGGTATTCAGACAAGAATAAAAGAAAAATGTGAATTTGCTATTTTTGTCCCATGTGGCACACATTCACTGAATTTAGTAGGTGTTCAGGCGGTTGGATGTGTTTTAGAAGCAGTAGCATACTTCCAATTCATCCAAAATTTGTTCAATTTTTTTTCGGGTTCGACCAATCGATGGAAAATTATGACAGAATGTTTAGGTGCAAATAAAGTTCTGAAGTCTCTCTCTGAAACCAGATGGTCTGCACGCGCTGATGCTCTTAATGCTTTGCAAAATGATTATAATCATATTTCTGAAGCTTTAACATCAATTGCCAGAAACACCGATCAACCAGGTGAAACAAGAAACGAGGCTCAAAGCCTTGCCAAAAAAAATGGAAAAATTGGAGACCATTCTCCTAACGGAGATATGGAATGACCTTTTGGGAATCATCAATAAAACAAGCATAGGTTTACAGAATTATACCATGAAAATGAACGTTGCAACAAAACTTTTTGCATCTATTGCCGATTATATCAGTAGCACATGCAGTAATTTCGATCAGTACGAATCGGCTGCCAAAGAAAAAAATCCAAATGGTGACTATAATGATAATTCTCAAAGAAAAGGAATTCGCAGCACACACATCACTTTTTTGGAAGGACCATCAGAGACTGTACAGTTGAATGGCAAAGAAAAATTTTGTATAGAAACATTTCTTCCTATAATCGACACATTGGATGCTCATTTAAAGCAACGTTCGGAATCATACAAGGAAGATAACAAACGTTTTAGTTTTCTTTCTCAGTTAAAAACAATCGATTCTGACCAGTTGACAAATAAATGCAAAGAATTTGCAGAATTCTATCACGAAGACATTAATGCTAATGAGCTCAAATCAGAATGTTTTCATCTAAGGCAGTACTTGAAAAACCTTGCAAATGAATCGGCGGACTTAAGTATCTCAGCCTTACATACTCTAATAAAAGCAGATAAATTAGAAGAAATTTTCCCGAATGTGGAAGTTGCTACAAGGATATTCCTTTGCTTAATGGTCACCAATTGTAGTGGAGAGCGTTCATTTTCACAGCTAAAAAGAATAAAAAATGAATTACGAACGACTATGTTACAAGAACGACTTACTAATTTGTCAATCATGTGCATAGAAAGTGATATCCTTCAAAAATTAGACTTTGAGGACATACTAGAAGATTTTGCATAACAGAAATCCCGGAAGAAACCATTATCATTAACGTAAGTTTAATTCTCAAAACAGTAATCACTTCACTTATATTTGATTTGTATAAAGCTAACCATAATAACCAATAAAGTCACTAAATAAAAGTACATACTGATGTTTTCATTCACATTTTTTTTTTTTACTTACTAAAAGGCCCCAAACTCTGTGTGCCCAAGGGCCCCTGCATGGCCTAAGACGGCCCTGGGAAGAATTGTTACAACCCAACAACAGCTGAAAGAGGCGGTGTTTCCAAATGTGGCACAGCATTTCACGGATTACGCATGGCTGTGCCAAAGAGCGATTCTTGCCCCAAGAAATGAAGCTGTCAATGTCATCAATAAGCAACTTTTACAAGAATTACCCGGTGTTCTACAAATTTACAAATCTATCGACACGACATTTAATACAGATGAGGCTGTCAACTACATACACGACAGAGTTTTTGAACAACTTGGAGCCACCTGGAGTACCCTCGCACATCTTGGAGCTAAAGATTGGGGCACCGATTATGCTTCTCAGGAATCTGAATCCTCCTTCCCTCTGCAATGGAAAACGACTCTCAATCAAGAAACTGATGCTGAATATTATTGAATCCATCATCATGACAGGACATGCCGCGGGTAAAGTAGTATTCATTCCTCGGATCCCAATCATCCCTTCAGATGTACCGTTTCAATTTATAATTTTGCAGTTCCCCGTTCATTTGAGTTTCGCTATGAGCATCAACAAGGCACAAGGATAATCACTTAAAGTTGTAGGACTCGATCTTCGGAAACCGTGCTTCTCCCATGGTCAACTGTACGTGGGTTGTTCAAGAGTTGAAAATGGAGACAATCTATACATCTTAGCTCCAAATGGAAGGACACTTAATATAGTTTATCCAGAAGCTCTATAATGAAAAAGTAGTTTGTTTTTGTATAATATCGGGTTTTTATATTTTTTACTATTATTTGTACCACCACCAACCCAGTATGTTAAACATTGAAAGTAACAATATAATTAAAAATAAAATGATGTAATCCATGCAATTTATGTAAATATGATGTAAGTGTTAATAAATATAATGTTTTAATTATTTTGCTGTTAAATAAATTATTTAAAAACATCTAGCGGTTGAATTAATAAACGCAGGCGAAGCCGTGGTACCTGCTAGTTAAAGAATAAAATTATAATTATTATATGATTGTCACACGCTGTTAATTAACACACCCACAGATAATTAAAATGAAACAGTAAAGCAATATTTTAAAAGCGAACTACTGTCACGTTTCATTTACAAACACGCTGGTGTTACTATTACTATAATTACCGACACACTATTACTTAACACACACACAGTACAATAAACAGCACGTTGTGTGTTCTACTATACATTTCCCACCCAATTCAGCATCGGAGGACTTCGTACATTGCTCGTAGCATTAGGTAAAGTTGGATATTCGCACCTTACACAGCTCTACGAAGAGTTACGGAAATAAACGAAGCAGTCAGTATGCGTCAGGGGCTAAGGTCTAGTGAATAGCACAAAGCACACATTGTATTTACTTATTCATCAGGCAAGTGTTATTAGCGTGCTTTCGGAAAGTTTGTTACCTGAAACGGTGTACTGAATAGTTTATCTAAAAATGAAACTTTTTCTTGTGACTTACTGTTTATTCTCTTCGCGTCGAACGCGTTTCGGCGTACGTATTCGCCTTCTTCAGCTTAGAGACAGACTGCCATCATTTGGTAACAGTTGTTGTGTGGAATGTGTAGTAGGGATGGTGCGTGGAGGAAGGGGATTGGCGCGGGGATTCAATTTAATGTTTGTTTTTTGTATAATTGTGTCAAAAAGTGTATGTGATTTATATTGTAATTGATCGTTAAGTATGTCGTTTGGTTGTGTTGTGTGGTGTTTATATATTTCGTATTGTTCAGTTGTGTTGAGTTTTCACTTTTTGACACAATTATACAAAAAACAAACATTAAATTGAATCCCCGCGCCAATCCCCTTCCTCCACGCACCACCCCCACTACACATTCCACACAACAACCATTACCAAATGATGGCAGTCTGTCTCTAAGCTGAAGAAGGTGAATACGTACGCCGAAACGTGTTCGACGAGAAGAGAAAAAACAGTAAGTCACAAGAAAAAGTTTCATTTTTAGATAAGTGTTAGTGCTGTGAAAGAAGTGATGAATAATCAAGACAATTATGAATAGTTTATGTTAGTGAAACTAATGGGCGGGGGGGCGAATGGGTTGTGCAGTACGCTCTGAATCCACGCTACTGCGCATGACGTCACCTTCGAGGCGGAATTACTGATTGCTTAGTATTGTTACATTGTTGTTATATAGGTGTTATCCGGGTGTTATAAATTGTGAGTTTAATCACTGTTAATTTATGCGTGTGTTCGTAGGTATAGCAATACAGATTTAGAACATATACTGTACGTGGTGTTTTGCAAAAGAAAAGTGGCACAGAACTGTTTAAATTTAAATATTGTTGGTGTATTTCTGTGAGCTGAGTGTTTGTTTTATCTCATGACATTTCACAAGAACGTTTCGACAGTAACAGTGTTAGGTTACCAATACGTTTGTATAGGTGTTTACGAAAATTTAATTATTTTCAATTACCTTTCTTAATTTTCTATTTATTCTTTTGTTTGTTGACATAGTTTTGGGTTTTTTAATACGTGTATGTTTTTTGTTGTGACATCGAGGTAAACGTTATTTTATCATTTGTTTTTTTTTTTGCCGTTGTTTTGTTGTTTGTTGAACATAGCTATTACTTTAGTTGTTGTACTTTTATTCTTGTACAGTTACTTTCTCTTAATTTTCTATTTATTATTAGATTTCTTGTTGCTTGTTGTTGCGATAGTTTTTAGTTTTCAAGGCGTATTCGTGTTTTGTTGTGACACCAAGGTAAACTTTGTTGTTTAGTCTCATTTTGATTTTTCGTTATTGAACATAGCTATTATTTCCGTTGTTTGATCTTACTCTTGTCCTTATTTTACTGCCAATATGCCTTTGTGTGCTGTAGCCGGTTGTAATTCACACAACAAAAGAATGAAGGGGACAGATATCAAATATCATTCATTTCCAAAATACCCCAAAGTACAAAAAATATGGATTTCGAAGTGCTACAGAAAAGATAATATTAATATTTCAAATGCTACCATTTGCTCAAAACACTTTTCTACAACAAATTATGTTCGTGACATTACATCAAGAAGAGTTCTCAGAGAAGATGCTGTCCCCCATATGAATCCCGTCGTCATCACTGCTTGTAATGATGGTATGCCTTGCCGCAGTGATGATAATACCAGGCGTTAATATCAGGCGTTCTTGAAAGTAATAAAGTCAGTGGCAGAAGAGAGAAATGTCATGCGAGAGAGGTCAGGAAAAGAGCCTTAAAAACCCTATCGGCTTTGTCACCCAAAAAAATTAAAATGGACCAAAGCACTATTACAAACTGCGATATTGAGTTCGAGGATGTACAATCACTTAAGAAGCATGCAAAAAAGTTGGAAAGTGAAAACCGTATTTTGAAATCTATGTGCGGGACTTTGAAGCTGAGAAATACACTTCCGAAGGAACAGAGAAAGGTTGCTCTTGAAAATTTAAAACGTCAAGACGAGAATCTGAAAAAACTTGTTGAAGATAAGATAAAAAGCGTTTTAGGACAAATTTTTACTGAAACACAAACTAACTGCTTACTGTCAAATAAAAACCGTGCAAAATGGAACTCTGAAGACATTGCAAAGGCAGATACACTACGCACTATATCAAGAAAATGTTACTTATTCTTGAGAAATAAATGTGGTTTTCCCTTCCCAGGACTATCGACTTTGAAGAGATGGACATCTGCTTCATTTTGCTGTCAGCTGGGCATACTCCATGATGTTCTCTGTTTCATGAAGGCCCAGGTGAACACACTGACCACTGCTGAAAGAATGTGTGTTATTTCTTTTGACGAAATGAATGTAGATAGTAGCGTCAGTTACGATCAGAAGGAAGATCGTGTTGTAGGGCCTCACAGCAATTGTCAGATTGCCATGCTTCGTGGCCTCGTAGCTGGTTGGAAGCAGCCAATATATTATGATTTCGATGTCCAAATGTCGGCTGAATTGTTAAAAAACAGTATTTGTTGCGTTGAAGACTAGGGTACAATGTGGTTGCCACTGTAGCAGATCTAGGCACAAAAAATCGACGAGTGTGGAATGAACTAAATGTAACGTATACAAATTCGTGGTTCCCAAACCCACACAATGTAGAAAAAGTCATATAGGTTTTCACAGATGTTCCCCACCTTTACAAGCTTTTACAAAACCATTTTCTAGATGACGGTCTGACACTCTCCGACAACAAACACATCACAAAGACGACCGTTGAAAAATTGTTAGCATTGGATAATGGTGAATTCAAATTGTGCCCAAAGCTCTCACATGTCCATCTCACCGTCAAAGGTAGGGAACGTCAGCGCATGTTTTTGGTGACGCAGTTATTCTTAAACACAACGGCTGAAGCAATTCGATATTTATTTCCTGAAGAAGAACATGTGGCTAAATTTTTTAAACTGGTTAACGATTCTTTCGATATTTTAAATTCAAGAAGATGTGTAGATAATAAACTTTGGCTTCCGGGTATGGCACTCACCACGAAGTACAAGAAGGCATACTTAAAAAAATGTATGCTTGTTGTGAAACAATGCGCATAGGAAAATCTCGGAATTTGTTGCCATTTCAAAAACCTTTCATGATGACCATCAACTCGTTATTTGGCCTTTTTAGTCATATACAAAAAAACAATCTTAAATATATTTTAACTGCACGACTAAATCAAGACTGCCTGGAAAATCTTTTCTCCCAAATACGAGGCATTGGGCAGTTTTTTATTAACCCACTACCGACATAAGTTAAACATCGACTTCGTTTGCTTTTGGTGGGTCAAAATACAAATAAAATACCTTTTTCGAAGGAAGCACCAAGATGATGATCAGGAAATTATGACTTCTCATCTCTTGCAAGGTATCTTACCTGACATGACCGAGCAGCTATCTATGATTGAAGGGTCAACAGAAATGCAAGATTTCTCCTTGTCATTTAGTGCAGACGTTGACGTTCCTGCGATCAGTGATGGAGCAGACTGCTTTACTGAGGGGTTCCGCTACCTAGCAGGCTACCTTGCCTATCGTGGGAGAAAGCATGATCCTACAATGGGAACACCTTCAGGAAATGTATATACCCTTCCCGTTGGTACCGGTACTTCTGCTGGAGGCTGGATAGAGTTTTTATCTCGAGGAGGTCTTCTTGTTCCTTCAGAAGACTGGGTGCACAAGATTTCACAGTGTGAAATAATTTTTAGGGACATCAATGGGCCGGATAGTTTGTATAAAGGTAAAAATATTATAAAAAATATGACCAAGAATTTTAAGTAAATTTCCTGAGATGCCAACAGAAGTTGTAAAAATATACGCCAGGACGAGAATGTTCATTCGCCTTCGTTTCATGAATGGCCGCATGAAAGCAGCAGAAGCACAGAAGAGAAAATCATGCCAGTGGCATGCATCGTCCATAGTTAAACCCACACATTAATATTTAATATATTTGTATTAATTACTTTTGTATTAATTAGGATGGTATTATAGGCATCATTGTTCTTTGCAGGAAGGCGGAACTTAGACAGCCGCTGTCTGGTTTGGACTTTGAAATGAGTAGAAGTCTGATAAGTAATTGGCCAGTGGACTCTGGGTTCCGTCTATAAACAAACAGCCCACAATTTTTAAACCGCCTATATTCTGTAAAATTAAAATTACAGCTAAATTACTAGCTAAAGCGTGAGGGGAAGTTGTGGTTGAAAAAAATACATGTGTGTGTGCGCGCACACATGAGTGCTACCAAATAATGATATATTTTCATCAAATTATAAAGCATACTATGATAAAAAAAGAGAAGTTACAAAGCCTATTGTTCTGCAATTTGATTTCTAGTCTAACACGGGCTTTAAAAAATTATAAAAAAAGGGTGTAGAAAATAGGAACTAAAAATAGTACAAAGAGCATTTAATGGTCATTACTTTAAATTTTTTCAAACCGTGTCTATTGTATGCAGGCGAACGGAAACGTTCTAACAAATAAGTGTATAGTTTGATGAAACGAGTAACTTCTGTAATTAGTCTACTAAAATTTGCTTAATTAGTATTCGAGCTTTGTTTACATCGGTCTAGACTGATCTAATTACTAAATTTAATTTTTAGCAAGGTCTTTCGGTATTATTTTTTCGACTATCAATCGGTTTATTTAAAATTATGTATAGGAAATCCGTACTGCTTCTTCAGTTGCTATACGATTAATATTAAAAGCGTACACATTTAAATTACGCAAACATTCACTTCATATAACATTATTACGTACTTCATTCAATAAAATAAGTTCAGTAAATAAAAATATAAATAACAAACTTAGTTAATAAAAAAAATAACATATTTACCGCGCAGCTCGTCACTCGATGATGACGTCATTTCAACAGCCAATAGCAATTCGTTTCGGTTTGGGCCCAACCTAATAGTAGAGTAACCTTGCAGCTGTAGTCTGTAGTATACTTCAGAAGGTCTAAGGCCAATCTAAGGTAATTGAACAACCAGCGCCGCCATTACGCTGGTTGTTCGTTCATACACCAGCACGTACGCCGTGTATCTTTTAACGACATTTAACCTCTCTCAAGCACAGGTAATAATAATTCATAACAAGTCTATGTTTATTGTTAAATGAGATCCGAGACCGCGGGAAGTTACCCATGAGGCCGTAAACTATTTCCATGCTGCGACATGGTTTTTATTTGGGGTGTATAGTGTAATAACCGGAGACGTCGGAGGCTAATGCAGTAGTAATGTTGGTTGGAAACCGGCTGCGCAGCGTGTTACGTATTTAGCACTTTTATTTTTCCAAATTACTTAGTTATTTTACGTTTGCGGGACTTAATCTAGTTGAAAATAGTCATTAGGACACTAAATGTGAAACATACTACAATTTGAAAGAAATCGAAGGTGATCCAGGTCAGCTACAGATTGCTAAATAATTATATTTATTTAATTATAAATATTATATTTAGTTAAGAAACGGACACGTCATGGACAACGAAATCCAAGAACATGTATTATATAATTTGTTATAAGAAATAAATTAAAAGTAAAAGTATTAACAGTGTTATATTACAATGGACTTTATTAATCTGTTACTGTTTAAAAGAAAATAAGAAGCAAGATAATATAATTTATAGGCCTATCTCCCTTTGGGAATACTAATTTATGTTTTTACTAGAAATAAACAAACCGGCATACATTTAACATTAAATTATTGATTTCATTTTGGTTAGACAAATCAGTTGCAAAACTCAGTCAATGAAATTTATAGAGTGCACGTAATAGCACAACAAATAATGTCAAAGAAACATCAGAAACATATAATAAAAACATAACAGTATAATAAAAATAATTTTACAAATAAACACAATAAAAACCACCTTCATAAAATAGGTATGAATAAATAGGCCTGAATAAAAACTTATAAATGATAAGCAACAACAAAAGTAAATTAAACACATTACATATCTGGATAATCTTCAGATTCATTCACCAGTGTATACTCTTTCCATTCTTAGCTTAATCCTGATGTAAACAAACAGGCGTGGCACATCTGAAACGCTATTTGCTGCTTGAATTAGAGGCGTGTCACACTGACAGAAGTGGTACAGACAGGGTACATATAATATTGATACTGTATAAACACATGTAAGTTGTGATAATTTTTACATTCCTGACCAAAGTAATGTTTGTGTGACTGTGCCAGAGCGACAATGATATATTTTATAACACGCAGAGTTAATGGATTTTTTTATTTACTGTTTGAGTAACGCAGGAAAAAATAAAGTAGGCCTACATTTAAAGCGAAAATAGAAGCTGCCATAATTACTTACTAGTGTACTGTGTATTATCAGTGCTGTCAGAGAGTAATTCAATGCCTTCCATGTCTGCGTCGGAACTTGAACCATCACTTGAGTCAGCAGTGTTAATGATAAGATTGTCCACGACGGCGTCGGTAATTTGGTCGAATTCCCATAGCTTATCTTTTTCCTTGAATACATGCTCGACGTAACGACTCCACTTGATGATCGTTATTTCATTTACCGCCTGCTCTATCAGTTGTTTTACATCATGCAGCTTATAAATGTTGTGTTATGACGGACAACATGTCCTTCCAACTGGCTCCATATTAATTAAATGATATTCAGAATACAATGATAAGGAAAAAATCTTAAAATGGCATGCCTCGACTTTCTGGCAATATCATTTTCTAAAAACCTTTTACATTTATGTTCATATTGCTAGTGGCGATAAAGCTCTACTATGTATTCATAAAGATGATTAAACGTATTCAAAAACCACTTGACGTAGTTAAGACAACTCTCACATGACTGTACAGACGTTCCGCTCATGCGCGTAACACATTACTGAGCGAATAATTTCAACGCCCCTGACCAATAGCATTTCAGATGAGCCACGTGGGTTTGTTTACATCAGGATTAACCTAAGAACGGAAACAGTATACACAGAATATACAAATCATGAACTAATCTATGTCACACCTATTCACATTTGCTTCACTCAAATAACATGATAAGTAAAATTAAACTAGGCCTATTGAATTGTTTTTAAAATACTAGGATTTCAGTTATTTAAACACTATTTCAAATTTGTATTAAAAAATATCAGCTATGGCACTTTCCCGGGTGTTAGTTTTATTAGCAGCCATCTTAACACCTTCTTAAGATGGTGGAGCACCGAAAGGCTTCATCAAGAACTTAGCAGTGTGGCACTAAGTAGAGTGACAAAGTTGGTGTATGGCACTTTCCTTGATGTTAATTGTGTTTTTCGTTCAGATAAAATTATTCCCATCCTGGAAAATATCCTTTTGCAGGGAATGGATGTTGGTTTCCACCACAGTAAGGGGGTTTCCCTTCTGTCTGTTGGCGTGTCTTGAAAATATCTATCTATGTCTTGTAAAGCCATTGATAAAGGTGTCCCTATTGGTTTAAATTTGCTTAAATTTTGCTTTCATAATCATCCCAAATTGAAACTTCTTTCTCCTGTGTTATGTTACGTTGTAGATTTCCTTGGGTTTCAATGCTTATAGTGGTTCTTGAATTTTTTATAATTTGTGAATTACTAGTTCAGCTGCAAATTTTTTTTGTATTTTCTAGAGAAGTATTGTCTTTAAAAAAAATAGTCTTTGTATCTGGGGTCAAGCAGCATGCAAAGTGAAATTGTTTTACTTTTTTCCAAATTATCAAATCTTACAGAAATTCCTTCTAGAAGTTTAAGTACAATTTCTCTGACAAGTGGTTTAGTTACTTTCACAATTATCTTTTTTATTGAAGATTTTAATCCTCATGTTACAGGTATTATCAGGCTGGCTGTGATATATTTCTCTCCACTCATTTCTTTTGTTACCTGCTCACAAGGTTTCAGAACATCACACAGATGTGCAGTAATCGCATTAAAAGCTTCATTTGTTGTTTGTTGTTATAAATATCAGTTGTTAAGCAAACAGTTAGTGCCTCTTTTTGAATAGACTATTTGATTTCACTTACCTTTGTTTTGTAAAAAGTTGGTAACAGTGTGTTGGCTAAATACTTTCTAGAGGAACTTCATAACTAGGGGAACAAGTATTCATCAAATTTCGGAAACCTCTGTCTTCAACAACTGTAAATGGTTGAAGATTCCAAATAAAAAGGTTTCATTATGGCCTCACCAATTTTGTTTTTATCAGATGGGGGTAATTTTTTGGGTATGTAGGCTGACATTGGCATTTATTTTTTACCTGTTGGAACAGGCAGCTGAAATGAAGAAGGTTGATTTTGGAAGGTGTCAGTAGCTCTTAAAGTGGTTGGTCTCTCTGGATTATAAATGTGGGAGGAAGATTCAACTACTAAGTTTTCTTGCACATCTGGTTCTATTTGCAGTATATCACTTGAAGAAGTTTCTGTTACCGGTAAAGATAGCAATTTGGGTGGATAAAGTAAGAAGAACAATTGTTGTATGCTTTCGTTGTTAATGTTTTTTTTTTTTTAATTATTAACTGAACTTTTATACGATAGTTTTGTTATGCAAATGTTGCACAATGCAACATAGTTACTGACTGATTCAAAAAGGCTCCATACATCATTCGTTTTTATTCTTCTTGGATCCATGTTACCAAAATTTTAAAAATAAAAAGTGTTATTTTTAGTACTCTGTACTAAACATGAACATTACCTAGCAAAACCAACAACAGTCACAGTGGACAGCAATACTTTAAAAGTATTATAAGGCCTTCGCCTAGTACAGGGGTGCTCGACCGGTGATAAGCGTGCCACTAGTGGTACACAGGAAGACCTAGCTAGGAAAAAAATATTCATTTAAAAAGAAAAAGGAAAATTCATGTTCAAAACAACAATACATTTTCATCGGATATGATTTAAAATGATTACCCTTATACAAACACAACCTAAACAGTTTGTGGTAATATTTCATTCGATGTCTGCTCTTATCTTATTTTGTTTTCTTATCCGGTGGTACTCGAAATGAACGCGTAAGATGAAAGTGGTACGTGGGTCTGGAAAGGTTGGGAACCACTGCTAGAAAGATCAGTTGTACAACTGATAGGTCCTGGTAAAAGCACAAGTTGGGCAATTATTGGAAACTTCCAGCCATATCATAAATCAATTGTGAATGTTTTACAGTCTCCAAGAAATTCAGTTAATAAACTTGTAGCTTTCTTTTCTTATCACCTTGTTTTATTGATGGCCTTTTAATAAGTTTATTAGTAAATTCTTATCTTCATCAGATCAGTGTATTTACCTTAGTGACTGGAGTTTAACCAGTTATACCTATTTGTTTTATCTGTTATGGAGTTTGTTATTTTTTATTTCTTTAGTAAGTGGAAACTACTGTTACTCAAATGATAAGTAAAGTGATAGACAAAATTTCAGAATCAGCAGTTTAGATAAAAGAAACAAATTTAATAAAACACCTTATATTTTAGGAGAGTGTTATCAGATCAGTAAAGATTTTATGAACAGGACGAAATAAAGTGCATAAATATATCAGTGATAAAGTTGATATCCTATCTCAGTACAAAAAAAAAACTACTTTGTAGTGTTTTACAACAGGAACGTTACAGCAGTCTCATCATTTAAGTGAGATGTGCGGTGAAGTTAAAATAATCTCCGTAATCACATTAACAAAAAGTACTATATGGCCTATCACCCACTCAGCCACTCGGTAGGTTATAACACAATATCATTTGCTTTTTCAGCATTTACCAAGGTGGTCAGTAGTGGAATATATAATTTGTTATTATAATCTGTATTATATATCTGCATAACACATGAGAATAAATTAACATCAGTATGACTCTTTTTCATTTATTACAAACGGCTTCGTCTCATTGGCATAGAGGTATTCTAAATCTCACTTTGTTTTGCTTCATTTCGTACTTGTATTGCAATCAGCACATGCGCAGAAGCAAGTATTCAGTACCAATAACCAGGGGCGGATTAACCATTAGGCTGACTAGACTGTAGCCTAGGGCGCGGCACTTGGGGGGGGGGGTGCAAAATATTAGCTAGAAAATAATAAAATTTTACAGCTAAATGTAAAATTGGTAATAAATTACAAGGATAAAAATTTGAGTTCATTTTGAACACAGGCACCTGTTTGCAAGATATTATGGTAAAACTGTAGATGAATAATAGAAGTGCTTTCCAAACGGTTTTCTCCGGTTATGAGTCATCGGCCGCCGCCTGACTTTCATGGAATTGCCGACCACTTTATCTATTCCATCCAGTTGAGATAGCTTTGCACATTTTCTTTCTACGCCTGTCACGAACTGCAGTGGCGAAAGATGTTTTTCAACTTTGAAGAGGGTGAAGAATTATTTACGCTCAAATTTGCGCCAGGATAAACTGACCAGTGTAGCCCTCTTGTTCATTGAAAGTGACTTTCTGCAGGGACTTGATTTTAGTGAGGTGATTAAAACGTGTGCTCAATCTAAAGTGAGAAAAAGGAATATAGCTTGAACTTTACATGAGTCTTAACAAATCCACAAGATATTTAGCTGATTGTCTTCTTTGTGTAAATGTTGCTAAATGTACCTTTAATAAAACTGTTATAATTCTGTAACTACTTAGTAAATTTTTTCCTTATAAAAGCTATGGAAACTACAAATGGTTGAAGGTGTAACTCTAAAACAATCTCTGAAAAACAGCCCCAGTTTTCAATTCTTGAGACTATTTCCAAAAACAGTAAGATATTTGAAATATTCATAACTAAGAAATATATTGTAGGGTGTTAAAGCTTCATTCAATCCCTTGGAAGTAAACGTAAGAGTAGCCTATGGGAGGTGAGGGGGCGCTAAAATATAATTAGCCTAGGGCGCCAAGATATCTTAATCCGGCCCTGCCAATAACTGCGATTTTGTACTCGTTTATTCGTTAGTATTGGGGGGGGGTCCCGTGATTAATCAGAACAGGTATTTCGACTTTTCAGTTATCATTACACCTTTTTTATTCGTTAGTTGGGTAGAGGTGTCCCACAAGTAGTCGGAACAGGTACTCCAACTTTTCAGTCACTGTTATATTCATTCCAAAAAAGTAATCGTTCCAAAATACTTGTTACAGGTAGCCTATATCAGCCCACCTCTAGTCCAGACTAAGCCTGGTCGATTTGTGGCTGTAAAGATACTACTTTAATGTATGTGAGGTTAACCAGTATTAGAGTGTGTGAGAAGTGTACTGAAAGTAATGGCATAGTCAAATACTATTATACAACATACGGGACAAGTTCAAGAGTACATGTAACATTATTATAGTTTGCATAACCCACATATGAGGAAACATACCTCAACTTGTGGGCATAATTGAATAACAATGTCGTGGGCGAGCAGTGTTAAATGGCATTACTTGGTATCGTTACCGTTTGTCCAAGGACATGCATGTTACACAACCCACAAAGTCCTGATTTCAAATGCACTTTATTAAGCATTCAGTGAACAAACAGTAATCGAATAAAATCAAATTTGACAAAAGCTAAAATGTTATTTAGTATTGAAAAATACTGGTGCACTAGCTGGTACACATTATGCATTTATGATAATGTCTTCACGGTGATTCAGTACACATGAAAAATTGAATTGTAGTTACTCAAGTTAACGACAAATTGGACATGACAAATTTATTACAGTTATTACAAATGAAAACAAGAAAACAATATGATGCTCAGTATATTATAATTGAAACCTATTATTATGTTTATAATTTGTATTGAACTGAATAGTATGAAAAAGAAACTGTTTGTAGACTTCAAAAATCAAATAAAACTTTCAGATTCTGAACACTTTTTGTTTAGACATTATTGCTGGTACATGTTTTATGTACATAATACCCATTTTTACTAAAGTAAATGTGTTTAATGTAAAGGCAGTGTAGTTCAGCTTGAACAGTAACAATAAGCATGCCATTTTATGTCGTACCAACAGGAGCCATCTTATGTCGTGCATGAAATAGCTTTGGTGGTGGAGGTGGGGGGGATATAAAGTTGTATTATAGTTTTTGAAGAAAATTTATTTTTAGAAGGGATTGTTTATAATGTTTCTGGTTTGGTCGTTATTGTATTGTATTAAGTCAATAAATGACATTTGACATTATTAAAAGACAATGTGAATTAAAAATTGTCTATTACACAAATGTATATGTTAACTAAGTACTGAATATTATTATTTGACCATGCACAGCCAGTTATTATAAACAAACAGTTCAATAGAAACATAATGTGATTGCAAATTGGATAACCCTATTTTCACTATGTTAAACTGTGAAAATTAAGATCAGTTTTTTTGAGAAATCATAAAAACAAAATATAATTTTGTTTAATTGTACAATATCATTATATAACCTCCCTACTGACACTTGGGAACATGGAAGCAATGCAGATTCGGTGCTCTTTCATTTTGCCATTCACAGTTCACGTTAAGATGCCCCTTCCCATACGAATAACCAAATGTTGGCAGATCTTATCAGCATGCACAAACTTCTCTTCTCAGTAATATAACTCATCACGTTTTGGATCTCTTACCAGGTTTTTTATGTCACTTGTTTTAGTAATGTTATTAGGCTGTCAGTAATTATATAAGTGCCATGAATATTACTAAGGTTACACTTTATGTTAATGGAAAAGTCTTCAAAGTGGTCTCAGTTGATAATGGATTCAGTCAATTCCATTTCTCCTTTTTACATGCAGTTTACAAACTTCGAAATATTGTTCCATTTTTCGCTATGGTATTTCAAGCATTATAATTTCTGCACGTTTTTTAATATTATTCGTCTAAAAAAATATTCTGTTTAAAACAAGATTAAGTTAACTGCACTCTCAAAGCTGTAAATAAGATAAAATGAGTCTCCAGATTAGTTAAAGCAGAACAAATAATATTTATACTGTTTAAATATGTCAAATGCTTAATCTTGTATTATAAACAACAGTTTGCTGTTAGGCAGCTGGTAGTATTGTAGTGTATTCCCATAACTGCCAATTTAGATGTTATATGAAACAGATTATACAGTATAACTTCTACAGATATTTTAACTCTGAGGTTTCATAAAAACTTTTAGCATTCATTTAATAAGAAATTGTCCTTTCCTTCTCAAAATAATTCTAAAATGATGTCAAAAGTCTTATAATTTCTAGTAAATAGGAATTTAAAACAAAGTCTATTCCAAAATATATAACATGATATGACAAACTGATAAAAAACTGTTGACACATGTTGTATAGCTTCAAAGAAAAGTGTACTTTTATGAGGAAAACATTTTAATGAAAGATCATTTTAGTTAGCACTGTGGTTTAAATACTCTTCTATACATTAGTTCATCCCATTTGCATATGCAGAATTAATGTGACTTATCCTCTTCATAAGTATTATCGTATCTCCTTTCAGCCAGGAACACTTTATTGTAATAATGGAATACCATACCCAAACTAAGATAAGGCATCCTCATTGATTAAACTGAGGTCTGACAATGGGAAGACATTACATATTAATAAAGATATGTGCATTTAATTGAAGTGTTCTTAATCGGATATTATTCTTGTGCTAACTTTTGTGTGATGTACATTTGGTCTTTATTGACTGCCAACTTATTTTCATTTGTTTCAGGTGTTAACAAGAACAATTTATCTATCATAAGACAAATGGAAGAGATCAAATTGGAGGACAAGGTATAAAGTTCAAAAATAAAAAACATTTTTTACTGGTAGTATTTGTGTATGTATTAAATTGATACACATGTTATGTACACTTATACTCACATTCATTTCTTAATTTAATAATAATTTAGTTATCATCATATTCATTTGTAATTAATTGTTGTTCAGAATATGATTTATATATATTTTGTTGTGTAGGATTCACATTGACAATATGTATTTTTCATAACCTCCTAACTTAGAAACAATTCTCCTCCTCCGCCTCCTCCCACATTCAATTTAGGCTCATAGTCTGTTAGATGCAAAGAATCTTTCCAACTTTTCCTTGATCTGCCAGTCCTCCGTCTTTGCATTGGCTAATTATGTCAGCATACTCATACTATTCTATTATCACTCATTCTCTTGTGTTGGGTGTGTTGTATCTCTCTCCTTGCCAACCTGTTCTCTTGTTGTCCAATGTGCAAGTCTTCCTTCCTGGTATTCTCCTGAACTCCACACTTGTGACGTCTCAGTTTGAATCTTTCCTGTTTTCAAAAGTGCACCGAGAGTTGACTTTGTTTAGATGACTGTTTGTAATTAACAATGCAGCAGACCAACATGATGCTTTACAGCAGCTGTTCATGAGACAGATATGGTGTAATGAACAGTACTTGATTGAAGTTTAATTAAGAAAGTTGTGTTAGTGGTTATAATCACAAACAGAATTATCACTGTTGCACACCACTATAGAAAAATTATTCTGATTAGCGCTTTCAAGCTTCTCAGCTCATCGTCAGATTTCCTATCTGACGGGCTGAGAAGCTTGAAAGCGCTAATCGGAATAATTTTTCTGTAGTAGTGTGCAACAGCGATAATTCTGTTAGTACTTGATTGGTCTCATCAGTCTCTTCATATCTTGAGCCAGCGTCTTTATCTGTGAATGCATACAGCATCCCACAACCCGGGTACTTCAGTTGATTGGGCCTCTGCCTTCCTCTGCAGTACCTCTTACTCACTGGGCTTCCATCAGCAAAGTCATTACTGCTTGGTGACTCACCATACTGCCTCATCTTCACAAACCTTTCTGTTCACCCATTGTTCCAGAAACTGTTCATTTTTGTTTTCTAATTACTTTGTCCATCCAGTATATTTTTAATATTCTTCTACAGCAACAGATTTCAAATGCTTCTGTGTTTGTGTCTTTCACCTTTCCCTGTTGTCTAGGTTCTTATAACACAATGAAACATAAGTTGAAACATTTCTTTCTAGTTCTGCTAGTTCCTAGATTCTCCATTTGGCCTGCTATCTGATACTGAGTCCTCTCAGTTAACCTTCCCAGTTTTAATATTTACAGAATCCCTACTTTTGTTCCTGATTTCTGTTCTCTTAGTAATTTTTCTATGATATTCAATACAGTTTCTAAATTCACCTTGTTTTCTACAATTGCAAACCATATCATCAGTAAATCTTGACATTTTTGTACTCTTTCCATGAAACGTTATTGCAGTGTTATGCATCTTTATTATTTCCTTCATATCCTCTTTTTAAGCATTCTCCTGTAATGCTAATACATTTGTATAGAAGTAATCTTAATTCCCTGTTATTTGTAGGCTGCTTTAATGGTCAGTATAAAGAAAGAAGCAGATGTAGAAGAAGCTGAGTCTGAACAGGTAATGTGGATACATCTGATTATTAAGCTTATAGTGTAACGGGGCGAAAAGGGGTATTTTATTTTATTCTATTTTATTAAATATATATGTGACCAACGCAGCAAGTCCCATACCTAAAACGGTTTTATTCAAACAAAGAACAGTGGAGTGAGATTTTGAACGGAGGTGTTGTAATGGAATGCGATGTATGTTTTGCAGTTCAAGTGGTTCCAAGAATTTGTTACGCACAATGTACGCGCAAACACCAGCATGCGCGCAACTGACGCTAAGCAGAATGAAGTGACGCCAAACAAGATGGCTAAGATGTAAAATTTGGTTCGCCACGTGGTTTGATGCTGACGGAAGTACCGTGATGACTCCGCCCAGTTGGGTCTCGTGACTAGTGGCAGTGAAATATCGTCAATGCCTAACACACATGGACCACACTGTACTCTGTGTAAGTTGTCGAACATTTGTCACAAGCCGGCTTTGCATTTTCCGGTTTGGGTAGCAGTGGAGTGTCGCACGTTGGTAACGTTCTGCGCAGTCACCTAACCACCTTTCACCTGGCCAGGCAAACCACGACTCGTGGCCCACAAATAAAATTTTAATTGTTGATAGAAAATACCAGAAGTAATGAAAAGGTGTATCAGAATGAAGTAAGTGCAGTGTATAAATCGGAATCTAAAAAATCAAATCGAATTAAAACTTTTGGACGGACAATCAGTGCGGTATGAGAAGAGGAGGAATGCCAATGGTGATGTAAAACCCAACAAATTTAACGATATCAGTAATTGCATTTAAAAGGGGCTAAAATCAATAAATAAGGGGGTTTGGTATGAATGTTGTGTGTAAGCAAACTGGGTTGCTTTCATTAAAATAATTATTAGGATAAGTTTAGCATGTAGAAATCCATGTTTTGTTTAACGTAATTTTGAAAAAAAAAACCGTAACATTTTAAAGAGAGAGAGAAGTGGAGTTTAAAAGGAATATAAAATGAAATAATTTTCTAATAAAATTTGAGTTTTATTATATTTTGAGAGAGTAGTGTACGTTATTAAAATAACCTTAAAATCACGTTGATATTCACCGTTCGTGCGAAGAATCCTGGGCTAAGGTAGGTGAGATGTTTAAATATTGTTTTATAATTGTGTATTATTTGTAAGATCACAAATGGTGCTTCCGAAAAGGGACAAGTTTTTATAAATTAAAAACTTGTAAACAAGTTTTTACATATAAAAACCACACCTACAGGTGGATAACGTGATTTGAAGGTTAAGAAGAAATATGTACAAATTACGCAACAGACGTAAGATAGTATGTCATTGTTAGGGTAAGTGTAAGATGTTTTGTGTGTAAGGAAATTTGTATAAATTTATAATTTAAAATGGCAGGTAATAATAACGAGAATGATATAAATGAAATTACCAATTTTGATGAATCAGCTATTATGAATGGCCTTTAAATACATTCAACTCTGAATGTAGGTCAAGATGATAAAGATAGGAATATAAATATTACAGATGAAATAAATATCACAAATGATTCAGGAATACAGTTAACCCCGAAGTTAGATAGTAAAAATAAGAAACCAAATGAAAATATAAATAGTGAGACGGGAGCAAAATCGACTCCCGAAGTAACAAATATAAAAGAAAAAGAGATGTCAATGAATGACGTATTTAACCTTCTCAGTAAACGTTTTGATGCCAATGACGAAAAGTTCGATAGAATAAATTGTCGTTTCGATGTTAATGATAGCAAATTTGACCAGTTAAGTAATGACATTAAAGAACAGAAAATAAAATGTGAACAACAGAATATTAAAAATGATATTAATTTTAAAGAACTTAAAGAACAAAATATTAAGTTTGAGCAAAGTATAAATGTAAAGTTTGATTATCTGAGTAATGTACTATGTAAACGTGTTGATGAATGTTGTGAAAATATCAAAGTACAATTGACAGAGTCTATGAATGAGCAATTAGAGGGCCGTATTTCTGATATAAAAAATGAGATGACAAATACAGTAGAAAAACAAATCACGGAACAATGTAGTGTAATAAACACAATTGTCGAGAAACAGATGAATGAATGTAATGCTAATACTGAATGTAAAATTAGTTATGCTATGAATAAAATTGAAAGTAATGACCATAAAATAAGTGAAATAGAGAATAGTTGTAAGATTGAATTTAAAACAACACACAATACAATAGTGACCTTGAATCTGATAATAACAATAAATTTATAAACGTTGAAAAGAGTATTGTGAATGTAAAAAATGAATTGAGTATGGCCATCAGCCAACAAGTAAACACTGTTACCGAACGGGTAATTATGACTCTCGACGTAAGCAGTGATGTTGAATTAGAATCATTTAGTTGTGACAATAAAAGAGTGCATCCTATGCAATTCCTAAATGGAGTGATGGAGTTTAACAAATTTAATACCAGTAACTGGGAGGTACAGTTATTAAAAATCTTAAAATGTTTTAAAGGTAGTTTGGAAATCTGGGCCGAAGTACACCGAACAGAGTGGGGGAATTTTGAGGAGTTTGAAGCTGCATTCAGAGCTAAATATTGGTCTTGTGATGCTACAAAATATGCCGAAATATATTAATAAATAAAAATACTGCCAGGACTTACCTGTGCTCGTGTTCAACTACTTACCGTATTAAATTTCATCAGAAGACCAAGGTCGCCACGGTATTTTTGATAGGTTATAATACTGAAACCTTACACACTTTACCTTAAATAAAAGGGACAATTTCGCTATCTGACCACCCCAATAATAATTCAGAAAGATCCCCGGAATGTTTAGACGAATCTTGCAGCACAGAAATGAGAAAGTGGTAATGACGAAATAACTTAGACTAACACATGTTTCACAGTAAACTAGATAATTTTAATTAGTTAAACACACGGGTATTAAAAGCAAATTTTAGAATATACATTTATATATCAGAGTTAACTATTAATTAAGGTAGCCCATTCTGCTTGCACACACACACACTCACAATATTGATATATTACCCCCTGTTATGTTTTACTAATTCCTGTTTGATACACTGTAGTTGTATTAAATGTTCACTGCCGCGAGGCCGACCGCACACGTGCTTTGTTCCGCGATTCTAATGTACGTAATTAACCGTTTTCACTTTCTCCACTGCAACAATTTTTTAACTGTGATGTGTTGATTAATTTCTTGGGTCCCGGTCGGTATTAAAACGTTATTACACTGAATTTGTTCATATTTAAAAAGTTCGACCCGACCGGGGCCTGCGGGTTGCAACTACGTCTGTATGTGAACTCTGTAGCTCGTGAACTGTGTAACGCATCTATTGCAAGCGGGCGGAAATTGATGCCCGGCTGAACGAATTTCGTCGACGCTCATAGTTGAGTTGTTGCAGTTTATTCGCTAGGCGCATGATACATAGTGGTTGTTTCTGTAGTGTGTGCCGAAGATATTTAGGCGCTTCTGGCTTGATGTCACAAGAGAGGCGGTGACTTAGCTACATTTCCTTCAGCTCAGTCAAGGAGACTAAACAGAAAATATATTTTTCACCATCTTGGCGTTTCCTGACCACGTGGGTCCACGCGTATACCCGTCTCGTGCATACGGGCGCATGGTCATACACAAGCAAAGTTCTTGGAAACCTAGGGTGGTGCAAATTCCTTTCCCGATTTTGCAACGTTATATTGCGTTGCTGCTTTGTTACAAACTGTTCTATTCACCACGTGTTCTGTCACAATGGAATAAAACTCACACAATATTTTTTATAAATCCCTGAAATGAAATCAAATAAAAATACCCATATTTTTGAACCGTTACAATACCCCCTCAATGAGAAGTCTTCTGTCCAAAACAGAAGAAATCTCATTGATAAAACCCCTAAGAGGACCGGTGAGGAACTGGTGCCAACAACCCCCTTTTGTTCTTACTCTGCATGGGTAAATGACCCCCCTGGCTCGGCGACTATGGACGCATCTGAACGAGATCACTGGACTTCTCCGTTAGAGATCCCAACACCGAAAAATCGAACAGACACGCACCACAGCGCACCTCACCTTCTATTATGCTACCCCAAAAATCCTCAATCCCTGGCTTAGATTTGGCGAGATCCTCAGCCGATGTCTCCCCTTACTTTCTGCAAACTGGGCTGCCTTTAGCGGATACTGGGCTCACGCACACACTCACAATACATACTGAAAATTGAAAAATTCTTTGAAAATTTATTTAAATTACAACTCATTGGTCGTTTTCATTTAAAATCAAATCACAAATTTTGTATCTATTTTGAATTATTCTTTTCATTGGTTTTTGTTTTTTGTTATCAAAAAAATTATATCAATTGAACACTTCTTAAAAATAAAAAAACATCCTTAGCCTAACATGTGATTACCTAGAGTCTAACAATAAAATTCAATAAAATAAATCAATAATAACAAACATGGTTAGTACACAAACAATCAAATAATCAAAGTTTAAAATTATCCATTATCTGGCAGGCGCAAAATCAAGAAAAAAAATTTTTTTCAAAGAAAATTTTAAATTCAAAATTTCCAAAAAAAATCTTAAATTCCAAAAAATTTAACTTTCTTAAAATATGTTTTTTTTTCATATTGAAATTATTTAAATCAGTTAAAAACACAAGTTGGATTAACTTCCTTGCTAAACATGCCTAGTATATGACTTTACTATCAGCTGATCAAAACTAGGTCAAGTCAAAAACCTTGACCTACATACGTTATGTACAAGTTCTATCTGAAAATACACTTAACATCTGTAAAATTCTCTCTTAAAACACAAAAACATAATAAAATAAAACCTTTAAAATAACAAAATATTATTATAAATAACAATCGAAGTGACATTTAAATTATTCAAAATAAACACTTTGTAACTTTACATTTCCCAATTCTATCAAAATTTTGTCACTGGTTTCAATTAAAAATTTTATATTCTTGTTATAAATCTCTTTCTTTATTTGACAGTCTTATTCTCCATTACCGTGGGTGATTTAAATACTTATAACAATTTAATTTACCATTTGGTAGGCCTACATTTATAATCTCTACCCTTCTGACTGTAATACTCATCAACTTTAACTAACATGACACCCATCTCTATCAAAACATCTATCAAAACACTCTCTAACCCCAACTTATCATTAAACTCAAATCGCCACCTTCTCTCAATATATAAAAAAAATACTCTCCAACCCTTTGTACTTAGGATACGTGTGTTTCCCTCCCAAAAACTCATCCCATTATGTTGGTTCCTGGATTCTACCTAAGGTAACCCTTTCCCCCTAAATCGGTCCCATCCCGTCCCAACCCTGATGTTGCGGACTCCCACATTACACTACCCCCTATTACAAAATTGCCATCCCCAAAAATCGCAATCTAACTATCTCACTTCAACTACAACAAAATAACATCAATACTCCTCAATTCTATAACATTAGCTCACAGCAACATTACATTAACTCAAAACAATATTTTTCTCTCTACTACTTCAACTTTAACTTCAACTTGGAGTGATCTATATGTCCCACAAAATATTCATCACCCAGAAACTATTTTTTATTAGCTTTGTAACCTCTCTTTCCTTTCTATGCTTTTAGTATTTATTTTATTTCATTTTTCTTTTTTTTTTTTAATTTCTATCTCCTTGCTTATTAGTTTTGAAAGAGAGGTCACAAGTTACTTAAAACTAGGCTAGAGCCTAGAGAAGCTGAAATTGGGCTGGGTCCAGTATGATGGGACTTGCAAATGAAACACTGAACTTAAGATAACAACAACAATTTATTATTCTCTGGTAGTACAACACCTGAGCCCCAAAAGGCTAGATAACTAAGTCTTTTCATTATTGAATGTAATTTCCTTAATGTGTGCCTTGCCAAAAGTTGAGCAAGGAATAATAACTATTTACAGCCCCAAGTATTGAATGACTATGAAGATCTGAATGATCAGTGAATATTAATTCATGGAATGTTACATAATGTCAATAATACAATTGTAAACTGGCACACAATCTCGACCCGCAAATAATCACATATTATAACAAGACATAAATATATAAACATATACACCTGCAGGATTAATATAACAATGTAACAATTATGAAAAACAACACATACATATAATTAACATCAACCACGTTTGCATATAAATAACACATCACATGTTCACCCTGGTTATCAGCGCATTTAAGCATCTTGTCCAACACCCATAACCCCCTTATTCTGACCAAATATCTGGCCCCCTTCTGTTCAATTAATAGGTGACTAAAACCCCCTCCCCAAAACTTCAATTAAAATATCCCAGGAGTGGAGCAGACATGCCCCCAAGTTTTAACAAGATAAGTGTTAACTGAATGTTCTCTGTAAGCCACGCGGCCAGCGCACAAATCCCATGCCGATATTTAATTATCAAATTAAATCCCATCAATTACTATAATGAAGAGTAGCATCACAAGGTTAACATGGATGTCCGGTTACCTAACTGCATTTTATATTTCTTTTACTTTCAAAACAGAATATGGAAAAATAGTGGAACTTGACCACCATGAGTATTCATAACTGACATTGATTAATCTTGTGTGGTCTTATGGTTAACTAATTGTTATAGTGAGCAATTACAATTATGGTTACAAAATTTGCTATGGTAAAATACAATCTGTGACAATGGTAAATTTAAAGTGTGCAAATTAGCTAAACAGTGGAACAGAATTTGTAATACGGAATCTAAGTCATAAAAGTATTAAGTCAGCTCACAGTGTTCCAAAACTTGACTACCGGCAGGGTCAGGCATCGGACGGGATCTAGCAAGACCTGACACAGACAGACTTGCAGTGGACGTCTCCAACGGGAGTCGCCCATGGTTTAAAACCGCCCCCAGATATGAATGAATAATAACACACGTGTCCAGATGGAGCAAAATCGTTAACATAATTATCCCAACATGCTTAGAACAGAAATAGAATGAGATTCAACTCTATCTACCAAACTCCCCTCGACCCGGGCGGTGCGTGACCCCGGCCGAGTTTTCACTCTCAGAACGAGATATACATGATAGTAATAGAGGAGGCGTAAGCCTTACAAAATGCAATTAAAACATTCCACCCATTGTCCGGAAATAACTGTCCACACTGCAACGTTTCCTGAAAGTCTCACAGAGTAATTCGGCCACAAGATTTAGGTTAAAAATGGTTAAATTTCACCTGGTTTGAAGGGTGTATGTTGAGGGCTCTGTAGTGTGTGTCCAGTCCATCCTTCCGGCTGACATAGCTGACGAAGGTTTTGAAATTACATCACCTGAGGCAGTTGTTCGGCCATCCTTCCAGAGCGGGGCAGATTCCCGGCTACCTCGGAAACCCTGCACAATTATATCTGGGATTACTCATAAGTTCATGAAACACACACTACCACATTTACCCACTGACATAGCATGGACTGTCCGGTTTATAAACTCGAAAAATTGCCTAAGTCAAGAATCCCATTGAATGTGGTAAATCACTTCAAAAAAATAACTCCATTAAATATGTTAATATAGAATATGTCTAAATATAGTCACTCCATAATAATGATAATTTTAATTAACCTTTATGCAAAAGTTTTCATGACGCACTTACAGGAATTGGCAACTTTTAACAAGTCCGTGACATATACAGATATCAGAAAATTACTGACTTACGCCCCATCTTAGTTTAGTTAATTTAGTAGAAGGATTACTAGATTAATATAAAACAATTATATCCTTAACGTTACAATCAATTAACCAGGGTTGAGGTAAAGCATACATAAAACTAATTATAACCTGAAACTCGCCATGTGCTAAAGGATTCACTGCAGTGTATATCTCAACGCATCCACTTTAATATTAAATAAAACCAATTTGTTTTTATAAATAATTAAAATACATATTTTAATGGACTTACCGGAGGTCACGTAGCTTTCTACTTATTCATAGGAGAAGCTGGGAGACGAAAACTGTTCAATCTACTCTGCCAGCCGGGGACTAGAATGTGAGGCGCTGATAGCTAAAGTCGAACTGAATAAACCGGCTGTTGAAAAAACCGTACGTAACATAGATAGGGCGCGCGCGAGTCGGGCGGACAAGGGGCAATACAGCATGACAAAGTCCAACTGACCGTACCAAAGGACAACTTCCGTCGCGTCGAAAAATACGTAAATACTGTAATTAATCACAATATAGACATCGGAACATCGCCGCGTTTTCCAAAACGCGGCACACCCCCACCCCAAAAGGGCAACCCGGTTGCCTCACCTTCAAACTCGGGAAGGTACCCTGCAGTGTACTCCCATCAAAAAAAAACTCTGGTGGACATCGTGGGTGAGTTGGCCAGGCAAACTCGCTCCCAGGAGAACAGAGGCTCAGAAGGGAAAACGAAAGAGAGGAAAGAAGAAGTGTAGAGTGTAAGTGTGCGGTTGCTGCACACTGACCTGATCAGGGCCAGCCTACAGCAGAGAGGGACAGAGAAGAAAGACGAAAGAAAAGTTCGGGAGCTCCCTGAGTTCCGACCCCCTGAGGCTTGTCCACCCAAGCCGGAACACGATAGCCACCTAAACAGGGCAATCTGCCCCATGTAATTACGGGATAATCCCCTAATACTACCCCCCATTTCACACAATAGCTTTACTGCGCGGGCCAAGGGGGAAAAGGAGAGACGACAGTCCCCATGATGCGGTGGTCCCACTGGGACCTAACGGAAAACCATGTCAACTGTGACTATGGCACCATTCCAATATATATATATATACATGTGTTTTACAAGTGTGCTCCAAGGGCATGCCCAAAACTTACCGCGTAGATGAAGTGCACGTCCGACCTCATCGACGCGACAAGTTTCGCTCCTCTCTCTAACTCCTTTTTTTTTTGCCTTTTCTATTTTTTTTTTTCTCTGGGTAAGGTTAGGAAAATCGGAGGGTGGATGGTCAAGGATGATTACGGTCATGGGCAGGGACTGAAGGTAAGGACTCGGCTCCCTCCAGACATAACGACAAATGGAGAAAACCAAGGCTCGCGCAGGCAGGGGCGCATCCCTGAAGTAGACGAACCCCACTGGGACTGTGGGAAACATCTACCCGCTACCCTATCATTCTCATTACCGCCCCCGGAGCACACCCTCTTAAAATAGACAACATCCCCAACGCGCACAGAGACCACCGTCGCTCCCTCCCATTTTTCAGCCCGTTTACCCTTTTTTAAACAATTTTAATTTGGAATTGTGTGTAGTAATCTCTTTAGGATTACCACCCGGCTCTTCCAACCGCGCCGTCACCGGTGACGTAAACCCGAGAATGCGGTACGGCCCCGACCAACGATAGCATAATTTGGCGGCTCTTTTATCGGCAGCCGAGCTGATCGGGTGGCTCTGGCAGTAGACCAAATCTCCTACCTTAAAGGGATTTGGAATACGCCCCTGATTATACCGAGCACGGACGCGCTCGTGCGCACGGAGCAAATTCTTCCGGGCCTCTTTCCACCTATCTGCCGTCCTAATGTCTGGGTTACTCGGCAGAAGATCGTCTATATTCCATAAGTTGGCCAAGGGAAGCGTAGGCGAGAAACCAAACAACTTCAAAAGGAACGGCCTTATGACTGTCATGCAGGGCCGTATTGAAAGCTAGTTGTAACCACTTAAGGTTCTGGTCCCAGGTGGTCTGTTGTTCCGCATGATAGGCGATGAGTGCGGACCGGAGGTTCCTGTTGAATCTCTCCGCGTGGGACGGCTGGGGGTAATAGGGGAAGTGGTTACATGTTTGATGCCATTGGCGAAGCACATTCGCCGAAAGTCGCCAGAAATAAATTGTGGACCATTGTCCGAGACAATGATGGCCGGAAGACCGAAGTGCTGAAATACATGACTCTGGAGGGCGTTTATGGTCAATCGAGCAGTTGCCTGCCGTAAGGGCAGTAGCCAGGCAAACTTCGAAAAAGCATCCACACAGACAAGTAGGTAAGCATTACCTGACTTGCTACGCGGGAAGGGTCCCACGTAGTCGATGAATAGCTTCTCCATCGGTCTGCTCGCCACATCAGATAACAACAGCCCCAACTTTGTGTTTTGGGCAGGGTTGCTTAAGCCACAGAGATGACATGGCTTCACCCGAGTTGCTATGTCCCTATCCATGCCCTTCCAGATGAAGTTTTTTCTAATGCTGGAAATGGTCTTCGAAATCCCCTTATGTCCACCTACCGGGGAATTGTGATAGTAGCTGAAAACCATGGGCACAAGTTTGCTAGGCAGCACTATCTTCGGGGCCCGCCCCTTTTTCTCTCTGCAACATAGGACGCCCCTGGACAAGAAGTACGGGACCTGCACGTTACCCTCTTTTAGATTTTGGATGATCGGACCCAACTCTTCATCATTTAACTGATGGGGTAACACATCAGTAAAAGCTAAAGGAAAGTCCAGTAAAACAGAACAGGGTTGCTCCGGCTGGGCTTCGCTGGGCTGGGAAAACATACGGGACAAAGCATCTGCAACCACATTTTGAGTTCCCCGAATGTGTTGCACCTTAAATTTAAACGATGAGATTTTAACCACCCATCGTCCAATCTTACCCAGCTGCCGGGGATGAGCGAGAAGCCAAGAGAGAGCCTGGTTGTCGGTCTCGAGCAGGAACTCAGCGTGTTCCAGAAAACGCCTGAACTTATCTAGAGCGTATACCACAGCCAAACACTCTAGCTCATACACTGAAGACTTCCGTTCTTGTTGGGTCAAAGTTCTAGAAATGAAGGCCACAGGCTGCCTAGCACCATCAACAACTTGGGACAGAACCGCCCCGAGCGCCACCGAACTCGCGTCCGTCTGTAAGATAAACTGTCTCGAGAAGTCTGGCATTCTCAGTACTGGAGGGGAAATAATGGCTTCCTTCAGAGTCTCAAAAGCCTTCTGTTGCTTTTCCCCCCATACAAATTTGGCGCCCTTCTTCCGGAGTTCATTCAGAGGTGCCGCAATCTCTGCCGCGTTTGGGATGAAACGCCGATAGAAATTGACCATCCCCACAAATCTCGCGATGCCTTTGGCATCCTTTGGTGGGGGAAAGTCCGTGATCCCCTGTGTTCGCTCAGGATCCACAGTGACACCTCTATGGGAAATCAGGTGGCCCAGAAAAGAAATTTGTGTCTGGGCAAACTTCACCTTTTCAGGATTGACAGTGAGGCCGGCACCCCTCAACCTGCACATCACCTCCTCAAGATGACTCAAATGTTCCTCATAGCCCTTGCTGTACACCAGCAAGTCATCAAGATAATTAAAAACGTACTTGAACTTGACATCGTGAAAAACGGTGTCAAGCAAACGGGTGAGTGTTTGGGCCCCTACCGCTAGACCCATAGGAACCCTAGTATACTGATAGAGGTTCCACGGAACACAGAATGCTGTGTAGGGCCTACTTTCTTTCGTCAAGGGAATCTGGTGATATGCAGAGTTGAGGTCAATGATGGTAAAATACCTCGCCTCACTGAACCATTCGAACGCGGAATGAAGGTCAGGAAGTGGGACCGAATCTACCTCGATGTTAGCGTTCAGCTTGCGGTAGTCGATGACCATCCTGTGCTTACCTCCAGGCTTGGGCACTAGGAACGCTGGACTGGCATAACTGTACTGAGAAGGTTCAATCACCCCTTGATCTAATAATTCTTGAACCTTCTCTCTCAAGATGTTCATCTTCGGAGGGGCAAACTTATAAGGGGGGGAGCGCACCACCTTGGAGTCCGTTAGGCGGATCTTATACTCCAAGAGATGTGTGAGCCCAAGGGCCGGAGTTAATACAGTGGGGGAAACGCTCACACAACTGATCTAAAGCGGACCGCTGGGACTGGGAGAGGTGGTCTCTAGATGTGTCGGGGCACTTAACCTCTTGGATATCTTGCCTGGTCCCCTGATATCCAAGGAAAGGGATTACAACTCCCCGATTAAATTTAAAATAGCATTGGTGCTCTTGGATGTCAATAACGAGACCACTTTTGCAGATGAAATCGGCACCAATAATGCATTCAACTCCCAGAGCAGGAGAAACCAGAAAGCTCCACACCCAAGAAAATCCCTCGATTTTGAACTTGAAAGAAACTACCTGGGAAATGGGCAGAATTTCCTGGGATGCCGTCCAGCACACTACGGAAGACTTTTCCGACCTTTTAATTACACCCTGTCGTTCAAGGTCCTCGCACACTTTAGATGAAATGATGGATCTTGCTGATCCGGAGTCAACTAATGCTCTGAGTTGACTCTTTTTCAACTCCAACAGCAAGAAGGGGCATACGGAAGTGGTTCTAGAGATGGTTTGGAGGACCTTGCTGCCTAAAGACTTGGGACCTACGACTGGCCTGGAGGCGTGTACCTTAGAAGACCCGCGACAGGTAGGGGAAAACCTCCGACATATCTTCCCCTCATTGACCCTTTTCTGAATGACCTTGGGCGCCTTGGGGAGGGACGTTGGACTCGACCCAACCCCGGTACAAAATCGTCTGACGTGGCCCAACCTACCACACTTAAAACAAGTCACATTAGGCGAATGACGGCGCCTCTCGCTACAAGAGTTTGTAATACTATTTTCATTACCACATGAGGATGGAACAATTCGCCCCCCATGCCTCTCGTGTCTTAACTTATCATGGGTCACGTGCTCACGGGACTCGTCAATCCCCTGGACCGTTCTAGAAAACACACATAGCCGTTCGAGGTCCGCAAAACAACGTGGACGGTCCGCGAACACCACGGGATCTCTAAAATTCTTCCCACGACATCCTTCTCGGGGAACCCTAACCTCAAAACCCGAGCACATTTACGGATATCCTGCACAAAATCCCCCAATGCCTCTCCGTTGGCCTGTGCACGATAGAACCGGCTAAGTTCCAAATGCCCACTTCGCCGACGGGGTATGAAAGAGTCCAACACCTCCCCATGGAGAGAGTCGAGACTGCCACCACGACGCAGAGTGCGGGTGACCAGCTCAGCCAATAAACCCCGGCAGTACGGATATATAACAGACAAGAGGACCTCATCGGACACCCCCGGAAAATCCGCCAACTCCAGGACGATGTCCAGAAAAACCAACAATTTGCCCTCATCTTCTCCATCCACTACCGGAAGTCTCTGGAGGATGCCGGAAATAGGATTGGGTAGTCCTTGATACCCTACCCCCGCCAGAATCACACAATACACTGAACACAAAACATAACCCACAAAAGCATATTTACAAGAAACGGAAAAACTCAAGTACTGTCCTTCCTTTGAGTAGACCCCCGGGTTTCCTAGCGCTGCGGAAACCTGACCCGCTCCGGAACTAACTCTCCGTCAGTCGCCAGACTCAAGAAGAAACAACATCAGACACTAACACCAACATACAATCCACAACACCTAACACTAACCACAATATACGACATTTCGACTACAACATTGTCACCATTACAATCGGACGATACCGACTTCCAGTCGGGCCATACCGCATCCCACTAACCGCACGCGCAATTACTTTCAAAAAATAAATACGGGAACCCATCCCCACGCGATCTCCGGCAATGTCCAATTTCAAAACAACAACCCAACTACAACACGTGCCCGTGGCGGCCTCAGATTTACCATTCAAAACATTTAACAATAATTCATAAAAAACATATATACTTCTACATTTCATGTCAACTATTAAGTGCCATTTTATTTGCCAGACTATCTCCAAGTTTGCAAGCCCCATCACACACCAGGACCCAAGGGTTCAAGCCTAGAATGAACCACGCTCTGATCTACCATTTGTAACCCCTCTTTCCTTTCTATGCTTTTAGTATTTATTTTATTTCATTTTTCTTTTTTTTTTTTTTTAAATTTCTATCTCCTTGCTTATTAGTTTTGAAAGAGAGGTCACAAGTTACTTAAAACTAGGCTAGAGCCTAGAGAAGCTAAAATTGGGCTGGGTCCAGTATGATGGGACTTGCAAATGAAACACTGAACTTAAGATAACAACAACAATTTATTATTCTCTGGTAGTACAACACCTGAGCCCCAAAAGGCTAGATAACTAAGTCTTTTCATTATTGAATGTAATTTCCTTAATGTGTGCCTTGCCAAAAGTTGAGCAAGGAATAATAAATATTTACAGCCCCAAGTATTGAATGACTATGAAGATCTGAATGATCAGTGAATATTAATTCATGGAATGTTACATAATGTCAATAATACAATTGTAAACTGGCACACAATCTCGACCCGCAAATAATCACATATTATAACAAGACATAAATATATAAACATATACACCTGCAGGATTAATATAACAATGTAACAATTATGAAAAACAACACATACATATAATTAACATCAACCACGTTTGCATATAAATAACACATCACATGTTCACCCTGGTTATCAGCGCATTTAAGCATCTTGTCCAACACCCATAACCCCCTTATTCTGACCAAATATCTGGCCCCCTTCTGTTCAATTAATAGGTGACTAAAACCCCCTCCCCAAAACTTCAATTAAAATATCCCAGGAGTGGAGCAGACATGCCCCCAAGTTTTAACAAGATAAGTGTTAACTGAATGTTCTCTGTAAGCCACGCGGCCAGCGCACAAATCCCATGCCGATATTTAATTATCAAATTAAATCCCATCAATTACTATAATGAAGAGTAGCATCACAAGGTTAACATGGATGTCCGGTTACCTAACTGCATTTTATATTTCTTTTACTTTCAAAACAGAATATGGAAAAATAGTGGAACTTGACCACCATGAGTATTCATAACTGACATTGATTAATCTTGTGTGGTCTTATGGTTAACTAATTGTTATAGTGAGCAATTACAATTATGGTTACAAAATTTGCTATGGTAAAATACAATCTGTGACAATGGTAAATTTAAAGTGTGCAAATTAGCTAAACAGTGGAACAGAATTTGTAATACGGAATCTAAGTCATAAAAGTATTAAGTCAGCTCACAGTGTTCCAAAACTTGACTACCGGCAGGGTCAGGCATCGGACGGGATCTAGCAAGACCTGACACAGACAGACTTGCAGTGGACGTCTCCAACGGGAGTCGCCCATGGTTTAAAACCGCCCCCAGATATGAATGAATAATAACACACGTGTCCAGATGGAGCAAAATCGTTAACATAATTATCCCAACATGCTTAGAACAGAAATAGAATGAGATTCAACTCTATCTACCAAACTCCCCTCGACCCGGGCGGTGCGTGACCCCGGCCAAGTTTTCACTCTCAGAACGAGATATACATGATAGTAATAGAGGAGGCGTAAGCCTTACAAAATGCAATTAAAACATTCCACCCATTGTCCGGAAATAACTGTCCACACTGCAACGTTTCCTGAAAGTCTCACAGAGTAATTCGGCCACAAGATTTAGGTTAAAAATGGTTAAATTTCACCTGGTTTGAAGGGTGTATGTTGAGGGCTCTGTAGTGTGTGTCCAGTCCATCCTTCCGGCTGACATAGCTGACGAAGGTTTTGAAATTACATCGCCTGAGGCAGTTGTTCGGCCATCCTTCCAGAGCGGGGCAGATTCCCGGCTACATCGGAAACCCTGCACAATTATATCTGGGATTACTCATAAGTTCATGAAACACACACTACCACATTTACCCACTGACATAGCATGGACTGTCCGGTTTATAAACTCGAAAAATTGCCTAAGTCAAGAATCCCATTGAATGTGGTAAATCACTTCAAAAAAATAACTCCATTAAATATGTTAATATAGAATATGTCTAAATATAGTCACTCCATAATAATGATAATTTTAATTAACCTTTATGCAAAAGTTTTCATGACGCACTTACAGGAATTGGCAACTTTTAACAAGTCCGTGACATATACAGATATAAGAAAATTACTGACTTACGCCCCATCTTAGTTTAGTTAATTTAGTAGAAGGATTACTAGATTAATATAAAACATAATTATATCCTTAACGTTACAATCAATTAACCAGGGTTGAGGTAAAGCATACATAAAACTAATTATAACCTGAAACTCGCCATGTGCTAAAGGATTCACTGCAGTGTATATCTCAACGCATCCACTTTAATATTAAATAAAACCAATTTGTTTTTATAAATAATTAAAATACATATTTTAATGGACTTACCGGAGGTCACGTAGCTTTCTACTTATTCATAGGAGAAGCTGGGAGACGAAAACTGTTCAATCTACTCTGCCAGCCGGGGACTAGAATGTGAGGCGCTGATAGCTAAAGTCGAACTGAATAAACCGGCTGTTGAAAAAACCGTACGTAACATAGATAGGGCGCGCGCGAGTCGGGCGGACAAGGGGCAATACAGCATGACAAAGTCCAACTGACCGTACCAAAGGACAACTTCCGTCGCGTCGAAAAATACGTAAATACTGTAATTAATCACAATATAGACATCGGAACATCGCCGCGTTTTCCAAAACGCGGCACACCCCCACCCCAAAAGGGCAACCCGGTTGCCTCACCTTCAAACTCGGGAAGGTACCCTGCAGTGTACTCCCATAAAAAAAAAACTCTGGTGGACATCGTGGGTGAGTTGGCCAGGCAAACTCGCTCCCAGGAGAACAGAGGCTCAGAAGGGAAAACGAAAGAGAGGAAAGAAGAAGTGTAGAGTGTAAGTGTGCGGTTGCTGCACACTGACCTGATCAGGGCCAGCCTACAGCAGAGAGGGACAGAGAAGAAAGACGAAAGAAAAGTTCGGGAGCTCCCTGAGTTCCGACCCCCTGAGGCTTGTCCACCCAAGCCGGAACACGATAGCCACCTAAACAGGGCAATCTGCCCCATGTAATTACGGGATAATCCCCTAATACTACCCCCCATTTCACACAATAGCTTTACTGCGCGGGCCAAGGGGGAAAAGGAGAGACGACAGTCCCCATGATGCGCTGGTCCCACTGGGACCTAACGGAAAACCATGTCAACTGTGACTATGGCACCATTCCAATATATATATATATATATACATGTGTTTTACAAGTGTGCTCCAAGGGCATGCCCAAAACTTACCGCGTAGATGAAGTGCACGTCCGACCTCATCGACGCGACAAGTTTCGCTCCTCTCTCTAACTCCTTTTTTTTTTGCCTTTTCTATTTTTTTTTTCTCTGGGTAAGGTTAGGAAAATCGGAGGGTGGATGGTCAAGGATGATTACGGTCATGGGCAGGGACTGAAGGTAAGGACTCGGCTCCCTCCAGACATAACGACAAATGGAGAAAACCAAGGCTCGCGCAGGCAGGGGCGCATCCCTGAAGTAGACGAACCCCACTGGGACTGTGGGAAACATCTACCCGCTACCCTATCATTCTCATTACCGCCCCCGGAGCACACCCTCTTAAAATAGACAACATCCCCAACGCGCACAGAGACCACCGTCGCTCCCCCCCCATTTTTCAGCCCGTTTACCCTTTTTTAAACAATTTTAATTTGGAAATGTGTGTAGTAATCTCTTTAGGATTACCACCCGGCTCTTCCAACCGCGCCGTCACCGGTGACGTAAACCCGAGAATGCGGTACGGCCCCGACCAACGATAGCATAATTTGGCGGCTCTTTTATCGGCAGCCGAGCTGATCGGGTGGCTCTGGCAGTAGACCAAATCTCCTACCTTAAAGGGATTTGGAATACGCCCCTGATTATACCGAGCACGGACGCGCTCGTGCGCACGGAGCAAATTCTTCCGGGCCTCTTTCCACCTATCTGCCGTCCTAATGTCTGGGTTACTCGGCAGAAGATCGTCTATATTCCATAAGTTGGCCAAGGGAAGCGTAGGCGAGAAACCAAACAACTTCAAAAGGAACGGCCTTATGACTGTCATGCAGGGCCGTATTGAAAGCTAGTTGTAACCACTTAAGGTTCTGGTCCCAGGTGGTCTGTTGTTCCGCATGATAGGCGATGAGTGCGGACCGGAGGTTCCTGTTGAATCTCTCCGCGTGGGACGGCTGGGGGTAATAGGGGGAAGTGGTTACATGTTTAATGCCATTGGCGAAGCACATTCGCCGAAAGTCGCCAGAAATAAATTGTGGACCATTGTCCGAGACAATGATGGCCGGAAGACCGAAGTGCTGAAATACATGACTCTGGAGGGCGTTTATGGTCAATCGAGCAGTTGCCTGCCGTAAGGGCAGTAGCCAGGCAAACTTCGAAAAAGCATCCACACAGACAAGTAGGTAAGCATTACCTGACTTGCTACGCGGGAAGGGTCCCACGTAGTCGATGAATAGCTTCTCCATCGGTCTGCTCGCCACATCAGATAACAACAGCCCCAACTTTGTGTTTTGGGCAGGGTTGCTTAAGCCACAGAGATGACATGGCTTCACCCGAGTTGCTATGTCCCTATCCATGCCCTTCCAGATGAAGTTTTTTCTAATGCTGGAAATGGTCTTCGAAATCCCCTTATGTCCACCTACCGGGGAATTGTGATAGTAGCTGAAAACCATGGGCACAAGTTTGCTAGGCAGCACTATCTTCGGGGCCCGCCCCTTTTTCTCTCTGCAACATAGGACGCCCCTGGACAAGAAGTACGGGACCTGCACGTTACCCTCTTTTAGATTTTGGATGATCGGACCCAACTCTTCATCATTTAACTGATGGGGTAACACATCAGTAAAAGCTAAAGGAAAGTCCAGTAAAACAGAACAGGGTTGCTCCGGCTGGGCTTCGCTGGGCTGGGAAAACATACGGGACAAAGCATCTGCAACCACATTTTGAGTTCCCCGAATGTGTTGCACCTTAAATTTAAACGATGAGATTTTAACCACCCATCGTCCAATCTTACCCAGCTGCCGGGGATGAGCGAGAAGCCAAGAGAGAGCCTGGTTGTCGGTCTCGAGCAGGAACTCAGCGTGTTCCAGAAAACGCCTGAACTTATCTAGAGCGTATACCACAGCCAAACACTCTAGCTCATACACTGAAGACTTCCGTTCTTGTTGGGTCAAAGTTCTAGAAATGAAGGCCACAGGCTGCCTAGCACCATCAACAACTTGGGACAGAACCGCCCCGAGCGCCACCGAACTCGCGTCCGTCTGTAAGATAAACTGTCTCGAGAAGTCTGGCATTCTCAGTACTGGAGGGGAAATAATGGCTTCCTTCAGAGTCTCAAAAGCCTTCTGTTGCTTTTCCCCCCATACAAATTTGGCGCCCTTCTTCCGGAGTTCATTCAGAGGTGCCGCAATCTCTGCCGCGTTTGGGATGAAACGCCGATAGAAATTGACCATCCCCACAAATCTCGCGATGCCTTTGGCATCCTTTGGTGGGGGAAAGTCCCTGATCCCCTGTGTTCGCTCAGGATCCACAGTGACACCTCTATGGGAAATCAGGTGGCCCAGAAAAGAAATTTGTGTCTGGGCAAACTTCACCTTTTCAGGATTGACAGTGTGGCCGGCACCCCTCAACCTGCACATCACCTCCTCAAGATGACTCAAATGTTCCTCATAGCCCTTGCTGTACACCAGCAAGTCATCAAGATAATTAAAAACGTACTTGAACTTGACATCGTGAAAAACGGTGTCAAGCAAACGGGTGAGTGTTTGGGCCCCTACCGCTAGACCCATAGGAACCCTAGTATACTGATAGAGGTTCCACGGAACACAGAATGCTGTGTAGGGCCTACTTTCTTTCGTCAAGGGAATCTGGTGATATGCAGAGTTGAGGTCAATGATGGTAAAATACCTCGCCTCACTGAACCATTCGAACGCGGAATGAAGGTCAGGAAGTGGGACCGAATCTACCTCGATGTTAGCGTTCAGCTTGCGGTAGTCGATGACCATCCTGTGCTTACCTCCAGGCTTGGGCACTAGGAACGCTGGACTGGCATAACTGTACTGAGAAGGTTCAATCACCCCTTGATCTAATAATTCTTGAACCTTCTCTCTCAAGATGTTCATCTTCGGAGGGGCAAACTTATAAGGGTGGGAGCGCACCACCTTGGAGTCCGTTAGGCGGATCTTATACTCCAAGAGATGTGTGAGCCCAAGGGCCGGAGTTAATACAGTGGGGGAAACGCTCACACAACTGATCTAAAGCGGACCGCTGGGACTGGGAGAGGTGGTCTCTAGATGTGTCGGGGCACTTAACCTCTTGGATATCTTGCCTGGTCCCCTGATATCCAAGGAAAGGGATTACAACTCCCCGATTAAATTTAAAATAGCATTGGTGCTCTTGGATGTCAATAACGAGACCACTTTTGCAGATGAAATCGGCACCAATAATGCATTCAACTCCCAGAGCAGGAGAAACCAGAAAGCTCCACACCCAAGAAAATCCCTCGATTTTGAACTTGAAAGAAACTACCTGGGAAATGGGCAGAATTTCCTGGGATGCCGTCCAGCACACTACGGAAGACTTTTCCGACCTTTTAATTACACCCTGTCGTTCAAGGTCCTCGCACACTTTAGATGAAATGATGGATCTTGCTGATCCGGAGTCAACTAATGCTCTGAGTTGACTCTTTTTCAACTCCAACAGCAAGAAGGGGCATACGGAAGTGGTTCTAGAGATGGTTTGGAGGACCTTGCTGCCTAAAGACTTGGGACCTACGACTGGCCTGGAGGCGCGTACCTTAGAAGACCCGCGACAGGTAGGGGAAAACCTCCGACATATCTTCCCCTCATTGACCCTTTTCTGAATGACCTTGGGCGCCTTGGGGAGGGACGTTGGACTCGACCCAACCCCGGTACAAAATCGTCTGACGTGGCCCAACCTACCACACTTAAAACAAGTCACATTAGGCGAACGACGGCGCCTCTCGCTACAAGAGTTTGTAATACTATTTTCATTACCACATGAGGATGGAACAATTCGCCCCCCATGCCTCTCGTGTCTTAACTTATCATGGGTCACGTGCTCACGGGACTCGTCAATCCCCTGGACCGTTCTAGAAAACACACATAGCCGTTCGAGGTCCGCAAAACAACGTGGACGGTCCGCGAACACCACGGGATCTCTAAAATTCTTCCCACGACATCCTTCTCGGGGAACCCTAACCTCAAAACCCGAGCACATTTACGGATATCCTGCACAAAATCCCCCAATGCCTCTCCGTTGGCCTGTGCACGATAGAACCGGCTAAGTTCCAAATGCCCACGTCGCCGACGGGGTATGAAAGAGTCCAACACCTCCCCATGGAGAGAGTCGAGACTGCCACCACGACGCAGAGTGCGGGTGACCAGCTCAGCCAATAAACCCCGGCAGTACGGATATATAACAGACAAGAGGACCTCATCGGACACCCCCGGAAAATCCGCCAACTCCAGGACGATGTCCAGAAAAACCAACAATTTGCCCTCATCTTCTCCATCCACTACCGGAAGTCTCTGGAGGATGCCGGAAATAGGATTGGGTAGTCCTTGATACCCTACCCCCGCCAGAATCACACAATACACTGAACACAAAACATAACCCACAAAAGCATATTTACAAGAAACGGAAAAACTCAAGTACTGTCCTTCCTTTGAGTAGACCCCCGGGTTTCCTAGCGCTGCGGAAACCTGACCCGCTCCGGAACTAACTCTCCGTCAGTCGCCAGACTCAAGAAGAAACAACATCAGACACTAACACCAACATACAATCCACAACACCTAACACTAACCACAATATACGACATTTCGACTACAACATTGTCACCATTACAATCGGACGATACCGACTTCCAGTCGGGCCATACCGCATCCCACTAACCGCACGCGCAATTACTTTCAAAAAATAAATACGGGAACCCATCCCCACGCGATCTCCGGCAATGTCCAATTTCAAAACAACAACCAACTACAACACGTGCCCGTGGCGGCCTCAGATTTACCATTCAAAACATTTAACAATAATTCATAAAAAACATATATACTTCTACATTTCATGTCAACTATTAGGTGCCATTTTATTTGCCAGACTATCTCCAAGTTTGCAAGCCCCATCACACACCAGGACCCAAGGGTTCAAGCCTAGAATGAACCACGCTCTGATCTACCATTTGTAACCTCTCTTTCCTTTCTATGCTTTTAGTATTTATTTTATTTCATTTTTCTTTTTTTTTTTTTTTAAATTTCTATCTCCTTGCTTATTAGTTTTGAAAGAGAGGTCACAAGTTACTTAAAACTAGGCTAGAGCCTAGAGAAGCTAAAATTGGGCTGGGTCCAGTATGATGGGACTTGCAAATGAAACACTGAACTTAAGATAACAACAACAATTTATTATTCTCTGGTAGTACAACACCTGAGCCCCAAAAGGCTAGATAACTAAGTCTTTTCATTATTGAATGTAATTTCCTTAATGTGTGCCTTGCCAAAATTTGAGCAAGGAATAATAACTATTTACAGCCCCAAGTATTGAATGACTATGAAGATCTGAATGATCAGTGAATATTAATTCATGGAATGTTACATAATGTCAATAATACAATTGTAAACTGGCACACAATCTCGACCCGCAAATAATCACATATAACAAGACATAAATATATAAACATATACACCTGCAGGATTAATATAACAATGTAACAATTATGAAAAACAACACATACATATAATTAACATCAACCACGTTTGCATATAAATAACACATCACATGTTCACCCTGGTTATCAGCGCATTTAAGCATCTTGTCCAACACCCATAACCCCCTTATTCTGACCAAATATCTGGCCCCCTTCTGTTCAATTAATAGGTGACTAAAACCCCCTCCCCAAAACTTCAATTAAAATATCCCAGGAGTGGAGCAGACATGCCCCCAAGTTTTAACAAGATAAGTGTTAACTGAATGTTCTCTGTAAGCCACGCGGCCAGCGCACAAATCCCATGCCGATATTTAATTATCAAATTAAATCCCATCAATTACTATAATGAAGAGTAGCATCACAAGGTTAACATGGATGTCCGGTTACCTAACTGCATTTTATATTTCTTTTACTTTCAAAACAGAATATGGAAAAATAGTGGAACTTGACCACCATGAGTATTCATAACTGACATTGATTAATCTTGTGTGGTCTTATGGTTAACTAATTGTTATAGTGAGCAATTACAATTATGGTTACAAAATTTGCTATGGTAAAATACAATCTGTGACAATGGTAAATTTAAAGTGTGCAAATTAGCTAAACAGTGGAACAGAATTTGTAATACGGAATCTAAGTCATAAAAGTATTAAGTCAGCTCACAGTGTTCCAAAACTTGACTACCGGCAGGGTCAGGCATCGGACGGGATCTAGCAAGACCTGACACAGACAGACTTGCAGTGGACGTCTCCAACGGGAGTCGCCCATGGTTTAAAACCGCCCCCAGATATGAATGAATAATAACACAGTGTCCAGATGGAGCAAAATCTTTAACATAATTATCCCAACATGCTTAGAACAGAAATAGAATGAGATTCAACTCTATCTACCAAACTCCCCTCGACCCGGGCGGTGCGTGACCCCGGCCATTTTTTCACTCTCAGAACGAGATATACATGATAGTAATAGAGGAGGCGTAAGCCTTACAAAATGCAATTAAAACATTCCACCCATTGTCCGGAAATAACTGTCCACACTGCAACGTTTCCTGAAAGTCTCACAGAGTAATTCGGCCACAAGATTTAGGTTAAAAATGGTTAAATTTCACCTGGTTTGAAGGGTGTATGTTGAGGGCTCTGTAGTGTGTGTCCAGTCCATCCTTCCGGCTGACATAGCTGACGAAGGTTTTGAAATTACATCGCCTGAGGCAGTTGTTCGGCCATCCTTCCAGAGCGGGGCAGATTCCCGGCTACCTCGGAAACTCTGCACAATTATATCTGGGATTACTCATAAGTTCATGAAACACACACTACCACATTTACCCACTGACATAGCATGGACTGTCCGGTTTATAAACTCGAAAAATTGCCTAAGTCAAGAATCCCATTGAATGTGGTAAATCACTTCAAAAAAATAACTCCATTAAATATGTTAATATAGAATATGTCTAAATATAGTCACTCCATAATAATGATAATTTTAATTAACCTTTATGCAAAAGTTTTCATGACGCACTTACAGGAATTGGCAACTTTTAACAAGTCCGTGACATATACAGATATCAGAAAATTACTGACTTACGCCCCATCTTAGTTTAGTTAATTTAGTAGAAGCATTACTAGATTAATATAAAACATAATTATATCCTTAACGTTACAATCAATTAACCAGGGTTGAGGTAAAGCATACATAAAACTAATTATAACCTGAAACTCGCCATGTGCTAAAGGATTCACTGCAGTGTATATCTCAACGCATCCACTTTAATATTAAATAAAACCAATTTGTTTTTATAAATAATTAAAATACATATTTTAATGGACTTACCGGAGGTCACGTAGCTTTCTACTTATTCATAGGAGAAGCTGGGAGACGAAAACTGTTCAATCTACTCTGCCAGCCGGGGACTAGAATGTGAGGCGCTGATAGCTAAAGTCGAACTGAATAAACCGGCTGTTGAAAAAACCGTACGTAACATAGATAGGGCGCGCGCGAGTCGGGCGGACAAGGGGCAATACAGCATGACAAAGTCCAACTGACCGTACCAAAGGACAACTTCCGTCGCGTCGAAAAATACGTAAATACTGTAATTAATCACAATATAGACATCGGAACATCGCCGCGTTTTCCAAAACGCGGCACACCCCCACCCCAAAAGGGCAACCCGGTTGCCTCACCTTCAAACTCGGGAAGGTACCCTGCAGTGTACTCCCATAAAAAAAAAACTCTGGTGGACATCGTGGGTGAGTTGGCCAGGCAAACTCGCTCCCAGGAGAACAGAGGCTCAGAAGGGAAAACGAAAGAGAGGAAAGAAGAAGTGTAGAGTGTAAGTGTGCGGTTGCTGCACACTGACCTGATCAGGGCCAGCCTACAGCAGAGAGGGACAGAGAAGAAAGACGAAAGAAAAGTTCGGGAGCTCCCTGAGTTCCGACCCCCTGAGGCTTGTCCACCCAAGCCGGAACACGATAGCCACCTAAACAGGGCAATCTGCCCCATGTAATTACGGGATAATCCCCTAATACTACCCCCCATTTCACACAATAGCTTTACTGCGCGGGCCAAGGGGGAAAAGGAGAGACGACAGTCCCCATGATGCGCTGGTCCCACTGGGACCTAACGGAAAACCATGTCAACTGTGACTATGGCACCATTCCAATATATATATATATATATATACATGTGTTTTACAAGTGTGCTCCAAGGGCATGCCCAAAACTTACCGCGTAGATGAAGTGCACGTCCGACCTCATCGACGCGACAAGTTTCGCTCCTCTCTCTAACTCCTTTTTTTTTTGCCTTTTCTATTTTTTTTTTTCTCTGGGTAAGGTTAGGAAAATCGGAGGGTGGATGGTCAAGGATGATTACGGTCATGGGCAGGGACTGAAGGTAAGGACTCGGCTCCCTCCAGACATAACGACAAATGGAGAAAACCAAGGCTCGCGCAGGCAGGGGCGCATCCCTGAAGTAGACGAACCCCACTGGGACTGTGGGAAACATCTACCCGCTACCCTATCATTCTCATTACCGCCCCCGGAGCACACCCTCTTAAAATAGACAACATCCCCAACGCGCACAGAGACCACCGTCGCTCCCCCCCATTTTTCAGCCCGTTTACCCTTTTTTAAACAATTTTAATTTGGAAATGTGTGTAGTAATCTCTTTAGGATTACCACCCGGCTCTTCCAACCGCGCCGTCACCGGTGACGTAAACCCGAGAATGCGGTACGGCCCCGACCAACGATAGCATAATTTGGCGGCTCTTTTATCGGCAGCCGAGTGATCGGGTGGCTCTGGCAGTAGACCAAATCTCCTACCTTAAAGGGATTTGGAATACGCCCCTGATTATACCGAGCACGGACGCGCTTGTGCGCACTGAGCAAATTCTTCCGGGCCTCTTTCCACCTATCTGCCGTCCTAATGTCTGGGTTACTCGGCAGAAGATCGTCTATATTCCATAAGTTGGCCAAGGGAAGCGTAGGCGAGAAACCAAACAACTTCAAAAGGAACGGCCTTATGACTGTCATGCAGGGCCGTATTGAAAGCTAGTTGTAACCACTTAAGGTTCTGGTCCCAGGTGGTCTGTTGTTCCGCATGATAGGCGATGAGTGCGGACCGGAGGTTCCTGTTGAATCTCTCCGCGTGGGACGGCTGGGGGTAATAGGGGAAGTGGTTACATGTTTGATGCCATTGGCGAAGCACATTCGCCGAAAGTCGCCAGAAATAAATTGTGGACCATTGTCCGAGACAATGATGGCCGGAAGACCGAAGTGCTGAAATACATGACTCTGGAGGGCGTTTATGGTCAATCGAGCAGTTGCCTGCCGTAAGGGCAGTAGCCAGGCAAACTTCGAAAAAGCATCCACACAGACAAGTAGGTAAGCATTACCTGACTTGCTACGCGGGAAGGGTCCCACGTAGTCGATGAATAGCTTCTCCATCGGTCTGCTCGCCACATCAGATAACAACAGCCCCAACTTTGTGTTTTGGGCAGGGTTGCTTAAGCCACAGAGATGACATGGCTTCACCCGAGTTGCTATGTCCCTATCCATGCCCTTCCAGATGAAGTTTTTTCTAATGCTGGAAATGGTCTTCGAAATCCCCTTATGTCCACCTACCGGGGAATTGTGATAGTAGCTGAAAACCATGGGCACAAGTTTGCTAGGCAGCACTATCTTCGGGGCCCGCCCCTTTTTCTCTCTGCAACATAGGACGCCCCTGGACAAGAAGTACGGGACCTGCACGTTACCCTCTTTTAGATTTTGGATGATCGGACCCAACTCTTCATCATTTAACTGATGGGGTAACACATCAGTAAAAGCTAAAGGAAAGTCCAGTAAAACAGAACAGGGTTGCTCCGGCTGGGCTTCGCTGGGCTGGGAAAACATACGGGACAAAGCATCTGCAACCACATTTTGAGTTCCCCGAATGTGTTGCACCTTAAATTTAAAGGATGAGATTTTAACCACCCATCGTCCAATCTTACCCAGCTGCCGGGGATGAGCGAGAAGCCAAGAGAGAGCCTGGTTTCGGTCTCGAGCAGGAACTCAGCGTGTTCCAGAAAATGCCTGAACTTATCTAGAGCGTATACCACAGCCAAACACTCTAGCTCATACACTGAAGACTTCCGTTCTTGTTGGGTCAAAGTTCTAGAAATGAAGGCCACAGGCTGCCTAGCACCATCAACAACTTGGGACAGAACCGCCCCGAGCGCCACCGAACTCGCGTCCGTCTGTAAGATAAACTGTCTCGAGAAGTCTGGCATTCTCAGTACTGGAGGGGAAATAATGGCTTCCTTCAGAGTCTCAAAAGCCTTCTGTTGCTTTTCCCCCCATACAAATTTGGCGCCCTTCTTCCGGAGTTCATTCAGAGGTGCCGCAATCTCTGCCGCGTTTGGGATGAAACGCCGATAGAAATTGACCATCCCCACAAATCTCGCGATGCCTTTGGCATCCTTTGGTGGGGGAAAGTCCCTGATCCCCTGTGTTCGCTCAGGATCCACAGTGACACCTCTATGGGAAATCAGGTGGCCCAGAAAAGAAATTTGTGTCTGGGCAAACTTCACCTTTTCAGGATTGACAGTGAGGCCGGCACCCCTCAACCTGCACATCACCTCCTCAAGATGACTCAAATGTTCCTCATAGCCCTTGCTGTACACCAGCAAGTCGTCAAGATAATTAAAAACGTACTTGAACTTGACATCGTGAAAAACGGTGTCAAGCAAACGGGTGAGTGTTTGGGCCCCTACCGCTAGACCCATAGGAACCCTAGTATACTGATAGAGGTTCCACGGAACACAGAATGCTGTGTAGGGCCTACTTTCTTTCGTCAAGGGAATCTGGTGATATGCAGAGTTGAGGTCAATGATGGTAAAATACCTCGCCTCACTGAACCATTCGAACGCGGAATGAAGGTCAGGAAGTGGGACCGAATCTACCTCGATGTTAGCGTTCAGCTTGCGGTAGTCGATGACCATCCTGTGCTTACCTCCAGGCTTGGGCACTAGGAACGCTGGACTGGCATAACTGGACTGAGAAGGTTCAATCACCCCTTGATCTAATAATTCTTGAACCTTCTCTCTCAAGATGTTCATCTTCGGAGGGGCAAACTTATAAGGGTGGGAGCGCACCACCTTGGAGTCCGTTAGGCGGATCTTATACTCCAAGAGATGTGTGAGCCCAAGGGCCGGAGTTAATACAGTGGGGGAAACGCTCACACAACTGATCTAAAGCGGACCGCTGGGACTGGGAGAGGTGGTCTCTAGATGTGTCGGGGCACTTAACCTCTTGGATATCTTGCCTGGTCCCCTGATATCCAAGGAAAGGGATTACAACTCCCCGATTAAATTTAAAATAGCATTGGTGCTCTTGGATGTCAATAACGAGACCACTTTTGCAGATGAAATCGGCACCAATAATGCATTCAACTCCCAGAGCAGGAGAAACCAGAAAGCTCCACACCCAAGAAAATCCCTCGATTTTGAACTTGAAAGAAACTACCTGGGAAATGGGCAGAATTTCCTGGGATGCCGTCCAGCACACTACGGAAGACTTTTCCGACCTTTTAATTACACCCTGTCGTTCAAGGTCCTCGCACACTTTAGATGAAATGATGGATCTTGCTGATCCGGAGTCAACTAATGCTCTGAGTTGACTCTTTTTCAACTCCAACAGCAAGAAGGGGCATACGGAAGTGGTTCTAGAGATGGTTTGGAGGACCTTGCTGCCTAAAGACTTGGGACCTACGACTGGCCTGGAGGCGCGTACCTTAGAAGACCCGCGACAGGTAGGGGAAAACCTCCGACATATCTTCCCCTCATTGACCCTTTTCTGAATGACCTTGGGCCCCTTGGGGAGGGACGTTGGACTCGACCCAACCCCGGTACAAAATCGTCTGACGTGGCCCAACCTACCACACTTAAAACAAGTCACATTAGGCGAACGACGGCGCCTCTCGCTACAAGAGTTTGTAATACTATTTTCATTACCACATGAGGATGGAACAATTCGCCCCCCATGCCTCTCGTGTCTTAACTTATCATGGGTCACGTGCTCACGGGACTCGTCAATCCCCTGGACCGTTCTAGAAAACACACATACCCGTTCGAGGTCCGCAAAACAACGTGGACGGTCCGCAAACACCACGGGATCTCTAAAATTCTTCCCACGACATCCTTCTCGGGGAACCCTAACCTCAAAACCCGAGCACATTTACGGATATCCTGCACAAAATCCCCCAATGCCTCTCCGTTGGCCTGTGCACGATAGAACCGGCTAAGTTCCAAATGCCCACGTCGCCGACGGGGTATGAAAGAGTCCAACACCTCCCCATGGAGAGAGTCGATACTGCCACCACGACGCAGAGTGCGGGTGACCAGCTCAGCCAATAAACCCCGGCAGTACGGATATATAACAGACAAGAGGACCTCATCGGACAGCCCCGGAAAATCCGCCAACTCCAGGACGATGTCCAGAAAAACCAACAATTTGCCCTCATCTTCTCCATCCACTACCGGAAGTCTCTGGAGGATGCCGGAAATAGGATTGGGTAGTCCTTGATACCCTACCCCCGCCAGAATCACACAATACACTGAACACAAAACATAACCCACAAAAGCATATTTACAAGAAACGGAAAAACTCAAGTACTGTCCTTCCTTTGAGTAGACCCCCGGGTTTCCTAGCGCTGCGGAAACCTGACCCGCTCCGGAACTAACTCTCCGTCAGTCGCCAGACTCAAGAAGAAACAACATCAGACACTAACACCAACATACAATCCACAACACCTAACACTAACCACAATATACGACATTTCGACTACAACATTGTCACCATTACAATCGGACGATACCGACTTCCAGTCGGGCCATACCGCATCCCACTAACCGCACGCGCAATTACTTTCAAAAAATAAATACGGGAACCCATCCCCACGCGATCTCCGGCAATGTCCAATTTCAAAACAACAACCCAACTACAACACGTGCCCGTGGCGGCCTCAGATTTACCATTCAAAACATTTAACAATAATTCATAAAAAACATATATACTTCTACATTTCATGTCAACTATTAAGTGCCATTTTATTTGCCAGACTATCTCCAAGTTTGCAAGCCCCATCACACACCAGGACCCAAGGGTTCAAGCCTAGAATGAACCACGCTCTGATCTACCATTTGTAACCTCTCTTTCCTTTCTATGCTTTTAGTATTTATTTTATTTCATTTTTCTTTTTTTTTTTTTTAATTTCTATCTCCTTGCTTATTAGTTTTGAAAGAGAGGTCACAAGTTACTTAAAACTAGGCTAGAGCCTAGAGAAGCTAAAATTGGGCTGGGTCCAGTATGATGGGACTTGCAAATGAAACACTGAACTTAAGATAACAACAACAATTTATTATTCTCTGGTAGTACAACACCTGAGCCCCAAAAGGCTAGATAACTAAGTCTTTTCATTATTGAATGTAATTTCCTTAATGTGTGCCTTGCCAAAAGTTGAGCAAGGAATAATAACTATTTACAGCCCCAAGTATTGAATGACTATGAAGATCTGAATGATCAGTGAATATTAATTCATGGAATGTTACATAATGTCAATAATACAATTGTAAACTGGCACACAATCTCGACCCGCAAATAATCACATATAACAAGACATAAATATATAAACATATACACCTGCAGGATTAATATAACAATGTAACAATTATGAAAAACAACACATACATATAATTAACATCAACCACGTTTGCATATAAATAACACATCACATGTTCACCCTGGTTATCAGCGCATTTAAGCATCTTGTCCAACACCCATAACCCCCTTATTCTGACCAAATATCTGGCCCCCTTCTGTTCAATTAATAGGTGACTAAAACCCCCTCCCCAAAACTTCAATTAAAATATCCCAGGAGTGGAGCAGACATGCCCCCAAGTTTTAACAAGATAAGTGTTAACTGAATGTTCTCTGTAAGCCACGCGGCCAGCGCACAAATCCCATGCCGATATTTAATTATCAAATTAAATCCCATCAATTACTATAATGAAGAGTAGCATCACAAGGTTAACATGGATGTCCGGTTACCTAACTGCATTTTATATTTCTTTTACTTTCAAAACAGAATATGGAAAAATAGTGGAACTTGACCACCATGAGTATTCATAACTGACATTGATTAATCTTGTGTGGTATTATGGTTAACTAATTGTTATAGTGAGCAATTACAATTATGGTTACAAAATTTGCTATGGTAAAATACAATCTGTGACAATGGTAAATTTAAAGTGTGCAAATTAGCTAAACAGTGGAACAGAATTTGTAATACGGAATCTAAGTCATAAAAGTATTAAGTCAGCTCACAGTGTTCCAAAACTTGACTACCGGCAGGGTCAGGCATCGGACGGGATCTAGCAAGACCTGACACAGACAGACTTGCAGTGGACGTCTCCAACGGGAGTCGCCCATGGTTTAAAACCGCCCCCAGATATGAATGAATAATAACACACGTGTCCAGATGGAGCAAAATCGTTAACATAATTATCCCAACATGCTTAGAACAGAAATAGAATGAGATTCAACTCTATCTACCAAACTCCCCTCGACCCGGGCGGTGCGTGACCCCGGCCAAGTTTTCACTCTCAGAACGAGATATACATGATAGTAATAGAGGAGGCGTAAGCCTTACAAAATGCAATTAAAACATTCCACCCATTGTCCGGAAATAACTGTCCACACTGCAACGTTTCCTGAAAGTCTCACAGAGTAATTCGGCCACAAGATTTAGGTTAAAAATGGTTAAATTTCACCTGGTTTGAAGGGTGTATGTTGAGGGCTCTGTAGTGTGTGTCCAGTCCATCCTTCCGGCTGACATAGCTGACGAAGGTTTTGAAATTACATCGCCTGAGGCAGTTGTTCGGCCATCCTTCCAGAGCGGGGCAGATTCCCGGCTACCTCGGAAACCCTGCACAATTATATCTGGGATTACTCATAAGTTCATGAAACACACACTACCACATTTACCCACTGACATAGCATGGACTGTCCGGTTTATAAACTCGAAAAATTGCCTAAGTCAAGAATCCCATTGAATGTGGTAAATCACTTCAAAAAAATAACTCCATTAAATATGTTAATATAGAATATGTCTAAATATAGTCACTCCATAATAATGATAATTTTAATTAACCTTTATGCAAAAGTTTTCATGACGCACTTACAGGAATTGGCAACTTTTAACAAGTCCGTGACATATACAGATATCAGAAAATTACTGACTTACGCCCCATCTTAGTTTAGTTAATTTAGTAGAAGCATTACTAGATTAATATAAAACATAATTATATCCTTAACGTTACAATCAATTAACCAGGGTTGAGGTAAAGCATACATAAAACTAATTATAACCTGAAACTCGCCATGTGCTAAAGGATTCACTGCAGTGTATATCTCAACGCATCCACTTTAATATTAAATAAAACCAATTTGTTTTTATAAATAATTAAAATACATATTTTAATGGACTTACCGGAGGTCACGTAGCTTTCTACTTATTCATAGGAGAAGCTGGGAGACGAAAACTGTTCAATCTACTCTGCCAGCCGGGGACTAGAATGTGAGGCGCTGATAGCTAAAGTCGAACTGAATAAACCGGCTGTTGAAAAAACCGTACGTAACATAGATAGGGCGCGCGCGAGTCGGGCGGACAAGGGGCAATACAGCATGACAAAGTCCAACTGACCGTACCAAAGGACAACTTCCGTCGCGTCGAAAAATACGTAAATACTGTAATTAATCACAATATAGACATCGGAACATCGCCGCGTTTTCCAAAACGCGGCACACCCCCACCCCAAAAGGGCAACCCGGTTGCCTCACCTTCAAACTCGGGAAGGTACCCTGCAGTGTACTCCCATCAAAAAAAAACTCTGGTGGACATCGTGGGTGAGTTGGCCAGGCAAACTCGCTCCCAGGAGAACAGAGGCTCAGAAGGGAAAACGAAAGAGAGGAAAGAAGAAGTGTAGAGTGTAAGTGTGCGGTTGCTGCACACTGACCTGATCAGGGCCAGCCTACAGCAGAGAGGGACAGAGAAGAAAGACGAAAGAAAAGTTCGGGAGCTCCCTGAGTTCCGACCCCCTGAGGCTTGTCCACCCAAGCCGGAACACGATAGCCACCTAAACAGGGCAATCTGCCCCATGTAATTACGGGATAATCCCCTAATACTACCCCCCATTTCACACAATAGCTTTACTGCGCGGGCCAAGGGGGAAAAGGAGAGACGACAGTCCCCATGATGCGGTGGTCCCACTGGGACCTAACGGAAAACCATGTCAACTGTGACTATGGCACCATTCCAATATATATATATATACATGTGTTTTACAAGTGTGCTCCAAGGGCATGCCCAAAACTTACCGCGTAGATGAAGTGCACGTCCGACCTCATCGACGCGACAAGTTTCGCTCCTCTCTCTAACTCCTTTTTTTTTTGCCTTTTCTATTTTTTTTTTTCTCTGGGTAAGGTTAGGAAAATCGGAGGGTGGATGGTCAAGGATGATTACGGTCATGGGCAGGGACTGAAGGTAAGGACTTGGCTCCCTCCAGACATAACGACAAATGGAGAAAACCAAGGCTCGCGCAGGCAGGGGCGCATCCCTGAAGTAGACGAACCCCACTGGGACTGTGGGAAACATCTACCCGCTACCCTATCATTCTCATTACCGCCCCCGGAGCACACCCTCTTAAAATAGACAACATCCCCAACGCGCACAGAGACCACCGTCGCTCCCCCCCATTTTTCAGCCCGTTTACCCTTTTTTAAACAATTTTAATTTGGAAATGTGTGTAGTAATCTCTTTAGGATTACCACCCGGCTCTTCCAACCGCGCCGTCACCGGTGACGTAAACCCGAGAATGCGGTACGGCCCCGACCAACGATAGCATAATTTGGCGGCTCTTTTATCGGCAGCCGAGCTGATCGGGTGGCTCTGGCAGTAGACCAAATCTCCTACCTTAAAGGGATTTGGAATACGCCCCTGATTATACCGAGCACGGACGCGCTCGTGCACACGGAGCAAATTCTTCCGGGCCTCTTTCCACCTATCTGCCGTCCTAATGTCTGGGTTACTCGGCAGAAGATCGTCTATATTCCATAAGTTGGCCAAGGGAAGCGTAGGCGAGAAACCAAACAACTTCAAAAGGAACGGCCTTATGACTGTCATGCAGGGCCGTATTGAAAGCTAGTTGTAACCACTTAAGGTTCTGGTCCCAGGTGGTCTGTTGTTCCGCATGATAGGCGATGAGTGCGGACCGGAGGTTCCTGTTGAATCTCTCCGCGTGGGACGGCTGGGGGTAATAGGGGGAAGTGGTTACATGTTTAATGCCATTGGCGAAGCACATTCGCCGAAAGTCGCCAGAAATAAATTGTGGACCATTGTCCGAGACAATGATGGCCGGAAGACCGAAGTGCTGAAATACATGATTCTGTAGGGCGTTTATGGTCAATCGAGCAGTTGCCTGCCGTAAGGGCAGTAGCCAGGCAAACTTCGAAAAAGCATCCACACAGACAAGTAGGTAAGCATTACCTGACTTGCTACGCGGGAAGGGTCCCACGTAGTCGATGAATAGCTTCTCCATCGGTCTGCTCGCCACATCAGATGACAACAGCCCCAACTTTGTGTTTTGGGCAGGGTTGCTTAAGCCACAGAGATGACATGGCTTCACCCGAGTTGCTATGTCCCTATCCATGCCCTTCCAGATGAAGTTTTTTCTAATGCTGGAAATGGTCTTCGAAATCCCCTTATGTCCACCTACCGGGGAATTGTGATAGTAGCTGAAAACCATGGGCACAAGTTTGCTAGGCAGCACTATCTTCGGGGCCCGCCCCTTTTTCTCTCTGCAACATAGGACGCCCCTGGACAAGAAGTACGGGACCTGCACGTTACCCTCTTTTCGATTTTGGATGATCGGACCCAACTCTTCATCATTTAACTGATGGGGTAACACATCAGTAAAAGCTAAAGGAAAGTCCAGTAAAACAGAACAGGGTTGCTCCGGCTGGGCTTCGCTGGGCTGGGAAAACATACGGGACAAAGCATCTGCAACCACATTTTGAGTTCCCCGAATGTGTTGCACCTTAAATTTAAACGATGAGATTTTAACCACCCATCGTCCAATCTTACCCAGCTGCCGGGGATGAGCGAGAAGCCAAGAGAGAGCCTGGTTGTCGGTCTCGAGCAGGAACTCAGCGTGTTCCAGAAAACGCCTGAACTTATCTAGAGCGTATACCACAGCCAAACACTCTAGCTCATACACTGAAGACTTCCGTTCTTGTTGGGTGAAAGTTCTAGAAATGAAGGCCACAGGCTGCCTAGCACCATCAACAACTTGGGACAGAACCGCCCCGAGCGCCACCGAACTCGCGTCCGTCTGTAAGATAAACTGTCTCGAGAAGTCTGGCATTCTCAGTACTGGAGGGGAAATAATGGCTTCCTTCAGAGTCTCAAAAGCCTTCTGTTGCTTTTCCCCCCATACAAATTTGGCGCCCTTCTTCCGGAGTTCATTCAGAGGTGCCGCAATCTCTGCCGCGTTTGGGATGAAACGCCGATAGAAATTGACTATCCCCACAAATCTCGCGATGACTTTGGCATCCTTTGGTGGGGGAAAGTCCCTGATCCCCTGTGTTCGCTCAGGATCCACAGTGACACCTCTATGGGAAATCAGGTGGCCCAGAAAAGAAATTTGTGTCTGGGCAAACTTCACCTTTTCAGGATTGACAGTGAGGCCGGCACCCCTCAACCTGCACATCACCTCCTCAAGATGACTCAAATGTTCCTCATAGCCCTTGCTGTACACCAGCAAGTCATCAAGATAATTAAAAACGTACTTGAACTTGACATCGTGAAAAACGGTGTCAAGCAAACGGGTGAGTGTTTGGGCCCCTACCGCTAGACCCATAGGAACCCTAGTATACTGATAGAGGTTCCACGGAACACAGAATGCTGTGTAGGGCCTACTTTCTTTCGTCAAGGGAATCTGGTGATATGCAGAGTTGAGGTCAATGATGGTAAAATACCTCGCCTCACTGAACCATTCGAACGCGGAATGAAGGTCAGGAAGTGGGACCGAATCTACCTCGATGTTAGCGTTCAGCTTGCGGTAGTCGATGACCATCCTGTGCTTACCTCCAGGCTTGGGCACTAGGAACGCTGGACTGGCATAACTGGACTGAGAAGGTTCAATCACCCCTTGATCTAATAATTCTTGAACCTTCTCTCTCAAGATGTTCATCTTCGGAGGGGCAAACTTATAAGGGTGGGAGCGCACCACCTTGGAGTCCGTTAGGCGGATCTTATACTCCAAGAGATGTGTGAGCCCAAGGGCCGGAGTTAATACAGTGGGGGAAACGCTCACACAACTGATCTAAAGCGGACCGCTGGGACTGGGAGAGGTGGTCTCTAGATGTGTCGGGGCACTTAACCTCTTGGATATCTTGCCTGGTCCCCTGATATCCAAGGAAAGGGATTACAACTCCCCGATTAAATTTAAAATAGCATTGGTGCTCTTGGATGTCAATAACGAGACCACTTTTGCAGATGAAATCGGCACCAATAATGCATTCAACTCCCAGAGCAGGAGAAACCAGAAAGCTCCACACCCAAGAAAATCCCTCGATTTTGAACTTGAAAGAAACTACCTGGGAAATGGGCAGAATTTCCTGGGATGCCGTCCAGCACACTACGGAAGACTTTTCCGACCTTTTAATTACACCCTGTCGTTCAAGGTCCTCGCACACTTTAGATGAAATGATGGATCTTGCTGATCCGGAGTCAACTAATGCTCTGAGTTGACTCTTTTTCAACTCCAACAGCAAGAAGGGGCATACGGAAGTGGTTCTAGAGATGGTTTGGAGGACCTTGCTGCCTAAAGACTTGGGACCTACGACTGGCCTGGAGGCACGTACCTTAGAAGACCCGCGACAGGTAGGGGAAAACCTCCGACATATCTTCCCCTCATTGACCCTTTTCTGAATGACCTTGGGCGCCTTGGGGAGGGACGTTGGACTCGACCCAACCCCGGTACAAAATCGTCTGACGTGGCCCAACCTACCACACTTAAAACAAGTCACATTAGGCGAACGACGGCGCCTCTCGCTACAAGAGTTTGTAATACTATTTTCATTACCACATGAGGATGGAACAATTCGCCCCCCATGCCTCTCGTGTCTTAACTTATCATGGGTCACGTGCTCACGGGACTCGTCAATCCCCTGGACCGTTCTAGAAAACACACATAGCCGTTCGAGGTCCGCAAAACAACGTGGACGGTCCGCGAACACCACGGGATCTCTAAAATTCTTCCCACGACATCCTTCTCGGGGAACCCTAACCTCAAAACCCGAGCACATTTACGGATATCCTGCACAAAATCCCCCAACGCCTCTCCGTTGGCCTGTGCACGATAGAACCGGCTAAGTTCCAAATGCCCACGTCGCCGACGGGGTATGAAAGAGTCCAACACCTCCCCATGGAGAGAGTCGATACTGCCACCACGACGCAGAGTGCGGGTGACCAGCTCAGCCAATAAACCCCGGCAGTACGGATATATAACGGACAAGAGGACCTCATCGGACAGCCCCGGAAAATCCGCCAACTCCAGGACGATGTCCAGAAAAACCAACAATTTGCCCTCATCTTCTCCATCCACTACCGGAAGTCTCTGGAGGATGCCGGAAATAGGATTGGGTAGTCCTTGATACCCTACCCCCGCCAGAATCACACAATACACTGAACACAAAACATAACCCACAAAAGCATATTTACAAGAAACGGAAAAACTCAAGTACTGTCCTTCCTTTGAGTAGACCCCCGGGATTTCCTAGCGCTGCGGAAACCTGACCCGCTCCGGAACTAACTCTCCGTCAGTCGCCAGACTCAAGAAGAAACAACATCAGACACTAACACCAACATACAATCCACAACACCTAACACTAACCACAATATACGACATTTCGACTACAACATTGTCACCATTACAATCGGACGATACCGACTTCCAGTCGGGCCATACCGCATCCCACTAACCGCACGCGCAATTACTTTCAAAAAATAAATACGGGAACCCATCCCCACGCGATCTCCGGCAATGTCCAATTTCAAAACAACAACCCAACTACAACACGTGCCCGTGGCGGCCTCAGATTTACCATTCAAAACATTTAACAATAATTCATAAAAAACATATATACTTCTACATTTCATGTCAACTATTAAGTGCCATTTTATTTGCCAGACTATCTCCAAGTTTGCAAGCCCCATCACACACCAGGACCCAAGGGTTCAAGCCTAGAATGAACCACGCTCTGATCTACCATTTGTAACCTCTCTTTCCTTTCTATGCTTTTAGTATTTATTTTATTTCATTTTTCTTTTTTTTTTTTTTAATTTCTATCTCCTTGCTTATTAGTTTTGAAAGAGAGGTCACAAGTTACTTAAAACTAGGCTAGAGCCTAGAGAAGCTAAAATTGGGCTGGGTCCAGTATGATGGGACTTGCAAATGAAACACTGAACTTAAGATAACAACAACAATTTATTATTCTCTGGTAGTACAACACCTGAGCCCCAAAAGGCTAGATAACTAAGTCTTTTCATTATTGAATGTAATTTCCTTAATGTGTGCCTTGCCAAAAGTTGAGCAAGGAATAATAACTATTTACAGCCCCAAGTATTGAATGACTATGAAGATCTGAATGATCAGTGAATATTAATTCATGGAATGTTACATAATGTCAATAATACAATTGTAAACTGGCACACAATCTCGACCCGCAAATAATCACATATAACAAGACATAAATATATAAACATATACACCTGCAGGATTAATATAACAATGTAACAATTATGAAAAACAACACATACATATAATTAACATCAACCACGTTTGCATATAAATAACACATCACATGTTCACCCTGGTTATCAGCGCATTTAAGCATCTTGTCCAACACCCATAACCCCCTTATTCTGACCAAATATCTGGCCCCCTTCTGTTCAATTAATAGGTGACTAAAACCCCCTCCCCAAAACTTCAATTAAAATATCCCAGGAGTGGAGCAGACATGCCCCCAAGTTTTAACAAGATAAGTGTTAACTGAATGTTCTCTGTAAGCCACGCGGCCAGCGCACAAATCCCATGCCGATATTTAATTATCAAATTAAATCCCATCAATTACTATAATGAAGAGTAGCATCACAAGGTTAACATGGATGTCCGGTTACCTAACTGCATTTTATATTTCTTTTACTTTCAAAACAGAATATGGAAAAATAGTGGAACTTGACCACCATGAGTATTCATAACTGACATTGATTAATCTTGTGTGGTATTATGGTTAACTAATTGTTATAGTGAGCAATTACAATTATGGTTACAAAATTTGCTATGGTAAAATACAATCTGTGACAATGGTAAATTTAAAGTGTGCAAATTAGCTAAACAGTGGAACAGAATTTGTAATACGGAATCTAAGTCATAAAAGTATTAAGTCAGCTCACAGTGTTCCAAAACTTGACTACCGGCAGGGTCAGGCATCGGACGGGATCTAGCAAGACCTGACACAGACAGACTTGCAGTGGACGTCTCCAACGGGAGTCGCCCATGGTTTAAAACCGCCCCCAGATATGAATGAATAATAACACACGTGTCCAGATGGAGCAAAATCGTTAACATAATTATCCCAACATGCTTAGAACAGAAATAGAATGAGATTCAACTCTATCTACCAAACTCCCCTCGACCCGGGCGGTGCGTGACCCCGGCCAAGTTTTCACTCTCAGAACGAGATATACATGATAGTAATAGAGGAGGCGTAAGCCTTACAAAATGCAATTAAAACATTCCACCCATTGTCCGGAAATAACTGTCCACACTGCAACGTTTCCTGAAAGTCTCACAGAGTAATTCGGCCACAAGATTTAGGTTAAAAATGGTTAAATTTCACCTGGTTTGAAGGGTGTATGTTGAGGGCTCTGTAGTGTGTGTCCAGTCCATCCTTCCGGCTGACATAGCTGACGAAGGTTTTGAAATTACATCGCCTGAGGCAGTTGTTCGGCCATCCTTCCAGAGCGGGGCAGATTCCCGGCTACCTCGGAAACCCTGCACAATTATATCTGGGATTACTCATAAGTTCATGAAACACACACTACCACATTTACCCACTGACATAGCATGGACTGTCCGGTTTATAAACTCGAAAAATTGCCTAAGTCAAGAATCCCATTGAATGTGGTAAATCACTTCAAAAAAATAACTCCATTAAATATGTTAATATAGAATATGTCTAAATATAGTCACTCCATAATAATGATAATTTTAATTAACCTTTATGCAAAAGTTTTCATGACGCACTTACAGGAATTGGCAACTTTTAACAAGTCCGTGACATATACAGATATCAGAAAATTACTGACTTACGCCCCATCTTAGTTTAGTTAATTTAATAGAAGCATTACTAGATTAATATAAAACATAATTATATCCTTAACGTTACAATCAATTAACCAGGGTTGAGGTAAAGCATACATAAAACTAATTATAACCTGAAACTCGCCATGTGCTAAAGGATTCACTGCAGTGTATATCTCAACGCATCCACTTTAATATTAAATAAAACCAATTTGTTTTTATAAATAATTAAAATACATATTTTAATGGACTTACCGGAGGTCACGTAGCTTTCTACTTATTCATAGGAGAAGCTGGGAGACGAAAACTGTTCAATCTACTCTGCCAGCCGGGGACTAGAATGTGAGGCGCTGATAGCTAAAGTCGAACTGAATAAACCGGCTGTTGAAAAAACCGTACGTAACATAGATAGGGCGCGCGCGAGTCGGGCGGACAAGGGGCAATACAGCATGACAAAGTCCAACTGACCGTACCAAAGGACAACTTCCGTCGCATCGAAAAATACGTAAATACTGTAATTAATCACAATATAGACATCGGAACATCGCCGCGTTTTCCAAAACGCGGCACACCCCCACCCCAAAAGGGCAACCCGGTTGCCTCACCTTCAAACTCGGGAAGGTACCCTGCAGTGTACTCCCATCAAAAAAAAACTCTGGTGGACATCGTGGGTGAGTTGGCCAGGCAAACTCGCTCCCAGGAGAACAGAGGCTCAGAAGGGAAAACGAAAGAGAGGAAAGAAGAAGTGTAGAGTGTAAGTGTGTGGTTGCTGCACACTGACCTGATCAGGGCCAGCCTACAGCAGAGAGGGACAGAGAAGAAAGACGAAAGAAAAGTTCGGGAGCTCCCTGAGTTCCGACCCCCTGAGGCTTGTCCACCCAAGCCGGAACACGATAGCCACCTAAACAGGGCAATCTGCCCCATGTAATTACGGGATAATCCCCTAATACTACCCCCCATTTCACACAATAGCTTTACTGCGCGGGCCAAGGGGGAAAAGGAGAGACGACAGTCCCCATGATGCGGTGGTCCCACTGGGACCTAACGGAAAACCATGTCAACTATGACTATGGCACCATTCCAATATATATATACATGTGTTTTACAAGTGTGCTCCAAGGGCATGCCCAAAACTTACCGCGTAGATGAAGTGCACGTCCGACCTCATCGACGCGACAAGTTTTGCTCCTCTCTCTAACTCCTTTTTTTTTTGCCTTTTCTATTTTTTTTTTTTCTCTGGGTAAGGTTAGGAAAATCGGAGGGTGGATGGTCAAGGATGATTACGGTCATGGGCAGGGACTGAAGGGAAGGACTCGGCTCCCTCCAGACATAACGACAAATGGAGAAAACCAAGGCTCGCGCAGGCAGGGGCGCATCCCTGAAGTAGACGAACCCCACTGGGACTGTGGGAAACATCTACCCGCTACCCTATCATTCTCATTACCGCCCCCGGAGCACACCCTCTTAAAATAGACAACATCCCCAACGCGCACAGAGACCACCGTCGCTCCCCCCATTTTTCAGCCCGTTTACCCTTTTTTAAACAATTTTAATTTGGAAATGTGTGTAGTAATCTCTTTAGGATTACCACCCGGCTCTTCCAACCGCGCCGTCACCGGTGACGTAAACCCGAGAATGCGGTACGGCCCCGACCAACGATAGCATAATTTGGCGGCTCTTTTATCGGCAGCCGAGCTGATCGGGTGGCTCTGGCAGTAGACCAAATCTCCTACCTTAAAGGGATTTGGAATACGCCCCTGATTATACCGAGCATGGACGCGCTCGTGCGCACGGAGCAAATTCTTCCGGGCCTCTTTCCACCTATCTGCCGTCCTAATGTCTGGGTTACTCGGCAGAAGATCGTCTATATTCCATAAGTTGGCCAAGGGAAGCGTAGGCGAGAAACCAAACAACTTCAAAAGGAACGGCCTTATGACTGTCATGCAGGGCCGTATTGAAAGCTAGTTGTAACCACTTAAGGTTCTGGTCCCAGGTGGTCTGTTGTTCCGCATGATAGGCGATGAGTGCGGACCGGAGGTTCCTGTTGAATCTCTCCGCGTGGGACGGCTGGGGGTAATAGGGGGAAGTGGTTACATGTTTGATGCCATTGGCGAAGCACATTCGCCGAAAGTCGCCAGAAATAAATTGTGGACCATTGTCCGAGACAATGATGGCCGGAAGACCGAAGTGCTGAAATACATGACTCTGGAGGGCGTTTATGGTCAATCGAGCAGTTGCCTGCCGTAAGGGCAGTAGCCAGGCAAACTTCGAAAAAGCATCCACACAGACAAGTAGGTAAGCATTACCTGACTTGCTACGCGGGAAGGGTCCCACGTAGTCGATGAATAGCTTCTCCATCGGTCTGCTCGCCACATCAGATGACAACAGCCCCAACTTTGTGTTTTGGGCAGGGTTGCTTAAGCCACAGAGATGACATGGCTTCACCCGAGTTGCTATGTCCCTATCCATGCCCTTCCAGATGAAGTTTTTTCTAATGCTGGAAATGGTCTTCGAAATCCCCTTATGTCCACCTACCGGGGAATTGTGATAGTAGCTGAAAACCATGGGCACAAGTTTGCTAGGCAGCACTATCTTCGGGGCCCGCCCCTTTTTCTCTCTGCAACATAGGACGCCCCTGGACAAGAAGTACGGGACCTGCACGTTACCCTCTTTTAGATTTTGGATGATCGGACCCAACTCTTCATCATTTAACTGATGGGGTAACACATCAGTAAAAGCTAAAGGAAAGTCCAGTAAAACAGAACAGGGTTGCTCCGGCTGGGCTTCGCTGGGCTGGGAAAACATACGGGACAAAGCATCTGCAACCACATTTAGAGTTCCCCGAATGTGTTGCACCTTAAATTTAAAGGATGAGATTTTAACCACCCATCGTCCAATCTTACCCAGCTGCCGGGGATGAGCGAGAAGCCAAGAGAGAGCCTGGTTGTCGGTCTCGAGCAGGAACTCAGCGTGTTCCAGAAAACGCCTGAACTTATCTAGAGCGTATACCACAGCCAAACACTCTAGCTCATACACTGAAGACTTCCGTTCTTGTTGGGTCAAAGTTCTAGAAATGAAGGCCACAGGCTGCCTAGCACCATCAACAACTTGGGACAGAACCGCCCCGAGCGCCACCGAACTCGCGTCCGTCTGTAAGATAAACTGTCTCGAGAAGTCTGGCATTCTCAGTACTGGAGGGGAAATAATGGCTTCCTTCAGAGTCTCAAAAGCCTTCTGTTGCTTTTCCCCCCATACAAATTTGGCGCCCTTCTTCCGGAGTTCATTCAGAGGTGCCGCAATCTCTGCCGCGTTTGGGATGAAACGCCGATAGAAATTGACTATCCCCACAAATCTCGCGATGACTTTGGCATCCTTTGGTGGGGGAAAGTCCCTGATCCCCTGTGTTCGCTCAGGATCCACAGTGACACCTCTATGGGAAATCAGGTGGCCCAGAAAAGAAATTTGTGTCTGGGCAAACTTCACCTTTTCAGGATTGACAGTGAGGCCGGCACCCCTCAACCTGCACATCACCTCCTCAAGATGACTCAGATGTTCCTCATAGCCCTTGCTGTACACCAGCAAGTCATCAAGATAATTAAAAACGTACTTGAACTTGACATCGTGAAAAACGGTGTCAAGCAAACGGGTGAGTGTTTGGGCCCCTACCGCTAGACCCATAGGAACCCTAGTATACTGATAGAGGTTCCACGGAACACAGAATGCTGTGTAGGGCCTACTTTCTTTCGTCAAGGGAATCTGGTGATATGCAGAGTTGAGGTCAATGATGGTAAAATACCTCGCCTCACTGAACCATTCGAACGCGGAATGAAGGTCAGGAAGTGGGACCGAATCTACCTCGATGTTAGCGTTCAGCTTGCGGTAGTCGATGACCATCCTGTGCTTACCTCCAGGCTTGGGCACTAGGAACGCTGGACTGGCATAACTGGACTGAGAAGGTTCAATCACCCCTTGATCTAATAATTCTTGAACCTTCTCTCTCAAGATGTTCATCTTCGGAGGGGCAAACTTATAAGGGTGGGAGCGCACCACCTTGGAGTCCGTTAGGCGGATCTTATACTCCAAGAGATGTGTGAGCCCAAGGGCCGGAGTTAATACAGTGGGGGAAATGCTCACACAACTGATCTAAAGCGGACCGCTGGGACTGGGAGAGGTGGTCTCTAGATGTGTCGGGGCACTTAACCTCTTGGATATCTTGCCTGGTCCACTGATATCCAAGGAAAGGGATTACAACTCCCCGATTAAATTTAAAATAGCATTGGTGCTCTTGGATGTCAATAACGAGACCACTTTTGCAGATGAAATCGGCACCAATAATGCATTCAACTCCCAGAGCAGGAGAAACCAGAAAGCTCCACACCCAAGAAAATCCCTCGATTTTGAACTTGAAAGAAACTACCTGGGAAATGGGCAGAATTTCCTGGGATGCCGTCCAGCACACTACGGAAGACTTTTCCGACCTTTTAATTACACCCTGTCGTTCAAGGTCCTCGCACACTTTAGATGAAATGATGGATCTTGGTGATCCGGAGTCAACTAATGCTCTGAGTTGACTCTTTTTCAACTCCAACAGCAAGAAGGGGCATACGGAAGTGGTTCTAGAGATGGTTTGGAGGACCTTGCTGCCTAAAGACTTGGGACCTACGACTGGCCTGGAGGCGCGTACCTTAGAAGACCCGCGACAGGTAGGGGAAAACCTCCGACATATCTTCCCCTCATTGACCCTTTTCTGAATGACCTTGGGCGCCTTGGGGAGGGACGTTGGACTCGACCCAACCCCGGTACAAAATCGTCTGACGTGGCCCAACCTATCACACTTAAAACAAGTCACATTAGGCGAACGACGGCGCCTCTCGCTACAAGAGTTTGTAATACTATTTTCATTACCACATGAGGATGGAACAATTCGCCCCCCATGCCTCTCGTGTCTTAACTTATCATGGGTCACTTGCTCACGGGACTCGTCAATCCCTTGGACCGTTCTAGAAAACACACATAGCCGTTCGAGGTCCGCAAAACAACGTGGACGGTCCGCGAACACCACGGGATCTCTAAAATTCTTCCCACGACATCCTTCTCGGGGAACCCTAACCTCAAAACCCGAGCACATTTACGGATATCCTGCACAAAATCCCCCAACGCCTCTCCGTTGGCCTGTGCACGATAGAACCGGCTAAGTTCCAAATGCCCACGTCGCCGACGGGGTATGAAAGAGTCCAACACCTCCCCATGGAGAGAGTCGATACTGCCACCACGACGCAGAGTGCGGGTGACCAGCTCAGCCAATAAACCCCGGCAGTACGGATATATAACGGACAAGAGGACCTCATCGGACAGCCCCGGAAAATCCGCCAACTCCAGGACGATGTCCAGAAAAACCAACAATTTGCCCTCATCTTCTCCATCCACTACCGGAAGTCTCTGGAGGATGCCGGAAATAGGATTGGGTAGTCCTTGATACCCTACCCCCGCCAGAATCACACAATACACTGAACACAAAACATAACCCACAAAAGCATATTTACAAGAAACGGAAAAACTCAAGTACTGTCCTTCCTTTGAGTAGACCCCCGGGTTTCCTAGCGCTGCGGAAACCTGACCCGCTCCGGAACTAACTCTCCGTCAGTCGCCAGACTCAAGAAGAAACAACATCAGACACTAACACCAACATACAATCCACAACACCTAACACTAACCACAATATACGACATTTCGACTACAACATTGTCACCATTACAATCGGACGATACCGACTTCCAGTCGGGCCATACCGCATCCCACTAACCGCACGCGCAATTACTTTCAAAAAATAAATACGGGAACCCATCCCCACGCGATCTCCGGCAATGTCCAATTTCAAAACAACAACCCAACTACAACACGTGCCCGTGGCGGCCTCAGATTTACCATTCAAAACATTTAACAATAATTCATAAAAAACATATATACTTCTACATTTCATGTCAACTATTAAGTGCCATTTTATTTGCCAGACTATCTCCAAGTTTGCAAGCCCCATCACACACCAGGACCCAAGGGTTCAAGCCTAGAATGAACCACGCTCTGATCTACCATTTGTAACCTCTCTTTCCTTTCTATGCTTTTAGTATTTATTTTATTTCATTTTTCTTTTTTTTTTTTAAATTTCTATCTCCTTGCTTATTAGTTTTGAAAGAGAGGTCACAAGTTACTTAAAACTAGGCTAGAGCCTAGAGAAGCTAAAATTGGGCTGGGTCCAGTATGATGGGACTTGCAAATGAAACACTGAACTTAAGATAACAACAACAATTTATTATTCTCTGGTAGTACAACACCTGAGCCCCAAAAGGCTAGATAACTAAGTCTTTTCATTATTGAATGTAATTTCCTTAATGTGTGCCTTGCCAAAAGTTGAGCAAGGAATAATAACTATTTACAGCCCCAAGTATTGAATGACTATGAAGATCTGAATGATCAGTGAATATTAATTCATGGAATGTTACATAATGTCAATAATACAATTGTAAACTGGCACACAATCTCGACCCACAAATAATCACATATTATAACAAGACATAAATATATAAACATATACACCTGCAGGATTAATATAACAATGTAACAATTATGAAAAACAACACATACATATAATTAACATCAACCACGTTTGCATATAAATAACACATCACATGTTCACCCTGGTTATCAGCGCATTTAAGCATCTTGTCCAACACCCATAACCCCCTTATTCTGACCAAATATCTGGCCCCCTTCTGTTCAATTAATAGGTGACTAAAACCCCCTCCCCAAAACTTCAATTAAAATATCCCAGGAGTGGAGCAGACATGCCCCCAAGTTTTAACAAGATAAGTGTTAACTGAATGTTCTCTGTAAGCCACGCGGCCAGCGCACAAATCCCATGCCGATATTTAATTATCAAATTAAATCCCATCAATTACTATAATGAAGAGTAGCATCACAAGGTTAACATGGATGTCCGGTTACCTAACTGCATTTTATATTTCTTTTACTTTCAAAACAGAATATGGAAAAATAGTGGAACTTGACCAACATGAGTATTTATAACTGACATTGATTAATCTTGTGTGGTCTTATGGTTAACTAATTGTTATAGTGAGCAATTACAATTATGGTTACAAAATTTGCTATGGTAAAATACAATCTGTGACAATGGTAAATTTAAAGTGTGCAAATTAGCTAAACAGTGGAACAGAATTTGTAATACGGAATCTAAGTCATAAAAGTATTAAGTCAGCTCACAGTGTTCCAAAACTTGACTACCGGCAGGGTCAGGCATCGGACGGGATCTAGCAAGACCTGACACAGACAGACTTGCAGTGGACGTCTCCAACGGGAGTCGCCCATGGTTTAAAACCGCCCCCAGATATGAATGAATAATAACACACGTGTCCAGATGGAGCAAAATCGTTAACATAATTATCCCAACATGCTTAGAACAGAAATAGAATGAGATTCAACTCTATCTACCAAACTCCCCTCGACCCGGGTGGTGCGTGACCCCGGCCGAGTTTTCACTCTCAGAACGAGATATACATGATAGTAATAGAGGAGGCGTAAGCCTTACAAAATGCAATTAAAACATTCCACCCATTGTCCGGAAATAACTGTCCACACTGCAACGTTTCCTGAAAGTCTCACAGAGTAATTCGGCCACAAGATTTAGGTTAAAAATGGTTAAATTTCACCTGGTTTGAAGGGTGTATGTTGAGGGCTCTGTAGTGTGTGTCCAGTCCATCCTTCCGGCTGACATAGCTGACGAAGGTTTTGAAATTACATCGCCTGAGGCAGTTGTTCGGCCATCCTTCCAGAGCGGGGCAGATTCCTGGCTACCTCGGAAACCCTGCACAATTATATCTGGGATTACTCATAAGTTCATGAAACACACACTACCACATTTACCCACTGACATAGCATGGACTGTCCGGTTTATAAACTCGAAAAATTGCCTAAGTCAAGAATCCCATTGAATGTGGTAAATCACTTCAAAAAAATAACTCCATTAAATATGTTAATATAGAATATGTCTAAATATAGTCACTCCATAATAATGATAATTTTAATTAACCTTTATGCAAAAGTTTTCATGACGCACTTACAGGAATTGGCAACTTTTAACAAGTCCGTGACATATACAGATATCAGAAAATTACTGACTTACGCCCCATCTTAGTTTAGTTAATTTAGTAGAAGCATTACTAGATTAATATAAAACATAATTATATCCTTAACGTTACAATCAATTAACCAGGGTTGAGGTAAAGCATACATAAAACTAATTATAACCTGAAACTCGCCATGTGCTAAAGGATTCACTGCAATGTATATCTCAACGCATCCACTTTAATATTAAATAAAACCAATTTGTTTTTATAAATAATTAAAATACATATTTTAATGGACTTACCGGAGGTCACGTAGCTTTCTACTTATTCATAGAAGAAGCTGGGAGACGAAAACTGTTCAATCTACTCTGCCAGCCGGGGACTAGAATGTGAGGCGCTGATAGCTAAAGTCGAACTGAATAAACCGGCTGTTGAAAAAACCGTAGTAACATAGATAGGGTGCGCGCGAGTCGGGCGGACAAGGGGCAATACAGCATGGCAAAGTCCAACTGACCGTACCAAAGGACAACTTCCGTCGCGTCGAAAAATACGTAAATACTGTAATTAATCACAATATAGACATCGGAACATCGCCGCGTTTTCCAAAACGCGGCACAGCTTTCACAACTTATTCCTTTATTTCTCACTTTATCAAATTACTCTTCTCATTATTTTAAATCGCATCTGTAATACATTGAAAAATTACATTAAACATTAATTACCTGGAACATTTACAAACAATGTAACAGTGACCTTTTACTACCGATCAGCTGATATTCGTAATAAAGTGAAAACCCATTTCAAAAATTGTGCAGATTACATTAAATGTATATGCTTATCAATACTTACATCTACCATCAATGTTTCCCCTTTATCTGATTCTGATAATTTATGTTAACCGCCTGCCAGTCAGTTTAGTTATCTACTTGGTTTCAAAATACACAAATCATACAAAACATGTACCTTTTATCAATTCTTATATCTACCCTATTACAATAAAATATTACATTTAAAAAATATAGAATGAACACCTTATAGTGAATGTATGAGCATCTAGTTATTTAAACGGAACACGTGCATTTTTTTTTATATCAAAATTAGAGTTAGCAGTTTTTATGTTATGAATTTAAAATTGTGGCTCATCTGAGCAACCCCCTGATCCACACACAAAAATTTTCAAATTTATTATTAATAATTATTATATATCATCTTTCAGTTATTATTAAATTTTTTGATTATCATTTTTATTTAACACAATTATTTCAAATCATCTCAATATTTAATTAAAATCCTTTCATATGAGTTACACCTGTAAACATTTTTATTATACATGATTCGTACTATAAAAGTTCTATACTTACAGTCCATTTAAAATGACATACACAAAACATATTCACCATACACCCCAATACTTTCACCTTACCTCTGAAACATTTGACACAAATGTTAGTTTAAATCAAACAATTTATCATTTAATTACCAAATTCACTTCGTAAACATAATTTAGATTCAAAAAAAAATTCAATTATATAATTTTTTAACTCAATCAAAATATTTTAAACATTTCAAATTATGTTAATTAAATTCATTATTAAAAATACAAGTTCATTGCTACCAAAAAAAATTACAATTCTCTAATTACTGTCTCCAAACTTAATTTCGGTTATTTCTTTAAATTGCAAATATCACTATTATTATTACAACAATTACCTACCTACATACACTTGTTTACTTAACATTCTACAATGCACACAAATAGATTTATTAAACATTTATTTACAAATCTGATTCATTATTTATTCAGTTATCATATTTCAATGTCCAAATCAGCTAAGTTATTACCCTGTATTCACATACTTAAACTGTTCCTTCCCCGATCTCTTAATCTAGCCTCCATCGTCAAATAGATACCTCACATATTTGTAGACTAAATTATTTTTGTTTACCTTGAGTTTATTATTATTATTTTCATAAACCCTTATTTCTAAGTTCTTCATCATACCATTTATTATTTCATACAACCTGTCACGATCAATTAATTTTGTCCAGTCTCCGTCAGTAATTTTTCTAAACACCATGTCAGTTATTTGGTCATCATAAATTATCTTATTGTTATTTAAACGTACTTCTAACCTTACCTTCCACTCATCATCATCTCTCCTCACATTATATACTTCTATCTCTTACTCCTTCTACTTCTTCTTCTTCTCTCTTCTTTATATCAACCCACAAATCTCTCTCATCATAATGCCATTTCACACCTTCTCTCTCATTCCATGCAGAGGGCAATACCACAAAATTATTTAAATACCATCTGGCCCTACCAGATAAACACAAAAAACTTATATGACCTTCTGAAGACCTCTCGGCTTCTACAAAAACTATTGAGGAAATCTTGTCCTCCATCAACACTTGTGAATTCTCTACTTCACATTTAACCCCATAAAAATTTGCCCCTTGTTCACCTTCTACATTTAAACTACCACTATACTCCCTTTCTAAATCATAAGCACTAACTAGCAATCCATGATCAACCTCAACTCTCATTCTACTCTCATTTTCACTATTGTCTACTGTATCACTTTTTGATACCCCATTTTCAGCTACATCATCATTATTCTTGCTTAATGTTATTTCATCATTATAATTAATTATAGTAACATCACCACTTACCTCCGAATTGTAACCATCATAATTATCTCCAGTATTCAACACTACTTCTTCCACTATTTGGTCACTATTATTTATTAACTCATTATCACTATCACTCACCTGGTTAATGATTTCTTCACTATCATTAACAACATTATTACCACTTAACTGTTTTAATTCAACTTCTGTATTAAAACCCTTCTCCATTACTTCCTTTGTTTTGTTTAATTCTGTGTGCATCTCGTCAGAAGGTTTATCCATCCTATCAAAATGTTTATTCATCATTTCCTCCCCTTCATCCAATTTTTTGTCCCACTCGTCAAAACGTTTATCCCACTTTTTGTCCATTGCTATTAAAAAATTCATCACATCATCCCATGAATACTCTTTTTCGACCACCCCTACACTATCGTTGTCATTAGGCCTATTTATTGCCTTATTTTCTACCACTATTACTTCGACTATCTTACCTTTATCGTTCGTCATCTCACTATGTTTATTGATTTCTGCAAATATTCCCTCTTCTTGTTCTTCCATCCGCGTTAACCTATCGTCTAAATTACCCCACTCCTCATCCATCATTTCGCCTACTACCCCTCGAAATTCACTCTCCCACTCATCCCACTCAAAACCAATATCATCACCTTGTACTTTAGCCATATTTAAAGTTCATTTATATCACTTTTTCTATATACAGACCACTATTTTTCTACAATGCACCTAACCTACTCACACGTGCATAATTATGTACTCTAAATATTGTTTACAAATTCGTCATTACCACATCCTATTTTCTGTGCATTAAAATTGGTCTATCTCGTATAAATAAAAGTAAACGAAAATCCTGGCAGCGAGAGCCAATGTGATGCTACAAAATACGCCAAAATATATTAATAAATAAAAATACTGCCAGGACTTACCTGTGCTCGTGTTCAACTACTTACCGTACTAAATTTCATCAGAAGACCAAGGTCGCCACGGTATTTTTGATAGGTTATAATACCGAAACCTTACACACTTTACCTTAAATAAAAGGGACAATTTCGCTATCTGACCACCCCAGTAATAATTCAGAAAGATCCCCGGAACGTTTAGACGAATCTTGCAGCACAGAAATGAGAAAGTGGTAATGACGAAATAACTTAGAGTAACACATGTTTCACAGTAAACTAGATAATTTTAATTAGTTAAACACACGGGTATTAAAAGCAAATTTTAGAATATACATTTATATCTCAGAGTTAACTATTAATTAAGGTAGCCCATTCTGCTTGCACACACACACTCACAATATTGATATATTACCCCCTGTTATGTTTTACTAATTCCTGTTTGATACACTGTAGTTGTATTAAATGTTCACTGCCGCGAGGCCGACCGCACACGTGCTTTGTTCCGCGATTCTAATGTACGTAATTAACCATTTTCACTTTCTCCACTGCAACAATTTTTTAACTGTGATGTGTTGATTAATTTCTTGGGTCCCGGTCGGTATTAAAACGTTATTACACTGAATTTGTTCATATTTAAAAAGTTCGACCCGACCGGGGCCCGCGGGTCGCAACTACGTCTGTATGTGAACTCTGTAGCTCGTGAACTGCGTAACGCATCTATTGCAAACGGGCGGAAATTGATGCCCGGCCGAACGAATTTCGTCGACGCTCATAGTTGAGTTGTTGCAGTTTATTCGCTAGGTGCATGATACATAGTGGTTGTTTCTGTAGTGTGTGCCGACGATATTTAGGCACTTCTGGCTTGATGTCACAAGAGAGGCGGTGACTTAGCTACATTTCCTTCAGCTCAGTCAAGGAGACTAAACAGAAAATATATTTTTCACCATCTTGGCGTTTCCTGACCGCGTGGCTCCGCGCGTATACCCGTCTCGTGCATACGGGCGCATGGTCATACACAAGCAAAGTTCTTGGAAACCTAGGGTGGTGCAAATTCCTTTCCCGATTTCGCAACATTATATTGCGTTGCTGCTTTGTTACAAACTGTTCTATTCACCACGTGTTCTGTCACAATGGAATAAAACACACAATATTTTTTATAAATCCCTGAAATGAAATCAAATAAAAATACCCATATTTTTGAACCGTTACAGTCTGAAGAAGACCAAGAAGTGTTGCGTAGTAGAATCATGGGAACTGGAAATTTTGGGGGACCCAATAATAATTTAACTGGTTACATGATGAAAATATTTAGCGAAGCAAAGTATTTAGAACCGCCAATGCCGTTCAGATCTTTTGTTAGACACATAAGTAAACACTTACCAAAGGAAGTACAGATATCATTAATGACGCGGGAGGTAGCAAATATTAGTGAATTGGAGAGTATTTTAGATGTGTTTCAGAACATCCTTGACCAAGAAATAAGTCATCGTCACAACCAACCGAATGTGAACAATGGAGGAACCATGGACCGCAGAGGGGACCGCCACATGGACAGGCATACCCCAGATGAGAACAAAATAATTGAGGCCCAATGTGGAGTTGTCCGGGCGTGTTCGCATGAAAATTATGCCTCACAGAAATTTTGTTGTAGATGTAGAAGAGAGAGACCTGGTCAGCGACAGGGAACACAATCCGAGCAGAATAACTATGCATACCAGCGAAGGGGAGAGGGCCAAGGAGGAGCGCCGAGAGGTAATGAACATGGAAAACAGGTGAACCGGAGCAAAGGTGGATACAACCCAGGGGTGGCGAGCACGTCTGCGGTAAACTAAGAGAGACAATAGAGAACTGGACCCGACCGTTGTCGACGGAGGATTCTGGGGTCCAAATAAATGACAGATATCAAAACAACATCATCATAACAGATTTGGCTGAGGAGTTGATGGAGGAAGACGATGTCGAAGCGATTAGACGGGAGAATGGACTAACAGAGGTGAAAATCAACATTGAAGGTAAGGAGATAAAAACTTTAGTAGATATGGGTAGTGAAGTCTCTGTTATTTCCGAACACATATTAGAAGAATTGAAAGAATTAAATAAAAATATTCCGTCTTTGCCAGTTGCGGGAGTGACTATTGTAGGTATTACGGGTGTTAGGAGTAAAAGAGTCACTAAACAAAGTACATTTGAATATGATAATTAACGGTGTAGGGTACGATAATACATTTCTTGTCGTACGGGGATTAAATCTTGAGGTTATATTGGGAGTGAGGTTATATTGGGGAATGATTTTCTGATTAAACATAAGGCGGTAATTGATTTTCAGAAACGGGTACTAGAGTTAAACAATGTCATAGAACCAGTTCGGATTAATTTTGAGCGGGTAGTAGATGCGGTAAGAATTTCGGGTGTAAGGGTGATACGTAATCGGGTTAATAAACAAGAAGCGGAAATTAGTATGAATGTGTGTAGCGAGAGGGAAATAGAGGGGGATGAAAGTGTAGAGCAAGTATGGGCTGAAAGAGCACTTAAATTTTGTAGTGAGGGTGGCGTAGTAGGGAGTTCTCAACGTGAATTGTTGTGGCGGGTAGTAGAGGATTTTAGAGGAGTGTTTGCTGATGTACCAGGCAGGGCAAGAAACTATGAATGTGAATTAAAGGTAAGGGAACACGCGCCCTACATACAAAGAAGTTATCCAGTGCCGTATTCGAAGAGAAGAGCGGTTCAGATTGAGTTAGATAAAGTGTTAGAGGGGGATATAATTGAGCGATCCGTATCACCATATTCTAACCCTTTGGTAGTAGTGATTAAAAAATATGGTAGAGTCAGGCTATGTTTAGATGCCCGCAAAATTAATCAAATAATTATTCCAGACCGGGAGTCACCCGAAGCCATCGAGGAAATTTTTCAGAAATTTAGCGATGTAAAATATATGACCTCATTAGACCTAACCGCAGGATATTGGCAAGTTCCGTTAGCAGCGAATAGTAGAAAATATACAGCTTTCTTGTTCAACGAAAAAAATTATCAATTCAAACGGTTACCGTTCGGACTAACACCAGCGTTGCCAGTTTCATTAAATGTTTAGACGAGATATTGCAACCAAAAAATTTAGATTTTTCAACTATTTACGTAGACGATATTTTAATAGCATCAAGAACTTTTGAAGAACATATAGAGCACATAGAATATGTCTTAAATAAATTGTATCTTGGTGGGTTGACGGTGAATTGGGAGAAGTCAAATTTTTTCAGAAAGAAATACATTTTTGGGGGTTTATTATTACACCTGAGGGCATTCAAGCCAATCCAGATAAGGTAGAGTCTATTTTGAAGTTCCCAGAACCAAGAAATATTAAATAATTACAGAGTTTTTTAGGTTTATGTAATTTTTATCAAAAATTTCAGCGTAATTACGCACACATAACTGCAAGGTTGAGTAGAGTATTACAGAAAAATAAACTATGGAAATGGAGTGAAACTGAGGAGGGATGCTTTTAACGAGATAAAGGAGAAGTTTGTAAGTATGATGATGATGAATCATCCTAATTTTGAACGTAAATTTTACTTGCAGACCGACGCTAGTAACATCGCATTGGGTGCAGAGCTGTACCAGGAGGACGACGAAAAGGAGCATCACACCATCGCTTTCGCCAGTTGTACCTTATTAGCATTAGCAGCTGAAAGGAATTATACTACAACAGAAAAGGAGCTGCTCAGTATAGTCTTCGCGGTCAAGAAATTCAGAACATACCTGCTGGGAAACACCACAATCATCAGGACTGACCACAAGGCATTGGCTTTCCTAAACACCTGTAAACTCATGCACATTAGACTAACAAGGTGCGTACTAGCTCTACAAGAATATAATTTCTCTTGGGAGTATATAAAAGGGATAGAGAACAGGGTACCTGACACATTATCACGGGTAGATACAGAGGGAAAATGGAACGGGTAGAGACAAAAGAAATTGAAATTTACCGGTTATCAAGGGAGGATAGACTGTTCAGGGAGGAACTAAAAAATATTAATATAATGCAGAGGGCAGATGCTAAATTAAATAAGATAATAACTAGTGTAGAGTCAGAGTTAGATGCGTTAGGTTATAGGCAGTATTTTCAGGTTTTCAAGGGGAGCTTGTTTAAAACAGTAGAGGGGAGAGAAAGGGATTGGAGGTTAGTTATACCTGAAGGGTTGATAGACAAAATAGTGTGGGACTGTCATTATAGATATGGCCATTTTGGAGCAAAGAAATGTGTGAGTGTGTTGAGAGAGTCTTGTATATTTAAGAATATGGAGAGGAGAGTAAGAAAAATATTGAAAAGTTGTGAACTGTGTCAGAAATCTAAAGTAGTAAATTATCGATTAGAAGGTGAATTAAACTATATCAAAGTAGAAAAACCATTTGACTTAGTAGCAGTAGATCTGTGTGGCCCTTTGCCAAAGGGTAGGGGAGGAGTAATATATATTTTTGTAGTGCTAGATACATTTTCCAAATATGTAAGGTTATATAGTGTGAAACGAGCGACGAGTAAGGTGCTGAGAGAAAAGATCACACGCGACTACATGATCAACGTGGGAAAGCCGAAGGTGGTACTATCCGACCATGGACCGCAATTCATCAGTGGGAAGTGACGCCAGACTCTTGGATGGGAAGGAATCATCCCAAAGCACACCGCCGTCTATCATCCACAATCCAACCAGGCAGAGAGAGTCATGAGAGAAATAGGCCGGATCTTAAGGGCATACTGTCACGCAAAACACAGCGAGTGGCCACTATATGATCAGAAGATTGAAGACTGGCTAAACTACACCATCCACAAGTCGACGGGGTTCACACCTTACGAGTTAATACGAGGGACGCGTCCACCGAGGATTTTGGAGCAACTATTTGAATATCCACCAGAAACCAATATTATTGATCTTGATGTAAAACTTAGGCTGGCGAATGAAAGTTTATTAACGAAGGGAGAGAAGCGAAAATGGAGGCATGATAGGAAAGGTAAGTGGATGCAGTATGAGATAGGGCAGCTGGTATTAGTACGGCGACATGAGTTGTCGAATGCTCAGGACAAGGAGATCAAGAAGTTCTTACTCTACGAAGGGCCCTACGAGATAATAGAAATTAAAATGAATAATTCGTATGTTTTGCAGAACCGGGAGACACGAGAAATAATGGGTACACAGAATGCTACAAATCTGAAATTATATTGGTCACGGTAGGAAATTGAATCTAATATTGGATGAGTCTGTCATTCGGGATGAGTCTGTCATCATATTACCGGCGGATAAGGGGAGTGCGACTGTTGTAATGAACACCGAAGACTACCAACGGAAGATCGGAGAACTGCTGGACCCAGAAAACTACAAAAAACTGCGGAGAGATCCGACCGCAGTGGTCCTAAAAAGGACCGATTTTCTGGTTAAGCGGTCTTCCTTGGAGCCTGATGTGAAGGCTGTCGTCCGGTGTTCGGAAGCCCTTCCACCTAGGCTTTATGGCCTCCCAAAAACCCACAAGCCGGACGTCCCGCTCAGACCCATCGTCAGCGCCATAGGATCTCCAACCTACCATCTCGCTAAACACTTGACCGAGCTTCTCCGGCCACATATAGGTGGTACGGAGTCATATGTCAGGGATTCATCTCATTTTCTTGAAAGGCTCGGTGGGTTGTCGTTGCAGCCTGGAGACATAATGGTCAGCTTTGACGTGGTTTCGTTGTTCACCATGGTGCCCGTAGATGATGTCCTTGGCCACTTAGCTAACCTTTTTCCGGCAGACATTACAGCGCTTTTCCGGCATGTTCTAAAAACTACATATTTTCAGTACGGCGGTGAGTTCTTTGAAATGATTGATGGTGTGGCCATGGGGAGTCCACTCAGTCCTGTGGTGGCGAACTTTTATATGGAACGGTTCGAACAGCGGGCAATTACATCTTTTCCGCTGAAGCCGAGGTGCTGGTTCCGGTATGTTGATGACACATTTGTTATCTGGAGCCATGGTGAGGAAGAACTCGGCAGGTTCCTGGCACATCTCAATCAGGTTCACCCACGGATACAGTTTACCGTCGAGAGGGAGACCGACAATCAGCTGGATTTTCTGGACGTGTTGGTCCTTAGAAGGACCGATGGCAGCCTCGGACATAAAGTTTATAGAAAACCGACGCACACTAACCGCTATCTCCATAAACAGTCGAACCACCATCCCAGCCAGAAGAGGGCGGTGTTGAAGACCTTGGTGGACCGGGCTAGGAGGATATGCGAGCCCCGGTACCTCGATGATGAGCTGCGCCACCTCGAACTAGCGCTGCAGGCCAATGGGTATTCCGTCGGGGAGGTGAGACGTGCGGTCCGGCCGAGAAGAACAGCCAGGCCGGAAGTGGATTCACGTGAGACCGTCGGTTTCGCGGCGTTGCCCTACATTCATGGGGTGACGGACCGCATTGGTAGGCTGCTCAGTCGGCACGGTGTGAGGCCAGTATTCAAGCCGACAAAGAAGATTCACCAGTTCTTGCGGCCCACGAAGGATGTCCGAGACCCGCTGTCATCGTGCGGTGTGTACTTAGTTCCCTGCTCATGCGGCCAGGTGTACATTGGTACCACGAAGCGCAGCGTCCGCACACGCGTGGGTGAACATAGCCGTTACTGTAGACTGGGACAGCCGTAGAAGTCTGCCGTGGCCGAACACGCGCTCGCCAATGCCGACCATCGGATCCGTTTCGATGAGACGAAACTCTTGTCGGCGGTGAGTGATTACTTCCCTCGTCTTCATATGGAGTCCGTCTTGATTCAGAAGCATGCTGCGATCGCTATGAATCGACGGGGCGAAAGCATCTCATTAAGTGCATTATGGCATGGCGCGATGCGAGCCTCTCACACACCTTCTTGTTTCTGATTGGTCGGTGATGTTTACTTACCTGTGCGGGGGTTGCAATTAGTAAACAATTAGCACAGGTGGCATCGCGGGAAATCAGCAGCCTTCCCCACAGTATTTCTTGGAAAACAAGTGAGTCACATAATGGCGTATCTTGGTGCGAGCCAATCATATACCATCTCTGTTGTGATTGGTTGATGGTGTCATTTTTACCTGTACGTGGGACTTTGCTGAATTTATATGTACAGGTAGCATGGCAGGACAGCTTTAGTCTATACCACAGTACTGTGGGCCTGCACGTAAACACCCCGAGTGCAGAAATCTTATTCCACTGATGATGGCAGCCAGTGGTGCTGCCGAAACGTTTGGTTTTGTTTTTAACCATGGACCACGGCCAAACAGCCCGGATATTTTTCATAATTCAAGTGACACCGGCCGTGAAAGCCTAAGGAATAATTTAAGACGCCTCTACGGGGAGGATGTTTCAAAAAATATCAGACGATTTGAGGGGCTAAGAAAGAAGAAGGTACACCTGCTCTGTTCACTGGCTTTTCTATCAAGATGCCGGGATACTGGTGTTATTCCCCGGTTTCTTAAATTGAAGAACTCCATTTTTACACCGCAAGCCAGTCGAATTTATCGACGTGCAGAGCAGGCGATGCTACGTGAACGTATCCACCAGACCAGGAAAGATCTTGCCGACAACAATATGAGGTTGTTCCGTCTACACCTGGAATTAAGCACTGTGTTGTCACCTGGCCACTGGGATCTGGTGGATAGCCTAAGTTCCAGCGCTTCCGAGGCCGTTCGCGATAGTGTTCGATCGCGCCATGAGAGTAAGTACTGGAGAGATAGCCCCGAGGAGAACAACCAGGAACAACAGCGAAGCAGCTTAGAGACGGACAGGACAGTAGTGAACTTGTCGGACCGCCAACTTACCACCACCGAAACTGCTGTCTTGGCGAGAGGGGAGAAGTTTGCAGTGGCCCCTAAGAAGATTCCAGTGGAGGACATCATTGCCAATGTTGAAGCTGGAGTGCGGCGGCTGCCGCGTGAACAGGCAGATGAAGTCAGGATCGAAGCATCGAGGATCCTGGCTAGAGCGAAACCGCCGCGATGCAACATACCAGTGAGTGAGCTTCGGGCACTAAGGTCATTAAGGCGGGATGAGTCTGTCATCATATTACCGGCGGATAAGGGGAGTGCGACTGTTGTAATGAACACCGAAGACTACCAACGGAAGATCGGAGAACTGCTGGACCCAGAAAACTACAAAAAACTGCGGAGAGATCCGACCGCAGTGGTCCTAAAAAGGACCGATTTTCTGGTTAAGCGGTCTTCCTTGGAGCCTGATGTGAAGGCTGTCGTCCGGTGTTCGGAAGCCCTTCCACCTAGGCTTTATGGCCTCCCAAAAATCCACAAGCCGGACGTCCCGCTCAGACCCATCGTCAGCGCCATAGGATCTCCAACCTACCATCTCGCTAAACACTTGACCGAGCTTCTCCGGCCACATATAGGTGGTACGGAGTCATATGTCAGGGATTCATCTCATTTTCTTGAAAGGCTCGGTGGGTTGTCGTTGCAGCCTGGAGACATAATGGTCAGCTTTGACGTGGTTTCGTTGTTCACCATGGTGCCCGTAGATGATGTCCTTGGCCACTTAGCTAACCTTTTTCCGGCAGACATTACAGCGCTTTTCCGGCATGTTCTAAAAACTACATATTTTCAGTACGGCGGTGAGTTCTTTGAAATGATTGATGGTGTGGCCATGGGGAGTCCACTCAGTCCTGTGGTGGCGAACTTTTATATGGAACGGTTCGAACAGCGGGCAATTACATCTTTCCGCTGAAGCCGAGGTGCTGGTTCCGGTATGTTGATGACACATTTGTTATCTGGAGCCATGGTGAGGAAGAACTCGGCAGGTTCCTGGCACATCTCAATCAGGTTCACCCACGGATACAGTTTACCGTCGAGAGGGAGACCGACAATCAGCTGGATTTTCTGGACGTGTTGGTCCTTAGAAGGACCGATGGCAGCCTCGGACATAAAGTTTATAGAAAACCGACGCACACTAACCGCTATCTCCATAAACAGTCGAACCACCATCCCAGCCAGAAGAGGGCGGTGTTGAAGACCTTGGTGGACCGGGCTAGGAGGATATGCGAGCCCCGGTACCTCGATGATGAGCTGCGCCACCTCGAACTAGCGCTGCAGGCCAATGGGTATTCCGTCGGGGAGGTGAGACGTGCGGTCCGGCCGAGAAGAACAGCCAGGCCGGAAGTGGATTCACGTGAGACCGTCGGTTTCGCGGCGTTGCCCTACATTCATGGGGTGACGGACCGCATTGGTAGGCTGCTCAGTCGGCACGGTGTGAGGCCAGTATTCAAGCCGACAAAGAAGATTCACCAGTTCTTGCGGCCGACGAAGGATGTCCGAGACCCGCTGTCATCGTGCGGTGTGTACGGAGTTCCCTGCTCATGCGGCCAGGTGTACATTGGTACCACGAAGCGCAGCGTCCGCACACGCGTGGGTGAACATAGCCGTTACTGTAGACTGGGACAGCCGTAGAAGTCTGCCGTGGCCGAACACGCGCTCGCCAATGCCGACCATCGGATCCGTTTCGATGAGACGAAACTCTTGTCGGCGGTGAGTGATTACTTCCCTCGTCTTCATATGGAGTCCGTCTTGATTCAGAAGCATGCTGCGATCGCTATGAATCGACGGGGCGAAAGCATCTCATTAAGTGCATTATGGCATGGCGCGATGCGAGCCTCTCACACACCTTCTTGTTTCTGATTGGCCGGTGATGTTTACTTACCTGTGCGGGGGTTGCAATTAGTAAACAATTAGCACAGGTGGCATCGCGGGAAATCAGCAGCCTTCCCCACAGTATTTCTTGGAAAACAAGTGAGTCACATAATGGCGTATCTTGGTGCGAGCCAATCATATACCATCTCTGTTGTGATTGGTTGATGGTGTCATTTTTACCTGTACGTGGGACTTTGCTGAATTTATATGTACAGGTAGCATGGCAGGACAGCTTTAGTCTATACCACAGTACTGTGGGCCTGCACGTAAACACCCCGAGTGCAGAAATCTTATTCCACTGATGATGGCAGCCAGTGGTGCTGCCGAAACGTTTGGTTTTGTTTTTAACCATGGACCACGGCCAAACAGCCCGGATTTTTTTCATAATTCAAGTGACACCGGCCGTGAAAGCCTAAGGAATAATTGAATCTAATATGTTTTGTTATGTTTTCAGAAGGGATCCTCCCCCATTTTCGGGCGATCACAGACTCACCACCTCTGATCGTGGGTTTTGGCAATCTGGAGGCGGACCATGGTTGGCGGAACTTCCTTCGGGCGGTGAAACGACGATGGTCCGGCTCCACCAAAATTGGTATACAGTAGAAATTTCACCACCTTATTGAACGGGAGGAGGTTAGTTATACCTGAAGGGTTGATAGACAAAATAGTGTGGGACTGTCATTATAGATATGGCCATTTTGGAGCAAAGAAATGTGTGAGTGTGTTGAGAGAGTCTTGTATATTTAAGAATATGGAGAGGAGAGTAAGAAAAATATTGAAAAGTTGTGAACTGTGTCAGAAATCTAAAGTAGTAAATTATCGATTAGAAGGTGAATTAAACTATATCAAAGTAGAAAAACCATTTGACTTAGTAGCAGTAGATCTGTGTGGCCCTTTGCCAATGGGTAGGGGAGGAGTAATATATATTTTTGTAGTGCTAGATACATTTTCCAAATATGTAAGGTTATATAGTGTGAAACGAGCGACGAGTAAGGTGCTGAGAGAAAAGATCACACGCGACTACATGATCAACGTGGGAAAGCCGAAGGTGGTACTATCCGACCATGGACCGCAATTCATCAGTGGGAAGTGACGCCAGACTCTTGGATGGGAAGGAATCATCCCAAAGCACACCGCCGTCTATCATCCACAATCCAACCAGGCAGAGAGAGTCATGAGAGAAATAGGCCGGATCTTAAGGGCATACTGTCACGCAAAACACAGCGAGTGGCCACTATATGATCAGAAGATTGAAGACTGGCTAAACTACACCATCCACAAGTCGACGGGGTTCACACCTTACGAGTTAATACGAGGGACGCGTCCACCGAGGATTTTGGAGCAACTATTTGAATATCCACCAGAAACCAATATTATTGATCTTGATGTAAAACTTAGGCTGGCGAATGAAAGTTTATTAACGAAGGGAGAGAAGCGAAAATGGAGGCATGATAGGAAAGGTAAGTGGATGCAGTATGAGATAGGGCATCTGGTATTAGTACGGCGACATGAGTTGTCGAATGCTCAGGACAAGGAGATCAAGAAGTTCTTACTCTACGAAGGGCCCTACGAGATAATAGAAATTAAAATGAATAATTCGTATGTTTTGCAGAACCGGGAGACATGAGAAATAATGGGTACACAGAATGCTACAAATCTGAAATTATATTGGTCACGGTAGGAAATTGAATCTAATATGTTTTGTTATGTTTTCAGAAGGGATCCTCCCCCATTTTCGGGCGATCACAGACTCACCACCTCTGATCGTGGGTTTTGGCAATCTGGAGGCGGACCATGGTTGGCGGAACTTCCTTCGGGCGGTGAAACGACGATGGTCCGGCTCCACCAAAATTGGTATACAGTAGAAATTTCACCACCTTATTGAACGGGAGGGGGGCCCATAAGGTATGTGATACAACGTATTTTACACTCCAGGTGCATAGATAAGGTGCACTATACCACGTACCAGCATTGCCTTAGAGGGAATGTATATATTAATGGAGGCTATATTTTAACAAGGCAGTGTATTCAATTATAATTTAATAGTGTCATTTGCAAAATGCAAAATCAGCAGATGGCTACAGTTACAGAGTGTTTGAAGAAGACGAATTTTGTTGCGAGGGGGATGGGGAACAGATAGACGGTGGGTTAGAATAAATGGGAGAATAAAAGGAATAGATTTGATGCTAAAGTAGTAAAAGGGGACGTGAATTCACGTAGTGTGTCTATCTCGTCCCTATTCTCTTTGCAGCAAAACCCCGTCTTTTCGGGCGGCTACGGCTTCACTAAACCATGACTAAGAAGGATAAGAATTAGCCTCCAATGTAAATACTTATCAATATATAATGTGGAATGTTTATAATTTTAAATCTATGGCAGTAGTTATATTGTATTTTAAGTAGATAAGTGACCATATATAATTATGAAGTTTGTAGTACGAGTCAAGAAAAGTGAAATGTTTGAGGTTATGTCTCACAATTACTTTTCAACGCATCAACTGATTTTTGTAAACCTTGGGCTGTGTGTCTGTACCTCTACCCTAAAGAACCCTATAATTTTTTACACTTATCTCACAAAATGTAGGTGGGCAGGTGGCAAACATGTGCGTTTGTGAAAGTTTAAAAAAAAAATTACAAAAGTTTATATGAATTTTCAAATTATATGAGAACCTAAACCATTATGAATTATGCTTCATTTTTAAAAATCTCAAAATTTTGGAATGCCAAAGGCCAAATACTGCAGGAAAATTCTGATAAAATTCCAAAAATTCAAAGGGATTCTTTGACATGTGGCATTTGCATATTAAGAGGAGTATTAACTAAAATCTGAATGTAGCGGTGAGCTTTAGACATTTAAATATTTTGGAATACAAATTTTTCAACACATGCCCCTAGAATGGAATCAACAATTTATGAAAATCCAGTTAGGAGCAGACTAAAGAATATTTTAACACAAATTAGATTGTTTAGAATTTTTAGCCTATATTGTATGCTTACTATACACTTGTTACTTTTCTGAACAAAAAATAGCAGGGTAATTGGAATTTTCTTTTAATTGAAAATGATCTAATATAATAGTTAATTCAGTAATAAAGGTACTTTGTTAAAATAGTGAGCAAGTTCTGCTGGTCAGAAAGCATATTAGTGTTGTTGGATGTCTCGCAGTTGTCTCTCACATGTCCAAACAGGTTTTATGATTGAGAGAGGCTTACTGTCTGACTGTCTAGCAACTATTGTTTTTTAGTCGTGTGATAGCTCATTTTGTTGAACGTAGCAAACTGATTACAAAACTATACACACAGGAGAAGTGCCACTGCATGTAAGGATGTTACAGCATATCATTTCAAATAGGTTTATATGTCTTCATTTCAGATAATATACCGAGCTCCCACTGTTTTTGTGAAGTGTATAAGTTGTGTATTGTCTAGGCGCTTCATTCCTCCAATTTCTTGTACCGACTACTGCCCATTTTCCTGCTGCTCAACTCTGGACCTGCAATCTCTTTGTAGATGGCCAGGTTCCCCACATCTAAAATATGTCAGTCTGTTATTCTTTCTTTCTTCATACTGTTGTGCGAAACTTTGGCTCTCTGTCCCTTGTTGTTTCTCTTCATCATGTGTGTCATCACAATCTTTTAGTGTGCACAGTTTATGATTTGCCCAACTAGACTTGGCAGCCTCAAACTGTAGAGGATGGACAAGGGCGTCTGCATTATTCTGGTATCTTTCCATTTATAACACTTCTTTTAGTCCACTATCACTGACACTTGACAGTAAATATCTTTATTGCAGATATTATTGAAAAATTCTGTGGTGCTTCAGGATAGGCCAGTCTAACTCGTAAGTCAATACTTGCTTCAAACTGTTGACAACTCTCTCTGGATGTTGTCATCTTGCTCTTAACTGAGTGCAGTACACATCACGCAGGTGTTAATCATGATACTGTAATTCTAGAGCTGTAATCAGTTCTGCATAAGAGCTCTGGCTGTCAGGTTACACTTTCTGTAGTAGCTCTATAGCAGGTCACTTGAAGCGAGAACAAGTGAAACCAGTGATGTATGCTTGTGACTCCAAATTGTTGAAGATACATTGTCTAGGGAGTGCTTCCATGAAATGGTGGAGCCTTGATATGAATTGGCCCCACTGCAGGCAATGCAACTTTCGCTTATATCTTATTTTTCATCTTTTTTTGGACTTTACCATTGGTACGGTCTGTTCAGGAATTTGATTTGAAACACAGGGTTTTGTTAACTGTTCATCTTCTGTGTTTACCCGTTCTTTTATGTTTGTATGTAATTCACTCCTCCAACACAGATAATCTTACCTCTTGCCCATTGAGATCACCGTGTAATTCACCCATGTCTCCACATAGTAGACCCAACTCGGCAGTAGTATGCTCTTGCAAATGTCTTTGTTCCTATATCAGTGATTTTGTGTGTTCTGTTTCTTGCTTACTTTCTTCTGTTTGTCATTCTCTGTCAAGCAGGGATACTTTTTATGATTCCTCTGCTTCTCAAAGTTTTTCATCCCGTTATTTCTCAGTTTTTCTGCCTTATTGTGTCATAATTTCTCTGCTTCTTCTGCCTCATGTCATTATTATACCTCAATTTGCAATAGCAGCACTTGGAAAGTTTGCATCATTTGACTAGTATCCATTGTTTTTCAGTTACCACTAACTAGACTCTTCTACAAAGTGTTTGCTGTTTTTAGTGCTGTATTTAGATCTATTCCACTTCTGACCCAAATGTTATGACAATCTCAGGGTCATCTTGTCAGTAGAAACAGATTAACTGACACCAGATGAAGTCGCTAATTATGATGTTAATTAGAAGCAAACAGCAGTTGGGAATATCTTCACATGCCTGAAAGCGAGCAAGAGGCCGGGGAGAATGTGTATGTTGACATATGTATGTAAAGGTCAACAATTTAGTTGAGTTACAAACATCAACAGAGACAGATTAATTATTTAGTATAAACTGTATTAAAAGCTCAGGAGATTGTTAAAAGTAGTAGCATCATTAATAAATATACTACATTCCAATGATATATAGCCCGGCTACTTATTCTATACGAAACCTGTACATCGCATAGAATTGAGCACCACAATGTGTTTGGGCTTGATTAGTTGAAAAATTGGAAGTGAATTAAATTTAAAAATTGTAAAAATTGAATTGCTGGTTGAATAAAGCTAGTAAATAGTGGTGTACACAGGTCTAGTTGGGTAAATCGGCTGTTGTGATGTTGTGAGATTGGAATGGAAGATTATTTTTTATTGCGGGTTTATGCACTAGTAAATTTGTAAACAATTCTTGGTACTGTTGACGTAGTAATTGATTGTGATAAAAGTTTGTATTAATCTCACACACACACACACACACACACAAAATGATACTAATTAACAAACATAGTGGACTCACTACAGATATTGGCAATTCAATACGCAGTATTGTTTTAAAAATGTCCCAAAAAGAGATGTAAGAGGCCATGTAAGCGATGATAAAAAGCAACTAAATAAGCACGATAAACAACTACAAGAGAATGACTAAAAACAAAGGGGAATTCATAAGAAGACAACTGGAGAGTTTTGGAAAAACATTAACAACTAAAAACAGAATTCTCGTAGACACATTTGAAACATAAATGATCTTCATTGAAATAAAACTGGATGAAAATTATTTAGCACATGAACAAAAGTGTACGGAACATGAAAATAAACTGACAGAAATTTACCAGACTCTGCATGAACACGAACACAAACATACACAGTTACAAAAACGTATTGAAAATTTAGAATTGGGTGGTACAGAACAGGGTAATCAGATCACCTATGTATACCATAACATATCGGACATCATCACAGTAATAAAATAAGGTAGAATTAGGTGGGAAGGTCAGGTGCATAGAATTACAGAGGAAAGGGCAGTGAAAAAAGTATTCATTTGAGGACCAGGAGAAGAAGAGTAGAAGGAAGATGGGTGGATGATGTAGATGAGACTTAAGATGACTGAGGGGTCAGAAGGTTGCGAAGAGTCGCACAGGATAGAGGAGTGGAGGCATGTTGTTCTGGAGGCCAGAACTTTTCATGAGTTGTAGTACCATGGAGTAAGTAAGTATACCATAAAATGGACAAATCGACTCAACATCTAAAGTTCTACGCGGATGAAAATGACAACCCAACAGAGTTCCTGAGGCAATATGAAAGGACGATAGACACTTAGAAATCAGTTGACTGAGCAGGACATAATAAACTTCATTACAAATTATTGTAAAGAGTCAGTGGCACCTCATGGTGGTAGAACACATGGGCGTGCTCATTTGCGAGTTGAAAACTGTAGCGCTTTGTGCATGACATCTCTGTCGAAGCAAACACACTGTTTGCGCCTACATCAACACACAACCGCTACATAAAATGTTCCCGATTTTTACTAATAATTTCCTCTGCTCACTCTTTAACTTCTATTAATATACTTCTATTATTACTGAAACATTAAGCCAACTTTATAGCTCAGTATTGACTTTGGGTAGCATGTAAGAAGGTGTACATTATATTTGTGAACCAACAAAACTAACAATTTAGGCGCACTCATGATGGAAAAGGTGTTAAAATTATCATGACCATCTGTTTACATATTTTCAAGAGGATATATATTTTAAACCTAAGTTAACATTATTTATGTAAATTATTAACAGATTATTACCTGAAATGTACTGACATTGCTGTACTAATGGTGAACTTTTGAATCTTTTTGGACCGTTTTCTTTGATTCTTGATTACTTTACCCTCTTGAGTAACCAGATTTGTTTAGATGCCACACTCTGATGTATGTGCACACAAGTATCAAACAAGTCACTGCTTCATCAGGAATGTTAAGTCCCTACAGGAATGTTTATTGTTACATATTGAGGCCCTGTGTGGGTACTACGATGCGTCGCACTCACAATTACATTAAAACATATCTCCCAATTCCGACCCATTACAGAATGTTTGCCACTAAAAGGTTTTCTGCCATCAGAAATCTTATCACAACACACACTTTTCATTTGGCGGGGTTTTCTATTGCAGCACTCATTTTGAAAGGCTGTAACGAGTGAAATAACGACGTCGCTATGTCTCCACTATACAGCTGGAGACGTACTAAGCCACTATACAAGTCAGCACAGGAATAATGCCACTTCCCCCATTACTTTTCTTGTTACGCGGCAACAGAGGTTACTTTCCGAATACCCCTGATAGTATTGTATACATATAAACTACATGGGATTAAGTAAGTAAAATCGCACATGCTGGCGGGCGCCATCACACACACACACATGTAAGTACAGAGTATGGTTATTTATTGCAAACATTGATGGATGATTCTATATATTGCATATTTAGTATTGATTGCCTCTTTATATACTGGTACTCTATTGAGAAGACTAAGTAAATTTTATAATTGTTCAATTTACAGGATGTATTGCGAGTTGTAAATTCTGGCCTAAAAGAAGAACTACATGTAAAAGAAGAAATCAAAGAAGAGAATGAACAGATTATTGATCAGGTATAGTACGTAGTTATACACTTGTTTACAATAACAGCCATGTTGTAATGAGCAGCATTGTTGTTATTTGGAAACTTAACGTTTAAAACTGTTGGAGACCGTTTAGTGTCCCATGGAAGTCATTTGTATGTGCAATTTCAGTCCATACGATTTAGTCAAAACACGTAAGTTACTATTTTGTAATTTACAAAGTGGCACTGTGAAGTATTTCATCGATTCCTTGCCATGAATTATTTGGGGCTTATCTTCTTGCTAAATTAGTAGGTTCCTATCATTTGTATGCTTTAATCAAATTTGCCTTTGGACTGACTCCATGATTGTTTTAATTTTGTAGGGTGGAACAGAGAGTTCTGAGCGGAAGTCACATAACCCCCACCACATGGCGGGAAATTTGAAGTTGATGACATCGAGGTGGTGGGAGTACCACATACAATCGGTTGGGATCAAATGCCATGGGTGGGGGTAGAAAGTCCTTGAGTTGGGGTATCGCGTGGGCATGGTGGGAGTACCATGTGACAAGGGTGGGATACCACTGGACTGGTGTGAAGTGTGATGGTTGGTTGGCCATATGGCGGTAGTTGGTGTAGCCAACACGTGATAAGGGAGGAGAAAATTCCCTGTAGAAGGGAAGTAGGTTGAAGAAGGATGTGTGAGGGAAAATTAGTGTTACCACCACCAGCAGCATGTCCACATCATGGTGGGAACGAATGTATGTTCCCTTGACGAGAGTATCCAACATGTCCGAGGTTATCTTGTCCTCTGCTTGCCTTGATTTAGTAGAGCCATGTCATGTGTGGCTTGGAAAATTGTGGTGTGTGTGTGTGTGTGTGTGTGGAAATGAAGTTTCCAGCTGCTGCTCTTCTCGTAGTCTTGACCGACGTGAGAGTCTTGAACAATTGTGTAATTTAGTGTATATGTGCGTATGAAAGAAAATGTGTCAAGTTCTTGCTCTTCGTCTTCCTGTCTAGTTTTTTCGTATGTTCAAAAATAAGGTTAACGTTCATACACGTGTGTGTGTGTGTTGGAGATTTTTTTTCTGTGTTCAAGAATAAGGTTAACCTTCATCCAAATAATTAATGAGTGTTGAGGAAAAAAGGAATGTATATGTGGGCATGTTGTTTGTCCGTGTAGAGATAAAATGTGTGGGCCTGGTAGCCGTCGCGTAAAAACACCTTGGAGTGTATGTGTTTATATACGTACGTAGATCTTGCATATTGTTGTAACGTAATGAAAACAATCACAATGGGAAACGGTATGTGTGAAATAAAACACGACATGAATCATATGTATAAGTATAATTACAGCATTAAAAACGGCACAGTAAACACACACAGATATGCATTACATAATGTAATAAAAACACACACATGCATACAATATAGAATTGGCAGATGGTTTTAACATCAGCAGTGAATCTGTAACAGACATCAACATACGGATTTAGAGAAATACATATGAAACCACTATAGGATGAATAAATAGAAAACGACTAGGACTTGCCTTATAGAAAAACAAAAGTAAAACTGCATGTTCACATGACATTGAACGATGTAGTAAGTGTGCAACATAGCTACGAAATCCAGTCTGCACTGCTCCATTTCTCAAATGCAAATGATTGTAATGCAAACCACTTCCTCCTCCTCCTCTTCCACTACACTGTAACAAGTGGGCAACAAGTTAGGTAAGTTCCAAATGATGTGTCAAACAGTCAGCTTTGTTTTTAGAAACAAGGTACAAAATTAAAATTTTACAAAGTCATGGCAGTCCCTGTACTGTCCTATGTGTGTGAATTATGGACAACACCCAAATAACAACATTGTAATATAGAGGCCTCAGCAATGGCGTTCTTAAGAGGAGTTAGAAGTGTTATAAACTTGACCGTATAAGAAATGAGAGAAGAGTTACAAGTGTTTAACTTGAATGAAAAGTTAAAAGATTACAATCAACAGTGGAAGAAACACTTAGAAAAAATGTCAGATTCCAGACTGGCCAAGCAAGTCTGGAAATACAAACCCATAAGACACAGGTGTGTGGGTAGACCCAGGAAGAGATGGCTGAAGAATTTTTGAAGGCGGAACAGGCAGCACCTTGCCTATGCCGTGTTGTGAAGATGATGATGATGACATCAAGCATGTCAGTAAATCAGCGTGATTTCTATGCTACCAGTTTGTCTCATATTTCAACACATTCCTGTTACGGATTGTTTCCAAGTTAAGGGTACTCACATATGTTGGTAGTTGTTTCTTTTGTACCTTTGCATTATTGTACTTATCTGTGGTTTCTCATTACTTCACAATGTTACATAACCATAGTGGGCACAACAGTGCAAATGTTCCACATGTTTACCATGGGTGAGCTTACAGGCAACTAGTTCATTTTATTTTTTTGACAGTGTTTCTATGCAGAACCATGTTGTGACTGGCTTTGAATGTTTCTTTTATCGAGTTTACAGCATGTGTGCGTACCGTCATACTTCCTAAAGGTCCATTTTTATGACAGCCAAATGGCCACATATCTTTGCTAACGCACATCCTTTGTTCTAATATTATGTCCTTCCCACTCATTGATTACACAATTTGCATGAAATAAATTGACACCATAATTCTACAAGTGCTCTATAGAAGTCCTATTATGGCAAGCAGATTCACAGTTATTAACTCAATACTTCTTCATAGCACTGTTCAGACATGTGACCAAAATTTCTCTACAATACCAATAATATATATTGCAACATTACAAATTATATAAAATAAATGAATATTGTAATAAACTAAATTCCTCTCCTTAAAGCCTCCCTGTTGGGCTGGCCAATTTGTAATAAACTAAGTATGGTGAGTCCTTCTTCGATCAGCCCCCATGTAGGAGTCGTCAATTTGTTATGGAATAAGTATGTTAGGTACTAGCGGTGAAACGTCCGTCTTATTCAAACCTCACTGTTGTAAACCAATTTTATAAAGAACTACTTGTTAATTATGTGAGGACGTATGTTATATTATATGCTGCACGCTGGAAACGTCAAATTATAAAGAAATCTTGTCTATGGGTGTAATTAGTTATAATAGACTCCTGTGTATCAAACGCCAAGTAATATGTTGCAGGTGGCAATTCGTAACAATTACAAATGTTGTTGCCTGTCTTAATTAATGTTTTATTAATGAATATATCTTTCAGTGGTGACCGATGGAACCTTCGGAAAATAGATTATTAAACAAACAAATTTATAATTATGTTCTTGAATTTATAATCGTACTACTCTATAGACTTAACTTAGTTTTCAGTGGTTGTGTAATATTAGCAATATGTATGGAGCATTAACTGAATGTAAGGGGAATTTGTGTCAACCCTAGTCACTCGATGGTAGAAAATTTCATTCAAATTTAGTATTAAACACAAGCTAGTTCAGCAATCTTCCGTCCCACCAGCTGCAAACTTTGAGCGCTGTTACTAGTAATAAGCGTACTTATAGGTTAGTTATTCGTTATGTTTGTATCAATCTTTTTGTAAATTATTCCACCCACCACATATAGTATTTATTCTGCAATAACTTAAACGTTATCTCATACAATAAATGTACTTTATTTATTTTCTCTATTAATTAACAGGTTACGTTGTCTCAAAAAACAATAATACGATCCAATCGATCATCCAGACATATATCGATTATTAATTACTCAAATTCTAAAAACATATACACTTGAAAATAATAACAAATAATTCTTATCCCAGGGTTCGTATAGTTCTTGGAACCATTAGTAAGGCCAGGTAAAATGCATAATTAAGGTTGTTCAATTTACAAAAATAAAATTATTTACTTTAAATACAGTGAAATGAAAATAAGTTGTTTTTTTTACCAAACCGACGAAAATTTCGTCTGGCGGTGGATGTTTGTCAACAGTGGCCCAGACTCAGCTTATCTCGTCTTCATCCAGTGAAATAGCTCTGGTTTTCAATAAAATTGATGGTGATGTGTACTGGTAAACCCTCAGGAAATCTTCTGGCTTCTATTCTTCTTTTATGATCTTCACAATTCTTGGTCCCAGTGAAATGGAATTAGGATCCCAGCTTCTCTGCTGCTAATGAAGGTTATTACGCCAAATCGAGTCTTCTGGTATTTCCAATAATTCCGTTAGTTCAAACTTTAATTCTTTTACTGATCTTCGATTTATAGTATGAATTGGTTTAATACCGAATCCAGCGGAATTATTTAGTGAATGAGGTGAGAGGCTTTCAATTCTTTTTTACTGTATTCATTTACAATTTGGAGGGTTATTTAATTTTTATTACTCATTAGCATTAAAGTATAATTGTTTTACAAAAGGGGTTTTTCAATTTTGATACATATTTCCTTTAGATTTATTCATATTTTTTAAATATATCGGTCCATCTCAACCTAATAGCTTGTAACAATCAGAACGAATTAATTCAAAATCAACAACTTCTGCAATTCAGTTGCCTTAACAACGTTTTCTATATATCCTTGAGCCGGCATTATAGAATATTACTACTCCTTTCCAATAAAATACTCCATGCTTGTATTAATATTAAATCACCTAAAATTCTCCCCTAACCTTCCTTACTAAATAGTAAATGTTTTACCAGAGTTTCGTTGTACTGGGTTTCCTAAAAAGGTATTAATTTCCTTTCACTAATATGGAATTTAGGCCTATAGATTCACTTACAACCATTATAACATTATTTGGTTTTTTTAACTTAATTTTCTTTTTACGTGACCTACTGTACAATTAATTATTGGTTACATGGTTAATTACATGAATTTTAATTTACTGGTGGTTATTTTTTTTTTATATTAATTAACTGGTTCTGGAACCCTTTATTAACTTATGATATAATTGTCAGAACTACTTGTTAGACTTGAAACACTGGTCACACTCCTGATCCAGTTTATAAACATTAATTAAAACAACAGTATTTTTCAACTTTATACAATACTGAGAACTTAGTACAGTGCCTAACATTGGTAACTATACTGGGTTGTATAAAGACAAATCTAATATAAATATAAACATAATTATTGATGAAGTATTATTATCAAACAACATCATTTCATTTTTAGCATATTCAACATACAACGTAAATACTCTGTAGACCTTAACATGTCACAGTACAAAACAAACATTTCATTACATTCAATCATTCATTGGTCTGGCTATTTTACATTTAACATTAGTCATTGCCTCCTTTTGACTTGAGGTACTTCTCAAACACATGAACTATTGAACAACCTTAAGTCAGGGTATGGTCCTTGACCATATTTCATCCAATTTTTATGTAACGTTGGGGAACCTCAACTATGTTACGGTACATAACACCCCTCCTTCGAAATAAGTTTATTTTGGTATGAACTAAGTTTAGCAAGAAATAAACGCATAACTTGTATCTGGCCAATTGGTTTCCTATTTATACTACTTTTATATTTCAGAAGTATCCGTTATATTATTATCATTTCTTCGTTCCTTCTTAAAATCAATTATTTCCCAAGTTTAAATCTTATTTCTATAATCATTCTTGTGACATTCTTTATTAATTATACATTTTGGATCTGGTTTTATTTAATTCTCTATATTTATTTGTGAGTTTTCCCTCTAATATTTAATTTTCCTAAACCTCCCTAACATTATAACTGGAATCGAATCGGTGGTGCTCTATCGGCTAACCAATTACCGTCGTCCGTTACATACTTTCTGGGATCAGAGGAACATCATCTCTGCCCAGTTAAATGATTGCTGGAATATTCTACAGTCAATCTTCATTAATAAACCTCGTAAGGTAATCATCATGTGACCTTCAATAAAATAATAAATAATAATCATACTCTAGGGATTATTCACTGTACTTTAACTCAGATCATATTATTTCTTCATATTAATTCTCCCTTCTATTATACACTTTTCCTCTCCAATACTTGGCTATTTTATTGACTTTTATTAATTGGTTTTTTGCGGATAATTCTTAACCATTTGTTTTTTTTGTTTTTTTTTTCTTGTGATCCTTTTGATGGTTCCATTTTGGCTTCTTCATTCTCTTATCTTCATTGGCTCATATTCCTTTATGATCAATACAGCTGGTTATGAGATTTTGGTTAGTACTATACATTACATCATGTAGTTATATTCTTCTGGCACAATCATTATTATTACTTTTACATTCTAAATTACATTTCTCACTATTATATTACATCAGATAAACTCATTTCGTCTTTTGGTTTTGATGATTTTTATTAGGTTCAAACAGTGTTATTATTTTTTTTTCTTTTATATTAGTTTAAAGCAATTTCTTCTAAATTATGTAGTAAGGTGTTCTTACTAATTTCTGAATTTTGTTGTTTTTTATCTTCAAAATTCTCTTTCTTATATACCTCATAAATTGTTTTCTTAGATACTTGTTTGTAAGTTGAACTTACTTCATTTTTTGAATTTTGGGGTATTTATCCTCTTTATTTTAAATTATACTGTTTCTGAATAATTATTGAGTAAGTTGTTCTTACAGTTTCTTTAGAATTTTGGGTTTTGTTATGCATTCCATCTGTCGGCCGTGGCTTCTTCTTCATTTATTTCTTGTCTTACATCCTGGGACGTACTGGGTCGGTGGCCATCTCCTCTTAGGGGAATCCAGCGTTCTGGTGGGTTCTGTTGATTATAAATTATTCGGACATTCCTAGATGGGTCGTCCCTTCTTTGGTTCTCGGTTCCGGATCTGGATTCTCCGATGTTATCGCTCCGTTGTAAACACTCATTATCATTCTCCCCTTGGTGTTGATCACTCCTTGGACCATTCTCTTCGGCCCTTATAAAATTCACCATTGGTCTGGAAACCCGTAATGGACGATCCTCTTCGTAGTTAACCCGGCGGTAGTCCTCCTGACTCCGGCTTCTGCTTCCATTAGTTCTAGTATCTCTTCTATCGTTATTATTATACTGGTTCCAGTCGGTGTCCCTATTAAAACTCCGACGTCCTTGGTAGTATGTCCTCCCGTTATAGTTATCGTACGACCCCACATAATTAACTCTCCTGTAGTTTTGGTTTTGGTTGTTCGGGTTACGGTTGCTGTTATCATAATTTCGGTTGTTTGTGTTCTGATTCTGGTAACTTGGGTTGTACGACCGGTTATATTGGTTGTTCGGAATACTCTGTCTATTCCCGTAATTGTTTCCGTTGTTCCTTGGGCTGTTGTTATTTTGCCGTTGGTACGCCTCATTACCATAATTACCTGGCCTGCCATTATAGTTCGTCCGGTTATTCGTCTCATGACTGTTATGGTTATTGTTTCTATTGTTGTAGTCTGGGAAATCCCTGCTCCCGTACCGGTCGTTTCTCTGCCGACTCCTTCGATAATGTACCTCACGCTCGTGCTCTTCCAATAGTGTTGACATGGCCTGTATAGTTTTTATCTGTCCACCCGATCGTGCTATTGATATCCCGTTATCATAGTGGTATGCTAACCTGGTGACGAGAATTTCCTCCAGGATTTTTGGTTCAAGGTGTCTTGCCAAACACACTTTTCCCAGGAAGTAGGCGGTAAGTGTTGTTCCCCTGCTGGCGTCATACCTTCCATAGCTGATGCTCTCCCTTACTACGTTCTGGGTGGCGTCTGACCGGTACCTGGCTTTAAAAGCTATTTTAAATTCTTCGTAGCTTCGTATGTCGTGCCTGGTGGCTATCCACCAGTTATCATAAGTTTCTTTGAAATGTTCGTCTAAGTAACGACGAATTATTGGCCACCTGTTTTTACCAATTCTCATTAGTTGTTCGCCGACCCGTTCCAAAAATTCCATTGGGTTTCTCCTGTATGACTTAAAGTTGATGGTCTCCCGGTCGTCTATATGTTGTGTATATGGAACAGTGATCGATCGGTTGTCGACTGACCGTTGTAGGTTCTCGATTCTATCCTGGTTACGTTGTCCTTGCTCCTATACTTCGTTCATGACCGTATCTAAATTTCGATGCTGGTTTCCGCAATCTGCTCGTATTGATTCCACTTGAATCCGGTTTTCTTCTTCTATATGGCTTATCTTGACCTCTAGTTCAGCTCTATTTCGTGTAATAGCTTCATCGGTCACTCTCAGTTTTCTATTTGTTTCAGCTATCTCCTGTTTTCTTTCGCCGTCATTCTTACCTACCTTCTGGCTGATTGCCTCACTAGCGTCCTCGATTTTCTTATTGAGAGCTTGTCTTAATACTTCATTCTGTTTATCAACATTTTCCCTTATTTCCTTGTTAGAATGCTCAATTCTTTCATCGATTCGTATTAGATTATCCTCATTGATTTTCTCAAGATCTGCTTTCTTTCGCTTATTGTTTTCCTCAAGTTTTTCGTTCATTAGTTTGTTATCGTCCTGAATCTGTCTCAAATTCTCGTCATTCCTGTCAAACTTTTCATTCATTTGCTTGATTAAATTTTCGCTCAAAATTTCGTTTTGTTTTCTTGAGTTTTCATTAATACTGTCTATTTTATTTTCCAGCTTCTCATTGATTTGTCTAAAATCGGCCTTCAATTGTTCATTATTTTCATTTATGGTTTGTCTCAAAAGTTCACTAGTACTTTCCTTAATACTGTCTATTTTTTCATTAGTTTCCTCCTTGGTTTGCTTTGAGTTTTCCTCCTGTTTCTTAAAATTTTCATCTATTTTATTAAATTTTTCGCTCAAGGTTTCATTTTGTTTCCTTGAGTTTTCATTTATTGTTTGTTTATTGCTTTCCTTAATGCTATCAATTTTCTCCATCATCATCCTCATAATTTCTTGCCAATCTGGTTCTCTTCTGGCTTCCGCTTTTTCTGGTTGGTCCCCTTGGGCATCCTCTGTATTGCTCGCCTGTTGTTCCATTTCAATATCTGTACCTGCCTCTGTTTCTTCTTCCCTCCTATCTTCTTCTGTTTCTTGTTCCTTCTCCATTCTTTTCGTAACACCTCTCGTATGCATTCCTGTGCCTCTAATGGTTGCCTGCTCAAGTTAAGTAACAAATAATATGCTTTTTTACTTAACTAAAGCCCACTCGTTGAGCGCCAATTTGTAATAAACTAAATTCCTCTCCTTAAAGCCTCCCTGTTGGGCTGGCCAATTTGTTATGGAATAAGTATGTTAGGTACTAGCGGTGAAACGTCCGTCTTATTCAAACCTCACTGTTGTAAACCAATTTTATAAAGAACTACTTGTTAATTATGTGAGGACGTATGTTATATTATATGCTGCACGCTGGCAACGTCAAATTATAAAGAAATCTTGTCTATGGGTGTAATTAGTTATAATAGACTCCTGTGTATCAAACGCCAAGTAATATGTTGCAGGTGGCAATTCGTAACAATTACAAATGTTGTTGCCTGTCTTAATTAATGTTTTATTAATGAATATATCTTTCAGTGGTGACCGATGGAACCTTCGGAAAATAGATTATTAAACAAACAAATTTATAATTATGTTCTTGAATTTATAATCGTACTACTCTATAGACTTAACTTAGTTTTCAGTGGTTGTGTAATATTAGCAATATGTATGGAGCATTAACTGAATGTAAGGGGAATTTGTGTCAACCCTAGTCACTCGATGGTAGAAAATTTCATTCAAATTTAGTATTAAACACAAGCTAGTTCAGCAATCTTCCGTCCCACCAGCTGCAAACTTTGAGCGCTGTTACTAGTAATAAGCGTACTTATAGGTTAGTTATTCGTTATGTTTGTATCAATCTTTTTGTAAATTATTCCACCCACCACATATAGTATTTATTCTGCAATAACTTAAACGTTATCTCATACAATAAATGTACTTTATTTATTTTCTCTATTAATTAACAGGTTACGTTGTCTCAAAAAACAATAATACGATCCAATCGATCATCCAGACATATATCGATTATTAATTACTCAAATTCTAAAAACATATACACTTGAAAATTATAACAAATAATTCTTATCCCAGGGTTCGTATAGTTCTTGGAACCATTAGTAAGGCCAGGTAAAATGCATAATTAAGGTTGTTCAATTTACAAAAATAAAATTATTTACTTTAAATACAGTGAAATGAAAATAAGTTGTTTTTTTTTACCAAACCGACGAAAATTTCGTCTGGCGGTGGATGTTTGTCAACAGTGGCCCAAACTCAGCTTATCTCGTCTTCATCCAGTGAAATAGCTCTGGTTTTCAATAAAATTGATGGTGGTGTGTACTGGTAAACCCTCAGGAAATCTTCTGGCTTCTATTCTTCTTTTACGATCTTCACAATTCTTGGTCCCAGTGAAATGGAATTAGGATCCCAGCTTCTCTGCTGCTAATGAAGGTTATTACGCCAAATCGAGTCTTCTGGTATTTCCAATAATTCCGTTAGTTCAAACTTTAATTCTTTTACTGATCTTCGATTTATAGTATGAATTGGTTTAATACCGAATCCAGCGGAATTATTTAGTGAATGAGGTGAGAGGCTTTCAATTCTTTTTTACTGTATTCATTTACAATTTGGAGGGTTATTTAATTTTTATTACTCATTAGCATTAAAGTATAATTGTTTTACAAAAGGGGTTTTTCAATTTTGATACATATTTCCTTTAGATTTATTCATATTTTTTAAATATATCGGTCCATCTCAACCTAATAGCTTGTAACAATCAGAACGAATTAATTCAAAATCAACAACTTCTGCAATTCAGTTGCCTTAACAACGTTTTCTATATATCCTTGAGCCGGCATTATAGAATATTACTACTCCTTTCCAATAAAATACTCCATGCTTGTATTAATATTAAATCACCTAAAATTCTCCCCTAACCTTCCTTACTAAATAGTAAATGTTTTACCAGAGTTTCGTTGTACTGGGTTTCCTAAAAAGGTATTAATTTCCTTTCACTAATATGGAATTTAGGCCTATAGATTCACTTACAACCATTATAACATTATTTGGTTTTTTTAACTTAATTTTCTTTTTACGTGACCTACTGTACAATTAATTATTGGTTACATGGTTAATTACATGAATTTTAATTTACTGGTGGTTATTTTTTTTTTATATTAATTAACTGGTTCTGGAACCCTTTATTAACTTATGATATAATTGTCAGAACTACTTGTTAGACTTGAAACACTGGTCACACTCCTGATCCAGTTTATAAACATTAATTAAAACAACAGTATTTTTCAACTTTATACAATACTGAGAACTTAGTACAGTGCCTAACATTGGTAACTATACTGGGTTGTATAAAGACAAATCTAATATAAATATAAACATAATTATTGATGAAGTATTATTATCAAACAACATCATTTCATTTTTAGCATATTCAACATACAACATAAATACTCTGTAGACCTTAACATGTCACAGTACAAAACAAACATTTCATTACATTCAATCATTCATTGGTCTGGCTCTTTTACATTTAACATTAGTCATTGCCTCCTTTTGACTTGAGGTACTTCTCAAGCACATGAACTATTGAACAACCTTAAGTCAGGGTATGGTCCTTGACCATATTTCATCCAATTTTTATGTAACGGGGAACCTCAACTATGTTACGTTACAATATATATCTCACCATGTACCCAACGCAACTATAAAGTGTTGAACACTGGCCAGGTCATAGGATTTTTTGTTCATTGTGTTAAGTATATGTGGTTGCACAATATACTAAGACGAGTGAGACGTTGGTGGCATGAAATAATTAATTAAAACACATATTAAAATAATCAACCAACGATTTATTAATATTGAAAAGAAATCATGTGAATATTAAAAATTGAAATTATAAAATTTAAAAACATCTTTTATAAGTTTACATTCTGTAAAAACATAACATATCATTTCTATTCAGCACACATTAAAAAGAACATATAATCTTAATATCTAAACATACATGGTGAACAAATTATACAAGTACTTTGTATTGCATGGGTGTCTGATTTTGACTCAGTTTTAAACATAAATAGCAACTCATTTATAAAATAATATTAACTTTACAAAAATAAAATTTAATTGTTGCTATACAAATTTTATTAACAAGAAAATAACGTTTACTTGAAGACTATTATTTATTTCCAATGATATACCCAATTTGTAACATTAAACAGAAGATTATTTTTAATTTTTGTTGTTAAACCAAACATTATTTTTAACCACAATTTAAAATTACCTACATTATTTACATTTAAATCTTTACTATCTTGTATTACTTTTTTTTAATAAGTTCTTTGCACCAAAATATAATTGTTCATTTGTTGAACTGGGTACTGCCAAAGGTTACCAGTGTGTGTGTGTGTGTGTGTGTGTGCGCGTGTGTGTGTGTGCACGTCCTGAATTCTGACAATGACAATGATGATGATGATGCTGATGCGTTCTTGGTCTCTATGGCTTGTTGTTGATGGTGGTTCAGTGTTCCTCCATAAATCGTGGTGTAAGGTGAAGATGTTCAAATTGATCGGCAGACCAGCAGAGTGACGTCATGTGAAGATTCCTTGAGTGTGAATTCGCCCAAATCTGCTGGAGGTATTTATACTAGATGGCAAACTGACAGATCAGAGACTTTCGACTTGCAGAATTGTGTCGATTTTTGTGTAGCATCTCTTTGATTAGTGATCACTTTTTAGTACATTTTCCCAATCACGTACAATTTATCGTAACATGAGTGATTTCATTGTCTTCGTAATTTCTCACTGGTCACTTACGTATAACTCAATAGTAATAAGTATAAGTATAAGTAAGTAATACTTAATTAAGTATAAGTAATACTTATACTTACTTAAGTGTATAAGTATTGTAATTAATACTTACGTATTGTGCCGTAATTTGTTTAGGACCGAATGTTTAGGACCCATCATGGTATTTGTTCCATCAGCTGCAAATCCTATCAGATTGGACTTATAAGGAATTGCATGTTTATTAAAAAAATCTGTTAACAATTTGTAAAGGTCCTCGGCAGTTCCATCTACAACAGGCAAAAGACATAAAAAATCATCCCTCACATCATGATTATTCAAACACGTCCTTACAACTACTGCTAAGTGTTTATTAGATGACCTATCAGTTGACTCATCTACCAAAATGCTAAAGTTATTGTTCCTCATAACATCAAGTAATTCCTCGAACTCTGTTTTGGCTATCACATTTTTTATTATTGCAGTACATTTAGTACGGTTACACGATAGTTTTTTACTTATTTTGGAATCTGGACAAACTGCTTTAATAAGTACAACTAAATGATTACTTGACTCAATGGCTATATTATGTTCTGATATAAAGGAGGCTATTCTTATCTCCCCCTCCTTAACTTGTTTATCTATAGGCATATTATGTGATTTGGAAAAACTTTGAATTAGGGACATTGAAGATTTTACAGATTTGGAATGTTTAATGTGTTTATCAGAAGAGTTATGTTTTTTTATAGCAGATATACCTGCTTTCCTATCCTCCCCACAAATTTTGCAATGGAAATATGTTTCCCCCTTACTGCTGGGTTTTAACCAGGATTTGAATTCTGTATTTTGTTCCCACTCCTTCCTATATTTATGAATAAATGTACGCTTCATTTTAGGAGCGATATCAGTTTTTGTGGCATTAACAGTTTTTGGAAGAGTTTCTTACCTAAAATTCAATCATTTTCAGTAGTGTATCCATCACTATCACTGTCACTTTCAATAATTTTAGAGGTAGAAGGGTTGCTCATCATGATAAAACTATATGAAAAAATATATACACACTATCACAAATCAATTTTCAAAACACAAAAGTATTAAATTTCGAATACCGTGAACTGAATTCATGTTACCATAAATTTTGTCAAATTTATGTTATCCACCTGTTATACACTAAGATACGCACATATAGTAATGTATTTCACTTATCATTCAATCCGAACAAAGTAACGTAACAACTTCAACTAAAGCAGCTAACAAAGATCAGTAGCAATTACGAATAAACTCTAACTTAGCATGCGCTATAGTAAATAACTGTGTAATGCTGTGAAACCCAGTATGTTGGTTGTGCAACTAGCTTGCTAAGGTATTTCCAGGATCACCATCGCTAAGGCATTCGCAGAGAGTAGGAAACCAGTGGATCCCGGCTGGTGGTTCCCTAAACTAGGGAGGGGTTCAGACGTTCAGTATTCATGGTAAGGAGGCCGGTGGATCCTGGCTGGTGATTCCCTAAGCTAAGGAGGGGTTCAGTATTCATGGTAATCAGGCTTGAAAAATGTTGAAAAAAGAAAACATATATTTTTTACTGAATGGTTATTAAAATGCGCATAAAATATAATTTTACATATTTAATAATTTTTATTATTTGAAATCGCCACCAATTCCCCACATTTACACAAATCCCCACCATTTCCTCACTTACGATTTTCAGGCTTCAAATTTCGCCACTGTGGGGAAAAATCCCCACACCTGGCAACCCTGGTGTGGAGTGTAGGTTGACGAGAGAGTAGACAATAGCGGCGGACGAACAGTAACGAAGTTGCCCGAGTGGCTTCACGCTGTCAGTCTGCAGACTCAAGTCTGTTAAAAAGCTGACTAACCACATTTAGTAGTAAATAAAAAAAAAAATATATTTTTTTAATCCTTAGACGAGTCTTGCCAACCTTCACATAATTCAACTAGTATAGCCAGTTGTATTTGTAAATAATGTTATAGTTACAAACTAAGGTACCGGTAACTACTAAGAAAATAAAATATTTCAATTTTTCTATTTTGAAGAGAGTGGTTTGTTCTATTTATTATTAGTCAAATTTAAAACTTCATATAAAAAACCCTCAAATTCTTAATTTTCTTTATTCAGGTCAAATCATAAAACCAAATTATTTCAACGTTGACACCCCGAAATTAAGACCAACCCAGATTAATTCAAGAGTACCATAGTAAATAATATACATTACCATACATTTAAATAAATTAAACACAATAAGTAAATAAATTAGAATTAAATTCAAAATAAAATAAATAAAAGGAAAAATTCACGTTATACTTTTTATGTAATAATTTTCTCATGTTCTATAGCAATGGATATGATGGAGGTGGATACAGACAAGGTGTTGGAAGAATTTTTTAAACTGAAGCAAAAATTTCTGAATATGATTGCCATGCATATAGAAAATATAAAATACTGCAGAGACTGTATAGAAAAAGTGACACGTGACACACATTTCACAGAAATTATTCTGTATCTTCAGAGGTTTGTTTGAATTTTAATTGAATGTTTTGCTTACAATACAGCCAATGGATAATCGAAATTACTTCTATTCTATTTTCAATTGTTTTAATGTTTATGTAGTAGCTATTTATTATATATTTAATGTCGATTCTATTAGTCTAATAAATGTAGGATTTTAAATAAAGTGTCTTGTTTTTTTTATTTGTATTTGTTCTTTAATATTATCATTTGTAGATTATTATTATTACTGTGTTTGTAAATATTAAGATTTCCCCAGATGTTTATTGTGTTTTTATATCTAATTAAATTCCTCTGAAAGTCATACTGATAATGCTCACAACTTTCTCAGTTATGATAATGTAATGTCTTTTGTAACGTGACAGTTTGCACCTTCCATAAACAAACTGTTTTCACACCAATAATCACCAAAAAATCCTTTCTATTAAACGTAACTATTAACAAACCACTTTAACTAGACTGAATATAATAAAATTAAACGATAAAGCCTGATTATTAATATGTAACTATTTTGCACCATGACTACAAGAAAGTATCAAATCAATAAGAAAGTACAAAATAAACATACACCAGATAGTTTAGGTACAATGTCAATAAAATAAATTAGGTTCATTAATTATTATATAGTTAGAGGTTTTGTATTAAAGTATTAATTATGTTTATATTAATAACATATCAGAGATGTGTAATAATAAGTAATCTGCCCAAATAACTAATGAAGGACTAAGAAAACAAAAGAAAATGAAAGTGACACTAATGTTAAAAAAGAATTCTGTGAGTAAAAGTGACATACTAGATAGGTATAGTAAGTGAGAAGTGACACTAAGGATAAATAAAGTGCTGTATATTAGTCTAAAGAGAATCAATAAACTCTAAACTAGATATAATAAGTGACAGAACTGACGTAAAGGTAAGATTTACAAGGGACATGGTTAATTATTGCTATGAAACATAGAATTTTTACTTTTGTTCTGAACCATTCATATAATTGTTTAAATTAGTAAGAAATTTTGTTAGAATGTTTAACTATTATGTGACCAGTAACCAATAAATAATGTTGTAATGAATTATGATGTAGATGATGTTTGTTTTTGTTTTGTATTGAGATGTGAACCAGTACACACAAGTTTTGAATATGTTTTAGACACCATTAATAAAATTGCCCTCAGCATTAAAGCATTTTATAATGTACACTCTCCTATATAATATATATTATATAAAGTTTGTGTCTATAAAAACATAATGATTGTAATTTGTTGAAAAATTGTAATGGGTACTGACTTTTCACTATATAAGTTTGTTTAAATATTTTAACAGTAACCCAGTAAGTACACTAACTGTTAAATGTTAATTCTATATTATTGTTTATGATTTTCAGTTTTCATAATGTTAGTTTTAATGTTAAAATTAATGAGATTTATGTTGATAACTAAAAAAATGTTGTAACGTGTATTTTGTTTAGTAACTTTAATAAGTTAATGTTCACCATTTGTAAAATAGGATTAGGAGTGAAATTGGCAAGCACCACACATTAACTTACATATATATATATTTTTTTTTTAGGTAAATATTTACCTGTGCTACACCATACAATCTTGAAGTGAAATATTTTTTTTTTTATTCTTCTATGTTATATAAACACGCGACAATTAATTTTAAACGGGGGTCGAAGCTATTTACGAAGAAAAAAAATAAAATAAATACTCCCATAAGGATGCATGCAAAAGTGAATGATCGCCATATTGACTGTGTAGACGGTGAGCCGAATTTGACTGGAAATCATGTTGATGCGTTTCCAAAACAAAATTTACATGATTCTTACATGTTCAAAATTGCGTTGAGCCCAAACGGCGGTTTAAAGCTTTGCGTTGAGCCCACCGCGAGTTTATTATTAGTAACCTCGGAGGCGCCGAAGGCGCCGTAGACTAAAGCATGTGCGGTGAGCCGGCTACCCAAAATCACTCTCAGCGGTGGATACTGTAGGAAACTGATGAGCCGGCCACCCACGAGTCTGAAATGTAATGCTTTGCGTTGTAGGCAATTGAATTACGTTAAGGCAAAATGTAGTGGTGATCCCACTAACTACTCAGTTAATATGGCGTCTGGTGTAGCACAGGTAAATATTTACCTTTTTTTATGTTAAATGTTTGTAAATTCAGATAAAATTTAGTATGTGGATTTGGACAGTATATTTTAGTAAGTTAATATTGCAACCAAACTATGTCTTGTGAAATATCAAAATTGTCAGCATCAAACAGAGATTTTAGATCTACCAATGTATTTTAAATTAAATTTTGCATAAGTTCACGGTTTGTGAAAGAAAAATCAACTAAATTTTTACCAAGAAGCCATGCTGGTCAGTTAACAATGTCTAATCCAGCCAATCAGAAATTTTTATATTTTGACAGGGACGCCAGCGAAAATGAAAAGAAAAAGCAACATTTGTTTGTTGAACGTGGTTGTGTACAGATGTACTCTCCGTACTAATTCATAGCAAGAAAGTTAACAATCGAACCCAAGACAGGTTAGGTTGAACCAAGCAGTGTGTAGAAGAAACAGTGTATTCAGTGGAATTATCGTAGTGAAGAGTTAGTTATAGTAAAAAACAGAACTTCAGTCACAAATATCATTATTTGGTGAGATAAAAACAGTTTTATATTAATAACCCGAACTTAACTAACAATCACTACACTTAGTTCTGATGAACTTTATTGATCACTGTACACACTAGAACGTATAATCACACATTATATTGTAAATTTGGACACTGGTAATCATTTATTGGAGAGAAGTAAGCAATTTATTATATTTCCAACTCGTTCACATCGAATCGAAAAACACTAACTGGTGAAAACATAGTGCGGCCATCTTGCCATCGTTACTCTATAACGAAACAATATAACGAAATTTTTGTTGCCCACTGTTTAAAAACTTGAGTCTGCAGACTGACAGCGTGAAGCCACTCGGGCAACTTCGGCAACCTTCGTTCTCATCTATGCCGCCTATATTCTGTTGTCAGATGTGAGTTAGGTAAACGTTTGGTTAAAGTTTGTGTATTTATTTTAGCACAATAATTTTATTAAGTTCACGGCTTCAAATACGTAAACTCAAGAGTAAATTTTTCGTGTATTCAAGTGTCTGTGTGTATTCGTGTATAACCTACTTATACATGTCCTGTAAGCATTTCGATGTTTCATTTTAAAATTTTGTCATTTTATTTTTAGTGTAACAGTTTTTATTAGGCACACGCGCTGTAAGTATTCTCGAAGATAAATAATAAACACAATTGAGAATAAATTCATATATCATTTCTTACATTTATAACCTTAATTGTATAAATACAACTATTTCACTAACGACTCGGAACACAAAACTTTGTGTTCGGAGTCGTTAGTGAAATAGTTGTATTTAGTTAAGTAACGGACACATCATGGACAACGAAATCCTAGAACTTAATTGTATGTTTTGTTTCAGCGTTTATCACTCCAGAAACAAAAATAATTGATTAAATTGACTCCAGATAAATACGAAACCAACCTGCGAAGTTAGTGCACAGGTAAAAAGGATTTTTACCACAACTGATTACAGCAATATACAGTATATCAAAACGAACACTGTCAGTACAAAAAACTGAACTTAAAAACCGCCAAAACAGTATAAAATAAGTTTTCTTAATAAACGTATATTTCATATACTAACGCGACGGTGTAGTCAAAAGGTTCATATTTATCTGGGGAGCCAGTGAAATTGTATTTGTTTCTAGAGGAAACAAAGGTTAAAACAAAAACTACAATTCAGGGTAATAAATGGAGTACAACGATATGGTTAAATTAATTCTATATTATGTTTTAATATTTAACTGTGACCACAATCAATGTTCATTTTAATATTCAATTCATCCGCTATGCACACAGGAAAACCCCGATTGGATAAAAATTCGTGGATTTCATTATACAAGTAAGTGTGGAGCAGTGTTGCCAGGTCAATGAGTCGTCTTTTCCCCACATGGCTACCCAAAATTTCCCCACTTTGACATAAAAATCCCCACTCACACAGTATGTGTGCTTTAGGCTGTGTCGCATGTTATAGGGTCTGAGTATATTCTAAATGTTTAAATACCATTACAAGAATAATATAAACATTAAAAAACTTGTTTAACTATGATAAAAGAAAATGTTCTCACCTGCTGAGTTCAGCCTCATTACTTTTTGAAATCCTTTGCAAGCACTTAGTCCGTTATAGGCTTGAGTCACTATTTACACTTTACACTATATTTAACATCTTACCAAAAACAGTATTTAACAGTTTAATTCACAAAAACGATTTAGTTACCTATTTTTAGTTCATATACATAGAGTTGTTATGTTTTACCAGCATTGAATTATATATATTAAAATCGAAACAGGATTTATTCTGTTTGCTTTGAATGTTTTTTGTATGCAACAGGCCAGACAGTGTCTCAGAACCCAACTTGTTCCTGATTTTGTTTTTGTTAATATTAATGGCACTAAAAATCCTTTCAACACACCCACTACTGTGAAGTAGAGTAAATATATACCGTATGCCACAAAATTATTTAAATTTGGAAAAGCTTCAATATCATTCACATTTTTTGTACTTTTAACTTCTCTCCAAAAGATTAATAAACTTTCATCTGTGCCGGTGTTAATATTTGTGTTCCTAAGAACTCTCCATTCCCTATATAGATCTACTATATTTATTTTAATACTTTTCTCAAATGCTGAAGCTAATGATTGAATGTCTTCAATTTTTTTCCTGTCTAGAAATTCTAGATGTTTTTAGCTTTGCACATAGTTACTGTTAAAAGGAAACCGGCTATAAATTTGTTGGGGACATTCAACATAAAAGTTTAAGCAGTTTACTCTGAAATTGTTTATTTCTTCCGGTGACAGATTTGAATCTTTGCTTTCCAAAATCATAGTGCACTTAGCACCTACATAAATGTTTTCTAGTTTTGTAAAATTTGAAGGATTTCTGTACTGCAATTTGGTTACATCCATTTTATTTAAATAATTTGGATCTATGTAAAAATCCAAGATTGTCCTATACACTGTTTCAAATCTGTTATGTAGATATTGAATCTTAGGTTTGTCTGACTCAAATTCTAGGTTCATATCTGTTAAAATTGGGAGAACATGCTCCAAGAAAAGAAGATATAATTTATTTATAGGTGTTAATTTTTCATAAATGGATTTTGCATTGTCATCAATTAAAAGATCCCCTTGAAAATATAGCAGCAATGCTGGATATTGTTCAACAATTCTTTCGACACATGCTAGTAAAGATAACCATCTGGTTTGGCAGAGCCTTAAAACTTATGTATTTTAACTTCTGCAAATTTTTGGAATGCTTGAAATTCGTGTTGTCTTTTTGGACTATATTGAAAATAGGTATATATACTCTTAACTAAATCCTCAACAGATTCTGGTAGTTTCTCACAAGCATACGAAGCACACAAAGCCAGAGAGTGACAAACACACTTCATAATAAAAATATTGTTTTCTATTTGTTTCAGCTATCTCCTGTTTTCTTTCGCCGTCATTCTTACCTACCTTCTGGCTGATTGCCTCACTAGCGTCCTCGATTTTCTTATTGAGAGCTTGTCTTAATACTTCATTCTGTTTATCAACATTTTCCCTTATTTCCTTGTTAGAATGCTCAATTCTTTCATCGATTCGTATTAGATTATCCTCATTGATTTTCTCAAGATCTGCTTTCTTTCGCTTATTGTTTTCCTCAAGTTTTTCGTTCATTAGTTTGTTATCGTCCTGAATCTGTCTCAAATTCTCGTCATTCCTGTCAAACTTTTCATTCATTTGCTTGATTAAATTTTCGCTCAAAATTTCGTTTTGTTTTCTTGAGTTTTCATTAATACTGTCTATTTTATTTTCCAGCTTCTCATTGATTTGTCTAAAATCGGCCTTCAATTGTTCATTATTTTCATTTATGGTTTGTCTCAAAAGTTCACTAGTACTTTCCTTAATACTGTCTATTTTTTCATTAGTTTCCTCCTTGGTTTGCTTTGAGTTTTCCTCCTGTTTCTTAAAATTTTCATCTATTTTATTAAATTTTTCGCTCAAGGTTTCATTTTGTTTCCTTGAGTTTTCATTTATTGTTTGTTTATTGCTTTCCTTAATGCTATCAATTTTCTCCATCATCATCCTCATAATTTCTTGCCAATCTGGTTCTCTTCTGGCTTCCGCTTTTTCTGGTTGGTCCCCTTGGGCATCCTCTGTATTGCTCGCCTGTTGTTCCATTTCAATATCTGTACCTGCCTCTGTTTCTTCTTCCCTCCTATCTTCTTCTGTTTCTTGTTCCTTCTCCATTCTTTTCGTAACACCTCTCGTATGCATTCCTGTGCCTCTAATGGTTGCCTGCTCAAGTTAAGTAACAAATAATATGCTTTTTTACTTAACTAAAGCCCACTCGTTGAGCGCCAATTTGTAATAAACTAAATTCCTCTCCTTAAAGCCTCCCTGTTGGGCTGGCCAATTTGTTATGGAATAAGTATGTTAGGTACTAGCGGTGAAACGTCCGTCTTATTCAAACCTCACTGTTGTAAACCAATTTTATAAAGAACTACTTGTTAATTATGTGAGGACGTATGTTATATTATATGCTGCACGCTGGCAACGTCAAATTATAAAGAAATCTTGTCTATGGGTGTAATTAGTTATAATAGACTCCTGTGTATCAAACGCCAAGTAATATGTTGCAGGTGGCAATTCGTAACAATTACAAATGTTGTTGCCTGTCTTAATTAATGTTTTATTAATGAATATATCTTTCAGTGGTGACCGATGGAACCTTCGGAAAATAGATTATTAAACAAACAAATTTATAATTATGTTCTTGAATTTATAATCGTACTACTCTATAGACTTAACTTAGTTTTCAGTGGTTGTGTAATATTAGCAATATGTATGGAGCATTAACTGAATGTAAGGGGAATTTGTGTCAACCCTAGTCACTCGATGGTAGAAAATTTCATTCAAATTTAGTATTAAACACAAGCTAGTTCAGCAATCTTCCGTCCCACCAGCTGCAAACTTTGAGCGCTGTTACTAGTAATAAGCGTACTTATAGGTTAGTTATTCGTTATGTTTGTATCAATCTTTTTGTAAATTATTCCACCCACCACATATAGTATTTATTCTGCAATAACTTAAACGTTATCTCATACAATAAATGTACTTTATTTATTTTCTCTATTAATTAACAGGTTACGTTGTCTCAAAAAACAATAATACGATCCAATCGATCATCCAGACATATATCGATTATTAATTACTCAAATTCTAAAAACATATACACTTGAAAATTATAACAAATAATTCTTATCCCAGGGTTCGTATAGTTCTTGGAACCATTAGTAAGGCCAGGTAAAATGCATAATTAAGGTTGTTCAATTTACAAAAATAAAATTATTTACTTTAAATACAGTGAAATGAAAATAAGTTGTTTTTTTTTACCAAACCGACGAAAATTTCGTCTGGCGGTGGATGTTTGTCAACAGTGGCCCAAACTCAGCTTATCTCGTCTTCATCCAGTGAAATAGCTCTGGTTTTCAATAAAATTGATGGTGGTGTGTACTGGTAAACCCTCAGGAAATCTTCTGGCTTCTATTCTTCTTTTACGATCTTCACAATTCTTGGTCCCAGTGAAATGGAATTAGGATCCCAGCTTCTCTGCTGCTAATGAAGGTTATTACGCCAAATCGAGTCTTCTGGTATTTCCAATAATTCCGTTAGTTCAAACTTTAATTCTTTTACTGATCTTCGATTTATAGTATGAATTGGTTTAATACCGAATCCAGCGGAATTATTTAGTGAATGAGGTGAGAGGCTTTCAATTCTTTTTTACTGTATTCATTTACAATTTGGAGGGTTATTTAATTTTTATTACTCATTAGCATTAAAGTATAATTGTTTTACAAAAGGGGTTTTTCAATTTTGATACATATTTCCTTTAGATTTATTCATATTTTTTAAATATATCGGTCCATCTCAACCTAATAGCTTGTAACAATCAGAACGAATTAATTCAAAATCAACAACTTCTGCAATTCAGTTGCCTTAACAACGTTTTCTATATATCCTTGAGCCGGCATTATAGAATATTACTACTCCTTTCCAATAAAATACTCCATGCTTGTATTAATATTAAATCACCTAAAATTCTCCCCTAACCTTCCTTACTAAATAGTAAATGTTTTACCAGAGTTTCGTTGTACTGGGTTTCCTAAAAAGGTATTAATTTCCTTTCACTAATATGGAATTTAGGCCTATAGATTCACTTACAACCATTATAACATTATTTGGTTTTTTTAACTTAATTTTCTTTTTACGTGACCTACTGTACAATTAATTATTGGTTACATGGTTAATTACATGAATTTTAATTTACTGGTGGTTATTTTTTTTTTATATTAATTAACTGGTTCTGGAACCCTTTATTAACTTATGATATAATTGTCAGAACTACTTGTTAGACTTGAAACACTGGTCACACTCCTGATCCAGTTTATAAACATTAATTAAAACAACAGTATTTTTCAACTTTATACAATACTGAGAACTTAGTACAGTGCCTAACATTGGTAACTATACTGGGTTGTATAAAGACAAATCTAATATAAATATAAACATAATTATTGATGAAGTATTATTATCAAACAACATCATTTCATTTTTAGCATATTCAACATACAACATAAATACTCTGTAGACCTTAACATGTCACAGTACAAAACAAACATTTCATTACATTCAATCATTCATTGGTCTGGCTCTTTTACATTTAACATTAGTCATTGCCTCCTTTTGACTTGAGGTACTTCTCAAGCACATGAACTATTGAACAACCTTAAGTCAGGGTATGGTCCTTGACCATATTTCATCCAATTTTTATGTAACGGGGAACCTCAACTATGTTACGTTACAATATATATCTCACCATGTACCCAACGCAACTATAAAGTGTTGAACACTGGCCAGGTCATAGGATTTTTTGTTCATTGTGTTAAGTATATGTGGTTGCACAATATACTAAGACGAGTGAGACGTTGGTGGCATGAAATAATTAATTAAAACACATATTAAAATAATCAACCAACGATTTATTAATATTGAAAAGAAATCATGTGAATATTAAAAATTGAAATTATAAAATTTAAAAACATCTTTTATAAGTTTACATTCTGTAAAAACATAACATATCATTTCTATTCAGCACACATTAAAAAGAACATATAATCTTAATATCTAAACATACATGGTGAACAAATTATACAAGTACTTTGTATTGCATGGGTGTCTGATTTTGACTCAGTTTTAAACATAAATAGCAACTCATTTATAAAATAATATTAACTTTACAAAAATAAAATTTAATTGTTGCTATACAAATTTTATTAACAAGAAAATAACGTTTACTTGAAGACTATTATTTATTTCCAATGATATACCCAATTTGTAACATTAAACAGAAGATTATTTTTAATTTTTGTTGTTAAACCAAACATTATTTTTAACCACAATTTAAAATTACCTACATTATTTACATTTAAATCTTTACTATCTTGTATTACTTTTTTTTAATAAGTTCTTTGCACCAAAATATAATTGTTCATTTGTTGAACTGGGTACTGCCAAAGGTTACCAGTGTGTGTGTGTGTGTGTGTGTGTGCGCGTGTGTGTGTGTGCACGTCCTGAATTCTGACAATGACAATGATGATGATGATGCTGATGCGTTCTTGGTCTCTATGGCTTGTTGTTGATGGTGGTTCAGTGTTCCTCCATAAATCGTGGTGTAAGGTGAAGATGTTCAAATTGATCGGCAGACCAGCAGAGTGACGTCATGTGAAGATTCCTTGAGTGTGAATTCGCCCAAATCTGCTGGAGGTATTTATACTAGATGGCAAACTGACAGATCAGAGACTTTCGACTTGCAGAATTGTGTCGATTTTTGTGTAGCATCTCTTTGATTAGTGATCACTTTTTAGTACATTTTCCCAATCACGTACAATTTATCGTAACATGAGTGATTTCATTGTCTTCGTAATTTCTCACTGGTCACTTACGTATAACTCAATAGTAATAAGTATAAGTATAAGTAAGTAATACTTAATTAAGTATAAGTAATACTTATACTTACTTAAGTGTATAAGTATTGTAATTAATACTTACGTATTGTGCCGTACGTAGGTGTACGGCAAGTAGCGGTTCTACGGATTCCGGGCGATATTTTCTTGCATCTGGGGAGTTCGCGTTGGACAGTGGTCACTTCGCTATCTATGAGACGTTATGGTAACTTCGAACTAAGGTATCTTTCGTTCCGTCTGCTAGATGGAGTCTGCTGAACTTCGTCGTGGTTTGTAGGCGCCTTTGGGATACCCATCGGTTAATTCTCAGCTGGGGAGAGAGATTGTTTCTGACTTACGTGGTAGGTTGACCTTTGGTTTTTTTCCCGTTGAGTGGAGAGTTGCGTTTTTGACTCGATGGGTTGGTTCCGGGTCAGCTGTTCTCATCAGGAGCGTTTGACGACCACGTGTTGGTCTCAGATTGTATAGAGCTGAAAGTTTTGTGGTTTTTTTTTATGCCGGCGTTTTTTTTTGAAATGATTATGTCTGGCTGAGGGAACAGTGTGCCAGGGGGTCCCTGAAGGCCGGCGTCCGTGATCATGTGAAGACCGGGATGTTAAATTGTGTGATATACGTGTGTAAGTATTGAGGAACACAGCACGCGTGATTATGCACGCACTATGAACAGGTATGGAGAAATAAAATTTATTAAATTTTGCCCTGGGACTTTATGGGTCGAGTGGGGGTCTGGCTGATTTTTTAACACTACAAAAAGAGAAAGAACATTTTTTTTCCTACAAAAAAAAGAGAAAACAAAATAAAACTTAAGAAAATGTGTTAGTTGTTGGCCGGGGTGTTCATTTGGCCTAGTGGGGCAAAATTCAGCTGAGTTACTTAAAATGCTCTTATTCCGTGTGTGCATGTAATTGTCTTGTGTGGTGTTCCATATACGCATGCAATATTGAGTACAATTTTCCTTGTAATCTGTGTGGAACTTATTTGGCGGCTGTTCTTATTGGAACGTGTAAATCTGCTGGTGAAAAGAGTTTCAGTCCACCTACTGCTGTAACAACACATTCCCTTGTGCTATAACAGTAATTCCTATGTTGCCACAGATTTATAATATGGCATAGATTTATAATACCATTACATCTCAATGAATAATGATAGTTTCATAAAAAAAAAAAAAAAAAAAAAAAAAAAAAAAAAAAAAAAAAAAAAATTGGGAGTTTTACACTAAACAAACATTGTGATTTTTATAATATTTAAATTATTATGAATTGTTGATATATACTTTATTTAGTAAAATTTATTTATTCTTAATGAATATGTTGAAGGGTGTAATATATTTTTAAAACTGTGAACCTGTTAAAACTATTTGCAAAAATCTATTGAAGACTGTTATTCTATTACTTTTATAATTGTGTAAATTGTTGTGGCTTTAATGATGTTGTACGATAGAATTGCTTGTGAAAGGGTTTAGAAAGTTGGTTATATTCTTGAAAGCTGCATGTTAATAGTTTCAGTATGGCATGTAAGTTTTTAAATGTTTTATATATTTTGCATAGTTTTCAGTATGGCATGTCAGAGTTTTTAAATGTTTTATATATTTTGCATAGTTTTCAGTATGGCATGTCAGAGATTTTAAATGTTTTATATATTTTGTATAGTGTTCAACATGGCCTGTAAGAGTTTTTAAATGTTTTATATATTTTGTATGATTTTCATGGAATATTTCTTGAATATTGAATACTTTTACCTTTTAAATTTTGAATACCCTGTCATAGTTTAAATATTTACACATTTTCCATAATTCTAATGGAATAACTTACAGCCTGTGTTTTTTGTATGAAATTTCATTGTCACAAAAGAAAAAAAAAGATAGCCTCAATAAACGTGTTATTTTGTGAAGTTTTAAAACTGAAGTCACCTCATTCATCCAATTACCCAAAGGTTATCCAGCATGCGGATATTCTTCCACTAGGAGGCCTCTCCTAGTTCAGTGAAATGGTGAGCCGGTCATCAAGGTAAGTTGTGGTTTTTTGAAATTTATTTTTCGGTTGTCAGTTTTGGAAAGTTTAAAAAATTTAGTTGTGACGTCATAGGTGATGAGCGGCTCACAAATGGTAGCAGAGCGTGGTTACGATCCACGGACCTCTGGGTTATTGGTCTTTGGGTGCGGTTGCCGGGCCGGGACCCCTGGGGGGGGTTGAGCACAGCCTGGCGATTTCTGATGGTTTTGGGGGTTCTTGAGTGTTTATTTGTTTGTTTGTGTTTTTGTGTGATCATGGTTGTCTTTGTTGTCGTATCGCACTTCATCTTGGTCTTCATTGTTGGTCCGGTGCCTGGTCGGGGACCCTGAGGCACCTTGATTGTCAGCTCTTGTTGAATTCAGTTTCTTGTTGTTGGATACTATGGCGGAGCAGGGGAAGAGTAGGAGTCGTGAAGGCCGCGGTCTGGTGCCCGAATATTTCACAAAGGACGAACTCCTTTTCGAGATACGTTTGCGGGGTGGGGTTCCCCAGAGGGACGTGGCGTCCTTGCGGCGTCAACTGCGGGAACTGCTGGTGGGTGACGCTCCCATCCGGAGGGTCGAAATCGAGGATTTGGAGGAGGAGCTGGCCGTGTGTGAGGACAAGTGGACCGAGTTCTCCACCCTGATGGAGGACTCGGAATATATGGGAAGTTCCACCCGTGTTTGGCAGCGGGTGACCCAAAGGATGCACCACTTGTCCGCCCGCCTGAGTAATTTGCTTTTGCAGGATGATCTGGAGGAGGAGGGTAGGCGGACGGTGTCGGCCCTCCAGTCAAAGATTGGTCTACCTGGGGAGGCTCCCGAAAGCCCTAGTAACCTGAAGGAGATGCCCATGCGCCAGACCGTGGCCCCTGAGCGGGTGGGTCTCCTAGGGGAGCCTTGTAGCGCTCTGGTGGAGGAACGTCCGTCTATTTCGGTGGGCAGTTGCCCCCAGGGATTTCAGGGGGAGCATGTGGAAGTGCCTCGAGGGTTGGGTACTGCACCTGCTAGTGTTAAGTATGAATCGTTGCCGAACCCCATTTATGACCTCCTCCGTCGGCTTCCAGTGGTCGACGGTTTGTACCCTGACCAGCTTGTCCAATTCCTTGAAGGGTTTTTCGGCATTTTTGATGTCCCTGGGGTGACCGGCGCTGCCCTGTTAAATTTGATTTACCCGTATTGTCGGGCGCCCCTGCTGGATCGTGTGGTCTGGCATCTGGGCGCGGGCGGGGATTTTGAGGCGTTCCACAAAGATGTGTTGGAACTGTTTATCCCCGGGAGGCTGCGTGACCGGATGCGGCAGCGATTTTTCTACAGAGTTCAGGGGGAAGGGGAACAGTTGAACGTATTTATAAACTCGATCAAAAGTGCTGCCCGTGTGCTGCGGGTGGATGTGTCGGAGGCTGAGGTGGTGCGGGTTATCTTGGAGGGCCTTAATCCGCAGGAGAGGTCAAGGTTGGTGTTTTTGGAGCGACCGCGCAGCTTCGCTGATCTTAGCGAGGCTTGTGTCTTCGCCCGCACCATCCAGATGAACGATGACGCTCGCTCCGGCCGTTCCGAATTCCCTGTCCCCTGTTCCTCATCTGGTCAGCAGCGGCCTACCCGGGAGCAACGTGGTGGCAACCCTTGGAAAGAGCAACGTGGTGGCCACCCTTGGAAAGAGCAACGTGGTGGCGACTCTGAGAGGCGGGAAGTCCGCTGCTATTCCTGTGGGAAGATGGGGCACTTGGCCCGGAATTGCCCCCTCAAACGATTGGAGGTCTCGCGGGAAAACCGTCCATCAAAAACCGGCCTGCGTGGGGGGATTAAGGGGACGCCGGTTCCTCCCCACGTTTGGTAGCGATGTCGCATCCCAGGTCCCGTTATGTGCAGTTGAGACGGGACACCCATCCGGGGAGGCCGATCCCAAGCCGATTCGTCCGGGTCTCTCCGTGTGTCCATTTTTGGAGCTGGAGGTCGGGAAGGGCCGGGTTAAGGCCCTGGTGGACTCCGGATCGGCTCGGTGTCTTGTCTCCTACCGTGTTTACCAGCAGTTGGTCCGGGAGTCATTGATCCGGTCGAATACTCCTTCGTCGGTGGTATGTTGGACGGCCTCGAGGGAGGTCTTGCCGACCTCCATATTGGTGGCTTTTAAATTTAAAATAAACTATTTTTCGTGGGTTTGGGAGTTTCTCGTGGCTCCGAACTTGAGCGTGGACTGTATTGTGGGTGCGGATTTTATTATGAAAAGTGGCATGGTTCTCGATATCCAGGGGCACGTATGCTTCTTTAAGTTCAACCGTGCAGTACGCATCCCCTTTGTGGGATATCGGGATGAGGCGGGGGAAGGTCTTGAAGAACTTCAACCCCCGGCGTACATTAATACTTTAAGCCCATCTCTACAAACTGCTTTCCGTAAATTGTGTGATGAGTTCCCCGAGGTGCTGACCGCCAACCTCGGACTCACTCACAATTTGGAGTATCGGATCCGCCTGTGCGACTCCGCGGTTGTCCGTTCGCACCCGTATAAATTCGCTCCGCCTAAGATGACCATCTTGCGTGAGAAGGTGCAGGAATTGTTGGACCAGGGGGTTATTGAACCTTCCACGTCGGCCTATGCCAGTCCAGCATTCCTGGTGCCTAAACCGGGAGGGAAGCATAGGCTGGTCATCGATTATCGAAAATTGAATCAGAATATTGAAGTTGAGTCGGTGCCCCTCCCGGACCTGCATTCGGCCTTTGACTGGTTTTCGCAGGCCCGATATTTCACCATTTTCTACCTGAATTCAGCATACCACCAGATACCCTTACACAGGGATTCTCGGCCGTTTACTGCCTTTTGCGTGCCGTGGAACTTGTACCAATACAAGAGAGTCCCCATGGGACTGGCGGTTGGTGCGCAGACGTTAACCCGTCTATTAGACTCCGTGTTCCACGACATTAAATTCCAATATGTGTTTAATTATCTGGACGATCTGCTCATTTACAGCTCCACTCTTGAAGAACACATGAACCATCTCCGTGAGGTGTTGTGTCGCTTGAGGCGCGCGGGGCTTACTGTGAATCCCGACAAGGTGAAATTTGCCCAGGAGGAAATTTCTTTCCTCGGTCACCTTGTCTCTCATAAAGGGGTCACGGTTGATCCAGAGAGGACGCAGGCAATTCGGGATTTTCCTCCTCCACGGGATGCCAAAGGGGTGGCCCGCTTCGTGGGCATGGTGAATTTTTACCGGCGGTTCATCCCGGGGGCTGCTGAGATCGCGACTCCCCTAAATTCCTTAAGGAAAAAAGGGGCCAAATTCGTGTGGGGAGACGCACAACAACGTGCCTTCGAGTCCCTAAAGGAGTCCATTTTGTCGCCGCCCGTGCTTCGGATGCCCGATTTCACGAAGCCTTTCATTGTGCAATCCGACGCCAGCTCTGTGGCGATCGGGGCCGTGCTCTCTCAGGAGGTGGATGGTGCTCGGCAGCCAGTTGCATTTGTATCCAGGACCCTTACCAACCCTGAAAAGAAATCCTCGGTATACGAATTAGAGTGTTTGGCGGTAGTCTTCGCCCTTGACAAGTTTAGGAGGTATTTGGAACACGCTGAGTTCCTATTAGAGACAGACAATCAGGCTCTCTCGTGGCTTCTGGCGCACCCCCGTCAACTGGGTAAACTAGGCCGCTGGGTGGTCAAGATCTCTTCTTTTAAGTTTCGGGCACAACATATAAGGGGGACCCAAAATGTTGTTGCCGACGCTCTGTCCCGTATGTATCACCTACCCAGTGAGGAGCCAATAAATGAACCATGCGCCGTACTACTGGAGTTCCCCCTCGCCTTCACGGAAGTTATCCCTCATCAGCTTGATGATGAGGTGTTGGGTCCCATCATCGATAGAATCAAATCAGGCGAGAAGAAGGCTCCATATCATCTGTCCAAGGGCGTCCTCTGCTGCAAGGAACGTAGAGGACGGGTCCCTAAGATAGTGCTGCCGAGCAAGCTGATACCCATGGTCTTCCAATATTATCATGATTCCCCGGTTGGAGGCCATTTGGGTGTTTCAAAGACCATCGCCGCGATCAGAAAGGACTTCATCTGGAAAGGCATGGACCGGGACATCGCCACCCGGGTGAAGTGTTGTCATCTGTGCAGTCTGAGCAAGCCCGCTCAGAACACTAAGTTGGGGTTGCTGTCTTCTGAGGTGGCTGGCAGACCGATGGAGAAGGTTTTCATCGACTACGTGGGTCCTTTCCCGCGTAGCAAAGCCGGGAATTCGTTCCTCCTTGTTTGTGTGGACGCCTTCTCCAAGTATGTCTGGCTACTTCCCTTGCGTCAGGCTAGTACTGCCAATACCATCGTAGCCCTTCAGACCAGTATTTTTCAGCATTTCGGGCTTCCCTCCATCATTGTCTCAGACAATGGCCCGCAATTCATCTCGAGGCAATTCCGAAACGTGTTTCCGGCACGGCATCCGGCATGTAACCACTTCCCCCTACCACCCGCAACCTTCCCACGCAGAGCGATTCAACCGCAATCTGAGATCCGCTCTTATCGCCTATCACGCGGAGCAGCAGAATACGTGGGACCAGAATCTCCAGTGGTTGCAGATGGCGTTCAATTCGTCCCTTCATGAAAGCCATCGTGCTGTGCCTTTTGAGGTCATGTTTGGTTTCTCCCCCGCTCATCCCCTTGGTAATTTGTGGAAACTGGAGGATCTTCTCCCGGATTTGCCTAACGAAGGGGTCGTTCACAGGTGGAAGGATGTGAGGAGAGCCCTGCTCCGATCGCACGAGCGCGTGCGGCGTCGCTATAATGCTGGGAGGGTCCCCAACCCTTTTAAGGTGGGCCAGCTGGTTTATTGCAGGAGCCACCCGCTCAGCTCTAAGGTGGAGGGTCGCGCTGCCAAGCTCTGCTATAGATGGTTGGGACCCTTCCGGATTTCTGAGTTTGTCTCGCCCGTCACTGCCAGCCTGGTGGATCCGGAGGATGGGATGAAGGTGAGGGTGGCCCATGTGTCCCATTTGAAGGCGTGTGCGCAGATGGAGCTTCCGTGAGAGGTAAATTGGTATTGTTCACCCCAGTTAGGATTAGTTAGGGTCCTCGGGTTTGGTTTTCGGGGGGCTTCGCTGGAGGGATTGTGTTTTATGGTTTTATTTTTTTAGTGTTTTATTGTTTTAGGTGGGGTTAATTGGGGTTTTAAACGTTTTATCGGTATTTTAGCTTCTCTCCTTTCCTTTCTTCTTTCTTTGCTTTAGGCCGCGGCCGCTCACACTCCCCGTATCTTCTACACTTACACACACTCAGCTACACACACACACACACACACACACCTTGTCCTTCCTTCTGGTGTCCTTTCGTTTTCAACTTCCGCCTGGTTTTATCTTTTTATTGGTTTTTAGTCAGTCCCCGCTTTTCCTCCGGTGGTGGCAGTCCCAGTGTCGTCCAACCCGTTGGACTCCTTTTGTTGTGGGGGTGTGCCGTACGTAGGTGTACGGCAAGTAGCGGTTCTACGGATTCCGGGCGATATTTTCTTGCATCTGGGGAGTTCGCGTTGGACAGTGGTCACTTCGCTATCTATGAGAAGTTACGGTAACTTCGGAACTTGTGGTGGCTCTCGCTCCGAATTTTGGATACTGCCGCTATCTGTAAGAGACTTCGCACAACATAACTATTCGGTCCCGCTGCTTGGTGCGGTATTTTGCCGTGAGTAGAGGGTTTGCTGTTTTGACTTGAGCAGTGGATTGGCCTGTGGTTTTCGTGAGTGGAGAGTTTTTCTTTTGACTCGATGGGGGTGGTTCCGGGTCAGCTGGGTAGAGAGAGACGAGGGTTGATCAGCTGTTCTATTCAGGAGCTGTTCTCGCCACGTGCGGTCTTAGCGATCGGCGTTTGAAAAGTTGCTTTATTTTTTTTATAAGGCCTGGGTTTTTTTAATTAATCATGGCAGGCTGAGTGTAACGTGTGCCGGCGGGTCTCTGCGCCGGCGGCCGTGATCCTGTGAAGACCGAGGTGATTTATGTGTGAGTAAGTTGAGGAACTCAATTGTAAGTGACACTTTGCAAAATCGTACAGGTATGGAAAAATAAAAATTATTAAATTTTGCCTGGGATGCGTTTTTGCGCTGCTTGTTTTGGAGCCAAGTGTGGCCCACTAACTGTTTCTAACACAAAAAAAAAAAAAAAAAAAAAAAAACAACTGTTGCTTAATTCTGGATATTTTTTTTTCTTGTCTATATATTGGGAATATAATAGACAGGTTTCTGCACTCATTGCAAATTTTTGAACGCATGCTTTTAATAAAAGAAAGGTCTGGTGAACCTTGGTAAAGGTTTGGTAAAGGTCTGGTAAACAAAAATAAAAAACTTGGGAAAATGTGTTAGGAATTGGCCAGTGTGCTCATGGGCCGAGTGAAACAAAATTCAGCCAAGTTCCTTAAATGCTCATATTCAGTGTGTTCATATAAATGTCCTGTGTGTTAATTGTGGAAGCATGTAATTTCTAGTATACCTTTTTTACTCTAATCTGTGGGGAACTTATATTGTGGCAGCCTTTTAGTGGAACTTGTAAATCCGATTATGAAAAGAGTTGCAGATCACCTACAATTGTAACAATACATAGCCCTGTACTAGAACTGTAATTCAGGGGCATTCTGCCTATTAATAAAAATGACTGAACTGCTGTACAAGATGAAATTTTCACTATTTATATATTTATAAGAATTGTAGATTTATATGCTCATAGTATTGTTAATTCTCTATCAATGTACAGTGACCTTTTAAAATCTTTGGTAGATGTATATACTCATATTTAATTTCATTCGCTATCCATTTACAGTCACTGTGAAAATTCTTTTGTATATGTATAGGCTCATAATTCCATGCACACAACATATTACATGGCTGAGAGATATATGTACCTGACGATTTGTTAGTTTCTTAATAATGGTGCACTCTGAAATCTGCAAGCCTTTGTGCTACTCAAGTTTATGCAGGTTTAGGGAAAACTGAGCACATGCACTTGTGAATTCCACACAGAGTGTATAATCACCTATCTTAGGTTTGCATTATATTTTCCTAATTATATGATTCTCTTTTTTAAAGTTTGAATTAGATTTCAAAGGGCGCATGTCGTTATGTAATATGTTTGTTTAAATTGTTGTAGGAGAGAATTGCTTGTTAATGCTTGTTAAATGGTTTATAAAATTGTTGATATTATTGAAAGTGTTTATAGTACAACCAGAGGGGGACTAAAAGAAAAAAAAAAAAAAGACAGTGTTATTAAATGTTATATTTCTAAAACCTCTGGATTTACTCTTTGTACTTATCAAGGTTAGTGTATTTATTTCCAAATAAGGAAATTCTATGGGTGAAGGTAAAAGGGTGCATGTCAATGGTGATTTGCATGCCATGTAGGAGTTTTAAAATGTTTTACATATTTTATATAATTTAATGGAATATTTTTTAAATATTGAATATTTTGAAATTTAAATTCTGAATACGATGTCATATATTTTAAATGTGTTATACATTTTATATATTCCTAATGGAATACTGTCACATGAAATATTGTATATGATTTATTATTTGAAACAGAAGCAATAAATTGGTAATTGTTGAATTTAAACAAAACAAAACAAAAATTTGAGGTCACCTCATTCGTCCGATTCCCCAATGGTTACCCCCCATGTGGACATTCTTCCACTAGGAGTCTTCTCCTAGTTCGAGTGAACAAGTGAGCCGGTCATCAAGGTAAGTTGTAGTTTTTAAAATTTTTTTTGGTGGATGTCAAACTTAAAAAATGTGTCAGATTTTGAAAGTTAAAAATTTTTGTTGTGATGTCTTTGGTGATGAGCGGCTCACAAATGGTAGCAGAGCGTGGTTGGACGTAGTCCTGGCCACCTCTGAAACGAAAATTGGAAATGGATGAGGTGACCTCCATATCTTAGTGGGACATGTTATGTTAAGTATGATATGTTATTAGTGTTGTAAATCTTGGTCTTTGGGTGCGGTTGCCGGTCCGGGACCCCTAGGGGGGGTTGCGCTCAGCCTGGCGATTTCTGATTGTATCTTGGGGGGTTCTTAAGTGTTTATCTGTTGGTTTGTGTTCTTGTGTGGTCATTGTTGACTTTGTTGTCTTATGGCACTTCATCTTGGTCTTCATTGTTGGTCCGGTGCCGGGTCGGGACACCCCAACTAAATTTGTTGTTTTATGGGGATACGAGATACTGTCAGGGGTAGTTTGTGTGGTGTATAAGTGCAAAAGTACGTTGTTTGTCATTGTATCCGGAGTCTAGACATTGACAGAGTAACTTGTAACCAGATGTATTGTTGTAAAATTGTTATCTGGGCGAGTTGGACTATGAGCTGTTGATAGCCGGCGGCAGGGTGGAATGTTGTTGTTGTCGTTTGCGTAATCTGATAAACCCGTCCTTGTCTCTTGTATCGGTTCTAGGTTTGATATGTCAATTCACGGTCGACCTGGTTGGTGCATCAGCTGATTGAACTTTGTTATTAAATGGCCATGCCGCTCACCCCAGTTAGATTTAGTTAGGGTCTTCGGGTTTGGTTTTCGGGGGGCTTCGCTGGAGGGATTGTGTTTTATGGTTTTACTTTTTAGCGTTTTATTGTTTTAAAGTTTTATCGGTATTTTAGCTCCTCTCCTTTCCTTTCTTCTTTCTATTGCTTTAGGCCACGGCCGCTCACACTCCCCGTATCTTCTACACTTACACACACTCAGCTACACACCCACACACACCTTGTCCTTCCTTCTGGTGTCCTTTCGTTTTCAACTTCCGCCTGGTTTTATCTTTTTATTGGTTTTTAGTCAGTCCCCGCTTTTCCTCCGGTGGTGGCAGTCCCAGTGTCGTCCAACCCGTTGGACTCCTTTTGTTGTGGGGGTGTGCCGTACGTAGGTGTACGGCAAGTAGCGGTTCTACGGATTCCGGGCGATATTTTCTTGCATCTGGGGAGTTCGCGTTGGACAGTGGTCACTTCGCTATCTATGAGACGTTATGGTAACTTCGAACTAAGGTATCTTTCGTTCCGTCTGCTAGATGGAGTCTGCTGAACTTCGTCGTGGTTTGTAGGCGCCTTTGGGATACCCATCGGTTAATTCTCAGCTGGGGAGAGAGATTGTTTCTGACTTACGTGGTAGGTTGACCTTTGGTTTTTTTTCCCGTTGAGTGGAGAGTTGCGTTTTTGACTCGATGGGTTGGTTCCGGGTCAGCTGTTCTCATCAGGAGCGTTTGACGACCACGTGTTGGTCTCAGATTGTATAGAGCTGAAAGTTTTGTGGTTTTTTTTATGCCCGCGTTTTTTTTGAAATGATTATGTCTGGCTGAGGGAACAGTGTGCCAGGGGGTCCCTGAAGGCCGGCGTCCGTGATCATGTGAAGACCGGGATGTTAAATTGTGTGATATACGTGTGTAAGTATTGAGGAACACAGCACGCGTGATTATGCACGCACTATGAACAGGTATGGAGAAATAAAATTTATTAAATTTTGCCCTGGGACTTTATGGGTCGAGTGGGGGTCTGGCTGATTTTTTAACACTACAAAAAGAGAAAGAACATTTTTTTTCCTACAAAAAAAAGAGGAAACAAAAAAAAAAACAAAATAAAACTTAAGAAAATGTGTTAGTTGTTGGCCGGGGTGTTCATTTGGCCTAGTGGGGCAAAATTCAGCTGAGTTGCTTAAAATGCTCTTATTCCGTGTGTGCATGTAATTGTCTTGTGTTGTGTTCCATATACGCATGCAATATTGAGTACAATTTTCCTTGTAATCTGTGTGGAACTTATTTGGTGGCTGTTCTTATTGGAACGTGTAAATCTGCTGGTGAAAAGAGTTTCAGTCCACCTACTGCTGTAACAACACATTCCCTTGTGCTATAACAGTAATTCCTATGTTGCCACAGATTTATAATATGGCATAGATTTATAATACCATTACATCTCAATGAATAATGATATTGTTTCAAAAAAAAAAAAAAAAAAAAAAAAAAAAAAAAAAAACAGAGTTTTACACTAAACAAACATTGTGATTTTTATAATATTTAAATTATTATGAATTGTTGATATATACTTTATTTAGTAAAATTTATTTATTCTTAATGAATATGTTGAAGGGTGTAATATATTTTTAAAACTGTGAACCTGTTAAAACTATTTGCAAAAATCTATTGAAGACTGTTATTCTATTACTTTTATAATTGTGTAAATTGTTGTGGCTTTAATGATGTTGTACGATAGAATTGCTTGTGAAAGGGTTTAGAAAGTTGGTTATATTCTTGAAAGCTGCATGTTAATAGTTTCAGTATGGCATGTAAGTTTTTAAATGTTTTATATATTTTATATAATTTAATGGAATATTTTTTAAATATTGAATATTTTGAAATTTAAATTCTGAATACGATGTCATATATTTTAAATGTGTTATACATTTTATATATTCCTAATGGAATACTGTCACATGAAATATTGTATATGATTTATTATTTGAAACAGAAGCAATAAATTGGTAATTGTTGAATTTAAACAAAACAAAAAAAAAAATTTTGAGGTCACCTCATTCGTCCGATTCCCCAATGGTTACCCCGCATGTGGACATTCTTCCACTAGGAGTCTTCTCCTAGTTCGAGTGAACAAGTGAGCCGGTCATCAAGGTAAGTTGTAGTTTTTAAAATTTTTTTTGGTGGATGTCAAACTTAGAAAATGTGTCAGATTTTGAAAGTTAAAAATTTTTGTTGTGATGTCTTTGGTGATGAGCGGCTCAGTATTAATTACAATAGTAATTAATATTAATTTATATACCGTCTTTATTATTGCACTTTTCTGCAATAATTTTGCATCACCATATGCATTAAATGTCCTTAATCTAATGTTGTTTTTAGAATTGTGGTATGTCTTTGGTAATAGGTAAAAAAACCTGATTAATGACAAACCAACATAATAATTATTATCGTGCCCCACATTGGCCTACAATTTATTATACGATATTATAATTTATATTTTTTGTATTTGAAGTGTACTCAGCGTAACTATCTAATAACCTACCAGCTAGGTCATGGGATTTCTGTGTTCGTTATTGTAAGTCCCTTTTGTTGCACAATACATTTTGTGTTAGAAGAGAGGCAAAAGATTTTGTGGTGTGGAATAGATGCTAATGAAACATTAATTTATTTAAGAAAAATAACTTCTTTAAAATTTAAAAAGAAATGTGTGATGGGACAATTTTGAGGGGTTTTATTTTTTATTGCAATTATAAGTGTAACATAAGGTCTACCCAAATAGGGCCTCAGTTTTGAACAATTAACATTCCTTGTTTTACTTCGTCGGGGCACCAAGACGCATATTTTGTCAGAGCCCTGCAATGAGCACTGCTTCTTGAGGTGCTCCTAAAAAGCAAGTAGAGTTTCAGATGTATACACAGTTTTCTAGATTTAAATATTTAATTAAAGCTCGGAACGCTTTAGTTGGCGCCTGAACAGTGGACATTGTAAATTAATTTTTAATGTAATATAAAATAAATTAATTTACAACCTGATCGAAAAATGGCAGAGAAAAGCGAGAGTGTAAAATTATGTGAAGATATTGTGGAGGGGTCAGTTTTAAATGTTACGCAAGACGATTTAGTATCGACAAATATTAACGAGAGTGTAGACAATACAACACACGAATTAACGATTGAGACAGTAGACGCAAAAATAAGCGATAATGTAAATATATTTAATCAGTTAGCGCTAATAATGGAAATGATGTCAGGAATGAAAACTGAAATCAATGATAAACTTGACAAACAAAATGAGAAAATGAAATCAGAAAATAATAATTTGAAAACTGAGATCAAATCAGAAGTAAATACTATAAGTGCTAAACTTACTGATTTAAATAACGAGTTCATGAATGTAAGGAGCGAATTGAGAGCGAGTGAAATAAATATGAATAACAAATTAGAAAGTATGAATAAAACTATTGTGGGCATGAGAAGTGAGATAATTATAAATATAAATAATATTCAAGACGAAATAAACGAGAGTAGAACGCAGAAGGAGGAGGTAGAAAATAACACAGTTACGAATGATTGTGACGAAATAACAGACAACCAGAGTAATAATAAGATAACAAATAATTACGAAAATGAATTAACAACCGATAGTAGTAAGATAGTTGAAAACGAGATACATAAAAATAATACTGTGAAAATAATTAGCGATCATAATAATATAGAAACAGTGAGAGAGAGAGGAGAGAGTGTTTGTAAGTTACAGAGTGAGTTTGAAGAGAATGATTTTGTGAATATAGGGCAGAGGGTAAATTTTCCCCAGTTTTATGTTAAACCAAGCTGGTTACGAATGTTTTTGAAGGGCAAGAGTCCCTTACAAGAAAGCGAAGTATATCTTAATAATTATTTAATTTTTAGTAGGCATTTTTATGATTTAATACCCTCTGTACGGAATGATAGAAAAAGTGTGAATTGGTGTTATGATGAAAGATATGTTGACAAGAAGGTAATGTTATTTAAGGTTAGTAGAGATTATGACGAATTATTGCAGAGATTAGACGTTGAAAGAGTTATTGATACTAAGTACTTACCTTGTGAAATAGTTAGTACAGCAATTGATGTAATAGACTACTTACTTTATGACAAAGCGAATACAGCAGCAGATAGTAATGATAATGAAACTGTAATTGACATAACTATGACAGATCGTACTAAAGGCGACTGGACTATACTCGATGATAATAAATTACATAATTTGATAACAGAGAATAATCCTGTTGATATTGTGGAAGAATATAAGAATTTGGATAATCTTTATATTAATAAAAATAATATAGTGTGTTTAGTAAAGAATGAACTGTGTACACGTAAAACCAGATTTTTGTACGATGATTGGGGGTAGAGACAATAAATGTTTATTGAACGTTTAATCATGTAATTAATGGTTTTGGAATGGACTGCTTTACCAAATGAAGTGTGATAAATTGAATAATAATGACGAATAATTTGTAAATAAATATGTAGGGAATTCAATTGTATGTATTGTAAAGTGTTAAGTAAACAATGGTGTATGCAGGTAATTGTTGAAATAATAATAATAATATTTTGCAATTTAAATAAATAACTACACTAAATTTGAAGACAGTAATTAAAGAATTATAATTGTTTTGATAGCAGTGGAACTTATATTTTCAATAATTAATTTAATTAAAATAATCTGAGAGGTGTTAAATATTTTGATTGATCTGAATGTTATACAATTGAATTTTGATAGTGAATTTAAATTATTTTACGAGATGTGAATTTGGAAACTACCGTAGGTTGTTCTAGAAATTGAAATTGGAAATTTTCAAAATGAAACAACCGAAATTAGGTAACTTAAATACTTAACTTTTCAAGAAGTTGTTTTCCTTCAGAAAACAAAGTGTATTGTACTTTTCAGGTAGATCTGTAAGATAATCCATTGTTGTAGTTCCTATTTTGGTCATAGAAAAAAAGTTTGGACTGGCAAAGGTGTCTGCGTAAAAAATGTGTTAAATAAAATAAAAACTTGTTATCAATACAAGATGTGGGGATAATTTTGGGGGGTGGTTTGGTGCTCAATGAAGTGATAGAACAGTGGAGTGTAGGAACGGCAAAGGTTGAAAGCTTTAGTGTATAAATGTAATTAATTAGTTATTAGGTTGCTATTGCGCGGGTGGCCTGTGCCCTCGTAAATAGCGGAATGGGTTGGGGGTAACAGAGAGTGTTACCCCCATCGGAGGCCAAAATGGCGGAAATGTGCAGCACACCTTATCCGTGTAAATTAAAATTTACACACTGCTAAATGACCGTGTCGCACATAGTAGTAATGGATGTAACAGGCAGTCAAATGCAAGTTTAGATTTCCCCGACTTTTCGGGCGATTACTGCCTTACCAGCACTAATCGTGGATTTGGCTAGCGGCCAGCTATGGTCATATCAAGTCCCTTGACCATAGCTGACTTGAAATTGGTACATATTTGAAATTCAATGGGGGGCGACTTTAGGGGAAATCTCCGGAAACTATGAAACACCGGCTGCCACTCTGCCCGCTTGGGGGTAGCATAGACAGGTGGTAGACCCGCATTAAGGGTGTGTAATTATAACAAGAATATGTTGATATTCGAGAATGTTTAAATGTAATAGCAGAAGCAAAGACACGGAGAGGTAAAAACCTGCTCCAAAATATACAGTCTTTGTCGAAGCGCAAGGGCGCCACAGTCCTCCATAATTTGAAATAGTGTGTGTGGCTGGGAGGTGACGCAAAGGAGTCACGAACGTAAATTTTATAACATAACATTTTTTTATTCAAAGTTTGATCAAATAAAAATGCTTGTGCTCTGTTCAACTAACTAGCTGCTTAGATATTTAGTATGAGGTGTTCATTACATGCTATAATTTTAAGTGTATTATTTTATTGTTGTACGCTAGATATAAGAATTGATAAAAATATATTTCATGCAATTTGCTCAATTTTGAAATGTGTTTACAATTAGCTAGGGATGTCAGTTGACCAGCTGTAGAATATCACTTAGGAATGATTTGTAATTTGTTCAAGCCAGTATAAATAACTAAATCACCCAAAGTAGTGGAGATGAGATTATCAAAGAAAAGAGGTTCATAGTAAAAAGGTAAAATTTTGATTGAAACCAAGGAAAATTTTAGTAGAATTTGAAAATGTAAAAGTATAAGGTGTTTTTTTGAATAATTTAAATGTCAATCCAATTGTTAATTATAATAATATTTTGTTAATTTTAAATGTTGTATTTTATTATGTTTTTGCGTTGCAAGACTGAATTTTACAGTAGTTTAATGTATTCACAGAGGTAACTTGTACATAACGTATATAGGTCAAGGATCTGGACTTGACCCAGTTTTGGTCAGCTGATGGGTGGTGTTCTATACTAAACCAGTTTGGGCAAGGAAGCGAGGCCAATTTTGTTTATTCATTAATTTAAATAAGTTCTAATAAATCTCCCATTGAAAAAAAAAAATTTATAAAATGTAAATTTTTGAATTTAAATTTTTTTGTTTTGAAGAAAACAAAAATTTTTGATGTTAATTTAACTGAAACTTTTTAAATTTGATAGGTAGGAACTAACATGTATGCGCCCAGTATTGCTGAAGGCGACCCAGTGTGCATGATAAGGGGGAACACATCGGTTGAGGATTTGGCATGATATAAGCCAGGGATTGAGGATTTTTGGGGTAGCATGATAGAAGGTAAGGTGCGCCGTGGTGCGTGTCTGTTCGATTTTTCGGTGTTGGGATCTCTTACAGAGAAGTCCAGGGATCTCGTTCAGATGCATCCATAGTCGCCGAGCCAGGGGGGTAGTTTACCCATGATGTGTTAAGAAATTAAAGGGGGGTTGTTGGCTCCATATCCTCACCGATCCTCTTAGGGTTAGCAATGAGATTTCTTCTGTTTCGACAGAAGATTTCTCATTGGGGGGGTATTGTGATGGGACAATTTTGAGGGGTTTTATTTTTTATTGCAATTATAAGTGTAACATAAGGTCTACCCAAATAGGGCCTCAGTTTTGAACAATTAACATTCCTTGTTTTACTTCGTCGGGGCACCAAGACGCATATTTTGTCGGAGCCCTGCAATGAGCACTGCTCCTTGAGGTGTTGGAATGCGAACCGGGGCGCGGATGATTGCGTTTTCCGTTGGCAAAAAGCACAAACTTTGTGGCGAGCCCCAGGACAGAACAAAAATACCCAAACTCGCTACCAAGAGCGTAAGCTGTAACTTCACTAATGACTATGTCATGTGATTCTATCCACGAATCAGAGCGCAAGTTGGTGAACTGTGGCGGGAGTGACGCTAAGAGTAGCGTAAGCCAGTCGACTTAGAACTCCAGACCTCGCGAGGTCACATAAAACATTGCTCGAGCTAGCTAGGGTCGGCCGACCAGTAAATCTTGCTATTTTAATTCAAAATAACAGTCAATCATGTTATAGTGATCGAACAGAAGTAACCGACAAATAATAACATTCTAACTTTATATTCGGAGTGTGTCAGCAGAATCAAGTGTTAACAGTGATGGCGTAACCACGTGGATGAAGGGATGAGTACCTAATTTAAGCAGTTTGAACAGACAAAATATTTCAATTTTAATTAGTTTCAATTCACCAATATTAATGATGAAAATTCAATAAAAAGCGCTAAATCTAAATTATGGGGTTATAACTAAATAATGGGGAATTTTACAGTATGAGAGGGAGAGAGCGAGCATATACTGGGTCGTTTTTATTGAGTAGAAATAAGTTAGTCGTAAGTCTATATATAGTCAGTGATAAATAAATCTTGATAGCATGGCTAGGTGAATCAAATATTGTTCGGAGGGTTATTGGTAGAAAAGCATAACTACAGTAGAAATCATAATTTGTCGTAGTTTCACAATTCAGCCATAAGGCGTATTTTAATAAATCTAAACCAGAAGGTAAACAGAAAAATTGTCATGCTATATAAATAAAATATTTTATTTATGTTTGTAAAATACGTGTGTGTCATTGCATTACCTGTTGCTTTTCTCTGCCTAAGTACATCAGACGACACCCTGGTTGTTTCGCAATGAAGGTAAGTGGGACAAATTCGAATATTTTGATTTAAAAAGCAAGTAGAGTTTCAGATGTATACACAGTTTTCTAGATTTAAATATTTAATTAAAGCTCGGAACGCTTTAAATGTATTAAAAGTTGCCTTTTAAGTTTTACATGTATTAGTCACAGTATACACTTTATAAATTACACATAAATTATATGCAAACAAATAAAACAAACAGATGCGAACATTTAAATAAGAAACAAACGCATATATGTAAAAAAAAAAAATTGTATAATTGTTTCAATTACTTGAGTGTCTGACATTAAAAAAATATAGAATTAAAGTAATTATTTTTAATGCTACAAATCGTAGATCAATTAAATATTTAGTATAAAAAATGAAAAGTTTATTTGTAGTATTTTAGTCAAAAGTATTATATACTTTATTTCAATAAATATTAATTATTGTGCACCCATTTTAACTAGAAAAATTACTCTAAAATAGATATTACAATTACATACTTTAATTTTATTAATTATTTAAATTGTTGTAATGATGCTATGTACAACTGTTTATATTTATTTTATATGTACAAATAAATTACCCTGGTCGAATATGCATAATATATATTTAATATTTATAATCACTTTACCTCAAGATGTTTTCTCCTTATTTGGAACATATTTCGGGAAACCTTGTGTTCCCATCTTCAGCCTTCCTGATTTTGAGTCTTGTGGACACATTTTGAAGATGGGAACACAAGGTTTCCCGAAACATGTTCCAAATAAGGAGAAAACATCTTGAGGAGGTAAAGTGATAATAAATATTAAATATATTATATACATCATGAAACAGACTGTAGCAAAAAGTGTTTGAACACACACACATACACACACGCACACACACACACACACTACCAATTTAAACAGTTATAGTAAATGTGTATAGTTTGTTTAAACAACTCTAAAGGCAGTATTCCATTGGGAAAATTAATAATTTCTTTTTCGTAGATATTTTATTGTTAACAGAAGCACAGGTGTAGTTTAGATGTAAATATAAATATTCATGTTTAATATGGTAACCAAATCACTTGTATGAATTAATAAATTATTTACCGTAAATTATCCGCCGTGTGATTTCTTGTAACTTTGTCTACTACGTGTTTCAGAGCTTATGCTCCATCATCAGATATTAAAAAGATAAAACTATCACTCTTGCGAGATCGTTAAGTAGTAAAAAATGTCAAAATTTGCATGTGAACCGTATGCGGATTTGGGTGCGCACGGTTCTATTTACCGTTCAAGTTCATTCTGCCACTGAGCGGTTGCTACCTTATCATAGCCCCAGCGAGCAGACTCAAGGCGGTATCATACAATCGGTTGGATGCAAAGTTCAACAATAACACAACAATACGCTGAACAATTTCGCGTCAAGGAAGAAATTAAGGCGTTATACATTAAAAAATCTCTCCTCAATACTCATTTGCTTAAACTGCATTTGGAGATTCTTAACAATATTCATCCTGTCATTATCGATAAAGTTTTAGATTCCGTACACAGATACGTATATAATATTGTACGTCGTACACATTTTAGTCAATCACGCAAACTTCTTAGGCTAGAACATAAACATCGCCAAGAGTCTGCCATTGTTTGTAAACACATATTTTACCCTAGAGTCATGAACTTAACTACAATAGTCTGTGATGATAACGAAATGAAGCTTTTAAGTAAAGGTATAAATTATAATCTCCCACCCGTCAGTAAAAACAAACTTATCTATGAAGTCATTGAAGCGGAGGCAGCCATCAAATCTATTTCGGACCCACACTTACAAAATGAAGCACGTGTACTTATAAATAATAAATTCAATAGAGCCATTAAATTAAACAATAATCTACCTCTCGTTTCACGTGGTCAGTCTAGGTACTCTAGTGAATATAAAACTTTAAAACACATGAAAACAAAATTAATCGACAACAATGCCCTTATCATTAAGGCAGATAAAGGAAATACGCTAGTTATCATGGAGACTGATTCATACAGTGATAAAGTTCATGATTTTATTTCTAACAACAACATTAAAATATTAGACTTTGACCCCACTAAATTGTACATCAGGGAACTTAACAATTGTATTAATAAATGTATCAATTTATTCAATGAAAGCCCATCAACGCTAAAGCTCCGATATTCACAGGACTGCCTAAAATTCATAAACATAAACATACTGTACTGTAATTAATTACAGTTATTGTAATTAAGATCTGCTCCACGTTGGATCAGCCATTTAATGTACTGTTATTTTTTTTATGAGTCTTGTAATTATTTAATAGTATAATATAATTAATAAATGTACCTACTGTTATTATGTTTTTTTGTTTACCAATACATGTAAAGAAACTCTTTCTTTCAGGGTTAATGATTATTAAGCTGTTTGATCGTATTTACGATTGTATCTAATATTTTCTTTTCTTTAAACCAAACCAAATTCAGTTAATATGTAGTATTTTGAGAATTAACCATGTAAAAAATAAATACCAGACTAATGTAACTTGACCGACTCTGAATTCTTCCAGCTGCCACGGGTTCACTTCTGGTTGTTGTTTACCTTTTTTCAAAAGCAATATTAGGCTTGGCAATCTGTTCCTTCACACAAATTTCTTATTGATCTCACCGCTGAATGCCGCTCTCCAGGACGACTGCAACACAGATGTCTCCTCGGAACACTTAATTATCCTTTATGGCCACTTAAACTCTTCTTCAGTCCAGGATTTCCCTCTTCTATCGTCGTTCTATTAAGGATATTGTTATATTTCTCGTAATTTATTTATTTATTAAATATTATAATCAAAACTCTGGTATCACAAATTAAATTCCTTTACTGTATTTTCTTTTCCATGTTACATTAACTTGATGATGTACAAATGTTATTTTATGAATTTAGACTCTTCAAGCTACTCTTATAGAGATAATTTTAGACTCTTCATGCTGTTACCATTAGATATTAAATTAGACTCGTCATGTTACTCTTATTGAAAATAACATTAGAGTTATAACATTACTCTTATTGAATATAATTTAAGACTCCTGACGTTACTCTTATTGAAAATAAAAATAGACTAATAAAAATTTCCTTCATCACTATACAATACAATTTTTTAACAATTTACAAAATTGCCACTTTGATAATTCCCTAATTTCTTTACATCTGTTTATCATATACCTATTAAAACATATATCATTTTTCTATTTCTTATTAAACATCTTTATTTTACCTCTAATATTCGTAATTCTATTTATTATTTATTAAATTATAATTTTATTACTCTTTACTCTTCTTATAACATTCATTCCAATTTCATATATTCTTTTCATAACATATAACTGAATATTGTTTTATATCATATAGGAATCGACCTCTATGTTGACTGGGTGAGTCGATAGTCCCAATGTTTTTTGTTTACATTTTAAAACATATGTTACATTCAATACAAAATCTGCATCCTTTCTCTTTTAAAATTTATTACCTCCCTATTATGTACTGTGTGCATTTTAACAGCAGTACAATACCTATCAGAACGCTCGTGAACTTCACCACTGCTCCTGGCTTCAAAACTGCAAAAGCACTAGTTCGTTTGATAAAAGATAATTTACAATTACGTAATAATCATAGTATTATGAACAACAACAATTTTGTTAATAAAATTAAATCTGTTGAACTACAACCTAACCACAAATTGGCGTCCTTCGACATAACTAATTTATACACGAACATCCCAGTCATAGATACATTACAGATTTTGAGAAACAATTTATCTGACAATAGTTGCATGAACACACAGACGATAAATGAGTTAATTAATTTACTCGAGGTTGTTTTGAAACAAAACTATTTCACTTTTAATGGCTCGTTTTACATTCAAGATGATGGCCTAGCTATGGGCTCACCCTCTCCGGCCTACTGGCCAATATTTATTTGAATTATTATGAGAATACTCACTTGTTGAACAATAATATACGAGGAGTCACCCAAAAGTAAGGTCTCCAAAGGACTAGAGCCACAGGGAAATATTTTGGGCGGCAGTTGGCAGCACTGCTGTGTGTGGCCATCTCCCCTCTTTAAAACAAGCGGTCGCTGAGCTCGCTCAGTCGATTAGTCTTGGCTTGGCAGCTGTTAAGAATGGAGCTCTCAATCGCTGTTCCCGCCAAGTGCGGACTTCGCGAAGTCATTCGATTTCTTAACGCAAAAGGTGTTCAACCTATTGAAATCCATAGACAGTTGATTGCAGTGTATGGTGCGGGGTGTATGTATGTCAAAAACGTCCGCAAGTGGTGTAGAGAGTTTAAAGCTGGTCGTACAGAAATTCATGATGACGAAAGAAGCGGGAGACCGTCAGTGTCAGACGAGACGAATTTATTGAGCGCTATGCAGACGAAAGAGACGACTTTTTGAATTCCATTGTCACAGGTGACGAACCGTGGGTTCACCACTTCACACCTGAATCCAAACGATAATCACTTGAGTGGCGGCGAAAATTCAAACAAACAGTCTGCCGGCAAGATCATGGCGACTGTGTTTTGGGATCGGAAAGGTGTATTGTTGATCGATTTCATGCCTACTGGGACCACAATAAACGCAGATGCATATTGTGAAACACTCAAAAAACTCAAACGGGCGATTCAGAACTGGAGAAGAGGAATGCTCACCAAGGGCGTGTCCATTCTTCATGACAATGCTTGCCCCTGCGCAACCGCCGATCTTCTGAACCAATTTGGATGGGACATAATCACCCACCCCCCTATAGTCCGGACTTGGCACCTTGTGACTATCATTTGTTTACACATTTGAAAGAACATTTGGGTGGAATGCAATTCAACGACGATGACGAGGTGAAAGACGAGGTCAAACGCTATCTCAATGACATTTCGGCGAGTTTCTATGACACTGGCATACTAAAACTGCACCAGCGGCTCGAAAAATGCATTGAACATAATGACGATTATGTTGAAAATAGTGTGTTCTTATGCTTCACAACCATGTAAAAAGTTTTGATAATAAATTTTTTTTCTATTTTTAAAAAATATGGAGATCTTATTTTTGGGTTACCCCTCGTATGTGCAAATAAAATAATATTTTATGCACGGTATGTAGGCGATACGTTTTTAATTTTTGATGGTACTATAAGACAAATCGAATTATTTAAAAACTGTTTAAATAAAATAAATAGAAAGATCCAGTTTACTCTTGAAACAGGTTGATAATAAGATAAACTTTCTAGATTTAACCATCACTCTACAAATGAATAAACTAAAGTTCAACATTTATAGGAAACCGACTACCACTGACACCACAATACACGCAGACTCTCATCATCCTTTTTCACATAAAATGACAGCGTACACTAGTTTCATTCATAGATTATTGACAATTCCTTTGGATGATAATGACTATCGTGATGAGCTAAATGTCATAAAATATATCGCGGTTGCCAATGGTTACAATAGTCTAACCATTGACAAACTGATGAGAAAACATGAAAAAAGAATGCTTAAACCCCGAATAAACAGCAACACGCACAAAATTTTTATATCTACTAATTACACTAGCTTTATGCCTAAGGTTTTGTCTTCTATATTGAATAATAATAGACGTTTAATGAAGAAATTTGTGTTAGTGGTTGAAATCACAATCAGAATGATCAATGTTGCACACCACTATATAAAAATTATTCGGATTAGCGCTTTCAAGCTTCACAGCTCATCGTCAGATCAGAAATAGGCAGAAAATATGTAATACCCAACCCTTCACCCCTCTCCCCCACCCTGCTCACCCACAACAAACTAAAAATTAATGACCCTTCCCCACCCCCTAAACTCTGTCTCACCATCTGCACAGTTACATATTTTTCTAGTAAATTCCTTGTGTTTCAGTGTGTGTGTGTGTGCATCCTTTTAAACTACCCTCTTCCTCTCCACACACGTGGGTCAGTCACACACCCTTATTTTAAAACAACCAATTAGTACTATGAAATATAATTCTTAATCTTATCTATCTGCCCTCTCTCATTTACTTCTTAATCATGTTATAAAATATTTCTTCATTATCAAATTTAATTTTAATATTAATTAAATTGTCTAACCCTTTTTCTCTTTCTTTCAATATTTCTAACTCCTCTCTAAGCTTCCTTTCAACTGTGTTATTTACTACTTTTACAATTTCGTATTCTTCCAAAGGATTAACAAACTTGTGGTTGTCTTCTATGAAATGTCTTGCGTATAACGAATTGGTTGTTCTATTACCTTCTCCACGTTTGTGGTCAGACAACCTGCATGCGAATTTTCGTCCTGTCTCCCCTAGGTACACTTTGTTGCAGTCTTTACATTTTAATTTATAAATTCCGCTTTTCTGTAATATTGGAATTTTTTCTATATTCTTATTCCTTATCTTATCAAATACCGTTTCACATTTTTTAATAGCTATATCTACTCCATATTTATTAAAACATTTTATAATTTTTCTAGTATGTGAACCTATGTATGTCAATGACCCTGCATAATTCTTTTGTTCTGGTTCTATTTTAGCTTTTTGTATGTTGACCCTTTTCATAACTTTATCCACTATGTTGGTGCTATAATTATTATTCCTTACAATTCCCTTTATCGTTTTTAACTCCCTATCTTTTGATTCGGTCTCCTTTAAACATTTCTGAGCTCTGTAACAAAAGGAATTGATTGCCGCCATTTTATATCTGTATGGGTGGTACGACTCTCTTGGTATAATTATATCAGAATACGACTCTTTCCTAAATATCCCAAACTGTAGTTTCTCATTATCTTTAATTTCTATGTTTAAATCTAAGTAATTTATTTGCTTACCTCCTATCTCTTCCTTAAATTGTAAGTTTTTATCCTTATTATTTACCTCCTTTGTAAACTCATGCACTTCTTCTATGCTTCCTTCCCAAACTACTAATACATCATCAACGTATCTAGACCATAATTTTATATTGTCTTTATACTTAGTGGAAGTTATTAATTGCTTTTCAAAATCATTCATGTATATTTCAGCAAGAATAGGGGATAATGAAGACCCCATAGGTAAACCTTTTTTCTGTATATAAAACTTGTTATTAAACCTAAAATAGTTCTGATTTACACATTCTTTAATTACTTTCATCAACTGCTTTTTATACCTGTATTCTCCCATATTATTATCGTTTATTAACTTAATAACTTTATTTACTGTGATATTAGTAAACATGTCCTTAACATCCAGTGATATCAATTTTGTATTTACATTAATGCTAATATTTTCTAATTTTTCTATCAATTTTATATTATTCTCTATGTTGTATTTTGTCCCAAATTCATATTTCTCTTTCAGTACTCTGCTAACTTCCTTTGATAGTTTATAAATAGGTGCATTAATAAAAGAAACAATCGGTCTAATTGGTTTTCCTTCTTTATGTATCTTAACCTGACTTTTAAAAGTTGGTGCTGTTGGATTACTTTCCAATAAATACTTTTTCTTATTTTCTTCTATAAATGTTATCTGTTTCATCATTTGTTTTATCCTTGACTGGTACTTACTTGTATAATCATACTTTATTTCCTCGTATGGTCCTTCCCTTATAAATTCTTCCGTTTTCTTTATGTATTCTTCCTTTCTCATTAGTACCATTGATTTCCTTTATCCGCCTTCGTAACTATAATATCATTCTTCTTTATTTTATTCTTTAGTTTAGTTACAGTTGCTTTGATTTTTTGTTCATTCTTTGAATTATACAAACTTTTCTTAAATATTTTATCTACTACATTCCCTACTTCCCACCTTATTCTTTTTTTATCATTTTCATTTCCTAGTTTTTGTATTATGCTTTCGCATTCAATAATCGTTTTTTCTTGATTTAATTCTGGTGGCGGTGCATATTTTAAGCCTTTCGCTAACATTTCTTTTTCTTCCGTATTGAAATTTACCTCTGTAAGGTTTATTACTCTTTTTTCATAGTTATTCTTAGAGAGGTGTTCCTTTTTTACTTCGTTCTTTCTTATTAATTTATTTAACTTATCTACCATTTTTTTATTTTTCTTTTCCAATTTCTTTTCTATGTACCCCAAACCAAAATTATATAATATTTCTTCTAACTCTACATAGGAGTATATTCTTAATAATTCTATGTGTCTGTCATATAATTCCCTATTATATCTATTGATTAAGCCATAGAGTGACCTTATTTCCAGTTTTATCCACAACTTCTCGCTTTGTTCTTTTACTTTTTTGGCTACACTGTTCTTATTTTTAATTTTAACTTGAGCGTACTTTGGGATGACATTATTATCCAGACATTGTGTATTAAACCATATTTTACTTAAAACCCTCTTCAATTTAACTTTTAACTTAAGATATTTAAAAACTTTACTTACCTTATTGTTGTCGTTTATTACCTCATTGTTGTCCATTACGTGTAGTCGATTGCACATCTTAACAGACGTTTAATGAAGAAATTTGTGTTAGTGGTTGAAATCACAATCAGAGTGATCAGTGTTGCACACCACTATATAAAAATTATTCTGATTAGCGCTTTCAAGCTTCACAGCTCATCGTCAGATCAGAAATTGCAATCTAAAGAAATAAAACTAATTTTAAAGACAGTCATTAGCGAATTGTAATTGTTTTGATAACAATGGAAATTGTATTTTCAATATGTAATTTAAATTTTTTAAAGAAATTAAAATGATTTGTGATGTTTTAAAAATTTTGATTGATTTGAAGGTTATATAATTGAATTTTCTAATGGATTTAAATTATTTTACGAGATGTGAATTTGGTAATTAATTGTTAAATTGTGTGCTTTAAAATAACATTTTGTTAAGTGTTTCAGAGGTAACGTTGGAGATTGGTGTGTATGGTGTATATATTTTGTGTATGTCAGTATAATGGACTGTAAGTATAAAATTTATAATACCAGCCAGCTATAATAAAAATGTTTACAGATGTTTAACGTAATGGAAAGAATTTTAACTTCAGTAATGAAAATAACTTGAGAATAATTTAAAAAATAATAACGGAAATATAAAGAGAAATAAATGTTAATAATAAATTTGAAAATTTTAAGTAATCTAATTGTAGAAAGTTATGAAGGAGTTAAATGATTAACGATTGATGAAAATGTCACATTAGAATGTTGTATAAAAAAAAAATTTATTATTTAGTTATTAACGTGCTATTGCTGGGGTGGCCTGTGCCCCAGTAGATAGTGGAATGGGTTGGGGGTAACAGTGAGTGTTACCTCCATCGGAGGCCAACATGGCGAAAATGTGCGGCACACCTTTTTGTACAATTGTACCATGATAGACTTTCGTGCCGTACATGGTAATGACAAGTAGAACAGGCATTGAAGTGAAGTTTGATTTCCCCGACTTTTCGGGCGATTACTGCCTTACCAGCACTAATCGTGGTTTTGGCTAGCGGTCAGCTATGTCAAGTCCCTTGACCATAGCTGGCTTGAAATTGGTTGATATTAGAAATTAAATGGGGGGTGAAACTAGGGGAAATCCCGGAACTATGGAACAGCGGCTGCCACTCTGTCCGCGTGGGGACAGCATAGCCAGGTGGTAGACCCGTTTTAAGGGCTTATCAATATAAAACGAGGATATGTCGATATCCAAAATCTTTAAAATGTCAAGCCGAAGCAAAGACACGGAGATGTTCAATTCCTCCAACTATGCAGTCTTTGTGAAAACAAATGGGCGCTACAGTCCAACATAAAATGCAATAGTGTGTGTGGATTAGGGGGTTGCTCAGATGAGCAACGAATTTAAATTTTGTAAATTAAAAATGATAACTAAATTTTGCTCTAATAAAAATGCTTGTATTACGCTTTGATAAATAGGGGTTCATACATTCAGTATATTGTGTTCATTCTATATTGTAGCAATGTGTTATGTTATTGTAGTATGGTAGATATAAGAATTGATAAAAACTATGTGTTTTATATAATTTGTGTAATTTTGAAACGAGTATAACAAAGTAAATAACTAGACCGACCGGCAGGCGGTTTACATAATTGTACCAGAGTCGGAAAGAGGGGAAACAAGGATGTGTAGTATGGTAGATGTAAGGATTGATAATCATATGTATTTCCTGTAATTTGCACAATTTTGAAATGTGTTTTCACTTGGCTAGGAATGTCAGCTGATCAGTAGTAAAATGTCACTGTTAAATTGTTTATTGATGTTCAAGGTAATTAATGTTAAATATAATGTTTTAATGTGCTAAAGATGCTATTTCAAATAATGAGAAAAGTAATTTGATAAAGTTAAGATTTTAAATGATTTGTGAGAAATAATAAAAGATAGATTTAGGGTGATTAATATTTTGTTGGACATATAGATCAGTCCAAGTTGAGGTTGAAATGGTAGTAGAGAGAATAATATTGTTTTGAATTAATGTAATGCTGTTGTGAGATAATATAATAGAATTTGAGAAATATTGATGTTGACACAGTAGTTATGGGGAATATATGTAGAGTATTGATTAATATATTGATGTTTATAAATGATGATGTTATTTTGTTGTAGTTGAAGTGAGGTGATAAGAATGAGATTTGGGGATGGTAATTTTGTAAGAGGGGATAGTGTAATGGAGGAGTCCGCAACAAAAGGGTTGGGACGGGAAGGGACCGTTTGTTGCCGGAAAGGGTTACCTTAGGTAGAATCCAGGAACCAACATAAGGGAATGAGCTTTTTTGGGGGGGAACACATCCTAAGTACAAAGGGTCAGAGAGTATTTTTTTTTATATATCGAGAGAATGATGTAGATTGAGTTTAATAGTAAGTTGGGTTTAGAGATTGTTTGATATATATTTTGATAGAGATGGGTGTCCTGATAGTTAAAGTTGTTGGTGGTATTAGAGTCAGAGTGAGAAAGATTATATATGTATACCTGCCAAGTGGCAAATCGAGCTATTATAAGTAATTAAATCACCCAAAGTAATGGAGAAGGAGATGATTAAATAAAGAGATGATAGTAAAAAATATAAAATTTTGATTGAAACCAGTGACAAATGTTCGATAGTGTTTGAAAATAATGTAAAGTTATAAAGTGTTTATTTTGAGTAATCTAAATATCAATTTGATTGTTATTTATAATAATATTTTGTTATTTTAAATGTTTTATTTTATTGTGTTTTTGTGTTTAAAGATAGAATTTTACAGATGTACAATGTATTTTCAGATGTAACTTGTACATAACGTATGTAGGTCAAGGTTATTGACTTGACCCAGTTTTGATCAGCTGATAAGTGATACACTATACTAGACACGTTTAGCGAGGAAATAAAGCCAATTTTGCTTTTAATTGATTAGAACAATTTTTAAATAATTTCAATATTGAAAAAAATAGATTTTAATAAATTTAAATTTTTTTGAAAAAAAAATTTGATTTTTCGCCTGCCATCTAATTGATATTTTTGAACTTTGATGATGTTATTATTTGTGTATTATTAGTATTTTTATGGAATTGTATTGTTAGGGCATATGTATAATCACTTGTTAGGTTAAGGATGTTCCTATTTTAAGAAATGTTCAGTTTGTGTATTTTCTAATAACAAAAAACTAATGAAGAGAATTTTTTTGATAAAAGATTTTAGTTTGATTTTTTGGATTTTAACTTAAATGAAATGGTACCGCTAAGAATATATCAATGTTTACAGTATGTAGTATAAGTGTGTGTGTGTGAGCCCAGTATCTGCTAAAGGCAGCCCAGTTTGCATGTAAGGGGAAACATATCGGTTGAGGATCTGGCATGATCTAAGCCAGGGATTTGGATTTTTTGGGGAAACATGTTAGAAGGTGAGGTGCGCTGTGGTGCGTATCTGTTCGATTTTTTCGGTGTTCGGATCTCAAACAGAGAAGTCCAGTGATCTCGTTCAGATGCGTCCATAGTCGCCGAGCCAGGGGGGTCGTTTACCCATGAAGTGTAAGAGCAAGAGGGGGTTGTTGGCACCATATCCTCACCGGTCCTCTTAGGGGTTTTAGCAATGAGATTTCTTCTGTTTCGACAGAAGATCTCATTGGGGGGGTATTGTAACGTGCCGATTTTGTGGGATTTTATTTTATTACATTTTTTGGGATTGATAAAAATATTTGTAAATTTAATTTCCAACATTGACCAGGCCACGTGTTGTATTGTAGCAGTGGTATAACAAAGGCAGCAATACGTTTCAACAATTGTGCAATCAGTACAGAAGAATGCACCCAACCTCCGTTCCAAGAACTTTGTTTATGTGTGACAGTGTGCCCGTATGCATCACACGAGCAGGTGCGCGGAGCGACGCCGAGTTATGAAACTCCAAGATGGCTAAGAGAACAATTTCTATTCACTTAGTCTACCATGCGGCCGGACATAGAGCTTAAGTTCTGCCTATCTTGTGACGTCAGCCAGTGCCGAGCGAATATCCTAGACGAACTGCACACAAACAATTGTATGGTTTGAATAGGACTTACAAGCGGCGAAGAACAATGAGGCCTTGGTTTCCACCTAAAACGAAGTAATTCAGTTGGCCATGAACATATAGCCGCTCTCCCCAGTTTCGCCTAGATACTGTGTCTGCCCAGACACTGCCCCAAAGGGGCTCGTCAAAATTTCCTAAGTTCAGATATTAAAACTCGAGTTTCGGTTAACGATGAATATGTGACAGTGAGGTGAAACATATAGTCAACCAAAGAACACCAACAGTGAATTTGGACATACTACTAAATACGAAATATGAGAAGTTGCGCGAGCGATCACCACGTGCCGGCAGGGAGGGGTATTTCTTTTAAAATGTTAAGGGTATATTAATATTCTGTGTGTGTGTGTAAAAAACGCAGGCTGGGCAGTCTCCATAGTCGTAAGTAGTCTATATAACAATAATTATAACAATATAAGATGTGTGACCAAGAGGTACAAAAATTTTAATTCAATGTGATAAAATTTATTGGAAAACTAATCGTTTAACTTTGAAGTATTTGATTATTAAAATGTTAATTCTCTTCAAAAATGCGTAGAGTCAATTATTACAAAAACCTGTACATCACGCTAACATCTTACGTTCGTGCGAGAATCCTGGACCCAGATAGAATCTTTGCAGGTAGGTGGAAGTAAAATTTATGTATTTATATATTTAATGAGTTTATTAACTTCACAACCCAAGGAGTCGCGATATCGTGTTAAATGACCACCTGAACTTTGTATCCAACCGATTGTACGATACCGCCTTGAGTCTGCTCGCTGGGGCTACGATAAGGTAGCAACCGCTCAGTGGCAGAATGAACTTGAACGGGTGCGCACCCAAATCCGCGTACGGTTCACATGCAAATTTTGACATTTTTTACTACTTAACGATCTCGCAAGAGTGATAGTTTTATCTTTTTAATATCTGATGATGGAGCATAAGCTCTGAAACGCGTAATAGACGAAGTTACAAGAAATCACACGGTGGATAATTTAAGGTAAATAATTTATTAATTCGTAAATATAAATGTTAGGCTTTGCCTTATTTATATCAAAAGAAAGACTGTTGCAACTAATTGTTGGTAAGTAATATTTATTTTGTTACAGTATTATTTGCAAGACATCACTACAATTATAAAGGATGAAATTGTTTTAGAAGAAGTGGAAAAAGAGGAGAATACACAAGAGGTGAAGTTTTTTTTTAATATACAATCAATCTTCCATCAATAAGTAGGGGTGAACATGTGAGATTCATGATAGAGCAGTCTTCCATTGAAGGCTGTCACTTAATTAGCAAAATATTTTTGAAGTTGATCATTTGTAGTTGAAAATTAGATTCAGTCTTTAAAACATGGAGACACCTGAGATGTCTTGCATTGGTGGTGTCACCCAACAAGTTACGTGCTAGTTGATTGGGGTTGGTGATTCAATTTCAGTTGCTAGTTTATACAATACCATTGAATTGCATATACCAATGAAAGTCTTGAATATTGTTTCTACATCATTGTTCGTTTTGAACAATGGGTAGGTTGATAATTGTTATCAACAGTTAATTTGGATACATTGTCATATTATGTTAATAACTGAATGAACGAATTGAGTTTTGTTTTTACTTGACCTTTTTTGGCATTTGTGTTTCTGTCTGATAGGGTATCTCCCAAAATTACTTTTCAACGCATCAACTGATTTTCGTAAACCTTGGGCTGTGTATCTGTACCTCTTACCCTAAAGAACCCTATAATTTTTTACACTGATCTCACAAAATGTAGGTGGGCAGGTGGCAAACATGTGCGTTTGTGAAAGTTTAAAAAAAAAAATTACAAAAGTTTATATGAATTTTCAAATTATATGAGAACCTTAACCATTATGAATATACTTCATTTTTAAAAATCTCAAAATTCTGGAATGCCAAAGGCCAAATACTGCAGGAAAATTCTGATAAAATTCCAAAAATTCAAAGGGATTCTTTGACATGTGGCATTTGCATATTAAGAGGAGTATTAACTAAAATCTGAATGTAGCGGTGAGCTTTAGACATTTAAATATTTTGGAATACAAATTTTTCAACACATGACCCTAGAATGGAATCAACAATTTATGAAAATCCAGTTTGGGGCAGACTAAAGAATATTTTAACACAAATTAGATTGTTTAGAATTTTTAGCCTGTATTGTATGCTTACTATACACTTGTTACTTTTCTGAACAAAAAATAGCAGGGTAATTGGAATTTTCTTTTAATTGAAAATTATCTAATATAAAAGTTAATTCAGTAATAAATGTACTTTGTTAAAATAGTGAGCAAGTTCTGCTGGTCAGAAAGCATATTAGTGTTGTTGCATGTCTCACAGTTGTCTCTCACGTGTCCAAACAGGTTTTATGATTGAGAGAGGCTTACTGTCTGACTGTCTGGCAACTATGAGGTGCTATCGGAAAGTTCCCGGACTGTACTTGGCACGGCTGTTGGACGTGACTGTACAACCTGGCGTCCCAGTGTCCAATTCCGTAATACGTATGAGTCAGTCTGCCGAGTTTCGTTGCATTGAGAGGTTGTGTTCGGTCTACGCGTTGTGTTTTGTAATCGTGTGTTAACGTTCAGTAGCTAATTTTATGATGGCTGATAAACTCGAGCAACGCGCGTGCATTAAGTTTTGTTTTAAACTTGGTAAATCGCCTACTGAAACTTTTGCAATGCTTCGAGAAGCTTTTGAAGAACATTCCCTACACAGAACACGGTTTTTGAGTGGTACGCTCGTTTCAAGGCCGGCAGAATGTCACTTGAAGATGATCACCGTTCAGGACGACCTTCCACGAGCAAAACGGATGAAAATGTTGAAAAAATTCGACAACTCATTCACGAAGACCGTTGTCAAACAATCCATGAGTTGTGTACAAGTGCCGGAATAAGCTATGGAAGCTGTCAAGAAATTCTAACTGAAAATTTAGGCATGCGTCGTGTTGCTGCGAAATTCGTCCCTCGGCTTTTGTCTGTGGATCAGAAACAGCGCCGTGTTGATGTGTGCAGTGAACTCAGAGAAACGTCTGAAAATGACCCTATCTTCATCTCCAGGGTCATAACCGGTGATGAAAGCTGGTTTTATGGTTATGATCCAGAAACAAAACAGCAGTTGTCACAGTGGAAAAGTCCACAATCACCGAGAACAAAATAAGCACGGCAGGTCAGAAATGCAACACAAACCATGCTCATTGTGTTTTTCGACATCAAAGGCATTGTCCATCGCGAGTTCGTGCCAGCTGGTGTTACAGTGAACTCAGATTTTTATTGTGACGTTTTGAGGCGGCTGAGACAAAATGTGCGACGAAAAAGGCCCAAATTGTGGGAAGACCAAAACTGGCTGTTGCATCACGACAATGCACCTGCTCACGCTTCACTGAAAACAACAGTTTTTGATCAAAAACAATATGGCCACCGTCCCACACCCTCCATATTCACCAGATTTAGCCCCCTGTGATTTTTCTCTGTTCCCGAAAATAAAAATTCACATGAAAGGTCACTGTAGAAGACATTAAGACAAAAACGCAGGAGGTACTTGACAGCCTTCAGCAAAAGACTTTTTTGACACTTTCCAGGCATGGAAACAACGCTGGATTCGTTGTATCAATTCGCAGGGAGACTACTTTGAAGGAGATGGGAGCCATTAATGGCCTAGGTAAGCAAAAAGAATTTATTAGACCTAGTCCGGGAACTTTCTGATTGCACCTCGTATTATGTTTTTTAGTCGTGTGATAGCTCATTTTGTTGAACGTAGCAAACTGATTACAAAACTATACACACAGGAGAAGTGCCACTGCATGTAAGGATGTTACAGCATATCATTTCAAATAGGTTTATATGTCTTCATTTCAGATAATATACCGAGCTCCCACTGTTTTTGTGAAGTGTATAAGTTGTGTATTGTCTAGGCGCTTCATTCCTCCAATTTCTTGTACCGACTACTGCCCATTTTCCTGCTGCTCAACTCTGGACCTGCAATCTCTTTGTAGATGGCCAGGTTCCCCACATCTAAAATATGTCAGTCTGTTATTCTTTCTTTCTTCATACTGTTGTGCGAAACTTTGGCTCTCTGTCCCTTGTTGTTTTTCTTCATCATGTGTGTCATCACAATCTTTTAGTGTGCACAGTTTATGATTTGCCCAACTAGACTTGGCAGCCTCAAACTGTAGAAGATGGACAAGGGCGTCTGCATTATTCTGGTATCTTTCCATTTATAACACTTCTTGTAGTCCACTATCACTGACACTGACAGTAAATATCTTTATTGCAGATATTATTGAAAAATTCTGTGGTGCTTCAGGATAGGCCAGTCTAACTCGTAAATCAATACTTGCTTCAAACTGTTGACAACTCTCTCTGGATGTTGTCATCTTGCTCTTAACTGAGTGCAGTACACATCACGCAGATGTTAATCATGATACTGTAATTCTAGAGCTGTAATCAGTTCTGCATAAGAGCTCTGGCTGTCAGGTTACACTTTCTGTAGTAGCTCTATAGCAGGTCACTTGAAGCGAGAACAAGTGAAACCAGTGATGTATGCTTGCGACTCCAAATTGTTGAAGATACGTCTAGGGAGTGCGTCCGTGAAATGGTGGAGCCTTGATATGAATTGGCCCCACTGCAGGCAATGCAACTTTCGCTTATATCTCATTTTTCATCTTTTTTTGGACTTTACCATTGGTACGGTCTGTTCAGGAATTTGATTTGAAACACAGGGTTTTGTTAACTGTTCATCTTCTGTGTTTACCCGTTCTTTTATGTTTGTATGTAATTCACTCCTCCAACACAGATAATCTTATCTCTTGCCCTTCTGTTTCTTGCTTACTTTCTTCTGTTTGTCATTCTCTGTCAAGCAGGGATACTTTTTATGATTCCTCTGCTTCTCAACGTTTTTCATCTCGTTATTTCTCAGTTTTTTCTGCCTTATTGTGTCATAATTTCTCTGCTTCTTCTGCCTCATGTCATTATTGTACCTCAATTTGCAATAGCAGCACTTGGAAAGTTTGCATCATTTGACTAGTATCCATTGTTTTTCAGTTACCACTAACTAGACTCTTCTACAAAGTGTTTGCTGTTTTTAGTGCTATATTTAGATCTATTCCACTTCTGACCCAAATGTTATGACAATCTCAGGGTCGTCTTGTCAGTAGAAACAGATTAACTGACACCAGATGAAGTCGCTAATTATAATGTTAATTAGAAGCAAACAGCAGTTAGGAATATCTTCATGCCTGAAAGCGAGCAAGAGGCCGGGCAGAATATGTATGTTGACATATGTATGTAAAGGTCAACAATTTAGTTGAGTTACAAACATCAACAGAGACAGATTAATTATTTAGTATAAACTGTATTAAAAGGTCAGGAGATTGTTAAAAGTAGTAGCATCATTAATAAATATACTACATTCCAATGATATATAGCCCGGCTACTTATTCTATACGAAACCTGTACATCGCATAGAATTGAGCACCACAATGTGTTTGGGCTTGATTAGTTGAAAAATTGGAAGTGAATTAAATTTAAAAATTGTAAAAATTGAATTGCTGGTTGAATAAAGCTAGTAAATAGTGGTGTACACAGGTCTAGTTGGGTAAATCGGCTGTTGTGATGTTGTGAGATTGGAATGGAAGATTATTTTTTATTCCGGGTTTATGCACTAGTAAATTTGTAAACAATTCTTGGTACTGTTGACGTAGTAATTGATTGTGATAAAAATTTGTAATAATCACACACACACACACACACACAAAATGATACTAATTAACAAACATAGTGGACTCACTAACTTCAGATATTGGCAATTCAATACGCAGTATTGTTTTAAAAATGTCCCAAAAAGAGATGTAAGAGGCCATGTAAGCGATGATAAAAAGCAACTAAATAAGCACGATAAACAACTACAAGAGAATGACTAAAAACAAAGGGGAATTCATAAGAAGACAACTGGAGAGTTTTGGAAAAACATTAACAACTAAAAACAGAATTCTCGTAGACACATGTGAAACATAAATGATCTTCATTGAAATAAAACTGGATGAAAATTATTTAGCACATGAACAAAAGTGTACGGAACATGAAAATAAACTGACAGAAATTGACCAGACTCTGCATGAACATGAACACAAACATACACAGTTACAAAAACGTATTGAAAATTTAGAATTGGGTGGTACAGAACAGGGTAATCAGATCACCTATGTATACCATATCATATCGGACATCATCACAGTAATAAAATAAGGTAGAATTAGGTGGGAAGGTCAGGTGCATAGAATTACAGAGGAAAGGGCATGAAAAAAGTATTCATTTGAGGACCAGGAGAAGAAGACTAGAAGGAAGATGGGTGGATGATGTAGATGAGACTTAAGATGACTGAGGGGTCAGAAGGTGGCGAAGAGTCGCACAGGTTAGAGGAGTGGAGGCATGTTGTTCTGGAGGCCAGAACTTTTCATGAGTTGTAGTACCATGGAATAAGTATACCATAAAATGGACAAATCGACTCAACATCTAAAGTTCTACGCAGATGAAAATGACATCCCAACAGAGTTCCTGAGGCAATATGAAAGGACGATAGACACTTGGAAATCAGTTGACTGAGCAGGACATAATAAACTTCATTACATATTATTGTAGAGTCAGTGGCACCTCATGGTGGTAGAACACATGGGCATGCTCATTTGCAAGTTGAAAACTAGCGCTTTGTGCATGACATCTCTGTCGAAGCAAACACACTGTTTGCGCCTACATCAACACAACCGCTACATAAAATGTTCCCGATTTTTACTAATAATTTCCTCTGCTCACTCTTCAACTTCTATTAATATACTTCTATTATTACTGAAACATTAAGCCAACTTTATAGCTCAGTATTGACTTTGGGTAGCATGTAAGAAGGTGTACATTATATTTGTGAACCAACAAAACTAACAATTTAGGCGTACTCATGATGGAAAAGGTGTTAAAATTATCATGACCATCTGTTTACATATTTTCAAGAGGATATATATTTTAAACTTAAGTTAACATTATTTATGTAAATTATTAACAGATTATTACCTGAAATGTACTGACATTGCTGTACTAATGGTGAACTTTTGAATCTTTTTGGACCGTTTTCTTTGATTCTTGATTACTTTACCCTCTTGAGTAACCAGATTTGTTTAGATGCCACACTGATGTATGTGCACACAAGTATCAAACAAGTCACTGCTTCATCAGGAATGTTAAGTCCTTGAAGCTTATCATTAGTGATTGGATTTTACTTTTGTATCACACCACTCTCCAGCACTTGTCAGTCTGCCCGTGAAACTTTATAAAACTTTCTTCAATTATTTTTGTACAGTGGAATTATTGTTCAGTATGAACTGGAAGGCCTTCTTTTGATACGATTTGTATCCACAGAAATTTCTTATTGTTTTCACAAAGAGTGCTGCTTTTTGTACCTAGCTCAGGAAAATTTTCTTGCAGTTTAAACACCACATAACCACCCAAATAATGAAGGCCTTCGCACTTCATGGCATCTGCGCCATTACTCACATCGAAATCAAAATTTTAATTGCATATACATGTTCTTTTGATAACTTGAAAGCTAACTTAATGTTGTAATCATACAAATAAGAAGAAGAAAAAGAAGAATCCCCGATACTACCTTACTTATTTACCTTCAGAAGATTCAAAACCCATTAGACGAACTCGAGCACATAGGTTAGGTTGAGGGCAATGTAAAAGGATTTAACTCATATTCATTATAATTCACACAAATTTATTCATTGATATTACTAATATGAACCACAAATGATAATGAGATGTTTTGTAAAATATATCGTATGTTATAATGGACCCTATTTGAACGGTTACCTTACGTGGTGCGTACCAATTCCTTACGTGGGAACCTTCTACATGAGAGAATTTTAAAAAAACTTCACTGTTATTATTAATGTTACTGTAATTATCAAAAAAGCATGTTAACTCAATACAAATATATTAAATTATATCAATACAAATCGTACCTTTTCTGTACTCTCTCTCTTTCACCCCTTCTCTTTTATGACGCTCTAGTTCTCTTGCGTACACCCTCTGACACTCCACATTATTATGTATTTATTATTTTTATTATATTATATTTTCTTAATTTCCCACTGTGGTTACATATCTGTTAATTGCCCAGCAATTGTGGTTTAGTTCCACAAAATGCTTTTTTGCCCACACAACACGAGGTCGATACTATGCACTTAGCACATACATAGTATAGCCAATTCCGTATACTTTTAGTGTGCACGTACTGTCCGACTGTTTGTGATACTTTTAGAACTTAACTGTTTGTAATTACATTTCACCCGAGGCACTGCTGACACTGTTTTTACTCCGCTACATTTTGTTATCAAGGCATGGCCTTCTTGAGTCACTGCCACTGCCACTGTCGTCCGGACTGCTTGGTGTTAAGATTGTGACTGACTTACACTATGCTTGCTTGTCTCTCTCCTGATCCTGCACTATACTGGTTTTTCCACTCTTCTGTGAGAAAATTGGCCAGTGAGGCCGATACAGAGCTCTTCGGGTGTATGAATTTGACTTTCATGTGTGTACACTGGCCAATTATACACTTCCCAGGCCAGTACAAAAGATTCCATGCTTTCTGATGTTTCTCGTACATGAAAATCTGTTTTAGCATTATATTGTAAATCTGTTTTTGCAATGCTTAATGAAATGTACCATTACAAGGTCACACTTTTGTTTATTTAATAGGTCATCTAAACATGCAATACTTATGTGTTCATTACTGCATACAACAAATCCTTTGCTAACAAAGTAATTCCTGGCAAGCTGTAACATGTGCGGCACATCTGCTAAAACAAAAACATTTTGAGAAAAATCGTATGGCTTTGAAAAACAGTTTTTGTGGGAGAAATATTAAGTTTCTTCTACAGTGCTCTATTTTCACCTCCCAAATCTGATGTGATAGACACAACTTTAACACTTTAATGACCATGGTGGGCGTATTCTCATTTCTGCGAAGGGACCACAGTTCATGTATTATATGACCTTTCACACATTGTACAGAAAAATTGTCTGTAGCCTACATGACTGTCAGCTGATTTTCTTTTATGGTGAAACCACTATAATCACTGGGAACACAAAAACGTATTTGGGCTCACATTTTCGATCTTTATAAAATTCTTGTTCTAGATGTTCGTTGATAACAGGTTGTTTTTTCATTCTGAATATTATTTTGTTTGTCTCATTATAAATATCTTCAAATATAGTGGTCATGTCTATATATCTTTAAATATAATGATGAAGTCATATCTTTTTTAAGTTTTAAAAGTCATAAGTAAGGTAAAATCTTCACTTGAATTTAAAGGCAATTTCCTTTTCTAAATGCCAGATATATCAGCCTTTGAGTACAGAAGATTAATTTGTCAGTTTGTTTTATAAAAATGAAACTAGGCAAACAACAAACTATAATGAAGAAAGACGTTTGACAATTTTGAACTATAATCTAATAACTGCAGTGACACATATTCCACTACTAAGAAAACTCTTTTTGTACAACGAAGTGAATGCCGCAAAATTGAAATAAGAAAAAACACTTAAATTATACGAAGATGCGGAAAGGAAACATGAATATGAGAAAGAGTAAATGACTGTATTTCTTTTTTCGTACCATAATGTCGATAGGTTGTTGTCAACAGACTTGCATATTACTGATATTATGTAATGAATAGGGTGGCATCCTCCACTTATGATTTTCCAAAAGGCGAAACATGTGGCGAATGTCACACACACATACACAGAAGCTATGAGTAATAAAATATTCCTGGGTTCCCACAACTGGCCAAAACCTTGGATAGGCTGGGAGCGATTAGACGTCGACACAAAGTGGTTGTACATGCCCTAGGTAAATATACCATGGTGAAATATGCAAATGTATGTGTACATGTGTATGTAAGTGTGTGTGTGTGCATGCACATATACATGTAGACACACCAGTATATTATATACACATTTGTTTATAAAAATCTACAATTCTTGCTATGAATACTAATGCAATACTGTTATCATACATAGAAAGGTAAATTTTTGCAAGCTGAAAGCTACTTCACAGATAGAACATAGTTTTTAACACTATTGTCTAATACTCCAGTGTTCTTGTCATTTATTATTACAGTTGCATATTCTTTTGTTCCAGGGTTACTTATTTACACCAGTGAGTAATATCTGTACAGAAGTGGACCCTTCTCTGGATTGTGAGGTATACGGAAGAAAGTCAGTTCAGAATCAATTTGTCTTATCAGACTTACCTCCGCAGTTAAACTGTTGCACAGAACTTTCCAAAAACAAGAGTTATCAGTGTGGATTTTGTACAAACACATGTACTTGCGGAGACCATCTGTCACCACACAAGTTGATACATTCTGGCATTAAGAAGTACCAGTGTGATGTTTGTTCAAAATCTTTTACTCAGTCTAGTGATTTGTCAAAACACAAGTTAATACATTCTGGCATTAACAAATACCAGTGTGATGTGTGTTTAAAATCATTTACTCGCGCAGCCGATTTGTCAAGACACGTGTTAATACATTCTGCCATTAAGAAGTACCAGTGCGATATTTGTTCAAAATCTTTTACTGAGCCATCCAATTTGTCGCAACACAAGTTAGTGCATTCTGGCATTAAGAAATACCAGTGCGATGTTTGTTTAAAACCATTTGCTCGCTCATCCGATTTGTCAAAACACAAGTTAATACATTCTGGCATTAAGAAATACCAGTGCGATATTTGTTCAAAATCTTTCACTGATTCAAGCAGTTTTTCACGACACAAGAGGATACATTCTGGCATTAAGAAGTACCAGTGTGATGTTTGTTCAAAATCATTTAGTCAGTCTGGCAATTTGTCAAAACACATGTTCATACATTCCGGCATTAAGAAATACCAGTGCGATGTTTGTTCAAAATCTTTTACTGATTCAAGCCATTTGTCAGAACACAAGTTAATACATTCGGGTATTAAGAAGTACCAGTGCGATGTTTGTACAAAATCATTTACTCGGTCAGGGAGTTTGTCAGAACACAAATTAATACATTCTGGCATTAAGAGATACCAGTGCGATGTTTGTACAAAATCATTTACTCAGTCAAGCCATTTGTCAGCACACAAGTTAATACATTCGGGCGTTAAGAAGTACCAGTGCGATATTTGTTCAAAATCATTTACTCAGTCAGGGAGTTTGTCAAAACACAAGTTAATACATTCTGGCATTAAATACAAGTGTGATGTTTGTACAAAAACATTTACTCGGTCACGGAGTTTGTCAGAACACAAGTTAGTACATTCTGGCATTAAGCAGTACCAGTGTGATGTTTGTTCAAAATCATTTACTAAGTCTGGCAGTTTGTCACTACACAAGTTAATACATTCTGGTATTAAGAAGTACCAGTGTGATGTTTGTTCAAAATCATTTACTCAGTCAGGGAGTTTGTCACTACACAAGTTAATACATTCTGGCATTAAATACCAGTGTGATGTTTGTTCAAAATCATTTACTCAGTCAGGGAGTTTATCACAACACAAGTTAATACATTCTGGCATTAAATACCAGTGTGATGTTTGTTCAAAATCATTTACTCGGTCTAGCTATTTGTCACTACACAAGTTAATACATTCTGGCATTAAATACCAGTGTGATGTTTGTTCAAAATCATTTACTCGGTCAGGGAGTTTGTCAGACCACAAGTTAGTACATTCTGGCATTAAGAGATACCAGTGCGATGTTTGTACAAAATCATTTACTCAGTCAAGCAGTTTATCACAACACAAGTTAGTGCATTCTGGTATTAAGAAATACCAGTGCGATGTTTGTTCAGAATCATTTACTCAGTCAGGGAGTTTGTCAGAACACAAGTTAGCACATCCTGGCATTAAGAGATACCAGTGCGATGTTTGTTCAAAATCATTTACTCAGTCAAGCAATTTGTCAAGACACAAATTAATACATTCTGGCATTAAGAGATACCAGTGCGATGTTTGTTCAAAATCATTTACTCAGTCAAGCAATTTGTCAAGACACAAATTAATACATTCTGGCATTAAGAGATACCAGTGCGATGTTTGTTCAAAATCATTTACTCAGTCAGGCAGTTTGTCAAGTCACAAGTTAGTGCATTCTGACATCAAGAAGTAAAAACCACTGTAATGTTTGTTCAAAATCATTTACTCAGTCATGTAATTTGTCAAAACAAGTTAATACAGTCTGGCATTAAGAAGTACCAGTGTGATGTTTGTTCAAAATTATTTACTCGGTCAGGGAGTTTGTCAGACCACAAGTTAGTACATTCTGGCATTAAGAGATACCAGTGCGATGTTTGTACAAAATCATTTTCTCAGTCAAGCAGTTTGTCACAACACAAGTTGATGCATTCTGGCATTAAGAATACCAGTGCGATGTTTGTTCAAAATCATTTACTCGGTCAGGCAGTTTGTCAAGTCACAAGTTAGTGCATTCTGGCATTAAGAAGTAAAAACCAGTGTAATGTTTGTTCAAAATCATTTACTCAGTCATGTAATTTGTCAAAACACAAGCTAATACAGTCTGGCATTAAGAAGTAACAGTGCGATGTTTGTTCAAAATCATTTACTGTCAGGGAATTTGTTAGAACACAAGTTAATACATTGTCATTAATAGGTACCAGTGCGATGTTTGTTCAAAATCATTACTCAGTCAAGACATTTGTCAGTAACACAAGTTAATACATTCTGGCATTAAGAAGTACTAGTGTGATGTTTATACAGTATCATTTACTGTGTCGGGCAGTTTGTGAAAACACAAGTTATTACATTATGACACTAAAACACATGTTGGTATTAATAGTACTAGTGCGATTTTTGTATACAAACATTTACATGTTTATGCTATTTGTTATGACAAAGTAATACATTCTGTAATTAAGAAGTAACAGTAAGATGTTTGTACAATATTGTTCAATGTGGGAGAATGTTGTCATGTATAACATATACTAGCATAAAAAAATAACTGATGTTTGTAACGAGTTTTTTTTTGGTATTTTGTCTGAGCATAAATTAATCCATTAACCTATTATGAACAATCACTGTGTGGTAGGTAAGAATAATTTTTATCACCCTAGATGTTTTAGTAATGAAACAACAGTATAATATTTATGAACAAAAACCCGAAAAACAAGCATAATTAACAAATAAAGCAATACATACTGCAACAAGTGTGTGATATTTGGCACTGAAAAACAAGAGTTTGAAATTTGTATCAAAATTTTATGCTGTGAATTAAAATCATTAAATTGTACATTACAATGTAGTGTGAAATTATTGATACATGTTTATCCTGTAATTCAATTTATCACTGCATGAATTACATTGACATTTGTATTTATAGTGAAAATAATTTGAAACAGTCTTTTCTTGCCATATGTAGTGCAACGATACAGCCATATGCTGTATTAGGCATTGATTTGAATAAATATAAAATTTGTAGAATTATTATAAGTTAAGGGTAAATGGACAGGTCTGAGATTGTAAAAATATTTCATTGTTAGATTAGGGGAGAAATTAACCTGTTCCAACAGGCAAGGAACACCTGCTTGATTGTATGTGTGTTATGCGTGTATCTTGTGTGTTAGTGATGCATGTAAAGACGGGAATCTCAGCTACCCTCCCCAAGTAATTAATAAAATAATTGTTTTAATTCACTGTGTGAAAACTAATTAGTGTATAAACAAACAAAAGGCACCAAAGTGTGTGTGAATTTTATAGTTATCCCCAGTGAGAAAATGACATTAATAGGACATGCTATTGAAGTGAAGTGAGTGCAAAATATACGTGCCAAAAAATACGCAAATTACCGGAAGACGCTCAAATTAATACAGTGAGTGGTTAATCAAATTAGCTATGATTTGTGCTATCTTGATTCCGTGCAAAACACTGCCATTCGCTAATAATAGCAAATATATGAAAAGGTTCGGTAGTGGGGGCTATCGTGTGATCTGCAGGTACCGACAGGACGAGCCAACAGGCGCGGAATCTCTAGAGGATATAAATTAAGGGTTCTACTGAAAACCCTTCTCTTCATTTCAAGAGAGACAGTTGCAGTCGGACATGCTGTCCGTCGGCAGAACAGTTTTATTTTTTACAAGTCTCATTAACAAACTAATAAGATGTTAAACAATTAGGTTGACCACCTTGCAGCAGATAGCAATTCTCTGAGACGGACCACACACTGCTGGACTCTGGACATATCCAGGACCACGCCAAGCCAGGAGGAATGGAAAACCAACGCTGGACCCTGTCAATAAGTCGTAAGATCATCAAAACTCGAGGTGACATGCATAATGCATTTATAAATGATTTTTTAAAAGAGCTCATAAAGACTATATCAAAAAACAATAAATTAAAACAAAGAAAAAATTATAATTAGAAATTATATTTTAGAAATATAGATAAATGTTTAGTCGTAAGAATGAACGAACGCATATAAAGAAATAAGAAAAAAAAGAATTTTAAGTTGAGAGAGTAGATTTTGTTTATCAAAGTAAATAGTTAAATTGATTTGATATTTGCATTATAGAAAAGAATAATTTAAATTTTGAATATAAAACAAGTGCCAGTCTAAAAGTAATTAATATAAATTTAAATTTTATTTTTAAACTTTGGTATAGACTGAGCAAGCTGAGGTCAGATCTGAAAGTAAAAGAATTCAATTCAAATCACATTTTAATTTTATTTGTTTAGTAAATCAAATGGAATAAATGGAATTAAGATTATTAACATGTCTAGATGTAAGAGTGTTTTAAATGTGTGTAACACCGTATAGTATAAGAGATAAACACTTAATAATGAGTGACATCGTGACTGAAGATTATTAACGATGTTTATTATTTATAAGATTGAGTAAACAATAAATATGAATTTTCAAATGCTCATAAATCTAATACTCTTTATTATAATTACACCTGAACCCCAACTACACATACACGTTATTTGTATTGTTATAATTTTGTCGACTGTCAACGTGTGGCACGACACGCTTACATTTAATAACGTATCGTTGTAGTAGATATACTTTTCATGTATCACAAAACTTTTGTCTGGCTGCTACAACCTTCAAGATGACAGAGCCTTGGGGCCTTAACACATCTGAGTTATCGCTTGGCAAAATGATGGGTGCGTCCCCATAAAAAAGATGTCCCCAAGATTACGTGACGACATTTTCTGAGTTTTTGTCTGCATTGTATTTAAACTGCATAGTTTATTTCTTCTAGCATATTTCTAATTGCTGCGTGTGTACTGTTTGTTTATAATTCAACATTAGATCGGTACATTACAATTCTCTACAATCTCCAAACTACTAATTTCGAATGCTTTACGTGTCATTGTGGACTACACGTTCGGTAAAGTGTTGACTTTGTAATTCTACATTACGAAATGAGTGAAGAGTTCTTGACTGAAGATAAAATATTACGGTACTTTAATGACAACTCTGGATCTGAATTGGATGATGCAGAAAATGAAGACATTTTGATCCAGTAGTACTGGTAAGCCTATTTAATTTGAGGTTACTTCACCGTATAGTTTATACTGAATATACGAGGTCTGACACAAAAATAAGGAGACTAATGCTATATTTTTTTTATTTACCTGATGTGTACAATAAAATTACTGGTGGTTGCCTTCAAAGTAGGACCCCATTGAGTCCACACACTTATGCATATGTTCCTTCCTTTCACTGCTCAAAACATTTCTGCATATCGCTTTCCGTCAAGCTGCACAGGAGCTCTGCCGTGGTTTTCACCTTTAGTTCTTCCACCGTTGAAAAATGGGTCTTTTTAGTGCTGACTTGATTTTGGGGAATAGGAAAAAATCGCACGGTGCTAAATTGGGGGAATATGGAGGATGTTCAAGGACTGTGATGTTTTTACTGGCCAAAATTTGTTTGACTGATAAAGCATTGTGGGCAGGCGCATTGTCCTAGTGCAAGATCCACCCATTCTTCCACAATTCAGGGTGCTTCTTTCCAATACATTCACACAATTTTTCTAAAACTTGTTTATAATATTGTTGATTAACTATTTTACCACTGGGTACCCATTCTGCCATAACGATGCCCTGCATATCGAAGAAAATGATAAGCATTGCCTTGAACTTCGAACGAATCATGTGTGCTTTTTTTGCTCTTGGGGAAGATGGTGTTTTCCAATGTATTGATTGCCGCTTTGTTTCTGGATCGTACGTAAATATCCACGTCTCATCAGCTGTAATAACATTCTTAAAAAGCTGGGTTTTCCTTCAATCCATTCCTAAAGGTCACAACAAAGTTCCATTCTCCTTTCTTTCTGTTCATCTGATAAAACTTTTGGCACCATTTTTGCACACACCTTCCTCATGTTCAACTCTTCTGTTAAAATATGTCGAACACTTTCTCTGTTCATATGCAACATTTCAGCAACAGCAAGGACACTCAATCTTCAGTCTTTTCGTATTGTGTCTCGAACTTCACGGAGTCCCTACCTTCTAAAAATTTCTTATGCCATTCAAAGACATGTGCACGTGACAAACATTTATCGTTATAAGCTTCCAACAACATCTGGTAAGTCTCTGTTGCCGACTTAAGTTTCATGAGAAACCTGATGTTAACGTGCTGATCACTTTTCGTATCCGACATTTTCCGGCGAAGAGTAAAAACACAACTGTATTCAACTGCTCTCTCACTGCGACTGAGTCAACCGAGCGACTTGTAACTTGTCACTGCGTAAGAATACAGTTCAAGATCGAACACGGTGTATGTGCAATACAACATGATAAGTACTTCCTTAGCAATGCTATCAGTCTCGTTTTTGTGTCAGACCTCGTATTCATTTGTGACTACACTTTCTTTTACTTAATTTACAAATTATTTTACTTTGTTTACAATTTTATTGTTTACCTTGTTTAGATTTTATTTGCTATGTGTATAACCATTGCATACACATTCATTCTGTGATCAACTGTTTAGAGTTACGACTGCTTAAATAATAAAATAAACAGCGTTATAGGTTTTTGCTGGACATTTTCTAAAACTAATAAATGGAGTTGACCTTAGAAAAGCATATGCACAAACATACTTATACACAACTTTATATTACTTTTTCATGTTATAAATTGCAGATTTATAGATTTATTTTTCGTACTTACCTTATTCTTCCTCTTCTAATTTATATAAATAATATTTATATTATTATTTATTTACTTTGTATATATATTTATATAGATGTATAAATTACTTTTACCTAAATATTGCGGATGAGAAGCCAAATTTTCTGCCAAGCGGTGATGAAGAAGAGTACTATGAAAATGGAACACAATTACAAGCCTGCCCAAACTAACAAAAGTCAGTGCCTAAGAAAATACTACTTCTGTTTGGTCTGATGTTGACATCCAACCACAGTTATCAGTTTTTGAAGAAGTCAACAAAGTGCTTGTTCCATTAGATGCTACCAGCATTGAATTTGGTTGTTTTAGAGTTTTGTGATTACAATATTATAAAAATAGAAACTAGTAGATATGCTGGAACAAAAATTATAAAGTTGAGGTAAAATAAATTAATAGAGTGCTCACTGTGGCCTTCATGGAGTGCTGTCATATTATATGAAATGTACAATTTGTTGCAATAAATATTCATGTTTACCTGGTTTCAAAACTGACTACTGGAGTACAGATGTTATGTTAGACTCTTCTTTTGCTGGAAATATTAATGAAGAGACAAATTTTGTTTCATTTACTTTATGTGGCATGTAAATAATAGCAGTAAGTACGATTAAAATGTTCAGTCGATTTGGCATTCCTTTGTTCAGATAATGTGATCGCTACTGGAACTGTTTGAAACCGTCTAATTTTGTGTTTAAGTAATTAATTTAGCGCGAGGTGCATTATCCCTTGTTATTGTTAAAAAATCAAAAACGCTTTCACCTGTTTTAGAACCATTAATTTTCTACGAGGCCAACCACCTTGTTATTTAGGTGAATGACAAAGCAGATTGAGCTCTGCTAATCTTGTCCATCTCAATCCGAAATTTTTGGTTTCGGAATGCTTTCTAAGACCACATTTTTTGTTTATTTTTTAATCAACCCATTTCACAACATTTTCCACTAAGTTTTTAATACTGAAGCCGCACTTGCAGTTTTGGCTGCTTATTCGGACATGTCATCTTTTGAGAGAGAGCAAAACAAATGCTGACGCTTTAACCAACCAACTACTCGTCACACCTTCATTAATTGTTTTATCTTAAAGTTTCAAAACTTTTATTACTTTGAATTTTTACATTCCAGTTATTTTAATTTCTTTATAGTTCACAATTTAACGTCCACAATTAATAAAATTAATTATAAACATGTCACATAATTTTAATAATCTTTATTTTATCTAGGGCCATATACTTGCTCATCATATATTAAGGCTAAATCACCCTTTCATCTGGCATGAGTATTTATATTAAACATAGCATGCACTTTGTACCGTTACAAGGTGCTACTCTCAGATGCTGGAATGTTTGATACACAGAGGGGACACATTTCATACAAGGTTTTCACACACTTTTGCACTTGTCTATAACTTAGTAACACATTATTCAGCCTGTTCTTAGAAATAGCAAAATAAGTTGAGTCACTATGCACGGTCACAAATTGAATCAGTGTGAATGTTTTGAGGAGCTTTATTATTTTTCTTGTAACTACAACTAGGCTACTTGTAACTGTTTATGCTAAAAACAATTTTTCACAATGTGAACATGTTCCTTACAATTGAAACATATAGCAAAACGGTCACCATCATGCTTTCATGCTTCTGATGCTTCAACATCGGGCACTATTGTGGCTATGTGTATAGCCTCAGTGAGGCTTGAAAGCATTCTGTAACTACTTGTTTACCTACAACACTGTGAATACCATAAATCTATGCAGCTAGCATATGTCTTGGCTTTTTCGTTTATTATAGCTTGTTGAGTGGGCTCAGAAACCTGCCATGTTCTAATAATTGTTCTAGCACATAAACGTCTGCACCTGTCGCCAAATTGTTCAGGTGTCGCATGCTTGTATTGACTTGCATTCTGCAATGCACTGTAGTGAAATTGGTCAATGTGTTTAATTTCAAATTGTTCAACAAAAATTTCTCGAAACCGTTGATAAGTGGTCTCACTATGGGTAGCTTCCTCATTACTCGTTAAGAATTATGTAGCTACTCCTGTAAGCTTGACTATAATTTTATCAGTGTCCTACCAATTTACCGACTTAGCAGCAAAGTCTATTTTATTAAAGAATTCCATCACCGATACAGGACTATCTCCAGACCAATTATCTAGCAAATTTGATACTGTTAGAGCTCTAAGCATAGTTCTTGGGGTTGTTGACATGGACAGCTTCTTGGCAGGATCCATCGTAAAATTTAATAAATTTGCAACACTAAGGTCTATCAAACAACTCAACAATCCTTATGTACTGTGTGGTTGCAATCACAGTTGTGATAAGTGATAACGCGTACTGATAATTAGGCACACCATAACAATTCTAATACACTGTAGTCTTTATACCAAATAGTAAAAATTTTGTAACTAATAAAAACAAGTATACCGAATATTATACACAAAATATATCCACACAAACTACTCGTGTATATTTATGTTGTAAAATCGACTTCTAATTTAATTATTTTCACTCTCATTACTCTTGCATAATCTGTATAATTTTAATGACCGTTTATGTACCTCAGTTTTCCTTTGCATAAGAACACATAGTAAGGTTATCCTCTAACAGAACATCTGGGTCTGTAACTGGTAGGTAATAGGTAGGATAACTCCTCATGAGGACTTCTTGGTACATCATACATAGGAGGTTCAGGCATAGGTGCTGTTTCTTCTAAAGGAACAAAACGAACGGTAGGTACTCTCACAACAGGTGGAACTTGAGATGTAGGAAGACTAGGTGGAACACTCAGTGGAGTTTGGTGTTGGTAATAGGGAGTAATGGTTCCTATTGCAGTTCGTACTCTCATAAATAAAATAGCTTTTAAAGGATCTCCAATAGTCACTTGACTTATTGGTATCCCAAAATTTCTAGGTTTAGATATATATTCAAGTTTTCCTCACAGTAACGGCTAATTAATTTTTTATTTTTTTATTGTTAATCATGTTTCTCCTCAAATATCCTACAATGTCATTATTCTGTTAAATTCACAACTTTGCTGTTTAAAAAAGTTTAGTAAATTGTTTACTACTAATACTGCTGTAGCCGTCTGGTTGTTTTCTTTAGTTGACTCAAGATTTTCATCACTTTGTTCATTCAGTGCATGCATTTTCATGTCTCAATCAGTCATATAAAATCATGTGTCTTAGCCACCTGATAATTGTGGCCATTGAATCAAGAAAACAAATGTATGTTTAATTTTTTGCATGGTGAGCCCTAGTCACCTTGGAGGGCTGCCTGCTGTTATGATCTGAGAATTTTTTTATAAATTTAATCCTAATTTATAAAAAGCAATTTCAACTTGTCCCTAATGTACATATATTGCCTGAAAAAAAGCTCGAGACATTCTCTTTCATATATCATAACGTGTCCAAGAACATTTTAAAAATAATCCATTGTAGGCATACAAATTTTTTCTGTTTTCAAAACACTTTTTTATAACAATATTTCTGGACATCAATATCTGACCAAGAATTGCTCAAAAGTTCATAAATGTCTTCTTTGGAAAGATACTGACATGAATTCATTATAATAAACCGTGAAACAAACACAACAAAATACTCATCTAAAATCACAGGACAGCAAAAAAAAATAAATAAAAATAATCACTCCAAATGCGTGTGTTTATGAACAACGATAGTAACGCTGTTTGTTTTCAAGTTGATGCTGCCCTCTACAGATGTATTGCAGAATTAAAGTTTTATTGTTAATACCAAACAAACCTATGGATGTATAAGAGCCACCAAGTTTAATATAAACACTGTTAAAATCATGGACGAGTCTGTCGCTCATCCTTAGGATCTGAGAGTGGAATGGTGTAGACGTGTCATGCTCATCCATAGACCTTAGTGAGTTAAACACAGGTACAGTCATGTATTATACCACTATCTATTTAATTGTTACCTTTCCTTTTAGTAGTGCAAAAACCCACCCATTGTAAGATGCAAGTCGTTAGAACCTACGAATGCATGTGTACTGTATTGACATATATATTGCAATGGAACACAGGATGATAAGCTATGTTGTTTGTATCAGAGCACATGGATGACGAGCATTTTCATGTTTAAATTGGTTTTATGTAATACTTTGTCTTTTAGCCGTAAGTTTTGTATTTAGAAATGGATAAGCATGTAGGGTATACCAAATTCTCCGTAAAAAGATGTTCTTTATTGTCATGTATTTTTTGAGTGAATTTGTGCGGGTGTGATAACATGTGATCGCTATATCTTCCGCGGTAATTAACCGATCAACGTGAAACTTTTACAAGGAATTATTTATGTAAATAGCTTCAATTTATTTGTACTCTATGGTTCATAACTATTTTAGAAATATGGTTTTTTAAGTAGGAAAAACTCAATTTGAAACACTTATCATTAATAGGGTCATAAAAATTTGTAGATAATTCAATGCAAGTTAGTGCATATTTATACAAACTATTTCTGGAAAAGTTTATATATCTGATGAAAGCATTAATCATGTGACTTGGATTTAGCTAATCGGAAAACACTAAATTCAGTAACATTCATTCTCTGTAGAGTAAAGATCGACACAGTGTGTCTGTGGCAGTTGCAAGGTGAAGTTGTGCTCATCCGTGAGAGAGTTTTTCTGGAGCGAACATAGAAAAGTATAACTTAACATAATCCTTGGTATTCGGTACGAAGTTCTGCGTACAGAGCCGAGTGGGTCAATTAGTTAAATAGAATTATAATATAGTATAGTGCTTTTCGTGTAAGTTAAGATATCCGCTTAGGAAATTTAAAGACACTTTGTAATGGGGCAAAAAGGGTTTTTTTATTTTATTAAATGTATTTAAATTTTTCGTTGCATGTCCCCTGCAAACTACGGTCGTATTCGGACAATGAACAGTCACACAAACTTTTTGAGTGGAGTGTAGTTGGAAAATGTCAGATTCGTTTGTAAAATCAAGTGTTTGTCACAGACTAGTACACGCAACACCAGCATGTGCGCAGATGCGACGCATACCACTTTAAAACGCCACGGAAAAATGGCCAGGCATAACGTTTGTCAGACAATGTGTTTTTGAGATGGCGGAAACCAGTAAAGGCTCCTCCCACCAAAGCCTCCTGTATTGTCTCCGTTTGACAACTCTAGAACACGTGGCCTATAGACAAATCCACACTACATGTACGGTGGCGAACAGTTTATAACCTGAAGGCTGTGTGTTTCCGGTATGAGCAACCAGATGAAGTGAAGAGCTGTGTGCATAGTTACCGCGCAGTCGACACAACTACAGACCACGCGGTCATCTAAATTTTTTGCTCGAGCTATTTAGGGTCGGCCGACCAACCAAGTGTACCAGAGATGTGTAAAGCAGTATAAATTAATAATATATACAGTAAAATCAGTGAAAATTTGAATACAAGTGAAACCACAATGTTTTGAACATCGAATTCGAGAACTCTGAGTGACGCGCCATGCGGTCGGTAGAAACGCGCTGCACACGTAACTGTATCAACTCAAATATATTTTTATTTTATATGAAAAGGGGGTAAAATGGTATGAATGAGTGAATGAGCAAGCTGGGTAGCCTTTAAATTAAGAATTAGCATAAGTAATAATGTCTAAGTAAACTTTTGTTTTGGTGCAGATTTGAAAAGAAAATTAATTGAATGACAGTAAAAGTTTGAATAGAAAAATTTGTAAAACAAGTAAAGTCAAAAGTAGTAAGAGAAAATGAAATAAAATTAGAGTTATATTACATGAGAGTTGAGTATGTTACTGATATAACCTTGAAACCCTGCTTGTATTATGCTGTTCATGTGACGAACTCTGGAGCTGTAAGGTGAGTTATCCTGGGTGAATAATAATAATTTAAATGTTATAAGTCTCTTAATAATTTGAGTTAACAAAACTTCAAGATTACGTGGAAGGTGTACGACTAATACACCTTATTAAATTGATACCCATATTCACCCTGAGATTGATAAAATTTACATATCAATCTAATAATAAACTATTTTAGGGAAAATAATAAGCATTGTGTGTTTGACGTATTCGAGAAGAGAATGACAAGACGAAGAGGATGCCAGGAAGGAGTGATGCTGAAAAGAGGACGGGAGCGGCGATAGGAAGCAGAGGAGTCCACGTACTGAGGTCGTAGCCTCAATCAAGTAAAACTGATATATTATCGAACATTATAAACTATTATTGCAAATTACAATACATGACAATTTATAATACAATATACCTCTTTAAAACTCTATGTGTGTGTATAATAAATAATTTTTCATCTCCACCATAATAGACTTGTTTGTGATTTTTACACACTCACTATATCCTTATTAGTATAATAAAATTTGATCTGTTGCAATATATATATTATATATTTAATATTTATACTGAAATTACCTCAAGATATATTATTTTCCTTATTAGGAAATAATAAGCAATGGGCTGTAGCAAAAAGAGCTTGAACATATATACAGTATATATATATATAGTATTTAAAATTTATAATTATATTACCTCAAGATGTTCTTTTCCTTATTTGGAACATGTTTCGAGAGTTCCTGTTCTCTCAGCTTCAGCCTTCGCCATTTTGTTTCTGGTGAAGTATTTGTGTGTTGGTTGCTGGATGTTATTAAGGTAGTTTGTTGGTCTTTGATCTTTTAAAGTTGTATTATTGTGTGTGGTTGTGGTATATGTTTTTGTATTTTGTGTATTTTCGATGTTGAGTGCTGTGAATATTGTGTCATGTTTTGTATTGATTTGTATTTGTTCTGGTATTAGTTTGTTTTATGTTTGTACAAATCAATACAAAACATGACACAATATTCAAAGCACTCAACATCGAAAATACAAAAACATATACCACAACCACACACAATAATACAACTTTAAAAGACCAACAACTACCTTAATAACATCCAGCAACCAACACACAAATACTTCACCAGAAACAAAATGGCGAAGGCTGAAGATGAGAGAACAGGAACTCTCGAAACATGTTCCAAATAAGGAAAAGAACATCTTGAGGTAATATAATTATAAATTTTAAATACTTTATATATATCAAGAAACGAACTGTAGCAGAAAGTGATTGAATATATATATATATATATATATATATATATATATATAGTATGATATTATTTGAAAGATTGAAAGTCTGAAGGTATATGACGGTTTTTCTTACAGTATAAAGTTAACCAGTGAGCTCTTTGAGCAGTGCAACATGCAGAATTGCTAGCAATCAAATAATTAGCAATAAAATGACTTACCGAAATCTCACGAATGGTTGATCCTGACACACAGGCAGAAAAGACTGACTGGAAAAAAGGATGGGTTACATGAAAAGGATTTCTACCTGCCAAAAAATCCGGCTCGTGGATGTGGACACTACAATGGTTGGCGCATGACAACGGGTTCAGGCCCGGTGCATGAATCGGCTTTGCAAAAGAGGCCACATCAGGGGAGGAGAATTCTGTTCCTCCATAACAACCAGGTCCCCAACCATTAAGTTTCTGGACTTAGACGACCACTTCGATCTGGCATGAAGTGCCGTCAAGTATTCCAAACGCCACCTTTTCCAAAATGCTTGGAGCAAAGCGGCAATTTGTTTGTAATGGCGGACTGTCCCTTCATTTAACGAGACTTCAGCTGCCGGGGGCGCGGTAATGGGGCGGCCAACCAGAAAATGACCAGGCGTTAGAGCCTGGCAATCACTTGGATCTGAAGATAGGGCAGTTAAAGGACGGGAATTTAAGATTGCTTCTATACGAATGCATAACGACGAAAATTCTGCTACAGTCAACGACCTGGTCCCAATTATGCGTTTCATATGAAACTTGGTCGACAGCCCGTTCCCACAAGCCACCTTGATGAGGGGCAGATGGCGGGATAAATTTAAACTCAATATTGTTATCGACAGCAAAAGCTGTTATCTGAGCTGACATGTCAGGATTAGAAAGAACATTTTTTAGCTCCCGTTTAAGTTCGGAGCGCGACCCCACAAAATTCCTGCCACAATCCGAATACAGTGTTTGAGGAGCTCCCCGACGACTAATAAATCGCCTCAACACATCAATAAACTCTGAAGTGGAAAGATCCATAACTACTTCAAAATGAACTGCTTTAGTGGCTAAGCAGATGAAAATACATAGGTACGTTTTGACTATAGGCGCCTTCCGAACAGCGTAAGCCCGTACCAAAAAAGGGCCAGCATAATCCATGCCGGAAGAATAAAATGGAGGTGCCAGATTAACCCTAGGAATTGGCAGATCCCCCATTAATGGATTGGTGGGGTGAGGACGCGCCCTGAAACAAGGAAGACATTTCCAAATTATGGTTCTTATGACCTGACGTGCAGACAAAATCCAATAATTTTGAGCCAGCTGAAATTGAACTTGCAGAGGACCAGCATGACCTAACCACACATGGGTGTGATGAATTAGCAACCCTACTAGATGGTGATGCTTGGGCAGTAAAACCGGAAAACGATTTCTAACTACCTTAGCGTTGGTCAAGCGACCGCGTACTCGAATGAGGCCAAAATCATCAATAAACGGGACCAGGCGCTGAATGCGGACTGGGAGCCGCTTACCTAAACGAAGAGCCGCGAGCTCCTGTCCAAACACGCTGCGCTGAATGTAGCGTAAAATATAGTTAACAGCTAACCTCTTCCAACCCACGGCTGTGGAAGGTTCAACCCCCGAAGATATAGCCCACCTTAAGATAACTGAGGTAACCCCCACCACTAAGGGCCACAAGGACAAGTGATCGAACAATTCCACCCGGGGCTCCTGAGTAAGAAACAAAGAGACCTTGGTCTCCAAGGCAACATCTTGCACGTCGTGATTCGGTCGATAATTAATAGGGGGCCAGTGCAGAGAATCAAGCTTTAGCCAATCTGGCCCTGACCACCACAATGTCGACGACTGGAGGCTAGAGATTGAAGTACCTCTAGAGGCCAAATCAGTGGGGTTCGAAACACCATGAACATGACGCCAAGACTTAGTATTGGTCCACTCGGCAATGGCAGCCACCCGATTAGCAATAAACGTTTTCAATTTAAAAGTAGGCATATTCAGCCAATCCAAAACAGTCATCGAATCTGTCTATAAGAAAACTTGACTCATTTGAAAACATGAAGAGAATAAGCCAACATAATGACAAACTACTTTGGCTAAAAGATAAGCTCCCAACAACCCAAACGTGGGATTGATAAAGTTTTAAGAGGTGCCACTTTAGTTTTAGAAGACACCAACGAAACCACCGGAGGACCAGAGTCAGTATAAATGGACAGTTAAAGGACTGCCGCATAACCCAACTGGGAAGCATCACAGAAACCATGTAATATAACCTTTTCAATACGCCCACCTTTAGAGAGGAATGGCCGAGAAATAGTGATTACCAAAAGATGATTCAGAGAGGACAGGAATTGACTCCAATAATCATTTAAGTCATCATTGAGAGGAGCATCCCATTCCAAGCCCTCAGCCCAGAGTTTTTGGAAAAAGGCCTTGGCCCTGAAAATCACTGACGAAAGCCAACCACATGGGTCAAATAATTGTGCCATCTGGGATAACACGACACGTTTGGTGAATTGTACCTGAGCATTACTGCAACAGGCCAAAGGAGGAAATGAGAAGCAGTCGGTTGAATGGTCCCAACTTAAACCCAGAATATCCTTAGAAACGACGGAATCACTCTGAGCGGCTGATTCAGGTAGGCAGTCAGGTTGATTAGTACACCATTTTTTCAAATTGAAACCTCCTGAAGATAACAACTGAATTAATTCCTGTTGTAATTTGCAAAGCTCTGGTTTTGAATCAGCACCAGCAGCAATATCATCAACAAAAATATTACGGCTAAGTACCGCCGCTCCCGCAGGAAAATTAACTGCCTCATCATGAGCCAGCCGCTGCAAGGTTCGCAACGCCTGAAAAGGGGTGCAAGCCAGCAAGTAACAGTACCCAAAGCGAAAACCCTTAGGGGGCGGTAACCTCCTCACGCCATAAAATACACAGGTACGCCGAGTCATCAGGATGCATGGCAATTTGGCGATACATCTGCTCGATGTCGTACGTGAAGACATGGCTAAAACGTCAAAACATCGGACAGTAAGGTCTGCAACTTACGGCCGACACATAACACGTCATTTAAGGAAATCCCGGAGGACGTCTTCATGCTGGCGTCAAACACCACTCTTATTTTTGAAGTATTGCCTCTAACCTCAAGTATTGCCTCAATTTTGGAAAATTGGGGTCAGACACCAGCGACATATGCCCCTGAGCAACATAATCAGTTATAAATTGCACATACTGGCTCTTAAACTGATTGTTAGACGCAAATTTCCTTTCTAATGCGAAAAACCGAGACATAGCTCCCTTAAGGGAATTTCCCAAAGTGTGAGAAGAGTTTTTGAAAAACGGCAACCGCACCTGGTACCGACCCGACGGCAACCGACTTGTCGACTCCATATAAAACCTTTCAGCAAAGTGATCCTCTTCAGATAACTGGTGGGGCAAAGCTGGAGGCTCTTCGACAACCCAAAACCGATGAACTTGCTCAAGTAGGTTGGTTGTATCAGTTGATAATGTGGTGACTGAAGGATAAAAGTGGTGGAAATGACAGTGAAGCTGATGCGCAGACACCAGATCCAAAAGAAGGCCAGTGAGACCGCTAGCGCAAGTCAATGCACAATTAAGTGAAATTGGGGCTCTACCCGTAATTACAAACCCAAAACACGTCCTAACTGCAACAGGCAAACCTGCACCCAAGGGAATAGTCTCTCCCAAAAGAATAGCCGCAACAACATCGGCTCCAAACAACGCATCAATTGGGGCTGCTACATCGAAGGTAGGGTCAGCTAACAAAAGGTCCCTTGTAGCCTGCTTAACTTCAGGCAACACCTGGAACCTAGGTGAGTCCGATGAGATCTTTGAAAGAATTACGAAAGCATGGTTAGACGCCACAACCTCACGTTTTAAAGTTTCCAAGGAAAGATGGCACACCCTTTTTGCTTTGGTGGCAATATCACCTACCCCATTGACACTTATTGAAGCGTCAAAACAAGCACACTTTAAGCGAGAAGCACACGCTTCAGTGATGAAGGAAGCATGGGACGCGCTATCCAGGATGGCCCTAACTACGATATAACCACTATTGGGAGACGATAAGACTGCTAGACATGTGGCTAACAGAACCCCTGCAGGATGGGGCAGAGACACGGTCAAAGTAGTGCTAGACGGATCAACTTGGTCAGCAAGCGATGACCCCGAAGCCTTGAGTTCAGCTGTTTCAGAAATCTGTGAACGAGACGGAGACAGACGGGCATTTTTGAAATGAAGTAAAGTGGTACTTAGAGCCACACGTTTTGCACCTATTTTTGCACCATCCAGAATGTTTATGTTGGAGGCACGAAAGACAACATTTTTTATTCTTGAGACTTTGAAATCGAGCCCTAGGGTCCTTACTCAGCCATGCCGGACACTTGAGAAGCACATGGGTCCGGGAATCCCAATGAAGGCAACGTGAATTAGATGAATCCCGTTGCGTAACCTCCGCAGATAAAGTGGACACAGCAAGAGGAGTAGCCTTAGAAAAGGAAACCTCCTGAGTTTTCTGGTGGCTAGTGCTAGGAAGAGCAGGTAAAGCCGATTCCAAAGATGCCTGTTCTTTTTGTTCTGCCATGGCGGTTAAAAATGTCATAATTTCTTTTAGAGAAGGGAGATTTTCTTTGTCCGTAACAGACGCCTCAAAGCGTTCACGTAATGATAAATCCAGCCTTGACAATACAAAAGACGCATATATTGCTTGATATATATCAGCAATGTTTAGAGCTGACAACGCTGAAAAGTTAGCACTGAAGCTGTCTACCAATTTTCTAATAGACGCAGCTGATCGCATAGAAGCGGCTGGTAATTGAAGCAGATTGGTACGATAGACCCGGGCGGCCAAACGAGAGTTGTGATAATGGCTTTTAAGAGTTGACAGTGCAAGCGGATAACTATCGTCAACTATGGGAAGCGCGGCAACCTTCTCATATGCCTCACCCTTAAGATGAATCAATAAATATAACAATTTCTGTTTTGGGGTGAGGGCAGGACTTTCGTCCACTAATGTGGTAAACTTCGACCAAAACTCGGACCAACATTTATACTGGCCATCAAAACAAGGTAAAAAAAGCTTCGGCAACTCGTGAACGAAAACACCTGAGTGCCCGCCACCTGCCGATGAAGACTGACCGGAACCAACCGGTATCTCTGGTTTAGTTAGTTTTGACACTAAAACGCTTCCCCGGACATAAATATCTTTAATTTGTGCTACCACCGAAAAAATGTGGTCCTCGTCCAATCCCTGGGGCAATGACTCTGCCGATAGGTAAGGACCTACCTTACCTAGAAGATCCTGATATTCTTCGGACAACCTGGAGGCCAAGATACCGGCCTCATGTTGATCCACGACTCTCAATTGCGGCAACCCTTCCAACTTATTTATTAAGTGTTGCAACGCAAGTATTCCCACCGAAGTGGTCCGGTCAAAAGCTGCCAGCGACAATTTAGCAGCCATTATGATTTAAAGAATTTCGCACAACCGACAACCACCCTGGACGAGAGAATTCGAAATTAAACAATAGTCACGACCCAGACCTAGCCTAACAGTAATCTAGATAAATCGGCCTCTGAAATAAACTAGTTTTCATAAACAATACCGAGCATAATAAATACAAAAGTAAATTAGTGCAAGGCCAAATACAATTTACACAATCCAAAAGGCTAATAGTACAAAACACAATAAATCACATACTCAACAAAAAATGCAAAGATTAATTTGTACAGTGCAAAAGCACGAAAAGAAAAAACAAGTTGCACAATATTAAAGCACATACGGTGCAAAATAATGGTACACAAAAAACATGTGTAATGCCAACTAGAATAAATGCACAAAAATACACTAATACACAACAAGGTAATATACAAAAATTCAACAGTTAACGATACAAACACAATAACTTGGACACATTAAATGCAAAAATTTATCATGGTCAGGATATCGCGCATATGCAAAATATAAACCGCACCAAAAAGGTGATAGTCAATTCCAAAAAAAAAATTAAATATAAATGCAGGCTATACCGAAAAACCGGGTAACCTAAAAACCAAACGTCCCCCACACCCTTACACATTCGCAAGCATGTAACACTTCGACTTCACGTGTAAAGCAGACCTTAACAGGACGGGTACAAACTTCTCAGGAATTGACCCAGTAATCAAATGATTACCAAAAAAATCAAGGTGCAAACATCTGACACAATATTTGCTCACCTGGCCCATGCACACGCGACGAATCTGCCCAACATACCAACCAACAGCATTAAACGCAAAATAATGGTCCACATGCATATCGTACCAACGTGTGTCCGTGCCATAACATGCAAATAAAGAACACTGTTGTAATTTTGAAATGAACAGCATGCAAAAATCCACGAGCAGGCACAAAAATGAAACAGCACGGCACGTTGGTGATTAGAATAAAAATCACCCAGCCAAAACTGGCTTGTAACCCACTTACCCAACACGGCCAGCATCAACAAGAAAACTACAAAGCACGTGCTCCCATTCGAAACGGCAAGCAATTAAATTGTTAAACTAGCAACTTCATGAATCCTCTGGTAGTTATAATATGTACGATATTATTTGAAAGTCTGAAGGTATGACGGTTTTTCTTACACTATAAAGTTAACCTCTGGTGAGCTCTTTGAGCAGTGCAACATGCAGAATTGCTAGCAAACAAATAATTAGCAATAAAATGACTTACCGAAATCTCACGAATGGTTGATCCTGACACACAGGCAGAAAAGACTGACTGGAAAAGAGGATGGGTTACATGAAAAGGATTTCTACCTGCCAAAAAATCCGGCTTGTGGATGTGGACACTACAATGGTTGGCGCATGACAACGGGTTCAGGCCCGGTGCATGAATCGGCTTTGCAAAAGCTATAGTGCCAACCTCGGAAAATTAATTATTGACCGGTTCGATATCCGAAATATCGAACATATATATATATTGTAACGTAACAGAGTTGAGGTTCCCGACGTTACATAAAAAACTTTGTAAACATGACTTAAAACAATGCCCAAAGTATGTTATAATTAAATACCAGAGGGCCAATCTCACCTAAAAAATGCATTGAAGGTACTTAGTAAGGTTACTAAGTAATAAAACATTGAAGGTGTACCTAAATCTAAAATATGTAATGAGTAGTATGAGATGTAAAATATAAACACTGTGTCTAGTGGGATGAGTTTAATGTGTAGGAGTTGAGTATAATATACTGTTCAATTAATATTTAATGTGTTATAAAATGTACTTGGTGTTGTACTGTATCATGATATAGTGTTTACATGATATTTATTTTATGTTTTGTGTGTAGTAAGTGTAGAGCCGTTGCTTTAAGGAAGTACTAAGTCATAGGTACTCATTTTATTCATGTTAAAATTGTATTTAAATAATTAAATACAAGTACATTTATTAGGTATGATATTATGTTAAATGTATTTACTTTAATTGATTAATGAAGATGTTTAAAATAATATTTGTAAACTTGGCCAGGAAGACAATCAGTGTTAATAAGTTGGCAAGTAGTTCTTATAATTATGTTAAAAACCAATGAAGGGTTCAATGATGAACTAAATAATATAATGAATTGAAACCAGGAAATTAAAATTGATATAAGTGGCCATAAGCCAGTGACTATTTGTACAGTAGGTCAGGTAAAGAAAAATTAAATTAAAAACAAAGCAAAATTATAACATGTGTAATAAAACCAATAGGCCTAAATTTAATATTTGTAAAAGGAAATTAATACCTTTTTAATAAGTCCAGTCAGATGAAAATGTAGTAAAATGTATATGGTTTGATAAGGCAGATTAAGTGATAGTTTTATGTGATTTGGTGTAATTCCAAGCATGGAGTATTTTATTAAATAAGAGTAGTAATATTTTCTAATTCTGGCTCTAGGATATCAAATATTATCCAATGACAGGAAAAGTAATGGTTGTTAGGGTAACTAAAATGCAAGAAATTTTGTTGATTTCAACATTCAATTGTTACATGTGAATGGGTTAAGTTGAATTAATACAAATCCAGAAAAGAATTTAAAAAAACCTTACATTCGATTGTTATATGCTATTGGGAACAGTTCAGCAGACAAATTTTAAAAATAAAAATAGAATAAAATGAATAAACTTTAATAAATCAAATGTCTTAAAGCCAATTCATTAAAAAAAGAACTGAGTAACAACTAATGAACTAGATTTCAGGAAATATAATTCTACACATCCTCAAAGTTCACGGAATTAATAAATCCTTCTTCAAACTAATTCCAGTAAAGGAATGATGATGAACCCGATTTACAATTAAACCAAGATTCTTCTTGAATGGACAAGAAGTCAAAATTAATGCAAATATAAACCAAACATACATGAAAAACTTTTGGTATTGAAGTACTAAACCTCACTTTCAAGAGACTGACGAAGTCGTAATACTACACCAATTCCACTGGGACCGGCAACTACTAGGATCGCAAAGAAGAACGAAGAACAGAACTGAACTCCTGTTACACTCCTGGACATCACCTTTAAACCTTTATTGATAATCTGGACGCAGTTTTTGGTCAAGAGTAACCTCACCATTACATTTCCACTCAGTTATAAACAGACATGGCCATCTTGAATATCGTATTGTACGGTAACAAACCTGCTTATATTTAATTTTATATATTAAGAATTAATAACAATTGTAATACTTAGTAACCTTAATTTTGCATTACCTGGCCTTACTAATCGTTAAAAGAATCACATGTTACCCTGGGATAAGAGATAAACCGAAAATTATATTTAAATTGTATTATACATCACTAGTCCACTAACAAATCGATTCAGCATTGTACGATCGATATTACGATCAGATAACCTATGAAGGCGACTGTTGAAATTTAAAAAAATAATATAAATAAAGAATCCTTCTTGTATGTGATGATGTTCTGTGTTATTGTAGAATAGTTATTGTATTTTGATTGGGGAGTAATTTACAGAGAAAGAAGGTGATAAAACCGTCAAGTGAAACGAACTAACCTATAAGAATGAGTCAATTACTAATAACAGCGCTCGTTGCAGACAGCTGGTGAATACGGGAGAGTGCCGAACTAACGTATTCTCTTCGCCACACTTGGGTCAATTTAAATAATAGGGTTGGAAAGAATTACCGAATTATATTAACTATAATACCCGTGGTATAGCGTTATTCTCTGGTAAAACACTTGGTAATTAATTAACACAGGGTTATGTTCAACATACGAGTCGCAGCAACTATATAATAAATAATTGTTTTTTTTTTTTATAAATTAATGTTGATTTGCAGGAGGTCTCATCTGCAACAACATAATAAATATTTTCCTTATAAACAGATTGAATTTGTTAATTTAAATTTTTTAAATTAACTATAACCCGTAACAGTAATTAAATAAGAAATACACTAGAAAAGTAATCCATTAGTGGTTTCTTTACAAATTGGCGCTCAACGAGTGGGCTTTAGTTAAGTAAGAAATCGACTATATCGCTATTACTTAACTGGAGCAAGCAACTATTAGAGGCACAGGAATGCATACGAGAGGTGTTTCTAAAAGGATTGCGAAGGACCAGGAAACAGAAGAAGATAGACGGGAAGAAGAAGTGGAGATAGTTACAGACACTGAAATGGAACAACAGGCGAGCGATAAAGAGGATGCCCAAGGGGACCAACCAGATAAAGCGGTAGCCAGAGAAGAACCAAATTGGCAAGACATGATGAAATTTATGGCAGAACAATTTAAGGAACAGAATAAACAAACTAATGAAAATTTTAGGAAACAAAATGAGAACACTAATGAGAGTTTAAGACAGATTAAAGAAGATTCCAGGAAACAGAAGGAAGAATTAAATAAAAAATTTGACGAAAATTCAGAAAAGCTGGAAAATAAAATAGACAGTATAAACGAAATTCAGAAAAGCTGGAAAATAAAATAGACAGTATTAACGAAAACTCAAAGAAACAAAATGAAATTTTGAGTGAGAATTTAATCAAACTAATGAATGAGACGTTTGACAAAAATAAAGAGGAAACTGATGAGAATAACCGGCTGATAAATGAAAGCTTAAACCAAATTAATGAAAGGTTTGACAGGAACGATGAGGGCTTAAGGCAGATTCAGGAAAATAACAAACAAATAGACGAGAAAATCGAAAACAGTAATAAGGAGTTGTGGCAAATTATAAATGAACAAAACCAAGCGTTGAGGGAAGTCATCAATGAAAGGGTTGCAAATGTCAATGAAACACTTAACAAAAGGGTGGATAATTATGAAGAGGAAGTAAGACAGCAAATAACTGAAACTAAGGTGGGTCTAGAAAAGACAGATGAAACCATCATACAACTCGCAGTGGCAGTAGAGGCCAAAATTAATCAAATGGAAAACAATAAGAAAACTAGAATAAAAGAAGTACAATTAGAAACCCAAGGGAAATTGGACGAAGTACAAATTAATATAGCTGGGAGAATTGAAATAGTTAACAACGAAATAACGCAAATAAAAACCCAAGTGGATCAAAATAAGGGGACCGTCGAAAATATACAGAATCAGGAATTGATTAATATAAAGGAGTCAATAGAAGTTTTACAAAATCGACCAATGTATCTGGCACATCACATAGCCCCTGAGCAAAAAGAAAATATCAATTTCAAAATTTATAGAGGAAACCCCATAGAATTTCTGGAGAGAATAGATGAATGGTTTAGTAGGATTAAGGTGACCCGATGGAACATACTAAAAAGTTTGTTGGATGATTGTTTTAAAAGCATAAATGATAATTGGTGGTCAGCGGTCTGGAATGAAACGAGTAATTATGAAGAGTTTAAAAATGCTTTTAGGTCTAAATACTGGTTGGATTCCGTACAGAACATGATTAGGGACAACATTACCAACGGGAGATTTCAACATTAATCAAGAGCAGTCCCCAACTACCTACTTTTTGGGAAAGGTGTGTTTGGCGCGTCATTTGGAACCGCGAATACCAGAGGGATGTTTAGTAAATAAACTATCCTACTATTTTGAAGAAGAGATAGTTCGTGCCAGACGCAGTGGACAAGTGAAGACAGTGGGAGCAATGGAAACCTTGTTGGCCAGTTACGAAATGGAAGACTGTTATCAAAGGTCTCGAAGGCAAAGTGAATATTCAAACAATAGGAGGGAGGAGCCAAATCAAGAGTCGCGTCCAGGAATAAATAGATATAACAATAATAATTATAACCGAAGGGTTAATGACCATTTTATGAATAATTGTTACTGCAATAACCATTACCAAAACAATCATTATAATAACTATAATAATAACAGATACAGCGCAGGCCGCAGGAATTTTGATAACGGGAGAGACTATTGGAATAATAACCGTGCGAACAACGACCAACGAAATCAAACCGGTAATAGAAGTCGGGAGGAGGACCTACCTAGACACCAAGAAAATCATAGAGAGTTCAGACCCGATGATAGCAACCCAGGAACCACTGCTAGAGACGATCGTCCGCAGGATAGGGTGGAAAACTAAATACAGCAGTGGAAGTATCAAGTAACCCCTCACTGCTGGGATTGAAAGGGTATGTACGAACCCAAAAAGAAAACAACAAAATTATAACCATTACGAAGAACAATTATTTAAAGGACATACGAAATGATTTAACTGAAGAAGGGTTACAGTCAGAGAATGAAACTGACAATCAAATTATATATGTAATGGCAGAATTTCAAGGAGTTATGACAGATATGGTGATTGATACCGGAGCGAACGTGTCACTCCTGGACAAAGTAGAATATAACCGAATAAGGGAGATGTATCAGAAAAATATACCAACATTACCAGTTAATAACATGGTAATAATAGGTGCTACTGGCAGACCAAATAAAACAATACGGCAACAAGTAATGATGGAAGTATCTAGTGAAGGTAAAACTATTCCTATGGTGTTTATGGTAGCTCAAGGATTACCATTTAAAGCAATGCTAGGGCGTGATACGCTGCGGCGCCACTCAGCTATTATTGATATGGGCAGAGGAAAAATAACCCTGTACCATGAAAATGGAGAATGGTCAAGTGAAATAGTGGATCATAAAAATGCCACTCACCACCAACATTCTTTTACTCTAATGCGTGATGATGAAATGGAATATAGAACACCTTTTGAGGATTTAACCTGTGTTAATGAGGATGAATGGAAATAAAAATTGCAAGAAATTTATTTGTTTAAAACTGCCAATAATAATGGAGTAACACCTGAACAAAAAAATCAGTTAATAAAAATCTATAACAGATATAAAAAAGTATTTTCGGATTTGCCAGGAAAGGCTAAGAATTTTATTTGTGAATTGTCATTTAAACAACCCATCAATTTTAACAGGAAATCATATCCTATACCCCAATCCCTAAAACGAGCAGTGAGAAGGGAAATACAGAGTATGATCGAACAGGACATAATTGAGTATAGCTCATCACCATACACCAGCCCTATAGTAGCCATAAAGAAAAAGGACGGTACCATACGCTTATGTTTGGATGCCAGGGAGATAAATAAAAATATAATAAATGATAGAACCTCACCAGGGGAAATTGAGGAGTTAATGAAGAAATTTAAGAATTGCAAGTATATGAGTATTTGGGATGCTGTTTGTGGATACTGGCAGGTGGAGTTACATCCCAACAGTAGAAGTTACGTCGCCTTTATATTTGAAGTTAGAAATTATCATTTTAAACGTCTTCCTTTTGGATTAGTAAACTGTATAGCGGTTTTTATTAAATGCATGGACCAGGTCCTAGGTAAAGAAGTGTTAGCCTTCACAACAGTTGTAACCCCTCTTTAACTTTGACTGGTAAAAAAAAATGTTTTTTTTTTGAACTTTTTTTTTTTTTTTTTTCCTAAAGAGGGGCCACAAGATAATTAAAACTAGACCAAAGCCTAGAGAAGCCAAAAATGCGCTGGATCCAGTGAGACGGGACTTGCAATTAAAACTCACTAAATTAACAATCAATAAAATCCTTTTTTATTATTCTATCTCCTTAACTACAAAATCAATAAATATAACATTTAGATTCTATGTTCCCCTTAAAATTGTTAATTAAAAATAATTAATTCTCTGTAAAAAATGTTACTTGAAATTATTAATAAATCTAACCTTTATTTTCTATATTCTCTTTAAAAATATTAATTGAAAATTAATCGAGATAAAATCTACATACTCCTTATCAATGTTAATTAAAAATAATTAATTCTCTTTAGAAATATTAATTCAAAATTAATCGAAAGAAAATCTACATACTCCTTATCAATGTTAATTAAAAATAATTAATTCTCTTTAAAAATATTAATTGAAAATTAATAGAGATAGAATCTATATACTCCTTTAAAAAAACTCTTTTGAAATTAATAATTATAAATCCTTATTCTCTCTTTCAAAATTGTCATTTGAAATTAAATATATATATATATAAACCCTATGTTTTATATTTTCTTTTTATTAGCCCTATATCTAACCCCCCCCAAAATACACACAAATGTACAATACATATAGAACCCCCAAAAATACACACACGAATATACAATACATATACATGTTCCACAACACAGGACAATTATAACATATATCTCTTGCCACACCCTTTTCTACCCCATGAGGTACATCATTAATAATTTATGAAAATCCATATTAGGTTATAACTCTTAATATGTGCATAACATATTACATGTGTATCTGATTATATATGCAACACCCGTAGTCCCCAGGACATAATAAATTCAAAATTTGGCAAGGTGCCTGATACTATTATAAAATGCTGCCACACTGGGCACTTAGACTCGGAGAAATAAAATTTAGAATACAGTGAACACCCCAGTGATCATAATTAATTAAAAGAATTTAAATATTGATAAATATTGTTAAGTTTTGAAAATAGTAATGTGTCATAAACCTTATAACCTTTTTAAAAGTAATTTTGGCCCAAAGGCCGACATGTTCATAGGCAAGATAGTGCTTAACTCAACCTGTCCCAACAGCACGTTTAACTCTGCATGAAAATGCACCTATACAGGATTAAACTGGTAACCCGACCTAACTAACAAAGAAACTTCTATCCCTATATAATCCAAACTGAATTTAAAAATGAGAAATTAATACATAAAATGAAAACTAAATTGAACCCGAGAAATTACCTGTTGATTGAATGAATTAGTAGCACTAATGAAACCCTTATACTGGAAATAAGAAGGAAATTACACGTCTGAATGGTGAGCAGCCACAGATGCATGTCAGCCCCTGGGCTCACAGATTATACAAACAAAATTACAAAATTTACAAGATATTCCCCCCCAAAGTCCACGCACTATTCTGTCCCGTAACCGGGAACCCAATTAAAATGTTTAAAACTTAAAGTCATTGTTGTAGGCAGACTCAATGTCCTCTGGTTCTAGTGAGTTACATCACACTGTGTAAAGAATATAAATGGATTGATTTCACCTTATTTTTTCCATGGGTGTGACGTGGTGATCTTCTGGCCTACATGATAGGGTGTTGGTGGTTAGACTTCGCTATTCTCCTCCGGCAGATGAAGTTGAGAGAGAGAATCTGGATGTTAAAAGTTCAGGTTGGAGCTGTCCCCGTCTTCCGCGGAGGACCCTGGTCATACAACATATTATCAGCGAGAGTTCACAAAACAAATTCCCCCAGAAACTTCACACGCACCAAAACCCATATATAATATTAACACAGCTTTAGGGCTATTTAAAAATGATAATTGACACACTTGGCAAAGGTTATATGGCCTTATCTTGAAAACATTTAGTTCTGTTAAATTTCATATTAATAAACTTTACCCCTGTGGGTTAACATAATTCAATTTTGATTATCTAATTAGTTGGTTCGTTATACGATTAATAACATTTACACATTGTCTGATTTTTACCACGTGGTGTGAGCGATTACCTGATTACAATCATTTCTATACTTTTTTGACCACATTCTTCTCAATTTTGGTGCCTTCGTTAAGACATGTGAATTTAATATAGTATTACTATATTACAAAAAAATTACCTTTAAATTACGTATTGCACAACTCACCACGTGGTGGCGTAAGGTTATCTGAATTTACTTACTGTGGCCTTATTAAACAATTTTTCATTCGTAAAACTTTAAATAGATGTATATAATAATATTGCCGTAACTTACCGCAGATCTGTAGTAGCTTAGCCTGCCATAGATGAAGAAGATGGTAAACTAAAAACTCCTTTCTGTCCGGAGGAAGAAATGCCACGAGGCGTTAGGTTACACGATCGGCCAAAGACAAGATTTTTAGGTTCGCAGTTCCGCTTTCTGAACTTGCCATCAGTACCGAGCACCAGAGCGCAGCACTTATCGGGCGCACTTAAATTATAACCGCAGCAGATAGTTTATCTCAGCTGCTACCGCTAAATACCGTACAGCATTTAACGTCTATTTTTGACATTAAATACCGAACACGCGCCGAATCTATCCTAGACTCGGCACACCCCCACCCCAAAAGGGCAACATAGTTGCCCCACAATTGAATCAACCGTAGCCACTTGGCTAGCCTATCATAACACGCAGGTCGCTTGGCCGCCTTGGGAAATCTCTAAAAAAAATTACCACTCTTAGGAAGACATCTGGCTAGATGGGAAAATCTCAGTGTACTTACCGCACTCAGGAGAACAGAGGCTTAGGGTGAAAATGAAGGAAGAGGAAAGAAGAAGTGTAGTGTGTATGCCTGTGTGCATGTGGGTGTATCGGTGCAAGTGTGTGGGTACTGCATGCTGACTGGATCAGGGTTAGCATACAGCAACCAGAGACAGGAGGAAAAAGAAGAAAGACAAGAATCGGGCACACCCCCCTGAGTTCTGTCCTCCCAACTCACAAACTGAAACCCAAAGACCGATACCTACTCAGGACAACTTCTATCCCCCCCTTCCGAGGACCGAAAAACTCTCAACCATGATCATCCCCACACGACCCTCTCCGCCATTCCAAACTCACGGGACCGCCCCTACACGTCACCCTCTCTGGTGACCACCACCTACTTCTACTGGTCCCACTCACATACTCGTCCAAAGACCTAACAAGGTATCACACACCTTGGTATGTGAGTGACCGTACTACTTCTCTCTCGTCCACCTCTCGGACCGACCAGCCGCATGCACCAACAAGGCATCTCCATCCTTGCCATATAGCTGGCCCACATCCCTTCACTAGGGTGGACGGCCCCACTTAGCAGGACAGAGAAAACCGCATAGAGGGCACACGAACATCATCCCTTCTCTTACTCTTTAAATACTGCATAACTAGCAAGGGGGGTTTTCTTCCACATGGCATCGTCTACCAACCCACACTTAATCCAAAAATAACCTACCAGGGAAATCAACCAGGGACTGCGGCATGGCCAGGACCCTACAATAATCAACAACAAACTACAACAAAGAAAAATGAAAACAACACCATCCTATCACACTCCATCATAAAACGACAACCAACCTAGTCACAACTCTTCCAACTAACTTCTTTCTGATATTTTTCTTTTTTCCTTTTCTAAATTTTTTTTTCCTTTTTCCTTTCTAATTTTTTTTGTTTTTTTTTTATTTTATTTTGTTTTCTAAGGGGAGGGGTAGGAAAATTGGGAAGATGAAAAGGGCAAGGATCATTGAAAGGTCAATAGCTAGGACTAAGGGTAAGGACATGGTTCCCTCCGAGAATAAGGATGGGTGGAGAAAACCAAGGCTCGCTGAGGCAGGGGCGCAACCCTGAAGTAGACGAACACCACTGGGACTGTGGGGAACATCTACCCGCTACCCGTTAACCGCTTCTTCTCACCTTTTTATGACAAACTTTAGGTACTCGTTCCTTTTGGACACCATTCTCTGAGAAACTATCTCGTGTTGAGCTGTACTGATTGGTTTCTTCTGAATTAGAATCAAGGCAACTTACCTGACTACTTTTACCCCGATTTGGATTATCCTCAACCTCTAACTCCTCTGCTTCTACCTCCCCTGGTTCTCTCTCTTCCACCTCTTCCTTTTCTTCCTCTACATAATCCAAATCACCATCACGACACTGCACATCTTCATCCTCTAGTTGCTCACCTGGTCCGCATGAAACTTCTTTCCATTCCTCGGAATCCTCAACACTACTTACAGAAAGCGTCTGCACATCTTCATACACTACATCATTCTCACTCACACACTCCACAACGCTGCCGCCCAGTTTCTCGTCAACTTCTACCTCATCTACTTCTACCACACTTGCAGCCTGGACATCCCCTTGTCCATCCGCAACCTCAGAAAGACTTGCAGCCTCCCTAACACTTACACTTATACTCCCCTGCGTAGCATGTGCAGACCGCTCTTCTGCCTCTTCCTTCGATTCCTCTTCTTCACCACTCTCAGCAACTACAACCTCCTCAATATTTCCCAACCTGGAATCCAGCTGTCCAGGTCCATGTGCAATGTCTAAATTAAATTCTACTGACGATGGCAAGGCTCCACCATCAAGTGACTTCTCATCTCCCGGCGTAGGCGATGATGACGTTACCGGATCTGGATCCGTCATGAACTGAGATGGAGATACCGGAACAAATTCTGCGGCATCTGGATTCAACCATGACGTCCTCTCAGAGTCCTGTAATTGAATATCAACAGACGTGTTCTTGTCGTCTTGTATTGATCCACAGAAGTTACTTCGCTTTTCTTCTTTCTCCTCACCTTCTTCATCCACAACTCTATTAGGCACTGGTAATTCCTCTGGAAGCTTCAAAGTTTCTTTTTTCTCCCAATAGGAATAACGCCTTGCTACAGGCTCCCTACTTGCCGATGTTGGTTTACTAATATAACTTCTTCTTTCCCTGTTAGTTTCGTACTTATTTATTTTATCTGCTGTAACCGTAGCTACAGTCTTCTCACTTGCCACCCCCTTGTAGCCTCCATTACTTCCGGAATATTCTGTTTTTCTGACAGTCTCTTGTGTTTTTCTCCAACCGCCATGTTTGTCCCTTTTGGCTCTTCCTAACGAACCACTGGAGTATTGGACATCCGTAGCAGCTCTTCCCCGGGACTTGTCCCCTGCTCGGACAGTATTAGAAACTACACACAACCGGTACAGATCCGCGAAACAACGTGGATGTTCTGCGAATATCAAACGCGATCTCTCTTGGGGATTCAGTCCTTCCAGAATTACTTGTATTACTTCCGTCTCGGGCAACCCTAATCTTAATACCCGGGCAGCTTTCCGTACGTCCTGCACGAAGTCCCCCAACGCCTCTCCGTTGGCCTGTAGGCGATAGAATAAATCCAGCTTAAGCTGGGAACGTCGTCGATGGGGTATGAAAAAATCCAACACTTCCCCATGAAAAGCGTCGACACTGCCGCCCCGACGCAGAGTATTGGTGACCAACTCTGCCAATGAACCCTGGCAATACGGGTATATAAGGGACAAGACCTCCCCATCGGACACACCCGGAAAATCTGCCAACTGCAGGACAAGGTCCAAGAAAACCAGCAGCTGGTCCTCATCAAATTCATTCACCACCGAAAGTTTCTGGAGAACTCCTGAAAGGGGGTGGGGCAATTTCTGAAAGCATACCGCCGCCAGACTTGCACAATTCAAAATACACAATCAACAAAACATAACTCCCACAAAACACCTAACACCCTACAAAATAATGACAATAATAACACAGGAATCAGAAAAAAACTCGAGTACTAAACTCTTCCTTCGAGCAGACTGCGGGTCCCCCTACTGTTGCGAGGACCCAGCCCACTTACCTGAACCGCTCTCTCAACAACACTACACATTAAGGAACGCGACACACACACTGTGCCGAACTGGCTTCGGCAACGTATTATTAGTATTTTAAAAACGAGCGCCGCTGACGTCACGCACTGCCACACTGTTACGATAGTTTGTTGCCGGTCGGTTATACATACAAACGGTTGTGCAGCTACGCAATACAGCTGGTGCTGCCAGCCAGCTGTCTCTGTACATTCCTGCATTCGGAGGTTACTTGGCTGGACCGAAACGTTGTATCGGCCTCATTTCTGCTTGATCCTCCAACCTGTTCATCTGGTCTCGGCTGGCGGCAAACTTCTGTCCAGGACTTCCGAACCTATCACTATGATAGGCTAGATAAAGTGTTGTTCCAGGTACGTGCAAGTCTGCGGGTTCTGAAAATATTCTAACCCCAAATATATTTTGTGTTTCAGCTTTCATTATGAGTTATGCTTGTGTGTGTGTGTGCGTATAGAGCAGTTTTTAATCTGGGCATTAATGCTATTACAAAATCAAATTAAATTAAATTTAATTAAATTATGAATGTGAGAGTCGTGGGTCAAGTTGATTTCAATAGAGAATATGCTAATGTATCTTGCACTCAGCTGTTTTGATGTAATTAATAACTACGAAAGACACAGCTAATCAATTTGAATATTTCAATGAAACATTAAGAAAGTAATTGCTAGACGAGCTTAATACTGTTTAATCTGAATTAGTGGCGATGTGTGTGTGCGCTGTTGCTGCTTAAAGTTAGTGTTGGTATTTAATGTGGACGGCCTAAGTGGCGTGATTTTCTTTATGACACCCTCTACAACCTATTGTATGTCCAGGTGCTCGACCAAGGGCGAGATGGGTGTCAGGGGTGGACGAACATCTGTCCACCCTAATGGCAGAGACGATCTTATAGCCACAATGCCGTCAGTCGAGGACTTTTCCAATGCTAAGCTGCACCAGGGACTTGTGACACGACTGTGACATCACTGATCCGCGCCTATACGAACTAAGTACACCGGACAGTCCAGGTGGGAAAATTCTGATTATTTCTCTCTCTCTCTCTACAACATGTGAATGCACAGAAGCCGCCAGAAGCTCACTCGTGAAGTTCTGAACATTATACTCTAGCACAAACTCTCGTGTTCAGTTATGTTATTGCATGTGTGAACATTACCACAGTACACCTAATGAAGTATCTTATAACTGTATAATGTGTAAGAAGTTACACACATACACACACATCCGCAGTTTGCTGTAAGATCTAACTTTCATCTAATTAAGACCATTAGGGAGTTAATTATCTCGTGCTATCATGTCATCTGGTCATGGCTGAGTTTTAATAACGTAGCGGGGGTTGTCTGATGCTGTAGATGAGAAACGATTTTCTTTCACACACATACTTAACGCTTAATGATTAAGGTAAGGGGTCGTTTGGCTGGTTGAGTTTCGGGGCGGTCACTTACATTCTCTGGTGTGAACTATGCTTGTGAATATGCTGGCAAATCTATGCTTAGGAGCTGAGATATTCCATTTACGTTGTCATTTATATTTGTATCTATCTATACATATTAGGGTTCCTTCATTTACTGTAGTTGGAATGGGTTTATGAGGAGGTTAGTGTTGAAATGAGGGATGTTTTGTTATTCATGTCGTATATGTGTTTGTGTGTGTAATTTTACTATATATATTTTTTTGGGGGGAATATGTAACGGATTTAAAAAAAAAAAAAGAGAATAACCATAAATGTGCTTACTGAGACAACAGGCTAGCCTATTTGATATTATACAACACTGATGGATTAGTATTGCTTTATGAATGAGATTATTACTAACTTTGACTCATACATAATCAGGCAGAAATTTTTGCAATTAGTTTAATATCAATTTACTTACTTTGTGACATTATGAATTAATGGATATACATATATATACATATATATATATATATATATATATATATAATTCTGCCTTTAATGGTGTGCTCACACAATCACGAACTTGTCATGTATGTAAAATCTTGCAGGTTGAATAAAGCACACGCTTGTTGGTTAAAAGAGTTTTTCATTTGCAAGTCCTGTCATTCACCTGGGGGGACATGTCTGTAATTGTATTTGGGCCTTGCACACTTTTGCTTCCTCTAGGTTTTTTACCTAGTTCTAAATATGATGTCTCTCCCCTTTTACAAAAAAAAAAAACTTAATAAAAATAAAATTAAATAAAATTCAAAAAAAAAATTACAAAACTTAGAAAATAAAAGGGGGGTTTCAAATGGTAGTTCAGAGCGTGGTTGTTATGATTCTGGGTGGATAGTAGGTATTATTTCTGCCTTATTTTTCTCTGTTGAACTTGAGAAATTTTAGAATCTGGGGACTTATATTTATTTTCTTAAATGAAACTTAGTGTGGCTACAGACATGTCAGCTGGTGTTAGGACTTGCAAATTATTTCAAATTATTTTTGATTAGAATCCAAGTGTTGTAAGAAAACTTAATGGTAGTGTAATAAATTAACAGAATGAACAACCAGAAAAAAGAGCACATTTTATAAAATGAATAAGGGGTTAATGAAGTTTAAAATAATTTAATATGTGTTAGTGTTTAAGTGATTATTTTGTGATGTTGAGTGTAAGATGAATTTTGAAAAGGGGTTATAAGAATGTAATTAATTTTTTTAATGAATGTGTGCTGATTGGCTGCACTTGCACATACCCTGGAGCTCATACGGAGTCTGGACATGATGAGGGCCGTCGGTACTTGTTGGGTTTGATTATGACTTGTCTCTTGGATTAGACAACGTGTTTGGTAGCATCCCAGTTATATGGTAATTGTTTATTGAGGGCGTTGCGTTGCGGTATCGTATTTTGAATGCGGTTATGGTCCGACCAAGGGCATGCATGTGATAGTTTATATTTTCGATTATATCGAATTTTATGTGTACTTTGTGTGTTGTATTTAGTGAGTTAGTTTGGTTGTTTTGTGTTGTGTTCTCTTCTGGGCATTTTGCATGGCTGTTTCTCTGCTTTTATGACACCCATCTCGTCGTATCGCTAGAGCATTCTGGAGCCACTTGTATGATCAAGTTCTTCCTGTCGTTCTCTTTAATTCTTGCTTTTACGTGGTGTGTGTGTGGATTGCGCGGTCATGTCCATTTCGGTAAATGTGGATTTGTTGGTAAAAGATGAGCTCAAGTGGGAGGTCCGGTTCCGGGGACGGAAGCCGCAGGAGACTGTTGTTTCATTAAGGAAGCAACTCCGTGAGGCTCTTGCCTCCGGTGAGGCACCGAGTGGGAGAGTATTACTTACGGATGTCACCGCCGAGGTGGAGCTGTGCTCGGAAAAATTTGTAGAACTGCTCGATTTGGCCGAAGGCCTGCAGTCGGCGGCACCCACCTCTACGGCTAGACAGAGGGTGCGCCAACGTTTACAACACGTTCTATGCCGTTTACAGAATGCTGAATCACAGGCTACCACCTCGGAATTAGAGAAAAATGTTGTCACTCTTAGGGAGCAAGTGGCGATGGCATTGCGGGAGTTTTCTCTCGGCCAGCGTCGCCACGTAGATCCGAATTCCGGTTCTTCTTCTTCTTCTGTTGAGACGGCAGCCAGGGTGGAACCCCCTGTGCATGTTCCTGCCTTTTCCGATATGGCCACCGCAAGCTATCACAAGCTTCCTAACCCACTGTTGGATGTCATTCAGCGTCTCCCAGTTGTTGATGGTCTGGATCCTGAGGCGCTTTTGAGATTCTTGTGCGTATTTTTTCAGTTGGCCGATTTCCCTGGGCTGTCGGAGCGGACTTTGCTTGAGCTCATTTACCCGTACTGTCGGGGATCTATGGCTGAGCGCGTGACAAGTACCCTTAGGGATGGTGGTGGCATAGACCATTTCCATCGGGAAGTCCTGGACGCTTTCGTACCGGGAAGGTTACACGACTGGTTACGACACAAACATTTCTATAGAGTTCAAGCAAGCGGAGAGTCCCTTGCTCATTTCATTTCCAGTGTTAAAGACGCGGCCCGGATCCTGAGGCTGGGGTTGTCAGAGTCTGATGTCATTCATACTATTTTGCAGGGCGTGACACCGGAGGAACGGTCACGTTTGACATTCGCTGCCCGTCCCCAAAGTTTTATTGATTTAGACCGGCTGTGCGCCGAGTCGACCACTATACAGGGTAATGACGATATTAGAGCCCGCGAGGCTAGGAGGCGTTCAGAACCCCCTAATTTCGAGCGACGAGTCGGGCAGCCCGGGTCTTGGGGTCCTAGGTCTGCGCCAGTTCAGAGCTGTGAAGTACGAGAATTATTCTGTTCTAGGTGTCATAGATCCGGTCACGTCGCGCACTATTGTAACGATGCTAGACAGCGTCAAGGGACTTCCCGAAAAGGTAACCTTTCAAAAAACGTAAATTCTCGGGGAAGATAAGTCGGGAGTGGTCTTCCCCGTTAGGCCGTTCTCTTCCGGTTTCACTTAACCCCAGGCGGATAGCTAATCCCGGGTCATCCGGCTCCAAGGTCCTGCGAACTGTCCCCAACTACAGTTCAGTATGCCCCTTCCTGTTGGTCGAGTTGAAAAAGGGTCAGCTCAGAGCCTTGGTTGACTCTGGATCAGCCCGATCCATAATTTCATCTAGAATATGTGAGGACCTTGAACAACAGGGCTTACTATTAGGGTCGGATCGGTCTTCCGTGGTATGCTGGACTGCATCGCGGGAAATTCTGCCCATCTCCCGGGTGGTTTCCCTGAGTATTAAAATCGAGTGTTTTTCATGGGTGTGGCGATTTTTGGTTTCTCCGGCTCTGGGAGTCAACTGCATTGTGGGTGCCAAAAAAAAAAAAAACTTAATAAAAATAAAATTAAATAAAATTCAAAAAAAAAATTACAAAACTTAGAAAATAAAAGGGGGGTTTCAACACTAACACACAACACTACAAAATCACCGACCAACAACAAATTCTCAAAAAATATTTCTAATGACTTCAGCTCCCGTATCTCGGAGGAGACCGACTGGCGATCGGGCCATACCGCATAAATAAAACACCTCCCTTGTTATGGGCAAGGTAATACGCAAACCATATCTCCACCTAGGCACAGATCTGCGATAATTCGCGTTTCGAAAGGAATGTCCCCCTTTAAAATTTCACACCACGTGGCAACCTATCGTTCAACAATACCAACAGGCGGGCAAGTATATACACATATAATACACAAAACCTTAAACCTAACAAAACATATTCACTTTTAGATATAGGGACTTTTAGAGATTCTTCTAAGTTCTATTCGAACCCCAAAATGTTTCCTGAGTTTGCAAGCCCCGTCACACCCAAAGGACCCAAGGGTTGACCCTAATCTCAACCACGCTCTGCTACCAAATGTAACCCCTCTTTAACTTTGACTGGTAAAAAAAAATTTGTTTTTTTTTATTTATTTGTTTTTTTTCTAAAGAGGGGCCACAAGATAATTAAAACTAGACCAAAGCCTAGAGAAGCCAAAAATGCGTTGGATCCAGTGAGACGGGACTTGCAATTAAAACTCACTAAATTAACAATCAATAAAATCCTTTTTTATTATTCTATCTCCTTAACTACAAAATCAATAAATATAACATTTAGATTCTATGTTCCCCTTAAAATTGTTAATTAAAAATAATTAATTCTCTTTAAAAAATGTTACTTGAAATTATTAATAAATCTAACCTTTATTTTCTATATTCTCTTTAAAAATATTAATTGAAAATTAATCGAGAGAAAATCTACATACTCCTTATCAATGTTAATTAAAAATAATTAATTCTCTTTAAAAATATTAATTGAAAATTAATAGAGATAGAATCTATATACTCCTTTAAAAAAACTCTTTTGAAATTAATAATTATAAATCCTTATTCTCTCTTTCAAAATTGTCATTAGAAATTAAATATATATATAAACCCTATGTTTTATATTTTCTTTTTATTAGCCCTATATCTAACCCCCCCCAAAATACACACAAATGTACAATACATATAGAACCCCCCAAAATACACACATGAATATACAATACATATACATGTTCCACAACACCGGACAATTATAACATATAAAAATGTACCTCCCATGAGCTACATCATTAATAATTTATGAAAATCCATATTAGGTTATAACTCTTAATATGTGCATAACATATTACATGTGTATCTGATTATATATGCAACACCCGTAGTCCCCAGGACATAATAAATTCAAAATTTGGCAAGGTGCCTGATACTATTATAAAATGCTGCCACACTGGGCACTTAGACTGGGAGAAATAAAATTTAGAATACAGTGAACACCCCAGTGATCATAATTAATTAAAAGAATTTAAATATTGATAAATATTGTTAAGTTTTGAAAATAGTAATGTGTCATAAACCTTATAACCTTTTTAAAAGTAATTTTGGCCCAAAGGCCGACATGTTCATAGGCAAGATAGTGCTTAACTCAACCTGTCCCAACAGCACGTTTAACTCTGCATGAAAATGCACCTATACAGGATTAAACTGGTAACCCGACCTAACTAACAAAGAAACTTCTATCCCTATATAATCCAAACTGAATTTAAAAATGAGAAATTAATACATTAAATGAAAACTAAATTGAACCCAAGAAATTACCTGTTGATTGAATGAATTAGTAGCACTAATGAAACCCTTATACTGGAAATAAGAAGGAAATTACACGTCTGAATGGTGAGCAGCCACAGATGCATGTCAGCCCCTGGGCTCACAGATTATACAAACAAAATTACAAAATTTACAAGATATTCCCCCCCCCCAAAGTCCACGCACTATTCTGTCCCGTAACCGGGGACCCAATTAAAATGTTTAAAACTTAAAGTCATTGTTGTAGACGGACTCAATGTCCTCTGGTTCTAGTGAGTTACATCACACTGTGTAAAGAATATAAATGGATTGATTTCACCTTATTTTTTCCATGGGTGTGACGTGGTGATCTTCTGGCCTACATGATAGGGTGTTGGTGGTTAGACTTCGCTATTCTCCTCCGGCAGATGAAGTTGAGAGAGAGAATCTGGATGTTAAAAGTTCAGGTTGGAGCTGTCCCCGTCTTCCGCGGAGGACCCTGGTCATACAACATATTATCAGCGAGAGTTCACAAAACAAATTCCCCCAGAAACTTCACACGCACCAAAACCCATATATAATATTAACACAGCTTTAGGGCTATTTAAAAATGATAATTGACACACTTGGCAAAGGTTATATGGCCATCTGGGCCTTATCTTGAAAACATTTAGTTCTGTTAAATTTCATATTAATAAACTTTACCCCTGTGGGTTAACATAATTCAATTTTGATTATCTAATTATTCGGTTCGTTATACGATTAATAACATTTACACATTGTCTGATTTTTACCACGTGGTGTGAGCGATTACCTGACTACAATCATTTCTATACTTATTAAACAAATACTTTTTGGCATTTACATTCTTCTCAATTTTGGTGCCTTCGTTAAGACATGTGAATTTAATATAGTATTACTATATTACAAAAAAATTACCTTTAAATTACGTATTGCACAACTCACCACGTGGTGGCGTAAGGTTATCTGAATTTACTTACTGTGGCCTTATTAAACAATTTTTCATTCGTAAAACTTTAAATAGATGTATATAATAATATTGCCGTAACTTACCGCAGATCTGTAGTAGCTTAGCCTGCCATAGATGAAGAAGATGGTAAACTAAAAACTCCTTTCTGTCCGGAGGAAGAAATGCCACGAGGCGTTAGGTTACACGATCGGCCAAAGACAAGATTTTTAGGTTCGCAGTTCCGCTTTCTGAACTCGCCATCAGTACCGAGCACCAGAGCGCAGCACTTATCGGGCGCACTTAAATTATAACCGCAGCAGATAGTTTATCTCAGCTGCTACCGCTAAATACCGTACAGCATTTAACGTCTATTTTTGACGTTAAATACTGAACACGCGCCGAATCTATCCTAGACTCGGCACACAGTATACATAGATGATATATTGGTAACTTCAACCACATGGGAGGAACATTGCCAACGTGTGGAAATGGTATTAAGCAAATTAGAAAAGAGCAACATTACTCTGAAATTGAATAAGTCAAAATTATTAACCAATCAATTACAATTCCTAGGTTTCATACTCTTTGAAAATGGAATATCCACATCCCCTGAAAAAGTGGAAGCTATTCAAAACTTCCCCAGACCTAAAAACATTCGACAGTTGCAATCATTCCTAGGAGTGTGCAACTACTACCGAAAATTCCAAAGGAATTATTCCCAATTAACAGCAAGATTTAAACACTTACTGCCATCTAAACATAAATGGAAGTGGAAGGAGGAAGATGATGAGACATTCATCTTAATTAAAGAAAAATTTTTACAGAACATCATTCTGCATCATCCTGATTTCGATAAGAAATTTGTTATAAATTCTGACGCCAGTGATGTGAGTCTGGGTGCTGAGCTGTACCAGGAAGATCAAGAAGGGGATCACCAAGTAATAAGTTTTGCCAGCAGAGTATTAAATCAGTGTGAAAGAAATTACAGTGTCACGGAAAAGGAATTATTGAGTGTGGTATTTGCATGCGGTAAATTCTGCACGTATGTATTTGGTTATCCCTTGACAGTACGGTCCGACCATAAGTCCATATCATTCATACAAAGGTGCAAACTAAGCCATGGTAGACTAACTCGTTGGATATTGGCTCTCCAAGAATATAACATAACATGGGAATACGTACCAGGTAAACAAAACACTGTAGTTGATGCTCTATCTAGAGTGAACCTGGAGAATGGTACTTTTGAAATTGAAAGGGAGGACGTTGGAAGAATATATCATGTAATATTAGCTAGAGAAGAACTAGTAGAAGTATTAAACAAAATTCAGGAAGAACAGGCAAGGGATCAGAGATTATCCACCATACGAAAACGCCTCATCAGTAATGATGCTATAATTGTGCAATATTATCAAAACTATAACGGGTTAATTTTCATAAAATCCCCTGTTGTGAAAAATAAGTGGAAATTGCATATTCCCAAATCTACAGAGTCATTAATAATAAATAATTATCATCAAATGTATGGACACATGGGTTCCATCAAAGTAGTAAAGGCACTGGAGGAGCATGTGTATATTAAATGTTTAAACAAGAAGGTAAGGGAATTAATAAAAAGATGTGGAATATGTCAAAGGGTTAAGGAAAACAATGAGCGAAAGGAAGGGGCTTTAATAACAATTACTTCAGAGAGGAAATTAGAAAAAACATTTCTTGACATTTGCGGGCCTTTCCCACGCAGTGGAGGCAAGCGCCGATATAAATATATTTTAATCATCCTGGACCATTTCACACGTTACACTAAACTGTATCCTATCAGTAAAGCATCCACCAATGTTATTATTAAGGTGATCGCAGAAAAGTACCTCATAGATGTGGGAACTCCATATTCTATAATAATGGACCATGGAACCCAATTCAAAGGTCGAAAATGGAAATTAGAAATGTCAAATCGAGGAATCAAAACCTACAAAACTTCTATTTCTAGCAGTAATCCGGCGGAGAGGGTACTCAGAGAGGTCGGGCGAGTCCTCCGTACTTATTGTTATGACAATCATAGAAAATGGAGTGAATTCATAAATGAAACCGAAACCTTTTTAAATATTGCTCATCACGAAACTATTGGTGTTACACCATACCAAATGATGTTTTCAAAACTGCCACCTCGAGAAATTACCAAATTGATACAATTCCCTGAAGGACCCGAAGAAGAACTTGACCTTACCCATGTATATAATAGATTACTCCACAAATTGGAAACAAGAAGGAAAAAACAGAATGCTACCCGAAAAATTATCATCAAATACACCGTCGGTGAAAAAATTTTAATAAGAAACCGTCAACAACCGAGCAGTTCTGAAGGAATAGCAAAAAAATTATTGTTATTATATGTTGGACCTTTTGTAATAAGCCAGGACAATCAAAACAACACATACGTGGTGTCTGACCCAATAAGTAATAAGGTGAAGGGTACTTATAACCAAACGGAAATAAAAAAATACTACGAGTAAGAAGATAACCTTATCATGGACGAACTATAAGTTTATTTTAACTAAACTTTATTCAGCCAAAATAAACTTCTTTCGAAGGGGGAGTATTATGTAACGTAACAGAGTTGAGGTTCCCGACGTTACATAAAAAACTTTTGTAAACATGACTTAAAACAATGCCCAAAGTATGTTATAATTAAATACCAGAGGGCCAATCTCACCTAAAAAATGCATTGAAGGTACCTAGTAAGGTTACTAAGTAATAAAACACCGAAGGTGTACCTAAATCTAAAATATTTAATGAGTAGTATGATATGTAAAATATAAACACTGTGTCCAGTGGGATGAGTTTAATGTGTAGGAGTTGAGTATAATATACTGTTCAATTAATATTTAACGTGTTATAAAATGTACTTGGTGTTGTACTGTATCATGATATAGTGTTTACATGATATTTATTTTATGTTTTGTGTGTAGTAAGTGTAGAGCCGTTGCTTTAAGGAAGTACTAAGTCATAGGTACTCATTTTATTCATGTTAAAATTGTATTTAAATAATTAAATACAAGTACATTTATTAGGTATGATATTATGTTAAATGTATTTACTTTAATTGATTAATGAAGATGTTTAAAATAATATTTGTAAACTTGGCCAGGAAGACAATCAGTGTTAATAAGTTGGCAAGTAGTTCTTATAATTATGTTAAAAACCAATGAAGGGTTCAATGATGAACTAAGTAATATAATGAATTGAAACCAGGAAATTAAAATTGATATAAGTGGCCATAAGCCAGTGACTTTTGTACAGTAGGTCAGGTAAAGAAAAATTAAATTAAAAACAAAGCAAAATTATCTAATTCTGGCTCTAGGATATCAAATATTATCCAATGACAGGAAAAGTAATGGTTGTTAGGGTAACTAAAATGCAAGAAATTTTGTTGATTTCAACATTCAATTGTTACATGTGAATGGGTTAAGTTGAATTAATACAAATCCAGAAAAGAATTTAAAAAAACCTTACATTCGATTGTTATATGCTATTGAGAACAGTTCAGCAGACAAATTTTAAAAATAAAAATAGAATAAAATGAATAAACTTTAATAAATCAAATGTCTTAAAGCCAATCCATTAAAAAAAGAACTGAGTAACAACTAATGAACTAGATTTCAGGAAATATAATTCTACACATCCTCAAAGTTCACGGAATTAATAAATCCTTCTTCAAACTAATTCCAGTAAAGGAATGATGATGAACCCGATTTACAATTAAACCAAGATTCTTCTTGAATGGACAAGAAGTCAAAATTAATGCAAATATAAACCAAACATACATGAAAAACTTTTGGTATTGAAGTACTAAACCTCACTTTCAAGAGACTGACGAAGTCGTAATACTACACCAATTCCACTGGGACCGGCAACTACTAGGATCGCGAAGAAGAACGAAGAACAAAACTGAACTCCTGTTACACTCCTGGACATCACCTTTAAACCTTTATTGATAATCTGGACGCAGTTTTTGGTCAAGAGTAACCTCACCATTACATTTCCACTCAGTTATAAACAGACATGGCCACCTTGAATATTGTATTGTACGGTAACAAACCTGCTTATATTTAATTTTATATATTAAGAATTAATAACAATTGTAATACTTAGTAACCTTAATTTTGCATTACCTGGCCTTACTAATCGTTAAAAGAATCACATGTACCCTGGGATAAGAGATAAACCGAAAATTATATTTAAATTGTATTATACATCACTAGTCCACTAACAAATCGATTCAGCATTGTACGATCGATATTACGATCAGATAACCTATGAAGGCGACTGTTGAAATTTAAAAAAATAATATAAATAAAGAATCCTTCTTGTATGTGATGATGTTCTGTGTTATTGCAGAATAGTTATTGTATTTTGATTGGGGAGTAATTTACAGAGAAAGAAGGTGATAAAACCGTCAAGTGAAACGAACTAACCTATAAGAACGAGTCAATTACTAATAACAGCGCTCGTTGCGACAGCTGGTGAATACGGGAGAGTGCCGAACTAACGTATTCTGTTCGCCACACTTGGATCAATTTAAATAATACAGACCGAATAGGGTTGGAGAGAATTACCAAATTATTAACTATAATACCCGTAGTATAGCGTTATTCTCTGGTAAAACACTTGGTAATTAATTAACACAGGGTTATGTTCAACATACGAGTCGCAGCAACTATATAATAAATAATTGTTTTTTTTTTATAAATTAATATTGATTTGCAGGAGGTCTTATCTGCAACAACATAATAAATATTTTCCTTATAAACAGATTGAATTTGTTAATTTAAATTTTTTAAATTAACTATAACCTGTAACAGTAATTAAATAAGAAATACACTAGAAAAGTAATCAATTAGTGGTTTCTTTACAATATAATATATATATTACAACAATACATATATACATAAATGTAGGCAAGTCGGGCCTCAAGTTCAAGGGCGACAAAATTATACCACGAATTTATATGTAATTTAAATTCGATATACTGTAATTTATGCAGGTTGTATAATGATACCAGGTGTAACTATAATAAGAGTATTTTTTTATTTATCAGTATTTAAAACTCATATTTATTATTTACTCCATATTATAAATATTCATAAACATCGTTAATAATGGTCGGTCATGACATTGCTCATTATTAAATGTTTATATCTTATGATATGCAACATTAAAAATCTCTTATATCTAAACATGTTAATAATCTTATATCTAGACATGTTAATAAATTGGTTTATTAATTAGATATAAAAATGAAAATATTTTTTATTGAAATAAATTTTCTTAACTCAGATCTGACCTCTACTCGCTGAGTCTATACCAATGTTTAAAATTCAATTTAAATTTATATTAATTTCTTGTAGACTGGCATTTGTTTTAATATTCATCTTTAAAATTAATCTTTTCTATAATCCAAATATCAAATCAATTTACTATTTATTTTGATAATAAACTCTACTCTCTCTACTTTAAATTCTCTTTCATTTATTAATTCCTTTTTATATGTGATCACTCATTCTTACGACTAAACATTTCTCTACATTTTAAAATATTATTACTAAGTATAAATTTTTCTTTGTTTTAATTTACTGTGTTTTGATATAGTCTTTATGAGCTCTTTTTCTGTTTTAAAAATCATTTAAAATGCATTACGCATGTCACCTCGAGTTCTGATGATCTTATGACTTGTTGTCTGGGGTCCAGCGTTGTCCAGAGTTAGTTTTCCATTCCTCTTGTCCTGGCATGGTCCCGGATACGTCTAGAGTCCAGCGTCGCTCTCCAGCAGTGTGTTCCTGGATACGTCTAGAGTCCAGCGTCGCTCTCCAGCAGTGTGTTCCTGGATACGACTAGAGTTGTTATCTGCTGCAAGGTAGATCTTAAACATCTTCTAACGTCCAGCATCCCTCGTCGCTCTGGTAGCTTTTCCGTATATACTCTTGGTAGACTTACTATTTTGGTATTTACTTTTTCTGGAATATTGTCGTGAATTTAACGAACGTTATTTCTTTCGTTACTGCGACTTGTAATAGAAATAAAAATAAACTGTTTTGCCGACGGACAGCATGTCCGGCTGCAACTGTGTCTTGAAATGAAGAGAAGGGTTTTTGGTCGAACCCTTAATTTATACCCTCTCGAGATTCCACGCCAGTTGGCTCCAAAATTGTCCTGTCGATACCTGCATATCTCGTGACAGCCCCACTCCCGAACCTTTTCATCTATTTGCAATTATTAGCAAATAGCAATGTTTTGCATGGAATCGAGATAGCACAAATCATAGCTAATTCGATTAAGCACTCACTATATTAATTTGAGCGTCTTAGGGTAATTTGTGTATTTTTTGGCATGTTTATTTTGCACTGTCTTCGCATAACGTGTTCTATTAACGTCATCTTTTCACTGGGGATAACTATAATTTTTACACACACGTTGGTGCCTTTGGTTTGATCATACACTAATTAGTTTTCGCACAGTGAATTAAAATAATTATTTTATTAATTACTTGGGGTGGGTTGCTGAGATTCCTGTCATTTCATGCGTCACTAACACACACAAGATACACGTGTAACACACATACAATTGAGCAAGTGTTCACTGCGTGTCGGAACAGGTTAATTGTTCCCCTAATCTAACAATGAAATATTTTTACAATCTCAGACCTGTCCATTTACCCGTAACTTATACAAATTCGACACATTTTATATTTATTTAAATTAATGCCTAATACAGCATATGGCTGTATCGTTGCAATATATATATATATATAGTATTTAAAATTTATAATTATATTATTATTATTAATTTATAATTTATATTATATTCTGCATGTTGCACTGCTCAAAGAGCTCACCGGTTAACTTTATACTGTAAGAAAAACCGTCATACCTTCAGACTTTCAATCTTTCAAATAATATCATACTATATATATATATATATATATATATATATTCAATCACTTTCTGCTACAGTTCGTTTCTTGATATATATAAAGTATTTAAAATTTATAATTATATTACCTCAAGATGTTCTTTTCCTTATTTGGAACATGTTTCGAGAGTTCCTGTTCTCTCATCTTCAGCCTTTGCCATCTTGTTTCTGGTGAAGTATTTGTGTGTTGGCTGCTGGATGTTATTAAGGTAGTTTGTTGGTCTTCGGTCTTTTAAAGTTGTATTATACAAATCAATACAAAACATGACACAATATTCAAAGCACTCAACATCGAAAATACACAAAATACAAAAACATATACCACAACCACACACAATAATACAACTTTAAAAGAGCAACGACGAACAAACTACCTTAATAACATCCAGCAGCCAACACACAAGTACTTCACCAGAAACAAGATGGCGAAGGCTGAAAATGAGAGAACAGGAACTCTTGAAACATGTTCCAAATAAGGAAAAGAACATCTTGAGGTAATATAATTATAAATTTTAAATACTTTATATATATATCAAGAAACGAGCTGTAGCAGAAAGTGGTTGAATATATATATATATTATTACAAACCTGCCGTCCGTCTTTATTCTGCAAGCGTGTACACGACGTCCCCAAAGCACTCTGTAAAATGTATACGTGTGTTTGAGTGTAACTTGTGTATGTGTGCCTTACCAATTCGTCCTCGCTCGGTAACGTAACTTACGATGCTTGAGTCTGTAGCGAACGTACGGATAACCAGGTATTGTAGTCCCCGATCTGAGGTTCACTAGGAATGTATAATTCCCGGGTGGCACCAAATTGTTTATTTAAAACAATTAAAATGTCTTATTATCAGCGATTCTGCTCAGACGGTGTGAAGGATTCAATTTGTCCCGCCGTTTCTCGAGTTGTATAATCGAGCCAGCAGTTATCGTATTCGCTGCTTGAGCGCTAGTTATCACGTCAGAGATGTTCGCTGTAAATTATAATTTTAAGAATACACTTTCCTACTGAAAATAAAACACAATTTTACGTACACAGTATTGATTTATTAGCGATTTCATATTACTGTTTTCATAGACACAAGCTATAATTGATTTCTTATATAATTTTGCACTGGTTATTTATTTATGAGACTTTTTCTCTCTGGGTTTTACAATCGATTTTGAACGTGATTAACATACAGTATGTCGTTCTACCAAATAAGTCAACAAATAATTTCATTCAATTGTTTTGGATTCTTTTGATCACGTTGAAAGGCTCAGATGCAATTACAATAATAAAAATACACAACCTTACAATGGTCCTACTTAAATATTGTAACGTGTAACTATAAATGGTTTATTGAAGTGTAGTAGAAGTGTTTGAAAGGTTCGTACATTAATACTAGGTTAGCTTTATAATTTAACAAATTTTCAGTGTCTTAATATTTTTATTTAATCTTTGAAAGAGAATCAAATTGATTCAGTGGTATTTCAGAATATAGTGAGAAATATTCAAAGTGCGTTATTTCGGAAGTTTAGATAATTTATTGGATACTTAACAGCTTTGTAGCATGTGATTACTCTGTTGGTCGGGAATGAAGGAATGTAGCCGTAATATAATTCTGTTTTCATTTATTCGGGCTTCTGGCATCTTTTTCAAAGTATTTAGATTCATTTATTCACTTCGTCTTGAAATAAAACGTCTTCTCCATCAGGTTGTAACGGGACAAAAAGAGGGATTTTTATTTTATAAAAAATGGGGTTTTATTTTATTAAAATTTCAACACTTCATTTCATATGTGTGGCCAGTACACGGTTGAATCTAAAGTAGTTGCTAACAAAGGAACCGGGTGATGAAACAACAATGGAATGTGCGTGTCGCATACAACTGTTTGAATTCTCGGAACTGCAATACTGTGTTACGCGCAACCACGACCATGTGCGCGGACGGGGACGCTAAGCAGATCAACCGACGCTATCGAAAATGGCGCAGAGACGAAGTTTTGTGAAACCTACAATCCGTGCTGAAGGAAATGTGGCTAAGTCACGCCTACTCCAGTGAAGTAAACCAGTGGCCGTGTAATTTCGTCAACGTCCGACTCACGGGAATTGCACGTAGTGCCATGAGCAGTGACTATGACTTCGAACCAGCAGGCAGTGAGTTCCCGTATTGTAAAATTGTGGAGAGGGAACCGAGAAAAAACTTCTACCCAGTGCCTCTTACCAACAGACCGCATGCGGTCCATCTAAATTTTGTTAAAAGTTTTCTTTTCAAGGTCGACCGACCTCACCAGTAAAAACATGTAATATTAGAAAGGTGCACTAGTGAAAGCATAACCGTTATAAGTGACTCGAAATGAAGAAGATAAACTCATAGTTGTTTTGTTTTGGACATGTGAATGAGGACTTGGTGCGGGCCATGCTACTAGATTACAGGAGACGCCGTTACCCAAGTAAACGTATTTTTTAACTAACAACATAATGGGGTCAAAAAATTAATAAATGAAATAACTTGGGGTTTTTAAAATTGGTATGTGAGTTGAGCATGGGCATAGCTGGGACGCCTTAATAGATTAAAATAATATTGTAGGATAACTTAGTTGAAACGTTTATTTTTGTTATTGTGTAAGCGTAGGTTTAACATGAGAAAAATAACGCTAAAATTATCTCAGTTTTTCATGATTAGAATAAACAAGAATTAACATCCATGTAATTTCATTAAGATGTTTTTAAAGGAATAATTTGCAGTAAAGAGTTGGTTGAAATTTAGAACTGAATGAGAACGTAACTAAAAAATGAAATTTAATAAAATGAATTAGTAGCGTAACAATGTTTTAAGTTAATTATTATGCCACATTACCATCACCTATCCAGTATGAAAGATTTCGCCTAACGAACCTGGCAGAAAGTGTAATTTAAAGGTTTCGATTTTTAGTACCATAAAAAATCGTGGCGACCGATTAACAAGTTGGGGGATCTTCTGTGAACGGTAAGACAGATTAGCGTGAGTATAAGGTAAGTACAAAAGAGTAGACGATAACAATTGGCGATCGCTGCCAGAATAACTCAAATGAATTAACAATTCATATGAGTTAGGCCTAATCTGAAGTATGAAATAGGTGGTGGTAGTAGGCGGATTTTGTAATAAAAAGATTTCAAAATTACGAGATGTGTGAATAGAGGTTAAGACGTAAAATACAGTTAAAGAGTTAAGTTATGAGATTTTTTCATATAATAAATAAGTTATATAATAACCAATAATAAAGTTATAAAAAAGAGACTAAGTAAATTTATAAAAATGGAAAATACAGAGAATGAAGTCGTTTTGTCCGACTCAACTGTTACAAGCGAAATAGCTGAATCTGATGAATCAGCTGTTATGATAGTCTTGAAGTACATTCAACACCGAATGTAGGTCAAGACGACAAAACTACGAATATAAGTAACACGAATGAACCAAATAGTACAGATGATTCGGGGATTCAAGTAACTCCAAAATTGAGTAGAGAAAGTAAAAATAATAACGATGAAGTCAGCTTCACTGACGATAAAATAGAAAGTCCGTCAACACCTATCCGAAATAAACAAGAGGTAGACAGTAATGAGAAAGTCATGAATATGTTACAATTAATTTTGGAGCAACAAAGTATTAAATTTAATGAAGTACAAAATAGTTTTGATGCCAAATTCGAAGTACAGAATAACAAATTTGATGAATTAAAAAATGATGTTCAAGAAATTAATAAACGTTTAGAAAATACCAATGAAATAATAAAAAATGGTTTGAATAAATTAGAACAGAGTATTGAGAGAATGGGAGTGAGTGTGATGACTACAAACAAGAGTAATACAAATGAAAATTATAATGATATGTATAAAAAAGAGTTAACAAATGATAATGATGGTGTCGAAAATAATAAAAATAATATTGAGAATGGTAATGCAATTGAAGAGATAGTATCAGAGAGTGATATGTTGAAAATAAATGATGAGAGTACTGATGAAGTTGTAGAATGTGATAATGGAATGTTAATGTGTGTTTATGAGTTAGAGAGAGAGTGGAAAGATAATATAGTGGTAGAATGGGGGCAGAGGGTAAATTTTCCCCTTATTTATGATGATTTAATGTGTTCACAAGTGTTGTTTTTGAAGGGCAAGCGTCCCGTGTTATTAGAAGATTTGAGTTGTTTATTTTTTTTTGTATAAGTTTGTACCCTCTGTCTGGAGTAATATTGAAGGTATGAGATGGTGTTATGATGAGAGAGAGTTAGATACAGAATCGTGTGTTGAGAGAGAGATAGAATTATATGAATTAAAGAGAGATTATGGTGAGTTGAAAGAAATGTTAGAAGTGTATTTAAACAAGAATAATTTAATTGATGAGAAAATAACTGACCCGATAATGAATATAATTACTACTGGAGACTTGACAGAAATACATAATGTTGACTTGGTTCATGATTATTATGATATAACGGATGAATTTGAATTTTATGGTATTGACACACAAAATAGCAATATGTGTGTCAATAAAATGGAAAAGTGTTATTTGAAACAGAGATTAATTTTTGACGATGGAGGGTAAGCTATAAAACAATCAATGGACAATTTTAAATGCTTTGTTTTATGGTTTTTGACCTCGTATCCTTGGACATTGAAGTGTGATATAACTGAGTAATCAATGATGAAGAATTGTAAATAAGTGTAGTGAATTTAAGTGTGTGTATTGTAGGAGGTCAGGTAAACAATGTGTATATGTAGTAGCAATGGTTGTGATAATAATAATATTAATATTTTGCAATCTAAATAAATAACAAAACTAATTTGGAAGACAGTAATTAGCGAATTGTAATTGTTTTGATAGCAATTGAACTTGTATTTTCAATCATTAATTTAATTTAAATAATCTGAGATGTTTTAAGTATTTTGATTGATTTAAATGTTGTATAATTGAATTTTCTAATGAATTTAAACTATTTTTACGAGATATGAATTTGGTAATTGATTGTTAAATTGTGTGATTTGAAATAACACTGTTGTTAAATGTTTCAGAGGTTACTTGGAGATATTGGTGTGTATGGTGTATATATTTTATGTATGTCTGTATGTGAATAATGAACTGTAAGTATAAAAAAATTTTTTTATAATAACATTCAGATATAATAAAATGTTTACAGGAGTTTAACTCAAGTGAAAGAATTTTAACTTTAATAATGAAAGTAACTTGAGATAATAATTTAAAAAGTAATAATAACTGAAAGGTAATATAAAATAAATTTGAAAATTCTAAGTAATCTAATTGTAGAAAGTTATGAATGATGTAAATGATGATGGGTAAAATGGTTAATGAAAATTTCATATTATAACGTTGTATATAAAAATGTTAATCTAGTTATTAAGGTGCTATTGCTGGGGTGGCCTGTGCCCCAGTAGATAGTGGAATGGGTTGGGGTAACAGTGAGTGTTACCTCCATCGGAGGCCGAAATGGCGAAAATGTATGGCACACCTTTTTTTGTACAATTTTAATTTGTGCCATGATAGACTTTCGTGCCGTACATTATAATGATGAGCAGAACAGGCATTAAAGTAAAGTTTGATTTCCCCGACTTTTCGGGTGATTACTGCCTTACCAGCACTAATCGTGGTTTTGGCTAGCGGTCAGCTATGGCCATAATCAAGTCCCTTGACCATAGCTGACTTGAAATTGGTTGATACTAGAAATTAATAGGGGGTGAAACTAGGGGAAATCCCCGGAACTATGGAACAGCGGCTGCCACTCTGTCCGCGTAGGGACAGCATAGCCAGGTGGTAGACCCGTTTTAAGGGCTTATAATTATAAACGAAGGTATGTCGATACCTAACAAATTTAAAATGTAAAGCCGAAGCAAGGACAAGGAGATGTACAATTCCTCCAACTATGCAGTCTTTGTGAAAGCAAATGGGCGCTACAGTCCAACAGAAAATACAATAGTGTGTGTGGATTGGGTGGTTGCTCAGATGAGCAACGAATTTAAATTTCATAACATAAAAAATGATAACTCAATTTTGCTCTAATAAAATGCTTGTATTACGCTTTGATAAATAGGGGTTCACACGTTCAGTATAATGTGTTCATTCTGTATTTTATAAATGTATTATTTTATTGTGTTAGAGGTAAGAATTGATAAAAAATATGTGTTTAGATAATTTGCGTAATTTTGAAATGAGTATAACAAAGTAAATAACTAGACCGACCGGCAGGCGGTTTACACAATAGTACCAGAGTCAGAAAGAGGGGAAACAATGATGTGTAGTATGGTAGATGTAAGGATTGATAACCATATGTATTTCATAGAATATGTATAATTTTGAAATGTGTTTTCACTTTGCTGGGAATGTCAGCTGATCAGTAGTAAAATGTCACTGTTAAATTGTTTATAAATGTTTAAGGTAGTTAATGTTAAAAATAATGTTTTAATGTGTTAAAAACACTGTTTCAAATAATGCGGAAAGTAATTTGACAAAGTTAAGATTTTAAATAATTGGTGAAAGTTAATAAAAGGTAGATTATGGGTGATTAGTATTTTGGTGGGACATATAGATCAGTCCAAGTTAAAGTTAAAGTGGTAGTAGAGAGAAAAATATTGTTTTGAATTACTGTAATGTTGTTGTGAGTTAATGTAATAGAATTTGAGAAGTATTGATGTTGACACAGTAGTCATGGGGAATATATGTAGAGTATTGATTGATATATTGATGTTTATAAATGATGATGTTATTTTGTAGTTGAAGTGAGGTAATAAGAATGAGATTTGGGGATGGTAATTTTGTAAGAGGGGATAGTGTAATGTAGGAGTCCGCAACAAAAGGGTTGGGACGGGGAGGGACCGTTTGGCGCCGGAAAGGGTTACCTTAGGTTGAATCCAGGAACCAACATAAAGGAATGAGCTTTGGGGGGGGGGGAAACACTTATCCTAAGTACAAAGTGTTAGAGAGAATTTTTTTATATATATCGAGAGAATGTGGCGATTTGAGTTTAATAGTAAGTTGGGTTTAGAGATTGTTTGATAGATGTTTTGATAGAGATGGGTATCCTGATAGTTAAAGTGGTTAGTGGTATTAGAGTCAGAGAGAGGGAAAGATTGTATGTATGCATATCGAGTTATTATAAGTAATTGAATCACCCAAATTAATGGAGAATGATATGATTAAATAAAGAGATTTATAGTAAAAATATAAAATTTTGATTGAAACCAGGGACAATTTTTGATAGAGTTTGAAAATAATGTAAAGTTATAAAGTGTTTATTTTGAATAATTTAAATATTAACTGGATTGTTAATTATAATAATATTTTGTTAATTTTAAATGTTTTACTTTATTATGTTTTTGTGTTTAAAGACAGAATTTTACAGATGTTCAATGTATTTTCAGATGTAACTTGTGTATGATTTATGTAGGTCAAGGTTCTTGACTTGACCCAGTTTTGATCAGCTGATAGGTGATGCCATATACTAGAGACGTTTAGCAAGGAAGTAAAGCCAATTTTTGCTTTTAATTAATTTGAATAATTTTAAATAATTTCAATATTGAAAAAAGGAATATATTTTAATAAATTTAAATTTTTTAATTTAAAATTTTTGAAAAAAAAAAATTTCTTGATTTCATGCCTGCCATCTAATTGATGTTCTGAATTCTGATTATATTATTGTTTGTTTGTATTAATAGTGTTATTGAATTATATTGTTTAATATGTATGTATAATCACATGTTAGGATAAATGAATTCATGTTTCAATTAGACGTTCAACTTATTTTTTTGATTATTAAGAGCAAGGAAAAAATTTAAATGGGAATATAAATTTGATTTTAATTTAAATGAAACTTTCAAATTGAAAATAGAGTTGTTGATATGTATTAAAGTATGTGTACGCGCCCAGTATTTGCCAAAGGTGACCCAGTGTGCGTGATAAGGGGGAACATATCGGTTGAGGATCTGGCATGAGATGAGCCAGGGATTTGGATTTTTGGGGAAACATGTTAGAAGGTGAGGTGCGCTGTGGTGCGTATCTGTTCGATTTTTCGGTGGGATCTTGCACAGAGAAGTCCAGTGATCTCGTTCAGAGGCGTCCATAGTCGCCGAGCCAGGGGGGTCGTTTACCCATGAGGTGTAAGAGCAAAAGGGGGTTATTGGCACCAGTTCCTCACCGATCCTCTTAGGGTTTAACAATGAAATTTCTTCTGCTGCGATAGAAGATATCTCATTGGGGGGGGTATTGTAACGGGACAAAAAGAGGGATTTTTATTTTATAAAAAAATGGGGTTTTATTTTATTAAAATTTCAACACTTCATTTCATATGTGTGGCCAGTACACGGTTGAATCTAAAGTAGTTGCTAACAAAGGAACCGGGTGATGAAACAACAATGGAATGTGCGTGTCGCATACAACTGTTTGAATTCTCAGAACTGCAATACTGTGTTACGCGCAACCACGACCATATGCACGGACGGGGACGCTAAGCAGATCAACCGATGCTATCGAAAATGGCGCAGAGACGAAGTTTTGTGAAACCTACAATCCGTGCTGAAGGAAATGTGGCTAAGTCACGCCTACTCCAGTGAAGTAAACCAGTGGCCGTGTAATTTCATCAACCTCCGACTCATGGGAATTGCACGTAGTGCCATGAGCAGTGACTATGACTTCGAACCAGCAGGCAGTGAGTTCCCGTATTGTAAAATTGTGGAGAGGGAACCGAGAAAAAACTTCTACCCAGTGCCTCTTACCAACAGACCGCATGCGGTCCATCTAAATTTTGTTAAAAGTTTTCTTTTCAAGGTCGGCCGACCTCACCAGTAAAAACATGTAATATTAGAAAGGTGCACTAGTGAAAGCATAACCGTTATAAGTGACTCGAAATGAAGAAGATGAACTCATAGTTGTTTTGTTTTGGACATGTGAATGAGGACTTGGTGCGGGCCATGCTACTAGATTACAGGAGACGCCGTTACCCAAGTAAACGTATTTTTAACTAACAACATAATGGGTCAAAAAATTAATAAATGAAATAACTTGGGGTTTTTAAAATTGGTATGTGAGTTGAGCGTGGGCATAGCTGGGACGCCTTAATAGATTAAAATAATATTGTAGGATAATTTAGTTGAAACGTTTATTTTTGTTATTGTGTAAGCGTAGGTTTAACATGAGAAAAATAACGCTAAAATTATCTCAGTTTTTCATGATTAGAATAAACAAGAATTAACATCCATGTAATTTCATTAAGATGTTTTTAAAGGAATAATTTGCAGTAAAGAGTTGGTTGAAATTTAGAACTGAATGAGAACGTAACTAAAAAATGAAATTTAATAAAATGAATTAGTAGCGTAACAATGTTTTAAGTTAATTATTATGCCACATTACCATCACCTATCCAGTATGAAAGATTTCGCCTAACGAACCTGGCAGAAAGTGTAATTTAAAGGTTTCGATTTTTAGTACCATAAAAAATCGTGGCGACCGATTAACAAGTTGGGGGATCTTCTGTAAGCGGTAAGACAGATTAGCGTGAGTATAAGGTGAGTACAAAAGAGTAGACGATAACAAGGTAATTGTGTTCAGTGATAGTCAGCCTCCTTCTCGTTCAATTTTGATAATTTAGTTTACTTTTAAAACATTTTAAATAAGAAAATAGGTTGTTCTGAATTCTGGCGTCTGTTTTTCCTGAGCGTCACTTTCTGAGTAATGATATTCAACGGTAATTTCGTCTTCAACCATTGTTTCCATGGTTACCAAATTATTCTGATTGGGCTAGCTTGACATAAATCCATTGTTATCAAAATTTGAATTCTTTTCAAATCTTCCTATATCTTCTGACTTCCTTCCTTCTCTTATCTTCCTTCTTAAGTATTAATAATTAGCACTGTCATTTGTATTTTCTCCCAAAGATTATTTTGGTATCCCACAATATTGGGTTATTTCATGTTTTCTAAGTTTACAATTAATTTAATATTTACTAATTACATTTCTCTGTTTATATAACTCCTTATTTTAATATTTTGTTTTTAATAACATTTACCATTCATCCTTGGTTAATTAGTCACCTTGGATTTGTTAATTACTTGGCTATTTTCATACAATTAGTATTTGTTGGTGTTTGACCGTTAGGCCTGTTTCAAGTCTAAGTAGCCATTACTGGTTTTTGATTGTTTCATACACATTATATCTCATTTTGTCCTAGAGCATTATTTTGTTTTTATAATTATGTTTATTATCTATGGAGGTGTTTTGGTTCAGTCTTTGTGTGATTTTTGTGTGTAACAACTGTGTTATTCAATATTTCTTGCTAATTATTTACTAACAGTTTTCTCTTTTATAACTCAAACATTGTTTTCTTTCCTTATTTTTTAATTTCTCTGCCAATGTCAATAATATGGCTATTAATTACTATCTTTTCATCATATAACATATAACATTTAGGTCTATGTTTGGGATAATTACCCAATCCATCTCCTATTCATAAACAATTGTTTATACAATTAATTAACACTTATTATTTAATATTGGTGTACAATTCATTACTTCTTATTTATTGTTCGGGTGATAAACAATCTCACCTCTATTGAACTTGTTTCATTACTCTCCCCTTATAACATGGGTATTTACTTATGGTTATTACAGTAAACCCTCGATTTAACGGACTTCGGATTTAACGGACAGAATTTAACAGACAAAAAAAAAAAAAAAGCATGAAAATGTTTTTAGGCTTTTGAAACGTATAATGTGCATAAACTGCAGACTCTCCTGTTCTGGCGATGTTGCTTGGCTATCGCAGCATTCTTTCGTTTCTTGTTTTGAAACACGCAAATTTTCTCATCTCCAATTGTATTTGATGAGAACGTAGATAAGAATTCATTTAATTCTTCACGATCCCCGTCTTTGCGTTGTCGTTGACGCAGGCGTCACACACGTTCAGTGGAAGACATCACGACGACTAACACTGACAATATACACTGATATGCATCTTATTTCACTGTGACCAAATTTATTTATTACTAACGTCACCTGGAGCGTTACATTTTTCGATGACGTTACACATTTTGCATCACACATTTTGTGGAATGACCCCCAGCCTAAAAACATTATCATGTTAAAAAAAAATTTTGACACGAAAAAATCACGATTAAGTTTTTGAAGTCCATGGTTGTGATTTAAATTTGGTGGTAGTTCATAACCATAGCAACGCATTTTCACTCTTGAATATTCGGCTATTTTCGTGATAATTCGTATGCACGCGCAGTTCACATTCGTACAGCGTCGCATCAGTTTACAGAATACAGCGTGTACGCTACATGTGTTTCTATAGTACGAACCTTGCACGTGTTAAATAGAGAGTCTTAACGAGTTTATACTTGCGTTGTTACAGCAAGGTCCATTACTTTATTAGTGAATTACAGCATAAGTATGTCTGGCGTTACGAAAAAACGTGTGAACTTGAGTATAAAGCAAAAGCTTGAACTAATAAGTAAACTTGAAGGTGGCGCGTCTGTTGCACATGTTTGTGAGGTGTACGGTGTAAAGAAACAAACCGTTTCAGACATTCGAAAGAATAAAGATAAACTTATTCAGTTTTCGCTAATGTACAGTGTTGATAGTTCGAAGAATGAGGGAGAAAGAAAACACATTAAATTAGCCAAACACAAACAATTAGAGGATGCTGTGTACAAGTGGTTTATTCAACAACGTTCTAGTGGCGTCGTTGTTCGTAGTGTCGAGTTGCGGGCTGCTGCTGATAAACTGGCGAAACATATTGGTATCCAATTTCAGGCGAGTGATGGGTGGCTTTGGTGTTTTCGTAATCGGCATGGCATCACAAATAGATCAACATGTGGTGAAGCGCTGAGTGCAGACACTGAACAAGTTGAGGCTTTTCGTCAACATATAAAGGAAACTATCGAATCTGAGGGTCTCATTTTGTCTCAGGTCTACAATGCTGATGAGACTGGTCTCTACTTTCGTGCTGTGCCTGAAAATACTCTGGCACACAAACATGAAACTAGCACACCAGGCCGTAAACTCAACAAGGAGCGGCTTTCTGCCCTACTGTGTGCGAATGCTGATGGTTTGCATCGACTTACTCCAGTCATAGTCGGAAACGCAAAGAAACCTCGTGCGATAAAGAACATAATGAACCAGTTGTCAGTCATTTATGAAAGTTCAAAAAATGCTTGGTTTACCTTCAGTATTTTTTCAGACTGGTTTTTTAATCATTTTGTGCCAGAAGTGCGACGTTTTCAAGAAGAGACTATGAAAATTCCATCGCATGCAGTGAAAGCCGTCTTACTACTGGACAATGCACCGGCCCATCGCAACTCCGAGAAGTTAGTTAGCAACGACGGAAAAATAAAATGCGTCTTCCTCCCTCCGAACACCACTTCAATTTTACAGCCAATGGACCAAGGAGTCACTGTTGCCTGCAAAAGGCTGTACAAGAAGAAGTTTCTTGAAGAGGTGATGGTTGTCTTGGAGGACGAACAAGACCATGAAAACGACACGAGAGGAGCTAGAACGCTGCAAAATCTGCGTGCATACAACATCAAGTCCGCCATCTTTAATTTTGCTGCCGCATGGAAGGAGATGAAGGAAACAACATTGGCTAATGGGTGGAGACAGTTACTGAATGGGACTGAACTGGAGTACGATTTCACAGGATTTGAAACATCCGATTTCTGTGAAACCGTAAAGAAGGCTGGTGAAGACGTAAACGAGAATGGCATAGAACAGTGGCTAAACTTGGACGAGGGTGATCCAGGCTACCAAATCCTGAGTCAGGAAGAGATCGCGGAATCTGTTCTACACGACGATCAAGAAGATGGAGATGATGACGATGAAGAAATATCTGTTACAGGAGGCCCTAAATTATCAGCGATAAGAAACAGCATGGACGAAATTATCGCGTACATTGGGGAGTCTTCAGATCCAGAAGTGTGTGCTTATTATGACCATTTTAGACAGTTTAGATCTTTAATAATAAAGAAGCAACATTCTAGTGGAAAACAACTGACTCTTGATGCTTTTATCCAGAATAAATAAAGGTGTGTACATAACATTGTATTTGCATGATATTAATAGTACGTATTAAAATACAGATAAGCGATGTTGTCGCTGTTACAATAGAAAACCACACTGGCAGTTTACCCGTTATTTAGAAACATGTTACTCACACCTCCTCTACTCATCCTTTGTCTTGCCGCCTACGGAAGGGTCCGAGCACGCACGCATGCGCAGGTACGTACACTTTTCTTCCTATTCATTGTTCAGTTTGCTGTTAAAACGTACGGTTGCAGTCATAAATCATAATGCCAGCGTTAACAACAGCCAGGCAAATTGCTGTTGCTTACGCAGTAAACAACTCATAGATACCAAAAGCGTTCGTCCCGCCAGAAGTCAGGTATAACTTCGAATTTCGTTAGTGCGCGAATGCAAGCCGCAGGCCAAATTAGCGACCATGTTTTTAGGAGAAAAAGTGCGGCTTGTATTCGGAACAATACCGTATTTGCATGATATTAATAGTATAAAAATTTCAAGTGTTATAGGCCTATTTGATTTAAATATATCCTCAAAAAACAAAATTTGGGATTTAACGGACTTTCGATTTAACGGACACCCCTCAGCCCCAATTAGTCCGTTAAATCGAGGGTTTACTGTATATACTTATTTTATAAAACTCTTTGCTTTCCCTTCCATGTTAACATCATCTTATTACTTTTTCTTGTGATTCTCACCTTTAAATTCTACAATACATTCTTAAGTTCTATAATAATATTATTTTATAATTACTACAGTTAATATCACTCTTCAGTGTTCATTATTACTGAATCAATGTTTTATTTTAAATATTATTCATAATAACTTTCTTAAATGTTATTGTTCACTATTCAATCTTAAACATTGGTTATTTTTACTAAGTCTTTATCCTTAGCCTTCTCTATTCTTACTATTTTTATTACTGACAGTATTTTTATTTATTTATCACTTGCACTTTTAAATTATTTTGTGTTCATTATAATTTACTTAGTGTTTCTTTTTCTATCATTTCACTTTATGGTAAGTTCACTTTGACTAGGTTAACTTCCGTTTACTTCTCACTATTTTACTCTCTTTCTGTACACATATTATATATAATTATTAATATCATGTCTTTCTCTATTAACAACTTACATGTATACCTAACTCTTTGGCTAGTGTATTTTTAGCAATCGTTTTTTTCTTAATGACTATTTACAATTGTCACTCAATCAATACTAACATTCATTAGTTACTTGGGTCTTTACTGGTTTCATTTTCTTTATTATATTTGATAACATTATTTCTCCCTTCTCTATTCTTTATTCCTTGTCTGGGTTTTCTTGACGTGTTTCATTTTGTTTTCTTCATCGTTGGTTTGTTTCCTCTTTGTTCTCATTTTCTTCTCCTTCACTTCTCATCTTGTTTACTTTTATTTTGGTTCTTAACTGGCCAATCTCTGGGGTTGGGTCAGTGTCGTTTGTCTGTCAGTCTAGTCGTTGAGTTTCTTTATTAATCACTTTTGGTTTATTAATCTTTCTCCTTCATTCTTAATTACATTTTATATTTTTTACTCTCCACATTATTTATTTATTCAAATATAGTATTATTTAGCATTTTTTACATACTTATTGTTATAATATATAGAACAGTACTCACAGCTTTAACAAAATTCAACTTTGTTAATCTGATTTTATTTAATGACAAGTATTTCACTCAAAATAGTGAGCAAGTTCTGCAGCTTGGGGAGCTCATTAGTAGATATTACTTCTACTTTCATGTGGAGATCTGTAAAATTAAATTTCTGTAGCTACAGTCAACGTGAACACACAGAGGTGATAAGTAAATTTAGTTTTCTAAATTTAAAGACACTAAGTATTGAAGAATCACACTGGGTAAGTGTGTGACAGAAGGTGCTTAAGAGTCTGGTGGAGAAGAGCAGTAGAGTATCGTCCAAAATGGTAAAGACTTCTTTAGGAGGTCAGCCTCATTGATACGTTGTAGCTCCATTGATCTGTTGGATGATAACACGATCTGGATAACACTATAGACTTTCACCATTGTTTAACATTAATTACACACACAACGTTTCAGCCACACAGAATCAGTGCGTATATACAGTAACACTACAAAAACTGGTCTATAATCAGAAAAATTTATATATAATTACACAACAAATAAAGTAAAACAAAAAAATGACACACATAAATAAAACTTATGAGTAATTTACAGAGACTGTAAAAGTTTCCACCCATTTCCACAAAGATTCCAGGTGTGAGAGTTCCCAACTGTGGAAAGTATAATGACTCTGAAAACATACAGACTCGTGGCCTTATTAGCAAATTGTGTTTATGCAATTACATTTTTACAAGACATTTTGTTAAATTTTCGGGTACATCAAAGGCAACCATTGATTATGAACAGTCAAAATGTTGTGTTAGTATGTAATTAACATTTATGATAATTTGACTCCAGGATATTTTTGTATTACAGTGCTAGCTGCAGGACACAAGTACTAGCTGCAGCAGAAAAAAAGAGAAATCACTTATTTATTTTAAACTAGAATGTTAGGATTTGTAAAAATTAATTGGTACTTTGCAGTTACATACCCAACCACTGATATCAATATCACTTTTTATTGTTATTAATATGTTTCATGTTGTCATCAAAATAAGGAAAACAGACAGGGCGCTCAGTAGATGTGATAGTATAAACTAAAATAAAATAGCTATGAAACAAGTACACCCAATAGTAATTAGACGTGATAAATTATGTTGTATTATTTAATGTATTTAAGCAGAAGGTTATGAAAGTGGTTTCAGTTGCATTTGTGTGTATCTATGTATCAAAATCATGTGTCTACAGTTGTACAAAATCTTGTGCCTACAGTTGTACAAGATGTAGACTGTATTGACATAGGTCAGTAGGGTTAGGTAAGTAGGTATTGGTCTTAATTGTTTATTACTTTTCTTGTGGTGGAAGTTTTTCAACTAAAGCAAAAACACCTTTCCTAACGTTATGATTGGAAATTTAAATGGCTTGCTGCCATTTATCCCGTATTCAGTGTATGTAATATATGTTAACATGAGCAGCTGTTTATATGTGTGGAGGTTATGTATATCGACTGGTTGTGGTTTTATTTTATTTATTACTTTTATAAGTGGCTGGTTTTTAATACACCGAATTAGCTTTTTGGAATTAGTCTGGCAAATAAGTATCTAGATGGAATGTATCAGTGATTGATACCAATTTTTTTTTGGGGGGGGGGAGTTAATAATGCACAAGTACCAAAAAATTAAAGTTTAATTTAAATTTATAATGATTCTAGTAAAATCTGATAGCTGAAGTACAATTTACTTCAAATGTTTTAACAAAACTATTGTTGGAACCATAGTACAGGCCCCAACCAATGAAAAGATTAGTCACCAATGTGGGTCAAGCTCACATCACTGTCATTAAAGTGTTTGCATTGATTTCAGTAACAAGTAACAGACTATACGGTGGCCACACTTAGTTTTTCCTGTGGCTCTTGATTTGAGTTCAGAATGTGGATTGTCATAACTACAGAAAAGGACTACCACTAAATGTGACTTTTCTGTTAAAAGTTAAGAAAATTCTCTTTTATCTCATCTATAATATTATTTACATCAAAATAGGGTTTGGCAAATACATGTATACCTGACTTGTTAATAGAACTTGTCTGCAAGAGCTTTATTAATTTTATTAATTACTTGACAATTCTGCTCAGTCAGCGACCGTCTATTACACAATAGTATATTAAACATGATTTATTTTGTAAGTATTATTTTGTTACGTTAGTTTTATAAATATTAAAATACAGATTTTAACAAACACACATACATAGAATTAGAGGACAAGTAAGTAACTATAATTATTCTACCTATATGTGTGGAGGTTATGTATATCCACTGGTTGTGGTTTTATTTTATTTATTACTTTTATGAGTGGCTGATTTTTAATACACCGAATTAGCTTTTTGGAATTAGTCTGGCAAATAAGTATCTAGATGGAATGTATCAGTGATTGATACCAATTTTTTTTGGGGGGGGAGTTAATAATGCACAAGTACCAAAAAATTAAAGTTTAATTTAAATTTATAATGATTCTAGTAAAATTTGATAGCTGAAGTACAATTTACTTCAAATGTTTTAACAAAACTATTGTTGGAACCATAGTACAGGCCCCAACCAATGAAAAGATTAGTCACCAATGTGGGTCAAGCTCACATCACTGTCATTAAAGTGTTTGCATTGATTTCAGTAACAAGTAACAGACTATATGGTGGCCACACTTAGTTTTTCCTATGGCTCTTGATTTGAGTTCAGAATGTGGATTGTAATAACTACAGAAAAGGACTTCCACTAAATGTGACTTTTCTGTTAAAAGTTAAGAAAATTCTCTTTTTATCTCATCTATAATATTATTTACATCAAAATAGGGGTTGGCAAATACATGTATACCTGACTTGTTAATAGAACTTGTCTGCAAGAGCTTTATTAATTTTATTAATTACTTGACAATTCTGCTCAGTCAGCGACCATCTATTACACAGTAGTATATTAAACATGATTTATTTTTTAAGTATTATTTTGTTAAGTTAGTTTTATAAATATTAAAATACAGATTTTAACAAACACACAGACATAGAATTAGAGGACAAGTAAGTAACTATAATTAGTCTACCTAAAAGGGAAGAAAATTAAAACATAAATCGTTTGATTTCATTGTGGTCATTACAGACCTGTATATTATAATATAATAATTATATAATATATATTAATAATTATTAATCTACTTCTATCACTTGTTTCTACAGGACTGGATCTGTATGACAAATGAACAAGGTAATGGAAATATGGTAGACATAAGCAGACACACCCTGAGTTCCAGAAACAAACATTTGATACAGTTTATCAAATGTCTGATCATACTGGACAAACCGGATCATGAAAAAAGAAACAAAAATATGACATATACAAGACCAGGTTTAAAGAGTTTGCATCCTATTAAGATTAAAACAAACCAATATCCAAGAGCATTACAAGTGTTAAATAAAAAAATCACATTGGAGGCGATAGTTGTTATGGATCACAAGTGTGGAATATGCATAAAAGAAATAGAGAAATGTTAAGTTCAGTTGAAATGGGGGAGAAGTTGTAACTGAACAAGGCTAGACATGGGTTGGAAATGATGAAATAACAAGGTAAACTGGAATACATATAAATATTACAGGGATAGTTGATAAAAATAATTAAAATTTTATTGCTACTTACATAAAGTGCCTGAAATGTGGAGTTCAAAGCAACTGTTACATAAACACTTACAACAAAGTAATGGTAGACCATAAATTTCGAGTTTCAATGGCATATAAACTGTTATGAACAGCAGGGGCCTCCAAATCACAGGCTGTGAAGACTGTTGGTGGATGCTGAGATGTGGCAGACATTAACAGACATAAACTGCACGTGTATATGTGTGTTTATAAACTGTCCAGTTGAAAAGATCATTTAATGGTACAAGAGAGGTTTAAATTTGATTCGGAACATAAATTAGTAATGATACTCATTTATAAAAAGCTGAGTGCTAAAGAATAACAGAAATTATATGGAGGGAGTTTGACTAACGTGGTAGGAAGTGCCATTTCATATTGTTATGACATTACAGAACAGTCTACGTGTTTGTCGAATGTGCCAGAAGAATATCGCTCTAATGTGTGTGGCATACTTGACTGTCAACGCATCCACAAGAGTTTTCTCGAAGCCGCGAGCCGTGCGGACTGTGTCAAGGCCGTAGTTAATTACCACATTGTTCACACGGGCGCTAAGACGCAATTAGGAACGTTGTGGTCTGTGAGCAGAGGTATAAATACAGCAGCAGTGGCCTTAGTTTTCAGTATAGCAGCGATATATTTTCAGTGCGGTTCGAGTTATAGTCGCGATATATTACTGTGTGCGTTCAAGTGGTTATTAGTGAAGTGTTGCATTTTATAATCGGGCGGTATAATTGTAATACAATTGTGTTTAATATTAGTGACATTTTGTTGCATGTGAACAATTTTTATTTGATTTATTGTAAGAGACTGTGTTGTTAATTACCAACTGTTTAGCTGTGAAAATTAAAGCTGGTGATTAGTGACTTAATTGGTGTCTTGTATTTATTATGTTTTCCACTGTATCTATGATGATCAAGTAGGCTGTCATAACAGTGGTGTCAGAACTGGGATAGAACGGGAAACAGTGGACACTTTGTACAAGACGAGTGTAATTCGTAATTAATCGGAAACAATGGATGCCAGTCAGATGATGGAAAATTTCCAGGCGCTGCTGTTGCAGACAGAGGAACGAGGATGACAGGAAGCAGAGAAAAGACGCCGACAGGAGGCGGAAGAAGCAGAAAGATGACAAAAAGAAGAACGAAGACAAGAAAGAGAAGACACAGAAAAACGACTGGATGAGAAACGCAGACAGGAAGCGGAAGAAGCCAAAAAACGACAGGATGAAAAATGTAAGCAAGAAGCAGACAAAATGGAAACTCTCTTTGAACCTATGCAGAAACAGCTGCAAGAACACAGTACCGCAGAATTGGGTCTACTACAAGATGAGCTGTATATAATAAACAAGATAATAAGAGATTTTAGATAATAAACAAGTTACTAAAATATAAGAGGTACAAGAATCAATGACATTAAAAATAGCTTAAGTAGAACGATCTGTCACAAGTGTGAAAAAAGCTATGTCACAAAAATAGAAGACTCAGTTACAAATATAAAAGAGCAGATTAAAAATGAAGTAGAGCAGTGTCTGAAGTTACAACCAAAACAACTTTGTGAACAGACTGTACCAATGATAAAGACAGAAAAAGACGCAGAAAATAAGTTAATAGAGAAAGTCACTTTGCCTGCAGTAGGGACAGTTCATGTCAAAGCTCCAACCTTTGACAGAAGCAGTCACTGGGCAACGTACCTCCGCCAATTTGAAGCTGCTGCATGCGCAAATAATTGGACAGAGAAAGACAAGGCTGTTTCACTCGTTCTCTCATTAAAAGGACCCACGGGAAATCTACTACAGAAAGTGTCACCTGACAGCCAGAACACCTATGCTGAGTTGATAAAAGCTCTGGAAGTAAGGTATGGTGATAAACATTTGCGAGATGTGTACTACGCTCAGTTGGGAACAAGACAACAACGTTCCAGGGAGAGTCTTCAAGAGTTTGAAACAAAGTATCGACAGATTGATTAGATTGGTCTATACTGAAGCACCAAAAGACTTCTGAATAAGGTTTGCGGTGCAGACATTTATTGATGGCATTGGAGATTGTGAACTTCAGCAAGTGTTGCGAATGGCAAGACACCGAAATAGCTCAGAAGCTCTTGTTCATGCCCTAGAGTTTGAAGCTGCCAAGTCAGCGTCCCTATACATTAATGGGTTTGTGCTATCACATTGCAGTCAGAAGATCCCTGTATCACATTGCCGTTTGATAGGTGCAGAAAAACAATGTTGTCGAACAAAATTCAAAAGTTCAAGAGAGTCGCAACGATTTTGAAAAAGACAGAAGACCGAAATGTTACAACTGTGGACACCAAGGTAGACTGTTGGGAGAAGAAGATACCAAGAGAAGAGAGTGATCACACCAATTGGAGAAGTAAAGCCCCAGAACAGCACACAGTTTCCATGCTACATAAGATCAGTGGAAACTTGATTGTTAATGGGTTTGCTGAAGGTAAACCAACATCATTTACAGTTGAAACGGGCGCAACAGTGTCTATTATGCGCCCGGACTTAATCAGCAACCGACGACCTCAAATTAGCTCTTGTACAATACAGACTGTGACTGGAAGCCCTGTCAAGGTGCTAGGAAAGGTAGACATACGTGTACGCCTGGGTCTTCTTGAGTTTAACCACCAAATGCTCGTTGCAGACATTGTCGATTAAGTGATTCTTGGCACGGACATTATGAATGCCTACGGATTCGTTGTGGACTTAAGAGAGAATGTCCTGAAGGTTGGCCAAGAGAAGATAAAGCTTTGTATGGCTAAAATAACAGGGTCTACCAACCATTCGATTAAGCGAGTGGCATTAGTCGAAGAAAAAGTCAACAGGTCTGGTCAAGAGGAACCCTCCCTATTGAAACGGAAATGGAGGAAGATCTAGCAGAGGAAATACAGATAAGTGTAACGACAAAAAAAGTGATTGGAAAGCCAACTATGGGTGTGGAGACAAAACTCTTGCTTGTTCCTGAGCTGATAGAAGCGCCTGAGGGTAAAATGGCTGAAGATGAGGTTACGCAAGAGGTTGTTGACGAGAACCAAACAAACTTGGATCAGCCAGTGGTGTTTAGGTCATCAGTACATGATGCAACGGGAGTGATTCCAGCAAAACTAGTGGTTGAGCGGAAGACTCGCATTCCTGGGAACGTGATGTTCGGATCACACGAGACTGAATTCGAAGAACCGGAGAATTATCTTTCGCAAGGACGTCCACCTAGATCGCCTAGTCGAGTATTACTTAAGAGACGGTTTGCCAGTTCGGAACGAACAGGCTTAAGGAGGAGGCAGTGTTACGACATTACAGAACAGTCTACGTGTTTGTCGAATGTGCCAGAAGAATCTCGCTCTTATGTGTCTGGCATACGTGACTGTCAACACATCCGCGAGAGTTTTCTCGAAGCCGCCAGCCGTGCGGACTGTGTCAAGGCCGTAGTTAATTACGTAGTTCACACAGGCGCTAAGATGCAAAAAGGAACGTTCTGGTCTGTGAGCGGAGGTATAAATACGGCGGCAGAAGTCTTAGTTTTCAGTATAGTAGTGATATATTTTCAGTACGGTTCGAGTTATAGTCGCGATATATTACTGTGTGCGTTCAGTTCAAGTGGTTATTAGTGAAGTATTGCGTTTTATAATCGGGCGGTATAGTTGTAATACATTTGTGTTTAATATTAGTGACATTTTATTGCGTGTTAACAATTTTTATTTGATTTGTTTTAAGAGACTGTGTTGTAAATTACCAACTGTTTAGCTGCAAAAATTAAAGCTGGTGATTAGTGACTTAATTTTTGTCTTGTACTTATTTTGTTTTCCTCTTTAAGTGGAATATTTTGTTTTGATCAAGTAGAATTTCGTAACAATATGTTTTACATATTATGTTAAGCAGATGATATAACTTTAGTCTGGAGTAAATACATTTGAATTTAATGGTAGGAAATATACAAGATGTGAGTAGAAAATAAACCAGAAGTGTAATTTTTCTCAAGTTAAGTCTTAAATTATGATCAATTTCCCACTTTTAAATACAATTGATGGTAGTGATTCGGGTGCTGTATGTACGTGTCCAACTCCAGGTTGAGTATTGCATTTGGTGGCCATCAAGATATGGAAGTTTTGGAAACTCAAAAACATTTGACAACAATACAGACGACAAATGCAAGTTGAACTGTCGACTCTTTTTAAAAATAAAGTGGCAAAGACTGATATCCTTGTTATTGCAGTACGAAAAACCACATTATCATGCCACAATGTAAGACATGAACAGAGTTTCAGATCTACTGACTGTCAGTGTAAGCTTATCGCCAAGTTGTATGATCCAGAGTTTAGCAGTCCTAGGAGCAATTAATATCCTAAATTTGTGTTGCTGTCACATCTGAACCCAACAAGCCAATTTTGAAATTGTCATAAATGATTTATCCACACAGCAACAAGGTCAATTTGGTGCCAGTTACATGTAGAATTTTCGTTATGACAAAAGGTGTTAAAGTCAGAATTTTAGAGTTTAACAAAGTCAGTAGAGAAACTGGAGAAATTTTATCAGATTATATATGTCAACCATATTGAAGAAGTACTGCTTAGAAGATGAATAACTTTGTTACTGTTCCAAAAAAAAAATGCAAACTTTGGAGGGGAACAAACAAAATGCAAAACAAATGTTCATACAAAACTTGAAAAGAAGTTTGGGAACACCACATCAGACATAGGATATGCACTATATACAGTGCACAATTGTGTTCAGCAAGCAGTTAAGAGAAGTTGAAATGACTGTCATTAACTGATGCAATGAAATGACTGATTCTTTCATATTTATACTGTGAGAATTACAATCTCTAAAACTTCTGTTATTTTGTTGAGGTGGAATACAACAACAAAAATTTTCCATCTCACAATTACAAAGTTTCTCGCTCAACTTTCAACAGAATACTTCTAAATTTTTATGGGTTAAAATCATACTTCTTACTGGAATCATTATGACCAAATGTTTCTTTGAAAAAACTATGAACGAGGTGTGGCTATGTTTTGTACATGGTACTCCATAAATGTTCAGCATCACCATCCTGCGATTGAACAAAATAATATTTCAGCAACTTAGGTGGCAATAAAGTAGGCCTATTATTAGCTCAAATAAAATCTGATTTTGAAGAAAGAAAATATATTTACTCCCCACATGCTAAACAGAAGCTCTTAGCTTTTATTACCGATGGAGATGTTATGCAGGAAGGTTTTGAAAACATGCTGTCTGTTTCTACAAGAATGCATTTTTTATTAAGGGTGATTTGAGGGAATGGATAAGTTTTCTGGAGTCCTGTTGAATTTGGAAGAAAGGTGAATAGTCATCTGTACAAAGTAAAGCTAAGTTTATAACATTATTCATTCCCAGTGCCAGCAAAAAATAATAAAGATGAACTTTTTATTTAGGTGTCTTTAGTAATTTTTGATGAGGCGCTTTAAAGAGGCTAAAAGACACTCAACGAGGAACAAAAGGAGATTGGAAATGAGGAAGATATTGTAGAAAACTGAAGGGAGATGAACTTTAATTGAAAATCTTCACTGGTTTCATACCAACCACAACACCTGCAAGAGCTACATAAAAGACCTCACTTTCTGCCTTCCAGGTATAACTGCTAAATTTGAAATAGTTTTTTCTGTACTGGAACATATGGGACTCTGAGAAAGTACAGGTGAGAGTAGACCAATTGAAAGCTTAACTGTTTCTTTAAAATTAATTCTCAACTTGATTGTAATGATTTTATTAAAAAATGAAGGAAGATAAAACCCTTCTGATGAAAGTGCATTCTTCATAAAAGTATGACTGGTTCAAGAAAAGTAGTGAGGTTGACTGTGATTTATACTTTCTTTGAATTTAAAATAAGTCTATAAAACTTTTGGTTATTTGTTTTTGTTACAATGAAACAGTATAATAAACTTAATGTTTTATTGTAATGATTTATATTAGTAATACTATTACAGTAAGAGTAATAAAACAATAATACATTTTTAGACTGTAGGGCTAGAGATTGTAATTTTAAATACTGTACCTAAGAACGAAAATTTGTCTGCAAAAAATGTCCCCAGCTAAGAATCTAACCATGTATGCTGGTGTCCTTACTTTGTTCTCAGAAATATGGTCAGCCTAGTAAAATTGTTAGTAAATGTTTTACAGGTATTTGATTATTCATTCACCAATGGTGTTTTTATTTTTAGGAAACCAGAAAACGAGATGTAACCTCTTGCACAAAGCTAACATGCTGTTAAACTGAGAGAAGCTGTATTGTTATTTGCATAAATATAAAAAGGAATAAACACAATTATATACCATACCAGTATTTGCAATATTACGCTTTTTAAAATCAATAATAATAATGGTTTTTAGAAGAGAGTATAATAAACAGAATGAAGGTGTAAATTTATTGATAATGAAAGTAAGTTGTTAACCATAGTTTACTATGAAAATTAGGTATTAGGTTTTGCTGGCCAATGTCGTTATTTTAAGACACGAAAAATTCCACTCTTCAATAAAATTAATTAGAACTCTGTGATTTTCTAAACCCACCAAAATAAATGAAAACTCTATTATAACTAAACTCTTGTATTTCGTTGTACATGACGTGTCCGTTTCTTAACTAAATATAATTATTTCACTACGACTCGGAACACAAAACTTTTTATGGGTAAAAACGTAAAAGCTTTACCTTACAACCTGAACCGGTTTTCACTTTTAAAAAGCTTCTTCAGAGGTTGCCGCTGGTAGTATTATCCGTCTTGTTGTTGGTGACGAACTCGATTTTCGAAAGATCGATGTTGTGTGCATGATGTGTGATATGTTCGAATAATGCGTGTGATTTGAATTGCGTCTGTTCGTTTAGGATGTCGTTTTTATTCGTTTTCGTGTGTTTGTATATTTCCAATTGTTCTAGAGTGTCTAGTTTTCGGATTTTTGTGTGTACGTGTAGAATGTTCATGTTATTGTCGATGTTTTTGTATATGTGGTTTGCTTCAATGAGGTGGTTTGCAAAGGTGGATTCTGTAGTGGAGTGGAGTGCCTTCCTGTGTTCAATGTATCTTTGTTTGAAGCTACGTCCTGTCTGGCCTATGTAGAATTTGTTACAATCTGAGCAATTTAGTTTGTAAACACCAGGAAGATCGAATTTGTTTTGTGCTTTGTCTGTGTGTTTTGATAGTGTGTGTTCTGTTTTGTTAGTAGTTTTGTAAGTGATTTTGTATCCTGCTTTTTTGAATTTGTGGGCTATTTTTTCAGTTTGTTTGTTAATGTATTCTTTGTCTGTTGTTTGTTATGTGCTTTGTGTAGGAGTTTATTGACTATTTTTCTGTCGTATCCGTTGGATTCTGTTATTGACAGAGATATTGTAGTCGGTCTTGCTCACGCACACAACATCGATCTTTCGAAAATCGAGTTCGTCGCTAACAACAAGACGGATAATGCTACCAGCGGCAACCTCTGAAGAAGCTTTTTAGAAGTGAAAACCAGTTCAGGTTGTAAGGTAAAATTTTTACCCATAAAAAGTTTTGTGTTCCGAGTCGTAGTGAAATAATTATATTTATAACTAAACTTAGTGGACTACACATTTGGTTATATTCTGTGACTAAATAAATCTTATTTGCATTACAAGCCATTTCGCTCGACTCTGATTTCATGTTTCGGTTATTTATTTATACAATTACTGTCAGATTATGCTCAAAGACTTAGTTTCTTTGTTGGAATAGAGCTCTATAATCTTAGTTGGCTCTATAGATCCTTAGCTGGAATAAGGATCTATAAAAGGGAGTATTCGCACTCGCCATCTTTGTTCCGAGACTGACATAATATTATGGTGGCGCTTGTGTATACATGGGACGCAGTATAAGATTGTTTTCGATATTACATAAACTATTATAGTTTTTCGTGCCAAAAATATAATTTCAAAGTGTGAAATTATGTCCCACGTCCTTAAAAATATGAAAATAATAGTTTTCATCTTAAAACTTACTGATTCAGACCATAGTAAGAGGAGAATAATTTTGTATAAAAAACAACAAATACCGTACCAATCGTTACCACTTACCACTTTGTTAGGTATATATTCTCAGATTTTAATTTTATTCCTGTTTATAATAGATGGCTGTTGAATTAATGTTTACTAAACTTCATTTGTCCAAAAGTCCAAATAAAGTTACTAAAACTATTTTTAATAAACACGAATTTACATTTTTAACTTACTTACTATTAAGTTTATATTCAGGTTTTTTGCTTAACATTTAGTTAAAATTAATAATAAAAAGTTTAGCTTAACATTTTATTAAAATTAACAATAATGTATTTTTCATTTACACTGGTTAAACATTTTATAGTAAAAAGTATTTTTCTCGGTTAGTAGGAAGGGTTAAACTTTGTTAGTACAGGCAAAAAATTTGCAAGTTACAACTTCTCACGGCCATATCTTGAAAACAACTCGTGGATTAAAACCCAGTCAAAACGCATTTTGTTTGTTATTTCGTATAGAATAATTTTGGTCCTATTCATTTTTACTATAAACTCAAACGTTGCTTAGTTATTCGCTAAAATCCTGTTTTTTGGGGGGTAAAAATCGAAAATGTTGATTTGGAATAACTCGAAAACAACGCATTTTTCAAAACAGTTGCGTACTGATTTTTTTGCTTAGAATTTTATTCTCCATTGGATCCTGAGGTTAATTTTTTTTTAATCAATCACCCTTGAAAAAGGGATGGTTCTCACCCCCAAATAAAAAGCGTACAGTTTAACTTTGTTCTAGAGTGCATATAGAACATACATATCAAATTTCGTGAAATTCCATCGACAGTCAAAATTTTGTTACGTCAAAAGCTGCGCTTACTGGACTAGAATTTCTTCGTGCTGATTTTGTTCTCGACTTTGTTTACGATCTGCGTGTATGTTTCGCGCTTGGCTATCGCGCAGCTGATTTTCGAAAAACAGGTAAATGTGCAATTTTGTGCATTAAAACTACAGAATGTGCAATTTTATGCAGTAACCCCCAAAACGTGCAATTTTGTGCAAAATAAAATGTATGTTAAAATGACCTACACGTCCCGATTCGGATAAATAACTTGTCACTGGCCGTTTACGAACTAGCAAAAAAAAAGATGCAATTGCACGTGAATCCGGGCTTTAGTTATAGTCTAACATTATATTTATAATTAATGGATTAAAAAAATAAACCACCTTGTACAGTGATCTGCGTGGAACTGGGCCGATCCTAGGAGGTGGATTTGGTACGTCAAACAAAGTCGGTATGCCATTAGGCTTCAGTTTTTTCCAACAATCTACTCGTGCCTGTTCAAACTGTGAACTTTCAAAATGAACCTAAAAGTGCAAAGGTGTATTACATTTTTAATCGTTATGATTAACATTCACAAACTTTTAAGGAACAACCATTAAATTTACCTCACACAGACGCATTCCCTTGCTTAGTATAAATTTGTCTGTCTCATATTTTGAATCCATTTTGCACATTGAATAGGGTCTGCCGGAAATTTGAATGTTCTGAAATTAGTTTCTGTTCGATTTTTGCAATTTACAGCACAACAACCAGTCATTATGATTATGAGATGTAGTACAACAATCTGCAAAACATAGGCCTACTACATAACATTAATATCTCTAACACCAGTATTTATAACCTTGTTTTCACTGACAAGATGAGATGATTATTATACATATTCGTGTGTAATACATAAATCAAATTAGTACACTAAGGTTATAACCCTGATATGTAAAAATATTAATATTTACATACATCATTTCCATTAAATAATGCAACGCACAGCGTGCTTACATTGCTCCCGCCACATTACATTTAAAAGTCTTGGAGCAAAGATGGCGGGTGCGAATACCTATATTATAGAGCTCTAGTTGGAAGATAGATAGAATGTATATGACTTTCGCATTGTTTGATTTGTATGGCACTGAATTTGAATAATCGTTAATATGGTGAATAGCACAAATTGTATTTATTTATTCATCAGGCAAGTGTTATTAGCGTGCTTTCGAAAAGTTTGTTACCTGAAGCGGTGTATTGAATAGTTTATGTTAGTGAAACTTATTTATAGCAGCTGTAGTATACTTCAGAAGGTCTAAGGTAATTTACTTATTTAAAGACTACTGGATGTTAGGTTAAGGTGGAAATAACGATAGTATTCATTGATAGGTATGAAGTATAATTAGGGTTAATTTCATTTGTAATATAATGTAGACAGATTCTCAAAAAGTAATTTACCGTAATTTCAATTTGGATATGTGGTTCTTAGTTGTTATTATATACCTATTATACATATACCTGTATTATATCTCAAATTGCGGTGAAATCTTTTCCTATTCTTCTATGTTATATAAAGACGGGACATATAATTTTAAACGGCGGTCGAACCTATTTACGGAGAAAAAAAATTAAATAATTACTCCCATAAGCGCGCATGTAAAGTGAATGGCCGCCATGTTAACTGAGCGACGGCGCACAAATGCACAGCGAATGACGAGTATGACGTCTTAAATATTTGAAAAATGGTTCGCCTTAATTTTTGCAAGAATTATATGAAACAATGAACTATAACCGTGGCCCTTCGGGCCGCCCCTCCGAACCTAACCGGCAGGTATCGGCACAACTCGCTTTTCATCCAACTCGGTTGTCTTATGTAATTATTTAATTTTTTTCTCTGTAAATAGGTTCGACCGCCGTTTAAAATTATTTTTCTCGTGTTTATATAGTATCGAAGAATAGGAAAAGAAATATTTCACCGCAATTTGAGCATAATCCGGATCGTGCACAATTACCATAATGGGTTATAAGAAATAAATTGAAAGTAAAAGTATTAACAGTGTTATGTTACACTGTGACTTTATTAATCTAAATACAACTATTTCACTAACGACTCGGAACACAAAAGTTTTTTATGAGTAAAAACATAAAGTTTTACCTTACAACCTGAACCGGTTTTCACTTTTAAAAAGCTTCTTCAGTCGTTAGTGAAGTAGTTGTATTTATAGTTGTCTTGATTATTCATCTCTTCTTTCACAGCACTAACACTTAACTAAAATGAACTTTTTCATGTGAAAACTTACTGTTTTATTGGACGCGTTTCGGCTTATGTATCCGCCTTCTTCAGCTTTGGTAACAGACTGCCAGCATTTTGTAACGGTTGTGTGGAAGGTGAAGTGGGGATGGTGTGTGGAGGAAGGGGATTGGCGCGAGGATTCAACTTACTGTTTGTTTCCTGTATAATTGTGTCAAAAAGTGTATGTGATTTATATTGTAATTGGTCGTTGAGTTGTATTTAGTTAAGTAACGGACACGTCATGGACAACGAAATCCAAGAATTTATTAATCTGTTACTGTTTAAAATAAAATAAGAAGCAAGATAATTTATAGACCTATCTCCCTTTGGGAATACTAATTTATGTTTTCACTAGAAATAAACAAACTGACATACATTTAACATTAAATTATTGATTTAATTTTGATTAGACAAATCAGTTGCGAAACTCGGTCAATGAAACTTAGAGTGCACGTAATAGCACAACAAATAATGTCAAAAACACATCAGAAACATATAATAAAAACATTACAGTATAATAAAAACAAGAGTGAATGAGAATAAAAACATTTTTACAAATAAACACAATAAAAATAATAAAACAACCTTCATAAAATAGATATGAATAAATAGGCCTGAATAAAACTTATAAATGATAAGCAATGACAAAAGTAAATTAAACGCATTACATACCTGGATAATCTTCAGATTCATTCACCAGTGTACACAGAATATACAAGTCATGAACTAATTTATGTCACACCTATTCACATTAGCTTCACTCAAATAACACATTACAAGTAAAATTAAACTATTGAATCGTTTTTAAAATACTAGGATTTCAGTTATTCAAACACTATTTCAAATTTGTAGTAAAAAATATCAGGTATGGCAGTTTCCCGTTTTGTTAGTTTTATTAGCAGCCATCTTAACACCATCTTAAGATGGTGGAGACACCAAAAGGCCTCATCAAGAACAAAGTATTTAGCAGTGTGGCAATAAGTAGAGTGACAAAGTTGGTGTATGGCACTTTCCTTGATTTTAATTGTGTTCTTCGTTCAGATAAAGTTATTCCCATCCTGGAAAATATCCTTTCGCAGGGATCGGATGTTGGTTTCCACCACAGTAAGGGATTTTCCCTTCTGTCTGTTGGCGTGTCTTGAAGATATCTATCTATGTCTTGTAAAGCCATTGATAAAGGTGTCCCTATTGGTTTAAATTTGCTTAAATTTGGCTTTCATAATCATCCCAAATTGACACTTCTTTCTCCTGTGTTATGTTACGTTGTAGATTTCCTTGGGTTTCAATGCTTATAGTGGTTCGTGAATTTTTATAATTTATGAATGTACTAGTTCAGCTGCAAGTTTTTTTTTATATTTTCTAGAGAAGTATTGTCTTTAAAAAAAATAGTCTTTGTATCTGGGGTCAAGCAGCATGCAAAGTGAAATTGTTTTACTTTTTTCCAAATTATCAAACCTTACAAATTCCTTCTAGAAGTTTAAATACAATTTCTCTGACAAGTGGTTTAGTTACTTTCACAATTATCTTTTTTATTGAAGATTTTAATCCTTAGGTTACATATATTATCAGGCTTGCTGTGATATATTTCTCTCCACTCATTTCTTTCGTTACCTGCTCACAAGGTTTCAGAACATCACACAGATGTGCAGTAATCGCATTAAAAGCTTCATTTGTTGTTTGTTGTTATAAGTATCAGTTGTTAAGCAAACAGTTAGTGCCTCTTTTTGAATAGATTGTTTGATTTCACTTACCTTTGTTTCGTATGAAGCTGGTAACAGTGTGTTGGCTAAATACTTTCTAGAGGAATTTCATAACTAGGGGGACAAGTATTCATCAAATTTTGGAAACCTCTGTCTTCAGCAACTGTAAATGGTTGAAGATTCCAAATAAAAAGTTTCATTGTGGCCTCACCAATTTTGTTTTTATCAGATTGGGCTAATTTTTTGGGTATGTAGGCTGACATTGGCATTTATTTTTTACCTGTTGTAACAGACAACTGAAATGAAGAAGGTTGATTTTGGAAGGTGTCAGTAGCACTTAAAGTGGTTGGTCTCTCTGGATTATAAATGTGGGAGGAAAATTCAACTCTAAGTTTTCTTGCACATCTGGTTCTATTTGCAGTATATCACCTGAAGAAGTTTGTGTTACCGGTAAAGATTGCACAGCAATTTGGGTGGATAAAGTAGGAAGAACAATTGTTGCATGCTTTCGTTGTAAATTTTTTTTTTAAATTATTAACTGAACTTTTATATGATAGTTATGTTTTGCAAATGTCGCACAATGCAACATAGTTACTGACTGATTCAAAAAGGCTCCACACATCATTCGTTTTTCTTCTTCTTGGATCCATGTTACCAAAATTTTAAAAATAAGAAGTGTTATTTTTAGCACTCTGTACTAAACATGAACATAACCTAGCAAAACCGACAACAGTCACAGTGGACAGCAATACTTTAAAAGTATTGTAAGGCCTTCGCCTAGTACAGGGGTTCTCGACCGGTGATAAGCGTACCACTAGTGGTACGCAGGAAGACCTAGCTAGGAAAAAAATATTTATTTAAAAAGAAAAATTCATGTTCAACACAACAATACATTTTCATCGGATATGTTTAAAAATAATTACCCTTATACAAACACAACCTAAACCGTTTGTGTTAATATTTCATTAGTTGTCTGCTCTTATCTTATTTTGTTTACTTATCCGGTGGTACTCGAAATGAATGCGGAAGATGAAAGTGGTACGTGGGTGTGGAAAGGTTGGTAACCACTGCTAGTAGATCAGTTGTACAACTGATAGGTCCTGGCAAAAGCAAAAGTTGGGCAAATAGTGGAAACTTCCAGCCACATCATAAATCAATTATGAATGTTTTACAGTCTCCAAGAAATTCAGTTAAACTTGTAGGTCTCTCTTCTTATCACTTCCTTGTTTTATTGATGGCCTTTTAATAAGTTTATTAGTAAATTCTTATCTTCATCAGATCAGTGTATTTACGTTAGTGACTGGAGTTTAACCAGTTATACCTAATTGTGTTATCTGTTATGGAGTTTGTTATTTTTATTTCTTTACTAAGTGGAAACTACTATTACTCAAATGATAAGTAAAGTGATAGAAACAAAAATTCAGAATCAGCAGTTTAGATAAAAGAAACAAAGTTAATAAAACACCTTATACTTCAGGGGAGTGTTATCAGATCAGTAAAGATTTTATGAACAGGACGAAATAAAGTGCATAAATGTCAGTGATAAAGTTGATATCCTATCTTAGAGCAAACGACAGGTCTCAGTACCAAAAAAAAACTACTTTGTAGTGTTTTACAACAGGAACGTTACAACAATCTCATCATTTAAGTGAGATGCGGTGAAGTTAAAATCATCTCCATAATCACATTAACAAAATATCGGTATGGAGAACCATACATGACTTCCGTGTTCTACGATTTATATTTAAATTATATTCTAAATGAAATATTTCCATAGAAACTACTTCTTTCTACTTATTGCTTCAGTAAATATCACTATAATATTGACGACTCGGAACACAATGTTTTTTATAAGTAAAAACGTAAAGTTTTACCTTACAGCCTAAACCGGCTTTCACCTATAGAAGGCTTCATCAGAGGCTGTCGTTAGTAGCGCTGCTCGTCTTGTTGTTGGCGACGAGAAAGTGTTTCGAAAGATTGAAGCTGTGTGTGTGTGTGGTGAGATGTGTTCGAATAATGCGTGCGATTTGAATTGTGTCTGTTCGTTTAGGATGTCGTTTTTATTTGTTTTTGTGTGTTTGTATATTTCTAATTGTTCTAGAGTGTCTAGTTTTCGGCCTTTTGTGTGTACGTGTAGTATGTTCATGTTATTGTCGATGTTTTTATATGTGTGGTTTGCTTCAATGAGGTGGTTTGCGAAGGTAGATTCTGTAGTGGTGTGGAGTGCTTTTGTGTGTTCAATGTATCTCTGTTTGAAGCTACGTCCTGTCTGGCCTATGTAGAATTTACTGCAATTTGAACAATTTAGTTTATATACACCGGGTAGATCGAATTTGTTTTGTGCTTTGGGCATGCGTTTTGATAGTGTGTGTTCTGTTTTGTTAGTAGTTTTGTAAGCGATTCTGTATCCTGCTTTTTTGAATTTGTGGGCAATTTTTTCTGTTTGTTTGTTGATGTATGTTAGTGTTATGAATTTGTTGTTTTCTGTCTTTGTCTGTTGTTTGTTTTGTGTTTTGTGTAGGAGTTTACTGACTATTGTTCTGTCATAACCGTTAGATTCTGCTAGATATTTTATCGTGTTTAGTTCGTCTTTGTAGTCTATTTCATCTAAGGGGATGTTGTTAAGTCTATGTATCATGGTTCTAAAAGCAGCTAGTTTGTGTTGTATTGGGTGATTGGAGGTGTTGTGTATTAGTGTGTCAGTTGTAGTTGGTTTTCTGTATATACTGAATTTGTGCCTGTGTTCTAGTTTTGTGATGGAGAGGTCTAAGAAGTTTATGGTGTTGTTGTGTTCGTATTCGGCAGTGAAGGTTATGTTTTTATGTATTTTGTTTATGTGCGTTAGTAACTGTTCACATTGTCTTTTGTTTCCCCTGTATAGTATTAGAATTTCATCAACGTATCTGTGCCAATATAGTATTTTATGTGAGTGTCTGTCATTGTTTGTGAGTATTTTTGTTTTTTCTAAGTGTTGGAGGAAGACTTCTGCTAGAATGCTGGATATGGGGGAGCCCATGGGTAGGCCGTCGTTCTGTGTGTAGTATTTATTGTTATAAGTAAAGTAGTTTTGTTTTGTGATAATGTTCAGAGTTTCTGTTATTTCATTGATAAGTTCGTCTGGTGTGTTGTTCTGTTTGAGTTTGTTTTGTAGGATGGTGATTGTTTCAGAGATGGGGATGTTTGTGTACAGGTTTTTAATGTCAAAGGAGGCTAATGTGGCGTTATGGGGGATGTGTATGTCTTTTATTTTTGTTACTAGGTCAGTGTCGTTTTTTACTGCAATGTTGTTGTCTATTTGTGTGTGTTGTCTAATAATTTTGTCTAGATATTTTGCCAGTTTGTGTGCAGGGGCATTACGGTAGTTGATAATGGGGCGGATCGGAATGTCTTCTTTATGGATTTTGGGAAGCGCTTGGAGTGTAGGTGCTGATGGTCGGATTTGTTTCATGTAGGGCTTTTGTTTATGTGTCATAATGTGTTTGGCTTTGTTGACTATTTGTTTTACTGAGTTTTGGTATCTGTCGGTGGGGTCGTGTTTTAGTTCTGTGATGTTGTTCTGTTCTATGAAGTCTTGTACTTTTTTGTGTAGGTTGTCTGTGGGGATAATTACAGTCGTGTTGCCTTTGTCAGCTTTTACAAATGTGATGCTGTGTTTGTGTGCCTTTTCCCTCAGTTTGATGGCTGTGTGTATTTCTGAGTTGTGGTTGTTGTTGTCTGGTGTCTTATGTACTCCTATTGTGTTGTTTATATTATGTCTTAATGTGTCTTGATGCTCTGGTGCTGTGTTTTGTATATTTGTTTCTGTGTCAATTATGAGCTTTGTTAGTGTTTGGTTGTTATGTTTGAAACAAATCCGACCATCAGCACCTACACTCCAAGCGCTTCCCAAAATCCATAAAGAAGACATTCCGATCCGCCCCATTATCAACTACCGTAATGCCCCTGCACACAAACTGGCAAAATATCTAGACAAAATTATTAGACAACACACACAAATAGACAACAACATTGCAGTAAAAAACGACACTGACCTAGTAACAAAAATAAAAGACATACACATCCCCCATAACGCCACATTAGCCTCCTTTGACATTAAAAACCTGTACACAAACATCCCCATCTCTGAAACAATCACCATCCTACAAAACAAACTCAAACAGAACAACACACCAGACGAACTTATCAATGAAATAACAGAAACTCTGAACATTATCACAAAACAAAACTACTTTACTTATAACAATAAATACTACACACAGAACGACGGCCTACCCATGGGCTCCCCCATATCCAGCATTCTAGCAGAAGTCTTCCTCCAACACTTAGAAAAAACAAAAATACTCACAAACAATGACAGACACTCACATAAAATACTATATTGGCACAGATACGTTGATGACATTCTAATACTATACAGGGGAAACAAAAGACAATGTGAACAGTTACTAACGCACATAAACAAAATACATAAAAACATAACCTTCACTGCCGAATACGAACACAACAACACCATAAACTTCTTAGACCTCTCCATCACAAAACTAGAACACAGGCACAAATTCAGTATATACAGAAAACCAACTACAACTGACACACTAATACACAACACCTCCAATCACCCAATACAACACAAACTAGCTGCTTTTAGAACCATGATACATAGACTTAACAACATCCCCTTAGATGAAATAGACTACAAAGACGAACTAAACACGATAAAATATCTAGCAGAATCTAACGGTTATGACAGAACAATAGTCAGTAAACTCCTACACAAAACACAAAACAAACAACAGACAAAGACAGAAAACAACAAATTCATAACACTAACATACATCAACAAACAAACAGAAAAAATTGCCCACAAATTCAAAAAAGCAGGATACAGAATCGCTTACAAAACTACTAACAAAACAGAACACACACTATCAAAACACATGCCCAAAGCACAAAACAAATTCGATCTACCCGGTGTATATAAACTAAATTGTTCAAATTGCAGTAAATTCTACATAGGCCAGACAGGACGTAGCTTCAAACAGAGATACATTGAACACACAAAAGCACTCCACACCACTACAGAATCTACCTTCGCAAACCACCTCATTGAAGCAAACCACACATATAAAAACATCGACAATAACATGAACATACTACACGTACACACAAAAGGCCGAAAACTAGACACTCTAGAACAATTAGAAATATACAAACACACAAAAACAAATAAAAACGACATCCTAAACGAACAGACACAATTCAAATCGCACGCATTATTCGAACACATCTCACCACACACACACACAGCTTCAATCTTTCGAAACACTTTCTCGTCGCCAACAACAAGACGAGCAGCGCTACTAACGACAGCCTCTGATGAAGCCTTCTATAGGTGAAAGCCGGTTTAGGCTGTAAGGTAAAACTTTACGTTTTTACTTATAAAAAACATTGTGTTCCGAGTCGTCAATATTATAGTGATATTTAGTTAAGTAACGGACACGTCATGGACAACGAAATCCAAGAATATTGCTTCAGCCTTAACCACAGTACTGTGGTCACTAACGTATACCACCTCACGTTTTCGCACTCGATTTTCACTGATGATAGCAGTCGATGGGACTGCCGAAAAGTCTGGTTTTGCAGAAAACATTGGACTACGGCTAAACAGCCTGGGAAGGAATTTTTACAAAGAACTACTTCTTTGTTGCCGATAACGTAGTACACATAAAAAATTCTCCCCTCCCCCTTCAACTACAATTTTCATTAATAGAAAATTACCCCCACCCCGTTCACCTAACCTCTTCATTTATAGATATTTCATCTACGTTTATACAGTGGATTATTATGAGCTTCTTATCAGGATACTTTATTTATCAAAATTAAGTACGTTACTCTTGTTAAAACATAAAACATTGCAGGTGAACTACCCCTTTCTCTTAACCGATCTTCACCAAAATCAATAGACCTTCAGTTCTCTACAATTCAGGGATGCATGCAAAAAAATATTTGATTCTGTTTGAAAGTGCGGCAGTTATCGTTCGTCATGAAAACATTTCTCTTGTTACAACATAAAATGTTGCAGGTAAACTACCCCTTTCCCGTAACCGATCTTCACCAGAATGAACAGGCCTTGAGTTCTCTACAAATCAGGAACGTATGCAAAAAATTATTTGATTCTCTTTGAATTTACGGCAGTTATCTTTCGTCATAAAAAATTACCCTTGTTAAAACATAAATGATGCAGGTAAACTATTCCTTTCCCTTAACCGATCTTCACCAACACCAATAGGTCTTGAGAACTCTACAATACAGGGCTGTATGCAAAATATTATTTGATTCTGTTTGAATTTGCGGCTGTTATCGTTTGCCATAGAAAAGTATCGGTATGGAGAACCATACATGACTTCCATGTTCTAAGATTTATACTTAAAATCATATTCGAAAAGAAATATTTCCATAGAAACTACTTCTTTCTACTTATTGCTTCAGCCTTAACCACAGTACTGTGGTCACTAACGTATACCACCTCACATTTTTGCACTCAATTTTCAATGATGATGGCAGTCGATGGCATTGCTGAAAAGTCTGGTTTTGCAGAAAACATTGGAGTACGGCTAAACACCCCCTTTCCCTTAACCGATCTTCACGAAAAATTGCGTTCTCTACAATTCAGGAACTTATGCAACAAATTATTTGATTCTCTTTGAATTTACGGCAGTTATTTTTCGTAAAAAATTACCCTTCTTAAAACATAAAATGTTGCTGGTAAACTACCCCTTTCCCCTAACTGATCTTCAACAAAATCAACAGACCTTGAGTTCTCTTTAATTCAAAAAGGTATGCAAAAACGTAGTTGATTCTGTTTGAATTTGCGGCAGTTATAGTTCGTCATATAAAAAATTACCCTTGTTGAAACATAAAATGTTGCAGGTAAACTACCCCTTTCCATTAACCAATCTTCACCAACAACAATAGGTCTGGAGAACTCTAAAATACAGATCTGTATGCAAAACATTATTTGATTCTGTTTGAATTTGCGGCTGTTATCGTTTGCCATAGAAAAAATATCGGTATGGAGAACCATACATGACTTCCATATTCTAAGATTTATAATTAAAATAATTTTTGAAATGAAATATTACCATAGAAACTACTTCTTTCTACTTACTGCTTCAGCCTTAACCACAGTACTGTGGTCACTAACATATACCACCTCACGTTATCGCACTCGATTTTCACTGATGATGGAAGTCGATGGCATTGCCGAAACGTCTGGTTTTGTAGAAAACATTGGACTACGGCCAAATATCCCGGGAAGGGATTTTAACAAAAACTACTTCTTTGTTGCCGATAACGTTGTACACATATATATAAAAAATATGCATAAAATTAATGGCTTGTATAAGTTAATGATTTATCTCCATTAAGTAGTGCTCAAGTTTCCAAAGTTTTAATATTATGATGTCCGTAATTAAAACATCAGAGCAGGTTTAGTGTGTATGAGGGTACACCGGGACAAAAATTTTCAACATTTCCTATTGAGCGTTGCTTAGAATAAAGCTGCGAATCTACAGTGTACGTTTCACAGAACAAACACGCGGAAAAGAAGGAGCGCTCCGAAGTCACTCATGGACCCTCAGCATCTTGCAGAGGGTTCATTCCCTAAAGACGAAAAGTCTGTCTATGAATCGTTCCTCTGTAAACACGTGCAGTTACACTGCCCAGCGATCCACAGGAAGCAAATCGCTATCCACGCTGGACACTTTTTTGGCTTGCATGCGTTATGTTGGTATGGGTTCAGCACTTTCCATTTAAAAAACGTGCAAATGTAAGAAAATAAACATGAATGAGGCCAGAAATAACGCGAATTTTGTGTGTGTGTGTGTGTGTGTGTGTCTTCCCTGCCTTTTTACTGCGGTAGTCATAATAATAAAATGGAAACGTAAACAGTACATAACTGAGATATGCTTGCCTGCCAAGCACGATATATTTTCTCTTATACATGATTTACATTAAAATGAAAAAATTATAATTTTATTGCCTGGCAACAAAATTATTTTATTTTCAACAATTACCATTGTTTGAAAAAGTTTAAATAAATTTCAAGTACTTTACTCTTGTTAAAACGTAAAAGGTTGCAGGTAAACTACCCGTTCCCCTTAACCGATCTTCACCAAAATCAAAAGGCCTTGAGTCCTCTACAATTCACTGATGTATACAAAAAATTATTTGATTCTCTTTGAATTTGCGGCAGTTATCGTTTGCCATAGAAAATACGCTTGATAAAAAATGTTGCAGGTAAACTACCCCTTCCCCTCAACCGATCTTCACCAAAAACAATAGGTCTTGAGTACTCTACAAATCAGGGCTGTATGCAAAACATTATTTGATTCTGTTTGAATTTGCGGCTGTTATCGTTTGCCATAGAAAATACCCTTGTTAAAAAAACGTTGCAGGTAAACTACCCCTTTCCCTTAACCGATCTTCACCAAAAACAATAGGTCTTGAGAACTCTACAATTTAGGGTGGTATGCAATTCATCTTTTGATTCTGTTTGAATTTGCGGCTGTTATCGTTTGCCATAGGAAATACCCTTGTTAAAACATAAAACGTTACAGGTAAACTACCCCTTTCCCGTAACCGATCTTCACCAAAAACAATAGGTCTTGAGAACTCTACAATTCAGGGCTGTATGCGAAACATTATTTGATTCTGTTTGAATTTGCGGCTGTTATCGTTTGCCAAAAAAAAATTTTCCCTTGATAAAAAAACCGTTGCTGGTAAACTACCCCTTTCCCTCAACCGATCTTCACCAAAAACAATAGGACGTGAGTACTCTACAAATCAGAGCTGTATGCAAAAAGTTATTTGATTCTGTTTGAATTTGCGGCAGTTATCGTTTGCCATAGAAAAATATCGGTATGGAGAACCATACATGACTTCCATATTCTAAGATTTATATTTAAAATCATTTTCAGCCAAACAGCCAGGGAAGGAATTTTAACAAAAAAATACTTCTTTGTTGCCAATAACGTAGTACACATATAAAAAAAAATTATCCCCTCCCCCTTCAACTATAATTTTGATTTATAGAAAATTACCCCCAGCCCGTTCAACTAGCCTCTTCATTTATAGATATTTCATCTACGTTTCTACAGTGGATTATTAAGATCTTATCAGGATACTTTATCAAAATTAAGTACTTTACTCATGTTACAACAAAAAATGTTTCAGGTAAACTGCCCTTTCCCCGTAACCGATCTTCACCAAAATCAACAGACATTGAGTTCTCTATAGCTCAGGCACATATGTAAAAAATTATTTGATTCTGTTTGAATTTACGGCAGTTATGGTTCGTCATATAAAAAATTACCCATGTTAAAACATAAAACATGAGATTTATAAAACATATCTAAGATTTATATTTAAAATCATTTTTGAAAGAAAATATTTTCATAGAACCTACTAACGCTGGGGAAATCTGAGGAGCCAATCAGAGTTGGGCCTAGCTGAATTTGGTGGAAAGCCCTGTCACTGTCGTCAAGTCCCCACCTCAATGAAGAACCCATTGTTTTATAAAAATATATTTAAATTTTGAAAACTGAAAATTCTTTTCTTGTAAATATTTATATTTTATAATCAAAATGACTTTATTTTTGTTACCTGGCAACAAAATTATTTTATTTTCAACAATTACCATTGTTTCAAAAAGTTTAAATAAATTTTCAAGTACTTTACTCTTGTTAAAACGTAAAAGGTTGCAGGTAAACTACCCCTTCCCCTTAACCGATCTTCACCAAAATCGAAAGTCCTTGAGACCTCTACAATTCAGGGATGTATGCAAAAAATTATTTGATTCTGTTTGAATTTGCGGCAGTTATCGTTTGCCATAGAAAAAAAAACGTTGCAGGTAAACTACCCCTTCCCCTCAACCGATCTTCACCAAAAACAACAGGTCTTGAGTACTCTACAAATCAGGGCTGTATGCAGAAAATTATTTGATTCTGTTTGAACTTGCGGCTGTTATCGTTTGCCATAGAAAATACCCTTGTTAAAAAAACGTTGTAGGTAAACTACCCCTTTCCCTTAACCGATCTTCACCAAAAACAATAGGTCTTGAGAACTCTACAATTTAGGGCTGTATGCAAATAATCTTTTGATTCTGTTTGAATTTGCAGCTGTTATCGTTTGCCATAGGAAATACCCTTGTTAAAACATAAAACGTTACAGGTAAACTACCCCTTTCCCTTAACCGATCTTCACCAAAAACAATAGGTCTTGAGAACTCTACATTTCAGGGCTGTATGCGAAAAATTATTTGATTCTGTTTGAATTTGCGGCTGTTATCGTTTGCCAAAAAAAAAATTTCCCTTGATAAAAAAAAACCATTGCAGGTAAACTACCCCTTTCCCTCAACCGATCTTCACCAAAAACAATAGGTCGCGAGTACTCTACAAATCAGGGCTGTATGCAAAAAATTATTTGATTCTGTTTGAATTTGCGGCAGTTATCGTTTGCCATAGAAAAAAAATCTACAGACAGACACACAGACAGACAGACACACAGACATACACACACACAGACACTTTTCGGAAAACGACTTTTTTTCATGTTTTGAGTGTAGTAGAATCAGAATCTGCAATAATCTCGAACACGATTTTTTTTGCCATCACCATACTTCCATTCCTTAAGGAATATGGAAGTAAAATTACCCCTGATAAAAAAACGTTGCAGGTAAACTACCCCTTTCCCTTAACCGATCTTCACCAAAAACAATAGGTTGTGAGAACTCTACAATACAGATGTGTATGCAAAATATTATTTGATTCTGTTTGAATTTGCGGCTGTTATCGTTTGCCATAGAAAAAAATTACCCCTGATAAAAAAACGTTGCAGGTAAACTACCCCTTTCCCTTAACCGATCTTCACCAAAAACAATAGATCTTGAGTACTCTACAATTCAGGGCTGTATGCAAAAAATTATTTGATTCTGTTTGAATTTGCGTCTGTTATCGTTTGCCATAGAAAATACCCTTGTTAAAATATAAAACGTTGCAGGTAAACTACCTCTTTCCCTTAACCGATCTTCAACAAAATCAACAGACCTTGATTTCTGTATAATTCGAAAAGGTATGCAAAGAGTAGTTGATTCTGTTTGCATTTACGGCAGTTATCGTTCATCATAGAAAAAATTACCCTTGTTAAAACATAAAATGTTGCAGGTAAACTACCCTATTCCCTTAACCGATCTTCACCAAAACCAAAAGGTCTTGAGAACTCTACAATTCAGGCTATATGCAAAACATTATTTGATTCTGTTTGAATTTGCGGCTGTTATCGTTTGCCATAGAAAATATCGGTATGGAGAACCATACATGACTTCCATATTCTAAGATTTATATTTAAAATCATTTTCAGCCAAACAGCCAGGCTGTGTCTTACCTGCCTTTTTATTGCTGTATTAAATGAAAAATATTATATTACATTAAAATGAAAAAATTATAATTTTATTGCCTGGCAACAAAATTATTTTATTTTTAACAATTACCATTGTTTCAAAAAGTTTAAATAAATTTTCAAGTACTTTACTCTTGTTAAAACGTAAAAGGTTGCAGGTAAACTACCCCTTCTCCTTAACCGATCTTCACCAAAATCGAAAGTCATTGAGACCTCTACAATTCAGGGACGTATGCAAAACATTATTTGATTCTGTTTGAATTTGCGGCTGTTATCGTTTGCCATAGAAAATACGCTTGATAAAAAAACGTTGCAGGTAAACTACCCCTTCCCCTTAACCGATCTTCACCAAAAACAATAGGTCTTAAGTACTCTACAAATCAGGGCTGTATGCAAAACATTATTTGATTCTGTTTGAATTTGCGGCTGTTATCGTTTGCCATAGAAAATACCCTTGTTAAAAAAACGTTGCAGGTAAACTACCCCTTTCCCTCAACCGATCTTCACCAAAAACAATAGGTCTTGAGAACTCTACAATTTAGGGCTGTATGCAAATAATCTTGTGATTCTGTTTGAATTTGCGGCTGTTATCTTTTGCCATAGGAAATACCCTTGTTAAAACATAAAACGTTACAGGTAAACTACCCCTTTCCCTTAACCGATCTTCACCAAAAACAATAGGTCTTGAGTACTCTACAAATCAGGGCTGTATGCAAAACATTATTTGATTTTGTTTGAATTTGCGGCTGTTATCGTTTGCCATAGAAAATACCCTTGTTAAAAAAACGTTGCTGGTAAACTACCCCTTTCCCTCAACCGAACTTCACCAAAAACAATAGGTCTTGAGAACTCTACAAATCAGGGCTGTATGCAAATAATCTTTTGATTCTGTTTGAATTTGCGGCTGTTATCGTTTGCCATAGGAAATACCCTTGTTAAAACACAAAACGTTACAGGTAAACTACCCCTTTCCCTTAACCGATCTTCACCAAAATCAACAGATCTTGAGAACTCTACAATTCAGGGCTGTATGCGAAACATTATTTGATTCTGTTTGAATTTGCGGCTGTTATCGTTTGCCAAACAAACAAAAATATCGGTATGGAGAACCATACATGACTTCCATATTCTAAGATTTATTTTTAAAATCATTTTCGAAATGGAATATTACCATAGAAACTACTTCTTTCTATTTACTGCTTCAGCCTTAACCACAGTACTGTGGTCACTAACATATACCACCTCACGTTATCGCACTCGATTTTCACTGATGATGGAAGTCAATGGCATTGCCGAAACGTCTGGTTTTGTAGAAAACATTGGACTACGGCCAAATATCCCGGGAAGGAATTTTAACAAAAACTACTTCTTTGTTGCCGATAACGTTGTACACATATATATAAAAAATATGCATAAAATTAATGGCTTGTATAAGTTAATGATTGATCTCCATTAAGTAGTGCTCAAGTTTCCAAAGTTTTAATATTATGATGTCCGTAATTAAAACATCAGAGCAGGTTTAGTGTGTATGAGGGTTCACCGTGGACAAAAATTTTCAACATTTCCTATTGAGCGTTGCTTAGAATAAATCTGCGAATCTACAGTGTACGTTTCACAGAACAAACACGCGGAAAAGAAGGAGCGCTCCGAAGTCACTCATCTTGCAGAGGGTTCATTCCCTAAAGACGAAAAGTCTGTCTATGAATCGTTCCTCTGTAAACACGTGCAGTTACACTGCCCAGCGATCCACAGGAAGCAAATCGCTATCCACGCTGGACACTTTTTCGGCTTGCACGCGTTATGTTGGTATGGGTTCGGCACTTTCCATTTAAAAACCGTGCAAATGTAAGAAAATAAACATGAATGAGGCCAGAAATAACGCGAATTGTGTGTGTGTGTGCCTTCCCTGCCTTTTTATTGCGGCAGTGATAATAATAAAATGAAAACGTAAACAGTACATAACTGAGATATGCTTGCCTGCCACGCACGATATATTGTCTCTTATACATGACTAGCAGAATACCCGTGCTCGCTACGGAGTTTCACGTTGTACGTAGTGAAAATGTTAGTTTAATTAATAAAGTTTAATTAAAGTAGGCTTCTTAAGAATAAATAGCTGTTGCCCACAACTTCGTTCGCGTGGTCTTCAATTTAATGCGATAATATATTTAGAACAGAATCTATTCTATTGGGTTGCCATAGTAACCAGATCTAATAGTTTTTTAAGACCGCAAAGGACCCCCCAGAGGATCGTATCGAAAAAAACACCTGTCCTATGTTGGTTCTCCCGTTGCATAAAATATTTGTGCCAAGTTTGGTTGAAATCGGTCCAATGGTTTAGGTGGAGACGTGGAAGACCCCAAAGGAACCCCAAAGGATCGTATCGAAAAAAAAAACACTTGTTACTATGTTGGTTCTCCCTTTGCGTAAAATATTTGTGCCAAGTTTGGTTGAAATCGGTACAGTGGTTTAGGAGGAGATGTGGAAGAAACCTTCGCGGACGTGCGCACAACAACTCACCGAAGTTTCATCGCAATCGGATGAATGGTATAGGAACGCATACGGGACAAACAAAGAAACATTCATTTTATATATAAGATGTAAACTATACCACTTACTTGACATAAACCGTGATAGCTAAGCTAATGTACAACATATATGTATTAATTATACACATAAATGTTCCTCGATAGACACTCTATCTATTGGCGAAAACTTGAATAAAATCCGTTCAGTACTTCCTGAGATTAGCGATTTCAAACACAGAGAGAAAACGGACCGACTTTACTTTATACTATGTACAGATTTACATTAAAATGAAAAAATTATAATTTTATTGACTGGCAACAAAATTATTTATTTTCAACAATTACCACTGTTTGAAAAAGTTTAAATGAATTTTCAAGTACTTTACTCTTGTTAAAACGTAAAAGGTTGCAGGTAAACTACCTCTTCCCCTTAACCGATCTTCACCAAAATCGAAAGGCCTTGAGTCCTCTACAATTCACTGACGTATGCAAAAAATTATTTGATTCTGTTTGAATTTGCGGCTGTTATCGTTTGCCATAGAAAATACGCTTGATAAAAAATGTTGCAGGTAAACTACCCCTTCCCCTCAACCGATCTTCAACAAAAACAATAGGTCTTGAGTACTCTACAAATCAGGGCTGTATGCAGAAAATTATTTGATTCTGTTTGAATTTGCGGCTGTTATCGTTTGCCATAGAAAATACCCTTGTTAAAAAAATGTTGTAGGTAAACTACCCCTTTCCCTTAACCGATCTTCACCAAAAACAATAGGTCTTGAGAACTCTACAATTTAGGGCTGTATGCAAATAATCTTTTGATTCTGTTTGAATTTGCGGCTGTTATCGTTTGCCATAGGAAATACCCTTGTTAAAACATAAAACGTTACAGGTAAACTACCCCTTTCCCTTAACCGATCTTCACCAAAAACAATAGGTCTTGAGAACTCTACAATTCAGGGCTGTATGCGAAACATTATTTGATTCTGTTTGAATTTGCGGCTGTTATCGTTTGCCAAAAAAAATTTCCCTTGATAAAAAAAAACCGTTGCAGGTAAACTACCCCTTTACCTCAACCGATCTTCGCCAAAAACAATAGGTCGTGAGTACTCTACAAATCAGGGCTGTATGCAAAAAATTATTTGATTCTGTTTGAATTTGCGGCAATTATCGTTTGCCATAGAAAAATTACCTGTCTTTTTATTGCTGTATTAAATGAAAAATATTATATTACATTAAAATGCAAAAATTATAATTTTATTGCCTGGCAACAAAATTATTTTATTTTTAACAATTACCATTGTTTCAAAAAGTTTAAATAAATTTTCAAGTACTTTACTCTTGTTAAAACGTAAAAGGTTGCAGGTAAACTACCCCTTCCCCTTAACCGATCTTCACCAAAATCGAAAGTCATTGAGACCTCTACAATTCAGGGACGTATGCAAAAAATTATTTGATTCTGTTTGAATTTGCGGCTGTTATCGTTTGCCATAGAAAATACGCTTGATAAAAAAACGTTGCAGGTAAACTACCCCTTCCCCTTAACCGATCTTCACCAAAAACAATAGGTCTTGAGTACTCTACAAATCAGGGCTGTATGCAAAACATTATTTGATTCTGTTTGAATTTGCGGCTGTTATCGTTTGCCATAGAAAATAAAACGTAAAAGGTTGCAGGTAAACTACCCCTTCCCCTTAACCGATCTTCACCAAAAACAATAGGTCTTGAGTACTCTACAAATCAGGACTGTATGCAAAACATTATTTGATTCTGTTTGAATTTGCGGCTGTTATCGTTTGCCATATAAAATACCCTTGTTAAAAAAACGTTGCAGGTAAACTACCCCTTTCCCTCAACCGATCTTCACCAAAAACAATAGGTCTTGAGAAATCTACAATTCAGGGCTGTATGCGAAACATTATTTGATTCTGTTTGAATTTGCGGCTGTTATCGTTTGCCAAAAAAAAAAATTTCCCTTGATAAAAAAAACCGTTGCAGGTAAACTACCCCTTCCCCTCAACCGATCTTCACCAAAAACAATAGGTCGCGAGTACTCTACAAATCAGGGCTGTATGCAAAAAATTATTTGATTCTGTTTGAATTTGCGGCAGTTGTCGTTTGCCATAGAAAATACGCATGATAAAAAACGTTGCTGGTAAACTACCCCTTCCCCTCAACCGATCTTCACCAAAAACAATAGGTCTTGAGTACTCTACAAATTAGGGCTGTATGCAGAAAATTATTTGATTCTGTTTGAATTTGCGGCTGTTATCGTTTGCCATAGAAAATACCCTTGTTAAAAAAACGTTGTAGGTAAACTACCCCTTTCCCTTAACCGATCTTCACCAAAAACAAAAGGTCTTGAGAACTCTACAATTTAGGGCTGTATGCAAATAATCTTTTCATTCTGTTTGAATTTGCGGCTGTTATCGTTTGCCATAGGAAATACCCTTGTTAAAACATAAAACGTTACAGGTAAACTACCCCTTTCCCTTAACCGATCTTCACCAAAAACAATAGGTCTTGAGAACTCTACAATTCAGGGCTGTATGCGAAACATTATTTGATTCTGTTTGAATTTGCGGCTGTTATCGTTTGCCAAACAAACAAAATTACCCTTGCTAAAAAAAAACCGTTGCAGGTAAACTACCCCTTTCCCTCAACCGATCTTCACCAAAAACAATATGTCGCGAGAACTCTGCAAAACCGGGCTGTATGCAAAAAATTATTTGATTCTGTTTGAATTTGCGGCAGTTATCGTTTGCCATAGAAAAAAAATCTACAGACAGACAGACAGACAGACACACAGACACACAGACACTTTTCGGAAAACGACTTTTTTTCATGTTTTGAGTGTAGTAGAATCAGAATCTGCAATAATCTCGAACACGATTTTTTTTGCCATCACCATACTTCCATTCCTTAAGGAATATGGAAGTAATTACCCTTGCTAAAAAAAAAACCGTTGCAGGTAAACTACCCCTTTCCCTCAACCGATCTTCACCAAAAACAATAGGTCGCGAGTACTCTGCAAATCAGGGCTGCATGCAAAAAATTATTTGATTCTGTTTGAATTTGCGGCAGTTATCGTTTGCCATAGAAAAAAAATCTACAGACAGACAGACACACAGACACTTTTCGGAAAACGACTTTTTTTCATGTTTTGAGTGTAGTAGAATCAGAATCTGCAATAATCTCGAACACGATTTTTTTTGGCATCACCATACTTCCATTCCTTAAGGAATATGGAAGTAAAAATTACCCTTGATAAAAAAACGTTGCAGGTAAACCTTTCCCTAACCGATCATCACCAAAAACAATAGGTCTTGAGTACTCTACAATTCAGGGCTGTATGCAAAAAATTATTTGATTCTGTTTGAATTTGTGGCTGTTATCGTTTGCCATAGAAAATACCCTTGTTAAAACATAAAACGTTGCAGGTAAACTACCCCTTTCCCTTAACCGATCTTTACCAAAAACAATAGGTCTTGAGAACTCTACAATTTAGGGCTGCATGCAAATAATCATTTGATTCTGTTTGAATTTGCGGGTATTACCGTTTGCCATAGAAAATACCCTTGTTAAAACATAAAACGTTGCAGGTAAACTACCCCTTTCCCTTAACCGATCTTCACCAAAAACAATAGGTCTTGAGAACTCTACAATTCAGGGCTGCATGCAAAAAAAAAATAGTAGTTGATTCTGTTTGAATTTGCGGCTGTTATCGTTTGCCATAGAAAAATATCGGTATGGAGAACCATACATGACTTCCATATTCTAAGATTTATATTTAAAATCATTTTCAGCCAAACAGCCAGGCTGTGTCTTACCTGCCTTTTTATTGCTGTATTAAATGAAAAATATTATATTACATTAAAATGAAAAAATTATAATTTTATTGCCTGGCAACAAAATTATTTTATTTTTAACAATTACCATTGTTTCAAAAAGTTTAAATAAATTTTCAAGTACTTTACTCTTGTTAAAACGTAAAAGGTTGCAGGTAAACTACCCCTTCCCCTTAACCGATCTTCACCAAAATCGAAAGTCATTGAGACCTCTACAATTCAGGGACGTATGCAAAAAATTATTTGATTCTGTTTGAATTTGCGGCTGTTATCGTTTGCCAAAGAAAATACGCTTGATAAAAAAACGTTGCAGGTAAACTACCCCTTTCCCTTAACCGATCTTCACCAAAAACAATAGGTCTTGAGTACTCTACAAATCAGGGCTGTATGCAAAACATTATTTGATTCTGTTTGAATTTGCGGCTGTTATCGTTTGCCATATAAAATACCCTTGTTAAAAAAACGTTGCAGGTATACTACCCCTTTCCCTCAACCTATCTTCACCAAAAACAATTGGTCTTGAGAACTCTACAATTTAGGGCTGTATGCAAATAATCTTTTGATTCTGTTTGAATTTGCGGCTGTTATCGTTTGCCATAGGAAATACCCTTGTTAAAACATAAAACGTTACAGGTAAACTACCCCTTTTCCTTAACCGATCTTCACCAAAAACAATAGGTCTTGAGTACTCTACAAATCGGGGCTGTATGCAAAACATTATTTGATTCTGTGTGAATTTGCGGCTGTTATCGTTTGCCATATAAAATACCCTTGTTAAAAAAACGTTGCAGGTAAACTACCCCTTTCCCTCAACCGAACTTCACCAAAAACAATAGGTCTTGAGAACTCTACAATTTAGGGCTGTATGCAAATAATCTTTTGATTCTGTTTGAATTTGCGGCTGTTATCGTTTGCCATAGGAAATACCCTTGTTAAAACATAAAATGTTACAGGTAAACTACCCCTTTCCCTTAACCGATCTTCACCAAAATCAACAGATCTTGAGAACTCTACAATTCAGGGCTGTATGCGAAACATTATTTGATTCTGTTTGAATTTGCGGCTGTTATCGTTTGCCAAACAAACAAAATTACCCTTGCTAAAAAAAAACCGTTGCAGGTAAACTACCCCTTTCCCTCAATCGATCTTCACCAAAAACAATAGGTCGCGAGTACTCTGCAAATCAGGGCTGCATGCAAAAAATTATTTGATTCTGTTTGAATTTGCGGCAGTTATCGTTTGCCATAGAAAAAAAATCTACAGACACACAGACACACACACAGACAGACAGACAGACAGACACACACACACACACACACAGACACTTTTCGGAAAACGACTTTTTTTCATGTTTTGAGTGTAGTAGAATCAGAATCTGCAATAATCTCGAACACGATTTTTTTTGCCATCACCATACTTCCATTCCTTAAGGAATATGGAAGTAAAAATTACCCTTGATTTAAAAAAAAAACGTTGCAGGTAAACTACCCCTTTCCCTTATCCGATCTTCACCAAAAACAATAGGTCTTGAGTACTCTACAAATCAGGGCTGTATGCAAAAAATTATATGATTCTGTTTGCGTTTGCGGCTGTTATCGTTTGCCATAGAAAAAAAATCTACAGACACACAGACACTTTTCGAAAAACGAATTTTTCATGTTTTGAGTGTAGTACAATCAGAATCTGCAATAATCTCGAACACGATTTTCTTTGCCATCACCATACTTCCATTTCCTTAAGGAACATGGAAGTAAAATTACACTTGATAAAAAAACGTTGCTGGTAAACTACCCCTTTCCCTTAACCGATCTTCACCAAAAACAATAGGTCTTGAGTACTCTACAATTCAGGGTTGTATGCAAAATATTGTTTGATTCTGTTTGAATTTGCGGCTCTTATCGTTTGCCATAGAAAATACCCTTGTTAAAATATAAAATGTTGCAGGTAAACTACCCCTTTCCCTTCACCAAAATCAACAGGCCTTCAGTCTTTCACAACTGAGGGCTGTATGCAAATAATTATTTGATTCTGTTTGAATATGCGGCTGTTATCGTTTGCCATAGATAATACCCTTGTTAAAACAAAAAACGTTGCAGGTAAACTACCCCTTTCCCTTAACCGATCTTCACAAAAAAAAAAAGATCTTGAGTACTCAACAAATCAGGGCTGCATACAAAAAATTATATGATTCTGTTTGCGTTTGCGGCTGTTATCGTTTGCCATAAAAAAAAATCTACAGACACACAGACACTTTTCGAAAAACGAATTTTTCATGTTTTGAGTGTAGTACAATCAGAATCTGCAATAATCTCGAACACGATTTTCTTTGCCATCACCATACTTCCATTTCCTTAAGGAACATGGAAGTAAAATTACACTTGATAAAAAAACGTTGCAGGTAAACTACCCCTTTCCCTTAACCGATCTTCACCAAAAACAATAGGTCTTGAGTACTCTACAATTCAGGGCTGTATGCAAAATATTGTTTGATTCTGTTTGAATTTGCGGCTCTTATCGTTTGCCATAGAAAATACCCTTGTTAAAATATAAAATGTTGCAGGTAAACTACCCCTTTCCCTTCACCAAAATCAACAGGCCTTCAGTCTTTCACAACTGAGGGCTGTATGCAAATAATTATTTGATTCTGTTTGAATATGCGGCTGTTATCGTTTGCCATAGATAATACCCTTGTTAAAACAAAAAACGTTGCAGGTAAACTACCCCTTTCCCTTAACCGATCTTCACAACAAAAAAAATAGATCTTGAGTACTCAACAAATCAGGGCTGCATACAAAAAATTATTTGATTCTGTTTGAATTTGCGCGCGTTATCGTTTGCCATAGAAAAAAATCTACAGACACAGAGACTTTTTGAAAAATGACTTTTTTCATGTTTTGAGTATAGTATAATCAGAATCTGCAATAATCTCGAACACGATTTTTTTAGTCATCACCATACTTCCATTTCCTTAAGGAACATGGAAGTAAAAGAACTATATGGCCCTATCACCCATTCAGCCACTCTGTATGTTATAACACAATATAATTCGCTTTTCAGCATTTACCAAGGTGGTGACTAATGGAATATATAATTTGTTATTATAATCTGTATTATATATCTGCATAACACATGAGAATAAATGTAACATCAGTATGACTCTTTTTCATTTATTAAAAACATTTTCGTCTCATTGGCATAGAGGTATTCTGAATCTCACTATGTTTTGCTTCATTTCGTGCTTGCATTGCAATCAGCACATGCGCAGAAGCAAGTATTCAGTACCAATAACCAGGGGCGGATTAACCATTAGGCTGACTAGACTGTAGCCTAGGGCGCTGCACTTTGGGGGGTGCAAAATTTTAGCTAAAAAATAATAAAATTTAACAGCTAAATGTAAAATTGGTAATAAATTACAAAGATAAAAATTTGATTTCATTTTGAACACAGGCGCCTGTTTGCGAGAAATATGGTAAAACTGTAGATGAATAATAGAAGTGCTTTCCAAACTGTTTTCTCCGGTTATGAGTCATCGGCCGCCGCCCGACTTTCATGGAATTGCCGACCACGTTATCTATTCCATCCAGTTGAGACAGCTGTGCACGTTTTCCTTACTACGCCTGTCACTAACTGCAGTGGCGAATGATGTTTTTCAACTTTGAAGAAGGTGAAGAATTATTTACGCTGAAATTTGCGCCAGGATAAACCGGCCATTGTAGCCTTCTTGTTCATTGAAAGTGACTTTCTGCAAGCACTTGATTTCAGTGAGGTGATTAAAACGTTTGCTCAATCTAAAGTGAGAAAAAGGAATCTAGCTTGAACTTTACATGAGTCTTAACAAATCCACAAGATGTTTAGGCCTAGCTGATTGTCTTCTTTGTGTAAATGTTGTTAAATATACCTTTAATAAAACTGTTATAATTCTGTAACTACTTAGTAAATTTTTACCTTATAAAAACCATGGAAACTACAAATGGTTGAAGGTGTAACTCTAAAACAATCTCTGAAAAATAGCCTCAGTTTTCAATTCTTGAGACTATTTCCAAAAACAGTAAGATATTTGAAATATTCCTAACTAAGAAATATATTGTAGGGTGTTTAAAGCTTCATTGAACCCCTTGGAAGTAAACATAAGAGTAGCATATGGGTGGTGAGGGGGCACTAAAATATAATTAGCCTAGGGCGCCAAGATACCTTAATCTGGCCCTGCCAATAACTGCGATTTTGTACTCGTTTATTCTTTAGTAGGGTGGGGGGGGGGGTCCCGTGATTAATCAGAACAGGTATTTCAACTTTTCCGTTATCATTACACCTTGTAGCCTACTAGTTTATTCGTTAGTTGTGTAGGGGTGTCCCACAAGTAGTTGGAACAGGTACTCCAGCTTTTCAGTCACTGTTATATTCATTCCACAAAAGTAATCGCTCCAAAATACTTGTTACAGGTATATCAGCCCACCTCTAGTCCAGACTAAGCCTGGTCGATTTGTGGCTCTAAAGATACTACTTTAATGTATGTGAGGTTAACCAGTATTAGAGTGTGTGATAAGTGTACTGAAAGTAATGGCATATTCAAATACTATTATACAACATACAGGACAAGTACAAGAGTACATGTAACATTATTAGTTTGCATAACCCACATATGAGGAAACATAACCTCAACTTGTGGGCATAATTGAATAACAATGTCGTGGGCGAGCAGTGTTAAACGGCATTACTTGGTATCGTTACCGTTTGTCCTAGGACATGCATGTTACGCAACCCACAAAGTCCTGATTTCAAATGCACTTTATTAAGCATTCAGTGAACAAACAGTAATCGACACACGAATAAAATCAAATTTGACAGAAGCTAAAATGTTGTTATTTAGTATTGAAAAATACTGGTGCACAAGCTGGTACACATTATGCATTTATGATAATGTCTTCACGGTGATTCAGTACACATGAAAATTTGAATTGTAGTTACTCAAGTTAACGACAAATTGGACATGACAAATTTATTACAGTTATTACAAATGAAAACAAGAAAACAATATGATGCTCAGTATATTAAAATTGAAACCTATTATTATGTTTATAATTTGTATTGAACTGAATAGTAGGAAAAAGAAACTTTTTGTAGACTTCAAAATCAAATAAAATTTTCAGATTCTGGACAATTTTTGTTTAGACATTATTGCTCGTAAATGTTTTATGTATGTAATACCCATTTTTACTTTAGTCAATGTGTTTAATGTAAAGGCAGTGCAGTTCAGCTTGAACAGTAACAATAATGACGCCACTTATGTTGTGCATGAAATAGCTTTGATGGTGGGGGGATATGTTAATGGAAAAGTCTTCAAAGTTGTCTCAGTGGATCATGGATTCAGTCAATTCCATTTCTCCTTTTTACATGCAGTTTACAAACTTCGAAATATTGTTCCATTCTTCGCTATGGTATTTCAAGCATTATAATTTCTGCACGTTTTCTAGTATTATTCGACTGAAAAAATATTCTGTTTAAAACAAGATTAAGTTAACTGCACTCTCAAAGCTGTAAATAAGATAAAACGCGTCTCCAGATTAGTTAAAGCAGAACAAATATTTATACTGTTTAAATCTGTAAAATACTTAATTTTGTGTTATAAACAACAGTTTGCTGTTAGGCAGCTGGTAGTATTGTAGTGTATTCCCATAACTGCCAATTTAGATGTTATATGAAACAGAATATACAGTATAACTTCTACAAATATTTTAACTCTGAGGTTTCATAAAAACTTTAGCATTCATTTAATAAGAAATTGTTCTTTCCTTCTCAAAATAATTCTAAAATGATGTCAAAAGTCTTATAATTTCTAGTAAATAGGAATTTAAAACAGAGTCTATGCCAAAATATATAACATGATATGATGAACTGATAAAAAACTGTTGACACATGTTGTATAGCTTCAAAGAAAAGTGTACTTTTATGAGGAAAACATTTTCATGAAAGATCATTATAGTTAGCACTATGGTTTAAATACTCTTCTATACATTAGTTCATCTCATTTGCATATGCAGAATTAATGTGACTTATCCTCTACATAAGTAGTATCGTATCTCCTTACAGCCAGGAACACTTTATTGTAATAATGAAGTACCATACCCAAACTAAGATAAGGCATCCTCATTGATTAAACTGAGATCTGACAATGGGAAGACATTACGTATTAATAAAGATATGTGCATTTAATTGAAGTGTTCTTAATTGGATGTTATTCTTGTTCTAACTTGTGTGTGATGTACATTTGGTCTTTATTGACTGCCAACTTATTTTCATTTGTTTCAGGTGTTAACAAGAACAATTTATCTATCCTAAGACAAATGGAAGAGATCAAATTGGAGGACAAGGTATAAAGTTCAAAAATAAAAAATATTTTTTACTGTTAGTATTTGCGTGTGTATTAAATTGATACACATGTTATGTACACTTATAGACACATTCATTTCTTAATTTAATAATAATTTAGTTATCATCATATTCATTTGTAATTAATTGATGTACAGAATATGATTTATATATATTTTTTTGTGTAGGATTCACATTGACAATATGCATTTTCCATAACCTCCTAACTTTCAACCAATTCTCCTCCTCCGCCTCCTCCTCCTCCTTCTCCCACATTCAGTTTAGGCTCATAGTCTGTTAGATGCAAAGAATCTTTCCAACTTTTCCTTGATCTGCCAGTCCTCCGTCTTTGCATTGGCTAATTATGTCAGCATACTCATACTATTCTATTATCACTCATTCTCTTGTGTTGGGTGTGTTGTATCTCTCTCCTTGCTAACCTGTTCTCTTGTTGTCCAATGTGCAAGTCTTCCTTCCTGGTATTCTCCTGAACTCCACACTTGTGACGTCTCAGTTTGAATCTTCCCTGTTTTCAAAAGTGCACCGAGAGTTGACTTTGTTTAGATGACTGTTTGTAATTAACAATGCAGTAGACCAACATGATGCTTTACAGCTACTGCATGCATGCATGGCTCATGATGCTGTTCATGAGACAGATATGGTGTAACGAACAGTACTTGATTGAAGTTTAATTAAGAAAGTTGTGTTAGTGGTTATAATCACAAACAGAATTATCACTGTTGCACACCACTATAGAAAAATTATTCCGATTAGCGCTTTCAAGCTTCTCAGCTCATCGTCAGATTTCCTATCTGACGATGCGATGAGAAGCTTGAAAGCGCTAATCGGAATAATTTTTCTGTAGTGGTGTGCAACAGCGATAATTTTGTTAGTACTTGATTGGTCTCAGTCTCTTCGTATCTTGAGCCAGCGTCTTTATGTGTGAATGCGTACAGCATCCCACAACCCGGGTACTTCAGTTGATTAGGCCTCTGCCTTCCTCTGCAGTACCTCTTACTCACTGGGCTTCCATCAGCAAAGTCATTACTGCTTGGTGACTCACCATACTGCCTCGTCTTCACAAACCTTTCTGTTCACCCATTGTTCCAGAAACTGTTCATTTTTGTTTTCTAATTACTTTGTCCATCCAGTATATTTTTAATATTCTTCTACAGCAACAGATTTCAAATGCTTCTGCGTTTCTGTCTTTCACCTTTCCCTGTTGTCTAGGTTCTTATAACACAATGAAACATAAGTTGAAACATTTCTTTCTAGTTCTGCTAGTTCCTAGATTCTCCATTTGGTCTGCTATCTGATACTGAGTCCTCTCAGTTAACCTTCCCAGTTTTAATATTTACAGAATCCCTACTTTTGTTCCTGATTTCTGTTCTTCTCTTAATAATTTTTCTGTGATATTCAATACTGTTTGTAAATTCGCCTTGTTTTCTACAATTGAAAACCATATCATCAGTAAATCTTGAGCTACTTTTGTACTCTTTCCATGAAACGTTATTGCAGTGTTATGCATCTTTATTATTTCCTTCAGATTCCCTTTTTAAGCATTCTCCTGTAATGTTAATAAATTTGTATAAAAGTAATCTTAATTCCCTGTTATTTGTAGGATGCTTTAGTGGTCAGTATAAAGAAAGAAGCAGATGTAGAAGAAGCTGAGTCTGAACAGGTAATGTGGATAAATCTGATTGTTAAGCTTATAGGTAATGTGTTAGGTTGTTCAGTGTCATGTAGCACTTGAGATTTAGATCACATTCGTTTGTAGATATTTAATTAAAACTCAACAGAATGCACAAACTGTATTATACAAAGGCTATTCAGAAAGTAACCTTCGTTTGACTATAAATATAACGCGGATGTTCATACATAAATTTTGTTATATAGATCTTAAAACTACAGCTTTCTACTATTTTCTACATAATCACCATTTAAATGTAAGCATTTGTCATAGCATTTGACCAGTTTGGAATTCCCTCTTCATAAAATGCTGCTGCCGGGGATCGCAACCAGCCTGTCACAGCATCGTGAAGTTTTTCATGTTCATAAACAGGTGAAAGCACTGGGAGCCAAAGCCAGGCTTCTTTTGTTTGCCGAGCGGTGTGAGGGCGAGTGGTCTCATGCAAAAACACTACACCAGAAGTCAGCAGACCTCGGTGATTGTTCTGGATGGCTCTTCTTAGTTTTTATAAAGTGTCAAAATAGACTTCAGAATTGATGGTCGCTCCATGTTTTATGAACTCCACAGTATTCCTTTCATATCCCAAAAACAGTTGTCAAAACCTTCCTGGCAGATAAAGTTTTCCAGGCTTTCTTTGGTTTGTTTGGTAAGGCGGTATGCCCCCACACAATTGACTGTTGCTTTGTCTCAGCATTAATGTGCGACATCCAAGTCTCATCGCCAGTCACAGTTTTGTTGAGAAATGTTTCTCCTTCCGCAACATAACGTGAAAGATAGTCTAAGGCAGAGCCCATTCATTGTGTTTTGTGGTTCTCGGAAAGCATTTCCGGTACCCAGCAAGCACAGAACTTCCAGTAGCCTAACATTTCTGTGACTACATCGTACAAAACAGTCCGAGCAATTTATGCGAATTGTTCAGAAAGTTCAGAGATTGTGAACCGCCGGTTTTCATGGACTTTTTCATAAATTTTCTGAACGAGTTCATCACTGACTATGGCCATATGCAGTTCACAGTGCACAATGAATTTTCTGCCATCAAAAATCTTATCACAACACACACTTTTCATTTGGCGGGGTTTTCTATTGCAGCACTCATTTTGAAAGGCTGTAACGAGTGAAATAACGACATCGCTATGTCCCCACTATACAGCTGGAGACGTACTAAGCCACTATACAAGTCAGCACAGGAATAATGCCACTTCCCCCATTACTTTTCTCGCTACGCGGCAACGGAGGTTACTTTCCGAATACCCCTGGTAGTATTGTATACATATAAACTACATGGGATTAAGTAAGTAAAATCGCACATGCTCGCGGGCGCCATCACACACACACACATATGTAAGTACAGAGTATGGTTATTAATTGCAAAAATTGATGGATGATTCTATATATTTCATATTTAGTATTGATCGCCTCTTTATATACTGGTACTCTATTGAGAAGACTAAGTAAATTTTATAATTGTTCAATTTACAGGATGTATTGCGAGTTGTAAATTCTGGCCTAAAAGAAGAACTACATGTAAAAGAAGAAATCAAAGAAGAGAATGAACAGATTATTGATCAGGTATAGTACGTAGTTATACACTTGTTTATAATAACAGCAATGTTGTAATGAGCAGCATTGTTGTTATTTGGAAACTTATCGGTTAAAACTGTTGGAGACCGTTTGGTGTCCCATGGAAGTCATTTGTATGTGCAATTTCAGTCCACACGATTTAGCCAAAACACTGAAGTTACTATTTTGTAATTTACAAAGTGGCACTGTGAAGTCTTATCTATTCCTTGCCATGAATTATTTGGGGCTTATCTTCTTGCTAAATTAGTAGGTTCCTATCATTTCTATGCTTTAATCAAATTTGCCTTTGGACTGACTCCATGATTGTTTTAATTTTGTAGGGTGGAACACAGAGTTCTGAGCGGAAGTCACATAACCCCCACCACATGGTGGGAAATTTGAAATTGATGACATCGTGGTGGTGGGAGTACCACATGTAATCGGTTGGGATCAAATGTCATGGGTGGGGGTAGAACGTGCCTTGAGTTGGGGTATCACGTGGGCGTGGTGGGAGTACCATGTGACAAGGGTGGGATACCACTGGACTGGTGTGAAGTGTGATGGTTGGTCGGCCATATGGCTGTAGTTGGTGTAGCCAACACGTGATAAGGGAGGAGAAAGTTCCCTGTAGAAGGGAAGTAGGTTGAAGAAAGATGTGTGAGGGAAAATTAGTGTTACCACCACCAGTAGCATGTCCACGTCATGGTGGGAACGAATGTATGTTCCCTTGACAAGAGTATCCAACATGTCCGTGGTTATCTTGTCCTCTGCTTGCCTTGATTTAGTAGAGCCATGTCATATGTGGCTTGGAAAATTGTGATGTGTGTGTGAGGAAATGAAGCTTCCAGCTATTGCTCTTCTCCTAGTCTTGATCAACGTGAGAGTCTTGAACAATTGTGTAATTTAGTGTATATGTGCGTATGAAAGAAAATGTGTCAAGTTCTTGCTCTTCGTCTTCCTGTCTAGTTTTTTTGTATGTTCAGAAATAAGGTGCGTGCGTGCGTGCATGCGTGCGCGCGCGCGCGCGCGCGTGTGTGTGTGTGTGTGTGTGAAGTAAAACACTGTGGCTTGACTGGTCTTCGTGTCTTTGTTGGAGATTTTTTTTTTTTTTGTGTTCGAGAATAAGGTTAACGTTCATCCAAATAATTAATGAGTGTTGAGGAAAAAAGGAATGTATATGTGGGCATGTTGTATGTCCGTGTAGAGATAAAATGTGTGGGTCTGGTAGCCGACGCGTAAAAACACCTTGATGTGTATGTGTGTACATAAATCTTGTGTATTGTTGTAACGTAATGAAAACAATCACAATGGGAAACGGTATGTGTGAAATAAAACACGACATGAATCATATGTATAAGTATAATTACAGCATTAAAAATGGCACAGTAAACACACACAGATATGCATTACATAATGCAATAAAAACACACACACATGCATACAATATAGAATTGGCAGATGGTTTTAACATCAGCAGTGAATCTATAACAGACATGAACATATGGATTTAGAGAAATACAGAAATCCAGTCCGCACTGCTCCATTTCTCAAATGCAAATGATTGTAATGCAAACCACTTCCTCCTCCTCCTCTTCCACTGCACCGTAACAAGTGGGCAACAAGTTAGGTAAGTTCCAATTTGATGTGTCAAACAGTCAGCTTTGTTTTTAGAAACAAGGTACAAAATTAAAGTTTTACAAAGTCATGGCAGTCCCTGTACTGTCCTATGTATGTGAATTATGGACAACAGCCAAATAACAACATTGTAATATACAGGCATCAGCAATGGTGTTCTTAAGAGGAGTTAGAAGTGTTATAAACTTGACCGTATAAGAAATGAGAGAAGAGTTACAAGTGTTTAACTTGAATGAAAAGTTAAAAGATTACAATCAACAGTGGAAGAAACACTTAGAAAAAATGTCAGATTCCAGACTGGCCAAGCAAGTCTGGAAATACAAACCTATAAGACACAGGTGTGTGGGTAGACCCAGGAAGAGATGGCTGAAGAATTTTTGAAGGCGGAACAGGCAGCACCTTGTCTATGCCGTGTTGTGAAGATGATGATGATGACATATCAAGCATGTCAGTAAATCAGCGTGATTTCTATGGTACCAGTTGATCTCTTATTTTAACACATTCCTGTTACGGATTGTTTCCAAGTTAAGGGTATATAACTCACATATGTTGGTAGTTGTTTCTTTTGTACCTTTGCATTATTGTACTTATCTGTGGTTTCTCATTACTTCACAATGTTACATAACCATAGTGGGCACAACAGTGCAAATGTTCCACATGTTTACCATGGGTGAGCTGACAGGCAACTAGCTCATTTGACTGTGTTGACAGTGTTTCTATGCAGAACCATGTTGTGACTGGCTTTGAATGTTTTTTTTTTTTTTTATCGAGTTTACAGCATGTGTGCGTACCGTCATACTTCCTTAAGGTCCATTTCTATGACAGCCAAATGTCCACTTATCTTTGCTAACGCACATCCTTTGTTCTAATATTATGTCCTTCTCACTCATTGATTACACAATTTGCATGAAATAAATAGACACCATAATCTGCAACTGCTCTATTGAAGTCTTATTATGGCAAGCAGATTCACAGTTATTAACTCAATATTTCTTCATAGCACTGTTCAGACATCTGACCAAAATTTCTCTACAATACCAATAATATATATTCCAGTGTTACAAATTATATAAAATAAATGAATATATATCTCACCATGTACCCAATGCAACTGTAAAGTGTTGAACACCGACCAGGTCATAGGATTTTTTGTTCATTGTGTTAAGTATATGTGGTTGCACAATAAACGTAACTTTACTAAGAGGAGTGAGACGTTGATGGCATGAAATAATTAATTAAAACACATATTAAAATACTTAACCAACGATTTATTAATATTGAAAATAAATCACGTGAATATTAAAAATTGAAATTATAAAATTTAAAAACATTATTGTATAAGTTTACACTCTGTAAAAACATAACATACCATTTCTATTCAGCACACAAAAAAAAACATATAATCTTAATATCTAAACATACATGCTGAACAAATTATACAAGTACTTTGTATTGCATGGGTGTCTAACTTTGACTCAGTTTTAAACATAAATAGCAACTCATTTATAAAAAAATATTAACTTTACAAAAATAAAATTTAATTGTTGCTATACAAATTTGATTAACAAGCAAATAACGTTTACTTGAAGACTATTATTTATTTCTAATGAGACACCCAATTTGTAACATTAAACAGAAGATTGTTACTTTTGTTGTTAAACCAAACGCATTATTTTTAACCACAATTTAAAATTACGTACATTATTTATATTTAAATCTTTACTATCTCGTATTTCTTTTTTTTAATGAGTTCTTTGCACCAAAATATAATTGTTCATTTGTTGAACTGCGTACTGCCGAAGGTTACTGGTGTGTGTGTGTGTGTGTGTGTGTGTGTGTGTGTGTGTGTGTGTGTGTGTGTGTGTGTGTGTGTGTGTCCTAAATGATGACAATGATGATGATGCGTTCTTGGTCTCTATGGCTTGTTGTTGATGATGGTTCAGTGTTCCTCCATAAATCGTGGTGTATGGTGAACATGTTCAAATCGATCAGCAGGCCAGCAGAGTGACGTCATGTGAAGATTCCTTGAGTCTGAATTCGCCCAAAATTGCTGGAGGTATTTATACTAGATGGCAAACTGACAGGTCAGAGACTTTCGACTTGCAGAATTGTGTCGATTTTTGTATAGCATCTCTTTGATTAGTTATCACTTTTTAGTACATTTTCCCAATCACATACAATTTATCGAAACACGAGTGATTTCATTGACTTCATAATTTATCACTGGTCACTTACGTATAACTCAGTTGTTAATTACAATAGTAATGAATATTAATTTATATACCATCTTTATTATTGCACTTTTCTGCACTAATTTTGCATCACCGTATGCGTTAAATGTCCTTAATGTAATGTTGTTTTTAGAATTGTGGTATGTCTTTGGTAATAGGTAAAAAAACCTGATTAATGACAAACCAACATAATAATTATTATCTTGCCCCACGTTGGCCTACAATTTATTATGCAATATTATAATTTATATTTTTTTTATTTGAAGTGTACTCAGCGTAACTATCTAATAACCTACCAGCTAGGTCATGGGATTTCTGTGATTGTTATTGTCAAGTCCCTTTTGTTTGAAGTATTATGAGTTAATTACTGTTTGAAATATTTAAATTTGTCCCACTTACCTTTATCGCTAATAATCAAGGTGTCATCTGATGTACTTTGGCAGAGAAAAACAACAGGTAGTGCAATGACAAACATACTTATAGGTCTAATTACCACATTTTATTGTTATCTTTTTCGTCAGCTGATATTAAAACTCCCACATCAACAAATTATTTTACGTTACATCGATAATAACTGCTGGATGATAACTTTAATTTATGTATTACCCATTGTCTTCAAAAAATTACTATTTGTTCCACATTTATTTAACTATTTACTTTTATGTTCGTTCATTGTTAATTTCTCTTCCTTCATTTGTTTGTTATACACAAAAAAGACTTGTTGCATTACTTACAGCTAACAATCTTAGATTCTAATCATACTTATAATAATAATAATAATAAGACATCCCAGTTTGCTACACACTCCATTCAGACAGTTTTAAAACCCCATTTTATACGGAAGAGATCTCTTTATAATTTAGTGTCATTTTCAAGAAAAAAATATGGTCGTTTTACTTCCCTGTTTTATATGGCAGAGCACGTGTTGCAGTCAGATCCTTTTTAAACACTGGTTGACCGGAATGTTGTCACTGTTAAATTTGTCTAAAACATTTGTCCTGAGTTCAATTACTTTAATTCTGCACTGTTATATATTTTTTTTTTTATATTACATTTTACACTTAATCAAGATTTCTTTCGGAGCGCACGTCCATTATTCAGCCGGCCGGCCTTAGGGATGATCAAACACAACGCAGTTTTCTTGGCGTCTATATGAAGCCCCGCCTTCTTGATACACGGCAACTTGGTCCGTGATTCGCCAACCCGCATCACATGATATGTTAATGGATGGTCACGTGTTATTACCAGTGGAACGAGTTCACCTATTTTTCTTGGTTATTAGTTGCTCGCTATAAAGTTTTTACTTTCCCCCAACGGAAAGTACAGGCATGCGTGCACAGGTTCGCATTCCAGCGCGTTATCCTCAACGCGAGCCTGCCTCTGCTTGTTACTGAGTTGCATACAGGGTGTTACGTGAATCAAGTTTCGTGGAACTACATGGGGCCCAAACATATTAGACCCAAAATTTATTATTATATTGAAAAATGGATGTTTCCCTTTAAATGCCCCATTACACCCCCCCCGTTAATTTCTTAACGCATCATGGGTAAACTACCCCCCTAGGCGACTATGGCTGCACCTGAACGAGATTACTGGACTTCTCTGTTCGAGATCCCAACACCATAAAATCGAACAGATACGCACCATAATGCACCTAACCTTCTAACATTCCAACCCCACAATCAAAACCCTGGCCTTATACCATACCAGATCCTCAACCGATATGTTCCCCCTTTCATGCATACTGGGTTGCCTTTAGCAAGTACTGGGAGCGTACACATATTCATTATATTATATATAAATTCCATATTCAAAACTTATAAAAGGTTTTATCTTTTAAAATTCATTTCTTTTTCAACTTCCTGGACTGGACTTTAGTTTCGAATCCAAAATAAATAAAAACAAATCAGATTGAAATCATTTGAATCTTGTTTGCCTCTCAAAATTTATCTAAGTTCATTATCCACGATCCCTTAATTTGATCATTTCTCTCAAAAATTTAAAATCTTTTAATTGAATTTATAACTTTCTTACTTATTTGTTAACAATCCTAATAAACAGATAAAAATACACAACTTATTTCTACTATAAATTCAAAATAAATGCCCTCGAGTACAAAAGAGAACCTAAAATACACATCATAAACCAGCTGACACCTTCCCTACTTATAAGGAATATTACAATTTATAATAACGTTCTTTAATACAAAGAATAGAACAAATTTTTTTTCCAAAAAATTTGAATTTCCCAAAATATTTCTTTTATTGACTTCAAGAATAAATAAAATTATTTAATTTAATTGACGTAACAGAATTCATGATTTAATCACTGAAAACCTATCCTGTCTCTAACATCAGTTATCAGCTGATCTCTCTGGGTCAGGTGAATGACCTTACCCCATATACATCATACAAAACTATATCATGAAAATTACGCAACATCTGTTCATAATCCTTATACTCTAACATAATAACAATAATGACACAATAAAATATAATAAACAAAATCTGAGAAACGTCTTCTCCACTTGAGATAATCTTTTAAAAATCAGTAAATTCATCTATAAAATATTATACAGAGCATAATCCATGTAAATCAATTACATGTCTAAATTTTTACATGTAAATAAATTCGTACAAGTTGTCTACGGTAAAATTACAATCATTTAATTAGCTTGTCAGCTAGTCAGCGTCATTTAGTTTCAAGTTTAGTTCGTTACTCCCCTGAGCAACCCCCTTTACCACACACACTATGACCCCCCTGGACTGTGGCGTCCAGTTGCGTCCACAAGGACTGAAGTTTTGGAGGAATTTTGTCATCTCCTTGTCCTTGCTTCTGCGTTACATTTTTAAAAATAATTAGATATAATATCCAAAAGTTGCATATTTATACACCCTTAATGCGGGTCTATCACCTGGTTAACTGTTCCCACACGAACAGAGTGATAGCCGCTGTTCCATAGTTCTGGGGATTTCCCCTAAGTGGCCCTCCGTTAATTTCAAAGTTCACCAATTTCAAAGACAACCAACCATGGTCAGTTTTACAATTGCTGCCCACAGCTGGCTGTCGTCCAAAACCACGATTAGTGCTGGTAAGGCAGTAATCGCCCGAAAAGGCGGGGAAATCAACTTTCATTTCATGCATGTTCTCTTCATCTGATAATACACTGCACGGCAACAAATCAACATATAATATGAAATTATATAACAAGTTGTGCAGTGTATATTACGCCAGTTTGGCCTCCGATGATGGTAACATACCTTGATGTTACCACCAACACTCATCGCTATCTGCAGTAGCACATGCCACCACTGCAACAGCATAACTAATAGCTAAACTTAAACCCTTCTACTGCTGCAGTCTCTACTTTCCATGATTATTTCACTTCGATTAACACCACACAACCCCCCCAAAATCACCCTTTGAGCTTAACATAACATAATAAACAAATAGACATTAACCTTGAACATTACCATTGGTACATTCACATTAAACAAACAATTCACTTTTAAATAATTTATATAGAGAATTATAAACATTATAACTTGAAATTTTTATTAACTCTTTTATATATCACCATTTAATTATTTATCACTTACTACAATTAGACTCCTCAAAAATTTCAAATTTATTATTAACCTTTATTTTACATCACATTTCAGTTATTATTACCTTTTAACTATGGTTTCTATTTAGTATAACTATCTCAAATTAGTTTCATCATTGAGTTTAAAATCTTTTCAACACATGTAAACATTTTACTCTATTTAACTTGTATTATAAAATTCATACTCACAGTACATCATTCAAAACATATGATTCCTGTTATTCACACAAAATTATAAACAATTCATCACCAAATCATGTATACATCTCCATGTACCTTCTGAAACAATAACGATAATATGATTCCACAACTAAATACATCTTACATTTATTCAATTACTGCTTATTATTACCAAGTTCAAATCTCAAAAAATCATTTAAATTCATTAGCAAAATCTCTTTATATAACATTTTAAATTAATTAATTAATTCATCTCAACTTATTTTAATTCCATCAATTATTTAAAACACAACATTACTTTAATTACTACCTTCTTCCAAAACAATTACAATTCACTGCTTATCGCATTTAGTTATTCATGCTCATTATTTATTTAGTTTAACAAAATATTATTATTATTATTAAATTAATTTCAGCTACGCACACATATTGTTTACCTACAATACGTTTTACAACACAAACACAATTAATTTCACTCTAAATTTATTTACAATTCTTTGTCATTATTTTATTGTTTACCACACCTCATTTTGTAAAGCAGTCCAATCCAAAACCATTAATTACATAATTAAACATTGTTACAAAACGTTTATGTGGGTATTTAATAATTTTAGAATGCGTGTTATTCTGCCCCACTTTGGATGCGTCACTTTGTTACTAACCGTTTACGTGTGGGTTGTAAAAATTTGTATTTAGTGTTAATAGTGTGTAATATGTCAAAATGTAACTCCTCTTATCGTTTACGGGTAAACCGTATTTCGCTCTGTTGCATTCAAATGTTGCCGCCTCGCCACCTGATTGGCGCACGGCTTTCTGCAGTGTTGACTCGGCCAGCGTTTTGCTTTGATGCTTTCACTTCAATAATTCTTAGTTGTTATTATAAATTAATTGAATCAAACATACAGAATTGCAGATTGAGAACATTTATTAACTCTTTAGAAGATTTCAATTACTTTATGATACATCAAATTGGTTTTCTGCACCGGCTATTACACTTGTTCGGTTGGTACTTGCTCAGCTCGTATACAATTCGTCTTTAAAGCTAGTTTACAGTAAATATGGTTTTTCTCAGGGGTGTTAATAAGTCCTTTCGGCTACAGAAATATATACTTACGGCTAACACACACAAATTTATAACAATTCTTAATACTAGTTACATAAACAAATTAATATCTTATTATATTCAAGTAAGTAATCACCAATGAAAACTTGTAAAGAAATTTTGGGTTAGTTTTCGTTTGTCAAATTTATTTATCAAAAGGTTCGTCAATTATTTATTATATTTTACTTTCAATAATTATTAATTGATTAAAGTTTAAATAGTGAATTTAACAAAGCATTTAGTTCTGAATCGGAATAGTGATCAGTGAAGTGAAATAGTTATTTATTAATTTTGACCAAAAATTGTGAATTCGATAATGGGATTATGTTTATACTCATCGATTTTCCTGCTGAAGATCCTGATGTCGTCTTCTTCTTCCGGATAACTCCTGAGATGTCGTCTTCTTATGTTTTCCAGAAGTTTATTCCTCTCGTCCCGACAGTTTCCCTCGCTGACTCAGGCCTCGCACTCCTTAGGTTATCGTCCGTCTTCTATTAATCGATGTCCCGATGATCTTCATTCAGTGTCCATCGTCATCTCTCTTCTTCGCTGCGTCTTCCCGGCTTCTTCAGATAATTATGGTTTGTGATAAATATTTTTTTTTTTATTAAACAAAATTTTGTTCAGGATTCCCTGGGCTGTTGTTATTACAGTATTGTGCGAATTAATGTGAACACATCATAATTATCACAATTTTACTTTTTTTTTCACAGTTGGCAACACTTTTATGTCAAAGTAGCGGCCATTTTGTTTTACTGTTCTGACAGTCAGTGAGTAATGAGACATAGCAAGCTACAGATGCGTTGCAATTTGTTTTTTTTTTTTTAGAATTATTGTGTTTTTGCTGAAGTAAGCTGAACTAAGGCTTTATTTGCTTTTTATTTTTCAAGATGGATATTACTCCCAAAAAGCGCACTAAAATTGTTACTTTGAGTGAACACACATCAATGACTCAAAGAGATATTGCCAAGGAGTGTGGTGTGAGTTTAGGAGCTGTCAACAAGATTTTGAAGCAAAAAAGGGACACTGGGACGATTGAAGTGAACAGAAAAGGGAAATGTGGAAGGAAAAGAAAGACAACAGCAAGGGATGAAGCTTTTTTAATAAGGGAAAGTAAATTAAACCCTAGGAAAACCAGCCAAGAACTTCTGCAAGACTTAGCACACGCTGGAGTTATTGTTCATGGCTCCACCGTACGAAAACGACTTATAGAAGGAGGAAGAAAAACAGTCAGACCTAAAAAAAAAACAGTTACTGACTGCTGCCATGATGACAAAACGATACGATTGGGCAAAAAAATATGTGAGCTGGACTGTTGAAGATTGGAGAAAAGTGTTGTTCTCAGATGAGAGCCATTTTTTGGTACAAGGACAGCGATCTCATTTCGTTAGAAAAAGTGACAACGAAAAACTTACGACAGCTCATATTGATCAAACAGTTAAACATCCTGTGACGGTAGCGATATGCGAACATCTGCTCTCCGTTACCAGCGGCCGAGACGTGACCAACTACGTGCTCGGAGCGAGCCAATCCGGCATCAGCAGCCGCCGAGACGTGACCAACTTCGTGTTCGGAGCTAGCCAATCAGCGATGCCGGTTAGTTAATAAAACCGGGGCCGGCAGAAAATTTTATGCACTCTTCATCGCCACGCCATCGAACGCACTTCATCTCCTCTCCTCTCTCGGACGACATCGGGTCGGAGTCAGCCGGAAGGAACAGCCGAAGAATAGAACCGCCGCCGTTCTTGCGTCTTCGCACTCCCGTTCCGCGCCAGCGATGGATTTCGCTGGGCCGGCAGCCGACTCTACAGCCGGTGCCGAAAGAAGAGGAGGACTGCAGTACGCCACGATCAGCGGGCGCAGCCGCCGAACATCTCAGCGCGGCACGACCAACATCAGCTTTCTCGCCACAAGGTCCTTTTTAGGGCCACCAAAAACGATAGTGTGTACGATTGGCGCCAGTTGTCATGCGGCAAGCCTTCTGTCCGGTGACAATCCGTTAAAGAAGATGTTCTGGGGATGCTTTTCTTATAAAGGTACCGGATGCCTTTTGCCAATCGAAGGCATGATGAACTCGCAAAAATACAGAGACTTGCTAGAACACAGATTGGAAGCTGAACTAAGAAAAGTTGATGCCAACGGTCAAGCAGTTTTTCAACAAGATTCGGCTCCATGTCACGTGTCCAAGATCATGATGAAATATTTCAAGGACAAAAAGATATCATGCCTTGAATGGCCAGGAAACTCACCGGACCTTAATCCGATTGAAAATCTGTGGGCTATTGTAAAAGCTAGACTTCGTAAAATAGATTGCACAACAAAAACAAAACTGATTGAGGCTGTAATTCACACATGGTTTCGAGACCAGCAAATATCAGAAAACTGTAAAAATCTTGTTGATTCTATGCCAAAACGTGTTGAAGAAGTTATAAAAGCCAAGGGAGGACATATTTCCTATTAAAACAATTTAAATTGTACTCTTTTTTCTTCATCAATAACTAATAAATGTTTTTTTCAAATTATCACTTGTGTTCACATTAATTCGCACAGTACTGTATCTCCGTCTGGTTTAAATTAAGTTAAAATTTACTTTAGTAATAAAATTTTAGTGCGAGAGCTGCTCGATCCACTCTCGGCGTCGGTCAATAATACAGTAATGAAAATCTAACGGTTTTTTGGCAATAAATTTCTGGTTGCTATGGTTACCTAATAAATTATGCTAATTTTCATTGGTCATTAACTTAAGTCATTGTTATGTTTTAACGTCTTTTTTAGTCTAATTTTACCAAAATATCTTCAAATGAAGATTTCTATCTTATACTAATAGCTAGAGTAATTACATTAGTACCATTCTTCCTAATTTTTCATGATGATCATTTTGATATCCCTCATGCCCACTTTTGAATAGCTAACTACATTTTTACTATTTTCCATATTTATATTTTACTTATATTTTATTCAAAATTAGTTGTTATTCATATATTTTGGTACTAGGAATCCTCACTTACTTGGTTTAACCATTTGGTATACTCTGCTTTAACTTTGGATTATTATTTGTCCTCAAAACTACTAAATTTATATTTAACAGTTAGGCCTAGAGCCTTGATTTTATTCTACTCCCATCTAACATTTCTTAATAACATATTTGGTAATTCTAATACAATTTTATAAACAAAACAAACAATAAACATCAGTACTTCTAACTCCAACTCTTATTATAAAAATATTCCTTGTCAGGTTCTAGCCTGAAATAACTTTTAACTACCTTTTCTGTTTTTTACTATTATCTTGCTTATCGTATAATTTACTACATTCTATGGTTTTTTGAACAATAACAAAACTCTTACAATACTACTGTTAAACTGTGCCTTACTCGATATGTCTTATCTACTAATCCCTTCACTTAAATACAGTGTCTGTCCTTCTTATTTTACTACTCATTCTAATAACTTAATTCTTACCTTATTATATAATTCTGACATCCTATTACCTAAATTTATAATAGCACAATCAGTTTAATCTTACTTGCTAACATAAAGTTTATCAAAAATTGTTTAGCTGTTTATTATAGTCTGCTTATAAAATATTTTGTTCTACACCCCCACTGCACTTTTCCTTTCATAGAAGGTTTCTTTATTTATTATCACTCTCACTTTTTTCCATTATATGCTATACCTAGCACTTCACCACTTATTTATTTTTACACACACTTTTAATTTACTCACTTGTTTATTCACACGATTTGTCTGATTATTTTATATCACTGTGTGATTATGGGTCATGAATAACTAGTTAACTTCCAAATCACTCTGATCACTTTTAGTTATTACTTAAATATTGCTTTTGTTTGGCTCAAAGCATCGTTTATTGGCTTTGACTATTATCATCACTATCAATTTGGGTATGGTTAGTTTCTAACTCCCTACCTTATATTATAAGTACATTCTTTTATCAACAAAATATACATGACATTATTACTTTCCATTAATCTTATTATCCTAGGTAAATCTCATATACTACGAATATCAGTTCATTATTTAAATTACAATATAATGGTCATTATTTGGGATTATTTGATTGCACTTAGGTCTCGGCTGCTTCTTCATTGTCTCTTGGTTCCTTTGGTATTTATCCGATCTACTGTGTCAGGTCATAGTCAGTTTAATAGTCATTTGTCATTTTTTGGGTTACTGGGTTATTGGTCTCTAAGTTTATAAGTTTTTGCCTCTTATTCTTATCTTCAGCTTTTTATTTTATAATTAAATACAATTGGATCTTCACTACTTTATGTCATGTTACATAATGCATCGCCACCAAAATTGATTATTTCAAAACAAAGATTATTATATTTTTTCTGAAATCATCAATATAGTTTATTTTATCAAGTTTTTATGATTCAGGAATTCATCAATCGCTACTTCTTCTGTATTCATTCTTTATTAAGTCATGGTTCATAATATGATAATTGGTATTATTTTCTTTCTTTATTATTCCCTTTTATGTTCTATTTCCCTAAAATTTTTCTTATCTCTCCTTCATATAAATTGGTACTAGCCAGAGGGCACGTGTGGCTCTATTACTCTGCTATCCATTTATACACATTTTGAGTTCAGAGGCCTTGCCTATCTGCTCAATAACATAAATAATTGTTGGACGTATCTCAACATAAAATCATCACATAATAATATTCATAATAATTATAATAATAGTCGTTCATTTCCGACTCACATAATATTAATACAATAAAACACTTTTGGGATTAATTATTCTCTCTTTTATACATCTTATGATTTTTTCATCTCAGTAACTTATTTAAAGTAACTTATTTAAATTCCTTCGTTTAAGCTTATGGCGATATTTAATAGGTATTTTGCATTATTTCAATGGCTTATTTTATATGTTAGTGATTTTATTTGTCATCACTTTAATGCTCATTGACATTTAAAATTAATATTGTAGCTGGTTGCTGGCTCACTTATATTTTTGTTTGTTTGATTGTTCAGTTAATATGTCAGACTTATTTTTTATTTGATTGTCTTGTCTTTTCTTTTGTGAAACATTAATTTTTATTATTCCCTTCTTTTGTGATAGGGTTAGTTAATGATGTTATGTAGCGTCATCATTATTTGTGTAACATTTAATTATTTTATCTCAATTTTTATGATACTTTATTATACATATTTTCAAAATTACATGGGTTTACACATTTTGTTTCACACTTGGTCGTAAGTTTGGCCTTACTTTGTTTTGAATTTAGCTTATCTTTCTTCTAAATTCCCTTTCATTTATAATAATAATAGTTCCAATCAAATACTTATTGTAAGTTGTGCTTACATTTATTTGAATTTTGATAATTGTTGCCTTCAAAATTCTCTTTAATTTTCTGACACTGGTTCATAATACTTTTTTAAAGAAGACTGGTTGTAAGTCCCTTTTATTTTCTTAGTTGTGATCTCACTTATAACATAGGTATTATTTTTGTTGTCTTTCAATATGAGATAGGGCATTTATGACTGTACAATGGGCCCTGTTATATACACTCCTTTTTTCTTGTAAGTTAATCTTCTCATTTATACATTAATTGGTTTGCATGGTCGTTTTACTTAAAATCAGTCCCATTTCTCAGTGTTCCTCCACACTTGGTTTAACCATGGTCCATGATTATATGAGTTGCTCCTGTTCGGATTGCTGTCGTTTTCAGGATGACTTCTGTTCTTGTCCACTTTCTTGCTATTATTTTGTATTTAAATGTTTCTGTCATAACATTTTCACTTGTTTCCATTGCTATCTCAATCATTTCATTATTTTGTTTGTACAACGAATAGGTCAATGCTATTTCCATTGTAGATGCGATCGTTGCAATTGGATTGTGCATGTCCATTAAGTGTCTTCTCCTTCTTATTCTGTTACACACTCTTTTATAGTGATTCCCTTCTAAAGGTTCTAGTAAGTTCCTTCTGTTATTTTTAAAATTCATTATTTCATTATGGTCGTTAATTAGTACATTAAACATCTCAAGTAGTCCATTCTTCATCATCTCCAACTCTTCTCTGGTATTTATGAGTTTCCTTGGATGCCTCTTTTTAGTCGTCACCTCCATGGTTGGGATGTCCTCCTTGTGGCTGTTATTTTTGTTTGCAGGTGATGGTATGCTATTGTCTTCTTTTAATTCTGTTTCCTTCTTACTATCTTCCATCTTCTGGTCTAATGGTTCCTTGTTCTCCTTCCATGTTTCTTCAATACCTTCAGAAGTACTGTCCAGTGTTTCATGCATTTTCTCGAAACCATTATCTAATGTTTCACTTAATTTCTCGTTAAATCTGTCAAATTTCTCATCTATTTTCTGACATATTGTTTTACTGAACTCACCCATTATCCTTATTGCGTCCTGTAAGGTCAGTCTTGTGGTGGTTTTTCCTGACTCCATTCTGGCATCCCTCTGTTGTGTGGGTTCTGGCATTTTCTTCTGTTGCTTCACTTCCATGTCCTTGGCTATTTCTTTTTCTAATTGAACATTGGGTTGTTCCAGATTTTTATTATTTGGTGTTTCGCTGAACCCTTTTATTTGATTATGTTTCTTCCTCCAATTACCCATATCTTCTCTGGATAGCTCGAACATAACCCTTATCCATTCTCTTAGCTCTGTGTTTTCTGTTTGTATTTGTTGTTCCGGTTGTCTCATAGATTGTCTCCATTGGTCATATTCCTCCTGTGTAAATTCCTCTGTCACCTGTGCGTATATTCCCGTTCTTTTGTTTTTCATTTGTTCTCCATTACTGTAGAATCTCTCCCAATCTTCTTCAGTCATCCTTTCCACCTTGTTATTGCCTTTTCCGTGGGCTGTCCCGATAGTCTCTTCCTTGCTGCATTTGGTTTCTAGCTTCCACATTTCATCATGAATTTCTTCCCATGACATTTTGTTGTATGGCGGTTCCATTTCATCCGCATGACTCATTTGTGCTCGTTCATGGTCAGTGGTGTTCCTTTCGATGTACTCCATCTCTCTGCTAAACTTTTTAAATAGTGCTGTCATCCATTCTGCATAGCTGACTCGTTTTTCTTCCATCTCCTTTTCTGATCTCTTTGTTTCCTTTTCCGCCTCCTTCTCGTGTAGCTTACTCTGGTATTCCATCTCGTGTTCTGCCGGTTCCATTTCTGTAGTCGCCGCTAGAATCTGTAAAGTTTAAAGGTATGTTTCCTTAACTATTCTAGCCCTACTAGTTGGCGCGCCACTTTGTTACTAAACGTTTATGTGGGTATTTAATAATTTTAGAATGCGTGTTATTCTGCCCCACTTTGGATGTGTCACTTTGTTACTAACCGTTTACGTGTGGGTTGTAAAAATTTGTATTTAGTGTTAATAGTGTGTAATATGTCAAAATGTAACTCCTCTTATCGTTTACGGGTAAACCGTATTTCGCTCTGTTGCATTCAAATGTTGCCGCCTCGCCACCTGATTGGCGCACGGCTTTCTGCAGTGTTGACTCGGCCAGCGTTTTGCTTTGACGCTTTCACTTCAATAATTCTTAGTTGTTATTATAAATTAATTGAATCAAACATACAGAATTGCAGATTGAGAACATTTATTAACTCTTTAGAAGATTTCAATTACTTTATGATACATCAAATTGGTTTTCTGCACCGGCTATTACACTTGTTCGGTTGGTACTTGCTCAGCTCGTATACAATTCGTCTTTAAAGCTAGTTTACAGTAAATATGGTTTTTCTCAGGGGTGTTAATAAGTCCTTTCGGCTACAGAAATATCTACTTACGGCTAACACACACAAATTTATAACAATTCTTGATACTAGTTACATAAACAAATTAATATCTTATTATATTCAAGTAAGTAATCACCAATGAAAACTTGTAAAGAAATTTTGGGTTAGTTTTCGTTTGTCAAATTTATTTATCAAAAGGTTCGTCAATTATTTATTATATTTTACTTTCAATAATTATTAATTGATTAAAGTTTAAATAGTGAATTTAACAAAGCATTTAGTTCTGAATCGGAATAGTGATCAGTGAAGTGAAATAGTTATTTATTAATTTTGACCAAAAATTGTGAATTCGATAATGGGATTATGTTTATACTCATCGATTTTCCTGCTGAAGATCCTGATGTCGTCTTCTTCTTCCGGATAACTCCTGAGATGTCGTCTTCTTATGTTCTCCAGAAGTTTATTCCTCTCGTCCCGACGGTTTCCCTCGCTTACTCAGGCCTCGCACTCCTTAGGTTATCGTCCGTCTTCTTCTATTAATCAATCGATGATCTTCATTCAGTGTCCGTCGTCATCTCTCTTCTTCGCTGCGTCTTCCCGGCTTCTTCAGATAATTATGGTTTGTGATAAATATTTTTTTTTTTAAACAAAATTTTGTTCAGGATTCCCTGGGCTGTTGTTATTATCTCCGTCTGGTTTAAATTAAGTTAAAATTTACTTTAGTAATAAAATTGTAGTGCGAGAGCTGCTCGATCCACTCTCGGCGTCGGTCAATAATACAGTAATGAAAATCTAACGGTTTTTTGGCAATAAATTTCTGGTTGCTATGGTTACCTAATAAATTATGCTAATTTTCATTGGTCATTAACTTAAGTCATTGTTATGTTTTAACGTCTTTTTTAGTCTAATTTTACCAAAATATCTTCAAATGAAGATTTCTATCTTATACTAATAGCTAGAGTAATTACATTAGTACCATTCTTCCTAATTTTTCATGATGATCATTTTGATATCCCTCATGCCCACTTTTGAATAGCTAACTACATTTTTACTATTTTCCATATTTATATTTTACCTATATTTTATTCAAAATTAGTTGTTATTCATATATTTTGGTACTAGGAATACTCACTTAATTGGTTTAACCATTTGGTATACTCTGCTTTAACTTTGGATTATTATTGTCCTCAAAACTACTAAATTTATATTTAACAGTTAGGCCTAGAGCCTTGATTTTATTCTACTCCCATCTAACATTTCTTAATAACATATTTGGTAATTCTAATACAATTTTATAAACAAAACAAACAATAAACATCAGTACTTCTAACTCCAACTCGTATTATAAAAATATTCCTTGTCAGGTTCTAGCCTGAAATAACTTTTAACTACCTTTTCTGTTTTTTACTATTATCTTGCTTATCGTATAATTTACTACATTCTATGGTTTTTTGAACAATAACAAAACTCTTACAATACTACTGTTAAACTGTGCCTTACTCGATATGTCTTATCTACTAATCCCTTCACTTAAATACAGTGTCTGTCCTTCTTATTTTACTACTCATTCTAATAACTTAATTCTTACCTTATTATATAATTCTGACATCCTATTACCTAAATTTATAATAGCACAATCAGTTTAATCTTACTTGCTAACATAAAGTTTATCAAAAATTGTTTAGCTGTTTATTATAGTCTGCTTATAAAATATTTTGTTCTACACCCCCACTGCACTTTTCCTTTCATAGAAGGTTTCTTTATTTATTATCACTCTCACTTTTTTCCATTATATGCTATACCTAGCACTTCACCACTTATTTATTTTTACACACACTTTTAATTTACTCACTTGTTTATTCACACGATTTGTCTGATTATTTTATATCACTGTGTGATTATGGGTCATGAATAACTAGTTAACTTCCAAATCACTCTGATCACTTTTAGTTATTACTTAAATATTGCTTTTGTTTGGCTCAAAGCATCGTTTATTGGCTTTGACTATTATCATCACTATCAATTTGGGTATGGTTAGTTTCTAACTCCCTACCTTATATTATAAGTACATTCTTTTATCAACAAAATATACATGACATTATTACTTTCCATTAATCTTATTATCCTAGGTAAATCTCATATACTACGAATATCAGTTCATTATTTAAATTACAATATAATGGTCATTATTTGGGATTATTTGATTGCACTTAGGTCTCGGCTGCTTCTTCATTGTCTCTTGGTTCCTTTGGTATTTATCCGATCTACTGTGTCAGGTCATAGTCAGTTTAATAGTCATTTGTCATTTTTTGGGTTACTGGGTTATTGGTCTCTAAGTTTATAAGTTTTTGCCTCTTATTCTTATCTTCAGCTTTTTATTTTATAATTAAATACAATTGGATCTTCACTACTTTATGTCATGTTACAACATTCATAAACATTTATTGTTTTTACCCCCAATCATCGTACAAAAATCTGGTCTTACATCGACACCATTCATTTTTTATTAAACTCATTATATCATTTTTATTAATATAAAGATTATGCAAATTTTTATATGCTTCCAAAAAAACAACAGGATTATTCCATGTTATTAAATCATATAATTTATTATCATCGAGTATAGTCCAGTCACCCTTAGTATGATCTGTCATAATTATGTCAATTACAGTTTCATTATTATCATTGTCTACTGCTGTATTAGCTTTATCAAAAGTAAGTAATCAATATAATTAATTCTCGTAATATCTAACCTCTCTGCTAATTCGTTATAACCTCTGTACCGCTTGAATATTTCTATCACTCTCTCTCTCTTTCTCTCATAATCACTTTGTATTTCCATCAAAACTTCATTGCCACTATTATTATTTATTTTACTTTCTAACACCACATTTTTAATTATGTCATTATAATTATTACTAGTTTTAAATCCGTCGCTTATCTTAGTACTTGTACCTTCATTATTTTTGTTTTCGTTAAACTGATCTGTGTCATTAGTTTTGACACCACTACACTCACTTATCCTTTTAAATTGGTTGTTTATATTCAGATTACTCATTTTGATCTCGTTTTTTATGTTTACAACTTCGTTATTCATTTCTGCTAACCTTTCGTTGTCAAGTCTATTATTCATTTCTCTCATTGGTGACTTGATTTCGGATTTGATTTCATTTTTAATTTCATTTAAACTCGCTTTTAAATTATCATTGTCTGATTTCAACTCATTTAAGCTCATATTTACGACATTTATTTCTGATTTGACTTCCGTTCTAAATTCGTTCAAATTCATGTTTTGTTGGTCAAATTTCTCATTTTGTTGATCAAATTTACTACTCATCATTTCCATAAATAATGCTAATTGACTAAGTACGTCTACGTTGTCGAGTCTGCTACTCTTAGCGTCTACCGTCTCAATTGTTATTTCATCTGTTGTATTGTCTGTATCGTTTACGTGCTCATCAATATTTGTCGATACCAAACTGTCTTGTGTAACATTTAAAATTGACCCCTCCACAATATCTTCACATAAATTTGCCCTCTTGCCTTTCTCTGCCATTTTCGATCAGGTTGTAAATTAATTTATTTTAATTTTTAATTCACAACGTCGCTGTTGACGGGCGCCATTTGAAGTATGACTGGTTATTAAATTATTGAAATCTGTAAATTCGTCCCTGTTTACGGGCGTCATTTAAAGTATTACGAGTTAATTAGTGTTTGAAATATTTAAATTTGTCCCACTTACCTTTATCGCTAATAATCAGGGTGTCGTCTGATGTACTTTGGCAGAGAAAAACAACAGGTAGTGCAATGACAAACACATACTTATAGGTCTAATTACCACATTTTATTGTTATCTTTTTCGTCAGCTGATATTAAAACTCCCACATCAACAAATTCTTTTACGTTACATCGATAATAACTGCTGAGCCGCTCATCACCCATGACGTCACAACAATTTTTAAACTTTCCAAAACTGACAACCGAAAAATAAATTTCAAAAAACCACAACTTACCTTGATGACCGGCTCACCATTTCACTGAACTAGGAGAGGCCTCCTAGTGGAAGAATATCCGCATGCTGGATAACCTTTGGGTAATTGGAGGAATGAGGTGACCTCAGTTTTAAAACTTCAAAAATTAACACAAGTTTATTGAGGCTATCATATAGTGTTTTGTTACAATGAAATCTCATAAAATCAGGTTGTGAGGTTATTCCATTAAAATCTATAAGTAGGTGAAATATTCACTATATTACATGACACTCCAATTTAAAATTTCAAAAAATATTCAAAATTTAATATGTAAAATTATTTCATGAGAAATATATAAATCTGTAAAACATCTACAAAATATTACATGTTTTCTGAAAATGATTCATAGTGTCCAGACAGAAGGTATTCTATCAGAATTATAGAAAATATGTGAATATTCAAAATCCATGACAGGGTAACCAGAATCTAAAATTTTCAAAACATTCAAATTTAATATTTAAGACAAATTCCATGAAAAGTATATAAAATATATATCACCTTTAAAAACCCTTACATAGCCTACTGAAATTCTATAAAATATATAAACATTTAAAATCTCTGACATGCCATACTGAAAACTATGCAAATATATAAAACATTTAAAACCTCTGACATGCCATACTGAAAACTATGCAAAATATATAAAACATTTAAAATCTCTGACAGGCCATACTGAAAACTATGCAAAATATATAAAACATTTAAAGAACTCTTACAGGCCATACCGAACACTATACAAAATATATAAAACCTTTAACAAGCATTACAGCCACAACAATGCAAACAATTACATTACCCAACAACATGCGCCCTCTGAAATCTAACTCAAACACTAGAAAAAAGACTCAACTAATCAATAAAGTAACATGCAACATGAGATAGATAATATATACTTGTGTGGAACTCACAAGTGCATGTGCTCCCCCCTGCCATAAACCTGTATAAACTGGTGTAGCCCCAAGGCTTACAGATTTCAGAGTGCACAATTATATAAAAAACATCAGATAATCAGTTACATATATCTCTACAAACATTATAAATACATAAAGAGAGAAAATTTCCTCTTGTAGAACAGTTCAGACATTTTATTTAATAGGTTGGATGCTTCTGAATTACTGTTTTATCACAAGGTAAGGCATTGTTACAACTGGAGGTAGACTACAACTCTTTTCCCAACCAGATCTACAAGTTCCAATAAAAAGGCAGCCACAATACAAGTTCCACACAGACTATAGTAAAAGATGTACTGGCCATTACATGCTCTGGCAATTCAACACAAGACAAATATCACCCTGAGTCATTCAAAGAGCAATTAAGGAATTTTGCTTCACTAGGCCAAATGAACGCCCCGGCCGATTTTTTTTTTTTTTTTGTAGGTAAGAAAAGTTTTGTCCATAGAATACCAGGTCACCGCAAACAGTGGCGAAGCTACTCATCATTAGAGAGAAACATGCGAAGTTACTCTAGTTCTGCAAAAACCGGCATGTTTCAATAGTACATGATATTACAAGAGTACCAAGAAGTGACAAAACTCCAGTATTAAGAAACTATTGTCCCCTCTCTTTTTTAGTAGTGTTAGAGAAATCAGCCAGACCCGACCCACAAAGTCCCAGGGCAAAATTTAATAATTTTATTTTTCCATACCTGTTCATGGTGCATCAATACCTCACATCAAAATACCTGTTCAATACTCACACAATCTATCACATAATTCACATCTTGGTCTTCCCAGATTCACGGATGCCGGCCCCCCGAGGACCCCTAGCACGCTTTTCGCTTAGCCTGACATAATGGTTTCACTCAACGCCGGCATAAAAAAAAAGAAAACCACGAAACTTTTCAGCACTCAACAATTGAGACCAACCCGTGGTGAACAGCTCCCGAATAGAACAGCTGACATCAACCCTCGAGTCAAGACCAAACTCTACAGCTGATAACTACAGCTGGCCGAGTTCCAAAGGCGCTCTACAACCCACAACGGAATACAGCAGGCTTACTCTAGCAGCGGGAAAGGAAGATACCCTAGTCCGAAGTTACAGCGACGTCTACTAGATGGCGGGAGCGTAACAAACAGTCGCCGTAACGTCTCATAGATAGCGAAGAGAACCTGTCCAAAGCGAACTCCCCAGATGCAAGGAAATAACGCCCGGAATCCTTAGAACCGCTATTTGCCGTACACCTACGTACGGCACACCCCCACACCAAAAGGAGTCCAACGGGTTGGACGACACTGGGACTGCCACCACCGGAGGAAAAGCGGGGACTGACTAAAAACCAATAAAAAGATAAAATCCGGCGAAAGTGGAAAACGAAAGGACACCAGAAGGAAGGACAAGGTGTGTGTGGGTGTGTAGCTGGGTGTGTGTGTGTGTGTAGAAGGTACGGGGAGTGTGAGCAGCCGCGGCCTAAAGCAATAGAAAGAAGAAAGGAAAGGAAAGGAGCTAAAATACCGATAAAACCTTAAAACAATAAAACGCTAAAAAGCAAAACCATAAAACACAATCCCTCCAGCGAAGCCCCCCGAAAACCAAACCGAGGACCCTAACTAATTCCAACAGGGGAACGCGGCATGGTAATTCAATAACAACGTACAATCAGCTGATGCACAAACCAGGTCGACCGTGAAATTGACATATCAACCTAGAACAGATACATGAGACAAGGACGGGTTTATCAGATTACGCAAACAACAACAACTACATTCCACCCTGTAGCCGGCTATCAACAGCTCATAGTCCAACTCGCCCAGATAACAATTTTACAACGATACAGCTGGTTACAAGTTACTCTGTCAATGTCTAGACTCCGGATACAATGACAAACAACGTACTTTTGCACTTAGGCACCAAACGAACTACCCTTGACAATATCTCGTATTCCCATAAAACAACAAATTTAGTTGGGGTGTCCCGACCCGACACCGGACCAACCATGAAGACCAAGATGAAGTGCGATACGACAACAAACAAAACCATGATCACACAAAAACACAAACAAACAAATAAACACTCAAGAACCACCAAAACCATCAGAAATCGCCAGGCTGTGCTCAACCCCCCCCCTAGGGGTCCCGGCCCGGCAACCGCACCCAAAGACCAAGATTTACAACACTGATAAACATCACATACTTAACATAACATATCCCACTAAAATATGGAGGTCACCTCATCCATTTCCAATTTTCGTTTCTGAGGTGGCCAGGACTACGTCCAACAACGCTCTGCTACCACTTTGTGAGCCGCTCATCACCCATGACGTCACAACAATTTTTAAACTTTCCAAAACTGACAACCGAAAAATAAATTTCAAAAAACCACAACTTACCTTGATGACCGGCTCACCATTTCACTGAACTAGGAGAGGCCTCCTAGTGGAAGAATATCCGCATGCTGGATAACCTTTGGGTAATTGGAGGAATGAGGTGACCTCAGTTTTAAAACTTCAAAAATTAACACAAGTTTATTGAGGCTATCATATAGTGTTTTGTTACAATGAAATCTCATAAAATCAGGTTGTGAGGTTATTCCATTAAAATCTATAAGTAGGTGAAATATTCACTATATTACATGACACTCCAATTTAAAATTTCAAAAAATATTCAAAATTTAATATGTAAAATTATTTCATGAGAAATATATAAATCTGTAAAACATCTACAAAATATTACATGTTTTCTGAAAATGATTCATAGTGTCCAGACAGAAGGTATTCTATCAGAATTATAGAAAATATGTGAATATTCAAAATCCATGACAGGGTAACCAGAATCTAAAATTTTCAAAACATTCAAATTTAATATTTAAGACAAATTCCATGAAAAGTATATAAAATATATATCACCTTTAAAAACCCTTACATAGCCTACTGAAATTCTATAAAATATATAAACATTTAAAATCTCTGACATGCCATACTGAAAACTATGCAAATATATAAAACATTTAAAACCTCTGACATGCCATACTGAAAACTATGCAAAATATATAAAACATTTAAAATCTCTGACAGGCCATACTGAAAACTATGCAAAATATATAAAACATTTAAAGAACTCTTACAGGCCATACCGAACACTATACAAAATATATAAAACCTTTAACAAGCATTACAGCCACAACAATGCAAACAATTACATTACCCAACAACATGCGCCCTCTGAAATCTAACTCAAACACTAGAAAAAAGACTCAACTAATCAATAAAGTAACATGCAACATGAGATAGATAATATATACTTGTGTGGAACTCACAAGTGCATGTGCTCCCCCCTGCCATAAACCTGTATAAACTGGTGTAGCCCCAAGGCTTACAGATTTCAGAGTGCACAATTATATAAAAAACATCAGATAATCAGTTACATATATCTCTACAAACATTATAAATACATAAAGAGAGAAAATTTCCTCTTGTAGAACAGTTCAGACATTTTATTTAATAGGTTGGATGCTTCTGAATTACTGTTTTATCACAAGGTAAGGCATTGTTACAACTGGAGGTAGACTGCAACTCTTTTCCCAACCAGATCTACAAGTTCCAATAAAAAGGCAGCCACAATACAAGTTCCACACAGACTATAGTAAAAGATGTACTGGCCATTACATGCTCTGGCAATTCAACACAAGACAAATATCACCCTGAGTCATTCAAAGAGCAATTAAGGAATTTTGCTTCACTAGGCCAAATGAACGCCCCGGCCGATTTTTTTTTTTTTTTGTAGGTAAGAAAAGTTTTGTCCATAGAATACCAGGTCACCGCAAACAGTGGCGAAGCTACTCATCATTAGAGAGAAACATGCGAAGTTACTCAAGTTCTGCAAAAACCGGCATGTTTCAATAGTACATGATATTACAAGAGTACCAAGAAGTGACAAAACTCCAGTATTAAGAAACTATTGTCCCCTCTCTTTTTTAGTAGTGTTAGAGAAATCAGCCAGACCCGACCCACAAAGTCCCAGGGCAAAATTTAATAATTTTATTTTTCCATACCTGTTCATGGTGCATCAATACCTCACATCAAAATACCTGTTCAATACTCACACAATCTATCACATAATTCACATCTTGGTCTTCCCAGATTCACGGATGCCCCCCCCCCCCCCCAAGGACCCCTAGCACGCTTTTCCCTTAGCCTGACATAATGGTTTCACTCAACGCCGGCATAAAAAAAAAGAAAACCACGAAACTTTTCAGCACTCAACAATTGAGACCAACCCGTGGTGAACAGCTCCCGAATAGAACAGCTGACATCAACCCTCGAGTCAAGACCAAACTCTACAGCTGATAACTACAGCTGGCTGAGTTCCAAAGGCGCTCTACAACCCACAACGGAATACAGCAGGCTCACTCTAGCAGCGGGAAAGGAAGATACCCTAGTCCGAAGTTACAGCGACGACTACTAGATGGCGGGAGCGTAACAAACAGTCACCGTAACGTCTCATAGATAGCGAAGAGAACCTGTCCAAAGCGAACTCCCCAGATGCAAGGAAATAACGCCCGGAATCCTTAGAACCGCTATTTGCCGTACACCTACGTACGGCACACTGCTGGATGATAACTTTAATTTATGTATTACCCATTGTCTTCAAAAAATTACAATTTGTTCCACATTTATTTAACTATTTACTTTTACGTTCGTTCATTGTTAATTTCTCTTTCTTCATTTGTTTGTTATACATAAAAAAGACTTGTTGCATTACTTACAGCTAACAATCTTAGATTCTAATCATACTTATAATAATAAGAATAATAATAAGACATCCCAGTTTGCTACACACTGCATTCACACAGTTTTTAAAACCCCATTTTATAGGGAAGAGATCTCTTTATAATTTAGTGTCATTTTCAAGAAAAAATATGGTCGTTTTACTTCCCTGTTTTATAAGGCAGAGCACGTTTTGCAGTCAGATCCTTTTTAAACACTGGTTGACCGGAATGTTGTCACTGTTAAATTTGTCTAAAACATTTGTCCTGAGTTCAATTACTTTAATTCTGCACTGTTATATTTTTTTTTTTTTATATTACATTTTACACTTAATCAAGATTTCTTTCAGAGCGCGCGTCCATTATTCAGCCGGCCAGTCTCAGGGATGATCAAACACAACGCAGTTTTCTTGGCGTCTATATGAAGCCCCGCCTTCTTGATACACGGCAACTTGGTCCGTGATTCGCCAACCCACATCACATGATATGTTAATGGATGGTCACGTGTTATTACCAGTGGAACGAGGTCACCTATTTTTCTTGGTTGTTAGTTGCTCGCTATAACATGGTGTCCAGCTGTCGGGAAAGTCGGGAAATGTACTTGAATTTTTTGCACCTTGGGAAAGTTGGTAATTATGCTTGAAATGTTGGAATTTCCGGTCTGCATCGGGAAAATTTTCTCTCCTCTTTATTATTGAAAAAGTCAAAATGTCTTGGGGGGAAAAAAAAAAGTTTCACTCAACTCATTACTCAACTTTGCACCACGTGGCGAGCGGCAGCAGCAGCATCACCATCACATCCGGTATTCCATTACATTTGCACGTGTCCTTTAACTGGCGCCAGTCACATGTGTGTGTTGTCTTGTCTCTTCGTATTGTTTATGCGTATCCCGGATTGGAAGATTGGAGTTTTTCTGCCTTTTCACAGTTGGATTTTCCTACCTTCAATTTCGATCGATTTCCCGCCTAGCGATTGCCAACGTATTTCAGAACAGAAAGTAAGTACCCATTTATTTACTCAATCTTTATTTTTATAGACTGTATGCACTCATATGTTTCCGCGATCGTCTGCTAGCCGAACTGGTGAACAAACAATGTTAATTTTCTTATTTGAGATAGCAATTCTACACCCACTTAAAATATATAAATCGCCATTTTTATTTTGGGATTTAAGTTTCTACGATTTACAATTTTTATTTAATCTTGGTTAATTTATACTGTGAATATTAACATATTTTTAGTTATCAATCGGTATCCAGTATATCGCAAAGTTCATTAATCGATCACGAAAGTAACAAATTTGTCTCTTAAATCGCAAAAAATTTAACGCTTTTTAGAGGGAAATCGGCATTGGCGATATGCCGTTGAATATCGTATCATTAACTAGTTACGTCGCAATTTTTCTCTATCCACAACATGAATGTCAGTATTTATGTTAAACTTACTTTACTGTATCCTTGACCAAATATAAATAAAACTGCGCAATATTTTGAATATATCAGTGTTATTTTATAATTTTATAGTGGTTTTTTGTCTGTTTGTCATGCTAAATGGATTTTCTGTATACAGTACGAAGCCTTTCCCGGATTTTTGGTCATTAAGTTAATTTTTCATAAAAAAGTTATAGTAAAATAAAAAGAATATCAAGAAAATAAATTAAAACAAACAAACAAAACTTTTCTGTTATTTTCTTTTAGTTCAAAAGATTTAATTTTTCAGCTAAAAGTTTATTCTTAATTCTATGCAATGTCATGATTTCATCAAAGATTGTTCAATTGTAAAAATAAATAAATCAATAAAATAACCCAAAGCAGAAAATAAGAAGTGAATCAACCTGGAAAAAAGAAAATAATGAAAAAAAAAATCAACTGATGGACTTTAAAGAGACTCATACGTTTGTTTACAATTAGAAAGACATCTGGTCGTTATCTCTATTCTGCTGCTTACCCTAAAGAGGCCTCTCACAGCTGCAATGCACTTGGTTTTTTTTCCTTCTCTCTCTTGGTAATTTATAAACATTTATTGGAAATAATAATTCGGATTAATTTTGATGATGTCTGGAGAGCTCAGAGGTTTCAGGAAATATAATGTGGCTAATCAAAAGAGAAAATACAGTTATTTTTTAAGTAACATATCCGCATTGTCTGGTTTTTTGGCTTTGTACTGTAAGTCATTTTGTATATTTTCAAAATTGTGGGAAAACTAATGAACTGATTTGGACCCTTCATTTGATAGAAAATGCTTCATATCCCAGACTCTTGAAAAATGAATTCCCCAGTAACCCCCCCCTCTTTTTTTTCATTTATTCATTATTTTTCTTTCATGGCATTTTTTCATTTATAAAATTTTTCAAGAAAAAAAATAAAGCAACACTTTTATATCTGCTGCCATGGGTACGAACCAAGCTAGTGAGGTAGTGTAATATATTTCATTTTATTTATTTATTTTTTTTAAGTTGTATACTTTTGGCTTATAATTAAGTTTCATAGTAAAACTTAATATATAGTAGGTATCTTTTAAATAAATTTATAAACCGAATGCAAAATATATTATTATTGTACTCATGTCGTATAATCTTTTTCAGTTGGCTCATAAAACAGTTTAAGGCTTCCCAAAAATTTCTGATTAGATTCAAAGGGAAAATAAAACTTATACTGGTGTGGGTTTATATGTGTGGGGGGGGGGTTAAATATTTTTTTACATGTGACTAGAAATTTTTGCAGTTTCTTTCTGTAGATTCTTTTCAGTTCTTGTTTTTGTTTTTACATTTTTTGAAGTCAAAAAGGCTTGTCTTTTTAGTATCATTTTCAACAATGCACGTATTTGTATAAAAAAAATGTAATTGTGTAGCCAGTTATATTCATATTGTTAAATAATCAAATTATTTTTAATCAAAAAACCCCATATAACATAAAAAATAGCATTACATAATTTTACGATTCGAAATTTATAATGTTGCTAAATATTCTAAAAAAATAAAAATGTGAATAAGGAACTTGTGTTCACTCAGATGACTACAGGATTGATGTGCACGTGTAAACAATATTTATAATAATTAATGTATAGTATAAACATATTGAATTTGAGTATATATTATTAGAATTAACTAAAGATATGGAATTGTTATTCATAATAATTTCACTTACTTTGTTATCTAAATGCTCCAACCAGGGGCAGCCTGCCGTTGGGGCGATTCGGGCATCGCCTGAAGAGCCGGTCCGATTTGACCTACAAAGGGGCCTGTATGGCATTAATTAATATTAATGTATTTGGCCGTCAAAAAGGCAAAAAATGTAGATCATGATTTTGATTCCTGAAGCATCTAATCAGAAGTTGCCAAGTTGCCATCTCTTTTTTTTTTTTTGTTATATTGTATTTTATAGTTTTCACTGAAAGCAATTCTTGTTACTTTCTTCCTACAGGTAGTTTCTGTCATAATGGGGAAACACGGAAAAACTCACTTTCAAGATCGTTGGCTTGAAGATCCAGAGCTATCTTCGTGGATACTGCGAGCACCCTGTAACATGTTCTCAGCAAAATGTAAGCTGTGTCCTGGAGCGAACATAGATGTAAAAACGATGGGACGTTCTGCTCTGATTAGCCACGCAAAAGGTTCAGGACATAAAAAAAGTCTGTTTCAGGATCAAATCTTTTAAATTATGTCACTTCTGTGTAGCTTTTATCATCGAATCGAGACCCTGTGGCCACTACTTCCTCTTCAACTTCCTTTGAAGTTGGTACTTCTTCAGCTGTTAGTGAAACTCGTGCTAGGCCTTCAATGCTCAGTACAGGAACTACATACGCAGATATGCATCCTACGCCCTCTACAGTTTCATTGAAACAGAATGTTTTACTAAATTTGTCTACTTTGCAAGAGAAGAAGCTACAAGCGGAAGTGTTGTGGTGCCTGGAGAGTGTCTACACACATACTTCATTGAGGAAGGCAGCTCGTGATGTGAAGATGATGAAATTGATGTTTCCAGACTCCGAAATTGCAGCAAGCATGCAACTAGAAAGAACCAAGATAAGCTATATGATTGTGTTCGGCATGGCTCATCATTTTAGGGAGGAGTTACAAAGGTCGCTCCAGTCATGCGATTACTTTGTTGCGGCTTTCGACGAATCTCTTAATAAAATCAGTCAGAGCCAGCAAATGGATTTAGTCGTCCGCTTCTGGGACAAAAGCAAAAATGAAGTGGCTACAAGATACCTCACTTCTGTTTTTCTGCATCGATCAACTGCTGCTCATCTTTTGGAAGCTTTCCTCGCTGGGTTGCCCTCCACAGACACAAAAAAGCTCCTCCAAGTTTCACTAGATGGTCCAAATGTTAACAAAAAGTTTCTGAAGGACTTAAATAGTTTTCTTACAAAGGATTGTGGCAATAGTGAACAACTGCTCGACATAGGGACTTGTGGACTACATACAATTCATTGTGCCTTCAAGACTGCCATGGATGAGACTGGATGGAATTTAGTGGCTTTTCTGAAGGCTATCTATAATTTGTTTAAAAACTCGCCAGCCCGCAGAGGTATTTTCATTGACGTTACAAATGCATCTGTATTTCCTAAAAAATTTTGTCCAGTGCGGTGGCTGGAAAATATTGACGTTGCACATAGCGCCATTGAAATTCTTCCAAACCTGAGAAAGTTTGTGGAAGCGCCAGAGATTGAAAAGAAGATGCCAACGTGTGCCAGCTTCCACACAGTCAAGACGTTTCTGAAGGATCATCTCCTGGGAGCAAAATTAGGATTTTTTATAATGATTTCGTCAGACTTGAAGCCATTCTTGACGGAATTTCAGTCAAAATCTCCTCTTGTCCCTTTCTTACATGCTGCAATTAACAATATAGTTGTCTCGTGTGCTCAGCGCTTTGTGGAGCCCAACAAAGTAAAAAAGGATGTGGATGTTAATAAGACGGAGAACCTACTGCCAGTCAATGTAGGAATGGTGACATTGGTTCAGTTGAAAAATTGCAAGGCCAGCCAACTTGAAATTGGGTGCTTCAAAAATGAATGCAGAGCAGCACTGAAGGTCATCGTCAACAGGTTGCAAGATCGTTACCCTTTAGGAATAAAACTGACAAGGTATGTGTCGTGTTTTGATCCTGCAGTTGCTGTTACACCAGTGGGAAAAGAAAGACTCCAGCGACTGCTAATCCATCTGGCTGAGAAGAATAGAATTAGTAGCATTTTTGCCGACAAAGTTCAGCGCCAGTTTAATGAAATGCTGTCAAAAAAAACATTTGCGATGATTTAAAGGCATATTCACGAAAGATTGAACGCCTAGATCACTTTTGGCTGAAAGTGATGGAAAGGCTGGGAAATGAATACAAGGAAACTCTTTCTCTTTTAAAAATGATCCTTATTATTTCACATGGAAATGCAGAGGTAGAGAGAGGCTTCTCAATAAATAAGGAAGTGCTAATTGAAAATATGAGGGAAGAATCTTTGATTTGGTATCGCATTGTGTATGATGCAGTTAATGCATATGGGGGGATTGAAAAGGTACCGTTAACTAAAAGTTTGCTCTTTGATGTAAAAAAGGCATATAATAGATATAGTGTGGAACTTAAAGCAAGGAAAGAAGTACAGAATAAAGCAGGTGAAGAACGAGAGAAAAGGAAGCTGAATGAACGGATTGTACGAGAGCTGGAAACAAAAAGAGCCAGAATTCTAGAAGAGGCTCAGACCATCAAAGACCAGATAGAAAAGCTTGCTTAGGGCATCTCCTAAAATGCACTTATTGGTAGATGTACCTGGTATTTTTTGTATTACTCTAAATCTTATTTTTACTTAAATAAATTTTTCTTACAACTACAGCTTTATTACTTACTTGTTAGCAATTTATTAAAGCAAACTTATGTTTTGTTCAAAATTGGTTGTTAAATTTTTTATTTGAAATCACTTTTATATGCCTGTTTAACATTGAAAAGAAATGTACCTATAATTACATGCATGATGGTTAGAATCAGAAGCCATAGTCTTTATTTTTGACCTTTTGAGTATTTTACAAAAAACATTTCCCAAGCTAATGCTTTTAAATTGACTTTACCGACTTTCAAACCATGAATTGCAAGTATTTTTAGCTTTTGGTTCATATGGTATTTGAAAGCTGGGTTTAATATGTAACAATATTAAACAATACGAAGAACAATATGTAACAGATGCCCTGTTGTGCTTTTTCATCAAAAATGGAGATTGTAACTTTGGATATCAACCAACTTAAATATGTATGCTAAAGTTTGTCAAAAAAATATGTTTTTTTAGTATTTATAACACACATATTTTCTTTTTGTGCTTGGAAGGATGGTTATTTTTCTTAGCTAGGGGTTAAGGATCTTTTGAAAAATATAGTGGTAATTGGTTATGCGAGGGTCCATGAAAAATTTAGAGATGAGCCTTGAAATCGTTGAAATGTGCTTTTTACCAACAATTCTGCTGGACACCCTGTATAAAGTTTTTACTTTCCCCCAACGGAAAGTACAGGCATGCGCGCACAGGTTCGCATTCCAGCGCATTATCTTCAACGCGTACCTGCCTCTGCTTGTTACCGAGTTGCATACAGGGTGTTACGTGAATCAAGTTTCATGGAACTACATGGGGCCCAAACATATTAGACCCAAAATTTATTATTATATTGAAAAATGGATGTTTCCCTTTAAATGCCCCATTACATGTTGCACAATAAATTTTATGTGAGAAGAGAGGAGAAAGATTTTGTGGTGTAGAATAAATGCTAATGAAACATTAATTTATTAAAAAAAACAAATTCTTTAAAATTTAAAAAGAAATGTATTGAAAGTTGCCTTTTAAGAGAAGCCGTTTTACATGTATTAGTCACAGTATACACTTTATAAATTACACATAAATTATATGCAAAAAATAAAACAAACACGGATGCGAACATGTAAATAAGAAACAAACGCATATATGTAAAAAACAATTGTATAATTGTTTCAATTACTTGAGTCTCTGACATTAAAAAAATATAGAATTAAAGTAATTATTTTTAATGTTACAAATCATAGATCAATTAAATATTTAGTATAAAAAATGAAAAGTTTATTTGTAGTATTTTAGTCAAAAGTATTATATACTTTATTTCAATAAATATTAATTATTGTGCACCCATTTTAACTAACTAGAAAAATTACTCGAAAACATATTACAATTACATACTTTAATTATATTAATTATTTAAATTGGTGTAATTACGCTATGTACAACTGTTTATATTTATTTTATATGTACAAATAAATTACCCTGGTCGAATAGGCAAAATATGTATCATTGCAAAATATATATTTAATATTTATAATCACTTTACCTCAAGATGTTTTCTCCTTATTTGGAACATGTTTCGAGAAACCTTGTGTTCCCATCTTCAGCCTTCCTGATTTTGAGTCTTGTGAACACATTTTGAAGATGGGAACACAAGGCTTCCCGAAACATGTTCCAAATAAGGAGAAAACATCTTGAAGTAAAGTGATTATAAATATTAAATATATTATATACATCATGAAACAGACTGTAGCAAAAAGTGTTTGAACACACACACATACACACCACACATTACCAATTTAAACAGTTGTAGTAAATGTGTATAGTTTGTTTAAACAACTCTAAAGGCAGTATTCCATTGGGAAAAGTAATAATTTCTTTTTCATAGATATTTTATTGTTAACAGAAGCACAGGTGTAGTTTAGATGTAAATATAAATGTTAGGCTTTGCCTTATTTAAATCAAAAGAAAGACTGCTGTAATTAATTGTTGGTAAGTAATATTTATTTTGTTACAGTATTATTTGCAAGACATCACTACGATTATAAAGGATGAAATTGTTTTAGAAGAAGTGGAAAAAGAGGAGAATACACAAGAGGTGAAGTTTTTTTTAAATATTCAATCAATCTTCTGTCAATAAGTAGGTGAACATGTGAGATTCATGATAGAGCAAACTTCCATTGAAGGCTGTCACTTAATTAACAAAAGGTTTTTGAAGTTGATCATTTGTAGTTGAAAATTAGATTCAGTCTTAAAACATGGAGACACCTGAGATGTCTTGCATTGGTGGTGTCACCCAACAAGTTAAGTGCTAGTTGATTGGGGTTGGTGATTCAATTTCAGTGGCTAGTTTATACAATAACATTGAATTGCCTATACCAATGAAAGTTTTGAATGTTGTTTCTACATCATTGTTCGTTTTGAACAATGGGTAGTTTGATGATTGTTATCAACAGTTAATTTGGATACATTGTCATATTATGTTAATAACTGAATGAACGAATTGAGTTTGTTTTTACTCGACCTTTTTTGGCATTTGCTTTCTGTCTGATAGGGTATGTCTCACAATTACTTTTCAACGCATCAACTGATTTTTGTAAACCTTGGGCTGTGTGTCTGTACCTCTATCCTAAAGAACCCTATTATTTTTTACACTGATCTCACAAAATGTAGGTGGGCAGGTGGAAAAAATGTGCGTGGGTGAAAGTTTCAAACAAAAATTACAAATGTTTATATGAATTTTCAAATTACATGAGAACCTTAACCATTATTACTTTAGCTTCATTTTTTAAAATCTCAAAATTTTGGAATGCCAAAGGCCAAATACTGCAGGAAAATCCGGTTAAAATTACAAAAATTGAAAGGGATTCGTGGACATGTGGCATTTGCATATTAAGAGGAGTATTAACTAAAATCTGAACGTAGTGGTGAGCTTTAGAAATTTAAATATTTTGGAATACAAATTTTTCAACACAGCACCCTAGAATGGAATCAACAATTTATAAAAATCCAGTTAGGGGCAGACTAAAGAATATTTGAACACAAATTAGATTGTTTAGAATTTTTAGCCTGTATTGTATGCTTACTATACACTTGTTACTTTTTTGAACACAAAATAGCAGGGTAATTGGAATTTTCGTTTAATTGAAAATGATCTAATATAATAGTTAATTCAGTAATAAATGTACTTTGTTAAAATAGTGAGCAAGTTCTGCAGGTCAGAAAGCATATTAGTGTTGTTCCATGTCTCATAGTTGTCTCTCACGTGTCCAAACAGGTTTTATGTTGAGAGAGGCTTACACAGAGTTGACTGTCTGGCAACTATTATGTTTTTTAGTCATATGATAGCTCATTTTGTTGAACGTAGCAAACTGATTACAAAACTATACACACAGGAGAAGTGCCACTGCATGTAAGGATGTTAGAGCATATCATTTCAAATAGGTTTATATGTCATTTCAGATAATATACCGAGCTCCCACTGTTTTTGTGAAGTGTATAAGTTGTGTATTGTCTAGGCACTTCATTCCTCCAATTTCTTGTACCGACTACTGCCCATTTTCCTGTTGCTCAACTCTGGACCTGCAATCTCTTTGTAGATGGCCAGGTTCCCCACATGTAAAATATGTCAGTCTTTTATTCTTTCTTTCTTCATACTGTTGTGCGAAACTTTGGCTCTCTGTCCCTTGTTGTTTCTCTTCATCATGTTTGTCATCACAATCTTTTAGTGTGCACAGTTTGATTTGCCCAACTAGACTTGGCAGCCTCAAACTGTAGAGGATGGACAAGGGCGTCTGCATTATTCTGGTATCTTTCTATTTGTAACACTTCTTGTAGTTCACTATCACTGACACTGACAGTAAATATATTTATTGCAGATATTATTGAAACATTCTGTGGTGCCAGTCTAACTCATAAGTCAATATTTGCTTCAAACTGTTGACAACTCTCTCTGGATGCTGTCACCTTGCTCTTAACTGAGTGCAGTACACGTCACACAATGTTAATCATGATACTGTAATTCTAGAGCTGTAATCAGTTCTGCATAAGAGCCCTGGCTGTCAGGTGACACTTTCTGTAGTAGCTCTATAGCAGGTCACTTGAAGCTAGAGCAAGTGAAACCAATGATGTATGCTTGTGACTTCAAATTGCTGAAGATGCGTTGTCTAGGGAGTGCTTCCGTGAAATGGTGGAGCCTTGACATGAATTGGCCCCACTGCAGGCATTGCAACTTTCTCTTATATCTTATTTTTTATCTTTTTTGGACATTACCATTGGTACAGTCTGTTCAGGAATTTGATTGGAAACACAGGGTTTTGTTTAACTGTTCATCTTCTGTTTTTACCCGTTCTTTTATGTTTGTAATTCACTCCTCCACTACAGATAATCTTACCTCTTGCCATTGAGATTCACCCATGTCTCCACATAGTAGACCCAACTCTGCAGTAGTATGCTCTTGCAAATGTCTTTGTTCCTACATCAGTGATTTAGTGTGTTCTGTTTCTGCTTACTTTCTTCTGTTTGTCATTCTCTGTCAAGCAGGGATACTTTTTACGATTCCTCTGCTTCTCAATGTTTTTCTTCCGGTTATTTCTCAATTTTTCTGCCTTATGGTGTCATAATTTCTCTACTTCTTCTGCCTCATGTCATTATTGTACCTCCATTTGCAATAGCAGCACTTGGAAAGTTTGCATCATTTGACTAGTATCCATTGTTTTTCAGTTACCACTAACTAGACTCTTCTCCAAAGTGTTTGCTGTATTTAGATCTATTCCACTTCCGACCCAAATGTTATGACAATCTCAGGGTCGTCTTGTCAGTGGAAACAGATTAAAGGCATCAGATGAAGTCACTAATTATAATTTTAATTAGAAGCTAACAGCAGTTAGGAATATCTTCATGCCTGAAAGCGAACAAGAGGCCGGGCAGAATGAAGCTAACAGCAGTTAGGAATATCTTCATGCCTGAAAGCGAACAAGAGGCCGGGCAGAATATGTCTGTTGACATATATATGTAAAGGTCAGCAATTTAGTTGAGTTACAAACACCATCAGAGACAGATTAATTATTTAGTACAAACTGTATTAAAAGCTCCGGAGATTGTTAAAAGTAGTAGCATCATTAACAAATCTACTACATTCCAATAGTATATAGCCCGGCTACTTATTCTATACGAAACCTATATATCGCATAGAATTGAGCACCACAATGTGTTTGGGCTTGATTAGTTGAAAAATTGGAAGTGAATTAAATTAAAAATTGTAAAAATTGAATTGCTGGTTGAATAAAGCTAGTAAATAGTGGTGTACACAGGTCTAGTTGGGTAAATCGGCTGTTTTGATATTGTGAGATTGGAATGGAAGATTATTTTTTATTGTGGGTTTATGCACTAGTAAATTTGTAAACAATTCTTGGTACTGTTGACGTAGTAATTGATTGTGATAAAAGTTTGTATTAATCACACACACACACACACACACAATGATACAAATTAACAAACAGTGGACTCACTAACTTCAGATATTGGTAATTCAATACGCAGTATAGTTTTAAAAATGTCCCAAAAGAGATGTAAGAGGCCATGTATGTAAGCGATGGTAAAAAGGAACTAAATAAGCACAATAAACAATACAAGAGCATGACTAGAAACAAGGGAAATTCATAAGAAGACAATAGGAGGGTTTTGGAAAAAACAACAACTAAAAACAAAATTCTCGTAGACACATTTGAAACATAAATGATCTTCATTGAAATAAAACTGGATGAAAATTATTTAGCACATTAACAAAAGTTTATGGACATGAAAATAAACTGACAGAAATTGACCAGACTCTACATGAACATGAACACAAACATACACAGTTACAAAAACGAATTGAAAATTTAGAATTGGGGGGTACAGAACAGGGTAATCAGATCACCTGTGTATACCATAACATATCGGACATCATCACAGTAATAAAATAAGGTAGAATTAGGTGGGAAGGTCAGGTGCATAGAATTACAGAGGAAAGGGCAGTGAAAAAAGTATTCATTCGAGGACCAAGAGAAGAAGAGCGAGACGAAGATGGGTGGATGATGTAGATGAGACTTAAGATGACTGAGGGGTCAGAAGGTGGCGAAGAGTCGCACAGGATAGAGAGGAGTGGAGGCCAGAACTTTTCATGAACTGTAGTACCATGGAGGAAGTAAGTATACCATAAAATGGACAAATCGACTCAACATCTTAAGTTCTACGCGGATGAAAATGACAACCCAGCAGAGTTCCTGAGGCAATATGAAAGGACGATAGACACTTGGAAATCAGTTGACTGAGCAGGACATAATAAAGTTCATTACAAATTATTGTAGAGTCAATGGCACCTCATAGTGGTAGGACACATGGGCGTGCTCAGTTGCAAGTTGAAAACTAGCGCTTTGTGCATGACATCTCTGTCGAAGCAAACACACTGTTTGCGCCTACATCAACACACAACCGGTACATAAAATGTTCCCGATTTTTACTAATAATTTCCTCTGCTCACTCTTTAATTTCTATTAATATACTTCTATTATTATTGGAACATTAAGCCAACTTTTAGCTCAGTATTGACGTTGGGTAGCATGTAAGAAGGCGTACATTATATTTGTGAACCAACAAAACTAACAATTTAGGTTTACTCATGATGGAAAAGGTGTTAAAATTATCATAACCTTCTGTTTACATATTTTCAAGAGGATATATATTTTAAACCTAAGTTAACATTATTTATGTAAATTATTAACAGATAGGCTTACCTGAAATGTACTGACATTGCTGTACTAATGGTGAACTTTTGCATCTTTTTGGACCGTTTTCTTTGATTCTTGATTACTTCCACTCTTGAATAAACAGATTTTGTTACTATAATTATTTACTTTAATATAATTCACCATTCAATTTATTTCATTTTGTATTTGTTTACAATCATAGCTGTGTTTTCATCCCTTTTGGACGCCATCTTTAGTTACTGTCAACTTTATAATCTCACACTTACCTTTGTCCAGGGTTCAATTGGACGAGCTGTAGAGCAGAGTGGTTGCTTGCAATAAATAATTAGTCTAGCCCAGTATTTTCAGTTTAACATTCTATATCTTTATTAATTCATAAAACCATCATCAATAAAATTAGCTTCAACTGTTCCTAAACATTACAACTTCATTTACTTCCCTTCATAAAATAAACAAACATTTTATTTATCTCATACGTATATGTTAATTATACCATACTACATTGATTTAAAACAGATATTGAAATACAAACTTAAGTTTATCTACCGCAAACCAGCGCTTCACTCACACACACATACAAACCCCATTTACTTAGATCTCCATTTTAATAATCGTAATTAAAAAGAATGACATTGAAAAAATGGTGGGCCCTTGTTACAAATTTTGTTTTACCCTCCCCAGTGTTACTTAGCTGCAATTGTGTCTTTTCAATCACTCCGCACATTTCTGTTTTTTCGCCATAATTCCAAAACTGTTAATCAAAACACCATTGTTATTTCAATTTATATTATTTAAATAACTGCTTCTTTTAAATTTACATTTTCTTTATTCGGGCGAGACGAAATAACTGTACTTAGCCGGCGGGCGGACTGCCCGCATCTGTCGTCGTTAGATGTTAATTGCCGACTGCCTTCACACCAAGCGTTGACAGACTGCTAACGCCCGACACTCCCACATTCCAAAGTGTGACGTGTGCTGGGCTCGGCTCCTTAGTGCATAGTTCAGAGTTCATGTGGTTAAAATATAAGTGTCTTCAGCAGCTTACTTCATCCGACCTTGACACTAATACGTTCACATTGTGTACTATGTTTACTATTCCATTTGCCAAATAAAACTTTACAATTATTAAAATATTCCTGGGTGGATCTAACAGTACCGTTACAATACCCCCTCAAAGAGAGGTTTTATGCTGAAGCATAAAAACTCATTGACACTCACATACTTCCTAAAGGGATCAGCCCAGATATGTCGCCACAACCCCCTCTATTCTTATTAAAATTCATGGGTAACTTACCCCCCTGGTCCAGTGACTGTGGCCACACCTGAATGACCTTACTGGACTTCCCTCATGAGATCCCAACACCGCAAGGCCAGACAGGCGCTTGACGCCCCTGCTCTGACACGCAGGCCAGCACAGGACTGCCGCCACAGCATCACCAGACACTGAAACATTAAATCAAAAACATCAAATAGTGGCCTTGTATAATACCATATCCCCAACTGATCTGGTCCCCCTTAGCTGTGCTGGTTTGCGTTAAGAAGCACTGGTTTTTTCTTAACTTCTAACATATACATGTACATATATACTTAGCATAACATTATATATTTTAACTTTTCAAATTTTACTATCAGCATTCTGTATGCCCCTCTTTTGTTAATTCTTATCCCAAAATCACAATATTTCCCTGATTTCAATCAGAATTTAAATAACCACTTCCCATTACATCATTACAGATATCTTCCATTACCCAAATCACATCTCAAAATATTTAAATTCATTATTTAAAATTCTCTTTAAACACATTTAAATCAATTATATAATAACAAATTATTTACTTTATCTTTCTCAAATCCTGTTAATCATCTCCATTAAAACATCTCAAATCAACACAAAATCATTTAGTTTATCATAAGATCAACTGTACATTCTACATTACCAACATAATTCCATTTCATAGGGTTATTCACCCCAGTTACAATAACCAACTTCCTCCTTCCACATCATTTTCTAATATCCCCCCTTACCTAGTTACAATTAGGTAAATCACCTTCTGGATCAACCGGACGAGGCATTTACCTTGTTACATAAATACAGTAAACCCTCGATTTAACGGACCTCGGTTTAACGGACTTCGGATTTAACGGACAGAATTTGGGAAAAAAAGCATGATAATGTTTTTAGGCTTTTGAAATGTATAATGTGCATAAACTGCAGACTCTCCTGTTCTGGCGATATTGCTTGGCTATCGCACCATTCTTTTGTTTCTTGTTATGAAACACGCAAATTTTCTCATCTTCAATTCTATTTGATGAGAACGGAGTATTCATCAAGAATTCATTTAATTCTTCACGATCCCTGTCTTTGCGTTGTCATTGACGCAGGCGTCGCACACGTTCAGTGGAAGACATCACGACGACTAACACTGAACAATATACACTGATCAATATAATATCTTATTTCACTGTGAAATATTCGTCCATCGGCTAATACAGCAAGCATTACACTGGCACGTAATTTTTCATTTCCCGTAATCTTTATTGTTACAGATTTGGTTCCCTTTTGGTCCACCGTAAATATACAACTCTACTTATATGCGTTGTTGTTGTGTTGTGTTGTGTTTGAGTACCTACCTGCTGTCCGATCTTGCGGTTTCTTCCGACTAGGGCGTGTGGATTTTGGATTTGAATTTCGCAAGTTGGTAATCTCAAATTTATAGCAACAACACACAAAATAAGTTACTTTAAAGGGGGAGAGTTTTGTGAGACTGGTAGGCTTTGTCGTACAACAATAAAACAATGCAATATGGGGTAATAAAACGTTGTTTATTACTCCAATAACACACAAGAATAAAATGGTTATTATATTATCAACTATCTTACAGTTTAAACAATGAATCTATGTTGACTAATGTTTTTCAATTGGTTGATAATTGAAAAGAAACTAAACTCGTTATTTGACGAGTTAATTGCAATTGAATATTTAATTAATTAATTGATTTAATTAAATTAAATTGCTTTAACCAATTGAATTTAAATGTTAATAAAAATAAAATATAAAAACTCTGAAGTTAATTTGAATATTTTTCAAAATAAATTAGGCGTGACAGTCTAGTTCACGTCATTTCATTTCTAGTGATTTGACTTCTGTTATACTGCAGTATGAGCTAATAATTAGATTGTTAGTTAAGATTTGTATAGCGCTTTTGTATTATTTCTATTGACTCTTAACTACAGCTTACTAATGACTTAGACTGCTATACAGATTATCACAATGAATTTATTCTTATTTCTAGAGTCTTTGATTTTTGTATGGCATCTGAATTGTTTAAATTACAATACTTTTAATTGGAAAATCAAGAAAATTTGATGTTGAAAAATAAATAAGTTGATTTTGCTTTCCTGTTATTGAAGTGGAATAGTAGAGTTGCTCCAAATGGTCCCTCGCTGGTTCCAGTCCGATCTGCTAGAGAAAGTAATCTGCTTAGAGCTCCTGGATTCGGTCGTTGAGCTCAGAATTCGGCAACACTCTCCTTTCCTGCTGTTTGTGGAATATTTTAACGTCTACGGCTCTCTGCTGGAACTGGTTTACGTCCCTCGTCGATTCGCACGTCGCACGTCAGTGTGTGTGTGTGTGTGTTTCGTTCGAGTGGTAGCTCTGCTCGTCAGCTGTTCACCAATGATTTAGATGGCCTCTCTGTCGTATTCTTGAAGTCTGGTGGATCTCTTGCGTGCTTATGACCACAGCTTGTAGTACACAATAAGCTTGGTTGTTGTAATGAAGAGTATCTGACTTGACGCAATAATTACGAGTTGTACAGTTGATCTGTATTTACTGTGTTCGTAATTGCGTGTATTGACCACGTAGAGTCTTCTGATGAATCTTCACAACTATGGTTACGAGACGATCGAAGAATTACGTCTTTACTTCGCAAGTACTGGCAGAAGAGTGATGGTTCAGCCCGAAAACACCGCGCTGGTCGGGATTTCGTGAAATGATTTGATTGGCTGACACGCTCTCCCTACTACACAAAATTTGAATTCCCTCGGTCCGTGAGAATGAAGTCAGATTCCCACAGACGGAGAATTAATATTATTATTCCGGCGGAACCAAATTGTTGGTCCGGATTTCCTGTGATAGTTTATTTTTGCAATATCTTGGTTGCAAACCAAGTTGTACTAAATCTAAAATATACAATCTGTTGGAAATTATTATCTTTATCACATATTAAAATCTCATTAATGTAGCTCTATTTTTATAGAAGTTATTCAGTTAAATTAATTAACTCTTTTATTTGTTAATTATATTGCGTAAAATTTGCACACGTCATTATTAATATTTCGGCAAACATTTTGGCTATCTTGGATTTCGCCTTAATTTATTAGTTTCCGAGATATTAATAATTAACAGTTTGGGTGTGGCCCTTCCTTGTACAGCGAGCTGATTACATAACAGCCACGTGTGCGTCGTTTTACAAAGCATTATTTTCATCGCTCCTACATACAAATGGAGTTTTGACTATTACAATTTATTTAAACATGATTTTAGTATACTGTTGACATATAACCCCAAATAATTGATATATGGTGCTGTTATATACGCCCCCACATATTTAAAAAAAAAAAATGAATGTAATAATTACAGTTATTTTTTTTTTGCAATTATAAACGTATTTTGTAATCATTATACTTACTACTTATATATTGGATTACTTATTCAAAAGAAACATACATGTGTGTTAATGCTCTTCCACATATATACAACTTATTCCTAAATACATTCTATTAATGATATTATATTTGCAAATTATTGTGTATCAATGTTTTTAGAACGGGTAGTATCTAACTGCAGCGTTCCAGAGGGTTTGTTTGTCAGCAACTGGCACGCGCGCAAAGGAATGTGTTGACGTTTTGTTTACAGTCGTTATCGCCTACGCGGCGCTAATTGCTTGACCTACTTTCAAACCGTCGGTCGGTAGTTACCGTGTGACGTAACTATTTCCTGCCCATGCGTTTGTTTCGCTCTACACGCTCGTTAGCTACCGCGTTATAAATGCATTTTTATTTACACAATCTATCTACAATTATTATTAATAATATAAACACAGTTAATTTATTTTAATTCTAATTATTATTATAATTAAATTATTATTAATTCTAAATATTACTTATTTTTAAAGTCTTATTATTTCATCCCGACGCGCCTTGGAATTTCCTGCTACTCATAGTACTTTCTCAAAGAGCTCGCATGATATTTACCTATCGTTTTTGTTCGGTCGAGCGTCATAACGATAAACGTGTGAGGCACGAGTTGCTGAGCCAAAAGATACGGACCGTTATGTAAACGAAAAAACTTTGCTGCTACATTTGTCTCTGCGGCCCACGGGGTTCGCCTTGAGCAGCACTTTCTCACCTACTACAAAGTTAGTTAGTTTATGAGTGGCATTGAATTTGTCCGCCCTCTTTCGCCCTTTTTCAACTATTCTGTCCCTCACAAGTTGATTTTTACACTGCACCGGCAGAGGTAGATTATAAGTCTTTGGCCTGCTTAAATAATTATTCCAAAATCTCTCTGGCTTTGTTCCAGAGTCTAACTCTGCTGGTGTGTATTCAGTGGTATCGTGATAATTCTCGTTTATCGCCTTTTCGAAGAATGATAGGAACTCGGGCCATTTACTTTGCTCCTTATAGCAATATATACGGAACATTTTACCGATTTCCCGATTCACCCTTTCGGCGAGGTTGCCCTGTGGTCGTCGTATCGAGGTGAGGATTGCTTTTATACCATTACGTTCCAGGGTTGCTGCCCAGTGTTTATTTTGGAATTGCTTTCCCTGGTCGCTAAGCACGTTCCTTATCGGTCCATGTTGTGGAATATACTTGTTAAGTATAATGTTTAAAACGGATTTTGTGGTGGGTCTAGGGATCGCGTAAAGGCTAACTTTTTAGTAAATACATCGACACAAACTACCATGTGTTTTAGGTTTCTGGTAGCCTTGGGTAGTGGTCCCAGAAAGTCGATGGCGATCATCTGTCCCTTACCTTCCGTTATCACATTTGCCATGGGAACGTAAGTGTGCAAATTCGGTGCTTTCGCAGTTTGACATGGATGACATGTTTTTAACAATTTCCTTACTCTACGATACATGTTTGTAATTGTAAAATCCTCCTGTAATATTTTTACACATTTTACTGGAGATGCGTGTGCCATTTTTACATGTAATGAGTGTGTTACACATGCAAGCATCGCTGGAGACAATACCACCTTCCATTCACCCTGTAACAATTTATACAATATATTGTCTTGTATGAGGTAATGCGGATTTGGGTGAGCTGCTAACATTTGCTTCTTAGCAAGGAGTGCGAGGTCATTGTCCTGCTCGCGTCCTATGTTTTGTAGCATATTGGTGGCTTCAGGCGCGACAGTGTATTGCATATTTAATACCTTTAACTCGTTGTCAGCTGCTTCGTATACCTCCTCCTTTTCTACGGGCGGATATCTACTTAAGGTGTCTGCTGTGGTATTCTCTGATCCCTTGCAGTATTTAATAGTAAAGGAATACTCCTGAATAGCTAACACCCATCGTGTTAGTCAGGAATTTGCTAGTCGACACTTCAATATAAAGGATAACGTCTGATTATCAGTGTGGATCTCGAAATGGGTACCATATAGGTAGTGTCTGAATTTTCTGAGAGCGTTTATTATGGCGAATATTTCTTTATCAGAAGTACAATAATGCAACTCGGCGCCTTTGAGGGTTCTATTGGCGTATGCTACAACATGAAGACTACCTTGTTCGTCTTCCTGGTGTAACACGGCGCCGATAGCATACTCGCTAGCGTCAGTGTACATTACGTACTTCCTGCCCTGTTGTGGATGGAACAATTGTAAATTAGTTCGGAACAGGCCCTCAACCCTCTCAAACGCATCGTTCTGTTCAGAACCCCATTTCCACTTTATATTTTTGCGTACCAGCTGTAGCAAGGGGACTGTATATTCGGCATATTTGCTGGTGAATTTCCTGTAGTATCCCGTGAGTCCAAGGAATGCTCGTAGTGCTTTGAGGTTCTTGGGCACCGGGAACTCCACAATACTCCTGAGCTTCTCTGGATCCGTACTGATACCTGTAGCTAAGATTATATGTCCCAGGAACTTCATTTGAGACTTTACGAACTCGCACTTGTGTAGTTTGAGCTTGATGTTGGCTAACCTCAGCTTCTGGAAGACGCTCCTCAGATGCTCAAAGTGTTCCTCCAACGTGCGGGATATCACGAGGATGTCATTGACGAATATTACAGTGTAAGGGTCTTCCTCAGGTCCTAGAGCTCTCTCGAGGCATCTTACAATATCGGCGAGACTCGTGCTAAGGCCAAAAGGTACCACCTTGTGCTGATAGCATTTGTTATTAAATATAAATGCTGTATACTTGCGATCTTGCTCACACAGCGGGACCTGCCAAAAGCTTGCTGTTAGATCTAGCTTCGTGAGGTACCTGGCTCCTTCACATTTAATGAAGAGGTCCTCCGCTGTTGGTGCGCAGTCAAACTCTTTTTCTACTAGGTTATTCAAATTCCTCATATCCAGGCAGAGTCGAATCTCTCCAGTCTTCTTGCGGACGACTAGCAGTGGGTTGAGGAAGCTGCTATTAGATCTTTCTATAATATCTTCCTCCAACATCCGCTGTATCTCCTGCTGAACTTCGGCCTGGTATTTTATGGGTACCTGGTAGATTCTTCTTATGAAATTCTCCGGCTCTATGAGGTGGATCCTATGTTCATAAACCAACGAGATTTAGTGCTCTTCACTGAAGATATCGCTGAACTCTTCTTGCAGCGACGACAATCTCCGTTCAGTTTGGGAATCTAAGGTTGTTTCCCCCTGTTCACCGTCTTTATAATGAATTACATGTTTTGGTGGCCGTGTGATTTTAATTGGGTCACCATGGTTTTGTGTGTGTGTGTGTGTGTGTGTGTGTTTTCAATTTAAAGGTGTAACTAACATTGTCAATAGTACATTTTAATAAGTGTTCACTGGTGTTTATTTCCGCACGTATTTGTTCTAATACATCTACCCCCAATAACACATCACATATTAAATTGTTTATACCCACTACACACACTTCAAATTGCACTTTTTCTAGCATAATAGTTAGATAGTATTGAGTGTCAATTTTTTCTTTTGTATCGGTAGCGGTTCGTATATAAAATTGATTAATTGGAAGTGATGGGGCCGTACGAAAATACTTTTTGTTGCCACGCAGGAATCTTTCACTGACGCCGGAAACAACGCTGCCGGTGTCCAACAAAATTTGTGTGGGAACGCCGTTGACAAAGGCGTGTAATACCGGACACGCCGCGCTCACTGGCCTTTGTTGCGCGGGACCGGATTCTAGCAACGGATCCCTGACGTCCGGTGGGAACACATTATTAACGGGCACACAAGTTACATAATTAAAAGTACACTTTTCACACAATATATAATTCTTATAATTAGCATGCTTACATTTACATAATTTTGCCGAATTTATAGCGCGTCGTTGCTGGATGCGCATTTTGGCACGTTTTTTGTAGATTGGTAATTTTTTGATTTATTGTTAGAGTCCTTATTGCTTTGGGTGTCGCTGTCTTTCGCAGTTGTATCAGCTTTGGCTATTTTGACCGTTTGAATCGCGCTAATCGGGGCCCCGTCGTTGCCCTTACCCTGCCCCTTTGGTCTACCGACATTTTGTTTACCCTTGTACTCAAAGGTTTTATTTGGCGGTTTTGACGGTGTCTGGGGTGGAGTGGAACTTGTACTTGGTCTTTGATCAGGTTGCTGATGATATTGTACCCGTGTATTCTGCCCTTCGTTATTTCGGTGAGAATCAGGGTTATAACACCACCCACCAAAATCAAAAACTGTCTCGCTTTGGGACACTAGAATGAGCAGTTCATCGACCGTGCGTATACCCTGCGTAAACACAGCTACTCTAATATTGTGATTAAAATGATAGACGAGTTTCGTGACTATGTCAATCTCCGAAAATGCTGGGGTTAAATCCTTCGCGCGTTCGACCTGCTGGATTATATAATTTTCCGCGGTAATACCCATTTTCCTATCAAATCGGCCATACTCAAGTTCATTGCGTAAAAGTCTTTGAGTATGCGAGTTCCAGTACCAGCTTTCAAATTTTTGTTTGAACTCCGCGTATGTGGACACTCTATCGCGTACAATGTTATACCATTTACGCGCCGAATCACGCATCGCGTTAACTACCCACTGTATTTTATCTTGATCTTCAAGTCTCGACCCTACCCTAGCCATTTCACTCTCACAGGCTAACAAAAATTCAATAGGGTTTTCGTTATTTTCCCCTGTAAAATACACACAATTTTTCTCGTCGACAGGACCTTGTACTAAAATATTAGGAGCGGACCTCCTCCGTACCTCCTGTCGTACTTTCAAAATCTCATCGTTTAACGCTTGTAAGACACTCTCTTTATTAGAGTCAATGTTAGATCGCGTCTCTACAATTGAAGCGTCTAATCTATTTACTTGTCGTTGCGTTTCTGTCGCGTCGGCTTGAATCTTTATCTCGAGAGAGTCGACTTTTTTTTCGCGAGTCTTGCGTTTGTTTTTCACAACGGCTAATATGGTCCTTGAACCGGCCCTCCATACGTGTGACTTGTTCAATAAACGATTTTTGCATAGTGGTCTCAAAAACCTTAAACCGTTCATTTATTTTGGTATCAACCGTATGTACTTTTTCACCGATTTCAGCGACTTTAGCGGTTAACTCTTTATTGCTTTCTTCGATTTTTTTATTGCTTTCCGCGATTTCGGTGACTCTAGCGTCTAAATTTTTCGCGCTTTCGTTTATTTTCGCGGTCATTTGTTTATTACATTGTTTAATTTCCGTATTTATGTCGGCGTTGCTTTGGTCTAATTTCTCGGTTAGACTAACTCTTTGTGCCTCGATTTTAGACGTTAACTCTGCGTTATTCATTTCAGCATTGGCTGTTATTTGTTCAAATTTCGCGTTCATGTTAGCGGTTAATTCGGCATTTGTTTTCTCAAATTTCGCGTTAATATTAGCGGTCAAATCCGCACTCATTTGCGCGTTCATTTGCTGTATTTAAGTATTTTGTCCATATCCATTTTAAATACACAACAATTTCAAATATAGAACACTTACAAATACACAAAATAATTTCAAAGACCCAAAATAATTTCACTGCTGTACGACTACCAATCACAAAACTCTTTGGGGAATGTTCAGTTGGACGCCAGCTGTTTTAAGAGTTAAAACAGCAAAGTTTGTTTTAATCGTAAAAATTAAATTTAAATTTAATGAATTTATAGCAACAACACACAAAATAAGTTACTTTAAAGGGGGAGAGTTTTGTGAGACTGGTAGGCTTTGTCGTACAACAATAAAACAATGCAATATGGGGTAATAAAACGTTGTTTATTACTCCAATAACACACAAGAATAAAATGGTTATTATATTATCAACTATCTTACAGTTTAAACAATGAATCTATGTTGACTAATGTTTTTCAATTGGTTGATAATTGAAAAGAAACTAAACTCGTTATTTGACGAGTTAATTGCAATTGAATATTTAATTAATTAATTGATTAAATTAAATTAAATTGCTTTAACCAATTGAATTTAAATGTTAATAAAAATAAAATATAAAAACTCTGAAGTTAATTTGAATATTTTTCAAAATAAATTAGGCGTGACAGTCTAGTTCACGTCATTTCATTTCTAGTGATTAGACTTCTGTTACACTGCAGTATGAGCTAATAATTAGATTGTTAGTTAAGATTTGTATAGCGCTTTTGTATTATTTCTATTGACTCTTAACTACAGCTTACTAATGACTTAGACTGCTATACAGATTATCACAATGAATTTATTCTTATTTCTAGAGTCTTTGATTTTTGTATGGCACCTGAATTGTTTAAATTACAATACTTTTAATTGGAAAATCAAGAAAATTTGATGTTGAAAAATAAATAAGTTGATTTTGCTTTCCTGTTATTGAAGTGGAATAGTAGAGTTGCTCCAAATGGTCCCTCGCTGGTTCCGGTCCGATCTGCTAGAGAAAGTAATCTGCTTAGAGCTCCTGGATTTGGTCGTTGAGTTCAGAATTCGGCAACACTCTCCTTTCCTGCTGTTTGTGGAATATTTTAACGTCTACGGCTCTCTGCTGGAACTGGTTTACGTCCCTCGTCGATTCGCACGTCAGCGTGTGTGTGTGTGTGTGTGTGTGTGTGTGTGTGTGTGTGTGTGTGTTTCGTTCGAGTGGTAGCTCTGCTCGTCAGCTGTTCACCAATGATTTAGACGGCCTCTCTGTCGTATTCTTGAAGTCTGGTGGATCTCTTGCGTGCTTATGACCACAGCTTGTAGTACACAATAAGCTTGGTTGTTGTAATGAAGAGTATCTGACTTGACGCAATAATTACGAGTTGTACAGTTGATCTGTATTTACTGTGTTCGTAATTGCGTGTATTGACCACGTAGAGTCTTCTGATGAATCTTCACAACTATGGTTACGAGACGATCGAAGAATTACGTCTTTACTTCGCAAGTACTGGCAGAAGAGTGATGGTTCAGCCCGAAAACACCGCGCTGGTCGGGATTTCGTGAAATGATTTGATTGGCTGACACGCTCTCCCTACTACACAAAATTTGAATTCCCTCGGTCCGTGAGAATGAAGTCAGATTCCCACAGATGGAGAATTAATATTATTATTCGGCGGAACCAAATTGTCGGTCCGGATTTCCTGTGATAGTTTATTTTTGCAATATCTTGGTTGCAAACCAAGTTGTACTAAATCTAAAATATACAATCTGTTGGAAATTATTATCTTTATCACATATTAAAATCTCATTAATGTAGCTCTATTTTTATAGAAGTTATTCAGTTAAATTAATTAACTCTTTTATTTGTTAATTATATTGCGTAAAATTTGCACACGTCATTATTAATATTTCGGCAAACATTTTGGCTATCTTGGATTTCGCCTTAATTTATTAGTTTCCGAGATATTAATAATTAACAGTTTGGGTGTGGCCCTTCCTTGTACAGCGAGCTGATTACATAACGGCCACGTGTGCGTCGTTTTACAAAGCATGATTTTCATCGCTCCTACATACAAATGGAGTTTTGACTATTACAATTTATTTAAACATGATTTTCGTATACTGTTGACATATAACCCCAAATAATTGATATTTGGTGCTGTTATATACGCCCCCACATATTTTTTAAAAAAATGAATGTAATAATTAGTTTTTTTTTTTTTTTTTTTTCAATTATAAACGTATTTTGTAATCATTATACTTACTACTTATACATTGGATTACTTATTCAAAAGAAACATACATGTGTGTTAATGCTCTTCCACATATATACAACTTATTCCTAAATACATTCTATTAATGATATTATATTTGCAAATTATTGTGTATCAATGTTTTTAGAACGGGTAGTATCTAACTGCAGCGTTCCAGAGGGTTTGTTTGTCAACAACTGGCACGCGCGCAAAGGAATGTGTTGACGTTTTGTTTACAGTTGTTATCGCCTATGCGGCGCTAATTGCTTGACCTACTTTCAAACCGTCGGTCGGTAGTTACCGTGTGACGTAACTATTTCCTGCCCATGTGTTTGTTTCGCTCTACACGCTCGTTAGCTACCGCGTTATAAATGCATTTTTATTTACACAATCTATCTACAATTATTATTAATAATATAAACACAGTTAATTTATTTTAATTCTAATTATTATTATAATTAAATTATTATTAATTCTAAATATTACTTATCTTTAAAGTCTTATTATTTCGTCCCGATGCGCCTTGGAATTTCCTGCTACTCATAGTACTTTCTCAAAGAGCTCGCATGATATTTACCTATCGTTTTTGTTCGGTCGAGCGTCGTAACGATAAACGTGTGAGGCACGAGTTGCTGAGCCAAAAGATACGGACCGTTATATAAACGAAAAAACTTTGCTGCTACATTTATGTCTCTGCGGCCCACGGGGTTCGCCTTGAGCAGCACTTTCTCACCTACTACAAAGTTAGTTAGTTTATGAGTGGCATTGAATTTGTCCGCCCTCTTTCGCCCTTTTTCAACTATTCTGTCCCTCACAAGTTGATTTTTACACTGCACCGGCAGAGGTAGATTATAAGTCTTTGGCCTGCTTAAATAATTATTCCAAAATCTCTCTGGCTTTGTTCCAGAGCCTAACTCTGCTGGTGTGTATTCAGTGGTATCGTGATAATTCTCGTTTATCGCCTTTTCGAAGAATGATAGGAACTCGGGCCATTTACTTTGCTCCTTATAGCAATATATACGGAACATTTTACCGATTTCCCGATTCACCCTTTCGGCGAGGTTGCCCTGTGGTCGTCGTATCGAGGTGAGGATTGCTTTTATACCATTACGTTCCAGGGTTGCTGCCCAGTGTTTATTTTGGAATTGCTTTCCCTGGTCGCTAAGCACGTTCCTTATCGGTCCATGTTGTGGAATATACTTGTTAAGTATAATGTTTAAAACGGATTTTGTGGTGGGTCTAGGGATCGCGTAAAGGCTAACTTTTTTAGTAAATACATCGACACAAACTACCATGTGTTTTAGGTTTCTGGTAGCCTTGGGTAGTGGTCCCAGAAAGTCGATGGCGATCATCTGTCCCTTACCTTCCGTTATCATATTTGCCATGGGAACGTAAGTGTGCAAATTCGGTGCTTTCGCAGTTTGACATGGATGACATGTTTTTAACAATTTCCTTACTCTACGATACATGTTTGTAATTGTAAAATCCTCCTGTAATATTTTTACACATTTTACTGGAGATGCGTGTGCCATTTTTACATGTAATGAGTGTGTTACACATGCAAGCATCGCTGGAGACAATACCACCTTCCATTCGCCCTGTAACAATTTATACAATATATTGTCTTGTATGAGGTAATGCGGATTTGGGTGAGCTGCTAACATTTGCTTCTTAGCAAGGAGTGCGAGGTCATTGTCCTGCTCGCGTCCTATGTTTTGTAGCATATTGGTGGCTTCAGGCGCGACAGTGTATTGCATATTTAATACCTTTAACTCGTTGTCAGCTGCTTCGTATACCTCCTCCTTTTCTACGGGCGGATATCTACTTAAGGTGTCTGCTGTGGTATTCTCTGATCCCTTGCAGTATTTAATAGTAAAGGAATACTCCTGAATAGCTAACACCCATCGTGTTAGTCAGGAATTTGCTAGTCGACACTTCAATATAAAGGATAACGTCTGATTATCAGTGTGGATCTCGAAATGGGTACCATATAGGTAGTGTCTGAATTTTCTGAGAGCGTTTATTATGGCGAGTATTTCTTTATCAGAAGTACAATAATGCAACTCGGCGCCTTTGAGGGTTCTATTGGCGTATGCTACAACATGAAGACTACCTTGTTTGTCTTCCTGGTGCAACACGGCGCCGATAGCATACTCGCTAGCGTCAGTGTACATTACGTACTTCCTGCCCTGTTGTGGATGGAACAATTGTAAATTAGTTCGGAACAGGCCCTTAACCCTCTCAAACGCATCGTTCTGTTCAGAACCCCATTTCCACTTTTTATTTTTGCGTACCAGCTGTAGCAAGGGGACTGTATATTCGGCGTATTTGCTGGTGAATTTCCTGTAGTATCCCGTGAGTCCAAGGAGTGCTTTGAGGTTCTTGGGCACCGGGAACTCCACAATACTCCTGAGCTTCTCTGGATCCGTACTGATACCTGTAGCTGAGATTATATGTCCCAGGAACTTCATTTGAGACTTTACGAACTCGCACTTGTGTAGTTTGAGCTTGATGTTGGCTAACCTCAGCTTCTGGAAGACGCTCCTCAGATGCTCGAAGTGTTCCTCCAACGTGCGGGATATCACGAGGATGTCATCGACGAATATTACAGTGTAAGGGTCTTCCTCAGGTCCTAGAGCTCTCTCGAGGCATCTTACAATATCGGCGAGACTCGTGCTAAGGCCAAAAGGTACCACCTTGTGCTGATAGCATTTGTTATTAAATATAAATGCTGTATACTTGCGATCTTGCTGACACAGCGGGACCTGCCAAAAGCTTGCTGTTAGATCTAGCTTCGTGAGGTACCTGGCTCCTTCACATTTAATGAAGAGGTCCTCCGCTGTTGGTGCGCAGTCAAACTCTTTTTCTACTAGGTTATTCAAATTCCTCATATCCAGGCAGAGTCGAATCTCTCCAGTCTTCTTGCGGACGACTAGCAGTGGGTTGAGGAAGCTGCTATTAGATCTTTCTATAATATCTTCCTCCAACATCCGCTGTATCTCCTGCTGAACTTCGGCCTGGTATTTTATGGGTACCTGGTAGATTCTTCTTATGAAATTCTCCGGCTCTATGAGGTGGATCCTATGTTCATAAACCGACGAGATTGAGTGCTCTTCACTGAAGATATCGCTGAACTCTTCTTGCAGCGACGACAATCTCTGTTCAGTTTGGGAATCTAAGGTTGTTTCCCCCTGTTCACCGTCTTTATAATGAATTACATGTTTTGGTGGCCGTGTGATTTTAATTGGGTCACCATGGTTTTGTGTGTGTGTGTGTGTGTGTGTTTTCAATTTAAAGGTGTAACTAACATTGTCAATAGTACATTTTAATAAGTGTTCACTGGTGTTTATTTCCGCACGTATTTGTTCTAATACATCTACCCCCAATAACACATCACATATTAAATTGTTTATACCCACTACACACACTTCAAATTGCACTTTTTCTAGCATAATAGTTAGATAGTATTGAGTGTCAATTTTTTCTTTTGTATCGGTAGTGGTTCGTATATAAAATTGATTAATTGGAAGTGATGGGGCCGTACGAAAATACTTTTTGTTGCCACGCAGGAATCTTTCACTGACGCCGGAAACAACGCTGCCGGTGTCCAACAAAATTTGTGTGGGAACGCCTTGACAAAGGCGTGTAATACCGGACACGCCGCGCTCACTGGCCTTTGTTGCGCGGGACCGGATTCTAGCAACGGATCCCTGACGTCCGGTGGGAACACATTATTAACGGGCACACAAGTTACATAATTAAAAGTACACTTTTCACACAATATATAATTCTTATAATTAGCATGCTTACATTTACATAATTTTGCCGAATTTATAGCGCGTCGTTGCTGGATGCGCATTTTGGCACGTTTTTTGTAGATTGGTAATTTTTTGATTTATTGTTAGAGTCCTTATTGCTTTGGGTGTCGCTGTCTTTCGCAGTTGTATCAGCTTTGGCTATTTCGACCGTTTGAATCGCGCTAATCGGGGCCCCGTCGTTGCCCTTACCCTGCCCCTTTGGTCTACCGACATTTTGTTTACCCTTGTACTCAAAGGTTTTATTTGGCGGTTTTGACGGTGTCTGGGGTGGAGTGGAACTTGTACTTGGTCTTTGATCAGGTTGCTGATGATATTGTACCCGTGTATTCTGCCCTTCGTTATTTCGGTGAGAATCAGGGTTATAACACCACCCACCAAAATCAAAAACTGTCTCGCTTTGGGACACTAGAATGAGCAGTTCATCGACCGTGCGTATACCCTGCGTAAACACAGCTACTCTAATATTGTGATTAAAATGATAGGCGAGTTTCGTGGCTATGTCAATCTCCGAAAATGCTGGGGTTAAATGCTTCGCGCGTTCGACCTGCTGGATTATATAATTTTCCGCGGTAATACCCATTTTCCTATCAAATCAGCCATACTCAAGTTCATTGCGTAAAAGTCTTTGAGTATGCGAGTTCCAGTACCAGCTTTCAAATTTTTGTTTGAACTCCGCGTATGTGGACACTCTATCGCGTACAATGTTATACCATTTACGCGCCGAATCACGCATCGCGTTAACTACCCACTGTATTTTATCTTGATCTTCAAGTCTCGACCCTACCCTAGCCATTTCACTCTCACAGGCTAACAAAAATTCAATAGGGTTTTCGTTATTTTCCCCTGTAAAATACACACGATTTTTCTCGTCGACAGGACCTTGTACTAAAATATTAGGAGCGGACCTCCTCCGTACCTCCTGTCGTACTTTCAAAATCTCATCGTTTAACGCTTGTAAGACACTCTCTTTATTAGAGTCAATGTTAGATCGCGTCTCTACAATTGAAGCGTCTAATCTATTTACTTGTCGTTGCGTTTCTGTCGCGTCGGCTTGAATCTTTATCTCGAGAGAGTCGACTTTTTTCGCGAGTCTTGCGTTTGTTTTTCACAACGGCTAATATGGTCCTTGAACCGGCCCTCCATACGTGTGACTTGTTCAATAAACGATTTTTGCATAGTGGTCTCAAAAACCTTAAACCGTTCATTTATTTTGGTATCAACCGTATGTACTTTTTCACCGATTTCAGCGACTTTAGCGGTTAACTCTTTATTGCTTTCTTCGATTTTTTTATTGCTTTCCGCGATTTCGGTGACTCTAGCGTCTAAATTTTTCACGCTTTCGTTTATTTTCGCGGTCGTTTGTTTATTACATTGTTTAATTTCCGTATTTATGTCGGCGTTGCTTTGGTCTAATTTCTCGGTTAGACTAACTCTTTGTGCCTCAATTTTAGACGTTAACTCTGCGTTATTCATTTCAGCATTGGCTGTTATTTGTTCAAATTTCGCGTTCATGTTAGCGGTTAATTCGGCATTTGTTTTCTCAAATTTCGCGTTAATATTAGCGGTCAAATCCGCACTCATTTGCGCGTTCATTTGCTGTATTTGTTTAAGTATTTTGTCCATATCCATTTTAAATACACAACAATTTCAAATATAGAACACTTACAAATACACAAAATAATTTCAAAGACCCAAAATAATTTCACTGCTGTACGACTACCAATCACAAAACTCTTTGGGGAATGTTCAGTTGGACGCCAGCTGTTTTAAGAGTTAAAACAGCAAAGTTTGTTTTAATCGTAAAAATTAAATTTAAATTTAATGAATTTATAGCAACAACACACAAAATAAGTTACTTTAAAGGGGGAGAGTTTTGTGAGACTGGTAGGCTTTGTCGTACAACAATAAAACAATGCATTATGGGGTAATAAAACGTTGTTTATTACTCCAATAACACACAAGAATAAAATGGTTATTATATTATCAACTATCTTACAGTTTAAACAATGAATCTATGTTGACTAAGATTTTCAATTGGTTGATAATTGAAAAGAAACTAAACTCGTTATTTGACGAGTTAATTGCAATTGAATATTTAATTAATTAATTGATTAAATTAAATTAAATTGCTTTAACCAATTGAATTTAAATGTTAATAAAAATAAAATATAAAAACTCTGAAGTTAATTTGAATATTTTTCAAAATAAATTAGGCGTGACAGTCTAGTTCACGTCATTTCATTTCTAGTGATTTGACTTCTGTTATACTGCAGTATGAGCTAATAATTAGGTTGTTAGTTAAGATTTGTATAGCGCTTTTGTATTATTTCTATTGACTCTTAACTACAGCTTACTAATGACGTAGACTGCTATACAGATTATCACAATGAATTTATTCTTATTTCTAGAGTCTTTGATTTTTGTATGGCACCTGAATTGTTTAAATTACAATACTTTTAATTGGAAAATCAAGAAAATTTGATGTTGAAAAATAAATAAGTTGATTTTGCTTTCCTGTTATTGAAGTGGAATAGTAGAGTTGCTCCAAATGGTCCCTCGCTGGTTCCGGTCCGATCTGCTAGAGAAAGTAATCTGCTTAGAGCTCCTGGATTTGGTCGTTGAGTTCAGAATTCGGCAACACTCTCCTTTCCTGCTGTTTGTGGAATATTTTAACGTCTATGGCTCTCTGCTGGAACTGGTTTACGTCCCTCGTCGATTCGCACGTCAGCGTGTGTGTGTGTGTGTGTGTGTGTGTGTGTGTGTGTGTGTGTGTGTTTCGTTCGAGTGGTAGCTCTGCTCGTCAGCTGTTCACCAATGATTTAGACGGCCTCTCTGTCGTATTCTTGAAGTCTGGTGGATCTCTTGCGTGCTTATGACCACAGCTTGTAGTACACAATAAGCTTGGTTGTTGTAATGAAGAGTATCTGACTTGACGCAATAATTACGAGTTGTACAGTTGATCTGTATTTACTGTGATCGTAATTGCGTGTATTGACCACGTAGAGTCTTCTGATGAATCTTCACAACTATGGTTACGAGACGATCGAAGAATTACGTCTTTACTTCGCAAGTACTGGCAGAAGAGTGATGGTTCAGCCCGAAAACACCGCGCTGGTCGGTATTTCGTGAAATGATTTGATTGGCTGACACGCTCTCCCTACTACACAAAATTTGAATTCCCTCGGTCCGTGAGAATGAAGTCAGATTCCCACAGTTGGAGAATTAATATTATTACTAATATTATTATTCGGCGGAACCAAATTGTCGGTCCGGATTTCCTGTGATAGTTTATTTTTGCAATATCTTGGTTGCAAACCAAGTTGTACTAAATCTAAAATATACAATCTGTTGGAAATTATTATCTTTATCACATATTAAAATCTCATTAATGTAGCTCTATTTTTATAGAAGTTATTCAGTTAAATTAATTAACTCTTTTATTTGTTAATTATATTGCGTAAAATTTGCACACGTCATTATTAATATTTCGGCAAACATTTTGGCTATCTTGGATTTCGCCTTAATTTATTAGTTTCCGAGATATTAATAATTAACAGTTTGGGTGTGGCCCTTCCTTGTACAGCGAGCTGATTACATAACGGCCACGTGTGCGTCGTTTTACAAAGCATTATTTTCATCGCTCCTACATACAAATGGAGTTTTGACTATTACAATTTATTTAAACATGATTTTAGTATACTGTTGACATATAACCCCAAATAATTGATATTTGGTGCTGTTATATACGCCCCCACATATTTTTTAAAAAAATGAATGTAATAATTAGTTTTTTTTTTTTTTTTCAATTATAAACGTATTTTGTAATCATTATACTTACTACTTATACATTGGATTACTTATTCAAAAGAAACATACATGTGTGTTAATGCTCTTCCACATATATACAACTTATTCCTAAATACATTCTATTAATGATATTATATTTGCAAATTATTGTGTATCAATGTTTTTAGAACGGGTAGTATCTAACTGCAGCGTTCCAGAGGGTTTGTTTGTCAACAACTGGCACGCGCGCAAAGGAATGTGTTGACGTTTTGTTTACAGTTGTTATCGCCTACGCGGCGCTAATTGCTTGACCTACTTTCAAACCGTCGGTCGGTAGTTACCGTGTGACGTAACTATTTCCTGCCCATGTGTTTGTTTCGCTCTACACGCTCGTTAGCTACCGCGTTATAAATGCATTTTTATTTACACAATCTATCTACAATTATTATTAATAATATAAACACAGTTAATTTATTTTAATTCTAATTATTATTATAATTAAATTATTATTAATTATAAATATTACTTATTTTTAAAGTCTTATTATTTCGTCCCGATGCGCCTTGGAATTTCCTGCTACTCATAGTACTTTCTCAAAGAGCTCGCATGATATTTACCTATCGTTTTTGTTCGGTCGAGCGTCGTAACGATAAACGTGTGAGGCACGAGTTGCTGAGCCAAAAGATACGGACCGTTATATAAACGAAAAAACTTTGCTGCTACATTTATGTCTCTGCGGCCCACGGGGTTCGCCTTGAGCAGCACTTTCTCACCTACTACAAAGTTAGTTAGTTTATGAGTGGCATTGAATTTGTCCGCTCTCTTTCGCCCTTTTTCAACTATTCTGTCCCTCACAAGTTGATTTTTACACTGCACCGGCAGAGGTAGATTATAAGTCTTTGGCCTGCTTAAATAATTATTCCAAAAGCTCTCTGGCTTTGTTCCAGAGTCTAACTCTGCTTGTGTGTATTCAGTGGTATCGTGATAATTCTCGTTTATCGCCTTTTCGAAGAATGATAGGAACTCGGGCCATTTACTTTGCTCCTTATAGCAATATATACGGAACATTTTACCGATTTCCCGATTCACCCTTTCGGCGAGGTTGCCCTGTGGTCGTCGTATCGAGGTGAGGATTGCTTTTATACCATTACGTTCCAGGGTTGCTGCCCAGTGTTTATTTTGGAATTGCTTTCCCTGGTCGCTAAGCACGTTCCTTATCGGTCCATGTTGTGGAATATACTTGTTAAGTATAATGTTTAAAACGGATTTTGTGGTGGGTCTAGGGATCGCGTAAAGGCTAACTTTTTTAGTAAATACATCGACACAAACTACCATGTGTTTTAGGTTTCTGGTAGCCTTGGGTAGTGGTCCCAGAAAGTCGATGGCGATCATCTGTCCCTTACCTTCCGTTATCACATTTGCCATGGGAACGTAAGTGTGCAAATTCGGTGCTTTCGCAGTTTGACATGGATGACATGTTTTTAACAATTTCCTTACTCTACGATACATGTTTGTAATTGTAAAATCCTCCTGTAATATTTTTACACATTTTACTGGAGATGCGTGTGCCATTTTTACATGTAATGAGTGTGTTACACATGCAAGCATCGCTGGAGACAATACCACCTTCCATTCGCCCTGTAACAATTTATACAATGTATTGTCTTGTATGAGGTAATGCGGATTTGGGTGAGCTGCTAACATTTGCTTCTTAGCAAGGAGTGCGAGGTCATTGTCCTGCTCGCGTCCTATGTTTTGTAGCATATTGGTGGCTTCAGGCGCGACAGTGTATTGCATATTTAATACCTTTAACTCGTTGTCAGCTGCTTCGTATACCTCCTCCTTTTCTACGGGCGGATATCTACTTAAGGTGTCTGCTGTGGTATTCTCTGATCCCTTGCAGTATTTAATAGTAAAGGAATACTCCTGAATAGCTAACACCCATCGTGTTAGTCAGGAATTTGCTAGTCGACACTTCAATATAAAGGATAACGTCTGATTATCAGTGTGGATCTCGAAATGGGTACCATATAGGTAGTGTCTGAATTTTCTGAGAGCGTTTATTATGGCGAGTATTTCTTTCTCAGAAGTACAGTAATGCAACTCGGCGCCTTTGAGGGTTCTATTGGCGTATGCTACAACATGAAGACTACCTTGTTTGTCTTCCTGGTGCAACACGGCGCCGATAGCATACTCGCTAGCGTCAGTGTACATTACGTACTTCCTGCCCTGTTGTGGATGGAACAATTGTAAATTAGTTCGGAACAGGCCCTTAACCCTCTCAAACGCATCGTTCTGTTCAGAACCCCATTTCCACTTTATATTTTTGCGTACCAGCTGTAGCAAGGGGACTGTATATTCGGCGTATTTGCTGGTGAATTTCCTGTAGTATCCCGTGAGTCCAAGGAGTGCTTTGAGGTTCTTGGGCACCGGGAACTCCACAATACTCCTGAGCTTCTCTGGATCCGTACTGATACCTGTAGCTGAGATTATATGTCCCAGGAACTTCATTTGAGACTTTACGAACTCGCACTTGTGTAGTTTGAGCTTGATGTTGGCTAACCTCAGCTTCTGGAAGACGCTCCTCAGATGCTCGAAGTGTTCCTCCAACGTGCGGGATATCACGAGGATGTCATCGACGACTATTACAGTGTAAGGGTCTTCCTCAGGTCCTAGAGCTCTCTCGAGGCATCTTACAATATCGGCGAGACTCGTGCTAAGGCCAAAAGGTACCACCTTGTGCTGATAGCATTTGTTATTAAATATAAATGCTGTATACTTGCGATCTTGCTCACACAGCGGGACCTGCCAAAAGCTTGCTGTTAGATCTAGCTTCGTGAGGTACCTGGCTCCTTCACATTTAATGAAGAGGTCCTCCGCTGTTGGTGCGCAGTCAAACTCTTTTTCTACTAGGTTATTCAAATTCCTCATATCCAGGCAGAGTCGAATCTCTCCAGTCTTCTTGCGGACGACTAGCAGTGGGTTGAGGAAGCTGCTATTAGATCTTTCTATAATATCTTCCTCCAACATCCGCTGTATCTCCTGCTGAACTTCGGCCTGGTATTTTATGGGTACCTGGTAGATTCTTCTTATGAAATTCTCCGGCTCTATGAGGTGGATCCTATGTTCATAAACCGACGAGATTGAGTGCTCTTCACTGAAGATATCGCTGAACTCTTCTTGCAGCGACGACAATCTCCGTTCAGTTTGGGAATCTAAGGTTGTTTCCCCCTGTTCACCGTCTTTATAATGAATTACATATTTGGTGGCCGTGTGATTTTAATTGGGTCACCATGGTTTTGTGTGTGTGTGTGTGTGTTTTCAATTTAAAGGTGTAACTAACATTGTCAATAGTACATTTTAATAAGTGTTCACTGGTGTTTATTTCCGCACGTATTTGTTCTAATACATCTACCCCCAATAACACATCACATATTAAATTGTTTATAACCACTACACACACTTCAAATTGCACTTTTTCTAGCATAATAGTTAGATAGTATTGAGTGTCAATTTTTTCTTTTGTATCGGTAGCGGTTCGTATATAAAATTGATTAATTGGAAGTGATGGGGCCGTACGAAAATACTTTTTGTTGCCACGCAGGAATCTTTCACTGACGCCGGAAACAACGCTGCCGGTGTCCAACAAAATTTGTGTGGGAACGCCTTGACAAAGGCGTGTAATACCGGACACGCCGCGCTCACTGGCCTTTGTTGCGCGGGACCGGATTCTAGCAACGGATCCCTGACGTCCGGTGGGAACACATTATTAACGGGCACACAAGTTACATAATTAAAAGTACACTTTTCACACAATATATAATTCTTATAATTAGCATGCTTACATTTACATAATTTTGCCGAATTTATAGCGCGTCGTTGCTGGATGCGCATTTTGGCACGTTTTTTGTAGATTGGTAATTTTTTGATTTATTGTTAGAGTCCTTATTGCTTTGGGTGTCTCTGTCTTTCGCAGTTGTATCAGCTTTGGCTATTTTGACCGTTTGAATCGCGCTAATCGGGGCCCCGTCGTTGCCCTTACCCTGCCCCTTTGGTCTACCGACATTTTGTTTACCCTTGTACTCAAAGGTTTTATTTGGCGGTTTTGACGGTGTCTGGGGTGGAGTGGAACTTGTACTTGGTCTTTGATCAGGTTGCTGATGATATTGTACCCGTGTATTCTGCCCTTCGTTATTTCGGTGAGAATCAGGGTTATAACACCACCCACCAAAATCAAAAACTGTCTCGCTTTGGGACACTAGAATGAGCAGTTCATCGACCGTGCGTATACCCTGCGTAAACACAGCTACTCTAATATTGTGATTAAAATGATAGGCGAGTTTCGTGACTATGTCAATCTCCGAAAATGCTGGGGTTAAATGCTTCGCGCGTTCGACCTGCTGGATTATATAATTTTCCGCGGTAATACCCATTTTCCTATCAAATCGGCCATACTCAAGTTCATTGCGTAAAAGTCTTTGAGTATGCGAGTTCCAGTACCAGCTTTCAAATTTTTGTTTGAACTCCGCGTATGTGGACACTCTATCGCGTACAATGTTATACCATTTACGCGCTGAATCACGCATCGCGTTAACTACCCACTGTATTTTATCTTGATCTTCAAGTCTCGACCCTACCCTAGCCATTTCACTCTCACAGGCTAACAAAAATTCAATAGGGTTTTCGTTATTTTCCCCTGTAAAATACACACGATTTTTCTCGTCGACAGGACCTTGTACTAAAATATTAGGAGCGGACCTCCTCCGTACCTCCTGTCGTACTTTCAAAATCTCATCGTTTAACGCTTGTAAGACACTCTCTTTATTAGAGTCAATGTTAGATCGCGTCTCTACAATTGAAGCGTCTAATCTATTTACTTGTCGTTGCGTTTCTGTCGCGTCGGCTTGAATCTTTATCTCGAGAGAGTCGACTTTTTTCGCGAGTCTTGCGTTTGTTTTTCACAACGGCTAATATGGTCCTTGAACTGGCCCTCCATACGTGTGACTTGTTGAATAAACGATTTTTGCATAGTGGTCTCAAAAACCTTAAACCGTTCATTTATTTTGGTATCAACCGTATGTACTTTTTCACCGATTTCAGCGACTTTAGCGGTTAACTCTTTATTGCTTTCTTCGATTTTTTTATTGCTTTCCGCGATTTCGGTGACTCTAGCGTCTAAATTTTTCACGCTTTCGTTTATTTTCGCGGTCGTTTGTTTATTACATTGTTTAATTTCCGTATTTATGTCGGCGTTGCTTTGGTCTAATTTCTCGGTTAGACTAACTCTTTGTGCCTCGATTTTAGACGTTAACTCTGCGTTATTCATTTCAGCATTGGCTGTTATTTGTTCAAATTTCGCGTTCATGTTAGCGGTTAATTCGGCATTTGTTTTCTCAAATTTCGCGTTAATATTAGCGGTCAAATCCGCACTCATTTGCGCGTTCATTTGCTGTATTTGTTTAAGTATTTTGTCCATATCCATTTTAAATACACAACAATTTCAAATATAGAACACTTACAAATACACAAAATAATTTCAAAGACCCAAAATAATTTCACTGCTGTACGACTACCAATCACAAAACTCTTTGGGGAATGTTCAGTTGGACGCCAGCTGTTTTAAGAGTTAAAACAGCAAAGTTTGTTTTAATCGTAAAAATTAAATTTAAATTTAATGAATTTATAGCAACAACACACAAAATAAGTTACTTTAAAGGGGGAGAGTTTTGTGAGACTGGTAGGCTTTGTCGTACAACAATAAAACAATGCATTATGGTGTAACTTTATTATTTTGTTATTATTAAATCTATTCAAACTACAACTCCCACTTACCTTACGACTTTGATCTGGCCGGATCGCATAGTGTGGACTAACCCATTTCGTTCGACGAACTCTGACGATACATATAACGAAATAAGGTTTCGAAAGAATTTAAATCTCAATTTTTTGTAAGAGAAATTATTTTTCTTTTATTGATCAGCAATATTGAATTTATACGTTTTCCATATATAGGTTTTACATGTGTCACATGTTGTGCGCCATTGCACCTTGCTTGTAACTGAACTTACTAACTATGGCTTACCTTATCTTTTCTAGTACACAAACATAAAAGGCAAACACAAATACACACAGAAAGCCGCCCAGCTTTGCCACACACTCTATCATACGGTAAATTATTAAACCCTGAACATTTTAAATTACAAATTCCAAACCCCAAAAGCCGGCCACGCGGTCACCGCACACGCGCCTCTTCTCCCGAGAATGGGTGATTTTAAGTTATTCCCACATTATTCTTGATGATGTTTTTTCTAAACACGACCGCGGTCATATAAATTTATACTGTTTTACACTGTTATATTAGTTGTTACATTAATTACAAAAATTTGTTTCTGAGCCCTGGTTGCCGGGCAGCCTGCGCAGGCGGGAGTCGACAATGAACTGCTGGCGTCTCTCAGTTCCCCACTCCGGGAGCATTTTAGTCAAGACGACGGACATCAATGCCTTCCAGTTAGTCGTCCCAGTTTCGACTCATACTAGTCATGTAGTTGTTGGAGTGACGATAGCAGACGATTTCAACTAGGCACTGGCTAATGTCATAAAAGTGGGTGGGACTTAAAACAGCATTTCCGCAAGATCTTGAAGAAAACGACAAATATTATTCTCTCTAGCCATCTTGGTTTTTTGTTAGAGCGTCCTTTGAGCGTGATTGAGCAGTTGCGTATGTGCGCTGCCACACACAGGTACAAAGTTCTCAGAATTTTGTGGAGGTGCAGATGCTCCGCCGCATTCCTCAACAACAACTGCGCCTTACTGCTTTGTTTCGAACTGTTTCTTAACACTGTTCTGTTGTACGGACAAATACGTTGCACAATACAATTATTTCGCAATGTTTTATAAAGCTCCCGACCGAAAACGAACTGAATAAAAACATATAAATGCCCCAAACGGTTAAAACAAAAACACCCAAAAATTGACCCGCTACAATACCCCCTCGATGAGAATTCTGCTGTCCACGACAGAAGAAATCTCATCGATAACCCCGAAGAGGATCGGTGAGAAACTGGTGCCAACAACCCCCTGGTTCTTAATCTGCATGGGTACACGACCCCCCTGGCTCAGCGACCATGGACTCATCTGAACGAGATCACTGGACTTCTCCGTAAGAGATCCCAACACCGAGAAATCGATCAGACTCGTACCACAGCCCACCTCGCCCTTCAACATACTACCCCCAAAAATCCTCAATCCCTGGCTGAAATCGTTCCAGCTCCTCCGCCGATGTGGATCCCCTTTTTGCAAGCTGGGCTGCCTTTAGCAAATACTGGGCTCACACAGTCTAACATTACATGTTATCATAACAAAAAAAAAAAATAAAATTTCTTTTAAAATTTACTAAAAATTTAAAAAAAAATTCAAAATTCAAAAAAATCTTTTATCAAAAAATTCTCTTCCTCTTTTTTCTAATTTTTGTTTCAATGACTTAATCTAAACATTCCTATTAATACAAATACATCCTTACTCTAGCATGAGAACAATTTATAGCCTACCAATATAAAGCAATACAATAAAAGAAACATCATTAATACATACACAATAAAATAATCATTACTCAACATATTCACTCGCTGGCAGGCGAAAAATCAAAAATTTTTTTTTTCAAAAAAAATTTAAAATTTTCAAAATTTTAAAATTCAAAAAAAATTTATATTTATTCAGTAAAAGATTTTATTAAATTTATTTATTAAATAACATTTATTAAAATTATTCAAATATTAGTTTGAATTAATCAAACAAACAAATTAAAATTGAATTCCTACTCTACAAGCTTAGTAGGTGTATGAACTCATCAGCTGATCATAACTAGGTCAAGTACAAAACCCTTGACCTACATATGTTATGTATGATTTCTGAAAACACTTTGAATATCTGTAATATCCTAACTTGAAATGTGAACATAATAAAACAAAATATTTAATATGAACAAAATATTATTACAAATAATCATCAACTTGACATTATTTTCACTTCTATCAAAATTCTGTCACTGGTTGAAAAAACAATTGTACATTCTTTATTATAAATTCCTCTCTTTAGTTAACAGTTAATTCTACCTTACTGGGGGTGATGTAAATTATTTATTCTCGTTTTTCTGTATTAGATTTCTATACATATATAAACTTTCTCCCCCTGACTCTAACATCACTCAATTATCATGACACCCAACTCTATCAAAAATATCTACTAATCAAGACACCCTAATCCACAACTTACCATTTAACTCAAAACGCCGCCTTCTCTACATATATGAAAAAATACTCTCTAACCCTTTGTACATAGGATACGTGTTTCCTTCCCAAAACTCCTTTCCCTTATTTGGCCCCCGGATTTTACCTAAGGCGGCCCCTCCTCACTAAAATCTATTCTAATCCCGTCCCAACCCTTGTTGCGGACTCCCCAAATACACTACCCCCAATACAAAATTGCCATCCCCAAAAATCTCAATCTCATTACCTCACTACAAATACACAAAATAACCTCATTAACTATAAAAACAACAATATATCATTCAAAATCTACATAAAGTCTCCATTACCACTGTGTCAACATCAATATTTCACCAAATTCTATACCATACATTAACTCAAAAACAACAGTACATTATATTCATCTCCACTATTTCACATTCAACTTTTAATTCAACTTGGACAGGTCTGCATGTCCCATAAAACCTTTATCACCCATGAATTATCTTTTATTAATTTGCATATTCTTTTTATCTTTACTTCAAAATATCTGTAGTACATTAAACATTAATTACTTGTAACATTTACAAACCAATATACCAGTGACGTTATTACTGATCAGCTGATATCCTAGGATAATTAAAACACATCTTAAAATTGAACAAATTACATGGAATATACATATTTATTTTTATTTATTCTCCCTTCTCACCTCATTGTTTCTCACTTTTCTGATTCTGATGCTTCTATTAACCTGCCAGACGATTTACTTATTAGCTTAAACAAATACACACATAATAAAATTACATATTCTTATCAATGCTTATCTAATAGACAACAATAAAATAATACACTTAAAATTATAGCATGAACCCTTGATTTACGAGTCTGAGCATATAATTATGTGGACAGAGCACAAGCATTTTTGATTGGATTACCCTTTGAATAAGCAAAACTTTTACGTCATAAAATTTTAAATTCGTGACTCCTTTACGTCACCTCCCAGCCACACACTCTATTTCAGATTATGGAGGACTGTCTCGCCCTTTCGCTTCCACAGAGACGGTATATTTTGGAGCAGGGTTTTACCTCTCCGTGTCTCTGCTTCCGCTGTTAAGTTTAAAATTTGTGAACATCATCATGTTCTCGTTAATAATCATGCACCCTTAAACGGATCTACCACCTGGCTCTGCTGTTCCTTCTCGAACAGAGTGGCAGCCGCTGTTCCATAGTTTGGTGATTCCCCTTTTATTTACCCCCCATCAATTTCAAAATACACCTTTACAACGATAACAGCTATGGCCAGTTATGGTCAGCGCGTAATCGTAATGTGCCCCAACCATAGCTGTTAAAGCTAAACCAATTCCACGGTCAGGGTTCGGTGAGGCCGTGACCGCCCGAAAATTTGGGGAATCACAAGTAAAATATCTTTCGTAATATTAAATTTACGAATTTATATTTAAATGACAATATTAATTTAGATGGGGTTTTAACCCACTCCATATGGAAGCTTAACCATTATTAACATAAAATAATTAATACAAAATCTACAACCTTCCCCCATAGCAGTTCCACACTACACTGTTATAATACATCACATAACACAGTACACAAATAGCAGTAAACCTGGATTATTAGCATACATCAAACACACAATTCTCTTTTAAATAATTTATATAAAAATTTATAAACATTATTATTTAAAATTTTTCATTAACTCTTTTTATTTATCATCATGATGAATTTATCCTGTGTTGTAATCAGATTTTCAAAAATTCTAAATTTATTATTAATACATATTTTTAATCATTATGTTCCACAAAATAAACCATTTAACATTTATTTACTTATTAATTATTATTAAATCAAAATCTCACCAAACAATTTAATTACCTTATAAAATTCAAACACATAATATTCAATCACACTATCTACACATCTCCACTTATTTAATTCAATTTATTATTAAAATTAAATATTCATTTGATTATTAAAATAACATATCTCAATTATTATCAACATTCTATAACTCATTAACTATTGTCTTCATAATTATTTTGTTATTTAATTAGAGTGCAAAAATATTAATAATATTATTATTATTAATACAACATTTTCTAAAACATATACACATTACATTTCACAATACACACAAATGAATTCAATATTATTTACAAAATATACGTCAAAACTGTTCAAGTGTATCTCACTTCAGATGTCCAAATCAGCAAGGTCATTACCAGAAATTTATAAAATTCAAACAAGGTCTATACACTGATATTCTAGTTCAGCCACCATCGTCAAAAATTAATCTTGGTTTTATATAACACTGTTGCTTTTTATTTACAAACAAATGGTTACTTTGTGTGTCATAACCAGAACAACCAAATTCACTCATTTTACCAGAATACTCATTAAACCAGTCTACGTTAAGTATTTTTGTTAAGTCTCCGTCATTACATTCATTCACTATCGGTCTAATTATTTTTATCAAATCATTGTAATCATTATTATTCAAATATATTTCTAAGCCTTCTTTCCATTCATCATACTTTCTATTCAAATTATACAATTCTGTTACATACCATTCTCTATTTACCTCTCTCTCTTCATAACACCACATCACACTCTCACAATTATTCCGGACAGAGGGTACACAATTACTCCACAAAAATAAACACCTCAATTCATCTACCAATACGGGACTCTTGCCCTTCAACCACAACACTTGTGGACTCAATAAATCATCATAAACATCATAAATAATAAAGGGAAAATTTGCCCTCTGTCCCCACTCTACTACAACATTATTTTTTCTCTCTAACTCACTGACACACATTAACATCTCTTAATCACTGCATTCTATACTTTCATTATTTATTTTTACCGTATCACTTTCTGATACCAATTTCTCAAACACATTATTATTCTCATTATTATTATCATCATTATTATTTATTAACTCATTGCCTAACACAACACTGTCATTACAGCTTTCGTTTGTATTATTCTTACTCTGTTCTACTTTATTCGAACTAATTTTTGTCATTTCATTGGCATTTCCAAGACATACACTCTTGTCTTGTATGTTATTTATCAACTCGTCAAATTTTATATTTATATTTTGCTGAAGCTGAATATTCTGTTGTTCACATTTTCTTCTCTGTTCATCTAACTTATTATTAAAGTCACTTTTCATTATATTTAAAATTTTATCATTATCATCAAAACGTTTATTTAATTCCTTCTCATTTATGTCAAAACGACTATTCATTATATTGAATTTAGTCTCAAAATTACTATTCATTCTTTCGAATTGACTGAGCATAACACTCATCATATTTGTTTCCTCTGCTTGTTTACTTTTATTAGTTGAAACGGGGGTCAATTGAATCCCCGAATCAACGTATATTTCGTTTGGTTGTGGTTGAGACGCAATCGGAGTGGAATGAACTATTACATTACTGCCGCCAGCTGTTTCTGTAACAGCACCCGTCTCCCCCCTCAACATACCACTTTCATCCAGCGATTGCGACTCAAGGCCACTTTCACTCCTAATTGAATTTATTATACTACTTTTTTCTGTATTCTCGGACATTTTTACTTTATCTATTTTTTCTTACGTAACAACTGTCAATTAGTAATTTTATTTCAAAACTGATATTTTACCAAATCAATTTGCTTTCATAACCATACTTCGCTATGCATCGTCAGATGTAGGCCGGTGTTAAAATAACCCCTCTTCAGTTATATTAAATCCTGGAAATCACGGCACCAATTGTAACTTTATTATTTTGTTATTATTAAATCTATTCAAACTACAACTCCCACTTACCTTACGACTTTGATCTGGCCGGATCGCATAGTGTGGACTAACCCATTTCGTTCGACGAACTCTGACGATACATATAACGAAATAAGGTTTCGAAAGAATTTAAATCTCAATTTTTTGTAAGAGAAATTATTTTTCTTTTATTGATCAGCAATATTGAATTTATACGTTTTCCATATATAGGTTTTACATGTGTCACATGTTGTGCGCCATTGCACCTTGCTTGTAACTGAACTTACTAACTATGGCTTACCTTATCTTTTCTAGTACACAAACATAAAAGGCAAACACAAATACACACAGAAAGCCGCCCAGCTTTGCCACACACTCTATCATACGGTAAATTATTAAACCCTGAACATTTTAAATTACAAATTCCAAACCCCAAAAGCCGGCCACGCGGTCACCGCACACGCGCCTCTTCTCCCGAGAATGGGTGATTTTAAGTTATTCCCACATTATTCTTGATGATGTTTTTTCTAAACACGACCGCGGTCATATAAATTTATACTGTTTTACACTGTTATATTAGTTGTTACATTAATTACAAAAATTTGTTTCTGAGCCCTGGTTGCCGGGCAGCCTGCGCAGGCGGGAGTCGACAATGAACTGCTGGCGTCTCTCAGTTCCCCACTCCGGGAGCATTTTAGTCAAGACGACGGACATCAATGCCTTCCAGTTAGTCGTCCCAGTTTCGACTCATACTAGTCATGTAGTTGTTGGAGTGACGATAGCAGACGATTTCAACTAGGCACTGGCTAATGTCATAAAAGTGGGTGGGACTTAAAACAGCATTTCCGCAAGATCTTGAAGAAAACGACAAATATTATTCTCTCTAGCCATCTTGGTTTTTTGTTAGAGCGTCCTTTGAGCGTGATTGAGCAGTTGCGTATGTGCGCTGCCACACACAGGTACAAAGTTCTCAGAATTTTGTGGAGGTGCAGATGCTCCGCCGCATTCCTCAACAACAACTGCGCCTTACTGCTTTGTTTCGAACTGTTTCTTAACACTGTTCTGTTGTACGGACAAATACGTTGCACAATACAATTATTTTGCAATGTTTTATAAAGCTCCCGACCGAAAACGAACTGAATAAAAACATATAAATGCCCCAAACGGTTAAAACAAAAACACCCAAAAATTGACCCGCTACAATGGGGTAATAAAACGTTGTTTATTACTCCAATAACACACAAGAATAAAATGGTTATTATATTATCAACTATCTTACAGTTTAAACAATGAATCTATGTTGACTAATGTTTTTCAATTGGTTGATAATTGAAAAGAAACTAAACTCGTTATTTGACGAGTTAATTGCAATTGAATATTTAATTAATTAATTGATTAAATTAAATTAAATTGCTTTAACCAATTGAATTTAAATGTTAATAAAAATAAAATATAAAAACTCTGAAGTTAATTTGAATATTTTTCAAAATAAATTAGGCGTGACAGTCTAGTTCACGTCATTTCATTTCTAGTGATTTGACTTCTGTTATACTGCAGTATGAGCTAATAATTAGGTTGTTAGTTAAGATTTGTATAGCGCTTTTGTATTATTTCTATTGACTCTTAACTACAGCTTACTAATGACGTAGACTGCTATACAGATTATCACAATGAATTTATTCTTATTTCTAGAGTCTTTGATTTTTGTATGGCACCTGAATTGTTTAAATTACAATACTTTTAATTGGAAAATCAAGAAAATTTGATGTTGAAAAATAAATAAGTTGATTTTGCTTTCCTGTTATTGAAGTGGAATAGTAGAGTTGCTCCAAATGGTCCCTCGCTGGTTCCGGTCCGATCTGCTAGAGAAAGTAATCTGCTTAGAGCTCCTGGATTTGGTCGTTGAGTTCAGAATTCGGCAACACTCTCCTTTCCTGCTGTTTGTGGAATATTTTAACGTCTATGGCTCTCTGCTGGAACTGGTTTACGTCCCTCGTCGATTCGCACGTCAGCGTGTGTGTGTGTGTGTGTTTTGTTCGAGTGGTAGCTCTGGTCGTCAGCTGTTCACCAATGATTTAGACGGCCTCTCTGTCGTATTCTTGAAGTCTGGTGGATCTCTTGCGTGCTTATGACCACAGCTTGTAGTACACAATAAGCTTGGTTGTTGTAATGAAGAGTATCTGACTTGACGCAATAATTACGAGTTGTACAGTTGATCTGTATTTACTGTGATCGTAATTGCGTGTATTGACCACGTAGAGTCTTCTGATGAATCTTCACAACTATGGTTACGAGACGATCGAAGAATTACGTCTTTACTTCACAAGTACTGGCAGAAGAGTGATGGTTCAGCCCGAAAACACCGCGCTGGTCGGGATTTCGTGAAATGATTTGATTGGCTGACACGCTCTCCCTACTACACAAAATTTGAATTCCCTCGGTCCGTGAGAATGAAGTCAGATTCCCACAGATGGAGAATTAATATTATTATTCGGCGGAACCAAATTGTCGGTCCGGATTTCCTGTGATAGTTTATTTTTGCAATATCTTGGTTGCAAACCAAGTTGTACTAAATCTAAAATATACAATCTGTTGGAAATTATTATCTTTATCACATATTAAAATCTCATTAATGTAGCTCTATTTTTATAGAAGTTATTCAGTTAAATTAATTAACTCTTTTATTTGTTAATTATATTGCGTAAAATTTGCACACGTCATTATTAATATTTCGGCAAACATTTTGGCTATCTTGGATTTCGCCTTAATTTATTAGTTTCCGAGATATTAATAATTAACAGTTTGGGTGTGGCCCTTCCTTGTACAGCGAGCTGATTACATAACGGCCACGTGTGCGTCGTTTTACAAAGCATTATTTTCATTGCTCCTACATACAAATGGAGTTTTGACTATTACAATTTATTTAAACATGATTTTAGTATACTGTTGACATATAACCCCAAATAATTGATATTTGGTGCTGTTATATACGCCCCCACATATTTTTTAAAAAAATGAATGTAATAATTAGTTTTTTTTTTTTCAATTATAAACGTATTTTGTAATCATTATACTTACTACTTATACATTGGATTACTTATTCAAAAGAAACATACATGTGTGTTAATGCTCTTCCACATATATACAACTTATTCCTAAATACATTCTATTAATGATATTATATTTGCAAATTATTGTGTATCAATGTTTTTAGAACGGGTAGTATCTAACTGCAGCGTTCCAGAGGGTTTGTTTGTCAACAACTGGCACGCGCGCAAAGGAATGTGTTGACGTTTTGTTTACAGTTGTTATCGCCTACGCGGCGCTAATTGCTTGACCTACTTTCAAACCGTCGGTCGGTAGTTACCGTGTGACGTAACTATTTCCTGCCCATGTGTTTGTTTCGCTCTACACGCTCGTTAGCTACCGCGTTATAAATGCATTTTTATTTACACAATCTATCTACAATTATTATTAATAATATAAACACAGTTAATTTATTTTAATTCTAATTATTATTATAATTAAATTATTATTAATTCTAAATATTACTTATTTTTAAAGTCTTATTATTTTGTCCCGATGCGCCTTGGAATTTCCTGCTACTCATAGTACTTTCTCAAAGAGCTCGCATGATATTTACCTATCGTTTTTGTTCGGTCGAGCGTCGTAACGATAAACGTGTGAGGCACGAGTTGCTGAGCCAAAAGATACGGACCGTTATATAAACGAAAAAACTTTGCTGCTACATTTATGTCTCTGCGGCCCACGGGGTTCGCCTTGAGCAGCACTTTCTCACCTACTACAAAGTTAGTTAGTTTATGAGTGGCATTGAATTTGTCCGCTCTCTTTCGCCCTTTTTCAACTATTCTGTCCCTCACAAGTTGATTTTTACACTGCACCGGCAGAGGTAGATTATAAGTCTTTGGCCTGCTTAAATAATTATTCCAAAAGCTCTCTGGCTTTGTTCCAGAGTCTAACTCTGCTTGTGTGTATTCAGTGGTATCGTGATAATTCTCGTTTATCGCCTTTTCGAAGAATGATAGGAACTCGGGCCATTTACTTTGCTCCTTATAGCAATATTTACGGAACATTTTACCGATTTCCCGATTCACCCTTTCGGCGAGGTTGCCCTGTGGTCGTCGTATCGAGGTGAGGATTGCTTTTATACCATTACGTTCCAGGTTTGCTGCCCAGTGTTTATTTTGGAATTGCTTTCCCTGGTCGCTAAGCACGTTCCTTATCGGTCCATGTTGTGGAATATACTTGTTAAGTATAATGTTTAAAACGGATTTTGTGGTGGGTCTAGGGATCGCGTAAAGGCTAACTTTTTTAGTAAATACATCGACATAAACTACCATGTGTTTTAGGTTTCTGGTAGCCTTGGGTAGTGGTCCCAGAAAGTCGATGGCGATCATCTGTCCCTTACCTTCCGTTATCACATTTGCCATGGGAACGTAAGTGTGCAAATTCGGTGCTTTCGCAGTTTGACATGGATGACATGTTTTTAACAATTTCCTTACTCTACGATACATGTTTGTAATTGTAAAATCCTCCTGTAATATTTTTACACATTTTACTGGAGATGCGTGTGCCATTTTTACATGTAATGAGTGTGTTACACATGCAAGCATCGCTGGAGACAATACCACCTTCCATTCGCCCTGTAACAATTTATACAATGTATTGTCTTGTATGAGGTAATGCGGATTTGGGTGAGCTGCTAACATTTGCTTCTTAGCAAGGAGTGCGAGGTCATTGTCCTGCTCGCGTCCTATGTTTTGTAGCATATTGGTGGCTTCAGGCGCGACAGTGTATTGCATATTTAATACCTTTAACTCGTTGTCAGCTGCTTCGTATACCTCCTCCTTTTCTACGGGCGGATATCTACTTAAGGTGTCTGCTGTGGTATTCTCTGATCCCTTGCAGTATTTAATAGTAAAGGAATACTCCTGAATAGCTAACACCCATCGTGTTAGTCAGGAATTTGCTAGTCGACACTTCAATATAAAGGATAACGTCTGATTATCAGTGTGGATCTCGAAATGGGTACCATATAGGTAGTGTCTGAATTTTCTGAGAGCGTTTATTATGGCGAGTATTTCTTTCTCAGAAGTACAGTAATGCAACTCGGCGCCTTTGAGGGTTCTATTGGCGTATGCTACAACATGAAGACTACCTTGTTTGTCTTCCTGGTGCAACACGGCGCCGATAGCATACTCGCTAGCGTCAGTGTACATTACGTACTTCCTGCCCTGTTGTGGATGGAACAATTGTAAATTAGTTCGGAACAGGCCCTTAACCCTCTCAAACGCATCGTTCTGTTCAGAACCCCATTTCCACTTTATATTTTTGCGTACCAGCTGTAGCAAGGGGACTGTATATTCGGCGTATTTGCTGGTGAATTTCCTGTAGTATCCCGTGAGTCCAAGGAGTGCTTTGAGGTTCTTGGGCACCGGGAACTCCACAATACTCCTGAGCTTCTCTGGATCCGTACTGATACCTGTAGCTGAGATTATGTGTCCCAGGAACTTCATTTGAGACTTTACGAACTCGCACTTGTGTAGTTTGAGCTTGATGTTGGCTAACCTAAGCTTCTGGAAGACGCTCCTCAGATGCTCGAAGTGTTCCTCCAATGTGCGGGATATCACGAGGATGTCATCGACGACTATTACAGTGTAAGGGTCTTCCTCAGGTCCTAGAGCTCTCTCGAGGCATCTTACAATATCGGCGAGACTCGTGCTAAGGCCAAAAGGTACCACCTTGTGCTGATAGCATTTGTTATTAAATATAAATGCTGTATACTTGCGATCTTGCTCACACAGCGGGACCTGCCAAAAGCTTGCTGTTAGATCTAGCTTCGTGAGGTACCTGGCTCCTTCACATTTAATGAAGAGGTCCTCCGCTGTTGGTGCGCAGTCAAACTCTTTTTCTACTAGGTTATTCAAATTCCTCATATCCAGGCAGAGTCGAATCTCTCCAGTCTTCTTGCGGACGACTAGCAGTGGGTTGAGGAAGCTGCTATTAGATCTTTCTATAATATCTTCCTCCAACATCCGCTGTATCTCCTGCTGAACTTCGGCCTGGTATTTTATGGGTACCTGGTAGATTCTTCTTATGAAATTCTCCGGCTCTATGAGGTGGATCCTATGTTCATAAACCGACGAGATTGAGTGCTCTTCACTGAAGATATCGCTGAACTCTTCTTGCAGCGACGACAATCTCCGTTCAGTTTGGGAATCTAAGGTTGTTTCCCCCTGTTCACCGTCTTTATAATGAATTACATGTTTTGGTGGCCGTGTGATTTTAATTGGGTCACCATGGTTTTGTGTGTGTGTGTGTGTGTGTGTGTGTTTTCAATTTAAAGGTGTAACTAACATTGTCAATAGTACATTTTAATAAGTGTTCACTGGTGTTTATTTCCGCACGTATTTGTTCTAATACATCTACCCCCAATAACACATCACATATTAAATTGTTTATAACCACTACACACACTTCAAATTGCACTTTTTCTAGCATAATAGTTAGATAGTATTGAGTGTCAATTTTTTCTTTTGTATCGGTAGCGGTTCGTATATAAAATTGATTAATTGGAAGTGATGGGGCCGTACGAAAATACTTTTTGTTGCCACGCAGGAATCTTTCACTGACGCCGGAAACAACGCTGCCGGTGTCCAACAAAATTTGTGTGGGAACGCCTTGACAAAGGCGTGTAATACCGGACACGCCGCGCTCACTGGCCTTTGTTGCGCGGGACCGGATTCTAGCAACGGATCCCTGACGTCCGGTGGGAACACATTATTAACGGGCACACAAGTTACATAATTAAAAGTACACTTTTCACACAATATATAATTCTTATAATTAGCATGCTTACATTTACATAATTTTGCCGAATTTATAGCGCGTCGTTGCTGGATGCGCATTTTGGCACGTTTTTTGTAGATTGGTAATTTTTTGATTTATTGTTAGAGTCCTTATTGCTTTGGGTGTCTCTGTCTTTCGCAGTTGTATCAGCTTTGGCTATTTCGACCGTTTGAATCGCGCTAATCGGGGCCCCGTCGTTGCCCTTACCCTGCCCCTTTGGTCTACCGACATTTTGTTTACCCTTGTACTCAAAGGTTTTATTTGGCGGTTTTGACGGTGTCTGGGGTGGAGTGGAACTTGTACTTGGTCTTTGATCAGGTTGCTGATGATATTGTACCCGTGTATTCTGCCCTTCGTTATTTCGGTGAGAATCAGGGTTATAACACCACCCACCAAAATCAAAAACTGTCTCGCTTTGGGACACTAGAATGAGCAGTTCATCGACCGTGCGTATACCCTGCGTAAACACAGCTACTCTAATATTGTGATTAAAATGATAGGCGAGTTTCGTGACTATGTCAATCTCCGAAAATGCTGGGGTTAAATGCTTCGCGCGTTCGACCTGCTGGATTATATAATTTTCCGCGGTAATACCCATTTTCCTATCAAATCGGCCATACTCAAGTTCATTGCGTAAAAGTCTTTGAGTATGCGAGTTCCAGTACCAGCTTTCAAATTTTTGTTTGAACTCCGCGTATGTGGACACTCTATCGCGTACAATGTTATACCATTTACGCGCCGAATCACGCATCGCGTTAACTACCCACTGTATTTTATCTTGATCTTCAAGTCTCGACCCTACCCTAGCCATTTCACTCTCACAGGCTAACAAAAATTCAATAGGGTTTTCGTTATTTTCCCCTGTAAAATACACACGATTTTTCTCGTCGACAGGACCTTGTACTAAAATATTAGGAGCGGACCTCCTCCGTACCTCCTGTCGTACTTTCAAAATCTCATCGTTTAACGCTTGTAAGACACTCTCTTTATTAGAGTCAATGTTAGATCGCGTCTCTACAATTGAAGCGTCTAATCTATTTACTTGTCGTTGCGTTTCTGTCGCGTCGGCTTGAATCTTTATCTCGAGAGAGTCGACTTTTTTCGCGAGTCTTGCGTTTGTTTTTCACAACGGCTAATATGGTCCTTGAACCGGCCCTCCATACGTGTGACTTGTTGAATAAACGATTTTTGCATAGTGGTCTCAAAAACCTTAAACCGTTCATTTATTTTGGTATCAACCATATGTACTTTTTCACCGATTTCAGCGACTTTAGCGGTTAACTCTTTATTGCTTTCTTCGATTTTTTTATTGCTTTCCGCGATTTCGGTGACTCTAGCGTCTAAATTTTTCACGCTTTCGTTTATTTTCGCGGTCGTTTGTTTATTACATTGTTTAATTTCCGTATTTATGTCGGCGTTGCTTTGGTCTAATTTCTCGGTTAGACTAACTCTTTGTGCCTCGATTTTAGACGTTAACTCTGCATTATTCATTTCAGCATTGGCTGTTATTTGTTCAAATTTCGCGTTTATGTTAGCGGTTAATTCGGCATTTGTTTTCTCAAATTTCGCGTTAATATTAGCGGTCAAATCCGCACTCATTTGCGCGTTCATTTGCTGTATTTGTTTAAGTATTTTGTCCATATCCATTTTAAATACACAACAATTTCAAATATAGAACACTTACAAATACACAAAATAATTTCAAAGACCCAAAATAATTTCACTGCTGTACGACTACCAATCACAAAACTCTTTGGGGAATGTTCAGTTGGACGCCAGCTGTTTTAAGAGTTAAAACAGCAAAGTTTGTTTTAATCGTAAAAATTAAATTTAAATTTAATGAATTTATAGCAACAAAACACAAAATAAGTTACTTTAAAGGGGGAGAGTTTTGTGAGACTGGTAGGCTTTGTCGTACAACAATAAAACAATGCATTATGGGGTAATAAAACGTTGTTTATTACTCCAATAACACACAAGAATAAAATGGTTATTATATTATCAACTATCTTACAGTTTAAACAATGAATCTATGTTGACTAATGTTTTTCAATTGGTTGATAATTGAAAAGAAACTAAACTCGTTATTTGACGAGTTAATTGCAATTGAATATTTAATTAATTAATTGATTAAATTAAATTAAATTGCTTTAACCAATTGAATTTAAATGTTAATAAAAATAAAATATAAAAACTCTGAAGTTAATTTGAATATTTTTCAAAATAAATTAGGCGTGACAGTCTAGTTCACGTCATTTCATTTCTAGTGATTTGACTTCTGTTATACTGCAGTATGAGCTAATAATTAGGTTGTTAGTTAAGATTTGTATAGCGCTTTTGTATTATTTCTATTGACTCTTAACTACAGCTTACTAATGACTTAGACTGCTATACAGATTATCACAATGAATTTATTCTTATTTCTAGAGTCTTTGATTTTTGTATGGCACTTGAATTGTTTAAATTACAATACTTTTAATTGGAAAATCAAGAAAATTTGATGTTGAAAAATAAATAAGTTGATTTTGCTTTCCTGTTATTGAAGTGGAATAGTAGAGTTGCTCCAAATGGTCCCTCGCTGGTTCCGGTCCGATCTGCTAGAGAAAGTAATCTGCTTAGAGCTCCTGGATTTGGTCGTTGAGTTCAGAATTCGGCAACACTCTCCTTTCCTGCTGTTTGTGGAATATTTTAACGTCTACGGCTCTCTGCTGGAACTGGTTTACGTCCCTCGTCGATTCGCACGTCAGCGTGTGTGTGTGTGTGTGTGTGTGTGTGTGTGTTTCGTTCGAGTGGTAGCTCTGCTCGTCAGCTGTTCACCAATGATTTAGACGGCCTCTCTGTCGTATTCTTGAAGTCTGGTGGATCTCTTGCGTGCTTATGACCACAGCTTGTAGTACACAATAAGCTTGGTTGTTGTAATGAAGAGTATCTGACTTGACGCAATAATTACGAGTTGTACAGTTGATCTGTATTTACTGTGTTCGTAATTGCGTGTATTGACCACGTAGAGTCTTCTGATGAATCTTCACAACTATGGTTATGAGACGATCGAAGAATTACGTCTTTACTTCGCAAGTACTGGCAGAAGAGTGATGGTTCAGCCCGAAAACACCGCGCTGGTCGGGATTTCGTGAAATGATTTGATTGGCTGACACGCTCTCCCTACTACACAAAATTTGAATTCCCTCGGTCCGTGAGAATGAAGTCAGATTCCCACAGATGGAGAATTAATACTATTACTAATATTATTATTCGGCGGAACCAAATTGTCGGTCCGGATTTCCTGTGATAGTTTATTTTTGCAATATCTTGGTTGCAAACCAAGTTGTACTAAATCTAAAATATACAATCTGTTGGAAATTATTATCTTTATCACATATTAAAATCTCATTAATGTAGCTCTATTTTTATAGAAGTTATTCAGTTAAATTAATTAACTCTTTTATTTGTTAATTATATTGCGTAAAGTTTGCACACGTCATTATTAATATTTCGGCAAACATTTTGGCTATCTTGGATTTCGCCTTAATTTATTAGTTTCCGAGATATTAATAATTAACAGTTTGGGTGTGGCCCTTCCTTGTACAGCGAGCTGATTACATAACGGCCATGTGTGCGTCGTTTTACAAAGCATTATTTTCATCGCTCCTACATACAAATGGAGTTTTGACTATTACAATTTATTTAAACATGATTTTAGTATACTGTTGACATATAACCCCAAATAATTGATATTTGGTGCTGTTATATACGCCCCCACATATTTTTAAAAAAAATGAATGTAATAATTACAGTTATTTTTTTTGTTTTCAATTATAAACGTATTTTGTAATCATTATACTTACTACTTATACATTGGATTACTTATTCAAAAGAAACATACATGTGTGTTAATGCTCTTCCACATATATACAACTTATTCCTAAATACATTCTATTAATGATATTATATTTGCAAATTATTGTGTATCAATGTTTTTAGAACGGGTAGTATCTAACTGCAGCGTTCCAGAGGGTTTGTTTGTCAACAACTGGCACGCGCGCAAAGGAATGTGTTGACGTTTTGTTTACAGTTGTTATCGCCTACGCGGCGCTAATTGCTTGACCTACTTTCAAACCGTCGGTCGGTAGTTACCGTGTGACGTAACTATTTCCTGCCCATGTGTTTGTTTCGCTCTACACGCTCGTTAGCTACCGCGTTATAAATGCATTTTTATTTACACAATCTATCTACAATTATTATTAATAATATAAACACAGTTAATTTATTTTAATTCTAATTATTATTATAATTAAATTATTATTAATTCTAAATATTACTTATTTTTAAAGTCTTATTATTTCGTCCCGACGCGCCTTGGAATTTCCTGCTACTCATATTACTTTCTCAAAGAGCTCGCATGATATTTACCTATCGTTTTTGTTCGGTCGAGCGTCGTAACGATAAACGTGTGAGGCACGAGTTGCTGAGCCAAAAGATACGGACCGTTATATAAACGAAAAAACTTTGCTGCTACATTTATGTCTCTGCGGCCCACGGGGTTCGCCTTGAGCAGCACTTTCTCACCTACTACAAAGTTAGTTAGTTTATGAGTGGCATTGAATTTGTCCGCCCTCTTTCGCCCTTTTTCAACTATTCTGTCCCTCACAAGTTGATTTTTACACTGCACCGGCAGAGGTAGATTATAAGTCTTTGGCCTGCTTAAATAATTATTCCAAAATCTCTCTGGCTTTGTTCCAGAGTCTAACTCTGCTGGTGTGTATTCAGTGGTATCGTGATAATTCTCGTTTATCGCCTTTTCGAAGAATGATAGGAACTCGGGCCATTTACTTTGCTCCTTATAGCAATATATACGGAACATTTTACCGATTTCCCGATTCACCCTTTCGGCGAGGTTGCCCTGTGGTCGTCGTATCGAGGTGAGGATTGCTTTTATACCATTACGTTCCAGGGTTGCTGCCCAGTGTTTATTTTGGAATTGCTTTCCCTGGTCGCTAAGCACGTTCCTTATCGGTCCATGTTGTGGAATATACTTGTTAAGTATAATGTTTAAAACGGATTTTGTGGTGGGTCTAGGGATCGCGTAAAGACTAACTTTTTTAGTAAATACATCGACACAAACTACCATGTGTTTTAGGTTTCTGGTAGCCTTGGGTAGTGGTCCCAGAAAGTCGATGGCGATCATCTGTCCCTTACCTTCCGTTATCACATTTGCCATGGGAACGTAAGTGTGCAAATTCGGTGCTTTCGCAGTTTGACATGGATGACATGTGTTTAACAATTTCCTTACTCTACGATACATGTTTGTAATTGTAAAATCCTCCTGTAATATTTTTACACATTTTACTGGAGATGCGTGTGCCATTTTTACATGTAATGAGTGTGTTACACATGCAAGCATCGCTGGAGACAATACCACCTTCCATTCGCCCTGTAACAATTTATACAATATATTGTCTTGTATGAGGTAATGCGGATTTGGGTGAGCTGCTAACATTTGCTTCTTAGCAAGGAGTGCGAGGTCATTGTCCTGCTCGCGTCCTATGTTTTGTAGCATATTGGTGGCTTCAGGCGCGACAGTGTATTGCATATTTAATACCTTTAACTCGTTGTCAGCTGCTTCGTATACCTCCTCCTTTTCTACGGGCGGATATCTACTTAAGGTGTCTGCTGTGGTATTCTCTGATCCCTTGCAGTATTTAATAGTAAAGGAATACTCCTGAATAGCTAACACCCATCGTGTTAGTCAGGAATTTGCTAGTCGACACTTCAATATAAAGGATAACGTCTGATTATCAGTGTGGATCTCGAAATGGGTACCATATAGGTAGTGTCTGAATTTTCTGAGAGCGTTTATTATGGCGAGTATTTCTTTCTCAGAAGTACAATAATGCAACTCGGCGCCTTTGAGGGTTCTATTGGCGTATGCTACAACATGAAGACTACCTTGTTCGTCTTCCTGGTGCAACACGGCGCCGATAGCATACTCGCTAGCGTCAGTGTACATTACGTACTTCCTGCCCTGTTGTGGATGGAACAATTGTAAATTAGTTCGGAACAGGCCCTTAACCCTCTCAAACGCATCGTTCTGTTCAGAACCCCATTTCCACTTTATATTTTTGCGTACCAGCTGTAGCAAGGGGACTGTATATTCGGCGTATTTGCTGGTGAATTTCCTGTAGTATCCCGTGAGTCCAAGGAGTGCTTTGAGGTTCTTGGGCACCGGGAACTCCACAATACTCCTGAGCTTCTCTGGATCCGTACTGATACCTGTAGCTGAGATTATATGTCCCAGGAACTTCATTTGAGACTTTACGAACTCGCACTTGTGTAGTTTGAGCTTGATGTTGGCTAACCTCAGCTTCTGGAAGACGCTCCTCAGATGCTCGAAGTGTTCCTCCAACGTGCGGGATATCACGAGGATGTCATCGACGAATATTACAGTGTAAGGGTCTTCCTCAGGTCCTAGAGCTCTCTCGAGGCATCTTACAATATCGGCGAGACTCGTGCTAAGGCCAAAAGGTACCACCTTGTGCTGATAGCATTTGTTATTAAATATAAATGCTGTATACTTGCGATCTTGCTGACACAGCGGGACCTGCCAAAAGCTTGCTGTTAGATCTAGCTTCGTGAGGTACCTGGCTCCTTCACATTTAATGAAGAGGTCCTCCGCTGTTGGTGCGCAGTCAAACTCTTTTTCTACTAGGTTATTCAAATTCCTCATATCCAGGCAGAGTCGAATCTCTCCAGTCTTCTTGCGGACGACTAGCAGTGGGTTGAGGAAGCTGCTATTAGATCTTTCTATAATATCTTCCTCCAACATCCGCTGTACCTCCTGCTGAACTTCGGCCTGGTATTTTATGGGTACCTGGTAGATTCTTCTTATGAAATTCTCCGGCTCTATGAGGTGGATCCTATGTTCATAAACCGACGAGATTGAGTGCTCTTCACTGAAGATATCGCTGAACTCTTCTTGCAGCGACGACAATCTCCGTTCAGTTTGGGAATCTAAGGTTGTTTCCCCCTGTTCACCGTCTTTATAATGAATTACATGTTTTGGTGGCCGTGTGATTTTAATTGGGTCACCATGGTTTTGTGTGTGTGTGTGTGTGTGTGTGTTTTCAATTTAAAGGTGTAACTAACATTGTCAATAGTACATTTTAATAAGTGTTCACTGGTGTTTATTTCCGCACGTATTTGTTCTAATACATCTACCCCCAATAACACATCACATATTAAATTGTTTATAACCACTACACACACTTCAAATTGCACTTTTTCTAGCATAATAGTTAGATAGTATTGAGTGTCAATTTTTTCTTTTGTATCGGTAGCGGTTCGTATATAAAATTGATTAATTGGAAGTGATGGGGCCGTACGAAAATACTTTTTGTTGCCACGCAGGAATCTTTCACTGACGCCGGAAACAACGCTGCCGGTGTCCAACAAAATTTGTGTGGGAACGCCTTGACAAAGGCGTGTAATACCGGACACGCCGCGCTCACTGGCCTTTGTTGCGCGGGACCGGATTCTAGCAACGGATCCCTGACGTCCGGTGGGAACACATTATTAACGGGCACACAAGTTACATAATTAAAAGTACACTTTTCACACAATATATAATTCTTATAATTAGCATGCTTACATTTACATAATTTTGCCGAATTTATAGCGCGTCGTTGCTGGATGCGCATTTTGGCACGTTTTTTGTAGATTGGTAATTTTTTGATTTATTGTTAGAGTCCTTATTGCTTTGGGTGTCTCTGTCTTTCGCAGTTGTATCAGCTTTGGCTATTTCGACCGTTTGAATCGCGCTAATCGGGGCCCCGTCGTTGCCCTTACCCTGCCCCTTTGGTCTACCGACATTTTGTTTACCCTTGTACTCAAAGGTTTTATTTGGCGGTTTTGACGGTGTCTGGGGTGGAGTGGAACTTGTACTTGGTCTTTGATCAGGTTGCTGATGATATTGTACCCGTGTATTCTGCCCTTCGTTATTTCGGTGAGAATCAGGGTTATAACACCACCCACCAAAATCAAAAACTGTCTCGCTTTGGGACACTAGAATGAGCAGTTCATCGACCGTGCGTATACCCTGCGTAAACACAGCTACTCTAATATTGTGATTAAAATGATAGGCGAGTTTCGTGACTATGTCAATCTCCGAAAATGCTGGGGTTAAATGCTTCGCGCGTTCGACCTGCTGGATTATATAATTTTCCGCGGTAATACCCATTTTCCTATCAAATCGGCCATACTCAAGTTCATTGCGTAAAAGTCTTTGAGTATGCGAGTTCCAGTACCAGCTTTCAAATTTTTGTTTGAACTCCGCGTATGTGGACACTCTATCGCGTACAATGTTATACCATTTACGCGCCGAATCACGCATCGCGTTAACTACCCACTGTATTTTATCTTGATCTTCAAGTCTCGACCCTACCCTAGCCATTTCACTCTCACAGGCTAACAAAAATTCAATAGGGTTTTCGTTATTTTCCCCTGTAAAATACACACGATTTTTCTCGTCGACAGGACCTTGTACTAAAATATTAGGAGCGGACCTCCTCCGTACCTCCTGTCGTACTTTCAAAATCTCATCGTTTAACGCTTGTAAGACACTCTCTTTATTAGAGTCAATGTTAGATCGCGTCTCTACAATTGAAGCGTCTAATCTATTTACTTGTCGTTGCGTTTCTGTCGCGTCGGCTTGAATCTTTATCTCGAGAGAGTCGACTTTTTTCGCGAGTCTTGCGTTTGTTTTTCACAACGGCTAATATGGTCCTTGAACCGGCCCTCCATACGTGTGACTTGTTGAATAAACGATTTTTGCATAGTGGTCTCAAAAACCTTAAACCGTTCATTTATTTTGGTATCAACCATATGTACTTTTTCACCGATTTCAGCGACTTTAGCGGTTAACTCTTTATTGCTTTCTTCGATTTTTTTATTGCTTTCCGCGATTTCGGTGACTCTAGCGTCTAAATTTTTCACGCTTTCGTTTATTTTCGCGGTCGTTTGTTTATTACATTGTTTAATTTCCGTATTTATGTCGGCGTTGCTTTGGTCTAATTTCTCGGTTAGACTAACTCTTTGTGCCTCGATTTTAGACGTTAACTCTGCATTATTCATTTCAGCATTGGCTGTTATTTGTTCAAATTTCGCGTTTATGTTAGCGGTTAATTCGGCATTTGTTTTCTCAAATTTCGCGTTAATATTAGCGGTCAAATCCGCACTCATTTGCGCGTTCATTTGCTGTATTTGTTTAAGTATTTTGTCCATATCCATTTTAAATACACAACAATTTCAAATATAGAACACTTACAAATACACAAAATAATTTCAAAGACCCAAAATAATTTCACTGCTGTACGACTACCAATCACAAAACTCTTTGGGGAATGTTCAGTTGGACGCCAGCTGTTTTAAGAGTTAAAACAGCAAAGTTTGTTTTAATCGTAAAAATTAAATTTAAATTTAATGAATTTATAGCAACAAAACACAAAATAAGTTACTTTAAAGGGGGAGAGTTTTGTGAGACTGGTAGGCTTTGTCGTACAACAATAAAACAATGCATTATGGGGTAATAAAACGTTGTTTATTACTCCAATAACACACAAGAATAAAATGGTTATTATATTATCAACTATCTTACAGTTTAAACAATGAATCTATGTTGACTAATGTTTTTCAATTGGTTGATAATTGAAAAGAAACTAAACTCGTTATTTGACGAGTTAATTGCAATTGAATATTTAATTAATTAATTGATTAAATTAAATTAAATTGCTTTAACCAATTGAATTTAAATGTTAATAAAAATAAAATATAAAAACTCTGAAGTTAATTTGAATATTTTTCAAAATAAATTAGGCGTGACAGTCTAGTTCACGTCATTTCATTTCTAGTGATTTGACTTCTGTTATACTGCAGTATGAGCTAATAATTAGGTTGTTAGTTAAGATTTGTATAGCGCTTTTGTATTATTTCTATTGACTCTTAACTACAGCTTACTAATGACTTAGACTGCTATACAGATTATCACAATGAATTTATTCTTATTTCTAGAGTCTTTGATTTTTGTATGGCACTTGAATTGTTTAAATTACAATACTTTTAATTGGAAAATCAAGAAAATTTGATGTTGAAAAATAAATAAGTTGATTTTGCTTTCCTGTTATTGAAGTGGAATAGTAGAGTTGCTCCAAATGGTCCCTCGCTGGTTCCGGTCCGATCTGCTAGAGAAAGTAATCTGCTTAGAGCTCCTGGATTTGGTCGTTGAGTTCAGAATTCGGCAACACTCTCCTTTCCTGCTGTTTGTGGAATATTTTAACGTCTACGGCTCTCTGCTGGAACTGGTTTACGTCCCTCGTCGATTCGCACGTCAGCGTGTGTGTGTGTGTGTGTGTGTGTGTGTGTGTTTCGTTCGAGTGGTAGCTCTGCTCGTCAGCTGTTCACCAATGATTTAGACGGCCTCTCTGTCGTATTCTTGAAGTCTGGTGGATCTCTTGCGTGCTTATGACCACAGCTTGTAGTACACAATAAGCTTGGTTGTTGTAATGAAGAGTATCTGACTTGACGCAATAATTACGAGTTGTACAGTTGATCTGTATTTACTGTGTTCGTAATTGCGTGTATTGACCACGTAGAGTCTTCTGATGAATCTTCACAACTATGGTTATGAGACGATCGAAGAATTACGTCTTTACTTCGCAAGTACTGGCAGAAGAGTGATGGTTCAGCCCGAAAACACCGCGCTGGTCGGGATTTCGTGAAATGATTTGATTGGCTGACACGCTCTCCCTACTACACAAAATTTGAATTCCCTCGGTCCGTGAGAATGAAGTCAGATTCCCACAGATGGAGAATTAATACTATTACTAATATTATTATTCGGCGGAACCAAATTGTCGGTCCGGATTTCCTGTGATAGTTTATTTTTGCAATATCTTGGTTGCAAACCAAGTTGTACTAAATCTAAAATATACAATCTGTTGGAAATTATTATCTTTATCACATATTAAAATCTCATTAATGTAGCTCTATTTTTATAGAAGTTATTCAGTTAAATTAATTAACTCTTTTATTTGTTAATTATATTGCGTAAAGTTTGCACACGTCATTATTAATATTTCGGCAAACATTTTGGCTATCTGGATTTCGCCTTAATTTATTAGTTTCCGAGATATTAATAATTAACAGTTTGGGTGTGGCCTTCCTTGTACAGCGAGCTGATTACATAACGGCCATGTGTGCGTCGTTTTACAAAGCATTATTTTCATCGCTCCTACATACAAATGGAGTTTTGACTATTACAATTTATTTAAACATGATTTTAGTATACTGTTGACATATAACCCCAAATAATTGATATTTGGTGCTGTTATATACGCCCCCACATATTTTTAAAAAAAATGAATGTAATAATTACAGTTATTTTTTTTGTTTTCAATTATAAACGTATTTTGTAATCATTATACTTACTACTTATACATTGGATTACTTATTCAAAAGAAACATACATGTGTGTTAATGCTCTTCCACATATATACAACTTATTCCTAAATACATTCTATTAATGATATTATATTTGCAAATTATTGTGTATCAATGTTTTTAGAACGGGTAGTATCTAACTGCAGCGTTCCAGAGGGTTTGTTTGTCAACAACTGGCACGCGCGCAAAGGAATGTGTTGACGTTTTGTTTACAGTTGTTATCGCCTACGCGGCGCTAATTGCTTGACCTACTTTCAAACCGTCGGTCGGTAGTTACCGTGTGACGTAACTATTTCCTGCCCATGTGTTTGTTTCGCTCTACACGCTCGTTAGCTACCGCGTTATAAATGCATTTTTATTTACACAATCTATCTACAATTATTATTAATAATATAAACACAGTTAATTTATTTTAATTCTAATTATTATTATAATTAAATTATTATTAATTCTAAATATTACTTATTTTTAAAGTCTTATTATTTCGTCCCGACGCGCCTTGGAATTTCCTGCTACTCATATTACTTTCTCAAAGAGCTCGCATGATATTTACCTATCGTTTTTGTTCGGTCGAGCGTCGTAACGATAAACGTGTGAGGCACGAGTTGCTGAGCCAAAAGATACGGACCGTTATATAAACGAAAAAACTTTGCTGCTACATTTATGTCTCTGCGGCCCACGGGGTTCGCCTTGAGCAGCACTTTCTCACCTACTACAAAGTTAGTTAGTTTATGAGTGGCATTGAATTTGTCCGCCCTCTTTCGCCCTTTTTCAACTATTCTGTCCCTCACAAGTTGATTTTTACACTGCACCGGCAGAGGTAGATTATAAGTCTTTGGCCTGCTTAAATAATTATTCCAAAATCTCTCTGGCTTTGTTCCAGAGTCTAACTCTGCTGGTGTGTATTCAGTGGTATCGTGATAATTCTCGTTTATCGCCTTTTCGAAGAATGATAGGAACTCGGGCCATTTACTTTGCTCCTTATAGCAATATATACGGAACATTTTACCGATTTCCCGATTCACCCTTTCGGCGAGGTTGCCCTGTGGTCGTCGTATCGAGGTGAGGATTGCTTTTATACCATTACGTTCCAGGGTTGCTGCCCAGTGTTTATTTTGGAATTGCTTTCCCTGGTCGCTAAGCACGTTCCTTATCGGTCCATGTTGTGGAATATACTTGTTAAGTATAATGTTTAAAACGGATTTTGTGGTGGGTCTAGGGATCGCGTAAAGACTAACTTTTTTAGTAAATACATCGACACAAACTACCATGTGTTTTAGGTTTCTGGTAGCCTTGGGTAGTGGTCCCAGAAAGTCGATGGCGATCATCTGTCCCTTACCTTCCGTTATCACATTTGCCATGGGAACGTAAGTGTGCAAATTCGGTGCTTTCGCAGTTTGACATGGATGACATGTGTTTAACAATTTCCTTACTCTACGATACATGTTTGTAATTGTAAAATCCTCCTGTAATATTTTTACACATTTTACTGGAGATGCGTGTGCCATTTTTACATGTAATGAGTGTGTTACACATGCAAGCATCGCTGGAGACAATACCACCTTCCATTCGCCCTGTAACAATTTATACAATATATTGTCTTGTATGAGGTAATGCGGATTTGGGTGAGCTGCTAACATTTGCTTCTTAGCAAGGAGTGCGAGGTCATTGTCCTGCTCGCGTCCTATGTTTTGTAGCATATTGGTGGCTTCAGGCGCGACAGTGTATTGCATATTTAATACCTTTAACTCGTTGTCAGCTGCTTCGTATACCTCCTCCTTTTCTACGGGCGGATATCTACTTAAGGTGTCTGCTGTGGTATTCTCTGATCCCTTGCAGTATTTAATAGTAAAGGAATACTCCTGAATAGCTAACACCCATCGTGTTAGTCAGGAATTTGCTAGTCGACACTTCAATATAAAGGATAACGTCTGATTATCAGTGTGGATCTCGAAATGGGTACCATATAGGTAGTGTCTGAATTTTCTGAGAGCGTTTATTATGGCGAGTATTTCTTTCTCAGAAGTACAATAATGCAACTCGGCGCCTTTGAGGGTTCTATTGGCGTATGCTACAACATGAAGACTACCTTGTTCGTCTTCCTGGTGCAACACGGCGCCGATAGCATACTCGCTAGCGTCAGTGTACATTACGTACTTCCTGCCCTGTTGTGGATGGAACAATTGTAAATTAGTTCGGAACAGGCCCTTAACCCTCTCAAACGCATCGTTCTGTTCAGAACCCCATTTCCACTTTATATTTTTGCGTACCAGCTGTAGCAAGGGGACTGTATATTCGGCGTATTTGCTGGTGAATTTCCTGTAGTATCCCGTGAGTCCAAGGAGTGCTTTGAGGTTCTTGGGCACCGGGAACTCCACAATACTCCTGAGCTTCTCTGGATCCGTACTGATACCTGTAGCTGAGATTATATGTCCCAGGAACTTCATTTGAGACTTTACGAACTCGCACTTGTGTAGTTTGAGCTTGATGTTGGCTAACCTCAGCTTCTGGAAGACGCTCCTCAGATGCTCGAAGTGTTCCTCCAACGTGCGGGATATCACGAGGATGTCATCGACGAATATTACAGTGTAAGGGTCTTCCTCAGGTCCTAGAGCTCTCTCGAGGCATCTTACAATATCGGCGAGACTCGTGCTAAGGCCAAAAGGTACCACCTTGTGCTGATAGCATTTGTTATTAAATATAAATGCTGTATACTTGCGATCTTGCTGACACAGCGGGACCTGCCAAAAGCTTGCTGTTAGATCTAGCTTCGTGAGGTACCTGGCTCCTTCACATTTAATGAAGAGGTCCTCCGCTGTTGGTGCGCAGTCAAACTCTTTTTCTACTAGGTTATTCAAATTCCTCATATCCAGGCAGAGTCGAATCTCTCCAGTCTTCTTGCGGACGACTAGCAGTGGGTTGAGGAAGCTGCTATTAGATCTTTCTATAATATCTTCCTCCAACATCCGCTGTACCTCCTGCTGAACTTCGGCCTGGTATTTTATGGGTACCTGGTAGATTCTTCTTATGAAATTCTCCGGCTCTATGAGGTGGATCCTATGTTCATAAACCGACGAGATTGAGTGCTCTTCACTGAAGATATCGCTGAACTCTTCTTGCAGCGACGACAATCTCCGTTCAGTTTGGGAATCTAAGGTTGTTTCCCCCTGTTCACCGTCTTTATAATGAATTACATGTTTTGGTGGCCGTGTGATTTTAATTGGGTCACCATGGTTTTGTGTGTGTGTGTGTGTGTGTGTGTTTTCAATTTAAAGGTGTAACTAACATTGTCAATAGTACATTTTAATAAGTGTTCACTGGTGTTTATTTCCGCACGTATTTGTTCTAATACATCTACCCCCAATAACACATCACATATTAAATTGTTTATACCCACTACACACACTTCAAATTGCACTTTTTCTAGCATAATAGTTAGATAGTATTGAGTGTCAATTTTTTCTTTTGTATCGGTAGCGGTTCGTATATAAAATTGATTAATTGGAAGTGATGGGGCCGTACGAAAATACTTTTTGTTGCCACGCAGGAATCTTTCACTGACGCCGGAAACAACGCTGCCGGTGTCCAACAAAATTTGTGTGGGAACGCCTTGACAAAGGCGTGTAATACCGGACACGCCGCGCTCACTGGCCTTTGTTGCGCGGGACTGGATTCTAGCAACGGATCCCTGATGTCCGGTGGGAACACATTATTAACGGGCACACAAGTTACATAATTAAAAGTACACTTTTCACACAATATATAATTCTTATAATTAGCATGCTTACATTTACATAATTTTGCCGAATTTATAGCGCGTCGTTGCTGGATGCGCATTTTGGCACGTTTTTTGTAGATTGGTAATTTTTTGATTTATTGTTAGAGTCCTTATTGCTTTGGGTGTCGCTGTCTTTCGCAGTTGTATCAGCTTTGGCTATTTCGACCGTTTGAATCACGCTAATCGGGGCCCCGTCGTTGCCCTTACCCTGCCCCTTTGGTCTACCGACATTTTGTTTACCCTTGTACTCAAAGGTTTTATTTGGCGGTTTTGACGGTGTCTGGGGTGGAGTGGAACTTGTACTTGGTCTTTGATCAGGTTGCTGATGATATTGTACCCGTGTATTCTGCCCTTCGTTATTTCGGTGAGAATCAGGGTTATAACACCACCCACCAAAATCAAAAACTGTCTCGCTTTGGGACACTAGAATGAGCAGTTCATCGACCGTGCGTATACCCTGCGTAAACACAGCTACTCTAATATTGTGATTAAAATGATAGGCGAGTTTCGTGACTATGTCAATCTCCGAAAATGCTGGGGTTAAATGCTTCGCGCGTTCGACCTGCTGGATTATATAATTTTCCGCGGTAATACCCATTTTCCTATCAAATCGGCCATACTCAAGTTCATTGCGTAAAAGTCTTTGAGTATGCGAGTTCCAGTACCAGCTTTCAAATTTTTGTTTGAACTCCGCGTATGTGGACACTCTATCGCGTACAATGTTATACCATTTACGCGCCGAATCACGCATCGCGTTAACTACCCACTGTATTTTATCTTGATCTTCAAGTCTCGACCCTACCCTAGCCATTTCACTCTCACAGGCTAACAAAAATTCAATAGGGTTTTCGTTATTTTCCCCTGTAAAATACACACGATTTTTCTCGTCGACAGGACCTTGTACTAAAATATTAGGAGCGGACCTCCTCCGTACCTCCTGCCGTACTTTCAAAATCTCATCATTTAACGCTTGTAAGACACTCTCTTTATTAGAGTCAATGTTAGATCGCGTCTCTACAATTGAAGCGTCTAATCTATTTACTTGTCGTTGGGTTTCTGTCGCGTCGGCTTGAATCTTTATCTCGAGAGAGTCGACTTTTTTCGCGAGTCTTGCGTTTGTTTTTCACAACGGCTAATATGGTCCTTGAACCGGCCCTCCATACGTGTGACTTGTTCAATAAACGATTTTTGCATAGTGGTCTCAAAAACCTTAAACCATTCATTTATTTTGGTATCAACCGTATGTACTTTTTCACCAATTTCAGCGACTTTAGCGGTTAACTCTTTATTGCTTTCTTCGATTTTTTTATTGCTTTCCGCGATTTCGGTGACTCTAGCGTCTAAATTTTTCACGCTTTCGTTTATTTTCGCGGTCGTTTGTTTATTACATTGTTTAATTTCCGTATTTATGTCGGCGTTGCTTTGGTCTAATTTCTCGGTTAGACTAACTCTTTGTGCCTCGATTTTAGACGTTAACTCTGCGTTATTCATTTCAGCATTGGCTGTTATTTGTTCAAATTTCGCGTTCATGTTAGCGGTTAATTCGGCATTTGTTTTCTCAAATTTCGCGTTAATATTAGCGGTCAAATTCGCACTCATTTGCGCGTTCATTTGCTGTATTTGTTTAAGTATTTTGTCCATATCCATTTTAAATACACAACAATTTCAAATATAGAACACTTACAAATACACAAAATAATTTCAAAGACCCAAAATAATTTCACTGCTGTACGACTACCAATCACAAAACTCTTTGGGGAATGTTCAGTTGGACGCCAGCTGTTTTAAGAGTTAAAACAGCAAAGTTTGTTTTAATCGTAAAAATTAAATTTAAATTTAATGAATTTATAGCAACAACACACAAAATAAGTTACTTTAAAGGGGGAGAGTTTTGTGAGACTGGTAGGCTTTGTCGTACAACAATAAAACAATGCAATATGGGGTAATAAAACGTTGTTTATTACTCCAATAACACACAAGAATAAAATGGTTATTATATTATCAACTATCTTACAGTTTAAACAATGAATCTATGTTGACTAATGTTTTTCAATTGGTTGATAATTGAAAAGAAACTAAACTCGTTATTTGACGAGTTAATTGCAATTGAATATTTAATTAATTAATTGATTTAATTAAATTAAATTGCTTTAACCAATTGAATTTAAATGTTAATAAAAATAAAATATAAAAACTCTGAAGTTAATTTGAATATTTTTCAAAATAAATTAGGCGTGACAGTCTAGTTCACGTCATTTCATTTTTAGTGATTTGACTTCTGTTATACTGCAGTATGAGCTAATAATTAGATTGTTAGTTAAGATTTGTATAGCGCTTTTGTATTATTTCTATTGACTCTTAACTACAGCTTACTAATGACTTAGACTGCTATATAGATTATCACAATGAATTTATTCTTATTTCTAGAGTCTTTGATTTTTGTATGGCACCTGAATTGTTTAAATTACAATACTTTTAATTGGAAAATCAAGAAAATTTGATGTTGAAAAATAAATAAGTTGATTTTGCTTTCCTGTTATTGAAGTGGAATAGTAGAGTTGCTCCAAATGGTCCCTCGCTGGTTCCGGTCCGATCTGCTAGAGAAAGTAATCTGCTTAGAGCTCCTGGATTTGGTCGTTGAGTTCAGAATTTGGCAACACTCTCCTTTCCTGCTGTTTGTGGAATATTTTAATGTCTACGGCTCTCTGCTGGAACTGGTTTACGTCCCTCGTTGATTCGCACGTCGCACGTCAGTGTGTGTGTGTGTGTGTGTGTGTGTGTGTGTTTGTTTCATTCGAGTGGTAGCTCTGCTCGTCAGCTGTTCACCAATGATTTAGACGGCCTCTCTGTCGTATTCTTGAAGTCTGGTGGATCTCTTGCGTGCTTATGACCACAGCATGTAGTACACAATAAGCTTGGTTATTGTAATGAAGAGTATCTGACTTGACGCAATAATTACGAGTTGTACAGTTGATCTGTATTTACTGTGTTCGTAATTGCGTGTATTGACCATGTAGAGTCTTCTGATGAATCTTCACAACTATGGTTACGAGACGATCGAAGAATTACGTCTTTACTTCGCAAGTACTGGCAGAAGAGTGATGGTTCAGCCCGAAAACACCGCGCTGGTCAGTATTTCGTGAAATGATTTGATTGGCTGACACGCTCTCCCTACTACACAAAATTTGAATTCCCTCAGTCCGTGAGAATGAAGTCAGATTCCCACAGACGGATAATTAATATTATTACTAATATTATTATTCGGCGGAACCAAATTGTCGGTCCGGATTTCCTGTGATAGTTTATTTTTGCAATATCTTGGTTGCAAACCAAGTTGTACTAAATCTAAAATATACAATCTGTTGGAAATTATTATCTTTATCACATATTAAAATCTCATTAATGTAGCTCTATTTTTATAGAAGTTATTCAGTTAAATTAATTAACTCTTTTATTTGTTAATTATATTGCGTAAAATTTGCACACGTCATTATTAATATTTCGGCAAACATTTTGGCTGTCTTGGATTTCGCCTTAATTTATTAGTTTCCGAGATATTAATAATTAACAGTTTGGGTGTGGCCCTTCCTTGTACAGCGAGCTGATTACATAACGGCCACGTGTGCGTCGTTTTACAAAGCATTATTTTCATCGCTCCTACATACAAATGGAGTTTTGACTATTACAATTTATTTAAACATGATTTTAGTATACTGTTGACATATAACCCCAAATAATTGATATTTGGTGCTGTTATATACGCCCCCACATATTTAAAAAAAAAATGAATGTAATAATTAGTTTTTTTTTTTTTCAATTATAAACGTATTTTGTAATCATTATACTTACTACTTATACATTGGATTACTTATTTAAAAGAAACATACATGTGTGTTAATGCTCTTCCACATATATACAACTTATTCCTAAATACATTCTATTAATGATATTATATTTGCAAATTATTGTGTATCAATGTTTTTAGAACGGGTAGTATCTAACTGCAGCATTCCAGAGGGTTTGTTTGTCAACAACTGGCACGCGCGCAAAGGAATGGGTTGACGTTTTGTTTACAGTTGTTATCGCCTACGCGGCGCTAATTGCTTGACCTACTTTCAAACCGTCGGTCGGTAGTTACCGTGTGACGTAACTATTTCCTGCCCATGTGTTTGTTTCGCTCTACACGCTCGTTAGCTACCGCGTTATAAATGCATTTTTATTTACACAATCTATCTACAATTATTATTAATAATATAAACACAGTTAATTTATTTTAATTCTAATTATTATTATAATTAAATTATTATTAATTCTAAATATTACTTATTTTTAAAGTCTTATTATTTCGTCCCGACGCGCCTTGGAATTTCCTGCTACTCATAGTACTTTCTCAAAGAGCTCGCATGATATTTACCTATCGTTTTTGTTCGGTCGAGCGTCGTAACGATAAACGTGTGAGGCACGAGTTGCTGAGCCAAAAGATACGGACCGTTATATAAACGAAAAAACTTTGCTGCTACATTTATGTCTCTGCGGCCCACGGGGTTCGCCTTGAGCAGCACTTTCTCACCTACTACAAAGTTAGTTAGTTTATGAGTGGCATTGAATTTGTCCGCCCTCTTTCGCCCTTTTTCAACTATTCTGTCCCTCACAAGTTGATTTTTACACTGCACCGGCAGAGGTAGATTATAAGTCTTTGGCCTGCTTAAATAATTATTCCAAAATCTCTCTGGCTTTGTTCCAGAGTCTAACTCTGCTGGTGTGTATTCAGTGGTATCGTGATAATTCTCGTTTATCGCCTTTTCGAAGAATGATAGGAACTCGGGCCATTTACTTTGCTCCTTATAGCAATATATACGGAACATTTTACCGATTTCCCGATTCACCCTTTCGGCGAGGTTGCCCTGTGGTCGTCGTATCGAGGTGAGGATTGCTTTTATACCATTACGTTCCAGGGTTGCTGCCCAGTGTTTATTTTGGAATTGCTTTCCCTGGTCGCTAAGCACGTTCCTTATCGGTCCATGTTGTGGAATATACTTGTTAAGTATAATGTTTAAAACGGATTTTGTGGTGGGTCTAGGGATCGCGTAAAGGCTAACTTTTTTAGTAAATACATCGACACAAACTACCATGTGTTTTAGGTTTCTGGTAGCCTTGGGTAGTGGTCCCAGAAAGTCGATGGCGATCATCTGTCCCTTACCTTCCGTTATCACATTTGCCATGGGAACGTAAGTGTGCAAATTCGGTGCTTTCGCAGTTTGACATGGATGACATGTGTTTAACAATTTCCTTACTCTACGATACATGTTTGTAATTGTAAAATCCTCCTGTAATATTTTTACGCATTTTACTGGAGATGCGTGTGCCATTTTTACATGTAATGAGTGTGTTACACATGCAAGCATCGCTGGAGACAATACCACCTTCCATTCGCCCTGTAACAATTTATACAATATATTGTCTTGTATGAGGTAATGCGGATTTGGGTGAGCTGCTAACATTTGCTTCTTAGCAAGGAGTGCGAGGTCATTGTCCTGCTCGCGTCCTATGTTTTGTAGCATATTGGTGGCTTCAGGCGCGACAGTGTATTGCATATTTAATACCTTTAACTCGTTGTCAGCTGCTTCGTATACCTCCTCCTTTTCTACGGGCGGATATCTACTTAAGGTGTCTGCTGTGGTATTCTCTGATCCCTTGCAGTATTTAATAGTAAAGGAATACTCCTGAATAGCTAACACCCATCGTGTTAGTCAGGAATTTGCTAGTCGACACTTCAATATAAAGGATAACGTCTGATTATCAGTGTGGATCTCGAAATGGGTACCATATAGGTAGTGTCTGAATTTTCTGAGAGCGTTTATTATGGCGAGTATTTCTTTCTCAGAAGTACAATAATGCAACTCGGCGCCTTTGAGGGTTCTATTGGCGTATGCTACAACATGAAGACTACCTTGTTCGTCTTCCTGGTGCAACACGGCGCCGATAGCATACTCGCTAGCGTCAGTGTACATTACGTACTTCCTGCCCTGTTGTGGATGGAACAATTGTAAATTAGTTCGGAACAGGCCCTTAACCCTCTCAAACGCATCGTTCTGTTCAGAACCCCATTTCCGCTTTATATTTTTGCGTACCAGCTGTAGCAAGGGGACTGTATATTCGGCGTATTTGCTGGTGAATTTCCTGTAGTATCCCGTGAGTCCAAGGAGTGCTTTGAGGTTCTTGGGCACCGGGAACTCCACAATACTCCTGAGCTTCTCTGGATCCGTACTGATACCTGTAGCTGAGATTATATGTCCCAGGAACTTCATTTGAGACTTTACGAACTCGCACTTGTGTAGTTTGAGCTTGATGTTGGCTAACCTCAGCTTCTGGAAGACGCTCCTCAGATGCTCGAAGTGTTCCTCCAACGTGCGGGATATCACGAGGATGTCATCGACGAATATTACAGTGTAAGGGTCTTCCTCAGGTCCTAGAGCTCTCTCGAGGCATCTTACAATATCGGCGAGACTCGTGCTAAGGCCAAAAGGTACCACCTTGTGCTGATAGCATTTGTTATTAAATATAAATGCTGTATACTTGCGATCTTGCTGACACAGCGGGACCTGCCAAAAGCTTGCTGTTAGATCTAGCTTCGTGAGGTACCTGGCTCCTTCACATTTAATGAAGAGGTCCTCCGCTGTTGGTGCGCAGTCAAACTCTTTTTCTACTAGGTTATTCAAATTCCTCATATCCAGGCAGAGTCGAATCTCTCCAGTCTTCTTGCGGACGACTAGCAGTGGGTTGAGGAAGCTGCTATTAGATCTTTCTATAATATCTTCCTCCAACATCCGCTGTACCTCCTGCTGAACTTCGGCCTGGTATTTTATGGGTACCTGGTAGATTCTTCTTATGAAATTCTCCGGCTCTATGAGGTGGATCCTATGTTCATAAACCGACGAGATTGAGTGCTCTTCACTGAAGATATCGCTGAACTCTTCTTGCAGCGACGACAATCTCCGTTCAGTTTGGGAATCTAAGGTTGTTTCCCCCTGTTCACCGTCTTTATAATGAATTACATGTTTTGGTGGCCGTGTGATTTTAATTGGGTCACCATGGTTTTGTGTGTGTGTGTGTGTGTGTGTGTGTGTTTTCAATTTAAAGGTGTAACTAACATTGTCAATAGTACATTTTAATAAGTGTTCACTGGTGTTTATTTCCGCACGTATTTGTTCTAATACATCTACCCCCAATAACACATCACATATTAAATTGTTTATACCCACTACACACACTTCAAATTGCACTTTTTCTAGCATAATAGTTAGATAGTATTGAGTGTCAATTTTTTCTTTTGTATCGGTAGCGGTTCGTATATAAAATTGATTAATTGGAAGTGATGGGGCCGTACGAAAATACTTTTTGTTGCCACGCAGGAATCTTTCACTGACGCCGGAAACAACGCTGCCGGTGTCCAACAAAATTTGTGTGGGAACGCCTTGACAAAGGCGTGTAATACCGGACACGCCGCGCTCACTGGCCTTTGTTGCGCGGGACTGGATTCTAGCAACGGATCCCTGACGTCCGGTGGGAACACATTATTAACGGGCACACAAGTTACATAATTAAAAGTACACTTTTCACACAATATATAATTCTTATAATTAGCATGCTTACATTTACATAATTTTGCCGAATTTATAGCGCGTCGTTGCTGGATGCGCATTTTGGCACGTTTTTTGTAGATTGGTAATTTTTTGATTTATTGTTAGAGTCCTTATTGCTTTGGGTGTCGCTGTCTTTCGCAGTTGTATCAGCTTTGGCTATTTCGACCGTTTGAATCACGCTAATCGGGGCCCCGTCGTTGCCCTTACCCTGCCCCTTTGGTCTACCGACATTTTGTTTACCCTTGTACTCAAAGGTTTTATTTGGCGGTTTTGACGGTGTCTGGGGTGGAGTGGAACTTGTACTTGGTCTTTGATCAGGTTGCTGATGATATTGTACCCGTGTATTCTGCCCTTCGTTATTTCGGTGAGAATCAGGGTTATAACACCACCCACCAAAATCAAAAACTGTCTCGCTTTGGGACACTAGAATGAGCAGTTCATCGACCGTGCGTATACCCTGCGTAAACACAGCTACTCTAATATTGTGATTAAAATGATAGGCGAGTTTCGTGACTATGTCAATCTCCGAAAATGCTGGGGTTAAATGCTTCGCGCGTTCGACCTGCTGGGTTATATAATTTTCCGCGGTAATACCCATTTTCCTATCAAATCGGCCATACTCAAGTTCATTGCGTAAAAGTCTTTGAGTATGCGAGTTCCAGTACCAGCTTTCAAATTTTTGTTTGAACTCCGCGTATGTGGACACTCTATCGCGTACAATGTTATACCATTTACGCGCCGAATCACGCATCGCGTTAACTACCCACTGTATTTTATCTTGATCTTCAAGTCTCGACCCTACCCTAGCCATTTCACTCTCACAGGCTAACAAAAATTCAATAGGGTTTTCGTTATTTTCCCCTGTAAAATACACACGATTTTTCTCGTCGACAGGACCTTGTACTAAAATATTAGGAGCGGACCTCCTCCGTACCTCCTGCCGTACTTTCAAAATCTCATCATTTAACGCTTGTAAGACACTCTCTTTATTAGAGTCAATGTTAGATCGCGTCTCTACAATTGAAGCGTCTAATCTAACCACTTGTCGTTGTCGTTTACTTGTCGTTGCGTTTCTGTCGCGTCGGCTTGAATCTTTATCTCGAGAGAGTCGACTTTTTTCGCGAGTCTTGCGTTTGTTTTTCACAACGGCTAATATGGTCCTTGAACCGGCCCTCCATACGTGTGACTTGTTCAATAAACGATTTTTGCATAGTGGTCTCAAAAACCTTAAACCATTCATTTATTTTGGTATCAACCGTATGTACTTTTTCACCAATTTCAGCGACTTTAGCGGTTAACTCTTTATTGCTTTCTTCGATTTTTTTATTGCTTTCCGCGATTTCGGTGACTCTAGCGTCTAAATTTTTCACGCTTTCGTTTATTTTCGCGGTCGTTTGTTTATTACATTGTTTAATTTCCGTATTTATGTCGGCGTTGCTTTGGTCTAATTTCTCGGTTAGACTAACTCTTTGTGCCTCGATTTTAGACGTTAACTCTGCGTTATTCATTTCAGCATTGGCTGTTATTTGTTCAAATTTCACGTTCATGTTAGCGGTTAATTCGGCATTTGTTTTCTCAAATTTCGCGTTAATATTAGCGGTCAAATCCGCACTCATTTGCGCGTTCATTTGCTGTATTTGTTTAAGTATTTTGTCCATATCCATTTTAAATACACAACAATTTCAAATATAGAACACTTACAAATACACAAAATAATTTCAAAGACCCAAAATAATTTCACTGCTGTACGACTACCAATCACAAAACTCTTTGGGGAATGTTCAGTTGGACGCCAGCTGTTTTAAGAGTTAAAACAGCAAAGTTTGTTTTAATCGTAAAAATTAAATTTAAATTTAATGAATTTATAGCAACAACACACAAAATAAGTTACTTTAAAGGGGGAGAGTTTTGTGAGACTGGTAGGCTTTGTCGTACAACAATAAAACAATGCAATATGGGGTAATAAAACGTTGTTTATTACTCCAATAACACACAAGAATAAAATGGTTATTATATTATCAACTACCTTACAGTTTAAACAATGAATCTATGTTGACTAATGTTTTTCAATTGGTTGATAATTGAAAAGAAACTAAACTCGTTATTTGACGAGTTAATTGCAATTGAATATTTAATTAATTAATTGATTAAATTAAATTAAATTGCTTTAACCAATTGAATTTAAATGTTAATAAAAATAAAATATAAAAACTCTGAAGTTAATTTGAATATTTTTCAAAATAAATTAGGCGTGACAGTCTAGTTCACGTCATTTCATTTTTAGTGATTTGACTTCTGTTATACTGCAGTATGAGCTAATAATTAGATTGTTAGTTAAGATTTGTATAGCGCTTTTGTATTATTTCTATTGACTCTTAACTACAGCTTACTAATGACTTAGACTGCTATATAGATTATCACAATGAATTTATTCTTATTTCTAGAGTCTTTGATTTTTGTATGGCACCTGAATTGTTTAAATTACAATACTTTTAATTGGAAAATCAAGAAAATTTGATGTTGAAAAATAAATAAGTTGATTTTGCTTTCCTGTTATTGAAGTGGAATAGTAGAGTTGCTCCAAATGGTCCCTCGCTGGTTCCGGTCCGATCTGCTAGAGAAAGTAATCTGCTTAGAGCTCCTGGATTTGGTCGTTGAGTTCAGAATTTGGCAACACTCTCCTTTCCTGCTGTTTGTGGAATATTTTAACGTCTACGGCTCTCTGCTGGAACTGGTTTACGTCCCTCGTCGATTCGCACGTCGCACGTCAGTGTGTGTGTGTGTGTGTGTGTGTGTGTTTGTTTCATTCGAGTGGTAGCTCTGCTCGTCAGCTGTTCACCAATGATTTAGACGGCCTCTCTGTCGTATTCTTGAAGTCTGGTGGATCTCTTGCGTGCTTATGACCACAGCATGTAGTACACAATAAGCTTGGTTATTGTAATGAAGAGTATCTGACTTGACGCAATAATTACGAGTTGTACAGTTGATCTGTATTTACTGTGTTCGTAATTGCGTGTATTGACCATGTAGAGTCTTCTGATGAATCTTCACAACTATGGTTACGAGACGATCGAAGAATTACGTCTTTACTTCGCAAGTACTGGCAGAAGAGTGATGGTTCAGCCCGAAAACACCGCGCTGGTCAGTATTTCGTGAAATGATTTGATTGGCTGACACGCTCTCCCTACTACACAAAATTTGAATTCCCTCAGTCCGTGAGAATGAAGTCAGATTCCCACAGACGGATAATTAATATTATTACTAATATTATTATTCGGCGGAACCAAATTGTCGGTCCGGATTTCCTGTGATAGTTTATTTTTGCAATATCTTGGTTGCAAACCAAGTTGTACTAAATCTAAAATATACAATCTGTTGGAAATTATTATCTTTATCACATATTAAAATCTCATTAATGTAGCTCTATTTTTATAGAAGTTATTCAGTTAAATTAATTAACTCTTTTATTTGTTAATTATATTGCGTAAAATTTGCACACGTCATTATTAATATTTCGGCAAACATTTTGGCTGTCTTGGATTTCGCCTTAATTTATTAGTTTCCGAGATATTAATAATTAACAGTTTGGGTGTGGCCCTTCCTTGTACAGCGAGCTGATTACATAACGGCCACGTGTGCGTCGTTTTACAAAGCATTATTTTCATCGCTCCTACATACAAATGGAGTTTTGACTATTACAATTTATTTAAACATGATTTTAGTATACTGTTGACATATAACCCCAAATAATTGATATTTGGTGCTGTTATATACGCCCCCACATATTTAAAAAAAAAATGAATGTAATAATTAGTTTTTTTTTTTTCAATTATAAACGTATTTTGTAATCATTATACTTACTACTTATACATTGGATTACTTATTTAAAAGAAACATACATGTGTGTTAATGCTCTTCCACATATATACAACTTATTCCTAAATACATTCTATTAATGATATTATATTTGCAAATTATTGTGTATCAATGTTTTTAGAACGGGTAGTATCTAACTGCAGCATTCCAGAGGGTTTGTTTGTCAACAACTGGCACGCGCGCAAAGGAATGGGTTGACGTTTTGTTTACAGTTGTTATCGCCTACGCGGCGCTAATTGCTTGACCTACTTTCAAACCGTCGGTCGGTAGTTACCGTGTGACGTAACTATTTCCTGCCCATGTGTTTGTTTCGCTCTACACGCTCGTTAGCTACCGCGTTATAAATGCATTTTTATTTACACAATCTATCTACAATTATTATTAATAATATAAACACAGTTAATTTATTTTAATTCTAATTATTATTATAATTAAATTATTATTAATTCTAAATATTACTTATTTTTAAAGTCTTATTATTTCGTCCCGACGCGCCTTGGAATTTCCTGCTACTCATAGTACTTTCTCAAAGAGCTCGCATGATATTTACCTATCGTTTTTGTTCGGTCGAGCGTCGTAACGATAAACGTGTGAGGTTACTCTAATGTCATCGTTTTCTATTCGTACTCTAATCTTAGCCAGTCTCTGGTCCGCTACTTGTTCTTTAAGTTTTGTTAAAATGTTCGCCAGTTCTACCCTACCTGCCAATAAATAATAAACTTTACCAATATCCTCTCTGTCAGGTTCGAATGTTCCCTTCTCTGAATTTATTCTCGACAGCGTCCGCAACTGTATTCTTTTTCCCCGGTACATACTCCCAGGTGACGTTATATTCCTGTAGGGTCAGGATCCAACGCGTTAGCCTCCTATGGCTCAATTTACATCTCTGTAGAAACGAAATGGATTTATGATCAGATCTTATTGTGACAGGGTATCCCAAGATGTAGGTGCAAAATGTATTGCAGGCGAATACTACACTCAAAAGTTCTTTTTCGGTAACATTGTAGTTACATTTGCAGTGGTTTAGTACTCGGCTGGCAAAACTCACAACACGGTGGTCCCCCTCACTATCTTCTTGGTAGGGCTCTGCCCCTAAACTCATATCACTCGCATCACAATTTACATAGAATCTCTCGTTGAAGTTGGGATTATGAAGCATGACCTCTTCTAAAAATGTTTCCTTGATCAACTCAAATGTTATATCATCTTCTCTACTCCACTTCCACTTGTATTTTGATGACAATAAATGTTTGAAACGGGACGTTAACTCAGAGCGATTTCATTGGAACTTTCTGTAATAGTTACATATCCCCAGGAATGATTGTAACTGCCTGATATTCTTGGGTTTGGGGAACTTCTGGATTGCTTCTACCTTCTCTGGAGATGCGGTTATGCCTATTTCTGAGAGTACAAATCCCAAAAACTGTAATTTATTAGTCAATAATTTCGATTTTTGTAGTTTAAGCGTAATATTGTTCAGGGCTTCTCTTTGTAGAACCATCTTTACACGTTCACAATGCTCTTCCCATGTGGTAGACGTAATCAGCAAATCATCTACATACACCGTTGCAAACTCCAGTACCTCTCTCCCTAATATTTGGTCCATGACGTTGACAAAAACGGCAACAGAGTTTACCAATTCAAATGGCAATCTTTTAAACTGATAGTTGCGGCCCTCAAAAATGAATGCTACATATCTCCGGCTGTGGGGGTGCAGTTCAACCTGCCAATACCAGCATACGGCGTTGAGGATACTCATGAACTTGCGGCCCTTAAATTTCTTCATTGTTTCCTCGATTTCGCCCGGTGATGTCCTGTCATTCACAATATTTTTATTTATCTCTCGGGCGTCTAGACACAACCAGACTGCCCCATCCTTCTTCTGCACTGTGACAATGGGACTAGTGTACGGTGATGAACTGTTTTCTATGAAATCCTGGTCTAGCATCTTCTGTATTTCTTTCCTGACTGTCGTTTAAGTAATTGAGCAATGGGGTAGGATTTTTTATTAAATTTTATTGGATTGTGGAACTCTAATTCACAAACAAAGTTTTTTGCCTTCCCAGGTAAATCTGAGAAAGTGTTTCTGTATTTTTTATACACCTCTACCAACTGTTCCTTTTGTTCTTCTGTTACCTCTTTACCATTGGTCACTTGAAATGAGTATATTTCCTTTAATTTCTTATTCCATTCTTCTTCTTCAGGATGGGTTGGTGTTTTAAACTCCTTCTCGTCTTGGATCAAGGTGAATGAATGTCGACCATGTGTGGTACTATTCTGGCCTATAATTTTACTTGACCATTCACCCTGTTCATGGGTCAGTGTTAATTTCTCACTGCCAATATCTATAATCGCTGAGTGGCACCTTAGTGCATCACACCCAATCATAACTTTAAATGGTAACCCTTGGCCACCAGAAACACCACTGGGATCACCTTCCCCTTACTTTATACTTCTATTTGAACTTGTTGCCTCACTGACTTATTCAATCTGCCAGTAGCACCTACAATCACCATATTATTAACTGGTAGTGTTGGTATTTGTTCTTTACACATTGCTTTGATCCTGTTAAATTCAACTTTGTCAATAAGTGACACATTTGCTCCTGTATCAATCATCACTTCTGTTGCTACCCCTTGAAGTTCAGCATTAATGAAAATTATCTGGTTATTATTCTTTATCTCGGAATATGGTCCTTCTTCGATCAGTTCATTTCTGATGTTTTTCAGGTAGTAATTTTTATTGACTGTATTAACTTCTTTATTAAGCTTACTGTTGTTTATTTGCCCATCCAATTCTCACAGTGATGGGCCGGTCATAGTTCTCACTGCTGTGTCTAGTTTTCTGCCCGGTCTAATTGTTGTGCATTTGGTGCAGTTTCTCCCAGGTCCCTTGGGGAACGATCTGGTGAGTTCCCATTCCTGAGTTGATTTCTTTCTTCTATATCCCTCCTATTATGATTTGGGTACCTCCTGTCGTTATTAAAGTTACGTCTCCACTCTATTTCTATTATTATTATTTTTAGTATTATTGTGGTGGCTATTATTGTTGCCTTGATTACTTCGGTAATTATTATTACTATAATTATTAGTGTTATGGTTCCCGTTATGGACCTGGTTTGACCTCGGTTGTTGATCTCTATTTTGATCTTCCCTATCTATATGGGGCTGGTCATACTGTCTCCGTGACCTTCTGTAATAATCTTGCTGCTTGTAACTGCCAAGTAGCCTTTCCATGTCAGCTATGGTTTTTATCTGACTGCAGAGTGTGGCTTGGACGATTCCTTCTTCGAAATGGTGTGCCATTTTGTTAACTAGGCATTCTTCAGGAATCCGCGGTTTTAGCTTGCGTGCTACACACACCTTCCCTAGGAAGTAGGCTGTCGGCGATTGGTAATGGGTGGCGTTGTACTTCCCGTGGCAGAGATTGTCCCTGACTATGTTCTGCACTGACTCTGGCCAGTATTTTGCTCTGAAGGTCTGCTTAAACTCTTCGTATGTTGTTATTCCGGACAGCCGACCACCAGTTGCCGGTTATTTCCTTAAATCCGTCATCCAATAGACTCTTGATCATGGCCCAACTGTTCTCCTTTGTTCTCATTAGACACTCGTTCTAGGAATTCTACAGGGTTCCTACGGTAATTTTTGAAGCTTATACTCTCCCTGTTATCTAGCATTGTATGTTGAACGCTGCAGACTGGTCTGTAGTTCATTCTTTCGAGATCTTCCCTCAGGTTCTTCAATTGTACTTCTTGTAGATTATCAATTCTTTCTTTATTATTCATTTGGTTCTTCACTTGGTTCATTTCCTCGCTAACCCGTTCTATTTTTGTGCAGTGTCAGTTTGTAGTTCGCCTAACCTTTCCTGTGTTTCCTGCCGTACCTCTGCTATCCTAACTCGGTTGATGTTATCTGCTTGGTCTATTCTGGCGTCTAATTCTACCCTGACCTGTACAATTGTTTCTTTGTTTTGTTCCACCTTTTCGACTAATTCGGCTGTTTGTTGCTTTCTTTGTTCATTATATTCCTCTACCCTTTTGCCAAGTGTCTCGTTGATAGTTTCAATTTTCTCATCAATTTGTTTTAAATCTCCCTTTTGTCCATCAATAATTTCTCTCAACTCTTTGTTGGCGCTCTCAATTTTCTCGTTTATTTGTCTTAAACTTTCTTCATTTCGGTCAAACTTTTTGTTTTGTTTTCTAAAATTTTCATTAGTTTCTTCTTTATTCTTGTCAAATCTTTCCTCCATTTGTTTTATTAAATTTTCACTCAAAGCCTTGTTTTGTTTCTTTGAGTTTTCCTTTATTTTCTCCTCCTGTTTCCTAAAATTGTCATCAATTTCTTCCTTCATTTGTTTAAAACTCTCCTCATTCCTGTCGAATTTTTCGTTCATTTGTTTAATTAAATTTTCATTCATTTGTTCTATGAATTTCAGTAAATTTGGGTCTCCTCTGGCCTCTTCTTTATCACCTGCCTGTTGTTCCATCTCAGTGTCCTGAATCGTTTCTGTTTCTCATTCCTGCTTACCTTCTTCTGTCTCCGGGTCCTGTGTCCTCTTCTTTGAACGACCTCGTGTGCATCTCTGAACTTATAGCAGTCGCCAGCTAAAATTAGGTTCCCTGTACCATTAATAATTACGCTAGGATCAGTAATTTCCCCTAATTTCAGCCCTACAAGTTGAGTGCCATCTGCTATATAAGGTGTTACCTTACAGAAAGAGATGAGAATAGGCCTATTTATAGTTACCAAAATATTAGTGTTTATTTGACTTTGGTTATTTAAAAATAATTGTGAAGAAAAGTTTATCCTGAAAGGGTAAAAACCGCCTTGTTGCAGTAATCGATTTCAGCTTCGACCGGCTAGACGTCTTGTTCGCAGGTTACGCAGTCTGGCTCGTTTGTTTGTCCACACTCCTTGCTGCTGCCTGTAATTTTTCTAAAACTGATCTAATATTTCTACAAATAACAACTCTCTTTGATCAGATTGACTACATTTATTCTTATTTTATTTATTCAAGACAAAAATAGTCGACCTTTTGGTCGAACAAGGTCATAGTCGGGTCGACTTGGGTGCTCAATTCGATTGTGCAAGTATACGAATTTTATTAAACATTAACTATAAAAAAAAATAATAAAAATCTCATGGTTCTGGGTTCTTTGAGACTGCTGTGGAAGTCATAAATGCAAATAACAAGTACAGTACATCACAAATGTAGGTAAAATTAAAATCTTATTAACTAATTTTACAATAAATAAAGTTTGATTGCTAGGTAACGGCGAATATTTCGGTTCACTAGGGTTAGCAGTGAGACGGACAAAATGGCCGCTGATATAGTCAGCTGAGAACCCTATCCTCGCTTCTCCTCTTTGGAAATAAATGTTCTTTTTAGTGTGTTCTCAGTTTTAATTTAAGTTTATTTCTTTTGTTGTCACTTGTGTTCAGTTTGTTGAGATAATCTTGTGTAGTCATAGTTGTGGATTAATTACAAACTCGACTGATCTCACCTGCACAGAAGTGTTCGAATTTTGCTCTCACTTTTGGTGATCGAAGTTTTTCTATTTCTTGGTGTTAATGGCAGTTAGTTTATTATTTTCTTTTACATGGTAATTAATACTTTGATTTGCAGTTGTTTATACTGTTCTACTCATTCTAAAACTGATTCCTTGTTTTACATTAAATTTTTATCATACATAGCTCATCTGCCCTCTCTTGAAGTTAACAATGGAATAAATATAATTTGTTTCTTCGTTAACGGTCTTGCCCAAGAAACTCTGGCCTGCTATTGGTTAATACCTGTGAACTCTGGTGTCACATGACCAGTTTACAAAAATCAAATATCTTTACACCTATGCTAAAAAATACTTCATTCCTAGCTTTAGATCATATTAATTTTAAGTTACTTTCTGGTTTCCTTGTAAAATTATAAGTATTTTGATACCTCATTGTACATGAGTTGGTCATTATAAAGGATGATTTCTCACCTTTCAAAAATTCTAATTTTGGGCCTATACTTTACTTTTACATTTGTTATATCACTTTACAATTCTTTAAATTAATCTAATATGTAATATTACCATTAAAACAATTAAGTTCACCTAAATTTTGTCCCTTTTCTGTTTTATCACATTGGTTTACTAATCTACTCATTTCTGACATTATTTCCTTTGTATAGAACTTGTGGCCTAAGCCATCAATAGCATTTCATTAATATATTCTATATTACATTTATCATTACCTAGGTTTTTGGTTTTGAATCCTTTTTCCTGAGTTACATCTTATTACATGAGTCTTGACCCTTAAGATGTTTTAACAATAGTTACAATGAAATCTTTTGACATATTACTTAAAGTAGTGTTTATATGGCCAAGTTTACAATCATAAATTAACAAATAATATAATTAGAACAAAATCTTTTAACATGTTACCTTTAAGGTATTGCCTTCATGGCCAAATTCTACATTTATAAATTGACAAACAATCACAAACTACTTGGTGTACCATACTTCCATCCCATCAATCTTATCAAGCATTACTGGCTAATGAATAGAATATTGTTCACAGGTCCTGGTTTCTAGTACACAATTTTCTTACTTTCCCAGTAGGCTCAAACTAACTTACAATGTAGTTTATAAATGTTAATAACTATAGGTTTTGGAATACAAATACAACTACTTACACCAAGGCCTTCACTAACATCTCAATCTGAAATGAAACCCTTCACCACAATTCACTATTGGTGTTATTTATGGGTTTTCCTTTTTTTCTAAAAGTAATTAACCCGCACTTATGCTGTCACCACTCCACTGACACTTATTGTATGTATAACATATTTGAATAATAATAGGGATCATTAGTTTCTACAGTTCTTTTCTGTTTAACTAGTGACTACCATTGTTCCCCACTCTCTTACATCAACATTCTTTTGACAGGTTTGTATTTTATGATTTATTATACATTTTATTTGCTTACTGCACTCTTGTATTGTACTTTATTTTTATTACATTTTATGATCTAGTTTTTAAAGGTTTATTATTCATTTAAATTGGTAGAATAATTGATTCTATCCATTCTGACTTCTACTGATGTGAGCAATTTTTCATATAAACCGGACTATCATTGTGTCGTGTTACAATATACACACACCAGTATATTATATACAATTTGTTTATAAAAATCTACAATTCTTCCTATGAATATTAATGCAATACTGTTATCATACATAGAATTTTTTTTTGCAAGCTGAAAGCTACTTCACAGATAGAACATGGTTTTTAACACTATTGTCTAATACTCCAGTGTTCTTGTCATTTATTATTACAGTTGCATATTATTTTGTTCCAGAGTTACTTACTTACACCATTGAATAATATCTGTACAGAAGTGGACCCTTCTCTGGAATGTGAGGTATACGGAAGAAAGTCAGTTCAGAATCAATCTGTCTTATCAGACTTACCTCCGCAGTTAAACTGTTGCACAGAACTTTCTAAAAACAAGAGTTATCAGTGTGGTTTTTGTACAAACACATGTACTTCCGGAGACCATCTGTCACCACACAAGTTGATACATTCTGGCATTAAGAAGTACCAGTGTAATGTTTGTTCAAAATCATTTACTCGGTCAAGCCATTTGTCAGCACACAAGTTAATACATTCTGGCATTAAAAAATACCAGTGCGATGTTTGTTCAAAAGCGTTTACTCAGTCTAGCCATTTGTCACAACACAAGTTAATACATTCTGGCATTAAGAAGTACCAGTGTGATGTTTGTTCAAAATTATTTACTCGGTCACACAATTTGTCCCAACACAAGTTTGTGCATTCTGGCATTAAGAAATACCAGTGCGATGTTTGTTTAAAATCATTTACTCGCTCAGACGATTTGTCAAAACACAAGTTAGTACATTCTGGCATTAAGAAATACCAGTGCGATGTTTGTTCAAAATCATTTACTGTGTCAAGCAATTTGTCACAACATAAGTTAGTACATTCTGGCATTAAGAAGTACCAGTGCGATGTTTGTTCAAAATCATTTACTCAGTCAGGCAGTATGTCCCAACACAAATTAATACATTCTGGCATTGAGAAGTACCAGTGCGATGTTTGTTCAAAATCGTTTACTCAGTCATGCAGTTTGTCCCACCACAAATTAGTACATTCTGGAATTAAGAGGTACCAGTGTGATGTTTGTTCAAAATCATTTACTCAGTCTGGCAATTTGTCAAAACACATGTTGATACATTCTGGCATTAAGAAGTACCAATGTGATGTTTGTTCAAAATCATTTACTTGGTCAAGCCATTTGTCAGTACACAAGTTAATACATTCTGGCATTAAGAAGTACCAGTGCGATATTTGTTCAAAATCATTTACTGTGTCAAGCAGTTTGTCAAAACACAAATTAATACATTCTGGCATCAAGGGATACCAATGCGATGTTTGTTCAAAATCATTTACTGAGTCAGGCAATTTGTCAAATCACAAGTTAATACATTCTGGCATTAAGAAACACCAGTGTGATGTTTGTTCGAAATCTTTTACTCAGTCTAGCCATTTGTCACAACACAAGTTAATACATTCTGGCATTAAGAAGTATCAGTGCGATGTTTGTTCAAAACCGTTTACTCAGTCTGGCAATTTGTCAAAACACATGTTGATACATTCTGGCATTAAGAAATACCAGTGCGATGTTTGTTCAAAATCTTTTACTGAGTCGAGCAAGTTGTCACAACACAAGTTAATACATTCTGGCATTAAGAAACACCAGTGCGATGTTTGTTCAAAATCTTTTACTCAGTCTAGCCATTTGTCACAACACAAGTTAATACATTCTGGTATTAAGAAGTACCAGTGTGATGTTTGTTCAAAATCATTTACTCAGTCAGGCAGTTTGTCAAATCACAAGTTAACACATTCTGGCATTAAGAAATAGCAGTGCGATGTTTGTTCAAAATCATTTACTGAGTCAAGCCCATTGTCAAAACACAAGTTGATACATCTGGCACTAAGAAATACCAGTGTGATGTTTGTTCAAAATCATTTACTCAGTCATACATTGTGCAAAGTAGACGAGTTGGTCCATGGTGCATCGGTGCGCTCGGAAACCTGCTTGGCATTCATCAATAACTGCATTCATTTCAAAGAACTGGTTCAGACGCCGCACGACCATTCTTTCGGCAACCTTGCAGCAAGCACTTGTTAATGTGATGGGGCGGTAGCCCTCAGGTGTATCACTTGGCTCTCCTTTCTTGGTAATAGATATAATCTCCCCTTTCCTCCATTGCTGGGGGATGCGTATTTTCCACGTTATATTAATGAGATTGAGCAAGGCTAGTTTCGCTGTGTTACCAAGATTTTTTAGGAGCTCTGGGTAGATTGCGTCGGCTCCTGCTGCCTTCTTGCCCTTTGTGTTTGATAGTGCAAATTCAAGTTCGGAGAGGCTAAAATCGCTTAGGCAAATCACAATCTTATCATCAAACAGTACGGACGGCAGCGGCTGTGGCAGTGACTCAAGAAGGCCGTGCCTTGGTAAAAAATGTAGTGGAGTGAAAATATTCTCAGCAGTGCCTTTGGTTAAATGTAATTAAAACAGGTAATTACAAACAATTAAGTTTTACAGTCGGGCAGTGCACACGTTAAAAATACGACAACTCGGCTGTACAAAGTATGTGCTAAGTGTTACATACGGCCACGTGGTGCGCGTGAGAGAACAGGAATTTGATAAACAGATAAGTAGACCACTGAACTAGTATCTAGTGTGGGGGAGTTGTGAATATGAAAAAGAAAAATGTGGACATAAACGCTATTTAGGACTCAGAGAGAGTGTGTGTGTGAGAGAGAGTAAAAAGGGGTGGGAGAAGTAAGAAAAAACAGTTAAGAGTACTGATTTACTTGGCTTTTTAGTTAAAGCTTTTAGTTTACAATAATAAGCAGTAATTATGATAATCGTAACTACAACTTACAAAAAAGAAATGAATAAAAAATTAAATATATCAATAAAATCGTAAGAGAAAAGAAAAAGTTTAGTGTGAAGGTAATTGGATTATAGTTGTATGAGTGCATATCAAATTTGTGTTTTCACTTCAAAATATGTTTTTCACTTCAAATAAAAATGTTTGTTAACATGACTATGTGGTAAATTAATTCAACGTCATCTCATTCTAACATAACCTGTGTTCAACGAGTTCGTCCAATGGACTTGAGAATTTTCTGATAATGGAAAGTTTGCTATTTTAAATTGTTTTCACGGGGACAATGATGCAATTTCCACATTTCGGCCTCTCAAAAATGTGGTGGCAACACAAGGATCTTCTGAAGGTATATAAAGTAGAATCGGAGGCTTCCTTATTCTCATTATTATTTGTATAATTTCATGGTTAATCATTCCTGACAAGGCAAACTTTACTATAAACATCTTATATATGGATCAGGGCGACACCATTCCATTTTAGGGCTCTCTCAATGTTTCAACTTCTATATTAAGGTGATTTCCACTTCTTGATTTCACTGACCAAAAGAAAAGAATTACAAACATTAGCAACTTTTCTAGTTTAAAGTCCGAAATGTTAAGTCGATTTGGCGTTCCTTTGTTCAGATATGCGGTCGCTACCAGATTTTTTGAAACCGTCTAATTTTATGTTTAAATAATTGATTAATTTAGCGTGAAGTGCATTATTCCCTTGTTATTATCAAAAACGCTTTCACGTGTTTTGGAACCATCAATTTTCAACGAGGCCAACCACCTTGTTATTTAGATGAATGACACATCAGATTGAGCTCTGCTAATGGGCGTTTTCACACTAGCCAACACGACACTGACAGGATATCGGTGGGAACAAAAAGTAAAGAAATGTTATGGAACCGTTTCACACTCACCGACATGTCGGTATCGGTAGGCAGCAGATCTCCCATCTTGGTCGGCGCTGTGTAGTCACTGACAGTTACTCTCCTAGCGCATTAATTTTAGTCAGTAGTTGAATATTTTGTGAAATGACTACTTTTAAGTACGACATAGTGACATTGATTGAACTTGTTAAGACAAAGCCTTGTTTGTGGCACAAGACAGATGAAGGAAATAAAAATAAAATTGAAAAACTTGTTAGGATCTAAAACCAACTTATCAAATAAGGTGTAGTATGCACCTTCTACATAGCGAACTTTAATAATCAGGTGAACCCAGTACTTCCTATCTACTTTTCGTCTTCTCCGTCTTAAATATAACAAGTATAGTAAATACAATCTTCTGTTAAAGTCAGCCATTTGTATAAACTACACTCACCACAGCCGATATGTCGACATCTGTCATCTTGAGTGTGAAAGTACCTTCTCAATATCGTGTAGGTGTCGGCTCGGTGTCATTGTAGGGTCGATTTCGTGTCTGTAAGTGTGAAAACGCCCAATCTTATCCATCTCAATCCGAAATAAAACTTTTTGTTTGGTTTCAGAACGCTTTCTAAGACCACATTTTTTGTTTATTTTTTAATCAACCCGTTTCACAACATTTTCCACTAAGTTTTTAATACTGAAGCCTGCACTTGCAATTTTGACTGCTTATTCAGCCACGGCATCTTTTGAGAGAGAGCAAAACAAGCGCCGACACTTTAACCAACCAACTGCTCATCACAGCTTCATCAATTGTTTAATCTTAAGATTTCAAAACTTTTAATACTTCGCCTTTTTACATTGCAGTTATTTTAATTTCTTTATAGTTCACAATTTAACGTCCACAATTAAGAAAATTAATTACAAACATGTCACGTAATTTTAATAATCTTTTTATTTTATCTAGGGGCATATAAAGGGTGTCCCATAAAGTACACAAGATTTAATAATGTTGTAAAAACTTTTATTTACTGAAAAATATCAGATGTTAATACAAAGTACACCTACTGCGGTTAAATGTGGAACACAATATCAGACAAATGTCCCCCGCGACTCTGCAGACGTGAAACGGACGGTGATTTTTCCCACAAAATCATCTTTAGTGATGAGGCACACTTCCACCTCAACGGGTACGTAAATAAACAAAATAGTCGGCTTTGGGGTACAGAGAACCCTCATATCATTCATCAAGAAGCCTTTGCATACACAAAGAGCAACTGTTTGGTGTGGGTTTTGGGCTGGTGGCGTGATTGGGCTGTATTTCTTTGAGAATGAGGCTGGAGATGCAGTAACAGTGACTGACGAACGTTACCGGAACATGATGATGGAGTTTTTGTGGCCTCAACTGGAAGGTATGGAATTCGAAGATATGTGGTTTCAGCAGGACGGCGCAACCAGTATACTGCCCGCGAAACAATTGCTTTGTTATCTGAAAAGTTTCCTGCACGTCTTATTTCACGCAACGGCAATCAGAACTGGCCACCGAGGTCTTGTGATTTAACACCATGCGACTTCTTCCTTTTGGGATATGTGAAATCACGCGCTTATGTTCGCAATCCACGAACAATTTTTCAACTCAAGGAACAGATTCAACGAGTTATTGGTGAGATTGAGCTGGAATTGTGCAAGAAGGTCATCAAAAATTTTGATCGACGGACAACAGTGTGCCAGCAGAGTCGTGGGGGACATTTGTCTGATATTGTGTTCCACATTTAACCACAGTAAGTGTACTTTGTATTAACATTAAAACATCTGATATTTTTTATTAAATAAAAGTTTTTACAATTTTATTAAATCTTGTGTACTTTATGGGACACCCTTTACTTGCCCATCATATATTAAGGCTAAATCACCCTTTCATCTGGCACAAGTATTTATATTAAACATAGCGTGCACTTTGTACTGTTACAAGGTGCTACTCTCAGATGCTGGTATGTTTGATACACAGAGGGGACACATTTCATACAGAGTTTTTACACACTTTTGCACTTGTCTATAACTTAGTAACACATTATTCAGCCTGTTCTTAGAAATAGCAAAATAAGTTGAGTCACTATGCATGGTCACAAATTGAATCAGCATGAAAGTTTTGAGGAGCTTTATTATTTTTCTTGTAACTGTTTATGCTGAAGACAATTTTTCACAATGTGACCAGGTTCCTTACAATTGAAACATATAGCAAAGTGGTCACCATCTATATGTTGCACCTTTCATGCTTCCGATGCTTCAACATCGGACACTATTGTGGCTATGTGTATAGCCTCAGTGAGGCTTGAAAGCATTCTGTAGCTACTTGTTTACCTACAACATCGTGAAGACCATAAATCTATGCAGCTAGCATACGTCTCTTGGCTTTTTCGTTTATTATAGCCTGTTGAGTGGGCTCAGAAACCTGCCTAATTGTTCTAGCACATAAATGTCTGCACCTGTCGCCAAATTGTTCAGGTGTCCCGTGCTTGTATTGACTTGCATTCTGCAAAGCACTGTAGTGAAATTGGTCAAGGTGTTTAATTTTAAATCTTTCAACAAAAATTTCTCGAAACCGTTGATGAGTGGTCTCACTATGGGTAGCTCCCTCATTACTCGTTAAGAATTATGTAGCTACTCCTGTAAGCTTGACTGTAACTTTATCAGTGTCCTACCAATTTTCTGACTTAGCAGGAAAGTCTGTTTTATTAAAGAATTCCATCACTGATACAGGACCATCTCCAGACCAATTATCTAGCAAATTTGATACTGTTGGAGCTCTAAGCATAGTTGTTGGGGTTGTTGACATGGACAGCTTCTTGGCAGGATCCATCGCAAAATTAAAATAAAATTGCAACACCAAGGTCTATCAAACAACTCAACCGTCCTTATGTACTGTGTAGTCGCAGTCACGGTTGTGATAAGTGATAACGCTTACTGATAATTAGGTGCACTGTAACAATTCTAATACACTGTAGTCTTTATACCAAATAATAAAAATTTTGTAATTAATAAAAACAAGTATACCGAATATTATACACAAAATATATCCACACAAACTACTCATGTATATTGTAACTACTAGACTCGGTCGTCTCTGTAAAACGTGTATGTGTTTGTGTGTCCTCACACTGGTGTCGTTACTATAATTATTGTATTGTCATTATTTAATTTTGTTTATTCTCATTCACTCTTGTGGCTTACTGTTATGTTTTTATTATACGTTTCTGATGTTTTTTCACATTATTTTTTGTGGTATTACGTGTAGGCCTACTCTAAATTATTTAATTGCCCCGAGTTTCGCAACTGATTTGTCTAACCAATGTTAGTTTGTTTACTACTAGTGAAAACTAAAATTGGTATTCCCAAAGGGAGATAGGCCTATAAATTCTCTTGTTTCTTATTTTCATTTAAACAGTAATAGTTTAATAAAGTCACAGTGTAAAGTAACACTGTTAATACTTTTAGTTTCAATTTATTTCTTATAACAAATTATATAGTATAGGTTATATAATATCTTCATATAAATACACAGCAAGTAGGTTTATTAATATATTAATAGGTTTATCTAGGTGAAAATAAACCTACTTGCAGTGTATTTATTTGAAGATATTACATAGGAGACCTGCAGGCAACTCAAAACGAGTTACTTACAAAGGTAGGCCAGGTCAGAGCTGTTGGGTTGTGCGTCGTGAGACGACCCAATGGGTTCCTAGTACCGAGCCTCCGGTAGGGGCTCCTGCCTAGTGGTCCTGTCCAGACGGAATATTGTTAATTAATTTTTAGTGGTCGCTACAACGACATGCTCGTACTAGGTCGACTAGTACAGTATTTGTCGAGGCCGTTTCCAAGATTCACCTGGACGTGTTCGGTACTTGCCAAGGCCAGCTATGAGTGGGTTTGTCTGGGTCCTCGCAGCTCGGACATAAAATTTACGTGCAAGTCGCCTTGCGGTGTCATCCAAGGACCGGACACCGAGTCCTCTTCTCAGGAGACGAGAAGAAAACCGATAGGGGACTTTGGCCGCTAGCCGAAGACCTCTATCGAGAACACTTTGCAACCTTCTTTTATGAACGGTTGCGAGGTAACCCCAGACGGGAAGAGCGTAGGTAATGATCGGCAACAGATACACGTTGACGATCAACTTACCCACCTTGCGGGTCATATTACAAAGGTAGGATAATATAGGTTATGTATAAATAGTATGTAATAACAGGTATTTGTACCTGTTATTTTTTTGGAACGGTATTTTCATACCTATTATTTAAAAATAACAGTTTAGCCCACCTCCACTCCACAAATTGTCACGTGGTAGTGGTAATATGGTTCGTGTATGTTATCTAGAGTCAGTGTTCCAGGTCAATAAGTCCTCTTTTCCCCACATTGCTACCCAAAATTTCCCCACTTAGCCATAAAAATCCCCACTGCCACAAATACGTCTGCTTTATGCAGAGTGTCTCATTTTATAGCGTCTGAGTATGTTCTAAATGTTTAAATACTATTACAAGAAGAATATAAATATTAAAAACTTGTTTTAAGTATGATAAAAAAAATGTTCTAACCTGCTGAGGTCAGCCTCAATATTATTTGAAAACCTTTTCATCCACTTAGTTCAGTATAGACTTGAGTTTTAATATTCAGACGTTACACTATAGTTAACAACTTTCCATTTGTTTAATTCACAAAAACAATTTACAATTCGCTAATGATTCGATAAATCAGAATGATCACAGTTGCACACCACTATATAAAAATTATCCCGATTAGCGCTTTCAATCCTCACAGCCCATCGTCAGATCGGAATAGGCAGAAATTATTTTAAAACAAACCCTTCACCCCTCTCCCCCACCCGGCTCACACACAACAAGCTATAATATAAATGACCCTTCCCCACCCCCTAAAACCTGTCACACCATCTGCACAGTTACATATTTTTCTAGCAAATTCCTTGTGTTTCAGTGTGTGTGTGTGTGTGTGCATCCTTTTAAACTACCCTCTTCCTCCCCACACACGTGGGTCAGTCACACACCCTTATTTTAAAACAACCAATTAGTACTATGCAGTATAATTCTTAATCTTATCTATCTGTCCTCTATCATTACTTCTTAATCATGTTATAAAATATTTCTTCATTATCAAATTTAATTTTAATATTAATTAAATTGTCTAACCCTTTTTCTCTTTCTTTCAATATTTCTAACTCCTCTCTAAGCTTCCTTTCAACTGTGTTATTTACTATTTTTACAATTTCGTATTCTTCCAAAGGATTAACAAACTTATGGTTGTCTTCTATGAAATGTCTTGCATATAACGAATTGGTTGTTCTATTACCTTCTCCACGTTTGTGGTCAGACAACCTGCATACGAATTTTCGTCCTGTCTCACCTAGGTACACTTTGTTGCAGTCTTTACATTTTAATTTATAAATTCCGCTTTTCTGTAATACTGGAATTTTTTCTATATTCTTATTCCTTATCTTATCAAATACCGTTTCACATTTTTTAACGATTATTGAATGCGAAAGCATAATACAAAAACTAGGAAATGAAAATGATAAAAAAAGAATAAGGTGGGAAGTAGGGAATGTAGTAGATAAAATATTTAAGAAAAGTTTGTATAATTCAAAAAATGAACAAAAAATCAAATCAACTGTAACTAAACTTAAGAATAAAATAAAGAAGAATGATATTATAGTTACGAAGGCGGACAAAGGAAATACAATGGTACTACTGAGAAAGGACGAATACATAAAGAAAACGGAAGAATTTATAAGGGAAGGACCATACGAGGAAATAAAGTATGATTATACAAGTAAGTACCAGTCAAGGATAAAACAAATGATGAAACAGATAACATTTATAGAAGAAAATAAGAAAAAGTATTTATTGGAAAGTAATCCAACAGCACCAACTTTTAAAAGTCAGGTTAAGATACGTAAAGAAGGAAAACCAATTAAACCGATTGTTTCTTTTATTAATGCACCTATTTATAAATTATCAAAGGAAGTTAGCAGAGTACTGAAAGAGAAATATGAATTTGGGACAAAATACAACATAGAGAATAATGTAAAATTGATAGAAAAATTAGAAAATATTAGGATTAATGTAAATACAAAATTGATATCACTGGATGTTAAGGACATGTTTACCAATATCACAGTAAATAAAGTTATTAAGTTAATAAACGATAATAATATGGGAGAATACAGGTATAAAAAGCAGTTGATGAAAGTAATTAAAGAATGTGTAAATCAGAACTATTTTAGGTTTAATAACAAGTTTTATATACAGAAAAAAGGTTTACCTATGGGGTCTTCATTATCCCTATTCTTGCTGAAATATACATGAATGATTTTCAAAAGCAATTAATAACTTCCACTAAGTATAAAGACAATATAAAATTATGGTCTAGATATGTTGATGATGTATTAGTGATTTGGGAAGGAAGCATAGAAGAAGTGCATGAGTTTATAAATGAGGTAAATAATAAGGATAAAAACTTACAATTTAAAGAAGAGATAGGAGGTAAGAAAATAAATTACTTAGATTTGAACATAGAAATTAAGGATAATGAGAAACTACAGTTTGGGATATTTAGGAAAGAGTCGTATTCTGATATAATTATACCAAGAGAGTCTTACCACCCACATAGATATAAAATGGCGGCAATCAATTCATTTTGTTACAGAGCTCGGAAGTGTTTAAAAGAGACCAAATCAAAAGATAGGGAGCTAAAAACGATAAAGGGAATTGTAAGGAATAATAATTATAACACCAACATAGTGGATAAAGTTATGAAAAAGGTTAATGTACAAAAAGCTAAAATAGAACCAGAACAAAAGAATTATGCAGGGTCATTGACATACATAGGTTCACATACTAGAAAAATTATAAAATGTTTTAATAAATATGGAGTAGATATAGCTATTAAAAAATGTGAAACGGTATTTGATAAGATAAGGAATAAGAATATAAAAAAAATTCCAGTATTACAGAAAAGCGGAATTTATAAATTAAAATGTAAAGACTGCAACAAAGTGTACCTAGGTGAGACAGGACGAAAATTCGTATGCAGGTTGTCTGACCACAAACGTGGAGAAGGTAATAGAACAACCAATTCGTTATATGCAAGACATTTCATAGAAGACAACCATAAGTTTGTTAATCCTTTGGAAGAATACGAAATTGTAAAAATAGTAAATAACACAGTTGAAAGGAAGCTTAGAGAGGAGTTAGAAATATTGAAAGAAAGAGAAAAAGGGTTAGACAATTTAATTAATATTAAAATTAAATTTGATAATGAAGAAATATTTTATAACATGATTAAGAAGTAATGATAGAGGACAGATAGATAAGATTAAGAATTATACTGCATAGTACTAATTGGTTGTTTTAAAATAAGGGTGTGTGACTGACCCACATGTGTGGAGAGGGAGAGGGTAGTTTAAAAGGATGCACACGCACACAAAACACTGAAACACAAGGAATTTGCTAGAAAAATATGTAACTGTGCAGATGGTGTGACAGGGTTTAGGGGGTGGGGAAGGGTCATTTATATTATAGCTTGTTGTGTGTGAGCAGGGTGGGGGAGAGGGGTGAAGGGTTTGTTTTAAAATAATTTCTGCCTATTCCGATCTGACGATGGGCTGTGAGGCTTGAAAGCGCTAATCGGGATAATTTTTATATAGTGGTGTGCAACTGTGATCATTCTGATTGTGATTTCAACCACTAACACAGATTTCTTCATTAAACGTCTGTTAAGATGTGCAATCGACTACAGGTAATGGGCAAAAACAATGAAGTAATAAACGACAACAATAAGGTAAGTAAAGTTTTTAAATATCTTAAGTTAAAAGTTAAATTGAAGAGGGTTTTAAGTAAAATGTGGTTTAATAAACAATGTCTTGATAATAATGTCATCCCAAAGTACGCTCAAGTTAAAATTAAAAATAAGAACAACGTAGCCAAAAAAGTAAAAGAACAAAGCGAGAAGTTGTGGATAAAACTGGAAATAAGGTCACACTACGGCTTAATCAATAGATATAATAGGGAATTATATGACAGACACATAGAATTGTTAAGAATATACTCGTATGTAGAGTTAGAAGAAATATTATATAATATTGGTTTGGGGTACGTAGAAAAGAAATTGGAAAATAAAAATAAAAAAATGGTAGATAAGTTAAATAAATTAATAAGAAAGAACGAAGTAAAAAAGAACACCTATCTAAGAATAACTATGAAAAAAGAGTAATAAACCTTACAGAGGTGAATTTCAATACAGAAGAAAAAGAAACGTTAGCAAAAGGCTTAAAATACGCACCGCCACCAGAATTAAATCAAGAAAAAACGATTATTGAATGCGAAAGCATAATACAAAAACTAGGAAATGAAAATGATAAAAAAAGAATAAGGTGGGAAGTAAGGAATGTAGTAGATAAAATATTTAAGAAAAGTTTGTATAATTCAAAAAATGAACAAAAAATCAAATCAACTGTAACTAAACTTAAGAATAAAATAAAGAAGAATGATATTATAGTTACGAAGGCGGACAAAGGAAATACAATGGTACTACTGAGAAAGGACGAATACATAAAGAAAACGGAAGAATTTATAAGGGAAGGACCATACGAGGAAATAAAGTATGATTATACAAGTAAGTACCAGTCAAGGATAAAACAAATGATGAAACAGATAACATTTATAGAAGAAAATAAGAAAAAGTATTTATTGGAAAGTAATCCAACAGCACCAACTTTTAAAAGTCAGGTTAAGATACGTAAAGAAGGAAAACCAATTAAACCGATTGTTTCTTTTATTAATGCACCTATTTATAAATTATCAAAGGAAGTTAGCAGAGTACTGAAAGAGAAATATGAATTTGGGACAAAATACAACATAGAGAATAATGTAAAATTGATAGAAAAATTAGAAAATATTAGGATTAATGTAAATACAAAATTGATATCACTGGATGTTAAGGACATGTTTACCAATATCACAGTAAATAAAGTTATTAAGTTAATAAACGATAATAATATGGGAGAATACAGGTATAAAAAGCAGTTGATGAAAGTAATTAAAGAATGTGTAAATCAGAACTATTTTAGGTTTAATAACAAGTTTTATATACAGAAAAAAGGTTTACCTATGGGGTCTTCATTATCCCCTATTCTTGCTGAAATATACATGAATGATTTTCAAAAGCAATTAATAACTTCCACTAAGTATAAAGACAATATAAAATTATGGTCTAGATATGTTGATGATGTATTAGTGATTTGGGAAGGAAGCATAGAAGAAGTGCATGAGTTTATAAATGAGGTAAATAATAAGGATAAAAACTTACAATTTAAAGAAGAGATAGGAGGTAAGAAAATAAATTACTTAGATTTGAACATAGAAATTAAGGATAATGAGAAACTACAGTTTGGGATATTTAGGAAAGAGTCGTATTCTGATATAATTATACCAAGAGAGTCTTACCACCCACATAGATATAAAATGGCGGCAATCAATTCATTTTGTTACAGAGCTCAGAAGTGTTTAAAAGAGACCGAATCAAAAGATAGGGAGTTAAAAACGATAAAGGGAATTGTAAGGAATAATAATTATAACACCAACATAATGGATAAAGTTATGAAAAGGGTTAACATACAAAAAGCTAAAATAGAACCAGAACAAAAGAATTATGCAGGGTCATTGACATACATAGGTTCACATACTAGAAAAATTATAAAATGTTTTAATAAATATGGAGTAGATATAGCTATTAAAAAATGTGAAACGGTATTTGATAAGATAAGGAATAAGAATATAGAAAAAATTCCAGTATTACAGAAAAGCGGAATTTATAAATTAAAATGTAAAGACTGCAACAAAGTGTACCTAGGTGAGACAGGACGAAAATTCGTATGCCGGTTGTCTGACCACAAACGTGGAGAAGGTAATAGAACAACCAATTCGTTATATGCAAGACATTTCATAGAAGACAACCATAAGTTTGTTAATCCTTTGGAAGAATACGAAATTGTAAAAATAGTAAATAACGCAGTTGAAAGGAAGCTTAGAGAGGAGTTAGAAATATTGACAGAAAGAGAAAAATGGTTAGACAATTTAATTAATATTAAAATTAAATTTGATAATGAAGAAATATTTTATAACATGATTAAGAAGTAATGATAGAGGACAGATAGATAAGATTAAGAATTATACTGCATAGTACTAATTGGTTGTTTTAAAATAAGGGTGTGTGACTGACCCACGTGTGTGGAGAGGAAGAGGGTAGTTTAAAAGGATGCACACACACGCACACAAAACACTGAAATGCAAGGAATTTGCTAGAAAAATATGTAACTGTGCAGATGGTGTGACAAGGTTTAGGGGGTGGGGAAGGGTCATTTATATTATAGCTTGTTGTGTGTGAGCAGGGTGGGGGAGAGGGGTGAAGGGTTTGTTTTAAAATAATTTCTGCCTATTCCGATCTGACGATGGGCTGTGAGGCTTGAAAGCGCTAATCGGGATAATTTTTATATAGTGGTGTGCAACTGTGATCATTCTGATTGTGATTTCAACCACTAACACAAATTTCTTCATTAAGATTCGATAAATGACACGGTATTCGTCAGGTAGGCCTAACCACAATACTGTGGCAAAAGAATCGTTTTCCACACTGAAGATGGCCTCCAGAGGAGAGGCTGAAACGTCTGTTAGTAACAACAGGAGTACACCACGGCCCAATACCCCGGAGTTTAGTTAGATTGTTTCCAACATTGTTGACACCGCCCATCATAAATTCTAACTTATCCATGCGCTATTGTAAATAACTGGGTAATCCTGTGAATCCCAGTATGTTAGTTGTGGAACTACCTTACTATAGTATTTTGACGAATTAGCTTTGTTAAGGCAGTTTACAAGAGCAGGAGACCCATGGACCCCTCCTGGTGGTTCCCTAAACTCGGAGTTAAGTATTTATGGTAATCAGGCTTGAAAAGTCTTTAAAAAAGAAAAAAATTACGGTATTCTTTTTACTGAATAGTTATTAAAATACGTATAAACTATAACTTTACACATTTAACAATTTTTATTATTTGAAATCACCACATTTACATAAATCCCCACCATTTACTCACTTACAATTTTGAGGCTTCAAATTTCGCCACTGTGGGAAAAAATCCCCACACCTGGCAACCCTGTTTAGATTGGGGGAAAAACAGTCGGCACGCATGCGCGTAGTACCTAGTGAGAAATACTGTGCATGCGCGTGGTACCGCACGAATTGTGTAGTACCTTAGTCAGGTTTGCATGTTTTGAAGGTGTAAGAAGACAGTGCGCATGCGCCTGGTACCGCACGAATTGAAGCAAGACGACAACACATTTTGTGGAGGGAATAAAATTTCACCCCGTGGCCACGAAGATCCACTTTAAGATATGTGACTTAACAAATGCCGCGTTATGAGAACAATCTGCAAATAATATTTATATGCGTACCGTACTCATAGAAATAAATAATGTAACTGAAAATTAATATTGTATAATCCGTGTTTTCTAATTTCCTTGTTCTAATTTATTTGGTTTCTCAGTTTACAAGTACAGGTCTGCTCTCTGTTGTAAAAAATTCGAAATGCTGCCACCTGCTTGGCGCTGAATTGGTGGGGGAAAGAATACGAAGAGTGTTGGGCTTCGTTAGTCGTGTTTTTAACAAAGTCGCTGTTCGGTAGTTGTGCGAATCGTTGTTAGTATAATGTTGGCTGAAAGTGAGTTGTGTTTTTAATAATTTGTGGTGTGAAACATCTTATACGATGACTGGATTCGGATCCTACAATATTTTATGTAAGTGTCAAGTCTACATATTTTGCACACCTGTGTGCGTACCTGAACTTGCGGTTGGACTGTTGTATTAACCGAATTAGAAAATAAAATTTAATTATTCGTTTAGAACATCATAGATATATCGTTTAAATTGCTTTATTCTACGAATATACGTGTATTTAGAAATTCATTTCAAATGTTCAAACATGTAAGGGCGGAAATTCAACGCGAACTCTGTTTTTTTGCCAATATTGTTTGTTTTCATTATAAAGTTACAGTAGTTTTGTCATTTGTGAAATTCAAGTTTACAAAATTATTTCCTATAAATAAATTGCATTTTACGTGCGTATTTGAAATAGTAAGTTCCATTCGTCTACTTGATATTTCAAATACCGTACGTACACGAATAATAATGTAATATTGTATACGGTACTTCTTTTTTTTAAACTTTTAATTTTTACGTTAAATTTGATATTATTTGGGTTACAACACAGAAGGTTATGTGAAATAAGTTATAGTCTGTTGTTCATATTAACACACTATTACTTGAATATGTATGTTGATTACCTAACCTCACTGCGTGCACAGTGTTATCGTGTTTTGGGCAGGAAAAGTACAAGTGTAGACAGATACAAATAAAAATATATTAATTGTTGACATATATACGTGCACCAATAAAATAATTTGAGGTGTATGTATTTGTCAAGAAATGTGTTGAGAAATTAATAAGTTAGAAATACTTTATTGTGGGAATATAAATTGTTATATGGTATTGTAGGATGTGTATTGTTAATACTGTACATAATAGTTGGAGTACTTACCCTCATATATGTATACCGTATATTGATGGTATTTATTTCTGATGGTAATGCATCACAACAGCATAAAATTCACTAAAGCGATATTGTTTCATTAAACTTTTGGATTAAATTAAAAAGAAAATGCAGTGTCAGACAATATTAGACATTTCTTATGCTTAGATATTTTTGTTTATGTCGTGTACAAATTAGCTGATCCTTTATTATGAAAATGAACTATAATATATATTCCTCTGCATTAATACAATGTGAATGTACTTCGACAGTAAAGTACTGTACTGATACTATAAATCGATCAGTAGACTTGGAATAATTGCAAGAAAGTGTGTAATTCTATTTTAAACAAGAGTTTTTTTTAGCCCAATGGAATAGTCTTTTCGATTCAGTAAACATTAAAACAGTTTGAAGTACTTTGATTTAGATGTTTTTAGTATGTCTTTAGCCAGTTAGATGTGAACGACTGCACATAATAATTAGTTAATTGTTATAACCAAATTGGGTTAACCAAAAACCTATCGACCATATTCTAACTTATTTCGCTGTTTTCAGACAATTGAAAAAAGCATTTCAAATATAGACAGCTCAAGACCACTCGGAACTAAATTACTATACTTCAGAAGAAATGTTTATGCTTTTATTACCTATATCACCAACAGTACATAACCAACAATTAACAAAGATAATAAAGATGAGTTTTTAAGGCAGCGTGTTAGGATTCACTTAGTACTATGGCGTACCATAACGACCCATTTTTCCAGTTTACAGTTATAAAATTTGTTTCCACATTAACAGTAGATTTGTACATGTTTTGCAGAATGAGCTGTTTCACATTAATACTTGATTATGCAGTTCATAAATTTAAATATTGAACTAGATATTTCCTTACTTCGTAGTTAATGAAAAAAAAAACAAATTGACTAAAGTTGTTGTCGGTTAGTCTTTTAATAAACTTATTATCTTTTTTATTTATTGTAATGTTATTGTTTAATTAAATTTGAATGTACATCACTTACATAATAGTGAGTAAAACGCTGCAATATTTTAATATGTAGGTTTTTCTTAATCCTATTGTTTTTTAAACTTCCTTTTGTGTGACACAGTCAGTAGTTTAAGAAAATTTTACAGATGTAAGAATTTTCTTTATACATCAGTTCAGTTGGCATTTTCATGTGTTCATTTACTTAGGTTGACACATATTTACACATGTTTAACATACTTATAAAGTAACACACACACACACACAGTTCACATGCATATGTAGGCCTACACAACATGTAGGCTATGTTGAAACATAATTTTGAAAATTAGATGCAAAGATATTGTAATTATTATCACTTAAAATTTACTCCAATTGTTAGAATTAAGCTCAGACATGTGTAAATATAAATTTGATATGTAGTTATAGGCCTATGTTGTAATTTATAAATACTACATTAAGTAATAATGGGTTCAAATTCAAATTAAAAATTGTAACAAAAATACAAAAAATAAATACACTTTGAATATGTTGCAACCATTGGAATTAACACATAATATTTAAAGTATATGCAAAGTACATATATTAACAAAGTACAAGGTGAAGAAGATGATTTATGTAAGGTTTATGTATGAAAACTTTATGAGGTATGAATTCATTTAGCCTAATGTGCAATTGTTTTTAAGATAAGGATGTTGGAGCAGTGATAAATGATGTCAGTAGTTGTATGTATTCATTAGGGTTGTAAATGACAATAAAGATTGAAACAGTGCACAAATGATTATATCATAAATCTACAGGTTAGAGTAAAAACAATGACAGATTATATTTAAAGACAGAGATAGGTTCATAATGGCTGTAGATTGGTTATAACGGTAGGAGGGGAAATCTGCTTTAAAAACTTCAGTAGAATGCATTACAATCAATCTTTATATTGTTTTAATTATTCATCAGTGTTTTAAATAATACTGTAAGGAGGTAGAAAATACAAAACAATAAAAATTGTCTATAAACCCTTGCGCTTTTATCAGATTGAAATAAAATTTATGTTAAAGTAAAAAAGTCTAAAACTGTAATGTGGATATAATTTTTATATTTGTCAGTTATTTTGTAGGTCTGCACATTTTTACTTTTAAATTAAGAAGTACGTTTAATTGTTTTATTTATTTAATTTTAATTTATTAATTAACTTGAAAAAACTTACTCATTTATTGTGGAAATGTAATTGAATTAAATCGAAGTATAGACTTTCTCAGAGACAGTTTCTGGAAACTTTGCAAAAAGAAATTTATCTGTAGCTGTCATGCCATTATGATGTTATGAATAATTTTAAAATATTACAGATGAGTTTTTCAATGACTGGTTATTAATAAAGTGCGCTGATAGAATTAGATTTTTATGAAATTATTGTATGCCAAATTTTGAACCATCCTTCCAAGGCTTTACTATTCCTGAACCTTATTTTGATTATTTTTAAATAAATAAAAAAGAAGATATCGTTTGAGTTTTTTTACATTTTTTGTGAAGAGTGCAGATTTTTAATTAAAAATCCGACAATTTAATGAAAATTAAAACATCTCTCTCTGTCTCTGACTATTGTGTGTGTGTGTGTGTGTGTGTGTGTGTGCGCGCGCGCGCGCGCACATCAGATCACACAAATCACCTCAGATTTTGATGAAACTAGGCATGTTTGTTCCTTTCATGGACATGAGTAACCATACCAAATTTTATTGCTGTATCTCAAACGGTTTAGGTTTTACAGCCTGTTAAAGTTTTTGCAATTTCGCCGTTTTATAGATCGGCCGGAGGAAGCTAAATTTGTTTTCTGATGGAAAATAAATTATATCTGCCTTGTTTACCTACCAGTGTTGATGAAACTTTTTATGAGTATACTTTAATATGTAAGGAATCCAGAAAAAAATAAATTACTTTAGCAAGTACCTACACATGGTCAGAAAAAAATCCTAAAATGTTACTTAGAAAAATTTTAAATGAAATACGGAGTTCCACGCTAAGTGGAATATCTTCAAAAGGGAAAAGGATAATCAAAAAAAATTTTTTGTTCTACAATATATACTCTAAAATAAAAAAAAATTAAACTGTTGGTTTTTTCACTCTTTCATTATTATTTTACTTCATAGATAAAAATAATTTTTAAAAGTCATTTGTTTGGCTCCAGTTTATAAAATTAAAATTTATGAAGAAACAGGATTTTAAAACAAATAATAAAGTAAAAATTATAATTACAAAGTTAGGCATATATTTACAATGTAAATTTACAACTTTTTCCCACGTCTAGGATCTGGTTCTGCTAAAACCCCCTTGTCTTTGAACAGTTTTTGAGCCTTACGAATAGAATATAATCAGATGCGCTAAAAGTCTCTTTTATTTTTCTTCTAGACCACATTAGTGAAGCTGGAATTGTCAACATTTGAATCTGTTTGTTACTTGATGCACAACTTAATTCATTTTTAATTATATCTACGAGCTTGTCCAGATCTTCAGATTTTTGCATCACACTCAAAAATTATAGTTATAGTAAACAAGTTTACCTGTTAGTAAAATTTACCAGAAACTTTTGTTTGTAACCTTTGTCAACTATCTGATGTAAGTCGTAATGCTCTACAGTTATTGCGTAAATTGTATGTTTCTAAATTATGATTGTTTTGTTAATACCAGTAGGGAGTGAAACATGGTAAAAATAACTTTTAATAATTACATAGTGAACATCCCCTAATCTGTTTTAGTTATAGGTAATATATTACTTTGCTATATGTTGACTGCTGTAGGTATAAACAATTTATGTACCAATCTAATATCCAATTGTTGATTACTGTGTGTTTAATTAATTAAAATATCATTATATTTAGTAATTTAAATTGTAATACTGGATAAATTAAGTTCTCTCATACTATAGTTTGTTCGTTTTCTTAAAGATAATTTGAAGATGTAAACAAACTATCATAAGTCTTCACATATAAAATGATACATACGTACGCACGCACACACTCACATACACCAACACGTTCACCCAAATATTTAATTGTTTCATTATGTTTGATATTTCTATTGTATTTCATACACAGGTCCTGAAGATGACAATAAATATTGTCGAAACGTCGACGCAAAATAGCTAAAATTTGTATTATTGACCGATCCTCACTAACAATCCACTAAAACATAATAAGTAGTGTTTAAAGTGAAATTCCTTATTCTCAAAAAATTAGAAAACTTGTTACAAACTATGGGAGAGAATAAAGGGAATAGTGTGTAATTAAGGGGAACGCCCCAAACCAGTTTTAAAAGACAGCAAGAGACTATCTAATTAGTTTAAGTTGATAGTCCATTTAAAGTGAGTTTGTTTATTCTCTAAAAAATATAAACTGTTTATAAACTATTGTAGAGAATAGAGGGAATAGTAAGTAGTAAAGGGTAAACAACCAAAACAATAATTTGAAAGGACAGCAAAAGACTGTAATTAGGTTAAGACCATAATTTGTTTAATTATAAGAAGTAATTTATTTGTTTAATTATTATATTGGTATTCACTAGGCTACCTACAATGTTGATATTAGGATATACTAAATGTTAGAGAATAAGTGTTTGTTGTAGGCCTATTTAAAGAATGTTAGTTTAAGTCAGAATTTTGTTAAGGAGGGAAAGGCAATATATTAATTCAAATGTCATATAAATAGTAACTCAGAAAAGATAATAATAATAATAATGTGAAATAATTATAATATTGATAGTAAAACTGAAAGTTGATAATCAAGCCAAATTCAACTTTGACTCTGTAATCAAATCAGAGGAGATAAATTAGTGAAAACCTGGACCAAATTAATATAAATCATTGCTTTTAGCATGCAAATACTTTATTATAATTATCACAACAACCTGTAGTAGTAATTAAAAAAGTCAGAGGATAACATTGACTTAAATAGTGATTGTACAAGATAATGCCTAGGCAGTAAACCAAGTATAAATAAAATGTAAATAAATCAGTAAATGTTTAGTATAATAACAAAGTAGTAAAGGCAAATTATAATGATTTAATTAGTAATCTTATTTGAGGACAATGGTAACATAAAATGTACTGTAAACCATTTAATGGGTAATTATGTGAGTCATGATGAGGCCTAGAAGTAAATTTCAAGGAATGTAATTTTTGAGTTTAATTCAAACCAAAATAGGTCATGTATTAATTTGTATAAAATCAAAGCAGGAATATAGTTATGTAATTAAAATTTCATAAAAATACTAAATAACTAAATTATAGCTAGTAAAATATAATAAAATGTCATTTATTTCCATAAAATCGAATCGGGAATAAGGAAAACAGCTGATTGTGAACAATGGGAAATGAGACCAAAATCGTACAGGACTTTCTATATGAAGGAACAAATTAAAATTAGTTGATTGTTAAACACCAAGCAGAACGAACGTGTCAAAGTTTCGAGAAGAAATCTGAAATAAATTTTAACTAAAACCAAGATGTCCTATGGAAATATGAAGGAATGAAGTATCTACAGTAAATCAATGAATCCAATTTAAATAATCGGTGGAATAATAAAACAAATTTAAAAAAACACTAAAACTAACTACCAGAACGAACGGCCATGACGGAATTATAAATCTAACACAATTTATGAACAGCGAACTGATTTGAAGAAAACTCAACATTACACACGCATTACCAAACGAAATCCAGTGGAGGACGAAAACTAAACACAATAACTTGAAAATCTTTCAATAACTACATCACAGAAGAGGAACTGATCAACTACTACACTTTATTGAAGAAAAAATCCCAGAGACAGATTATCAGCATGGTACAACGCATGAAGGCAGCCATCTTTTAATTTCAACGAGGATCAGCTCGCCCAAGAAGAAGACTGTGTGACGTCAGAACGGTCTGCATGCGGTTCGAATTTCTTTTTACAAATATATACTATATTTTTAATTATTATATGTTAATGAATAAGTTTTTTTTCTAATTGTAAGTATTGAATTCTCTAACTTGCTTTTCCTGACTATTTCAACAGTTAAAAGAATCCATGTTAATGAATAATTTAATTTAATATAACTTAACCCAAATGTGTTAATCGATCTGAGATCCAGTCTCGACTCCGAGAGCAATAGTCGATGCAAGTCGAATAATCGCATTACTCATAATAAATATAATTATTTGTCTTAACTTGGCGTTTAATTGACTAGTTAAGTAGCTAAATTAAAATACGTCAATTCTCAATTAAAAAACAGGACTTCAAAAAGGAAAAAAACGAGCAGAAGAAGAAATAAAGACGCTGAATTGACAGCTACCATCAATCGATTTGTCTATGACATAATCTATTTATCGCGGTGAAACAAATATTTCTTTACCAATTCTAATAAAAAAAAATTCATACATAATTACTATTTATTATTTTAATTAATTAAATAATAATAATAATAATACAATAATAAAAACACAACATAATTAAATAATTAAATTAAATTAATATAAAAAATAATAATAAAATTTTCTTGAACAGTTTATTATACTCATTAATATTTGTTTTATTACAAATTGACGCTACCAATGTGTGGCTTATTAAAACACACGAGGAGACGGGTTATTACAACACACACATATTTATTTTTCCAGATTCACCATAGCTTGTGCTGTTGTCAGGTAGTGGAAAAATCAAAGATTGGGTAGACGTTTCCAGTGCATTGCCGCATCTATGTTTCTGAACGGATAAATTTCTCTTAAACAAAAATTAAGCTTGTTAAAATTCATTCCAGGGCTGTTTAGCCGTGGTCCATTGTTTTCAACTAAAACAGACGTTAGGTTTCGACAGTACCATCGACTCCTATCATCAGTGTAAAATTCGAGCTTTGGTTGAGGTTAAGGTTGAGCCTTGAGCACAGTACTGTGGTCTCTAACGTGTACCACCTTACGTTAGCAAAGCTCGAATCTTGCACTGATGATACCGGTCGATGATACTGCCGAAACGTCCGTTTTAGTTGTAAAGAATGGACGACGGCCAAACAGCCGTGGAATGAATGTTAACAACGTTGACTCCGACCGTGAGAACCTACGAACAATTAATCTCTTACTGGTCTTCGTATTTCGTTTCTTACTCCAAACTCGTCAAGTCGTTTGGAACATTAAAAAGTCATAGTTAGTGTCACTGTAATTACGCTTTGCCGCCAGTGACACTGCGATTGTCGGAAAGGAAGAAGAAGATGACTAGCAACGTCAGGGGGAAGATACCGGACGGAACGGGAAATGAGACCGTGTTGTAGTTGTTTTAGCATCCGTTGTAACGTCCGTCGATTGTAGCGTAACGGAGTCCGTTAAGACAGGAACTGAACACTCTCGTCGTGTGACTTATGCGACCGTTACGGCAACCGACGTTAATTGTGGGACGGAGTTGACGCGCCACGACGGCACGCAAGGAAACGGAAGATCGATCCACTGGTCCGCGCGTTGTTCTACTGATGGTGAAAGAACGAATAAAGACATAAGTGGTAGTAGGAAGACTGTTCCTTTCAATAGTCGAAAAGAAGAAAAAAAGTTCTCGAAGAGAAAAAGCACAAATACGGTCTTCACTGAGGTGATCCTTGTAGCGGCATATGCATCCAAAACTGTTTTGACAGAAAACAAAAACAAAGTAATAGATGAGAAGTCGATAATAAAACGAAATAAGAAGAAATAATTAATGGAAAAACGAAATGTGGAGGCTGTAATACTGAAGTAGACGAACTCCAGTTGTAATAGGCTGTATAAGAATATAGTTAGTCAGACGGAAATTCTGAATCGTTAAAAAAAAAAGAAAACAGAATTTACTGCAAAGGACAATAACATAAGTAAAAGGAAATTACAGAGAATTTTCTCGTTAAATGAAAACTATGGTCAGTGAATGCAAATAATTTATTATTACAGTATTTAAAAATCGGTATGCAGAACCATACACGACTTCCATGTTTTAAGATTTATATTTAATATCATTTACTTGAATTCGGTTCGATAATTTCTAAAAAAATGTTCAATTTTGATGAATTTAAATGAAATATTTTCATAGAAACTACTTCTTTTTTGCCGATAACGTAGTATACATATAAAAATCGGTATGCATAAAACTTTAACATGCCTTCCATGTTTTAAGATTTTTATTTAAAATCATTTACTTGAATTCAGTTCAATAATATCTAAAAAAAAATAATCCCCCATCTTGTAAATCGAGTTTTATGTTTGAAAAATTGAAATGAAATATTTCCATAGAAACTACTTCTTTGTTGCCGATGACGTAGTACACATAAAAAAATTATGCCCTCCACCTTCAACTATTATTTTCATTTATAGAAAATTACCCCCTCCCCTTCAACTACCCTTTTCATTTATAGATATTTCATCTGCCTTTCTACAGTGGATTATTATGACCTTTTCAGGATACTTTATTTATGAAAATTAACTACTTACTCTTGTTAAAACGTAAAAAGTTGCAGGTAAACTACCCCTTACCCTTAACCGATCTTCACCAAAATCAATAGGCCGTGAGTCCTCTACAACTCAGGCAGATATGCAAAAATTTATTTGATTCTGTTTGAATTTGCGGTAGTTATCGTTCGCCATAAAGAAAATTCTACACAGAGACACACACACAGACACTTTTCTGAAAATGACTTTTCTTCATGTTTTGAGGGTAGTACAATCGGAATCAGCGCTTATCTCGAACACGATTTTTTCGCGATCACATACTTCTATTTCCTTACGGAACATGGAAGTAAAAATGAAAAACAATGTTAAAATACACTTGGCATTTGTCTGTTTGGGGTATGTCTCGCGATAAGTTTTGAACGAAACTTGATCTCGTAAAACTTGGCATGCGTGCCCATACTTTTACGCTACAGAACCTTGATGTTTTTTTAGATTGACCCCTCCAAAAATTGTGGTTGGGCGGGACCCAGAAATAAAAGGGGGTTTAGAGTTGTGAAAAAATCGGGAAAGCCCATGTGGGGTGTCAAAGTAAAACGAATTTTAACCACAAACTGAATAAGGATATAGTGTTTATTTTAAAAATTTCAAATTTTTCGGACGTCAGGACCCAGAAATTGGTCGAAACGTTTGATAAAATCGCAAAGAAATTCAGTCTAAAGAGAACTTTATTTAACTAAGATCCGAATGTAGTGTTGACTTTTTGAAATTAGAAAACTTCTTGAACCCAAGGATCCAAAAATAGATAAAAAATTGTGAAAATCCAGCAGGGTGTCAGATTAAAAGGAATTGTAATCAAACTCTGAATGGGTTGAATGTTTAGTGTTTATGCTGTGTGTGCTCTACAATTGTTATATTAATAAAGACATAGTAGAGAAGGCGAGAGTTTTGTAATTTTTCCAATGGTTTAAAAACTATCTAATGTCGAAATTTGTTTAATAACAAATAAATGCATTTTGCTCAAAATAGTGACGAGTTCTGTAACGCAGGGAGGTAACGTAGAATTAAATACAAGCTTATGCGCACGCGTTTCGTACTTAGAAACAAAATTTGGTGGGAAAAGGTCGAAAAGGAAAGAAAACCGACAGTTTAAGGGGAAAATCCAAGTTTGACGCGTCAGCTGGTTGGCCGGAGTTGGAACACTTGCTCGGAGTGACACTTGCACGGAGTGACATTTGCCCGGAGCTCTTCCCTCCACATAATGGTATTTGGCGAGTCAGAAGTAAGACTGTGACACTTGCTCGGAACTAACATTAGTATCTTAAAACTGTTCAAAACGTACCCTCTTTAAATTTTTGAAGGGTTGAATTCAGTGTTATAGTGCAATATTACTTTTATTTTATGAATTTTAAGAGACTTTTAGCCGATTTTGCGTCGTTTCCAGGGAACACCACGGGGAGGTAGTTTCTTATCGTTCCCCATATATTTTTTTCACTTTATATGAGTTCGTCAATTTTTTTTTGTTTTAATGCTGAATTAGAGTATTTACAATATTTACAAACCTTTCCAGGTGAGAGTCTACTTCTCTAACCTATAGGCATTGCCTTTACTTTAACTTCTAGACGTACGCAACACAAACAAGGAAAGACCTTAGTTTGCCATCTAGTTTCAGTTTTTTCAAGGTCTTGCCATTTCAAAGTCCATTGTAAGTGTCACAGGATTCCATCCAGGTACTATGTTTTTCACTGCTTTGAAAAAACGATCATATGTTTCTCGTTTCTTATTTGGCAACAACGCGTAGACTGCTGGAATAGTGTTGGTTTCTTTCCAAGAACTTCCCAGATCGGCGTGGATGATAACTGCCCAAACTGTTTGCTTGAACTCTTGAAGGTTCCGTCGACGAAGAATGAAGAACAACTTGTCAATGCAGATTTTCATTTTTCGCTGGCAAACACCAGTATTCTGTCTTTAGGCCCTCTGTTGTCGTCTTCAAGTAGAAAATTTTTACCGTCATTCATAAGTAGATCATTTTCCTCTAATCGTATTCCTTTAGAGTCGACTTTGTAGACCCCACACTTTTTCTTCGAATGCGATGTAATGATTGTTTGGCACTTCTGTGTGATGGTAGTGAAGTCACAAGGTCATATCCTCGATTAAAGAGCGGGCCTACTTCTTCGGCGTAAATTTTTGAAATCGTATTATCTGTACGCTTCTTTGCATTAACAACACTTTTTCTCACTTCAGTTGCCGCTTCGTCCGGAATACAAACATGAGTTGCTTCGCCTACGACAGTATTATTTGTCGTTGATATTCTGCCTTTACATTTACTTTTCTTATAATCAACACATCGCCAATAAGTCACATCTTGTTTGTTGGTATAGTCAACAATATACTGATGTCCATTGTAGATCAACAAAGGCTTCCGCTTGGTGGTCTCCGTGATCTCCATCTTCACTACAACACGAATCACTACACTTAATCACTTGCACAGAATACTAGTTGTCTCACAGATGTCAACTAAGGCAATGAACTATTTAGGGGTGAATTCCTCCCCCTCCCTTGCTCCTGGATTCCTATAACCAGTCCGACTCACCCTCTACCGGACTCCGTGCAAGTGTCACTGACAAAAATACCCATAATTAGTCATTTCCTGGAATGCTTAGGGCTCTGGGCAAATGTCAACAAATTCCATCTTCAGGCAAGTGTCACAACTTCCTGGTTGGCCACGTGTGTGTGAATTCAGTCAGTCAGTTGTTTGGTAGTGTACCGTTAGCGGGAGCGAGAGAGAGAGAGATAAGCAGAATGAATGACCGACACTTGCGCAGTGCCGGCGGCCTTTGTACACTGTCCGGATTGTCGCAGTGATGCGGTTCAGTGATTGACGATGAATTCTTTGCTGGCTCGCTTACTGTCACAGACCATCATCCAGTATATACAGTATGAAGAGATTACTCAACTTGCCCGGAAGTGTAATGGTTACGAGTAGAGCTGGGCCGATATATAAATTTTAATATTCCTTTTCTTTTACAATGGTAAAGAAAGTTAGTACAGACTAGAGATGGTCCGATATACCTATAACAGGTATTTTGGAACGATATTTTTGTCGAACGGATATAACAGTGACTGAAAAGTTGAAACCTGTTCCGAGTCGCGGGACCCCTCTACGCAACTAACGAGTAAACAATACACAAGTAACAACAAGTAAACGAGTTCTAAGAGTATTAGGAGTATTACGGGTACACAAGTAAAGGAGTACTACAAGTATTAGGAGTACACGAGTACGAAGACAGTTTTTGGTGCCGAAACTTCATTCTGCGCATTTGCCGATTGCCATACAAGTACGAAACGAAGAAAAACAGCGGGGTTCAGAATATCTCTATGCCAAAGGGACGAAGTTGTTTTTAATACATGAAAAAAATTCATACTGATGTCACATTTATTCTCGTGTGTTATGCAGATATATAATACATAATATAATAACAAATTATATATTATACTAGTCACCAGCTTGGTAAGTTTTGGAACAGCGAATTATATTGTGTTATAACCTACAGAGTGGCTGATAGACCGTATAGTACTTTTTGTTAATGTGATTTCGGAGATGATTTTAACGTCACTGCACATCTCACGTAAATTATTTTGGCATTCATTGTTGTGCTATTACGTGCACTCTAAATTTCATTTCCTGAATTTGTCTAACCAAAATGGAATCAATAATTTAATATTAAACCCATGCCAGGTTGTTTACTCCTAGTGAAAACTTAAATTAGTATTCCCAAAGGGGGTAAGGGGTATAAATTCTCTTGTTTCTTATTTTCTTTTAAACAGTAACAGCTTAATAAAGTCACATTGCAAAGTAACACTGTTAATACTTTTAGTTTCAATTTATTTCTTATAAGAAAATTATAATAGAATACAGGTATATGTATAAGTATATAATAACAGGTAATTGTACGTATCATTTTTTTTGGAACGGTATCATTCGTACCTGTTATTTTCAAATACTACTTAAGCACACCTCTATTTCCGAGTTCAAATACCGTCAACGGTGCAAAATCTGATTTCATTATTTTATTACTACCAGGCTGACTGCGGAAGCCTGTAAACACGAATGAAATCATAAAAACCTGAATGAAGCCTGCGCTACCTAGAATGAAATTCTGGATAGTATAGAGACAATTAAAAACCTTTATAAAGGCACTAAAATTATAATTTTAGTTGTATTTGACGGTACCGTATTAACTTTGATGTAAGGCTTTCGCGGCCGGCGTCAACAATATTAAAACGAGTGTTAGCCGGACGCTGTTGGGCCATGGTCTCGCGGTATTTGAACCAGCCTCACCATCGGGGGACGTAAAAGTAGAACGCGGCTAACGGTCACCGAATAACCTCAGGTACTGAGCCAAAACCAGCCACATTCTACTTTTACCGCTGAAGACGGCCTCCAATGGTGAGGCCGAAACGTCTGTGGTTCAGATACCATGAGACCCCTGTCTAACGGCCCGGTTGAGGCTTTCACGGCCGGTGTCAGTATTACCGGGCTGTTTGGCCGTGGTCCAGGGTTTACGTTCAAACCAAACGTTTCAGCAGCACCACTGGCTGTCGGGCCCGGATTTAGCTGTCCTGCCGCCCCTAGGCACTATTGTTAGTGCCCCCCCCCCCCCAACAAGTAACTTCTATATATTCAATTCTCCTTGACTGCTGAAAAAAGTTGTTGTAAATAGTCATTTCAACTATATTGCAAATATCTCATTTGATCTTAAATCTAAAAGGGAAATGTGATGGAATTGTGAAAAAGACTACATTTTTTTAACTTTTATTAATATTTATTTACGTGTACACTTTAGTAGCACATAGATTAGTTTTATAACAAGTAATATACGTAGGCCTACTTTCTTTTTATAGGTTTATTTATAGACCTACATGGTTTGGTTTTATCATCAAACATAGTAAAATCAATGAAAGTAATGTAAATTGGATAAATAGAACAAATAATTTAAGAGTGATTGAATAAGATCCCAAATTACACAAATGGCTTGATTTTACATTGGCTTTCGTCTTGCTTTGATCAGTGAAGATTCTTCAATAAGGCCTCCAAAGTTCATTTGTTCACTGTTTAAAAGTTCTGCCTCAACGTGGAGGATTGAGAGTGAGTTGTGTTTTTCCTCATTCATCGTGGATCTAACACATGATTTAATTCTTTTTAAAACAGAAAACGTACGTTCTGCCGAACAGTTAGAGACAGCTGTACACAAATACATACGAAGAGCTATTGCAATATTTGGAAATGTTGATTGAAGTTGCTCTTGTCGCATGAATAACATCATATGCTGTGGGGTGTTCTTAATATCAGCATTTTTTATTAGTCCAGCAAAATGGACACATTCATTAGCAAATGACTCTTTAAGATCATTTTTGTGCAAAGATCGAAGTTATTCAATACCGTGTTATTCAATGATATAATTAAAGGTTATTTCAAACACATTTTCTTCAATTCTGTTGAGAATATACTAGAAAACTCTACATTCATTTTAAGTAAGTTTACCTGTCATTGTAGAAGTGAAAGTTTGTATTGTGCGGTGGGGTCGAGCTGCCTGGGCGGGGCCTCAACCCGCACACATGCGCTTTTACTGTGAGAGTCTAGAAAAGTAATGTTCTCGAAGTTTTAAATGAAAGGAAAGATCTGGAAGCTGTTTCTCTATATAAATAGAGATGCACTCAACAAGTACAGTTCAGTTTTAAATTGCTCTTATAATGTGTATTTCGTGTGCCCGTATTATGTATACTTGCTACTAAACTGTTCCTTCAATAAAGCGTGTGTTTGCTCCTGTACTTAAATTATTCATTATTTTTACCCATACCTCAACAGGTTATGGGCCCAGTGGCATTTTAAAATCGGAGTGCAGTGTGTAATTGGAGTGCAAGTATAAAATATTTGTGCAAAAATGGAACCGAATATAAAAATTGAAAAACTTCGAGACAAAGATAATTGGCATCAATGGCGCTTCGTAGTACGCACATTGATGGAAGAGGATGATGATGTGCTGGATGTTTGCGAAGGAAGATTAGCCGAGCCAGCTGCAGGTGCAGAAGATCGTGACGCGTTGTTGGAAAAGTTCAAGAAGGCGGACAAAATTGCCAGAAAGTTAATTGTTACAACAGTGGAGAGAAAGCCTCTCGAACTTATAATGGGTTGTTCTACTGCCAAGGAGATGTGGGACAAATTGAATACAGCATATGATCTAAAATCTGATGAAAATCTGTCGATGACTCAAAAACAATTTTTTGAGTTTAAGTGGACAGAGAGTGAAAGTGTTACTTATAATATTTCAAAAATAGAACAGTTGGCTAGAAAAATGAAAAATCTCGGGGGAAAAATTGAAAAGACTATGGTGATGACTCGTGTTTTAACATCTTTGCCACAAAAGTTTAATCATTTTCACAGTGCTTGGGATAAGGTATCTGACGATAAGAAGAATCTCGAAAATTTGACTGAGCGCTTGATGGCAGAAGAATTTAGATTACAAGAGCAAAAGGAAGTACACGAAGAGACGACAGCGTTGCTAGCTAATCTGAAAATCGGTCATAAGGAACAGAAGAATGACTCTTATAAATATGAGAAGAATGATTTGAAACAAGAGCAGTGTTATAATTGTGGAAGACAAGGTCATTTAAAAAGGGAGTGCTTCAGGTGTTATACATGCAAAAGAAAAGGTCATAAAAGTAACAATTGCTTCATGAATAAGAATAGTGGACAGCGAAGATGGTCGAATAATCAAGAAAGAAGTAACTCGTCTTCTGGACAGAAGAAATCAACATCGAGGATAGCACTAATATGTGACAAAGGCAGCTGTGGCAATCGGGATGATCTCTGGATTGTGGATTCGGGTGCGACGGATCATATGTCGAAGCATCGAGAATGGTTTTCAACGTTCGAAGAATATACAACACCAGTCAGTGTAAGAATGGGCAACGGTATGACAATGTCTGCATATGGTAAAGGTAATATTGACTTTGAAACTTCTAAAAATAGCGAACGAGTAGAAGGTACTATCTATAATGTACTAATTATATGTTCCTGATTCAGTGTATAATCTTTTCTGTTAAATATGCGGGTAAAAGGGGTATAGATTATGAAATAACACATAATGCTACGAGATGTACTTTAAAGCATGGTAATAAAATTCTTGTAACTGGTTTCGAATATGAGCCTGGTAGTTTGCTAAAATTAGACATTCAAACTTTAATTCCAAAAGAATGTAACGTGGTAGAACAAAAGAGTAGATCGAGCATTGCCAACGGCAATGTTTTACAATTATGGCACGAAAGACTTTGCCATCAAAATGTAAAACGTGTGAAGAATTTTTTGAAAAATCTAAATATAAAATTTACGGATGAAAATTTCTTTTGTGAAGGTTGCGCTTATGGCAAACATCATAGATTGCCTTTTCACAAAAAGATCGATCGTGCCACTAAAACTCGCGAAATAATTTATACTGACGTTTGTGGTCCTATGGAAGTAGAGTCTCTCGGTAGAAAGTTATATTTTGTTTCTTTTAAAGACGATTTTTCAAGTTATAGGAAAATTCATTTTATTCGAGAAAAATCTGAAGTGATAGAAAAACTAAAATCATTTTGTATCGGGGTTGAGAATCAATTTGCAACAAATATTAAAGAAATTCATTTTGATGGTGGTAAAGAATACGATAATAAAGCTGTGATCTCTTTTTTAAATAGTAAAGGTATAAAATATTCGATTAATGTTCCATATACGCCCGAACAAAATTCAATTGCAGAGCGCGATAACCGAATCATTGTAGAGGCTGCTCGATCAATGTTATATTCAAATTCAAACTTACCTCTATTCTTATGGGCAGAAGCAATGAATACTGCTGTACATGTAATTAATAGAACAGGCCCAACAAAACATAATAATAAAACTCCTTATGAGTTATGGAATGGAAAAACAGCTACTGTTGATAGATTTAAAATATTTGGAACCATGTGTTATGTACATATATCAAAAGAAAAGCGTAAGAAACTTGATAAAAAATCGATGAGGGGTTATCTGGTCGGATATCATGAGGATTGTAAAGGTTATCGTGTATATGTTCCGGAAGTGCGAGATGTTATTATAAGTAGAGATGTACTTTTTAAACCTGAAAGAGTATTAGCTGATTCAATTATTTTGAATTCTTTGAACAATAATAATAAAGAAACTGAAGAAAGTGAAATTATAACTCCTAAAAATAATGAACTTTTACTTAAAAATGAATCAAATGAGTTTGAAGAAAGAGAACCTTTACAATCTTCAAATAGCGATAACAATCAAACTGGACGACAATTGCGCGATAGAACAAAATTAAAACCTACAGAATATTATGGATGTCCGATCACGTTTATTGCTGAAAAGTTTCCATCTAATTATAACGAAGCAATTACAAGTAAAGAAAAAGATAGTTGGCAAGCTGCAATGCAGGACGAAATGAACTCTTTGTATGAAAATAAGACATGGGTATTAGTAGAAAAACCAAAAGATAAAAAGGTGATTAACAATCGTTGGGTTTTTGTGAAGAAGCTCAATCCAGATGGTACAGAACGTTATAAAGCGCGGTTGGTTATTAAAGGTTATTCGCAACAGAAAGATATAGATTATAAAGAAACTTTTAGTCCGGTTGTTCGCTTTGATACAGTAAGATTGATACTTAGTATTTCTGCTCGTGAAAATTTACATATCGGTAAATTTGATATAAAAACGGCTTTTGTTGTACGGTGACTTAAAGGAAGATATATATATGAAACAACCTGAAGGTTTTGATGATGGAAGCTCACGCGTATGTAAATTAATGAAAAGTTTATACGGCTTAAAACAAGCACCAAGATGCTAGACTGAGCACTTCACTAATTTTCGTGTAAATTTAGATTTTGGTCAAAGTACGGGTGACCCATGTTTATACATATATAACGATGGACTTATTGCAGCTTCAAATGAAAGTTTGATTGATAAATTGTTGAATGATTTGAGTAAAAAATTTAAAATTACTAGTACTAAAGAAGTTACTAATTATCTTGGAATGGAAATTTGTAGATTGAATGATGGGTCTGTTTTCATTCATCAAAGTACTTATATTAACAAAATCTTAGAAAAGTTTAATATGTCAGAAGCTAATATTGTATCCACGCCAATTGATTGTAATCATGATGAATGTTTATTAAAAACTATTGTAAGTAATGTACCTTATCTTGAAGCTGTCGGCAATTTGATGTTTTCGCAAATTGTAAGTCGTCCGGACATAAGTTTTGCTGTAAATGTTGTATCTAGAGTTTTAGACAAACCAAGTGTAGCTCATTGGTCAATCGTTAAACGAATTTTACGTTATCTAAAAGGTACGATTGATTTTGGATTACTATATTGTAAGGATGGCAACTTTAAAGCTTATAGTGATGCTGATTATGCTAGCGATACAGTTACTCGTAAATCAACTTCTGGCGTAGCTTGTATGTATGCAAATGCTGCAATTATTTGGCGAAGTAAGAAGCAACAATCTATCATTATCAACAACCGAGTCAGAATTTGTAAGTGCAGCATTAGCAACAACTGAAATAATGTGGTTAAAGAAGCTATTTAATGAATGCGATTGTAAGACTGATAAATATGATTTATATATAGATAATATGAGTGCATTAAAACTTATGCACTCATCCTGCATTAAAACGTTTATGGAATTCTGACTTCCATCAAAGGACAAAACATATTGATGTGAAATATAATTATGTACGTGATTGTTTTCAAAATGGAGAAATTGATGTACATTATGTTAAAAGTTATGAACAAGTCACTGATATACTTACGAAAGCTTTGTCAAAACAAAAATTTGTTTATTTAAGATCTAAACTTGGACTTAAGAGTAAAAATGAATTTTTTTAAATTAATGTGATTGTGAGAATGTAGAGTTTTAGGGAGGGTGTTGAGAATATACTAGAAAACTCTACATTCATTTTACTTCCATATTCCTTAAGGAATGGAAGTATGGTGATGGCAAAAAAAATCGTGTTCGAGATTATTGCAGATTCTGATTCTACTACACTCAAAACATGAAAAAAAGTCGTTTTCCGAAAAGTGTCTGTGTGTCTGTCTGTCTGTCTGTGTGTCTGTCTGTCTGTCTGTCTGTAGATTTTTTTTCTATGGCAAACGATAACTGCCGCAAATTCAAACAGAATCAAACAATTTTTTGCATACAGCCCGGTTTTGCAGAGTTCTCGCGACCTATTGTTTTTGGTGAAGATCGGTTGAGGGAAAGGGGTAGTTTACCTGCAACGGTTTTTTTTTAGCAAGGGTAATTTTGTTTGTTTGGCAAACGATAACAGCCGCAAATTCAAACAGAATCAAATAATGTTTCGCATACAGCCCTGAATTGTAGAGTTCTCAAGACCTATTGTTTTTGGTGAAGATCGGTTAAGGGAAAGGGGTAGTTTACCTGTAACGTTTTATGTTTTAACAAGGGTATTTCCTATGGCAAACGATAACAGCCGCAAATTCAAACAGAATGAAAAGATTATTTGCATACAGCCCTAAATTGTAGAGTTCTCAAGACCTTTTGTTTTTGGTGAAGATCGGTTAAGGGAAAGGGGTAGTTTACCTACAACGTTTTTTTAACAAGGGTATTTTCTATGGCAAACGATAACAGCCGCAAATTCAAACAAAATCAAATAATTTTCTGCATACAGCCCTGATTTGTAGAGTACTCAAGACCTATTGTTTTTGGTGAAGATCGGTTGAGGGGAAGGGGTAGTTTACCAGCAACGTTTTTTATCATGCGTATTTTCTATGGCAAACGACAACTGCCGCAAATTCAAACAGAATCAAATAATTTTTTGCATACAGCCCTGATTTGTAGAGTACTCGCGACCTATTGTTTTTGGTGAAGATCGGTTGAGGGGAAGGGGTAGTTTACCTGCAACGGTTTTTTTTATCAAGGGAAATTTTTTTTTTTGCAAACGATAACAGCCGCAAATTCAAACAGAATCAAATAATGTTTCGCATACAGCCCTGAATTGTAGATTTCTCAAGACCTATTGTTTTTGGTGAAGATCGGTTGAGGGAAAGGGGTAGTTTACCTGCAACGTTTTTTAACAAGGGTATTTTCTATGGCAAACGATAACAGCCGCAAATTCAAACAGAATCAAATAATGTTTTGCATACAGTCCTGATTTGTAGAGTACTCAAGACCTATTGTTTTTGGTGAAGATCGGTTAAGGGGAAGGGGTAGTTTACCTGCAACGTTTTTTTATCAAGCGTATTTTCTATGGCAAACGATAACAGCCGCAAATTCAAACAGAATCAAATAATTTTTTGCATACGTCCCTGAATTGTAGAGGTCTCAATGACTTTCGATTTTGGTGAAGATCGGTTAAGGGGAAGGGGTAGTTTACCTGCAACCTTATACGTTTTAACAAGAGTAAAGTACTTGAAAATTTATTTAAACTTTTTGAAACAATGGTAATTGTTAAAAATAAAATAATTTTGTTGCCAGGCAATAAAATTATAATTTTTTCATTTTAATGTAATATAATATTTTTCATTTAATACAGCAATAAAAAGGCAGGTAAGACACAGCCTGGCTGTTTGGCTGAAAATGATTTTAAATATAAATCTTAGAATATGGAAGTCATGTATGGTTCTCCATACCGATATTTTACTTCCATATTCCTTAAGGAATGGAAGTATGGTGATGGCAAAAAAAATCGTGTTCGAGATTATTGCAGATTCTGAGTCTACTACACTCAAACCATGAAAAAAAGTCGTTTTCCGCAAAGTGTCTGTGTGTGTGTGTCTGTCTGTCTGTCTGTCTGTAGATTTTTTTTCTATGGCAAACGATAACTGCCGCAAATTCAAACAGAATCAAATAATTTTTTGCATGGAGCCCTGATTTGCAGAGTACTCGCGACCTATTGTTTTTGGTGAAGATCGGTTGAGCGAAAGGGGTAGTTTACCTGCAACGGTTTTTTTTTAGCAAGGGTAATTTTGTTTGTTTGGCAAACGATAACAGCCGCAAATTCAAACAGAATCAAATAATGTTTCGCATACAGCTCTGAATTGTAGAGTTCTCAAGATCTGTTGATTTTGGTGAAGATCGGTTAAGGGAAAGGGGTAGTTTACCTGTAACGTTTTATGTTGTAACAAGGGTATTTCCTATGGCAAACGATAACAGCCGCAAATTCAAACAGAATCAAAAGATTATTTGCATACAGCCCTAAATTGTAGAGTTCTCAAGACCTATTGTTTTTTGTGAAGTTCGGTTGAGGGAAAGGGGTAGTTTACCTGCAACGTTTTTTTAACAAGGGTATTTTCTATGGCAAACGATAACAGCCGCAAATTCAAACAGAATCAAATAATGTTTTGCATACAGCCCTGATTTGTAGAGTACTCAAGACCTATTGTTTTTGGTGAAGATCGGTTAAGGGAAAGGGGTAGTTTACCTGTAACGTTTTATGTTTTAACAAGGGTATTTCCTATGGCAAACGATAACAGCCGCAAATTCAAACAGAATCAAAAGATTATTTGCATACAGCCCTAAATTGTAGAGTTCTCAAGACCTATTGTTTTTGGTGAAGATCGGTTGAGGGAAAGGGGTAGTTTACCTGCAACGTTTTTTTAACAAGGGTATTTTCTATGGCAAACGATAACAGCCGCAAATTCAAACAGAATCAAATAATGTTTTGCATACAGCCCTGATTTGTAGAGTACTCAAGACCTATTGTTTTTGGTGAAGATCGGTTAAGGGGAAGGGGTAGTTTACCTGCAACGTTTTTTTTATCAAGCGTATTTTCTATGGCAAACGATAACAGCCGCAAATTCAAACAGAATCAAATAATTTTTTGCATACAGCCCGGTTTTGCAGAGTTCTCGCGACCTATTGTTTTTGGTGAAGATCGGTTGAGGGAAAGGGGTAGTTTACCTGCAACGGTTTTTTTTTAGCAAGGGTAATTTTGTTTGTTTGGCAAACGATAACAGCCGCAAATTCAAACAGAATCAAATAATGTTTCGCATACAGCCCTGAATTGTAGAGTTCTCAAGACCTATTGTTTTTGGTGAAGATCGGTTAAGGGAAAGGGGTAGTTTACCTGTAACGTTTTATGTTTTAACAAGGGTATTTCCTATGGCAAACGATAACAGCCGCAAATTCAAACAGAATGAAAAGATTATTTGCATACAGCCCTAAATTGTAGAGTTCTCAAGACCTTTTGTTTTTGGTGAAGATCGGTTAAAGGAAAGGGGTAGTTTACCTACAACGTTTTTTTAACAAGGGTATTTTCTATGGCAAACGATAACAGCCGCAAATTCAAACAGAATCAAATAATGTTTCGCATACAGCCCTGAATTGTAGAGTTCTCAAGACCTATTGTTTTTGGTGAAGATCGGTTAAGGGAAAGGGGTAGTTTACCTGTAACGTTTTATGTTGTAACAAGGGTATTTCCTATGGCAAACGATAACAGCCGCAAATTCAAACAGAATCAAAAGATTATTTGCATACAGCCCTAAATTGTAGAGTTCTCAAGACCTATTGTTTTTTGTGAAGTTCGGTTGAGGGAAAGGGGTAGTTTACCTGCAACGTTTTTTTAACAAGGGTATTTTCCCATGGTTTGTTCCCATTGTATAGACAATACAAGACAGCATTTGTTATTGTAGAAAAAATACAATTTTCATATTACCGACTTAATTTTCCACCATGAATGTAAGTTGTAAACACATTTTTGTTCATATCACCAACATACTTATTACTTTAAAATCTTTATTAAGTACTCGAATTCAGCGTTTGCTTTAGAAATCCCTAAAATACTCATATTTATCGCAGTTGGTAGTCAATCTTGTCCCATTCTTTGTACGCGTCCGTACTAGATTAGTTTGTTTTTCTTCAATGCAGTCGATAATTGTCTTTTGTACGCCCATTTCTTCATTGATCGTTTCATTTCGTATTCGCTCTAGCCTTGAAGTTCTAGGAGCTCGTCTCAAAGCATCCATTTCTGTGTAGCTCCTAACTTTCTTTTTACCTGTTCCTTTATTCTCCATGTTTCGGATCCGTACATCAACGTGCTTTTAATCATACTATCGTATATTGTTTTCTTCCTTTCTTTTCCAAATTCTGTGCTCCATACAATCCCATTCAATGATCTAATTATTTGTTTTGCTTTGTTTATTCTTGATTTTATTTCAACATCATCTGTTCCTTTTTCATTAAAGTTTATTCCTAAGTATTTGAAGCTGTTGCATTTTTTTATACGTTCGTTGGTTTCTAAGATTAAATCTGTTGTTTCTTCTCCGACACACAGATACTGCGTTTTTTCTATGCTCATCAGTAATCACCATTTTCATACTCTTCCTCTCTGATGTCACTTTTCTTGCCTTAAGACTACTGTTTCTTATCGTTTCGCCATTACTGTGGATGGCTGTTATACTTTCTCAGAACTGAATAATTAAAAACATTTCTTAAAATTACTCGAATAAAGGAAGTTCACTTTTCCTTTGGTTAAACGGTAATAACAGTTCGACGAATTGGTAGCGTCACTTTTCGTTACTGTAAAAAGTATGTTTAGGTGGCAGATATATTGTAGACAGCGTTCGACGAATTGTTAGCGTCACTTTTCGTTACTGTAAAAAGTATAGTTTAAAATTATTTTTAAATTCTTTAAATATTATACAAGCAGTAACCCTATACCATAATATATGCATTGCCAGACACAAAACATTTTTTTTCTTAATAGAAATTTGATGCAGATATCGTGTAAGCAGTACAAATTATATATATATATATATTTTTTTTTTTTTAAGTTAAACAAAGGACAGACAATTGTGCGTAACATGCACAAGGTAAATAGATACGGATAAGTTTCATATTTTACGGTATATTATAAATAGTTCTTCAAGTATTAACTACTGCAAGTACAATTTTATTATTCTATTTTCACATAACGTACGTTTCACTGATTATGTCAGTATTATCAGAGGTTTATAAATGAATTAACAAACAATTGAATAGATTCGATTTCACTATAATAATTAACGAATAATCGAATTGAATATAAAGGAAATGCTCGATTTAATTTGATTTAACTTATCGATTGTTTTAATGTTTATTTACTCAATCAGCTATTTGTCGGGTACATTGGAAATATTTTATGTTCATTTTTAACATGATAATGTTTTTAGGCTGGGGGTCATTCCACAAAAATCGTCGTCGAAAAACGTAACGCTTCCACACTTTCGATTCCCCACAGTCTAGAAATTTGATATGTAAACGCATCAAGACAGAAATAATCGCTGCTGACATTGAGTTTAGCAAAAGTTTTAGTGAGAATAAATTTAGTTTTACATGCTCTGTTTGTGATCGTCTGTGGTTTGGAAATGATTTACGTAATCCACATTATACGTTTCAAAAGCCTAAAAACATTATCATGCTTCGATGTTTCGGTTTCGTCGAAATTCTTTCTTTCAACTTTTTTTTACACGAACCACGCCGTGGACCACGCGAATACCATTTCCTTTTCTTCTCCTGCCACAAGGCCCTCATTCACACACTATGCGCCGCCTTCCTTTCAAGTGTCCACCCCTTTCTCGTCTTCTCCTCACCGCAGAGAATCTCAAGGTTGTGAATTTTGTTTCTGTATGTACTGTGTTTCTATCCACACAGTCGTTCAAAGAGATACAGAGTTTCATCATTTCCTCCTTGAGTTGTTTGGTGTATCCGTTCAGACTGGAAAGTTGCCAAATGTAGTTAAGTTATTTTGATAAATATTTAATTTATTTGAATAAATATTTAATTGATTTTAATAAATTTATAATTTTAAATAAAACATCTTGTTTTGTTTTTTACTTGAGGTTGTTATTTAATTAGTAAATTATTGTTATTATGTTTTTAAATATTAAAATTTTCCAGATATTCGTTTTTGACCTTTTTGTTTGTTTTTAATTGACTTTATAGTTTGAACGTCGCGAAATCGCTATGTATTATTTATATAATGCGTGGCTAAATTAGATTTGTAAAATTTGGTTTTAAAAATGCATTGAGGTGTTCAACGAGTCTGTCGAGTAGTTTTTTCTTTGTGTGGCCTACGTAAAAAAATTTATTGCAATCCGGACATTCTATTTTGTATGTTCCATTTTTTATTATAAATATTATATTTAGGTTTAGGTTTTATTTGATTACAAACAATATTATCTCTGTTATAAGATATTTTTAAATGTTATCTTTAAATAGTTTACTTAGTTTACAAGTTATGTTCTTATAATAAGTAAAGGTTGTCTATTTTTTTAATTGTTAATAGAGTTCGTCTTCCGGTGTTCCTGTTATACGTAATTCCTATCTTCAATGAGGGAGTGATTGAGTGACATGATCTGTTAGATTTACCTCAAAGACAACAACTCTATCTCACGATAACATCGCAGCCGTTGCGATTATGAGTCTCGAACGAGACCACTGCGCCGTCTCGCATCACCGTTACAAGTCTGGTTCTCTTTGGCTCTATCTTCATTATGAGTAACGACTTTTGTTTCCACAGCCTTCTGTTAGTTCAGTCACTTCGTTTGTTAACGCCCTCTCTTTCATATCTTTGTTGATATCGCTACTTTGAGGTGAAACAATTACGTAACGCTTTAGATAATTCGAGACTGCCTTTGCACACGTTTCTCGACTAGCTGACCGTAGTCTCCAGATTGTTCTAGCATCTGCAACTACGCAAATTATTCTCGGCGCGCCGCCCGGTAAATGGAAGGTTATTTTGGAATTTCAGCGTCGTTTAAATGTAGGACCGCGGTCAGTTGCGACCCAATCGTATAAAACCAGGTCGATTGCGAACGATGTGGAAATTGAATCCGATCAATTGCGACCCGGCTAATTGAGTTCGAAAATATCGTCCTATGAGCTGCAGACTTAGACTATATTTATCAAAGGCGTGGGAAGAGATGAAGAATGGTAACGCGCTACGACAGTTTCTAGCGGCCATATACGTTTAAAAATCAACTTTCTCTATAGTAGAGTGAACTTTACGCTGACGTAAGGCGGTGCCAGTCGTTACTGACAGTTTCATTTATTATTATAATAATACAGACATTACCTTTATAATTCTATTCATTCCTAGACTAACCTAACCTAACGTAACAAAAATATTGGAAGAAAGAGGTTACCCGCACAATTGAAACAGTTGCAAGAACTGAAACGTCACGGATGTTTAGAATAGGAAGTTTCTACTAGTTTCCACAGATTGGGTAAGTTGAGACCAAGGGGGAGCGCAATTGATCGGGTAAAAACAGGTAAATACTGTACATCGTTTCGCCGAAAGTGACCGAGACCGTAAATTGTAAGCATCCAGTGGCCGGAAAAAGTTCAGTTTACACCTGGCGATATTAGAGTGCGGAGTGTTGGTTAATGCGGCGGTTTAGTGGGAAGAGGTCATTGTGTTAATTAGTGCAAAACTTCGAAATAATGTGAGATTTATTGTTGTGTGTCGGGCAAATTTGACTTGAATTATTGCGTAGAAATGCCTTTGTTGATTTCTAACTGCTGTTTGTGTCCAATTAAAGTTTGTAATTATTGACTTCATCGGTGTCAGTTATTCTGTTTCCACCGAACAACACGACAAACTGTAAGACCGTCGTAACACTATAGGGTCGCGGATGCGATTGTATAGTTTTCTTTTGGGCCGTCTTTCTTCACTCATGGTGTTCACATTGTATTGGCATGCCTTGTTTTCTGAAATGTTTGTAATGGATTATGTTGTTCCCATCTGTCTCCATATTCATTTAATTCGATTTTTTTACTTTCTCGTGTTAATTGTAGCCATTTTGGCTGGAGTATTACAAGAAACTTATACACTGTATTTAGTGTTACATGTAGTATTCCTTTGTAAGTAACTCGTCGAGTTTCCTGTAGGTCTCCCATGTAATATCTTCAAATAAATACTCTGCAAGTAGGTTTACGACCGATAAATATAGTTAACGGATAATCGATTTTACTTCGATTCTACTTTCGATTTATATAATGTTTATGTAGTCAGTTATTTATAATATCTGTAATTTATAAATATATTGTAAGCGATACATTCAATTATAATTTAAACAAATCTCTGAAGATACAAAATAATTTCTGTGAAACGTACGTCAGGTGAAAATAAACCTACGTGCAGTGTATTTATTCGAAGATATTACATGTTGCATGTGTATAAAAGAAAGTTATTTCACATTTTACTTATGATTAAATGTGAACTAGGGTAAGAGAAAGTCATGCGAGTTTTTCACATTAGTTTTGTATTTAATTTTTGTCCATTATAAAATGATCTGTTAATAATTCTATGCAATGTTCTCACATACGTTTTTCACATACCTTGAGGCTCTGCGTCTCATGATACAGACATAACATCTCGTTAAGTCGGGAAAAGGTTTCTCTGTATAGTGTCTTCAGTATAATGATGCGTATAATGGTTTTAATTGATAATAATAATTTATGCTATGATACATATACTGTACGTAATTAACACTGAATTTATTTAATTGTGTCAAATAATTATTTTCATGTTCCATAAGGAAATGGAAGTATGGTGATGGCGAAAAATATCGTGTTCGAGATAAGGGCTGATTCTGATTGTACTGCATTCAAAACATGAAGAAAAGTCATTTTTCGAAAGTGTCTGTGTGTAGAATTTTTTCTATGGCGAACGATAACTGCCGCAAATTCAAACAGAATCGAATAATTTTTTGCATATATGCCTGAGTTGTAGAGGACTCAAGGCCTATTGATTTTGGTGAAGATCGGTTAAGGGGAAGGGGTAGTTTACCTGCAACGTTTTATGTTTTAACAAGATGAAAGTACTTAATTTTGATAAATAAAGTATCCTGAAAAGAAGGTCATAATAATCCACTGTAGGAAGGTAGATGAAATATCTATAAATGAAAAGGGTAGTTGTAGGGGGAGGGGATAATTTTTTAGATGTGTACAACGTTATCGTCAACAAAGAAGTAGTTAGTTTGTTGTTAAAATTCCTTCCCAGACTGTTTGGCCGTGGTTCAATGTTTTCTGCAAAACCAGACGTTTCGCCAGTGCCATCGACTGCCATCATCAGTGAAAATCGAGTGCGCTAACGTGAGGTGGTATACGTTAGTGACCACAGTACTGTGGTTAAGGCTCAAGAAAGAAGTAGTTTCCATGGAAATATTTCATTTCGAAAATGATTTTAAATATAAATCTTAGCACATTGAAGTCATGTATGGTTCTCCATACCGATATTTATGTAACAAATAGAAATATAACAATAGGTTACTCACCTTAAGCATAAAAGAATGTACAAATGGTGAAAATTTCCTACAGACATATATTATGTAATAATTTACAAAATGTGCACAGACGGTGCACTGTAATTCTTACTTAATTATTTATTCTGTACTGTTTATTCTATCGACAAATATGTAAAGGCAGAAAAATTAAGTCATCTTTCCTCCTGTTGAAACAGTGACTATCTTGTAGAGATTTACGTGGTTGAACTTCGAGTTATAGCCTGTTGGTCCTTTAATAAAACTTCGAGTTGTAAAGGTCCGCACTTACATTACGTAGAGTTATAGAGGTTCAGTGGCATGGCCAGAAACTGGTGAAAATTCCAGTTATCTAGGTTTCTTTTAAAACTCATTCAATTTTATTATAAAGATAAAATAAGATGAAGTTGTATAGGGGAACTGAAGGAAAGTGAAAAATAATAATCGAGTTATTACGGAACTGGAGTTATCGGGGTTTGACTCTATACTGAACCAGGGGTGCAGTGTATGGTCCGAACGCCCGAACGTGGTTCGGGGGAAATTTGGGCTGCCCGGGGAAATTTTCGGGAAATTTTTTTGACAAAAAATATAAATCACTACGAAAATATCAACTGATGTATTCACATAATTTTTACAATTATTAACTAGAATAATAATTAATCTTTAAAATAAGTTTTGAAAAGGAGCATTCATCCTAATGAGAACAAAGATAGCAACATCATTCCTCCCGACCAAAGACTCATAAAATCAGGCAGGGGACGGAGGGATAAGGCGCAATATTTATGTATGTTCTCAAAATAAAACAGGATAAATTGTATTTTAATAATTACCATATTTAGTAAGTAATATTTTTAACATGTCTTAGGTTAAAATACATTTATTTTATTTCAGTGCTCTCTTTAGTGATCCTCTTCTCTTGCAACCGTCACGTTATAGCCAATATTAGCCTATTGTGTTTGTTGAGTTGTGATTATTATTAATGTATTTCTTGTTCATATGATAATTGCCTTTTTTTATCATTCATCAGATACACTAAATTGGTTGGTAAAACATAATAAACTTTCGCGTTAGTTTTGGGGAAATTTCCTACCGAGAAAATTGTTGTATAAGAAGAGTTTTCCGGGCTGTTTGGCCGTGGTCTACGGTTTAATGACAAACCAAACGTTTCAGCAGCACCACTGGCTGCCGTCATCAGTGGAATTCAAAGAAATCCAAGACCTCCTGAACGTAGGTTGTTATCGTCAGGCCCACAGTACTGTGGTACAGCCTCCCATTTTTTTATAGTGCACAGGTAGAAACTGCACCATGAGCCAATCACAGTAAAGAAGGTATATGATTGGAAAACAAGCCCGGAAAACTCTTCTTGTACAACTGACACCGGCCGTGAAAGCCTTAGGACAATTTTACGAGAAAATTGTGTTCGGGGGAAATTTCAGGGGTCTGAACATTTTCTGCGCCTCTGTACTGAACTAGTGTTGTGGTTGTTAACTAATCATGTGAGGTGAGCAAATCAAGATTAGGTACAGGGAGGAATCACTCAGGAGTGACCAGGAAAATGTTAATTGTAGTGTGTGTGTGTGAATGGTGCGCTCGCAGTAGGTTTCTTCACAGTCTTCCCAAGGTATCCCAGTTCGGATCAAGGAACTAGCATTCGTTATTCAGCCGTCTGGATAGTTTCCTGCAGCCACCGACGATGAGTCATTAAGACGCCTGTTAATTCTCTCTAAAGCCGCGCACCCCAGACCGTCAACCGTGACGTTCGCATGCGTTCTGTTGTTTTACCTCTCTGGCAGTAACAATAATTACCATTTCCGTTGCACACAGCGCCTGAGAATCGAAACCGCGGCTTTCCGTTCTGCAGTATACTGAACTGGAACTACAATAACCTCGATGCCGAGATAGATTACGGCTGCTAAGCCTTGAACTTAAGACGTTTCATAATTTGTTCTTTTAACCATTGTTTGTAAAAGAAATTCCCAGAACATTAGAAGGAATGCTGTAAAACGTTGACTTCGGTTTCTTGTCAATAATTACTATGTTTTGCTTTCCCAGTAATTACGTTTTATAACAGGCTGCGACAATGCGTCGTTCTGTATACAGTTATCGAATTTAACGATATGTAAAATACACGTGGCAGCAGGAGGTGTTGGCTTTGTTTAATTGTTTAACTCGACTAGTTCTCACCGATAAACAAGGAAATAATATGGAAATATGGAAGCCTTTGTGAAATTGGAGAAAGCTGCTACGAGAATGCATCTGCCGATCAATCAGAGGAAAAACAAAGTACAGTAGATCCTCTGTTAACCGAAGCAAAGGGCAGAAGGCGGTTTCGGATAACCAAAATTTCGGATAATAATTAAGATATAATTTTTTAAAGTGTGAGGTAAAATAACTGGAGGCAATATACAATATTATCAAAGATTTCAATAAAAATCAAACTATTTACATAGTCATTTTTTAACAAGAGTTTTATGATTTTTTGTTGTTGAAAAAAATCTTATACTGTATTTTACTTTGCTTTTTCTTTTCTCATCGCTTTCTTGCAGCAATATCTCGACATCGCTTCATTAGCAGAACGTCAGAGGACTTTGATTCTTCTGATCGTTCGACGAACCGTAACGCTATCTGAAAATATGAATAAAACTCCGTGAGAAAAACGCGCATTTCATATAGCGTAATTCATAATGCCCTAACCCAAAATAAAACTCTTACCTCTGAGGCATTGACGATTTCATCACCGGTGTCATGGCTGCTGCTCTCTGCTGTGTCATCATATTCGTCGTCCCTTTGTTTCGTGAACCATAAAACACAGCTACTTTCTCGTTTTGTGACACGTCTTGATTGTTTTTTGTTTGGCATCTTCGAAGCATGCTCTTCAAACTTATTTTTCATTTCGACCCAAACAGAAACAGTAGGAACACCAACACCAAAATCGGCTGCCACAGTTCGCAATATCTCGTCATTCTCAATTCTTTTAATTACCTCCGATTTTTCTTCAATCGTTAACATGCCCCGTTTCCGCTTTGTTGGTATGACGAACAATTTATTACATGTTTATTACATTAGTTTTCGTGTTTTATCCGGAAAACAAATTTTCATTGTAGTAAAAATCGGGTATAATTTTTTTGGTCAGTCGTTTCGGTTAAACGATATTTCGGTTAAAAGTGTTTCTTGTATAAGACGAGTTTTCCGGGCTGTTTGGCCGTGGTCTATGGTTTAATGACAAACCAAATGTTTCAACAGCTCCAATGGCTGCCATCATCAGTGGAATTTAAAGAAATCCTGAACGTAGGTTGTTCACGTCAGCCTTTACCACAGTACTGTGGACCTGACGTGAACAACGTACGTTCAGGATTTCTTTTAATTCCACTGATGATGGCAGCCATTGGAGCTGTTGAAACGTTTGGTTTGTCATTAAACCATAGACCACGGCCAAACAGCCCGGTAAACTCGTCTTATACTCGTACAACTGACACCGGCCGTGAAAGCCTTAGGACAATTTTAAAAGTGTTTCTGTTAATACTGTAGGTTCTACTCTATATGCCAGTGACAAGAAAAGACTGTTGCGTGGGTTCTTGCAAGGGTCTTATAATTTCGCGATAGTACATAGCTTTACCTGCCTTGGCTCAGAAGTTAACTGTAAAAATAATATTAGTGTGGAAATCTGAAAGCGTATATGTCAGCAGATAGGTGTGTGCAGGGCCTCAGAAAACGTCAAAAGTCTCAGTTAATACAAGGGAAGATCAAGGTATTGGAAGCATAAGGTCCTAGTACTGACTTACGCATCGGAAACATGGACGCTGCCTAGATCAGATGACAGGCAACCAAATACTGTATATTCGAAAGGAGGATTCTCAGATTCAGAGTGCTGAAATGCAGTTTCTTCGAAATACTTTAAATTATACACTGATATTAAGATATCAGACCAGAACTCGATGTAAAGGACAAATGAAATTATTGCAATTTACAGAACACAATGGTGGGATGACAGAGAAAGCGGGAAATTCTACAATTACATGAAACGTTAAACTTAAACGTCAGAAAATGGCCGAGTTACACGTTTCGCCTTTTTACGTGTGTGAATGCTTTTATAATTCAGTTAAACATTATCCTCACCGTAGAACCGATGTTTATACCGTCATAATGGCAATAATTCATAGAACGTTTATATGAAGCGTGGATGTGTGGAGTATAATACTGTATATTACGCAAAGCGCGTACCGTACGGTTTTGTAAGCCCGAGCGTGGCCTACAAACTAACTATAGCCTACACGCTGTGCTGTGAATGATTCAGACACGGTATTGAGTAACAGTACAGCGAATGCCCCATTATTAATCTCGTTAATGTTCTGATAATAATCGGAACAATGCATACTTTAAATGGCTACGTGTAGGCCTACGGGGTGAGTATCTTGGTCACCTGAGCTGTGTGTTTGCGTTAGTAGCACACATACGTACGCTGCAATATCCATTGTTTGGTGGCATGCAGGTAGCGTAGCAATCCAGTAGGTATGGCTGGTGGGTGTCTCGACAAATCGTACTAGGGACAATTCATACCACTAGATTTTTCGCGACATTTCATACCACTTAGGTTGATATCTACCTGCGAGGGGTCTCCTCGTAATCCCCAAATATTTACGACGCGACTTGAAGTCACTTGAAAAAAAACGTACTACTTGAAGTCAGATGATTTAAATAAAATGTATAAATTATAATTTAACAGATGGATGTTTATTGAAGTACAAAATAATTAAAATGCTTGAACACCCTCTTAGGAAGGCCAAACGTTACCCCTAGGGTAAAAGACGTTGTAATGTGTTTGAAAGGAGAGGGTGAGAAGACGAATAGCGCTTTTTTGAGGACCGAATTGAACATTGAAAGTTCAAAGAGAAAGAAGAAGTAGATAAAGTATGACGAACGGCTTGAAAGATAATGAACCTGTATGAAGGGAATGGTAACCTAAGTTCCTGCTTGAAGGCAATAGCGTATACACAGAAGATGAAATGAAACCACATAACTAACTTGCCGCTCACATAACTGAAAACAATTGACGAGAGCTTAGCCACAGCTGATTTTAAACACGCCAAGATGGTTATAAATAATTTATAGTCATCTTGCCAAAAAGTCAGAAATTTTAATGGAAGTCAGAAAGTCGTTACAGTATAATGTAAAGGTCATTATAAACTTTTACGATAAATTTCCTACATGAATGTCTAATTTAAAATTCTGTCAGCGCTTATTCTACTGGTATTGCAAGCTCATCTCAAATAAATCAAAATCTGGACCCTGGAATACCTTCCCATCCCTTCAAGTGGTAAGATTTGTCGCCTCGAAAATATTTTAAAACCATTAGCAGACCCGTCGCATGTAGTCATCCAGCTGAGCGGTACTAATGTCGCTAGTACGATTTGTCGGTTATTCGGCTGTTGGGACCGACCTGTAGGTTCCTGCTTCCTGAATTTCTGGATAGCTGTTATATCCAAGTATTATTAGCAGGATAAACCAGGCTAAGATTGGTTTTAACAAAAAAAATGGAGAATACTAACAACAAGTAGCATCGTCTCCCTTAAAACAAGGAAACGTTTCCTAATGAGTTTTATACGGAGAATTGTCATGTATGATTGCGAGTCGTGTACAATAGGTATGAAGGAAAAAAGGAAACTTAACAGCTTTGCGATATGGTGTTATCGCAAACGCTAATAACAAAATGGTCTGGCAAAATTACAAACGAATAGGTGCTGAACAGAATAGGCAATGAGGTGTTTGTTGAAAAGCATAATTAGAAGAAGGATAGAACTTATTGGGCACTCACTAAAGGCATAAAGGACTACTAAAATTGGTGATGGAAGGAACAACAGAAGGTAAAGGATATAAGGGAAGACCAAGGGTGCAGTATATAAAGCAAATTATGGAGGATGTAAATTGTGTAACTTATGAGGAAATGAAGAGGAAAGCACAAGATCGGTCACAATGGAAGACAGCTGCAAACCAATCTTAGGATTGAAGATATAAGAAAATAATATCGAATACCATTTCTTTTTTTTTTGCCCTCAACCTGGTAAAATGATTACGGTACGTGCGACAACAGCCAGGGGTAAAATAAACGTGGTGTGTCTTCCTTAACACCGAGCGCCTCACATAATCACTTATCCTGTTTCGTGGTGTTAATCTATTTCGATGCTACCAAAAAGAGAGCCTTCTTTTCAACACAGCTTGAAATATTACATAATTAAAAAAGTAGGCCTACTGAAGAGTCCGGGAAATACCATTAAGGTACTGGATTCGACGAAGTGAAAATCCTGATATCCACCTCCCCCGTGGGCGAGAAGCAACGATTTTGCTTATACATATTGTAGAGGTGGAGCAATGAGAACACAGTTTGTGTTAGGTCGTGTTTGGTTATTATGACAACAATAAATAAACAGGTTGTTGTATAACCTCAATTAAACTATGCCATTTCAGTAAACATGACTCAGTGGCGAGTTGAACATCGCGCGTTTGTTGTAGAAACGTTTTTTTTTTAAAGTAATGATTACTATACAGGATGGGCCAAAAGTCACTACCCATTGTGAGTTACTGAGTTACCAAATTGTTTCTCAAATTGTTTTCCATCTTTGTCGATAAAATTGCACTCTAGTGTTTACATAAGAAACTATCTTAGACACAAACCAAAGGCGCGTAATTTAAAATCGATGGGAAGATCACAACCAGAGTTATCTTAATGTTTACAATGAGTAACTCAGTAACTTACAATGGGTAGTGACTTTTGGCCCATTCTGTATAACAACACGAAGACTGTTCAGAAATCATTTCAACTTTGGAAGACATGGAAGAGTTCCAGATCGCTCGGCAGTATCGAACTCGGTAAGAACATTTAGAATCTTGACCTGGACACAGAAAACGATTGGAGGAAGTGTAAAAATAGTGCGCACGCCAGAAAATGTGGAAAAGGTAAGAGCTGCTGTCGCGCGTAGTCCAAAAAGGACTGCTAGAAAGCATGCTGTGGCACTGCACATTTCCAGCAGGTCTACAACAAACGCACGATTTTCAACTCGTCATTGAGCCATGTTTACTGAAATGGCATTTGATTAAGGTTATGGAATAATCTGTTTACTTACAGTTGCCATAGTAACCAAACACAAATTGTTGTGTTCTCAATGCTCCAGCCTGTATAAACAAGGGTCTAACGAGTGCTAGGACCAAGCGTCTCCCGGGATAAAGAGATTCCCTTTTACGAAGTGCCAACGGCCTCCAGGGAGGGTGGATGAGCCGGTGAAAGGATAAGGCATCCTCACGCCCTTGGGATGGGAAACCATGTCTAAAGGCGGAATAACTGTCAGTTCAACGGGATAGGATGGAGAAGGCAACGGGAAGATCCATTACGATATCCGTTGTTTAACCATGTTGAGAATGGTGGGGCAGTCTCTAGTCTGCAAAACTGGAAATGGATAGACGCGCTGTCTCTGTGGAAGGGGCCAAGATAATCGTCCAGAAGGCGATAATATATAGGCTATTTATATAAGACGAGACAACGTATAAAGGCCATTGTGTGTGGGGGGGGGGAGCTTTCCCGGATCGAGTCCTGCGTTGTGTCTGGATGTTTTCCGCAACGTTTCGTTAGACAGCTGCTGTCATCAGGTAGATAAACTTAAATGGAATGTTTCAGCGAGGGGGAATCTGCTTGATGATGGATCTGGTGAAACGTTGCGAAAAACAGCAAAACACAAGGCGGGATTCATCGGATATGATTCATATCATATCGTACCCGCGAAAATCTTACGAGGCAGCTTGCGTATTCTGACTCAAAATACGCGCGGTGGAAAATTATGTGTAGTGTTTACGGAAACAAATTCTTTTAGCTTAGTTTCTGTTACCTTGCAGCTAACAATAGTTGAATTTTTTCTGTAGGCCTATACAGTGATGTAATAGATTGTATGTAAATGTAATAAATGTAAACACGAGCGAAGCAAGTTCTCAGTTTTGACTCGACCGTTTGTCCGCGTGTCTGTTTGAAGTAGGCCTATGTCTCACGACAACTTTTGAACGCATCAGTTGAAATCGCATGCGTGGCCATACTTTTACCCTACAGAACCGTATTGTTTTTGAGATGATCCCCCAAAAATATGGGGGGAGGCAAAAATGTGGGTGTCAAAAGTGTAAAAAAATCGCATAAGCCCATGTGAGGTATCAGATTAAAGGGAATTTAAACCAGAATCTGAATATTGTATTCATTTTAAAAATTTCAAATTTTTTTTTTGGACGTCAGGCCACAAAACGTGAGTGAAAAGTTCGATAAAATTACAGAACTTCATGTGGGGTATCAGACTAAATAGACTAACATGTGTATTTAGTGTTTAGTTTTCCAAATTCTGGTAGTACAGGGCGGAAAAAAACGATATCAAAAATTTGAAAAAATTGTAAAAAACCCTGTGGTGTCAGACTAGGGAATTGTAACACAAGTCCTAATGTTTCGAACGTTTAGCGTATATTGTATGATTTGCGCTTTATAGTTGTTGTATTACTAACGAAATTGCCTAAAATAGAATTTGAAAAATTATCTAATATAGAAATTTATGTAATGATGAATGCATCCTTCAAAACAGTGAGCGAGTTCTGCAGTTCCAAGAGCATTCTAGTTAATACAAAGGTCTAACAGAGAACTTGTGAACCGTAAAGCTGCCGCACACGAACTTGCCGCAGGTCGAGCCAAAACGGAGCGGTACTTTGTACTCACTGTGCTCTGCTCGTTCAGTTGAGACGGACGTTCTTCACTGTTTCTTCCGCGGCAAGATTGAAAGTGAAAAGTGTTTAGCTGTCATACAGCTTTATAAATGTAAAGAATTATTGTTGAATCCAAAAAATGGTAATTATCACAACAAAAGTATGCGCGACGACGCGTGGAAGGACATAGGTGACGAAATGAAGATGCCAGTTGAGGATTTAAAGAAGAAGATGACAAATTTATTGGCTTCATACCTTAATACAATCTTTCAGGGCCTCGACGCCCTCTTTCATCGCAAACCTCGATAATACATTTTTCATCGCAAACCTCGGGCACTATTCTCGATATACTTTGTTTGGACACGCGGAAAAGGTATTGCAAGCTTGTGTAGGAGTCTCTAGTGTCTAAGAATCTCAAAGTAATAGCCAACCTCTCCCTCACTGTAATCGCTTCACGAAATCGGGTATCCATTCTCTTTACGCTTCGCTCGATCAATGAGGTTAGAAGTCCGAAATCAGATAACGACATTCGAGTAAAATTTTTGATTGTATCTTCCACTGCTTCAAATGCCATATCTTGCATAAGTCTGTTTCCACTTTGCATTCGTCGACGATACAATGCTCTCATCCACCAACGCACTTTTCGTTTCGGCTTCTTGTTTTCGATTATGTTGAACATCAGTATGAAGGCAGCCGGTGCACGTGCAGTATTCATGGTGTTCTCGATAGAACTGAGGAATCAGCGTCGATCACAAACGAACAAGTTTTCCGCGCACAAAGAGATACGCGCGGCAGCCGCGCGAAGTGGATACGCACCTTAAGGGGAGCCTGGAAGGCTGAAACGTACAAACTGACACCAAGATCTTTCAAATGATACCTGACTTGTCTACTGTAGGGCACATGTCTGGGGCGAATAGGCTGTATCTGTCACAGGGTAGGCTATGTCTAGACTGTATCTATCACAGGGTAGGCTATGTCTAGGCTGTATCTATCACAGGGTAGGCTATGTCTATGCTATATCTATCACAGGGTAGGCTATATCTAAGATCTGTCTAGGCTGTATCTATCACAGAGTAGGCTGTCTAGGCTGTATCTGTCACAGGGTAGGGTATGTCTAGGCTATATCTATCACAGGGTAGGCTATGTTTAGGCTATATCTAAGCTATGTCTAGGCTGTATCTATGACAGGGTAGGCTGTGTCTAGTCTGTATCTATCACAGGGTAGGCTATATCTATTACAAAGTTTCCATCGTTCTTTTAAATTGGCGGGTCGGCGCGTAAAAGGGGATAAGTCACCAATTTGTTAAAAATGAGTTATGTACACTGCCAAACTTGTATTGATGTTCGTCATGTCTGTGCCTAATGAGACAAGTCATATTTTGTAAAATAACAGTTTTATTGGAACTGTGATTTTTGAGTTATCTCAGACAGTTAACCTCCTGGATGTGTAAAAGGGGATATGTACATAAGATTCAAGTTATCTCCTTTTACACGCACTCGACTGTCATTGTGTAAAAGGGAATATGTCAAGGGAGATGACTTATCCCTTTATACACGGACAAAGCTTTTGAAAACTCCTTCTTCTTATCACCACATAAATCATTTGACACGCATATTACAATATTTTTTTTATAACAAAGTTAAAGTAAATTATTTACAACAAACAACAACAAAAATTTTAATAACAGTTTTTTTTATAGTATCAGGAAATTTTTGTATTTAACAGTTGGTATTCAAAAGTGTTATGTTCTTCATTTAGAATATTGTCAGTTTCATCAAACGTGTTTACACTGTTAATAAAATGTCTCGAGGAAAGAAGATTTTGGAAATGTGTCTTCAGAAAATCAGCTGTAAGTAAAAATATGTTTTTAGTTCAAAATGTTATAAATAAATTCATGGCTTCTTTCAAACTTTTATGTAAACATATCCGTTAGTAACATAACCTATTCAATATGCAGTACACCTATTCCATATTTAATAATTATTAATAACATTGTTTTAATATGTTCTACATATAACTGATTATGTTATTTGAATTACGTAAACTATATTTGTGAGATATATTTGGCCTACAAACTTTCATTATAACTAGGTCTAGTTATAATGAAATTTACTCAAACAACAAAAATATGCACTAGGCTAACCTACTTTGTAGTTCAATAATATATGTTTTTTAGATACATATTTTTTATTTGTTTAAAAAAGGAAAAATAAATTATTTTATAATAAATTATTAGGAAAAAGGACATTAAAAGTGATTGTTTTGAACAGTTACTTTCTGTTTTATAATAATATTTTTGGTTACTGTTTCCTTTTTCTGCCTTTTATGTAAGTACTTGATTTTGCAGTAGTAGTGTGTGTGTGTGTGTGTGTGTGTGTGTGTGTGTGTGTGTGTGTGTGTGTGTGTGTGTGTGTGTGTGTGTGTGATGTTTAACAAAAGTACCCGCTATTATGAGTGGTTTAATTTTTTTTCAGGTGTAGATGTGGATGTAAACCATTACAATACTACACCAAGGGGACTCAATAATACATTTGATGCTAATACACAAAGTAAGACTTTTCCCATGTCAGGAATTAATGAATCCTTGGTTAGTTCAGTGGAAACTGAACATCCTAAACTTTTAAACCTGGAACCTCTGGACCCTGCATATGGTGGTACGGATGTTGCTGAGGAAGGGGACCATTTGTCTTTTCTTACCGACACTGATGGGGATGTGAATGTGTTTACTGATATCCTGGTGGATTTGGAAAATACTGGAACCAATATTGTGGAGGACGTAGTTTGCAACACCAACAGCTTTGATGCAAATGCTACAATGGACAATGATGAGCTATCAATCCAGTATGATTCTGATAAGGATCCTAGCTTTTGTATAGAAAATGAAGATGAAGAGTCTACAACTAGTTCTGATTATCCATTAGGCTTTAGTTGTAATGGATCAATGAGCAACGGAAATTCTGGGAACCTTATTAACCAGTCCACAGTCAATGAAGATGCTTCAACCAACATTTCAACTTCAGACAGAGCTAGGCAAGGTAGAGGGAAAAAACGTGTAATAAAAGGTGATACAAGAAAAGTAAGAAATACTAGGAAAATTTGTAGGAACAAGGGCGAAGAGTACATAACCAAAAGTGGTAAGACTGTGTCAAAGAGGAAGTCAACATCTCTAGGTTGGTGCAGAATGAAGTGCCAAGAAAAAGTTGAGCAGTACCGGGAAGAACTCTTTAAAGAATACTGGGCAGTTGGTGATGGTAGTAAAAGGGCATCATATATTGCAAGTCTTATTGAACTACAAAACATAAAACAACATAGGCCAAGACACTGTCATGCCAATAATAGGCACTACCGTCAGGTGACTGCAGTATACAGTGTTCATGTCAATGGTCAGACCATTCAAGTGTGCAAAAAGTGTTTTCGACAAATTTTTGATGAAAGTAACAAATTTATTGAAACAGTAATAAGGAAAAAACGAGCTTCAGTCTTCGGTATTATTCAGGATGACATGCGAGGAACTCATTCTCCTACGAACAAGACTTCACAAGATCGTCTGAGACATGCTTATGAACATCTGTTGTCCTTACCATCGTACGAGAGTCATTATACACGCAGAGACTCCTCCAAAAAATACCTGCCTTCACATTACACTATTACGCTTTGTTATGAAGAATACAAAAAAACGTGTTGTAATGTGGATGCAGTTAGTGAAAAAATCTACAGACAACTTTTTCATGACATGAAGCTTTCCATAAAAACACCAAATAAAGATACTTGTCAGACTTGTGACCGGTTAAATATGGAAATTAACATGAGTAAGACTCAGGATAACAGGCTGAAAATTCAACAGCAACTTACAGTCCATCAGACACTGGCTGACAAAGCTAAGGCTAAGGATCGCAGTGCATCAAAAAATGATCCTTCTAAGAAAACAATAACCTTTGATCTACAGCAGTGTCTTCCTACACCACATCTTCAGAGTTCTTTATGCTTCTATAAGCGACAGTTATGGGTATTCAATCTTACCGTCCATGACTGTGATGACGGCCAGGGTTATTGTTTTATGTGGAACGAAAGTGTTGCAGCTCGGGGAGGGAATGGAATTGCATCTTGTCTGTATAAGTACTTGCTCTCGCTCCCTCCGGCAGTTACTGATGTCACAATGTAAAGTGATACGTGTGGGGGACAGAACAAGAATAGTCACTTTGCTACAATGTGCATGGTGGCATTGCAAGATTCGCCAACATTAAAATCGATAAATCACAAATTCTTAATTCCAGGACACGAGTCATATGGAGAGTGATTGCGATCATAGTTTGATTGAAAAAATGAAGAAGTTCAGTGCTCCCATCGAACATCCACATGACTGGATTCAACTGGTCAGGGTCGCCAGTAAGAAAAAACCATTTGTTGTACATGAGATGAAAATAAAAGACTTTTTTTCTTTCTCTGGATTGCTGAGAAAAGGGCCACTACAAGTAAGGAAATTCGATCAAGAGAGACAAAAAGTTAACAGGAGAGACATCAAATGGTTTCACTACGAGCATCAAGACGTTGGAAAATTCTATTTCAAAACAACACTGGAAGAGTCAGAATCGTTCCGAACATTAGATTTTAGGAGAAGAACACAAAGCAGCATTCATCTTAAACCAGTTCTAGCATATAATGGACCTCTTGCTATCAGCTGTGAAAAGAAAAAAGATCTCTTACATCTTCTCCCATTTATATCAGAAGTGTTCCGTGACTTTTATAGAAATTTGAAGACCAACGATAAAGTGAAAAATATTCTTCCTGATGAAAGTGAAGCTGAAGAAAGTAATGATGATAATGATCTGTAGGACAGTTTATAAGTATTTGTGTTTGTTTTGTTTTTATTAATGTTTTCTTTTTAATAGTGTTTTTAAAAAATCGATTAGTTTTTGTGTTATTTCAGTTGAAAATATAAAACAGAGTGAAGACAAGTTGATACTTTATAGTGTAAAATAAGTTAAAAGACTGATTTTACTTAAAAGTATAGAATAAATAAATACAAAGTAGTTATTAGAAAATAATTGTATTTTTGGAAACAATATAACAAGTAGTTTTTCATAAAAAAATTAAATTTTCCTAACGTGCAAAAGGAGATAAGTCACATTCCATTATGTGTCAAAGGAGTTATGTCACGTAAATCTCATGATAATGACATTTTTAAATTTAATGTGCATGTGTTGAAAAGTAAACTAGAAAGTAATTTTTTAACAATAATCATTTTACAAAAAAATTCCATTGCAATAATGTATTAAGTTTTTTTCACTTTCCCAAAAAACAGTCTGCAGTGACTTAACACCTTTTACGCGCTGACCCACGAATTGACGAATGTTTATTTGTAAAGTATTTTTCGTTTAAAGTAATCATCAATAAGTAAAATCTGTAAAATATTAATAAAGTATTAATAATAAATCTGTAATAAAAATATTAATAAACGAAATCCAGTGGAGATAAATGTGAAACCTACAGAGTACGTTGTAAAACGAGCCCTTTAAGTTCAGTTTCTTTGTCGCGCTAATAAACATGTTAAATTTAAATGTTAATAGTGAAATATATTCCTATAACACAAATCTCGGTTATTCCCTTTTTATTTGGCATCTACACCGTAAAAACGCTTAAAACATTCACGTTATTTCTTATCATTTTGATTACCTGTGTCTCCAATCGGTACGGAGAGTATATGTATGTGGTTACGAAAGCTGATAAGTTGTTGTCGTAGTTGTTTTTTTCTCCTAACCGGTTTGCAATTTGTTAACATTTTTCGCACATTGAGTTTATTGTGTCCGCAGACAAGGAATAATGAAGTGATTAGTTCCAGCCACGGCTTGCGGCAGCGCGATTGGTGGGGCAGTGTATTTTACAATAAGCAGTAACTGCCATATTTCCACATTAAACGCGATAAAAAAAAAAAAACAAAGTTATTTAAAGAATGTCTGCTTCAAAATGTTAATGAAAAGTTAGAATCCAATTATGCATCCATTTTAATGTAAAATATGTGCCAAAAAAAACAAACACTACTAAAGGTATGTTTAACGACAGAGCATTATTTATTGGGGAGGTTTTCACGGTCGGAGGCGACACTAGAAGAATACAAAACGTCGGTATGGAAAACCATACACGACTTCCATGTTCTAAGGTTTATATTTAAAATCATTTTACTTGAATTCGGTTTCATAATTTCTAACAAGTCAGGCGTGTTCCTTGTAAATCGAGTTTTATGTTTGAGAAGTTGAAATGAAAATTTCCATAGAAGCTACTTCTTTGTCCCCGATAACGTAGTACACATATAAACAATCGGTATGGAGAACCATACATGACTTCCATGTTCTAATTACTATTAATATTATTTTTAATATGTAGTCGTACACTCAGAACGAAACCAAATATATCGTCATGGTTTTGGTAAAAACGCTGAGAAAGATAATCAAAATACGAATTGTACGTAGTTGTTAATATTTTAAAAATAAAGAATTAATTTGATTAAATTGATGAATTCATTTCTAACTTTCTCACGTCTGGATACTCTTGCAGAACGTCTCCAAAAGTCCATCTCTGCTGCCATTAATTTTGTTCTTGTGTGTTTATTAGTAGTCCAAACTTCTGAGCCGTAAGTCATGGTACTTCTAACAGTGGTTTTAAATATTTTGGTTTTAGTTTCTGCTGTAATTTGTTTATCCCACAGGATTCCATTTAATGTAGATATAGCCATCTTTCCCAGATTATTCTGGATTGTATTTCTTTGTCTTGCTTCCCACTGGCCGTAATTTTCACCCCCTAAATACCTGTATTCCTCTCTGTCTGTCTGTCTGTCTCTCTCTCTCTCTCTCTCTATATATATATATATATATATATATATATATATGAAATCTTCCCCATGTCTTCCTCCAATATCAAGTCTTGATGAAGGTCACCTATTGCCATGTATTTTGTTTTATTCATATTTACCTTTAGTCCCCATTTCTGATATTCCTGTATCAATTTTCTAATCATGTACTCTGTCTTCAAAATCTTGAGCCAAAAGTAATCGGTCGTCAGCAAACTGTAATGAATAAACTGAGTCACCATCAAGTGGAAGTCCCATGTTCCTGCACATTTTTTTCTAAGTCTCTATTGCTTTCTCCGTATAAATTTTGAAAAGTGTGGGTGATGGACAACATCTCTGGCGTAAACCTTTGGTCACTTGAAACCCTGGTGACAAATTCTTTCCTATTTTTATTCTCGATATTGAATTGTTATAGAAATTTTGTATAGCTTTTATGATACTGGGGTTGATATAGTTGCTCTTAAAGCTGTCCACAGATTGGCTAACGGTACATTGTCATAGACTATTTCAAAGTCAATAAAAACTAAATGAAGAAGTGATCGAACTGTTTTCTTTCCAGTTAATTGCTGTAAGGTAAGTTTTTTTTTTTTTTTTGCCTTCTACAAAGAAATCTTTATGTTAATGCCAGAGCCATTTTAGGACATTTTTTTTTACCTCGTCGTTGTCATAAAACTTCGTACCACGTAACACGTAACGCCTCCTTGAGTCGCCCGAACTAGTGGAACTCAGATGGAGCCAAGTCTGGTCTGTTGGGAAGGTGAGGTACAGTTTCCCAAGCCTCTTTATTGGTGGTTTCAGTGTTAACTGAGCTGTATGTCGGTCAACGCTGTTGGAACCCATCTTGCGCCTTTTTACGGTTCTTGAGCTTTTGGGTGATAATGTTATGAACTGTGCCAACATACATACATACATCCCCGGCGCTACAGCCCAGTCCGGCCCCTGGCCTCCAAAATAAATCCCCACTGGCCTCCTACTCGCGTCCAATGTCCACCAGTTTGCTGCACCCAGCCTCACCGCCTCCTTACCAACCTGGTCCAGCCATCTTGTACGCGGTCTTCTTCTCCTTCTCCTTCCCATCGGCAATAATTCAAGATTTTTTTTGGGATTCTATCCTTCGCCATTCTCTGCACAGGTCCGGCCCAACGCAATCTGTTAATTTGTATGAATTGGACGATCGGAAGATCTTTAAACCTTTCGTACAACTCTCGGTTATGCAGTCGCCTCCAAATCTCGTTTTCCTTCACAGGGCCATAGATTCTCCTCAGTACCATCCTCTCAAACACGGCTAGTTTCTGCTCATCTAGTTTTATTAGCACCCAGCATTCCGAGCCATACATCAGAACTGGTCTGATCAAGGTCTTGTAGAGCGTGGCTTTTGTCTCTTTACTTACCAATTTTGATTTAAAATGTTTCACTACTCCGTAGTAACACCTACTGCCCCAACACTTACTCGTAATTCTTCAGCTATAACGTCAACTGTAATCCGTATGTCTTCTTGGATGAGGGTGTCTGTGCGAGTTTCAAGCGCTGGAGTTTGAAACCTCAACTGGACGTCGAGAACGGAGCTCGTGAGACACTGAAGTGCGACCACTTTTAAACGGTTCTATCCAGTTATAAACGGTTTTACCCAGTTATAAACGGTTCTACCCGGTTATAAACGGTTCTACCCGGTTATAAACGGTTCTATCCGGTTATAAACGGTTCAATCCTGTTATAAACGGTTCTACCCGGTTATAAACGGTTCTACCCGGTTATAAACATTTTTACGTGGATACAGCATTTTCCGCATTGTTTAGTCACACTAGTATAAATTTTAGCCGGTTTTTCACCTTCAGATAGCAAAAACGGATAACTGCATGGTCATCATCATCACCATCTTTAAGGATTAAACCAAGGATGGTTTGTTCCGGTCTCAAATAGGCAGAGATTTGAGCTGGTCACTCCAGCGCTTCCTCGGAGTCTCACACCTCTCCGTCCCCTCGGCTTATAGTTCCATAGTTGTTTGGGGATGCGGCAGTCATCCATTCGGCAGAGATGTTCCCACCAATTCAGCCGATACTGGGTGATCCTGACGAGTTTACTCATAGTATTAAATTCCTGCCATATATCTTTGTTTCTTCTATGATTATGGAGAGACCCTACCACGTGCCTGAGAAATCTCATTTCAGCCGCTTGCATGCGACTGGCCTGGCCTTTCGTTAAAGTCCAATTCTCAGACCCATAAAGAAGTGTGGGAAGAGCCATCACCTTATAGAATTTTAGACGTTTTCCTTTACTTGCTGACTTAAGGGTTCGCCTAATGGTCCCGCACATAAGGTTGAACTTATGCAACTTATGCACCACGTCGTTGCGTGCAGTATAAGACACACTGTAGCCCTGGTATTCAAAACTGCTGACTTGTTCCAGGACAGAAGCATCTATAACAATTTTTGCCCGTACGGGATCAATTCCACGAAAAGCCATCACCTTGGTTTTAGTTGTGGTATTTGGAATCCAGAGTCTTTGCAGATTCGATTTAACAGATGTATACCCACACTGTTTCGAGAGTCCGACAGAATAATCACTGCACGGTGTTCAACTAATTCCAAAACGTCAAGACGACTTGCCGTCATTAAATATGAATTTGAGGTTATGAACAAAACAATTTCAATCAAACTGCCGATCAGAACTCATCACAGGAATGCCAAATTACAGTTGTGAAACTATCTTACTTCGCCTACCAACTGTTTTTTCTATACAGCTGTTAGTCTCTTTAGTGATTTAAAGACCCTCGTACATTACAATGAAACAATAAATTTAAACATTAAGACACCTGATAAACACCCATTTTGTACAAATGGAAATTGCCCGTCCGTCTCGTAATTTAATTTTTCTGGTTATGCTTAAGTGCTTCAACGCAAGTTATATTTTTGGTTTTACAATAGTAAAAATGGTTTTTATTTGTATACTCTAGTGCAGTCATTGGCAACCTTTGATTTTATGGGGGCGCATATATAACTGAGGACCAGTTCGATGGGGGCACCCGTCTCCAACCCATCATGGAAAATAGAAAGGTGCGGAGTTCAATAGCCGGACGTCACAAACATTAACAGTCGCTTTATAATACCATTGCGCTTATGTTTAGCGATGTGGAACACAGAATCAAAAAAAAAAAAAAACTGCAGTATTTTTCATATATATTTGTGAAAATTTTTCACATTAGGAGTAGGTCATCAACAGTTTGTCATCATGCACACGCACGCTAAAGCTAACGAACTTTTAACCAGAATAAAATTGTTAAACAGGAAAACATTTTTAAAAAAGAAAGAACTTACCACAATAACACTATTTATTTTCATAAAGTGCACAGAAATGTAAAACTTGAGAAAAAAAATTACTTTGGGTAGAAAGATGTTTACAGGCTCTGGGCCACAAGCTCGGCAATCGTATTGGAAGGGGGGGGAGACGTAGCGTGGTTTGGTAAATGGCTGGCACTATTTTGTAATACAGTACTTCGAAGCAGGTACAATGCGGGTGCGATCCTTTGTTCCAAAGAAAATAAAATTACAAATTGATTCGCGAGCGCGTCAAACCTTATCGATGGGCGCACTTGCGCGGTGTGTGTGCGGTTGAAAAATACGAGCCCCTCCTGCATAGGGTCCCATCCTACGTAGGACCCTTCTTCACGAGTTGGTATGGGCACATCGCCGCTAAGCGGTCAGTGGGGTCACGTCGGAGGCAGCAGCGATGATCGGGCTGGCCCTTAAAAGGACCAGGAGGTATCTCCTCTGATACTCGGGTGCGGCACGTCTGCTTCAGGGGGGCATTAGGCCACACCAAACCAAACACTAACAGCTGAGCACCTCACTTGCTGAGATCCTCTCCCAAACCGATAAGAAAATCTTATAACCACGCGTATCCTCGACCACAGACGCTCTTAAAAAATCTAACGCCCTTGAGAGAGACCTTGATACTTGCAGTCATCGGAAGAGTCACTCTGGGCAGTGGTACCGTGCAGTAGCCTTGAGCCTCGTTCCCCCATCAGCTACAGCTAATTCAAAAACGATGTATAAACAAAAAAGTTTTGTTAAAAACTATTGCCAAATGGAATACCATGTAGATAAAATAAACCTAAATACATTTAAAATAAAATTTTATTTTACTGGATGTCTTTTGGTGTATTTTCAGTAAACTCATTTTGTGTTAGTTTATTTTGTGACTTCTCAGATTCTCAGAACACTGGACGTAATAGACAAATCTTTTTGACCAGTTACGCTCAGGAGACTTTAATAGGGGGTAGGCCTGGTTGCGGGATTAAAACGATAAAATTAAATTTTCTAATACAACCGTATTTAATTTTGCGGTGTTTATAAATTTTTTTCAACAAAGTTTTTCCCATCCAACAGTATTAATTAGTCATTTAATGGGATGTACTAATCTATTACTCTACCCTTGACAGTTTTTCAAACTTCCTGCTTGCATTCAATGTTACAGAACTTTTGTATCTGTTTAAAGCACACTGAATAATTCAGCTGGCATATAAGGACTGCCGTATTATTAACTTATTTAGTTAAAATTACTTCCCGGGCTGTTTGGCCGTGGTCCAAAGTTTATTACAAAACCAGACGTTTCGGGAATGCCATCGTCTGCCATCTTCAGTGAAATCGAATAACGCTAACGTGAGGTGGTATACGTTAGTGACCACAGTACTGTGGTTAAGCCTGGAGAAGTCCCGTGAACACCACTTCTACTTATAAATTTATTAAGTTCCACGATATGGTAATAAACCAACCACTAGCCAGTCAGAAGAAGGTGTATGAGAGGCTCGCAACGCGCCTTGCCATAAAGTACTTAATGACAGGCTTTCACCCCGCCGATTCATTGATTTCGCAGCTGGCCTGGTGCAGCGTCAGCTCGCCGTACTTCCGGACTGGCTAAGGAAGTGGAGGTTGGCGATCAATGCGGAGAAATCCGAGGCGATCGCCTTTTCTCATAAATTAACTTCCCGCTGCCAGTCCCTCTCCCTTGAAGGGAGTCCAATCGAATGGAAACGGACTGTAAAGTACTTGGGCGTCACTCTTGACCGACGCCTAAGCTTTGCACCTCACGTCTCTCTGAGTCTCCAGCGCGCCAGAGGCGTCAGAGCGAAACTATTTCCCTTTCTCTCATCGGGGTTCAGTGCCTGTGCGCACTAAACTCACCATCTAGTTGCTCTTTCTTAGGGCAATCCTGACTTACGCAGCCCCCGCCTTTTGGGTACTACTCAGCCCATCCGTTGTCGCCCGTTTAGAAGCTTTCCAATCCCGAACCCTCCGCTACATCTCCAACTCTCCCTGGTTTGTCAGAAATGATGCCATCAGGCGAGGGTTGAAGGTTCCTTCACTCACCGAATTCGTTCGGTCCCTAGCCCTCAAACTATTCACCCGAGCCTATGTCTCGACCCATCCCCACATCCGTCGACTAAGCACAGATGTCGGCCCACCACCTAGACGACACAAACGCCCCCGAGCATTGCTCGACGACTCCCCATAAGCAGTTACAGAACATCTGCCCAATCCCCCCCGACCTTGAGTATTTTCACGCTCCTACTCCTTCCTTCTTTCTCTTGTCCGTGCTGGCGCTCGGCGACAGACTGGGGGGGGGGGTCTGCGCTTGCCCTAGGTGTGCTTAGTGCCACCTCTGGTGGACGCTGCCTCTCCTACGCTCTCTCCCGTGCGCCGACATTGCCGCTTGGCAGCCCTCGGCGACTTTTCCTGAGCGGCTAGGGGCGCCCTACCCGTTGTGGGAGGGTAATTCCTGCTACTCAAGCGAAAAGTCTTTGAGGCCTCCCCCATTCTGCCGTCACGGGTCTCTTCGAGGTCCCAGGGTCCAAGAAAAATAATAACATCCTGTCCCTCCAAAATAAAACCGATGGAGGTTCCATTCCTTTGAAAGCGCGAGATCGCTAACCAAGGTAACAAGCAGGCAACATGCAGTCATCGGGTATCACCCGGACACTGCGACCACCGGAGCACGACTAGCTGCTGCTCCGTTCAACTCTGGACTCTGGACTCTGGACCGCCGATTCAGGACGGACAAGTCTACCTTGAGCAGTTGCCACGGTAGGCTGCGTTCGTTGTTTTCTTGTGAGTGGAATTTTCCAATACACTACGCTGGTTCCAGCTTGTCTGGAGCTCTATAACTCGTTTATTATTCAGTGTATTACGTTGAAACTTTTACATAGTGCTCTGTTTAACTAGTGCTGTGTGTACAATTAGTGCGGGCAGTGGTGAACTTGTGTTTTTGGTGTTAATGGTGTTTTGGTGTTCTCCTCTGCTGACTGTTGCCTGGTAAGTGCTGTAAGTTACTCGTAACATTACCTCACTACCTGACTAGGGTCTCTTAGTATTTTTCCAGCCTAGGCGTAGGTTAACCTCGCTGATGGCCGCACCCAACGTTCCCGTCGGTCCTTCTAAGGGCCACGAAATCCCTCCTGGCGCTCTTGCGCAACCACTTCCATCCGAACCCGAGACGATGTCGGCTGGGACGAGCGCTATGGAGACTGTTAGTAGCCGGAAACGGCGAAACAGCGGCGACTCCACGGGATCCGGGCGGTCTTGCCACGGTCAGACCCGCTACGGCCACCTCTCAACCTACCCCGCCCCGGCGGTTGCCGCCTCTGATTTTTGACCTGCCCGAGGACTGGGATAAGGTCATGCGGCGACTTCACCGCACTGCTCCTGCGAATACCCTGACTGCAGTTTGTCAGGGTGGCCGCTCCGTCCGCGTCGAAACCACGACCATCGACAGTTTCCGGCTCGCCCAGAAACTGCTGACCGATCGTGGAATCCCCTTCCACACCTACGCACTGCCGGAGGAGAGGGAGCTCAAGGTCGAGATCATCGGCATCCCCGCCGATCTTCCCGTCCCGACTATAACTCACGCCCTTGAACTTTTGGGCTACACTGTAAATTCAGTTACTCCTCTCTTCTCCCCTGACAGACACATCGCCAGAAACGCCTTCCTCGTCAAAATTCTCAAGGTAGGAAAATACCAGGAAATCTACCAACTTGACTCTCTTTTACCTTCTGGTAAAAGTGTCCGCTTTCGAGCCCCGACCCGGACCCAAGAAACTGCCAGCGGTACGGGCACAGCCAAAACTTCCTAAATGTACATGTCATCTAGGAAGTATTGGCACAGCAGTGTCTATTGTCACTACCCGACACGCTGCGTTCGTTGCGGCGAAGGTCATCACAAGGGCGACTGTCCTCGTGAACGCACCGCCACCGCGACGTGCGCAAACTGTCTAGACCCTCACCCGGCAAGCTCTCGCCAATGCCAGCACTATCGTGATGCCCTGAAGCGCATCAATAAGGCCCAAAAGCCTACCCCTCCTGCTCCCAAGAAACCCTCAACCCCTGCATCTGCCGTCCCGGCGGCCCCCGCTCCGACTACCTCGTCTGCGCCTCCAGCCGCTGTAGTCGCCCCTCCCCGTCCAGCGCCTGCCGGATCGCTCAGTTATGCGGCAGCCGCTGCCTCCGATGCATCTTTCCCTCCTTTGGCCCCGTCGCGAAAGCAACCTGCGCCAAAGAAGAAAAAATCATTGACCACAGTTCTCGCGCAGCTCAGGCCCGCTGCACCCAAGCCAGCATCTGCTCCAGCTTCCAAAGAGCCTCGGCAGCCTAAACCTAAACCTCGGCCCGATAATGGTATCATGTATCGAGTGCCCCCGCCCACACCGCAGACGCCATCGACTGAGGGAGGGTCCTCGGACCCGACCTTTGCCGATCGTTTGTGCGCCTGGGTTGAGACCCTCATTCCCCAGATCTTTGCTGCCAAGGACGTACAGTCTCTGTTAGTCACCATTTTTACCTCCCTCATGACCCTCCTGCCTCCCAATGTCTAGGCCTCTTCGGCTGGTGGCATGGAACGCGCGTGGCGTTCCGTCTCGCCAAGCCGAATTGACCAACTTTGCCGCTGAGTATGACTCAGATGTCATACTACTTTCTGAAACATTCCTTACCTCTGCTGTTTCCTTTCAGCTTTCGGAGTACACAACCTATCGCACGGATAGGCCTCAGCGACCCCCCCCCCCCGCTAATCCCAGCGGGGGTACTGCTATTCTCGTCCACAGGCGTATAGCCCATCGTCTTTTACTCCCTCCAGATACTAGGTATTTGGAGACGACGGCGGTGGCGCTCTGGATCGGGGACCGGGAGGTCCGCCTTCTTTCGGCGTACCTCCCTCCCGGGCCCGGCCGGCCTCCGGCGCCTGAGGAGTAGGACGCCCTCCTCGACCACGAACTACCCACTATAGCTGCCGGAGACTTCAACTCCAAGCATCCCTCTTGGAACAGCCGTGTCACGAACCCGCGTGGCCACTCGCTCTACAGCTACGTTCAGCGTCATCTACAGGTCTCAGTTCTTGGTCCTGAAACACTGACCCACGTGCCCACTAGGGGCCTTCTGGATGTCCTTGACATTGTCATTGTCAAGGACCTGGCCATTCCTGTCACTGTAAGTGCTGTGTCGGACCTCTCGTCCGACCATGACCCGGTACTTATCACTGTTCGTCCCACGTTGGACTCACCTCCCCAACCCCCTTCTCGTCCACGGAGAGTCAACTGGCGCTCCTATCATGACGAACTCCAACGAACAGTGCCATCTGACCCTCCGGCCCCCATCGCCTCTACGGCGGATGCGGGCCCGTATGGCCACCTATCTCCAAGAAGTCGTTACGTCCGCTATGGACAAACACACTTACCTTGTCCCAGAGACAAATCGCAGGTCTCAACTACCTGAAGAGGTGCTCCTCGCCATCCGAACTCGGTGCCAGCTCCGCTGGAGATGGCAACAAACCCGGGATCCTGCTATCAAACGCAGGTTAAACGCCCAGTCTGACCTTGTCAAGCAGCTTCTGCTTGACGCCACTGCACATCGTTGAGACTCGTACCTCGAGTCTCTTGAAGTCCGGCCCGAGTCTGTTTGGCAGGCTGCGAGCCGACTTAATGGCGACAAAAGGACCCGCCACCCCCTCAGATCTCCGGACGGCATTGTGTACTCCGCGGCCGGCAAAGATGAAGTCTTTGCCGCTGCCATGGAGGAGCAATTCACCGTCCACAGAGGCGTCTGCGACCCCGTCCACTCGGCCGAGGTCGCAGACTTCCTATCTGGATATTTTTCCCGCCCTCCTGCTGACACAGCTGACCCGTTCGACCGGGCCGATGTTGTTTCGGTGTTGTGGACCAGACCCGGCGATGATCGTATCGGTGCGGCGGCGCTACAACACGCTCCTCCTAGCCTTATTAATCTGGTCCACGAGCTGTTTAATGGATGTATCCAGCTCCATTACTTCCCCAGCCTGTGGAAGCGTGCAAAAATCATTATGATTCCCAAGCCTCGCAAGCTGCGTATTCTCCCCTCAAACCATCGACCCCTCTCACTGTTGCCAGTCATATCGAAGGTACTCTTGCGGCCCCTGCACGGTCGTTACATCGTGGTTCCGATGTAAAGCTGGCCGCACGAGCAGGGAACTCCGTAGACTCCACACGACGACAGCGGGTCTCTGACGTCCTTCGCTGGCCTCAGGACCTGATGGATTTTTCTTGTCGGCTTGAATATCGGTCTTACGCCGTGCCGGCTAAGCAGCCTACCAATGCGGTCCGTCACCCCATGGACATAGGGCAACATTGTCCCGTGACACCAAGTAATTTTAACCAAATTGACTCAGGCCGTATGCGCCTGCTTAACTTATTACTCGGATAGACGTTTTTTTAACGTCTGGGCATATTAAACATCGTGCAAGTTTTATTTCACTTTCAATTTTAATTTCTCAGTTCATTTCGTAGAATTAAGGAAATTCTTAACAACATTACGAAAAACTACACTTTCTTGTTTATGTACCGACTTTCTGTAAACGTAAAGGCAAAATAAATGTAATGCACTTGAGAACGAATTTAAAAGCAGACATTGTAAACAGACGACCTGTTACGGCTCCCACGAAGATGTCGTTTTAAGAACTTATTTATTTATTTATCTGGATTGACGTGAGGCTGTATTCGAGGGGAACAGTTTGTGCGTGCAGAAACGTCGCTGGAGAGTGGCATTTTGTAGGTTGTGCGTGCGTGCGTGTGGACAGAGAGTACCGGTAATTGTCGAACAAAGCCCATACGGTCGCGCGTCGTTAGAAAGTCAACCGCGCGTTATAATTAACAGACTTCGTATTATTTTCACAGTTGGCAGTGATCCGTTCACGCATGTTGTGTGTGTGTGTGTGTGTGTGCGCGCGCGTGTGATTTCTCTTCCTGAATATCGACATTGTGTGTTCGTTTTCAGTGGGAGTAGTAGTTCATTGTTCGAGAACGTTGAAAGTCGAACGTAACCGGCAAACAATATCGGTATGGAGAACCAACCATACATGACTTCCATGTTCTAAGATTTATATTTAAAATCATTTTCGAAATGAAATATTTCCATAGAGACTAATTCTTTCTTCAGCATTAACCACAGTACTGTGGTCACTAACGTATACCACCTCGCGTTAGCGCAGTCGATTTTAACTGACGATGGCAGTCGATGGCACTGCCGAAACGTCTGGTTTTGCAGAAAACGTTGGACCACGGCCAAACAGCCCGGCAAGGAATTTTAACAACAAACTACTTATTTGTTGCCGATAACGTAGTACACATATAAAATATTCCCTCCCCCTTCAACTATCATTTTCTTCATTTATAGAAAATTACCTTCTCCCCCTTCAACTGCCCTCTTTATTTATGGATATTTCATCTACCTTTTTACAGTGGATTATTATGACCTTCTTTGCAGGATACTTTATTTATAAAAATTAAGTACTTTACTCTTATTAAAACATAAAACGTTGCAGGTAAACTACCCACTCCCCTTAACCGATCTTCACCAAAATCAATAGGCCTTCAGTCCTCCACAATTCTGGGAAGTATGCGAAAAATTATTTGATTCTGTGTGAATTTGCGGCAGTTATTGTTCGCCATAGAAGACATTCTACACACAGACACTTTTCGGATAATGACTTTTCTTTATGTTTCGAGGGTAGTACAGTCAGAAACAGCCCTAATCTCGAACACGATTTTTTTCGTCATCACCATACTTCCATTTCCTTATGGAGCATGGAGGTAAAAAGAAACGCAGAAGAGGAGAAGGTTCGTTCATAACAAGCGCGTTTGCAGCGTCGAGGGTATCAATACGAACATTGTGTTGTTTACGTGAAGCCCGCTTTCTAGTAACCGGATGGGTTTTGTAATTTTTTGGGTTATGTAAGAAGAAACAACGCTCGTAATATGATGGCGGCTAGAATCTCGTGCGCGCGTACGTTCTGCTCGAGAAGGATAGGACGTGTTGTGTTTGTGTGTATACTGTATAACAAAGAAACGTAATAAAGCAGAGTTTCCAGTGAGCTTACGCTGTTACGCAATCTTCACATTAATACCGTTATATAACGTCGTTTGCGCTGTATAATGAACAAGTCCCACCCCCCGGCCGCGCACTCGCCCTCACACTCATAGATACGACGTTTGATCTAAAAGTTTATGCAGTTTTTGTTTACTTTAAAACTTATGCCTTCATTCATCGACACTTATACTGCCCCCTTCAAAGTAGTCTCAGTCGAATGTAACACGATTAAACCAGCCGTTTTGCAGTCTTCACTTTTTTTTTGTATGAAGCCGACTCGACCGAACTCCCCTGCTCCAGCCACCGAAGACCAAAGTCTAAATAGGCTACTGCTAATTACGGCCTTAGTAAACAAGCCTCGTTTGTGGGCATGAGTATGAACGATTACATGACAGTTCCCCACACTGACACTTCCACACACTGCCAAAAATACTGACACTTCCCCACAGCCCTTGGACGCGGCTACCTGATTAATGACTCAGAATAATCTCGACTGACAATTCCACACAAATCCCCCCCCCCAAGGCTACAGCGCGACTCCCCCCCAAACTACCTCCCGCCGCCCCAAATAAAAAAGATTAAAATAGATTATTATTAGTCTATACTGTACTAATAATAATATATCTATACTAATAAAGCAGTTGTGCGCGCGCGCGCGTGTGTGTGTGTGTCCGGCTTATCTCGAAAACGGCTACTTATAACTGCGCCCAAACTATACTTTAAAATATATAATGTATATATATAATGTTTAAACCAAATGTATATTTTAAATTATTCCTTAGGCTTTCACGGCCGGTGTCATTTGAATTATGCATGATATCCGGGCTGTTTGGCCGTGGTCCCTGGTTTAAAACAAAACCAAACGTTTCGGCAGCTCCACTGGCTGCCATCATAAGTGGTATAAAATTCCTGCACTTTGGGTGTCTACGTGCAGGACCACAGTACTGTGGTATAGACTAATAGTCTATAGTCTATAGACTAATAGTCAGTCTATACCACAGTACTGTGGGCCTGCACGTAGACACCCAAAGTGCAGGAATTTTATACCACTGATGATGGCAGCCAGTGGAGCTGCCGAAACGTTTGGTTTTGTTTTAAACCAGGGACCACGGCCAAACAGCCCGGATATCATGCATAATTCAAATGTATATTTTATTTAACTGATGTGAACGAGCGCAGCGAGTTCGCCCTGGCGAATTGGCGAAGCGATTCGCTCGCCTGTAACATCAAGGCTCGCCCCACTGACCTTTAAAGTTAACATGTTATTCTTTTGGAGTGAAGAAAGGCGCTCGGTCTAGGTACTTCATTACTAATACGGTCTCGAAAATATCATTGATGTAGTGTAATTTCCATCAAAATAAAATAAATGCAAAGAGTCTGATTTCCATCACACTTTATCCAGGCTGTGGACTGGCAAAATAATAACAAAATTGATCATTTTGGTGTTGTTATCATTTTGGCGTGTTTAAAATCAGCTTTTTCGGCTTCGTCATTTTTTGTGTATTTTTATTTTTTTTGTATTTTTTTTTTGTATTTTTGGTTTTGGTCCAATTTTCTCAACAATAATAATTATTAACCTACTCCATTTTCTGTGAATAGGCAACTGCCTTCAGAAAACTTTTCATTTTTTTGTCATTTTCGAATTTTTTCTGGATTTTCTCAATCCGTCCGTCTAGTTTGACATATTTTCGTCTTCTTTTTTCCCTTCCATGTTGAGCTCGGCCTTCAGAAATGCGCAGTTTGTCTTCTCAGCTTCCGTCTTCAACACTTTGACAACTTCTTTTAATTTGGGGTGAGGTCTCCCGACAAGATTGTTGAGTCGGTTGTTCCAGCCCTCAACAGCGTTCGTTGTCTTGTGCCGTGCTTGGTGGCAATTCCACATCTCGATTGGAATGTCTTGGTGGTTGTCTAGCCAGTTTTCAATAAAGTAGTAAAAAAACTGGCTAAGTTTGGAACTTTCTGGAGCTTGAGAGTGTATTTCCACCCACCCATCGAGCACATCTTCAGGCTTTAAAAACGCAAGTGCTGCGCACATACGGACATGAAGGCTGATTTCGCTATTCTCTCGGTACTCCACCGACAATCCGAGATCCTGTACTTTTCTCCATAAGCAGTTTGTCATGTGAAAATGACAGCCATGTATTTTTGTTGTTGGAAATACTTCTTGCAGAGAAGAAATGACAGCAGTTTCAAAATCCACGTTTATATTTTCTGGTCTCCACTCCGGAACAGCCTGGAGGAGGAGTCTGAACAGTCTCGTATACGTTTGCTTCTTCTTGTTTGGGAGAAGGGCGAATACGATAGGACATATTTTTGTCTCATCATTGCTACTCCCAAAATCGGCATGAATGGTATATATTTGACTAAACTGCTTGCTAGTACTCTTGAAAGTACCATCCATAAAAAAATGGCTAAAACACTTCAAGCTCTCTTTTCCTTTGCTGCCGCAAAAAACAATTATTCTATCTTCATTTCCGTCATCAGCCAAAAGGAAAGACGAACCGTCAATCATAGTCAACGTATCGTTATCAAAAACTATATTTTCTCTGTGTTCCGGCTCTTTTGCGTTTCCCTGGGCATTGCTTCGGTGTCGATACAGTGACCTCATCATAGACTCTGTCTTAGGCATTTCGGTAACGAAGTCATAACCTGAAAACAAGCCATATTTAATAAAATTCTCTCTCGGTAGAACTTCCAAAAAACTATTTTTTTATTTTTTGCTGAAACGTTCTAAAATACCCCCAGATTTTAAAAATTATATTTTTTCACGAACATGTCAGGAAATCAGGGATAAATTGACTTTTTAAAACATTATTACATGGGTACTCAAATTGTGCGGAGTTGTATTCTGAACAAGAATATAGAAAAACATCGGAGACAATCTGGGAAAAAAGTCAACTTTTTAGAAATATTACATTGGGTAGGCCTACTAAAATCTTGAAATTGAATACCAACATACTATTTAAGAGTCTGCAGAGGCTGCCGGCCATGCTGGATTTACTACCATAAGAACAATGCTATATAGTGATCCAAATGACACCGTTATTAATGGTCCAAAATTTGTGATTGAGGCGATTTAACTCAAAAACCCCTGAACCGATTGAGCTGAAACTTTGTATGAAGGTAGATACTAAATATACCAGATGACTAATTTCAAATTAACAGTTTTTTATTTACATATGTGTTGTTTGAATGAGTGTACTAAATTCACTCAGTGGTACTACTAAAACTAATGCTAAGAACACATACCTTTATCATGAAGGTCACCCATGGCATCGTCGTAAATTTGACTAACGCTGGCATCTTCTTCACGCGCTCTCTTCACTGCCTTTTGGACGCGCTTCGAAACCTCTAAACGGGCAACATCAGGAACACCACACTGATGCTCACTGTTTGGTCCACGTGTTAAAATGTTATCTTTGGACTGAATTGATGAATAACACTTTTTCGAATACTTGAAAACACACCCACGTCACAACACCACTTTTCGCCATTCTTAACTTTTGGTATTCGTAACCTTCATGGTAAACGCACTCCCTTCCCTTAGATGTCCGACCTAATTCTAACTCCATAGTAGTCACGATGCTAACACGGCAAGAATCAAAACGGCAATGCCAGTAGACTGCGTAGGTACTTGCTTCCCAAAGAATTTATACCTGCTACCCCACGGAATGTGACCGCATAATCCAGGAATCCAACAACAACAGGTCACTGCCCCAAGGGGGTAATCCCACAGAGCGTAGAATAACCAGAGCGGCATACAGTGGTGGCGTGCAAAATGCGCTATACTTATACTTCAAAGGCTAGTATGGGAAGGAGCCCTTGGAAATTTCTCATTTTTAATGTACTACTACACATAATAGTATATAGCTGAAGAGTATTAAATAGACGCATCAAATAATGTATAATAAATGTACGGGAAGTGGATGGTAGCATTTTTATTTTTTTGGTAGCCTTTGGGGCGGGGGGGAGATGTGTGTGGAATTGTCAGTCGAGATTATTTCTGAGTCATTAATCAGGTAGCCGCGTCCAAGGGCTGTGGGGAAGTGTCAGTATTTTTTGCAGTGTGTGGAAGTGTCAGTGTGGGGAACTGTCCAGACAGCGTATGAACAACCATCTGAAAGATAGGTAAACCAACAAGACATGATTTAAACGACGGAGAAATTGATTTAAGGGGAGTCCCTACTGAAAATGACAAAAATGTTAATTTTGTATCTTTTTAATTTATTCAGATTTTTATTTATTATTTATTGTTGCACTAAATAAAGGGTAAAATTTTGTAACTGGAAGAAAAACGTTTTTAGTATTAAAAATTGAATTTTTTAGCGTTTCTTAGCAACGTTTTAGGAATAATTTTTAAATTCAAATTGCAGGAAAAGTAGAAGTCCTACGACCTTTTGGAAGGTGTCATTTTGAAGGGGATAAAATTATCTTCAAAAAACACACATTTTACTAAGATGTAATTAAAAACAACTTTTTTGTGAGGAAAATAGTAAAAATATTTTTTTTTAATTTTTACATTTATAAATAAGCCCCCCCCGGCTCAACCTTAGTCCATATATTAACCTACTCTTCTACAGCTTATAGTATAAGATAGAGTACATAGCGTGTGCCAGTTAGTGGTTACAATTTATTAGTAGGCGTATTATTTTCAGTAGGTTTCACATTTTCTTTATTAATAATGTATTATTCGTGATTGGGGGACTTATCCAAAAATTTCGTATAAATATAAAGTGTTTTCAAAGCATTTTTTTGTTCATTATTCAGGATATGAAGTTAGCAACATTATTAAAATTATCGTTTTATTTATCGACTGATAACTGCAAGAAAGAGCTGAATTTAACTTAATTATTAAATAATATTTTTATGAAAAAGGTTTATGTACTTATTTAAGTTTCATAAAAATATTATTTAATACTTAAGTAAAAATTCTTAGGGTTCACTGGTAGTAGTGGCCGATGGCCGGTGTGGCCGCGCCGTCAAATGAGAGCGAGAGAGAGAAAAAACAGGTAGCTTACTGAACGTTACACTCAGCGTAATACACCGCTCAGTGAACTACAATTTATAACTGAAGTAATAATTGTTATTATAAACTACTTAGGCCTATTTTGTTAGTATTTATATCCCCGTCCAAATCGGCCGAAATATGTAATTTTAAACGAGAGACTAAGTAAATTAAGGAAGTGTATATTACATTTTTGCGGTTGGGGGGGGGCTTGAGCCTCCCCCTGGCTACGCCACTGGTCACACGGCGGATCGTGCTAACACGGATATAGTTCGCTGTATCTGCGGCAACAAGTAGAGCAACCCACCACGCGGCTAGGTTGTTGTCCGGTATAATGTAACACCCGCCACTGTCCACTGCGATGCACCTACCGGGGGGGGGGGGGCAACAGTCAATCTAAAACGCGGAACCCATGAGACACGTCACGATGAATGGAACAAGTACGTAGATGCGTAAATAATCTGAAAGCAAATACAACAAGAAGAAGATTAAAACGAAACCGGTCTGCCAGTTATTTTAATTTTGTTTTCCCAATCATCTGAATTAGTACTAATTAAAGTTAATGTCGAAGCTAATCCAGTCACAGACTTTCCATTTGTCCGGGAATGTTGTGAGTGTTGTAACGAAAAAAAACTGGTTTTGTAGAATATAACCTGTACATTCTCTTCAACTCTTACGGGCGTCGAGTTATCCGGTTACAGAGAAGTGGGCTTCTTTAGATAGAGGGTGACTTTACACGGTCCGTGTCCTTGTCTGGCATTCTGTTTTGCAATGTCCTTGTACTCGACGTGCTGTTTTAAAATCTTCTTCTCCTCTTCAAGGATTAGGTTATATAAACCTGTTCCGGCACCCATCTCGTCCTCGGGCGACCGCGTCTCTTCTACCGATGGCTTTATAGTTCAGTGTCGCTTTTGGCAATCGATCCTCTGTCATCCTCAGTGCAGATGATCCCACCAGTGACTTCTATAAAATGAAATAATTTCCTTTACTTCCTTTACTTCGAGTTCTGTTCTGATATCCTCATTCCTTATTCTATCTTGCAATGTATATTTTACAGTATTTCGAAGAAACTATTTCAGCACTCTGAATCTTGCCGCTTTCCTTTTACTTCCATGTTCCATAAGGAATGGAAGTATGGTGATGGCGAAAAAAATCGTGTTCTAGATAAGGGCTGATTCTGATTGTACTACCCTCAAAACATGAAGAAAAGTAATTTTTAGAAAAGTGTCTGTGTGTCTGTCTGTAGAATGTTTTCTATGGCGAACGATAACTGCCGCAAATTCAAACAGAATCAAATAATTTTTTGCATACGTGCCTGAATTGTTAAGGACTCAAGGCCTATTGATTTTGGTGAAAATCTGTTAAGGCGAAGGGGTAGTTTACCTGCAACGTTTTATGTTTTAACAAAGAGTAATTTTTTCTATGACGAACGATAACTGCCGTAAATTCAAACAGAATCAAATAATTTTTTGGATATATACCTGAGTTGTAGAGGACTCAAGGCCTATTGATTTTGGTGAATACCGGTTAAGGGGAAGGGGTAGTTTACCTTTAACGTTTTAGGTTTCTACAAGAGTAAAGAACTTAATTTTGGTAAATAAAGTATCCTGAAAAAAGATCATAATAATCGACTGTAGAAATTAGATGAAATATCTATAAATAAAATGGGTGGTTGCAGAGGGAGGGGGTAATTTATATAAATGAAAATGATAGTTGATGGTATATAATTTTTTATACGTGTACTACGTTATCTGCAACAAAGAAGTAGTTTGTTGTTAAAATTCCTTCCCTAGATGTTTGGCCGTAGTCCAATGTTTTCTGCAAAACAAGATGTTTCGGCAGTGCCATCGACTGCCATCATCAGTGAAAATCGACTGCGCTAACGTGAGGTGGTATACGTTAGTGACCACAGTACTGTGGTTAAGGCTGAAGAAAGAAGTAGAAAGACGTAGTTTCTATGGAAATATTTCATTTCGAAAATGATTTTAAATATAAATCTTAGATCATGGAAGTCATGTATGGTTCTCCATACCGATGTTTTTGTCATGACCCACACCTCACTCGCATATGTCAATGTGAGTATTGCAGTTGTCTTATAAAATTTAATGCTTGTACTGTGTCTTGTTTTGTCTCTAAGATTTCTATGAATCGTACCACAAATATTCCTAAATTTATTTATCTTCTCTATTATATCACATTCAGATTCATAGCTTACTGCACGGCCGAGATATTTGAAACGTCTCACTTGTTCTAAAGTGCTGTTGTTTATAACTGTCTTAGTCCTCACAGTATATTTAAAATACCTTTAAAGCTCATTATTTTGGTCTGTCTTACTGAAATTGTCAGTGAGTAATCTCTTGCCACTTCTTGTATTTGAGACAAAGCTTTTTGTAAATCATCCTCATTTTCTTGAATAAGAACTATGCCGTTCGCATATAGCACGGAACCCATACAAATTGATTTGTTAAGCTGTATTCCCGAAGTCACTCTGGATTTCCATGCTCTCAACATGTCGTCATTGTATACATTAAACAAGGTTGGGGAAATACAGCATTCCTGCCTAACTCTCTTATTTATTGGAATGTCACACGAGAGCCTGCCATTCAGATCCGGGACTACAGGTGTAGTTTTGTAAAGGATCTTAACTGAATTTGTTAAATGCTGTGGATATTCTCTTCTATCCATAATATTCCATAACTTTTGGCGGTCTGCATTATCAAATGCTTTTTCCATATTAACAAAAGCGATGTGCGTTTCCTGGTTATACTCCCGTCTTTTCTCTATTATCTGTCGTAATACAAACAATGCGTCCACAGTCGATCTACCCTTTCTAAAACCCATTTGCTCTTCAAGAAGTAATGCATACTTGAATTATTATTGAAATGCTTGTAGTATCCAAAGCAGCCTGTTTTAAAATCGCGTAGTAAACCTTGCAAAAAGTTAATGATATTTACAAGTTTAAAGTGTAATATATATGTTAATAAATGACGCGAAATATATAAAAAGAAGTAACAGGCTTTGAGAGACGTTCCGTAAAACTTGGTTTGGTTGACAGAGAGTTGATGCGGTATGACTTATCCTTGGACGTCTGCTTCCTGTCTGGAAATGTTACGTGATTAAGACGGCCATGGCCGCTTTTCCCGCCATAGCCAGCCAGTCGTTCATGTGGCTTGCCATAACCGTACCGCCATACCGCGTATGGTCTGGTGTACTGACCATAAGGTTTTCATATACCGGGATCTTCAGAGGATTCAGGCAGCCGAAATAAAATTTTTAAGAGGGACGCAAGGTTTGTTCTCTCTTGGATCGGAGAAGGGACGAGGATATTAGACGCGATTTAAACACAGTCACCCATTCGCTCATAAGGCATATCTGCTCTCCTTTGCTCTCACGTGTTGCAGGTTATTGTACGAATAGTCTCGCTGACCTACACACATGATAACTCAAGGGTAAAGTATAATGTATCACATGATTAACTAACTCAAGCGTTAATCTTGGGGTTTGTGAAACGAATACAAATAAACGGTTAAGAAGGCGTTTGCGGTGCGGTTGGCTGAGCGTAGCAGCGCGTCGGTCGTGATGGAATGTGGACGGGGGAATTGTTTGTCGTTCCGTTCCCCAGTCTCTCGTTATACGAAAATATTTCTGTTTTACCAAACTTATATACTTAATATGTTATTTCTGCTTAGGAATGTCGGTGGATTATAAAGTTGTCGAGACAGAACTGGTTGGTTTAATAAACTGAGATCAATTTAACTTCGATAATGAAATTCGCGCAGAGGTTGTCTTCATTATTGTTTAAGTTATTGAAGGCGCGACAAGAGTCTGCTGTAGAGGTGTGCTAAACTAGTATTTGAAAATAACAGGTACGAACGAAGGAACCGTTCCAAAAAAATAACACGTACAAATACCTGTTATTATATACCTGTATTATACAATTTGTTATAAGAAATAAATTGAAACTAAAAGTATTAACAGTGTTACTTTACACTGTGACTTTATTAAACTGTTACTATTTAAAAGAAAATAAGAAACAAGAGAATTTATAGGCCTATCTCCATTTGGGAATACTGATTTAAGTTTCCACTAGGAGTAAACAAACTGATATAATTTTATATTAGGCATATAAATTATAATATTGTTAAATTTAATTTAATATTATTACTAAGAATTTAATATTATACTATCTATTGTAAATATTGATTCCATTTTGGTTAGACAAATCAGTTGCGAAACTCATTCAATGAAATTTAGATTGCACGTAGTAGCACAACAAATAATGTCAAAAAACATCAGAAACATATAATAAAAACATAACCGTAAGCCACAAGGATGAATGAGAATAAAAACAATTTTACAAACAATAATCATCTCCGAAATCACATTAACAAATTGTACTGTTTGGCTATCAGCCACTCTGTACTCTGTAGATTATAACACAATAATATAATTCGTTTTTTCAAGATTTACGAAGTTGGTGACTAGTATAATATATAATTTGTTACTATAATCTGTATTATATATATGCATAACGAGAATAAATGTAACATCAGTATGAATTTTCTTCATTTATTAAAAACAGTTTCGTCACTTTGGCATAGAGATATTCTGAACCTCGCTTTGTTTTACTTCGTTTCGTACTTGCATGGCAATCGGCACATGCGCATAATCAAGTATTCAGCACCAATAACTGTGACTTTGTACTCGTAGTACTCGTTTATTCGTTAGTTGCGTAGGGGGAGTCGGTCCCGCGACTCAGTACCGCGAGGCCGCGAGTAGTCGGAACGGGTATTTCTAATTTTGTTATATAGTTTAATCAGAACAGTTATTTCAACTTTTCAGTCACTGTTATATCCGTTCCACCAAAAATAATCGTTCCAGAATACCTGTTATAGGTAGTAAATCAGTCCACCTCTAGTGTGCTGTCCAGTAGGGAGAGTACTGGGAATAAAATGTCTAGTAAAACACATTTCCGTACGCGATTGTAGATGTTTAGGAGCGGTAAGGTGTATTTCGGAGGGCCGTACGCCTTCGATCTGATGAGATCGAATTTTGGGCAGATCTTAATTACCGATTTTGGACGGGCTTTTCGTGGAACCGATCCCGTGCGGGCAAAAATTGTTATAGATGGTACTGTCCTGGCCTACAGTGTGCCTTATAATACAAGCAACGGTCATTGTGAATAAGTTGCATAAGTTCAACCTTATGTGCGGGTCTATCAGGCGAACTCTTAAGCCAGCAAGTAAAGAGACACTCCTAAAATTCAACAAGGTGATGTCCCTTCCCACACTTCTTTATGGGTGAAATGAGATTTCTCATGCACGTGGCAGGGTGTACTCTCCATGATCATCGAAGAAACACAGATATACGGCAGGAACTGAATATTCGATAGTATACTCGACAGGATTGCCCAGTATCGGCTGAATTGGTGGGAACATCTTAACCGAATGGATGACTGTTGCATCACCAAACAGTTACTGAATTATAAGCCGAATGGACGCAGACGTGTGGGACGTCCGAGGAAGCGCTGGAGTGACCAGCTGTAGACTTTGCCTGTTTGAGACCGGGACAAACCATCCTTGGTTTAATCCTTGCAGATGGTGATGATGATGATGACCTCAATTACCAGTATGTTCTCTAAGCTGCAGGACTCGCTCACTGTTTTGAACGAAGTAGGCCTACATTTATTATTACATAAAATTCGATATTAGATAATTTTTCAATTATGGAAAAACTTGCAAGTATCCCGATTCCTCTGCTATTTCTTTAGTAAGATAACAATTGTAGAGCACACAATCATACAGTAAACACTAAAACTTTGAAACATTCGGATTGAAAACCCTGGCCGAAGCACTAAAACCGATGCTTTGAAGCTCTGAAACTTTGAAAACCCCACAATACTGAGGCAAACCTACGAATAACGGTGGAAAGAACACTTAGAAAGAATGTCAGATCCCTAACTGGCAAAAGAAGTTTGGAAATACAAACGTGTAGTCGACAGGTGTGCGGGTAGGCCCAAGAAATGGCCGGATGATCTTTGAAGGCGAAGATGTTGTGAAGATGATGACGGTGATGAGGGAAACCACGGTTGTTAGGCGAACATCTGCCACGTCCTTCTTTGCCACTGTAGATGGCCTCCTTCGTTGGTGAGGCCAAAACGGTTGGTTTTAACAACACAAAGACCACCGCCTAATAGCCGTTGAAACAATAGTGACGGCCGGCGTGGATGCCATCTGCTACCGGCTGGTCCTGTCACCGTTACGTACGTTCGTCAACACCACGCGGTCAGACAACTCTAATCACTTCTCGACAGAAATATTGTTCTATTTAAAGGTAGCGTTGTAACTAAATGAGCAATCAGCAGCTTCTGTAACAGCTTCGTTAAGCCGGTGAGCACGCTTACAAGGAGGTGTCGGTTCCACGGTCCGCAGTGTATGATCCAGAAGGCTCACGTTCCGTTGCGTGAGTTGCGTAACTGATGGGCTGTGCGTGTCGAGCGGACAGATAGACAGACAGACAGCCGCTCACAAAGACAAGGTACAATAACCTCATCGCATGCCTTTCGTGGACAGAATGTCTCCACAAAAACAAACTAATCACTCACTTAAGAGCACGTTTAGAGGAACCTTTTACTTTGTGTATACGGTTGAACGTTTTTATCTTCTTCTTCTGTGGCGTCACAGTTCGGAGTCGACCTTAGCCTTCATAATCATCGGCCTCCATTTTTCCCCGTCCTTGGTAATCGATGTTCATCGTTTTATTTTAAGCAAAGTATCAGCATCCCTCGCCACTGCGTCAATCCAGCGGTGCTCGGGTCTTCCCACAGGCCTTGTACCCTCGATTTGACTAAATAGTATCTTCCTACGTATTCGGTTGCCTTCCATCGTAACGATGTGTCCTGCCATGGCCGGCTCTAGTAGAAGGCCGGAACATTAAACGTGGCAACACTGGAATACCTTCTGGTATTTGAGGCGGAGTGGACGATTTCATTGATACATAAAACATTATATTCAGTCATCTCATTCAGTAAAAACATTATACATTATGGATAAGAAGGTATTCATGATTAAGTTAAGTATTTTTACAGAGTGTATAGAATGTACAATTTAATTTTTGTGATAGGCTATAATAAAAAAATGTGTGCAAACAAAACTTAAAACAATTAGTTAGAAGTGGAACTTACACAGGAAAAGAATATTTGCTATATTTATTTTTAATCATAGCAATAATTAATTTAATACTAATAAGTCTGAATCGGATTCACAGTCTAAATATTCAATTGTGTCTTTGTGGTGCCAGTAGTATTTATCAGATGAACCAATTCTCATCAAAAGCTTTTTATTTTCTAATAAATAATCATGGGATTGAACACATGAAAGACTTTTAAAGTTGTATTGTACACAAATTACACCTTTAACATTTTCTACAATTAACCTATTTCTCTCTTTGGTCCACTGTGAACTGATCAGAGAAATTACCCGTTCTGTAATAGAGTTGTTACTCGGAATGGAATAAAAATTATCGGTTAACACAAATTTATGTAGGCCTGTTTGAACAATCAAATTGTGTCATTTTTAATTGCCGGTTAACAGCAGTTCTTCATTTTTTTTGCAGATTAAGGTTTATTGTGTAAAATACTGTTATATTATTTAAGAAATATAATAATTAACTCATTCATATGATATGAATTCAACAATTCGAGCAACATTAATTCATTAGGCCTAACACTAATTCACTAATTTCGTCAACTTAAACGTGTAGTAGGCCTACTAAGTGCGCACAGACCTAAAATTTAGATTTAGCTGTAAATAGGCCTACTCATGACTTTCAGTATTGCTATGAAATTAAATCAAAATATATCAGGTTTACTGTAGCTGTTTTATTACACTATGCTTATTTATAGGCCTTAGACGCAACGTTGCCACGTTTAATATTCCGACCTTCTTCTCGAGGCGGCCATGGTCCTCCCCATTGCAATCTATACAGTCGGATGGTGGCGGCCAGATCATTGTCTGTATATAGCTTGTATAGTTCCTCATTGTGACGCATTCTTCGTATCCCATTGACTTGGATTGGTCCATATATTCTCCTCAGAATTCTCCTTTCAAAGGTACTGACTATGTTAGCGGCTCGTTTGTTCAGAGTCCAAGTCTCGCTGCCGTATGTTATCACAGGTCTAATCATAACTTTATATATAACGTGACCTTGGACTGACGGTGGATATTCCTTGGCTTGAACGTTTTTATACTAGTTAATAAATCTAGGAGATACCAGGTATATACACGCTCGAAGTTGTGACACTTGCACGGAGATGGAATTTGTTGACATTATGTATTATATGTATATATATGTATAGTATTATGTATAGTATGTATTTGTATGTATGGCATTTGCCTAAAGCCCTAAGCATTCCAGGAAATGACTAATTATGTGTATTTTTGTCAGTGACACTTGCACGGAGTCCGGTAGGGGATGAGTCGGACTGGTTATAGGAATGCAGGAGCAATGGAGGGGGTGTTGACTATACCAACAAAGAAGATGTGGCTTATTGGCGATGTGTTGATTATAAGAAAAGTAAATGTAAAGGCAGAATATCAACGAAAAATAATACTATCGTAGGCGAAGCAACTCATGTTTGTATTCCGGACGAAGCGGCAACTGAAGTGAGAAAAAGTGTTGTTAATGCAAAGAAACGTGCAAGGGAAACAGATAATATGATTTCAAATATTTACGCCGAAGAAGTAGGCCCGCTCTTTAATCGAGGATATGACCTTGTGACCACTACCATCACACAGAAGTGCCAAACAATCATTACATCGCATTCGAAGAAAAACTGTGGGGCCTACAAAGGACCCAGTCGACTCTGAAGGAATACGATTAGAGGTAAATGATCTGCTTATGAATGACGGTAAAAATATTCTACTTGAAGTCGACAACAGAGGGCCTAAAGACAGAATATTGGTGCTTACCAGCGAAAAAGGAAAATCTGCATTGACAAGTTGTTCTTCATTCTTCGTCGACGGAACCTTCAAGAGTTCAAGCAAACAGTTTGGACAGTTACTTATCATCCACGCCGATCTGGGAAGTTCTTGGAAAGAAACCAACACTATTCCAGCAGTCTACGCGTTGTTGCCAAATAAGAAACGAGAAACATATGATCGTTTTTTCAAAGCAGTGAAAAACAACGTACCTGGATGGAATCCTGTGACACTTACAATGGACTTTGAACTGGCAATCATCCAATCAGCTAAAACTCTTGTTTCCTGAAGCTGAAATTTTTGGTTGTAACTACCATTTTAACCAATGTTTATGGAGGAGAGTACAAGATTGTGGCCTTGCTCCTGCGTACAAAGAAAATGAAGAGATTCGACTTCACATTCGAATGTGTTCTGCCCTCGCGCATGTTCCGCTAGAACTGATTGATGATGCTTGGATAAGTATACAGGAAAGCACACCTGAAGACGAGAAACTGCGGGTGTTCTATGACTACGTCGTCGATCAGTGGCTTGAGAATGAGCATATCCAAAGGAAAGTGTGGAACTGTTGCGGAAGACGGCACCGGACCAACAATGTTTCTGAAGGGTGTAATCAAAGAATTAATAGTTTTATTTCGAGGTCTAATCCAAATGTATATTCACTGTTCAGGACTCTACGAGAGGACGCAGAGTATTACGGCCACTTTTTTGATAGAATAGCCCTGAATATTGACGGGAAGAAGAGGAAAAAAGCAGCAGTGAAGAGTGATGAAACCATTTCAAAGGCCTTGACAAAACTGGAACTAGATGGAAAACTTAAGGTCTTTCCTTGTTTCTGTTGCTTATGTCCAGAAGTTAAAGTAAAGGCAATGCCTATAGGTTAGAGAAGTAGACTCTCACCAGGAAAGATTTGTAAATATGTAAATATTTTAATTTAGCATTAAAAAAAAAAAATTGACGAACTCACATAAAGTGAAAAAAATATATGGGGAACGATAAGAGACTACCTCCCCGTGGTGTTCCATGGAAACGACGCAAAGTTGGCTAAAAGTCTCTTACAATTCATAAAATAAAAGTAATATTGCACTATAACACTGAATTCAACCCTTCCAAAATTGAAAGAGGATACGTTTTGAACAGTTTTAAGATACTAATGTTAGTTCCGGGCAAGTGTCACAGTCTTACTTCTGACTCACCAAATACCATTACGTGGAGGGGAGGGCTGCGGGCAAATGTCACTCCGGGCAAGTGTTCCAACCCCACACGCTCCGGTATCTCAGTTTACATATCATCTGGTGTAAACGCAAACTAAGGAAGAACCAAGTGTATACTGCTATTGGTGAGAGTTGTGAGTGCGTGTGCCCGTGCGCATGGAACGACTGGTATTCGATCTCAACGAACCAAAATTTTTGTGAAAACGACCCTGAATAAATACTCATCCGTAGCATTGTAGAACAACATTTTTCGGAAACCACCGGGAGTCTTTTCGTTTGAAAAAAAAAACATACATTTTTATCGTTTGCACTCTACGTGTTGAACCCATACCGTATGTGACAGACATCTACGGCCCTTCAGCTGTCTATCGATTTGCGGATTACTAAAAATATCATTCATCTGTCACAGACATCGAAGCATTAGAATGCAACGTTTGGCCCTTTAACGAATCCTTTCTGCTCCCTTCGCTCACAGCTAAAAGATATCACATGTGCTAATCCTAAAAAACTTCGCCCACAACATGCGATTTCTAATACGCACCCTCCATGGAAACGGGATTCAGTACCTCGACTTCCAGTGCTTTCCGAAAAAAATTTTTTTTTTCGACTACAACACTACAGACGTGTATTTAGCGTCGTTTTTACAAAAATATTTTGTCAAACGAATGTATTACTTCCAAAAAAATATTCTCTTTGTACCGGATGATACAAGAAGTGGAATCCGGACTATTTCAATCCGTTGGAACGATCATTTATTATACGTAGAGCAGTCATAGAAGACCTTTGAATTTATGGGGGCGCATATATAACTGAAGACCAGTTCGATGGACGCATTCCTCCCCTCCCCATCATCGGAAATATAGAAATGTGGGGAGTTCAATAGCCTGGCGTTACAAATATTAACTGTCGCTTTATAATACCATTGGGCATATATTTAGCGACGTGGAACACCGAATCAAAGAAAGCTTTGCAGTATTTTTCATATAAAGAGAAAACTGTTTAATAAAAATAAATTTAAAAACTTACCACAATAAAAACCACAATACCACAATAAGAACTTATAGGCCTAACAATTAAAGAACTTTTCATAAAGTGCACAGAAATGTAGGCTATAACTTGAAAAAATCAAGTTTCTCCTTTGGTTGTTTACAGGCTCTGGGCGACAAGGTCGACAATCGTATTGGGGGAAGACGTAGCGCGGTTCGGAAAACAGCTGGTACTATGTTATAATATAATACTTCGAAGCAGGTACAATGCGGGTGCGTTCCTTTGTTCAAAAGAAAAGAAAATTACAAATTGGTTCGCGGGCGCCCCAAACCTTATCGACGGGCGCAGGGTTGCCGAATGCTGACGTAGAGGGTCTGCCTACTTTTGGTAAAGGTGCGCCCTCCCTACACAACATTTAATCAACACGACGCTGCCCGTATCAGAATTCTTCTGCCTGTATATCGTCGCAGTTTGTGGTTATTAGCTAAACCTATTTTCGGAAACAGGGTATTATTTCAAGTAATAACAAGCATATCGTTGAAATTTAATATACTTAGTTTTTAACTATGTGAATCGAGCTAACAAATTATTTTAAACTAATAATTAGCCAAAGTCAAACAGATACCGTTGTAGTGCGATGGGTTTGGTATCCAACTAGTATATGGTAATTATAAGGAAACATTTCAGTGAAAACAATGAAGCAGCTTATTATAAGTTGTTAATGAGTATATTATGGAAATAAAGTTTTCACAATTTGCGTGGCATTTATCGGTCCGTGGCTATAAATATTAATATTGTAATACAAAAACAATTGTGGAAAGTCATCGTTGTCATCATCAGGGGCGGACCTAGGATTTCATTCCGGGGGGAGGGGGGATTTTTACTTAACCACGTATCGTTTTCTTAAGGTATTGTTTTTCTCATATTATAATGAACATCGTACCAATAAATTAAAACTAATGTGTAAATAATAGCTGTAATTCACTAATTTCATTAAAACCAATTAAAAACATACATCAGATAGGCTTACGGAAGCTTAGTGATACCTTTATGTGAAATATATATACTTTAAAGAGACCGTGAAAATTAAGAAAGTGAGGCTTAACAGCATGTATCTAAATGCTGAGGACATAAATGTGTATAATAGGGTTGTAGATATAAATTTTACAGGATGTAAAATAGTGTTAAATAATTTTGTTAAAAAATATAATGATTGTCAGTCTTCTTCAAAAAGAAAAATAGAAAAAAGAAATAAAGGTAAAAAACGAAGAAATAAATATTACTACGTACTTTCATAAATGAGTGTTTTATTTGTCCTTCTTGATTTAAAAAAAACGTGTGGATTACACATGTCTCATTATATATTTATTACGTGTTTCATTTTTAAAAATCAGAAATATTTAAGTAAATTTGGTCATATAAAGCGCGTTAATTATGCGAGTACATAGAATAACACTGGAATTGTTCAACTCCCTAACGTGACGTCAAAAATCGTCGTACGCGCCATGGCCTGTCTTTTTCGTAGGCCTCGGTTTACGGCCAACTAGCGGGTAAAAGCAGACAGTTCTAAATAGAACAGCTGACATGGCTCAAGCATAGCGTAAAGCACGTCGTCACATGAATCATATGTTTCAAGCTGCTTATAACCAGCGGAAAATCGTGTCCTCTTTCATCTCGACTTCTTTTCAGTTTTCACCATTTCTTTTCATCTGTTACATTTATTATTGAGAATAAGACCTATTATTGTAGATTATTTAAACCTGTCATTGACCTAAATAGTAATTTTTTTAAAATTTACAAAAGTTGGACAATTACATTTCAAAAAACACGGAACCAGTTAAAAAAATTTTGATCCATTTTTTATTTTTTCAGATTTCGGAGGCGATATATCCCCCATATCCCTCACCTCGGTTCGCCCCTCATCATCATCATCTAAAGGCCATGCCTTGTCGAATTGGCCACGTCTCTCTTCATCATTGTCCTCTTCAAATAGCATACGATAGGAAGTTCATCTCCTTTCCCGTGTCTTTGAAGAACGCTGCTTTTGGTCGTCCTCGTGGTTTCTCACCCAACACCTCTTCTTCAGAAATGTTACTTGAGAATTGATCGTGTCGTAACACGTCCCCGATCTATTTTGCCCTTATTCTTCCAGTCATTTTTAAAAGCACTCTTATCTTCGTTCACTTCTGCGAGGACTTGCTCGTTACTTTTCTTATCCATCCAAATCGTCCTCGTCGTTCTCCTCCAGACCCACATTTCCATTGCTTCCAGCTTCCTCCTTTCTATTTTCCGAAAAGCCTCACACCATAAGTAAGGAAAGTAATTTTCTATTGTATTGTATTTATTGTTCATAGCCTTAAGGTACCATACATACGATTTGCAATAAAAAATTTTTTATTACTCACATTCTTAAAAACGATCGATTTCGGTCATATACCATCGTCAGGTCATATGCAGCACACTTGCGGTCACAATATCGTAAAACAGCCACTATTTACAAAAACGAATTGTAGACATTCGTTAATGAACGTGATACGTACGTCGTTGTCCAAAGTTTCCCGAGAACTGATTTTGTTACAGAGTGTTTATGTTTACATTCCGTTCTATATATTATATCAGCTGATTACTGAGTGTTGATTTTCATTTTGCCGCAATAAATAGTGGCTCTTTTACGATATTGTGACCGCAAGTGTGATGTATATGACATGACGATGGTCTGTGACCGAAATCGATCGTTTTTAAGAATGTAGAGTAATAAAAAATATATATATATATTGCAAATCGTATGTATGGTACCTTTGGGCTATGAACAATAAATACAATACAATAGGAAATTGAAATTATAGGTACCATTAGTAAACAATAAGTGTGTGTATATTAAATACATCACATTATCATTAAGGAAAGTAAGGAAATAAAAACAGATTTAAGGTATTCTTAAGGCTTTCCCGGCCGGCGTGAGCATTGTTGGAATTGCTTTTTTCCGGCCAATCACGCCGTGGTCTACCGCTTCTATTGATAACAGACGTTTCGGCGCCACCATCAGACGCCGTATTCAGTGTAAAACCATCGACATATTGGCACGGTGTTCGTCAATGCATCCCTCATAGTCTGCACCTCAGTACTGGGGTGAAGCGGCAAACGCCGTGCCAATTTGTCGATCGTCTTATAATGAAGATGCCCTCCGATGGTGGGGCCGAAACGCCTCTTATCAATAGATGCAGTAGACCATTACGTAGTAGTCCGGCGGAAAGCAATTTCAACAAAAAAAGATTTGTTCAGAAATTACGAGTGATCGTGCACACGAGCGCGCACGTCCACACGTAACGACATGCACGTTCATATGAACAAAGATATGTCTGGAGTGTCGAGTGAAGCAGTTAGTGTTTGTATATCTCGTTGTATATCTGTTTTATATTGGATTAAGTGAACAGAATTGTAGAGATTCAAAGACAGTGGCATCTGGCATGAGTGCTTTTGACAAACGTGAGCTTTATGTTGAAGAACAATAACTATGGAAACACTTAAGGTGGAACTTTATATACTGTACATGTAGCGATTTTTGAACATTTGAAGTCGTTTTTCGCACCGTAGCTCCCAAACTTTCCAATCTTTCCAATCATCATCCTTCAGATTTCTCTGTGCCGTTTCATTTATCAGTATAAATAATGACTAAAAGGTTGAATATAGAATCGGGGGGGGGGAGGCACCGGTCTGATGGCAGCATAGGCACCACGCGCTTCTAGTCCGACCCTGCATATTGTAAACAGTGATGAGATTAACTTTATTCTTTATTTCGTGGCGCTAAAAATAATACGTAAGTCAGATTTCAGTCAACAAGTAAAATGCTCTTCCTCACTGTATAATTTTACTCAGACACTATATTACACATTCATATATCGTCACAAACACGTTTGCTTGCCGCATTTACCGTCATTATCTATGCACAAACAGTTGACGCTATTCGCAAACAAATCGCGCGTGATTTCAACTAATTTTACAAGTCACACGAAAAACTGGACGAACGAAGGACAAAACGGATAGTAAACTATCGTGACATAATCCGGTATCTGCGATTGAAATAATACGAGCGCGCGCGCTCGTACGACAAACCGGAAATAAAAACTTTGGAACAAGGGTCGTTAGAGCGACTGGCGAGAATACAAATGCCCGTATTACTACACGCCTTTCAGTTTGTTTAGTACAAGTTCATAGAAACTGCGGTTGCAAAAAGCAATTAACGCGGTAAGGTTCTGTTGCGAAACGGACGTGTGATAGTAGTAGTACATGTTAAAGCAAAATACTAAAAGAAAAACAAGTAGTGTTTCGCCACAAGAGAAAGATATTAGTGCATTAGCGAACGGGCAGGCGTCCGTCGCTGGCAATCTCTACTTATTACTGATATAGTTTGTTTTTGTTTCTCACTTTTGTGTCCGATATAATTGCTTTTTAGTTTCTATGGAAACAATGGTGCGCGGACTGTGTAACACGGCACAATGAGAAGTGATCCCTGCCTGGGAATCGTCCTTCCATACAACAGCTCTCCTTAATAGAGGTGTGCTAAACTAGTATTTGAAAATAACCGGTATGAACGAAACCTTCAAAAAAATAAGTACAAATACCCGTTATTATATACCTATTATATAATTTCTTATAAGAAGTAACTTTAAACTAAAAGTATTAACAGTGGTACTTTACAATGTGACTTTATTAAGCTGTTACTGTTTAAAAGAAAATAATAAACAACATAATTTATAGGCCTCTCTCTGTTTGGGAATATCAATTTCAGTTTTCACTAGGAGTAAACAAACTGACATAGATTTAATATTAAATTATTATTGATTCCATTTTGGTTAGACAAATCAGTTGCGAAACTCAGGCAATGAAATTTAGAGTGCACCTTATAGCATAACAAATAATGTCAAAAAGATTTACGTGAGATGTGCATTGAAGTTAAAATCATCTCCGAAAAAACATTAACAAAAAGTACTACGTGGCCTATCAGCCACTCTGTAGGTTATAACACAATATAAATCGCTTTTTCAGAATTTACCAAGTCGGTGACTAGTAGGCCTATAATATCCTCCTCCTCCTCCTCCTCCTCCTATGGCGCTACAGCCCAAGTCGGGCCCTGGCCTCCATCATCTCCGCCTCCAATCCACTGCTTATTTGGTAGTTTCGTAACATCCGGTTTTTCGGGAATGGGTTGTTAGCCCATAGCCCAACCTCCAACCTGGAGGACCAGGATTGTGATCGAGGTTTTCTCTTGTAGGTAGGTTGCTTTCACTACAGCTATGGAGTCCCACCTACCCCCTCAGTCGCAGTACTACAGCCGGATGGGTCAAATTTTGACTACCGCCTGCAATAATCCAAGACATAGGCCGGTCCAGGATCATTTTCTATACGCCCTACCTCGGTAGTGATGGATACTGCTGCCCTCCACCAGGAATGTTTATCGACCTTCCGGTCTAGATCTGTACTGTTCTGCGCCAACGGGGTCACCTCTAGTAGGATGTGGCTCTTCACCACGCAGTACGGTCTTGGCTGGAGAGAGGCTCATGGCTCCATTGGGAGCTACCATCACATCATCCAACCCTGGGAACTTGTGAGGACCAGTGCCCAGTCAACCCGAACCAAAGGTGCTACCTCTCCAAGTTCCCTCGACTCCAGTATAATATATAATTTGTTATTATAATCTGTATTATATATCTGCATAACACACGAGAATAAATGTAACATCAGTGTGAATTTTTTTCATTTATTAAATACAGCTTCGTCTCTTTGGCATAGAGATATTCTGAACCTCGCTGTTTTGCTTCGTTTCGTACTTGTATGGCAATCGGCACATGCGCAGAATGAAGTATTCAGCACCAAAAAGTAGCTTTGTACTTGTGTACTGGTAATACTCGTAGTACTCGTTTACTTGTTTATTCGTTAGTTGCGTAGGGAGGTCCCGCGACACGGAACCGCGAGGCCGCCAGTAATCGGAACGAGTATTTCGACTTTTCAGTTATCGTTGAATCGGAACAGGTATTTCAACTTTTCAATCACTGTTGTATCCGTTCTACAAAAATGATCGTCCAGAATACCTGTTACAGGTATATCGGCCCACCTCTAGTCAGAAGAAAGACATTAGTGCATTAGCGAACAGGCGTCGTCCGTCGCTGGCAATCTACTAATTACTGATATAGTTTGTTTTTGTTTCTCACTTTTGTGTCCGATATAATTGCTTTTTAGTTTCAATGGAAACAGTGGCACGGACTGTGTAACACGGCACAATGGAGACAGAGAGAGATAGAGCGAGAAGTGACCCCTGCCTGGGAATCGTCCTTCGATACAACACTCCTTAACTGCCCGCGTACAGGAAATGTACTTCTGTTTTTATTATTATTTTAACACAAAGAGTTAATTTCAGCAAGGCGAACGCACAAAGGCTGAAGCCAAGAACAAAACGTCGCCAGCTGTCATCATCGTCGATGTGATGACATCACGGTTTAATTCTGACCGTAGGTCACGCTGTATATTAAAATCTCCTCAGTATCTAAACAACACGTAAATTAATTACGTACTTTGATATTGTCACTAAGCTTTAACATTCATGTTGTAATCAACACATACAAACACACACACACACACACACACACACATATAATTTATTTAATATTTATAATTTCTTTACCTCAAGATGTTTTTCCCTTATTTGGAACATGTTTCGGGAATCCTATTGTTCCCATCCTCAGCCATTTTAGTTTTGTATCTTGTTGAGTACTTGTGTTTTGGTTGGTTGTTGTTATGGTTTCCTGTTGGTTTTTGGTATTTTAAATTGGTATTATTGTGTGTGATTGTTGTGTATATATTAGCTTTTTGAGTATTTTCGATGTTGAGTGCTTTGAAAATTGTGTCATGTTTTGTATTGATTTGTATTTGTTCAGGTATTCGTTTGTTTTGTGTATGTATATTTGTAAGTTTTCCCATATGTTCATTATGGTGCCTTTGTGTGGTATGTGTTTTATTAGTGTCATATGTTGGTTATGCCTGGGAATTCATGTCCTGCGTTTATTGCATGTGTGGCCAAATTAGATTTATATATTTCTTGCTTTTTGTATGCGTTTAGATGGTCAAAATAACGTTTTTTCAGTTGTTTATTTGTTTGTCCTATGTAACATTTATTGCATTCTTGGCATTCAGTTTTGTATATACCATTGGTTGTTGTAGTATCTTTGTTGAGTGGGTTATTTAGTTTTTGTAAATTATTTTTATTAGTTTTGTATGTTATTTTATTGTCTGTGTTTTTAAAACGTTTAGTTACCTTTGTCATCTTATTATTTATGTATGTGAATGTGGCATATTTTTTATTGTTGTTATTATTTACGTGTTCACAACCAACCAAAACACAAGTACTCAACAAGATACAAAATTGAAAAGGCTGAGAATGGGAACAATAGGATTCCCGAAACGTGTACCAAATTAGGAAAGAAACATTTTGAGGTAAAGAAATTTTGATATCCTACATGGATTTTTGCGGTTTTATCAAAATTGTGACCCACGAAATTTTAAAATTTACAAACCAAAACTACATTCAGATTTTTTGTAAAAGTCTCTTTAGTGTGATATGTCGTTCTATGATTTTATCAAAATGTTTGCTAAATTTACATTTACTCGTCAGCAACGTTGCAGAAACATGGTGCGAGAGTCACTCCGACCATATGTCCAGTGTAACCTAACCTTTCCGGTCAGTATGCGTGCAGACTGGTTTTCATCAATGTCATTATTATGACCTGCCCTACGCGTACCTGGCGTCAGTCTCTCGGCCTCCCACTTTACATCACTTTCATCCGCTCGCTCTTTTCCTGTTTCACGTGCTCGTGCGTGGCTCTCGTTTTCCCAAACCGAAAACGGATATGATGCCATCCTAAAATCAATATTAAAATCATATTTCATCACTTTATACTATTATTAATAATTCAATTTTGGTAATAGTTCTGATGGACACCCTTGTTTAAAAAGCCACGAAACCTAAAAAAAAAACGGGTTTTTTGTGTTTCTACGTAAACTACAGGTCAAGCCTAGGTGCGGAAACGAAAAACTTGAACTTTTTATTTGCAAGTTGCGAAAAAAAATGCAAACTTACTTATAGCAATACAACATTGAAACACAATAACGTACCTTACATAGTATATTCTATTATTCATATTAGATGCAGAATAACGTTACAATTAATAAATATTTACTCTCGTAGTCTTCATGCTGTTTGTAAATGCAAGTACCACATGAAAACTCGGTTGTGCAGAACATCACATCAAATTTTCTGTTACTTACTGAGGTAGTAAAAATACTGACTCAAGCAAGGTATGCCTTCATTTTCTAGTGCGCAGAGATTAGATGTTAGACAAATGATATATGTAACGTATGAATATACTGTAGATATATATACCACTTGGAGTCGTACAGTTTAAAATGACTTGAGAATTGTGTAATAAGGTCAGAGGGGCGAAGCCCCGAAGACGGGCGGTCTAAGCATTGTCTAGACTCTACTGAGGGCCGCCGACGGGCCGAGCAGCATCAGAGATGCCGGTGGACATTACAGCAGCATTGAGTTCTGTTTCAAAAAGAGTGATGTATAATTTTGTTTATACGTAGGTTTCATGTAAAATACGAAATAACGCATTTTTACGTTATTTAGGCCCCAAAATAAATTTTTGCGAATTTTTTGCAAAAATTTTTTTTTGCGGATTATTCCCTTCCGCGCGTATTTTTGGACTGTAGTTTACGTAAAACCGGCAAAAACATCGGTTTTTGCAGGTTTCGTGGCTTTTCCAGACAAGGGTGTCAATCGGAACTATTACCAAAATTTTTTACAAGAATATATTTATTGTTATTCCGGCTGTACAATGTTTACACATTTTCCGGAACCAAAGATTACAGAAGTGATTGAATTCTCATCTTTCATTGCTGCTTTCGTTCCCTCAATATAGTCTATATATTGATGTCCCTGTGTGTGTGTGTGTGTGTGTGTGTGTGTGTGTGTGAACACACACACACACACACATGATAGATCCACGTGATAGGTGATCCTCTTTTCCTTTTTCCAGGTGGGGTCCATTCCGTAACTCTCCTTGCCAACCTTTCCTGTGCCATTCTTTTCGTGTGTCCGTGCCATTGTATTTTTTGTTTGTTTGGATAAAATCAACAATTAAATTTTTCACAAGAATATATTTTATTTTGTAAATTACAGTGTTTCAATAGCATTCAGCTATCATCATCAGATATTATTTATCACTTTACTATGATATCATTTATCATACTAGTACAGTATATTCCCTGACATGCAGACTACTATTTCGATCACTATTTTGAGCGAAGTATATTTATATTTTTTAATTATGGGAAAAATTACGAAAATCTCGATTTCTCTACTATTACTTTGGTAATATAACATATGTAGAGGGGGCAATCATACAATAAACACTAGAAGTTCGAAGCGTTGGTTATACATACAGAATGTATACATTTTGGTTACAATTCCTTTTAGTCTGATGCCCTGTTGGATTTTTACAATTTTTTTTTTCAAAGTTTTGACCTCTTTTTGAACTTTGCGGTCGAAGAGGAAGATTTAGAGTCTCGATTCTGGTTCTCGTGTGGTTCCGCATGGAACGATTTTATCAAACCGTTTACCAGTTTTCAGGCCTTCCCAAAATTATTAAACTTCCAACACGTAACACCGTACTGAGTTGTTAATTTCAATTATCTTTAATGCGATACCCCATATGAACTTTTGCGATTTTATCTAACTTTGGGGTAGGGTGGGGATCAAATTTGTGAAAAAGGAGCAAAAGCCCATCTAGGGTATCAAATTGAATGTAATTTAAGCCAAAATCTGAATGTAGCATTGATATTTGAAAAGTCTGAAAATTTTTGAACCCCAGAACACATCAAAGGCAAAACCTTGACAACAATCCAGCATGGGTGTCAAACTAAAGGAAATTGTAACACAAATCGGAATGTTTGTTGTTTATTGTATTGGACAGTGTTTGCTGTACAATTGTTATTTTACTGAAAAATAAAAAAATAGCGTAATCGAGGTGTACGTAATTTTTTTTAGTACACTAAAAACTCGTTTATCCGAATCGCGTTTATCCGAAACAATTTTTAGTAAATTTTAAAAATACACAAGCATTTTCCTGTCGCTATAATCTATATGTGATAGCGTAGACAAGGGATTCCAGGTGATATAAAGTAGAAAGTCAATAATCAGAACTAACTGGGATAAGGGGTACTCCGAATTATCGATTTGCTAGAATTTTCGAACATACAGTATTATGTACAGTATATTGTAAACATAAAGTAACATAAATATAAATCTAAACATTGAAAGTTTCCCTGCAGAACTTCTAACAATGAAACGACTTCGAGATCGGGCAGACAGCAAACGAGCTTCAAAGCTTAGGCAAAAAAATATGATTAATTACTGTACGAACAAGCAATAGGACTGCTCCAGTACTGTAGAAACTATAATTTATAGTGCGGTGCCGTTTTATAGTGTATTGTGTCATCTTCACTGTAACTTTTAAATTATTATTATTAAATAAAGTTACTGTACTTACATATGTATTATTATTTAAATAGAAGTTGTGGTTTATCCGAAATTTCGTTTATATGAGACGGGCGCGGGCAAATTCGGATAAACGAGTTTTTTAGTGTATTTGAAATATTATCTAATTTCAATACTTACATGTACTATTATCTAATATTTAACAATAAATGTACTTCTTTCAAAGTATTTGCAGTTCACGGAGCTTACTAGTCCATAAGTAGAGTTCAATGTACCGTACACTATCCGGGCAGAATTAGTCTAAGCGTCACATGTAAGTTTGGTAGAGATGGTGGGTGCCTTACTTTCGACCGGTCACTATTCTCTAGTCGATTGAACAGTCAAAACACGTGTCTACTGGAGCGTTCTTCCGCGGCGGCGACTCCTACGTACGTATCTCACGTCTCGATCTAGTTACACACGTTTCACGTAACCCGATCACTGCACGACGTCGTCGCATTCTCGTTTACTCGATCCGGTAAATTTTCGGACAAATGCAAAGTCGACCGTCATCAAGTGTACTACCTACTGTACCATAAAATGTGCAGTAAAATTACATGTTGTCCTCAGCATCTACTCAGTTCGTACGCAAGCTGTCTCAATGGATCTTTTCATCATCATCATCATCATCATCCCCTCCTCCTCCTCCTCCTCCTCCTCCGCACCACCACTACCACCACCACCACCACTACATAGGCAAGGTGCTGTCTGTTCCGCCTTCAAAGATCCTCCAGCCATCTTTTCCTGGGGCTACCACCCACACACCTGTGTCCTATAGGGTTACGGGTTACATTTCCAAACTTGTATGGCCAGTCTTGAATCTGACATTCATTCTCAGTGTCCTTCCACTGTTGTTTATAATTTTTAAGACTTTCATTCAAGTTGAAAACTTGTAACTCTCCTCTTATGGCCTCATTCTTCATACAGTCAAGTTTAGAATGCCTTTTAACTCCTCTTAAGAACGCCATTTCCGAGGCCTGTATTTTACTGTCTTGTTTCTACTTGTCCATAATTCACACGCTTAGGACAGTACAGGAGTTGCCATAACTTTGTAGAACTTTAAATTTGTATCTCGACTTACCTTGTTTCTAAAAAAATACGGTTGATTGTCCCACAGATGGTCTGGAACTTACTTAACGTGACATGTTTTCATGAAATTTATTTTTTTATCGTCAAATTTTGAAGTAATATCCCAGGAGACTTGTTCTAATATTTTATCGCACGTAATACTCTACTTCCGTAATACACGGAACATTAATTTGTAAACAGATGTTTTTTAAAGAAAATTTCATCGTCGCCTGAACTAGGTAAATTTTAATTTAGAGAAAATAACTTTATGTAAAAATTAGTGTACCACAGTCGAAACGGTGCGATACGTACAATGAGTACTTGGACATGTCATGGACAAAAAAATAATAATCTTTTGTCGTTTTTCCTATTTTCGATCTTATACAGGACACTTTCGTCTAACAGCAAATGGAGTAAAACCCCATTAAAACGTGCACGCGTATTGCGCTATCCCATGTTAGACGCGCTTTTTGTCTGGTCCCTGCACATCTATATATAGTGGGATTATAAACAACCCCGTTTATTGCGCTCACCCGCATAATATGCGGTTTTTCATTACACAGTAAAAGTTGTTCAATGTGATTTGCACAGGATCTACTGTTAAATACACTACTTTGCTGCGACTGTGGAAACTTTTACCTCAGCTTGTATAGGCCTATTTATGTTTACGCGATATAACTGAACGCCACTGAAAGAAATAACTGAATGTATAATGTTATGGGAAATAACTTAGTAGTGAAATAAGTTACTGAACTTGGCATGCGTGTCCACAATTTTACGGTACATTTGAATGTGACCTATATTGTTTTTTAGAGCGGTACCCCTCCCAAAATAGGGAGCCGGGAGGCAAAATTGTGAAAAAATCGGAAAACCCTATGTGAAGTATCAAATTAAAGGAAATTTTGACTACAATCTGAGTATAGTGTTGTTACGTTTTGGAAACTTCATAATTTTGGAACGTCAGGGCAAAAAATTTTGATAAAATCGCAAACTCATGTGCAACAACTGGAGAGGCTGCGTGTTCTTAGAATAGAGGCTCGAATTGAATGTAATTTAAGCCAAAATCTGAATGTAGCATTGATATTTGAAAAGTCTGAAAATTTTTGAACCCCAGAACACATCAAAGGCAAAACCTTTGTAGGGAACGTCAGGGCAAAAAATTTTGATAAAATCGCAAACTCATGTGCAACAACTGGAGAGGCTGCGTGTTCTTAGAATAGAGGCTGCAAGCCTTCCTCTTTTTAGCTGGCATGTTGTACTCAGGGCCGGATTAAGGTATTTTGGCCCTCTAGGCTAATTATATTTTAGCGCCCCCCTCAACTCCCATAGGCTACTCTTACGTTTATTTCCAAGGGGCTGAATGAAGCTTTAAACACCCTACAATATATTTATTAGTTAGGAATATTTCAAATATCTTATTGTTTTTGGAAATAGTCTCAAGAATTGAAAACTGAGGCTATTTTTCAGAGATTGTTTTAAGGGTACATTTAACATCATTTAGAAAAAGAAGACAATCAGTTAAATATCTTGTGCATTTGTTGAGACTCATGTAAAGTTCAAGCTAGATTCTTTTTTTCTCGCTTTAGATTGAGCAAACGTTTTAATCACCTCACTGAAATCAAGTCCTTGCAGAAAGTCACTTTCAGTGAACAAGAAGGCTACACTGGTCAGTTCATCCTGGCGCAAATTTGAGCGTAAATAATTCTTCATCCTCTTCACAGCTGAAAAAGATCTTTCGCCACTGCAGTTAGTGACGGGCATAAGGAAGTGTTCAAAATGAACTCAAATTTTTATCCTTGTAATTTATTACCAATTTTACATTTAGCTGTAAAATTGTATTATTTTTTAGCTAACATTTTGCGCCCCCCAAAGTGCCGCGCCCTAGGCTACAGCCTAGTCCGCCTAATGGTTAATCCGCCCCTGGTTGTACTTTTCAGCAACAATGATCGTTTTGGCATATTATTAATGTAAACTACAGCGCTTTCTCTTTCCGCCCTGCAACAAGGTGCAGGCAACGATGCATGTACATTCTGTGCAGATTGTAATTAATTAACTTCGCTGCTCAGTGACCGAATTACTTTTTATAACAGTTTAAATATTTAATGCGGATAGTTGAAAGTAGATCCCTCTGTTGCTGCGATAAAACCGGACTGTGTAAACGTTACAGTTACCCCAGTGGGGTGCCTAAGCCACTTGAAGAGGCACGGGGCGGTTTTTTTTTCTTCTATAAGACGGGTGTTTTAGAGTGAAACCATGAACCTACATAACGTGATATACATTTTGTATCATGTTCACAATCACAAAACCATTCTACAACACAAGACAACGAAAAAACTTTTGTTTGATGTGACCATTTGGGAGGGGGGATTTCCCCATCCCCCTGCCGTGGACCCGCGCCTAGTATGGATAGTTTTTGCCATTCTTATCCACCTTTTCATTCCACTTCCGCGTGTCCAGTAGTCAAGAGTCGTAAGTTAAGCATGTTTAGCGCTTTACTTGAAACTTGTAAGGAAACTTGAAATTTCCACACATAGGATCCTGTTCTGTCTATGGACATCAAGGACTGTAATAAATTTGTGACTTGCTAAGTCACGTTTTGCAATCCATTAGTCATGATGAAGTTTATTTTGCTACTATATATATATATAAAAAAAAAAAACACCTGGTGTCGTGCGTCTGATTTGTAAATGTTTTTTCCTACTTCGTGCAGTGATGTCAGCAATCGTCCTCTTCAATTAACTGTCAGAACCTAACCTAACTTACACGGCTGTTTAAATATATGTGTGTGAGTGGGGAGGGACGCATATAGGCCTATATACAAAGACCTATGTACAGTCACCTTTACAACGCTACAACCTAAAGTGCTAAAATCCGTAGCAAACGTTTCGACCGTGCCATCGACGGTCATCTTCAGTCGTGACGTGGACACCGTACGTTAGCGCAAACTCACGTTTTGCACTGAAGATGGTTGTCGATGGCACGGCTGAAACGTTTGCTATGGATTTTAGCTCTGGACCACGGCCAAACATCCCGGGATCTGAATTAAACTACAATGTGTTTGTGTTTTTTTAAAACCTTTGTAGTAATATGTTACACCAAGAGCCCAAAGAGTCTTCAATCAACACACACACAATAAATTTTATTTTATATTTTTTTAATTGCTTATTTACAATGTTTCGATAGCTTACATTACTTCATCTCAGAATTATTAAGAAATGTGTGTGTGTGTGTGTGTGTGTTCAATTTATCCAACATTATGATATGGGGATTATTTTACTTCCATGTTCGCGTAAGGAATTAGAAGTATGGCGATCGAAAAAATCGTGTTCGAGATAAGGGCTGATTCTGATTGTACTACCCTCAAAACATGAAGAATAGTCATTTTCCGAAAACTGTGTTTGTGTGTAGAATTTTTCCCATGGCGAACGATAAGTGCCACAAATTCAAATAGAATCAGATAATTATTTGCATATGTGTCGGAGTTGTAGAGGACTCTAAGCCTATTGATTTTGGTGAAAATCGGGTTGGGGGAAGGGGATAGTTTACCTGCAACGTTTTACGTTTTAACAAGAGTAAAGTACTTAATTTTGTTAATAATGTATACTGAAAAGAAAGTTATAATAATCCATTGTAGAAAGGTAGTAAAAATATCTATAAATGAAAAGGGTTGTTAAAGGGGGAGGGGATAATTTTCTATAAATGAAAATGATAGTTGAAATGGGAAGAGATATTTTTTTATGCTTACTACGTTATCGGCAACAAAGAAGTATTTTGTTGTTAAAATTCCTTCCCGGCGCGTTTGGCCTTGGTCCAATGTTTTCTGCAAAACCAGACGTTTCGGCAGTGCCATCATCAGTGAAAATCGAGTGAGCTAACGTGAGGTGGTATCATTTCAATTTATCAAACATAAAACTCGATTTCTAAGATGGGGGATTTTTTTTTATAGAAATTATCGAACCGAATACAAGTAAATGATTTTAAATATAACCTTACAACATGGAAGTCACTTATGGTTCTCCATGCCGATTTTTTTATTGTCGTCCAACTTTTTTTTTATCAATGTACGCTATGAGTCAGCGTTTGAACGCTACAAGTTTCCTGTTTCGTAAACGTGAAATGTCCAGTTGTTTAGGAAAGTTGACAGCCTTGTGGAACCTGGACCAGGAATTAACTGGCGTCAGTTCGTGAACTTCTGACTGACCAGTGAAGCGTATAAACTGTGAGTCTTTGTCAGCCAGTCGTCTGAGAGAACGCCTCATCTCCACAGCCATTTCACTCTTGAGCTAATCTTGTTCAGTCAACAACCAATTTTTGTTGTTGTTGTTTGGAGGGCAGGTGGAAAAATTTGCTGTACCAAATGGTATGGAAACGCTTATCGGTTTTGTTGATCTGGAAAAAGCATTTGATAATGCAGACCGCCAAAAGTTATGGAATATTATAGATAGAAGAGAATATCCACACCATTTGACAAATTCAGTTAAAATCCTTTACAAAAGTACAGCTGTAGTCCCGGATCTGAATGGTAGGCTCTCAGGTGACATTCCAATAAATAAGAGAGTTAGGTAGGGATTAGAGAGTTAGGTTGGTGTTGTTTACCCAACCTTGTTTAATATGTACATTAACGGCATGTTGAGACCATGGAGATCCAGAGTGACTTCGGCAATACAGCATAACAAATCAATTTGTATAGGTTCCCAGCTATGTGCAGATGACATAGTTCTTATTCAAGAAAATGAGGATTATTTACAAAGAGCTATGTTTCAATTACAAGAAGTGGCAAGAGATTACTCACTGACAATGTCAGTAAGCAAGACCAAAACGATGGCCTTTAAAGGTAAACATCCAGTGAGGACTAAGATAGTTATAAACAACAGCACTTTAGAACAAGTGAGCTTTTAAATATCTCGGGCATGCAGTAAGCTATAAATTTAGGAATATTTGTGGTATGATTCATAGAAATCTTAGAAATAAAAGAAGGCACATCACAAGGATTAAATTTTATAAGACAATTGCAATACTCACATTGATTTATGCGAGTGTAGCGTGAGTCATGACAATAAAGGAAAGCGGCAAATTCAGAGTGCCGAAATGCAGTTTATTCGAAATACTTTAAATGATACATTGCAAGATAGAATAAGGTATGAATATATCAGAGCAGAACTCGAAATAAAGGACATAAATTAAATTATTTCAATGTACAGAAACAATGGTGATGACACCAGAATCTGCAAAGGACGACAGAGAATCGATTGCCGAAAGCGGCACTGAACTATAAAGCCATTGGTACAAGAGACGTGGGTCGTCCGAGGATGCGATGGGTGCCGGAACAGGTTTATATAACCTAATCCTTGAAGAGAAGAATAAGAAGAATATCTGGAAGGGTGCACACTTCCGGAGTGTGTGGGTTTGGGTTTTGTTATACCCAACGACTACAAAACCACCCCCGTTTCTTCTCTTCTAGGACACTAACCCCGGAACTGTTTGGCACACTATTTCGGGGTAGGTGTATTGTTCTTCACCCCTAAGGCTCATATCTGACTTGTTATTCTTCTATACTTTGTTGTCCAAATCTGTCTTCTTGTCGGTTTACAGACGATCAAATGATATGTGCAAGTGAAAAAGAGGATCTGGAATATATGACACACAAACTGAAGGAAGAGTGTGAAAAATGGGGATTACTGATGAACATAGAAAAAACGCAGTGTCTGTGCGTCGGAGAAGAAACAACAGATTTAATCTTAGAAAACAACAAACGTATAAAAATGCGACAGCTACAAATACTCAGAAATAAACTTTAGTGAAGAAGGAACAGATGATGTTGAAATAAAATCTAGAATAAACAAAGCAAAATAAGTAATTAGATCATTGAATGGGATTCTATGGAGCACAGAAATTGGAAAAGAAAGGAATTAGTATGATTAAAAGCACGTTTATGTATGGGTCCGGAACATGGAGAATAAAAGAACAGGTATAAAGAATGTTAGAAGCTACAGAAATGGATGCTTTGCGACGAGGTGCTAGATCTTCAAGGCTAGAGCGAATACGAAATGAAACGATCAAAGAGAAATGGGCGTAGAAAAGACATTCATCGACTGCATTCAAGAAAAACAACTAATCTGGTACGGACACATACAAAGAATGGGACAATACCGACTAACAAAGAAAAGAATGAGATGGATACCCAGAGAGCACAAAAAGAAAGGAAGACCCAAGAAAACACGGATAGAAGGCATAAGAAGATCAATGAGCGATGGATGACTAAACGATGCAAACTGCAACGACAGGCAGCAGTGGAAGTTGGATATTGGACAACGTCGTAGCACATTTTGACCCCGAATTAAAAAAATCTGTCTTCTTCGCCCGAAGAATCTCTTCTGCGAAGCGTGCCACACAGTTCCAGGTGTCTTCCTCCCCTTGACGCATCACTTCACCAATGAACCAATGAACTTATAAAAAATAGTAGTATTTAATGCAGCGTAATGTTTACTAAATATCAAGTTTATAATTCATTGTTCGTTTCTTTTGTTTCAGGTGAGTATAGTTTTCCGTCGCAACAGTGATTAGTGATCAAATGGGTCTGCTGGAGTGTAAGTATGCTTGGTTAAGAGAAATGTATGTGTATACTTTTATTATTATTATTATTCCGGGTGTACAATGTTTACACATTTTCCGGAACCAAAGATTACAGAATTGATTGAATTCTCATCTTCCACTGCCGGTTGTCCATCTAAATATGTTCTTCAATTTCTCGTCCCCTCAATATAGTTTGAATTTTTTTTTATCCGGGTGACATGTGGTCTTCCTCTTTTCCTTCTTCCTGGTGCGGTCCATTCCAAAACTCTCCTTGGAAATCTTTCCTGTGCCGTTTTTTCCGTGTGCCCATACCATTGTAATTTTTTTTTTCAAACAGAATTAACACTGATGCACACCACTATAGAAAAATTATTCCGATTAGCGCTTTCAGGCTTCACAGCTCATCACCAGATCGGAAATCAGATGATCAGATTTCCGATTTGATGATGAGCTTGAAGCTTGAAACCGCTAATCGGATTAATTTTTCTATAGTGGTATGCAACAGTGTTAATTCTGTTTGTGATTATAACCACGAACACAACTTTATTAATTAAATTTTCTGTAGTTTTTTATTTGGATAAAATTAACAATTGAATTTTTCACATACATTCTGTCCTTAATAATTTCATTTCTGATTTTCTCACGTCTGGATACTCTTGCCGAACGTCTCCAAAAGTCCATCTCTGCTGTCATTAATTTTGTTCTTGTGTGTTTATTGGTAGTAGAAACTTCTGAGCCGTAAGTCATACTTCTAACAATAGTTTTAAATATTTTGCTTTTAGTTTGCTTATCCCACAGGATTCCATTTAATATAAATATAGCCACCTTTGTCAAATTAATTATGGATTGTATTTCTTTGCCTTGCTTCTGATTGGCCGTGATTTTCACCCCTAACTACAGTACTTGTATTCCTCTGTATATGAAATCTTGCGTATCGTTTTAAAGTGGATTCGTGTTTAAATAGGGAATAGCCAGTGGAAAGCGACACGAAAATGCGATCCACTGTCTAGCTCGTTAATTATGAATTAGTGTGTTGAACTAGTTGCTCGTTAGCTGATTAATAAGAGGCGTACCGCACAGCCAGGCCCCGTGTGTCCCCATGGGCGCAGGGAACGCAGCGCTCTCCACCAACCGGGGACACGGTTGATTATTCTATGCACGTCGCTTTCCTTGTGCTGTGGTAGACGCTTCTAAAGAGGGAAGTCCAAATGATCGTGATCGCCTCCGGCGCGGCCGGTTTCATTTTGTTATAAGACGAACGTAAACGTTTCGGCCTCACCATTGGAGGCCATATTCAGTGGAACTAGTTTTGGCCATCTTCGGTACTGGGGGTTATTTGGCGATCAACTGCCACTGAAGATGGGCTCCAACGGTGAGCCCGAAACGTGTGGGGTTAATACCATGAGACCGCGGCATAAAACCCCGGCTAAAGCCCGTGTTTGAATAAGGTACGAACGTAGTTATAGAGAGGTCCGCACATACATTACTTCAAGTTATAGAGGTTCAATGGCGTCGCTGATAGACAAACGTCGGGTTGTCGAGGTTTCTTTTAAAACAATAGAGTTTTAAAAATAATCATTCTATGATTTTATTAATATTAATAGAAAATATGCAAACATTAAAAAAATTCGAATCTTAGATCAATAAAAATATTTTCGTTTATAAGTTTACACAAATACAATGTAACCTTCTATGCTGTTCATGACATATAAAATAAACAAATTATGTAAACCCTTTTATTTCAGTGTGTCTGACTTTGACTCAAATTTTAAATACAGAAATAGCAACTCATTTACAAACAAAAATAATATTCAATCTCAAGAATAAAATTAATTTTTGCTCTAAAGAAATTAAAAAATATAACATTTACTTCCAACCTATTATTTATATTGTCACACCCAAATTTTAATATACAACAAAAGATTAGTATTTTTAAATTTTCTTGTTAAATTAAATTCTTTTCTTTAACTACCCTTTAAATTTATGTACAGTAATTATATTTAAAACTTTAAGTCTTTACTGTTCATATATACGTTTCTATATATGAAATATATAAGTTTCTAAGGCGCAAAGTAACATAGAGTTGTATAAGGAAAGTGAAGGAAAATGGAAGAAATTAAATGAATGAAATATCAAGGAATTCCTCCCCCTGCAATACATGTACGTACTATTATTATGATTTTTGTTGTTGTCGTCGTTACTACTACGACGACTACTACTATTAGGAAATGGGAAACATCATACATCACTAGGAAATAGGAAATGGGACCCCCATTATCATTCCGCTGCAAGTGGGAGCTGAGACAATATTTACAAAGAACGCTGTGAAATACCTAGGGGTGAGCCTAGACTCAAAGCTCTCCGATTGGGAGCAAATATAGTATGCAGCTGATAAGGCGGCTAACGTTACAACCAAGCTCAGCAGACTTATGGCCAACGTAGGAGGTCCCACTACAAGCAAGAGGCGGTCATAGAATCCATCCTTCTGTACGGTTGCGAAATCTGGACCGATGCACTAAAGATGGAGAAGTACAGAAAACCTATGGCATCGGTGCAGAGTAGAGGAGCCCTCATAGTAGCATCCTCTTACCCGACAGTGCCAGAGCCAGTAGTACTGGTGATAGCGGGAGTGGTTCCCATAAACCTGTTGGCTCTAGAGCGGAAGCGTTTATTCGAAAGCAGATGGGAAACTGGAAGTGATGCCGCAAATCGTGAAGCCAGGGAACTCACTCTCCGGCACTGGCAAGATCGTTGGGATAGAGAGGATAGAGGAAGATGGACCGCAAGGCTCGTACCAAACTTGAAGGAATGGATCGACCGCCAACACGGTGAGGTCAACCGCCATCTGACCCAGTTGTTCAGTGGCCACGGCTGTTTTAATGCCTACCTCCATAGAATGGGAAAGTTGCAGAGCCCAGCATGCCAATTGCCAGTACGGAGGCTCTCCCCATGAAGATGCCTCGCACACGTTTTTTAAGTGCCGCAGATTCGCAAGACAGAGGATGGTACTGGAAATGGAGCTCGGCGAGTTCACGCTCGAGAGGGTAGTTGCACTTATGCTTCGTGGTAAGGCGGAATGGGACCGCATCAATGCATTTATTCAGTGGGTCCTACTAGAAAAAAAAAGACAGGCCGAACTTGCACCCAGCGGGCAGTAGAAGACGAGGAACAACTAGAAGGAGAAGGGCGCAAAAAGCTCCATCCTGAAATAATACGCTAAGTGGTTCCAGGATGGATATGAACGCCTGAATTAGAGGTGGGGTTTTTTAGTGGGTGAGAGTCCCACACACCAGAGGAAGCACGGCCTCATCTGACGGCGAGTAAAGCATTTTTTCCCCTCTATTAAAACAAAAATTATTATATGACAAATTAAAGTAGAAATGGAAAAATAATGATCGATCGTAAGGCTTAAAAATCGCGTAAAACATCTAATATTTGTTTAATTTCCTTTGAAATTTGTCGGAATAACCAAAATTGACGCCTCCTTGTTTTTTAAGCCATAAATCTTGCGAGGCAGATTATAGTTAATCACTGACAGTTTGAACAATTCGCGGTTCACTACACGGGTTGAGCGTCGCGTTACGACATACCTGCCTGCCACTGCAATTAGGCCTGTACGATTCACGTTGACCATTAATAACCAGGGGTGGATTAGAAACGCGTGGTGCCCTGCGCTGCCATCAGACTGCCCCCCCCTCGGATTCAAAACTCAACCTTTTCTCCATTATTTACACCGATAAATGTTGTACATAATTTCGAAAGTTAAAAATTATGTTATTAAATTCTCAGACTGCCCCCCCCCCCCCGGATTCAAAACTCAACCTTTTCTCCATTATTTACACCGATAAATGTTGTACATAATTTCGAAAGTTAAAAATTATGTTATTAAATTCTCAAATTAAAACAAATATTTACGTAAATAGTGATTACAATGAGCATACTATTACTTAAGATTAGAAAATACTAATCGATTCATTTTTTTCTTGGTTTTGCCTTAACGACGTCCTGTATAATTTCTTTTAAATCGAGCATTTGTGGTATCTAGCTTTCAATATTCAACCTTGCTAACGAAGATGTCATAGTTACATTGTGTGTCTCATCTCCCATAGTTGAACTTAACATATCTTTAATGCGTTTTAATGCAGAAAATGATCTTTCTGATTCGCAGTTAGCTATTGGAATCGTCAAAAGCAGACGATAAGCAATGTATATATTCGGAAATACACCAATCATTTTACAATCAATAATCCAGTTTAATACTTTGAGCGGACAAACGATAGTATCATGGAATTTATCATCTTCTTTCGAGGCACAAATGCTTCAATCATCTACTCGTGGCACAAAATGCTTCAGTTCTAATAGAAGATCATCGAAAACATAACGGGGAACTCGTTGAAAAATGTGCACAGATCTTTTTATGATTCTGGATTGAGGACTTTTTTTTGTGATTTAGGGCTGGATGGTGTCCCCTCTGACAGCTAAGGCCCTGGTGGCCGGTGCTGCAGCATACCCTAGCGTTATGGATAAATCCCCCACTGCTAGTAACAGTTAAATTTAAAAAAAAAGCCTCACCTTGTATTTTGTTGTAAGGAAATAAACAGCGAAACCTTGAGTTCTGCAATCGTTCAGTATTACATTAGTGCAGTCGTAGGGCTTCTTCTTCGGAAAGTTATTTCGGAGACTGTTGAGTATTTTACTGTACGAGCGAGTCCGTGTCTAATAGCATTATATTTGGTGTAACCATGACAATGCCGTGACCCTGACGATGGTTGGTTTAGGCTTGTCAATAAGCGGCCGTCGGGTGCGTGCGTCACAGCCCACGCATTCAGTATTAACAAGATATATGTATTTTCGCGTTTCTGATCAAACCAACTCCAGCCTTTTGATTGTTTATTGAGAACGTAGTCACGCGAGCGATACGACAAGTAATAACGCGTTATGAAGGGAGTGTGGGTGCGCGCGTGTGCCTTATGTGTAGCGTGCACTTATTTGGTACGTTGTGTGTAGTCTGATGATGACATTGGTATCAGTGTAGCCATCGTATAGGCGTCAGATTGCTGTACGGGATATAGGCCTACGCCTTTTTTGATCCTTTTCTCATAGGCTAGAGCCTGGGTATTTTGAAAAACTAAACACTGTTTTCAGATTTTTGTTAACATTTTCATGAATTTGACATCTCACTTGAATTTCCGAATTTTTTTCAGAATATCTATCCTTCACATTTGTACCTCCCGCCCCCATGTTTTCGAGGAGATCAATCCCAAAAACATTAGTAGTCTGTGGGATAAAAGTGTAAACACGCTTGCTAAATTTTAAGAGAAAATCTGTTGGTGCGTTCAGAACTCATCGTGAGACGTACTCCAAATTCATATATAGAGACAAGTGCCAAACGGAACGGTTGAGTTAAAACTGAGAACTCGCTTCGCTCGTTGAATATCGGTATGGAGAACCATACATGACTTCCATGTTCTAAGATTTATATTTAAAATCATTTACTTGAATTCGGTTCGATAATTTCTAACAAGTTAGGTGTATTCCTTGTAAATCGAGTTTTAAGTTCGACAAATTGAAATGAAATATTTCCATTGAAACTACTTCTTTATTGCCGATACTACACATAAAATACCCCCTCCCCCTTCAACAATCATTTTCATTTATAGAAAATTACCCCCTTCCCTTCAACTACCCTTCTCATTTATAGATATTTCATCTACCTTTCTACAGTGGATTATTATGACCTTCTTTTCAAGATACTTTATCAAAATTAAGTACTTTACTTTTGTTAAAACGTGAAACGTTGCAGGTAAACTACCCCTACCCCCTTAACCGATCTTCACCAAAATCAATAGGCCTTGAGTCCTCTACAACTCGGGCACATATACAAAAAAGTATGTGATTCTGTTTGAATTTGCCAGGGGAAAACCTGGGATTTAATTTCGGAGGGGGGATTTTTTTTTCGTTTGAAAAAGTCTTCAATCATAAACTTCCTTTTTGACATGTTGAACACAACAAATAAAGGCTGATATCACGTATAAAAACGCTATTGACTTTAAACTACACAGTTATAAAGGAAAAAAGAACACAAATCGATATTCACCAGAGTGAGGTTAACTTCAGACCATTTTTGAATTTTTTGAAATTGGGGGGATATATCCCCCATATCCCCCCTTAGTTCGCCCCTGGAATTTGCGGCAGTTATTGTTCGCAATAGAAAAAATTCCACACACACACTTTACAGGATTTTTCTTCATGTTTTGAGGGTAGTACAATCAGAATCAGCTCTTACCTCGAACACGATTTTTTTCTCGATCACCATACTTCCATTTCCTTATGGAACATGGAAGTAAAAACAAACAAAGTAACCTTTAGTCAGGATCCCTAAATTGAAAAAGGTATCTATTGTGAGAAAAAAATCAGACAGTAGTAAAGATTAACTCATTTGTTTTCCAACGTCCTCGGAGGATAATGCGCAAAATAAAAGAAGAACTCAGTTCGAGGAGTTGTTACTAGGCAACTTCTCCCTTAATGTGTATTACTCAGACCTTTTACTTATAATTTCAGTTGAAGGAGGTTATAAATTACCTTGTGAACTAGTGTGTTGTATTCAGATGATTTTCAACGAGGCGTCGTCGCGTGGTTATCGAGTTGCGGAGTAACTAACTACATGTATTACATGTAGGCTTACGTACGTATTGATCAAGTGTCATGCCAGCCACACATGCACGCAACTCAACACGTCGCGTGACCTGATTGCAAACTTTACACGTGACACGGTGTAGCAGCAGACAAACTGGTAGCAATAGATCGATTGTATGTGTAACTTATATGTTGGGTCACAATAGTCCCACTTGTCAACTTTGTCGTGGCTTCGCATGACGGTGAAGCGTGTCCCCTCGTATACGAAAAATGGCCCAAACTAAGCTGTGGAAACAATTAAATACAATCTAGAGGTCCGAACTATGTAAACTAATACGTTAAACGTTTTGTATTCAAACGTTAGACGAAAGTATTATAACAGAAGCGAGATTACTAAGGGATAGATCGTCTAATCCAGGGGTCTCCGAACTACGGCCCGCGGGCCAGATCCGGCCCCCGAAGAGTCATTGTCCGGCCGAGGCTGCGTGCAGTTTTTAAGTAGATCGTCAAAATACTTAAAGTGTTATAAGATTTTACTAAATAACTAACCAAGAAATAAGTTCAGTAAAATGTTATAATATTTTGTACAAAAAAACATTTACGTTGTTTGTCTGGCTGCCTTGAATGAATCACGCTTTTCACTCGCATCAGCCTAAAGCAAGGATTCCGATTCCCTCTGTGAGCTTGGCAAGAGCAATGTTTTCAAAGTTTGGATCGACCTATATCTGCGAACAAACGTTTTCAAAAATGAATTTTGTAAAATCAAAGTAACTTGTCAGACGAACACTTGAAATCCATTTTAGTGATAGGAGCATCAAAATGGGGAGACTTATATGTCAGAAGCAACTCCACACATCCCATACGTAGATAAGGAAGCAAAAAAGTAATACATGAATGTTATTTTTTCTTAATTTTTTTTTAATAAATTAACTTGTTTTCTTTGGATAAGTCTGCTTAATTTTTATTTAAATTCCTATATTATTGACTTGATTATTTCGTAAACTTAAAAAAAAATGTGTGTGTGTGTGTGTGTGTGTGTGTGTGTGTGTGTGTGTGTGTGTGTGTGTGTGTGTGTGTGTGTGTGTGTGTGTGTGTGTTGACCCGCCTGACTTCCAAGATTTTTCAATTCGGTCCTCAAGTGAAAAGTTTGGCGACCCCTGCTGGTCTAATCTTTACAGGGAAAAGTCAAAGAAAGAGAACACAAATAATTTTGTTTGTCTGTAGCCTATGGGTGAGTATCGATTCGTATTGACACTTGAGTGGGTATCGTATTTAAAATAATTTTGCGGCCTCTAAATTTGGGACCACCGCCGATCCGGGTCAAGCGCCCTCGGGCGCTTCTTGATGACCAGGCGTAAAGTCATCTTCGTCCTTACATCAGCCCACAGCCCCAGAGTTCACTATTAAAACTGTCCTTCATTCCTTCCGTACCACCTCCTAGTACGCTGAGTCAGCTGCGTTTTGTTGTTATCTTGGTCACCGGCACGGAGGCTCGCGGGGAGCGACCGACGCCTCAAGGCGTCTGCTGGCTGGGCTTGAGACGGGCAACATCTGTTGCTCGAATCGGTTCCAGCGCCAGTGTCACAAAAATTAAGTTTTCTTTCTCCCCCGCCTTCTGCGTTAACACGTTGGCCGTTTCCTTTTCCAGATTTAGGTTACCAGTCGACTGATCCACTGGCAGCCATTGGACACCACTCAGATGCTGCAGTCAAGGCGCGGGTGCAAAGACAATGCAATGCAATGTAAATTTGGAAAAAAGCATTAGATCGGGAGACGAATAAAGGATATTCTACAGTATCATCGAAACGTTCTAGGACTGAAGTGTGGCCTAGAAAGAAAAAAGACAATATCTTCACTATGGAGTTTGATGAGGTCTACAAGTTTTATTCACAAGTATAAAAACGAATGACCGAGTGTAAGTACTGATGATAATACTTGACGTAATGAGCTGAATGGGTAACTTGACGCCTCTCAGTCGCCTCCTTCCAGCTTTGACGACCTGCGTTACTCGTCCCTGTCTTGGCCGCCCTCGTGCATAAACTATATGGCACTACCATCAGCCACTTCCTTTATCTAAATGGCTACACTCTACATCTACACACACACGCCCACTACTCTACCTCCATCTTCTTCGCTTCTGGCCTTCACTGGCGTGCGACTCCTCACATTCTTCTGCAGGGGCCTCGCCCCAGATCAGCCCGAGACTTGTCCTTCGGGACAAGTCTCAAACAACACGAAAAAAATGAATGAATAACAGTTGAGTTATAGAACCGGATTAGCGATGTGACCACATTATAAGAACAAAAGAAGACAGATGACAAGAAAAGATTAAAGACTCGTTGGTCACTTGGCGAATCATATTTACTAGTAAGGTTAAAAAAAACACACACAAAAACACTCGGTAAGTTTCACTCTGTGCGTGCGTGCGTGTGTGTGTGTGTGTGTGTGTGTGTGTGTGTGTGTGTGTGTGTGTGTGTGTGTGTGTGTGTGTGTGTGTGTGTGTGTGTGTGTTTTAAAGCTTTGAGTACTCAAAATTTGGGTGCTCAAACAGACTCAGTGAGGGAGGGGACCGGAGATTTTTCCTTACTTTTCCGTGATACGTTTGCGGTCACTAAAGTGGGATAGTCGTCATCTTCCGTCAAGCATTAGGCCCATGGCCTGTTGCGTTGTCTAACCGGGGTACAGTTTATGTTATACAACCGTAAGGGTAAGTGCGTAGCGCGGAATACTAGCACAGAATACTCTCACAGATTATATTCAATGTGAAAACAAACTCATGTATTTATATGGCATCGTGGATAGCGAAGCAGATCGCACATCGCATACAACAGAATATCATCGCTGATCCCCTTCGGAAAGCAAACAAGTTTGTTTTTTTACATTGCACATGGAATACTTCTGAGCTCTGATTGGTTGCTTCGAGGACATTTCCTGCACTGTAGCCACACGCAACTCTATCCAATGTACAATTACCGGTAAAGTGTAAACAGTTCGGTCTCTAGTCTGCTGTAAAATGTGTTTACGGCGGCGTGCACAGAACTCGACACTGTCATTTATTCTCATTTATCAGTCATTATTTCATCCTCGGTGTGCACACCTCTCATACATGTGCGATCATCAATTTGAAGCTCCAATGCTAGTATTCCTCGCTATGCACGTACCCTAAGAGATAACGAGCCTGCATTTGATCACTTGCGGGAGACGAGTTACGTCACGGTGCTGATAGATGTTGTATACATCCACGTTTAGATGCCGTATTGTTACTAACCGAGATCCGGTTATCTCTGTCAGACCGTTGTATTAACACGACAGTCCGGTATACGGGGTTGTATTGAATCACCTTTGAGGCGGAACTCGCAGCACAATGTGACGACTGAACTCCATACAAAGTGAGCAGTTCTCATCCACTGAACTATCGTGTCGTTAGTAGGATAGATAATTTTAGCGAAGTATGATGACGTGAGGGTATTTCGCCTCCTGAGTGGAACGAGACCTTGGCCCCTCCTGACAATAAATGTCATGAGAATCATATAGTGCCCAAGCCGTTGTGGAAGAAGGTTTAATAAAAGGCGATTGGACAGCACGCCATTTTTGAAGAGGTAAGAAGGATTGAAGTGTAAGGGGAGCCCAAGGGAGGTTATTCTCACATACAGTGAGACAGAAGATGCACGGGGCGCCTTGCGCCCTGGTTTGTTTGGGTTGTCCAGGCCGGAGCCCAATGAACGCCAGGTTCTTACACAGTGCAGCTCGGTCGTTCGCTCGGCACAGGTGCGGTCCGCGAATAAACGATGTGGCGTGTATACCATGGGGACATCTCTTGAGTGAATTGCTCCATCCAGTCGTCGTCATGCCTGAGGCGCCGTGGTGCAGTCGATAGGCTCGACTGCCCGGAGACGAGTCGTCCGTAACGATGGGTTGGCACTACAAGGCAAATAGCATTGGCTGGACATTGTTGTCTTTTTTCGTTGTTTTCTAGGATTAAATCTGTTGTTTCTTCTCTGACACACAGATACTGCGTTTTTTTCTATGTTAATCAATAATCCCAATTTTTCGTACTCTTCCTTCAGTTTGCGTGTCGTATATTCCAGGTCTTCAAGAAGTTCATTTATATTGACAGCAGTCTGTAACACAACCAAAATCATACTATTCGATTTTACTCATGTGACTGTTAAAATCATTAAAACCAGAATATTTAAAATTAATTGAATATTAATTCAAGGAAAGCGGCAAGATTCAGAGTGCTGAAATGCAGTATCTTCGAAATACTTTAAATTATACATTGCAAGATAGAATAAGGAATTAAGATATCAGAGCAGAACTCGAAGTAAAGGACATAACGAAATTATTTCAATTTACATAAAACAGTGATGGGATTATCTGCAATGGATGACAGAGGATCGATTGCCGAAAGCGGCACTGAAGTATAAAGCCATTGGTAGAAGAGACGTGGGTGGTCCGAGGATGAGATGGGTGCCAGAACAGGTTTATCCTTGAAGAGGAGAAGAAGGAGAAGAAAAAGATTGATTCAACGGTTCGAAATCAGGCTTTATTATTCCCGATAGATTTTATGATGTTTAATCTGTATCACGAATGTCGGGAAATCTGACAACGCTAGTGAGCTCAGTTCTAACCTAACCTAAGCTTACTGCTGACGACATTGCCCTACTTATATAGCCAAACTAGTGTACGTAGACTGACCAGCGTTCTTAATAAATCTAGTCCAGTGTATAAAACAGATAAATTCAGTTAAGTAAATGTCATCATCATCATCATCAGCACTCCAAGGACTAGACCTTAGACCTGTTCCGGAACCCATCTCCTACTCGGTCTACCGACATCTCTCTTCCCAGTAAGGTGACGTGATGACACTATGTTTAAATCGCGTCTAATATCCTCGTTCTTTCTCCGATCAAAGAGAGAACAACCTTGCGTTCCTCTTAAAAATTTCATTTTGGCTGCCTCAATCCTCTGCACGTCCCTTTTACCAAGAGTCCATGTCTCACTAGCATACAGGAATGTGACAGCCACAGTTTTATAAAATTCATTCTGGTATCCTTCCGTGTTTTATTTTTCACGTAGGCTATCTATGAATTCCACAGATGCGTCTAAATTTTGTCAGCTTACTATCCCAATCAATAGTAAACGTTGAACAGTGAATAAAGAGTTCTATTTACTTTGCCAAATTCAAGTGTAAAGAAACTTAACGAAACGCGTCCAAAAATAACTGTAGTCAGTGTGATGACTGCGAAGAAGTCACGCGACTGACGGTAAATCGCCTACATAGGTCACGATTCTCTGTTTCCAAACAGAATCTGTGTTTGTGTGTTGTATTAATGAGTTTCCACTCGAACGCGCTTCTATCTGGCCTATAAATACGCGTACTGCACGCGAATTGCCGCCGCGACCTCGAAGCGAGAGAGAGGAGAGAGAGAGAGATGACCGCCGGTTAATTAGAAGCGGTATCTAAATTCTGTCCCCCCCCCCCACCAATGAACATATCGCTGTTTGGACGCGGTGAAGAGAAAGTTCTCTTTACTGTTCGGGACCTGTTTTCGTTTATCTGCAGCTTGCATCTCTTTTTTAGACAAATTTCACTTAAGACCCAACGTTATCGCAAACTAAAATTAAACTGTTTTCCTCACCGTGTGTTTTTCGAGTTCCGTTGCATTCTGACTGATTCAATTTGCGCAAAATCGTAGCCATTTGATACTTTCTTGACACTGACTCTTTGTCAGACCGAGAACTATCTCCGTCGTCGTCGTCATCCTTTACGGCGTAGGCTAGTAGCCTGTTCCAGTCTCAATGGAAGTCATCCAACAGTCGCATACCGTGTCTTTCCCCTTGGACAGTAGTCAAGGGCTCTTCTTGAAAATCTAGTTGGATGCATTCTCTCTACGTGTAACCACTCCGTTTTGTACCGGGAGATTTTCTCATTTAAGCTTTCAGCTATGCGTAGCACCATTCTACTATGATCATTTCTGATAAGATCTCTCCTGGTACAACTCTTTACTACCTCATTTCCGCTCCTTGTATTCTAGATATATCTTTGGCCTTTCTGATCCAAGTCTCACTACCATACAGTAGTTGAGGTATGGCCATTGCATTATATTTTGATTGCGCCTCTTTCATTGTTTTCTTCTTTAAATGTTTAATGATACAGCCACAAAGCGACTGGAAGAGACTAATTTTGCTTTCAACCTCCTTATCATCTTGGTGTGTGATACTACACTCTAGATACTTGAAATCTGGCACCTGATCTATTGGCGAGTCCTGTATGACAAATCTTTGTTGTAATATGATATTCCCCAGAAAAAGACATAACTTTTGTTTTGGGTAAGGAAATGGTTTGATTGTAATCTGCCAAAATGTTAGTAAGATAAAACAACGACATTTGGAGGTCATTTTCATTCTCTTGGATGATCGCAAGATCGTCTGCATACATTAGAATATTTAAATAAAATCCTTTCCCCAAGTATAATCCTTTGGGGGCGACCAATTTCTATTTTCTTATAGCATCATCTATATAGATAGTAAATAAAACAGGAGAAAGACTTCAACCCTGCCGAACGCCTTGGGTTATTCCAGTGGGCTCTGACAGTCTGTTAGTTTTTATCAGTATCTGCGTTCCATTATATAAACTTTTAATTACCTTTATTAAATGAGTACTACGTCCGTAACGTGTTAATTGCTGGTCGTTCTGTGTGTATTCTTATTTGTACTGTGCATAAACTATAGCGTCGTTTGTGTTGATAGTATTGTTAATTTATAGTTATAGCAATCAAAAAATTAAAAATTTAATTTTCCTTCTTGACCAGTTGTTCTCACGCTACGGTGGCAGTGACTCTAAGAACAGAGCCATAAAACAAAGTTAATTGGGGTAGGTGACAACTAACGCCCTATCATACAATAGAAGCGTGTTCAGTACGAGGCAACAATAGAAACGACGACTTGAGTTGACAGGAGCGTGCCAACGGAGAATTATGACACCGTAACAAATTGAACAATGTACTTGGGCTCAGTCGTACGTTTACGCAGAATCGAAGCAAGGATACATTTAAGGGTGTAGCTAAGGAACGGGGTCACTATACAAAAAACGAGACGAGGGACAAAGGGTTCAGGACGTGCTGCAGTCTTTAGAAACGATCCGAACAACAAACTATGAAGAGAACCAGCGTCAAGGCACAGCGGGAGATACGCCTAAGTGACAAGCTGAGATTTACAACGAGAAAGCGTGGAGGTTACAGCTGTCGACACTGGATGGAAAACGGTTAATTGCCAGGACGCAGAGTTTCAGAAACGAACAATACCCGAGATGTTAAGAGTAAACCCTTGCTGGAAACTCGAACAATGAGTTGATTGACACGCGGGGAATGGCTTGCATTTCCCAGAACGAGAGTGACGCCTGGACAAGACGATTCAAAGGACATCTCTAGCTACCTATCAGAACAAAGTATTTCACGAGAGAGAGCGGAAGAGAAGCCAGTTTCCATAGCAACTAGCAGAAGAACAAATCAGAAGATAGAAGACTGGAAGACTTCGAGATGGTGGGAAAAGACTTCGAGAGAGGGTAGTGTTTCAGCCTATCATAGTAATCTTAGGCGTGGACAAGCCAGAGACCAAATTTCTAGTAGGGAGACGTTAATAAAAACCAAGTGTCCAACGCGGGACGCGGCAGTGATATAATAATTTTCGAGAGTCTTATTACAATTTTCGGCAGTCTTATAACAATTTTCGGCAGTCATATAATAATTTTGAAAGTCTTATAATAATTCTCGAGCAGTTCGCGAGGAGTCTTATTTAGAAACTTTCAGTGTCTAACATAACTTACCAAACAGTTCGCGACGAATCTTATAATAAATCGGACTACAAAAGTATTGAGAGACACATAACTCTCGTAATTAACTTTATAATTAACTAAAACTAAGAGTACTATAAATTTATAGTTACTATAAATAAGTAACTATAGTTACTTTATTTAACTAAGAATATATATAATTGTTTACGACTTAGAAAACAGTATAACGAACAGTAATTCACAATGTGCGTGAACGTTGTAATAATATCTATATAGTGTAGTTTGTATACACAATACCTAAAACATGAAATTTAGTCTACATATAAACAGATGTTTTGAATAATTAATTTAAAAAAAATTTTTATATTTATTAATTTTGTATCTGATGAAATCGAATACTGCCGAAAGACTGTAATTCACAAAATAATAAAAATATATTCTTGTAAAGACTTGTTATTATTTTTAATAATATAAAATATATATTTTATATACAAGAAAAAATTATGAATATAACTAACAAAAATATGACACCAATAAAAACAACTGAAATATATAACATAGTATATAATATGACTACTGTATATAATATAGTAACTAACGGCACATCGATGTGACCGTGTGTAGGCAACGCATCACTTCATCCAATGTGACATATAAAATATCGGTGTGGACAACCATACACGACTTCCTTGTTCTAAGATTTATATTCAAAATCATTTTCTAAATGAAATATTTCCATAGAAACTACTTCTTTCTTCAGCCTTAACCACAGTGCTGTGGTCACTAACGTATACCGCCTCAAGTTAGCGCACTCGATTTTCACTGATGATGGCACTGCCGAAACGTCTGGTTTTGCTGAAAACACTGGACCATGGCCAAAGAGCCCGGGAAGGAATTTTAACAACAAACTACTTCTTTGTTGCCGATAACGTAGGACACATAAAAAAATATTGGTATGGAGAACCATACATGACTTCCATGTTTAAGATGTATATTTCGAAGTGAAATATTTCCATAGAAAACTATTTCCTTCTTCAATCTTCACCTCATACTGTGGTCACTAACGTATACCACCTGAAGTTAGAGCGCATTTGATGATGGCAGTCGATGAAACTGCCGAAACGTTGGTTTTGCAGAAAACATTGGACCACGGCCAAATAACCCGGGAAGGAATTTTAACGACAAACTACTTCTTTGTTGCCGATAAAGTAGTACACATGACATATAAATGAAAATTATCCCCTCCTCCTTCAACTAGCCTTTTCATTTATAGATATTTCATCTACGTTTCTACAGCGGATTATTATGACCTTCTTTTCAGTATACTTTATTCTTCTTGGATTTCGTTGTCCATGACGTGTCCGTTACTTAACTAAATATCACTATAATATTGACGACTCGGAACACAAAGTTTTTTATAAGTAAAAACGTAAAGTTTTACCTTACAGCCTAAACAGACAAAATTATTAGACAACACACACAAATAGACAACAACATTGCAGTAAAAAACAACACTGACCTAGTAACAAAAATAAAAGACATACACATCCCCCATAACGCCACATTAGCCTCCTTTGACATTAAAAACCTGTACACAAACATCCCCATCTCTGAAACAATCACCATCCTACAAAACAAACTCAAACAGAACAACACACCAGACGAACTTATCAATGAAATAACAGAAACTCTGAACATTATCACAAAACAAAACTACTTTACTTATAACAATAAATACTACACACAGAACGATGGCCTACCCATGGGCTCCCCCATATCCAGCATTCTAGCAGAAGTCTTCCTCCAACACTTAGAAAAAACAAAAATACTCACAAACAATGACAGACACTCACATAAAATACTATATTGGCACAGATACGTTGATGACATTCTAATACTCTACAGGGGAAACAAAAGACAATGTGAACAGTTACTAACGCACATAAACAAAATACATAAAAACATAACCTTCACTGCCGAATACGAACACAACAATACCATAAACTTCTTAGACCTCTCCATCACAAAACTAGAACACAGGCACAAATTCAGTATATACAGAAAACCAACTACAACTGACACACTAATACACAACACCTCCAATCACCCAATACAACACAAACTAGCTGCTTTTAGAACCATGATAAATAGACTTAACAACATCCCCTTAGATGAAATAGACTACAAAGACGAACTAAACACGATAAAATATCTAGCAGAATCTAACGGTTATGACAGAACAATAGTCAGTAAACTCCTACACAAAACACAAAACAAACAACAGACAAAGACAGAAAACAACAAATTCATAACACTAACATACATCAACAAACAAACAGAAAAAATTGCCCACAAATTCAAAAAAGCAGGATACAGAATCGCTTACAAAACTACTAACAAAACAGAACACACACTATCAAAACGCATGCCCAAAGCACAAAACAAATTCGATCTACCCGGTGTATATAAACTAAATTGTTCAAATTGCAGTAAATTCTACATAGGCCAGACAGGACGTAGCTTCAAACAGAGATACATTGAACACACAAAAGCACTCCACACCACTACAGAATCTACCTTCGCAAACCACCTCATTGAAGCAAACCACACATATAAAAACATCGACAATAACATGAACATACTACACGTACACACAAAAGGCCGAAAACTAGACACTCTAGAACAATTAGAAATATACAAACACACAAAAACAAATAAAAACGACATCCTAAACGAACAGACACAATTCAAATCGCACGCATTATTCGAACACATCTCACCACACACACACAGCTTCAATCTTTCGAAACACTTTCTCGTCGCCAACAACAAGACGAGCAGCGCTACTAACGACAGCCTCTGATGAAGCCTTCTATAGGTGAAAGCCGGTTTAGGCTGTAAGGTAAAACTTTACGTTTTTACTTATAAAAAACTTTGTGTTCCGAGTCGTCAATATTATAGTGATATTTACTTTATTCTTGTTAAAACGTAAAACGTTGCAGGTAAACTACCCCTTCCCCGTAACCGATCTTCACCAAAATCAATAGACCTTGAGTCCTCTACAACTCGGGCACATACGAAAAAAATTATTTGATTCTGTTTGAATTTGCGGCAGTTATGGTTCGCCATAGAAAAAATTCTACACACAGACACTTTTCGGAAAATGACTTTTCTTCATGTTTTGAGGGTAGTACAATCAGAATCAGCCCTTATCTCGAACACGTTTTTTTTCGCGGTCACCATACTTCCATTTCCTTACGGAACATGGAAGTAAAAATGAACGCATCCAAGTGACGCACCAGACTGATCGTGTGTAGGCCGCTTAACAGATACAGGTAAAATAACGTTTCTTCGATGATAATAGTAATATACGTATTAACCTTGGTGCACGAAGTCTTAAGTGCGTGTGATTCAAATAAATATCTTGTCTCAAGGAAAAAGTGAGTACCATTATAAGTGTCTTTTTACAAACCGACCCTTACATTATGACTTTAATGACGAGGATGTAAAGCAGGCACGCCCCTGTGACTCATTTTCCTCGTCTCTTGGTACGTGCAGTGACCGGCTCAAACATGTTTCTTTTTTGTTTATCTTTGTGGTTGTTGTCTTCACTTTGTTCAGTTTTTTTCCTTTTAGCTGTTTTCAACTTCCGTAAGATAAGTCTCGGGGTTCCCCTTCTTCACCTGCTTCCACTAACTTGTTTGCCACCGTTATTATGAATTTGACCTTCCATTTTTTTCTTTTCCTGGATGATTGGTTGGTTGGTAATTTGGAGTCAGAAACGATTCAAAGCTATAAAACGGGGACGTAACTGATTTTAAATGTATTACGTCCATGTTTCGTAAGGAAATGGAAGTATGGTGATGGCGAAAAGAATCGTTTTCGACATAAGGGCTGATTCTGACTGTACTACCCTCAAAACGTGAAGAAAAGTCATTTTCCGTAAAGTGTCTGTGTGTCTATGTGTAAAAATTTTTTCTATGGCGAACGATAACTGCCGCAAATTGAAACAGAATCAAAATTTGTTTGCATGTGTGTCCGAGTTTAGAGGACTCAAGGCCTATTGATTTTGGTGAAGATCGGTTAAGGACGAGGGGTAGTTTACCTGCAACGTTTTACGTTTTAACAAGAGTAAACTAGTTAATTTTGATAAATAAAGTGTCCTGAAAAGAAGGTCATAATAATCCACTGTAGAAATATAGATGAAATATCTATAAATGAAAAGCGTAGTTGGAGGGGGAGTCGGTAATTTTCTAAAAATGAAAATGATAGTTGAAAGGGGTGGGGATAATTTTTTATATGTGTACTACGTTATCGGCAACAAAGAAGTAGTTTGTTGTTAAAATTCCTTCCCGGGCTATTTGGCCGTGGTCCAACGTTTTCTGCAAAACCAGACGTTTCGGCAGTGCCTTCGACTGCCATCATCAGTGAAAATCGAGTGCGCTAACGTGAGGTGGTATACGTTAGTGACCACAGTACTGTGGTTAATGCTGAAGGAAGAAGTAGTTTCTATGGAAATATTTCATTTCGAAGATGATTTTACATATAAATCTTAGAACATGGAAGTCATGTATGGTTCTCCATACCGATATTTATGTAGCATATCGGAGTGAAGTGAAGCATTGTGTATTTATGTGCCGTCATTTACTACCATATTATATAGTTACATTCTATGTTATAGGCCTATTTTTTAATTATTTTAAGTAAAACTATCGTATTAACAATACAAACTGTGATTGTACAAAATATGAGCAACGATCGGGACGTGAGCCATATTTTGTATTAAACGTTTTCCACTGTATTTCTTTCAGGTGTGGCGATGTTTTTGTGTTTTATATCCTTATCGCTCATTTGACTTTGACCATTTGAGTAGTAAGGACGGAGGACTCGATTTTCATTCATTGGCCGTCGTGTAAAGAAATTTATTTGACGTCTTTACAGACGTATGAACAGATTTATTTGTTCATTCAAGAGATTTGTATTGCTAAAGTATAATTGCGTTCTGTCGCCTTACGACTTCTTTTGTTTTGTAATAAAACAGTAGCCACTTAGTGGGGTCGTTAGTTATCGTCATAAATTGTAGAAACCGCGCCTGCGACCGTTGCCATCGTGTTTATTGCTGCACGTTTCACTGAATAGTTTATATTTAGACGGCACTGACATAAAACAGCTAACTACAGTTTGTGTTATTAGCATAAAAATAACGTTAATTCATTACGCTCCGCATAATTCGAATTCTTTTGACATGATAATGTCTTATGGCTGGCCATCATTTGGAAATTTCTGTAACGCATCACGCTGCATGACGTCATCATTTACCAGCCGGGAATCGTTAACTAAAACCGCGACCGCTAACGTGCTAACGTCCGTCGCAGATTAAAGACCTAACAAGCAAACAACACTGCATAGCTGTAGATAGGTATGTAACCAATCAGTCAGTCAGTAACCATAATAATGTTGCGTTTAGCTGGCGGCTGAAAGACATTATCATGCTCTTAAGCTTTTACCATTTGGTAAACGGTACTTTACATTTTGTTCATACGTGTATCGAAGGTCGGTATAAAACTTCAGCGTAAATTATCCTACTTTTTATAGTGTGTATAGTAATCGATATTGACGTGTGTCATTGATGAAGATTGCTTACGGACGGTAAGTAGGCCATGAACGAAGCCGTAGTCGTCTCTACTTCAATTGTTTATCGTAGTTTATTATCGAGATGGGTGCGAAATAAAATTTCAAAGTCCGTTAAAAATTATAAATTTAGACAGACTGTCTGGAGTGGTAACGGTGTATGTTTGTTCGCTACACCACGCGGCTGAGGTTCGATTCCCCTTCGCGAGCAAACATTTACGGTCACTCACCCATTGCAAGATGTAGCAAACCAGTGAATTCTATCCGTGTCTATAATACGTCCTGAGGAGGTGTTAAACCGTAGGTCCGTGCATGGTGTTAAACTATGAGACCGTGCATAGATGGATATGTGCAAAGAGGTAACACCGTTCTCACGATTGATGAGCACAGAGCACAAAATATCACATTTAATTAACAACAAATGTGTTTATTAAACAAGTCAGTATACAGTGTTTACGTGTGCATGTGTATCCATTAATCACAATTTACCTTAAATGTTTTTAAACGTGTTTAAAATTTTCGTGAATTACAGCCGATATATTTTTTTATCAAAGCAGTAGGCGTATCAGCTAGAACATAGCATTAGCTGAACTTAATTCCGCACACGATAAACACAAATTACCCGTTAGTCGTTTTGCTGCTGTTGAAGGTAAATTAATTTTGTGTGTGCTTGAAACGAAGTTCACGCGAAGTTGATATTATACAAGTTTTGTAACATCCGAATTTTAGAAATCGGGTGGCAGAAATGATGTTAATACCGTATGTGTTTAGGGACGTGGACATCAGAGAGGCCCTAAATGTTTGAACAGTCAGTGATCGAATTGGCCCACATTCAAACAGAAAGGAGAACATGCGCACAGAGTACGTGAAACAACGCTGTGTTCCAGGAAGGTTGCGATGCTGCCCAGGAAATTTCCTATACCCAGAAAAGATGTGGCGTTGATCAACAGGAAATATGTTGAAAGACCGCCGTCAGAGGTTGAAACACAGGTTAATGCACTTATGAATGGAGAAGAAGAACTCGCGCGCGCGTACTTGTTTTCAACATTTCCAGGTAACGTTAATTCTGTCCGTAACACTGCCTGTACAGAATTTGCAAGCGCTAATCGGGCGTTATGAGAAGGCGCCAGAATGCGTGGAATGAATGAAAATTCCATCGCTTTGAGGATATTTTGCACGTTTACTAATTAAGCGCTGAATTTCTCGCAAGTAAAGTGACTCTAGAACGAGTTACGAGGTTCGTACCGCAAGGCAGTACCGTCCGTACCTGTCAGTAATGTTGAGTAATTTAATCCTGTTAGTAAATAGAACGGAAACTCTTCAGACCGGCTAATTGCGTCAGACATTACAGTTTAATTTTTCAGTTTCTTGGTATTTATTTTAGAATCCAACAGCGACAAGATATAGGATCTGAATACGAGCTTCGACTTGCCTCTGTGCCACATGCCGTTCTTCATTATTTTACAAGAGCATCTTCGTTGGATATCATCAATAATTATTGTCATTCGTCTTATCTTTTTCTCCTTCCATTTGTCGTCCTTTTTTTTATCATGTTTCCAATAATACTATTTTTCTGTGTTGGGCGAACCAGTAGGCTTTTTGTTTCTTAATACAGTTTAATAATATTGTCTTATCGTGCGTCGTTTCCATCACTATTTCGTTTCTTATATCTTTCAACAAAAGCCAGTGATTTTACATGTTTCAAATCTTGTCGCACATCTCGAATTCATTTGTGGGTGGAGTACGCAAACAAAATAGGAATAATTAAAATATCTTAGAACAAAGTAGCCGGATCGTGCCCGGACAGCATTTTGTGGATAGTCTTCTCCATTCTCTTACCTGTAAGTTGATTGTCAGAATGGAAAAAGCAATTTGTTTTGATGTATTCAACAGCAGCTTAAGGATCAGGAATTCAGCCTCTTCGATAATACTTGTTACATAGAAGAGTCATACGAATCAGTGGTTTTTGATCTTACTACTAATACAGTGACGTATCTAGAATTTGGCCGGGGGGGGGGGAGTTCCGGGGTCGGTTCGGCTTCGTACAAAAGAAAAAGCCAGTAAAGACTGATCAACATTGCTATTTTCAAAGTCAGTGCTATTAAAGTAAACGGTAATACCTTATTGACCGAATTGATTTTCCTATACTTCACATTTCAAACGTACACGCAAATGCTGTGTAATAAACCTGTTTGTATATTTAAATATCGGTATGGAGAACCATACGTGACTTCCATGTTCCAATATTTATATTTAAAATCATTTTCGAAATGAAATATTTCCATAGAAACTACTTGCTTCAGCCTTAACCACAGTACTGTGGTTACTAACGTATACCACCTCACGTTAGCGCACTCGCTTATGATTTTCACTGATGATGGCAGTCGCTGGCACTGCCGAAACGTCTGGTTTTGCAGAAAACATTGGACCGCGGTCAAACAGCCCGGGAAGGAATTTTAACAGCAAACTACTTCTTTGTTGCCGATAACGTAGTACACATACAAAAAATTACCTCTCCCTTCAGCTATCACTTTCATTTATAGAAAATTACCCCCTCACCCTTCAAATACCCTTTTATTTATAGATATTTCATCTACCTTTCTACAGGGGATTATTATGATCTTCTTTTCAGGATACTTTATTTATCAAAATTAAGTACTTTACTCATGTTAAAACATAACACGTTGCGAGTAAACTACCCCGTCTCCTTAACCGATCTTCACCAAAATCAATAGGCCTTGAGTCCTCTACAACTCAGACACACACGCAAAAAATTATTTGATTCTGTTTGAATTTGCGGCAGTTATCGTTCGCTATATAAAAAATTCCACACACACACTTGCGCGCACACACCCCACACACACTTTTCGGGAAATGGCTTTTCTTCATGTTTTGAGGGTAGTACAATCAGAATCAGCCCTTTTTTCGAACAGGATTTTTTTCGCAATCACCATACTTCCATTTCCTTCCGGAACATGGAAGTAAAAACAGTGACTTCTATATAGCGTACACAGCTGTAAAAAAAAAGCAGACTACAAATTAAGAGATGAAACAAATTCATCATCTTCTTTGACCCTCTGGGTACGGTCCCGTTTATCCCCCCCCCCCGTAAATACGCTCTCTGGTATCTAATAGTGTTATGTCATCAACTAAAAGCGCCAATGGTTTCCATGTTATTTTGAGTCAGTAAACGTAGATTCACGTCTGCTTTGTCAACTCAAATCTGAACTAATTATTAGTTCTGAAACTAGTTTCAGTAAAAAAAAGCGGACCAGTTCACGGAACAGTGAGAAGAAACATCGTTATGCAAACGACGCAGAATCTGTTATTAGCAAAATAAGGCAATAACGTTTCAGTAAATTCTAATAACATTATAATTATCTGCTTATATAAGAACGTATGCCATCGTTTCCTTGTAAGTTAAACTGAATAAACGTGGGTTGTTTTGTTAACGTTTTGGAACGCAGTAACGATGCGTCCTTGAGTTAAGTCGGTGTTTTCACTTTTTTTGATTACAACTACTTTTCGTCTCATCGAAATTACGTGTTCTTAGAAAACTTGGTATAATGGGAAATTTTAAATTGGGTTTGAATATAAAGCGATTATGTTCGCGTGTATATTATTAAGCGATGAACTAGCACGAACGCTCTTACGTACGAAAAAGCGACGTATTAATAATTGCGATGTTACATCGTTTGTCGGGAAGCTACGAAACGTTAGTGGAGCGTTGGCTTTCACGTTAGTCACCTCTCTTTGTTATTGGAATCGGAGGCACATTGTTTTCCGCGGACCTGTTACCATCACTAGAACTTGACTGCCAAAGTGATCGAGTCTTTTATATAACTAGGAAATATAATTACGTTGTTTGGAATCAGTACGAAGGTATCTGCTTCTTCTCGAACGATGTCAGGTCCCTTGACGTTGGCAATTACGGGTCTCATACACGAATCAACGAGAAAAATAACTGTAGAGCAAAAACGGTTTATTTTGTCGGTATGACAATTTTCGTCACATCTCTGATTAAGCTTTTTTTGTGCCTTCTGCAATCAAATCTTTATGTTGATTCGGAGTTTTTCTATATGGAGCATTGTAAAGTACACTTCAGACACATGAACTACCAAAGACAGAGTAAGGAAATATTTGGAAAACTTCGAAATGTGGTTGTGGAGAAGAATGGAAAACATTAATTGGAGAGAGAGATATGATACAAAGATATATTAATGAGAATAAATGACAGGACAAAGTTGATTGGAGTTGTTACAAAGAGGAAAACTAATTTGATTGGCTACATCTAGAAAAAGGACTACAGTGGAACTCGGATGTAACGAGCAAAAGTACGAGATTTGTTTGGTTTAGTATCTTAATAATGATAATTGTACTCGCTTTTAACGAGTAGGAACGCATTGGAGACCTGGTTATAACGAGCATTTTATCGCAGGCTTGTTCGTGGGTTAAGGTCTAACAATACAGCATTTTAAACATTCGTTTAGAATCATTAACGCAATTTAGTGAACCTAATAATGTAAGTGACGAATTCGTGGAACAGTTAAATAAATTACAAAACTGTTTTGATATCTACAGATACAAAATTACTAAACAAACAATAATACACGACTTTTAAGGTTAATTAAATTCTGTCCGCGAAATATAATTTTGACGATTCCATTTCGGACGAAGAACAATACAAATAAATTAGAGTGAACTTTCTTGTAATTTAAAAATAAATATTGTGCATGTGTCATGGAAAGTTTTGCTTTTTTTGCCTTTACAGTTACTACTTTTTCTATATTTCGCTAATGCACTATACGCCAATATTCAGCAAATTTTTATTCAGCTAATGTCGGTATCTTATAAATATTTAAAGTCTAAATTTCGCTTTTAAGTGTAGAATGTGAAACACGTCAAAGTTTTTGTTGTGCAAAGCTATTCTATAGTAGACTTTTGTTGTTGTTTGTTCAATACTCACGTTATAAAAATTTAGGCTTGCGAGTCAACAACTCGGATGTAGCGAGCACCCGGTTTTGACGAGCACATTTGTACGGTTCCTTGAATCTCGTTATCTCGTTATAAGCAAGTTCCACTGTACGTTGTTTGGAATCAGCGGGAAGATATCTTTTTCTCCTCGAACGATGTCAGGTCCCTTGATGTTGGCAGTTATAAGTGCCATTCAGTAATTAAAGAGACAAATAACAGTAGACGAATAACTGTGTATATAATCAGAATGACAATTTTTTTATTTACTTTTCAACGCAATCCCCAGCATCATTAATACACTTTTCTCATCTCCTATTAAATTATATTAAAAAAAAATAAAACAATGAATAGTTTTAGTGATTTTCACTCGTCATTTATTAAAATTACAAATCCATGACGGCTGTTTCGGCAGCACAGTGCCTTCATCAGATGGTGTAAGCTGACTAATTTTCGTACAATATAATACAGAATATAAAATATAAGGCAAGTGCTATTGTTTAGAGAGCGATAGTAATCTCGTGTCAATAAGATTAATTCACATTACACTAACATATAACATAACATAAACCAAGTCTATTTATACAAATTAAGCAAAGGCGAGCTATTTAAATCTAACTGATCATTTAATAATACATTTAAATATTTGTGTTTATTAATTTCAAGGGTTTCTAATAAATCATGCTTTGGACCCTTATCAGATAAATGTAAAATTGTAATATTGTCATTATAACTATGGTCTTTTTCTAACAGGTGATTTGCATAATTTGATTTGCCATCATTATATCTAAAACTATAATTGTGACCATACATTCTTTTTTCGAAAGATCGACCTGTTTGTCCAATATAGACTTTATTACAAGACCCACAGGATAATTTGTATACACCAGACTTTTGCAGTTTATCTGTTTTACTCTTATTATTTTTAATATATTTTCCCAATGAAGACTGCGTCTTAAAAGCTATATTTACATTCTTTTGTGTGAAATATTTACCTGTGAAATATTTACCAATATTATCAGAAGCAGAACCTATGTAAGTGAGAGTGTGATATCTTTTAATCTGTGTTGAGGGAGGGTAAACTAGTTTTAAAGCTTGTGAATAAAATTTTTTATTTAACAGGTGATCTATGAGGCTAGGTTGGTAACCATTGTTGACAGCTATTTGTTTAATAATGTTAAGTCCTAATTGGAAATTTGAGTCTGATAACGGAATACTAACTAGTCTATGGATAAAACTGTGAAAAGCGGCCAATTTATGTGAGTATGGATGTGTGGAAGTATTGTGTATTGTCATGATATGACATACATTGTCTAATAAACTGCAAAAGTCTGGTGTATACAAATTATCCTGTGGGTCTTGTAATAAAGTCTATATTGGACAAACAGGTCGATCTTTCGAAAAAAGAATGTATGGTCACAATTATAGTTTTAGATATAATGATGGCAAATCAAATTATGCAAATCACCTGTTAGAAAAAGACCATAGTTATAATGACAATATTAAAATTTTACATTTATCTGATAAGGGTCCAAAGCATGATTTATTAGAAACCCTTGAAATTAATAAACACAAATATTTAAATGTATTATTAAATGATCAGTTAGATCTAAATAGCTCGCCTTTGCTTAATTTGTATAAATAGACTTGGTTTATGTTATGTTATATGTTAGTGTAATGTGAATTAATCTTATTGACACGAGATTACTATCGCTCTCTAAACAATAGCACTTGCCTTATATTTTATATTCTGTATTATATTGTACGAAAATTAGTCAGCTTACACCATCTGATGAAGGCACTGTGCTGCCGAAACAGCCGTCATGGATTTGTAATTTTAATAAATGACGAGTGAAAATCACTAAAACTATTCATTGTTTTATTTTTTTTTAATATAATTTATAATGAATTTTCACCAAGTAAAGGTATCAAGCATTAATCATCTCCTATTAAGCTTTTTTTTAGTGCTTGCTGCAAAGAAATCTTCATGTTGAAGGCGGAGCCATTTTAGGACAGTTTCTTTGACCTCGTCGTTGTCATAGAACCACGTAGCACGTAACGAGGAAATCAGATGGTACCAAGTCTGGACTGTAGGGAGGGTGAGGTAGTAGTCTCCCAAGTCAATTTATTGTTACGACGGTCTCGCCGATCGTCGTATGGTACAGTGGAAAACAAAATACAAGATACAAATGATGTCACTAATCACCAGCTTTAAGTATCACAATTAACAGTTTGTAATCAACAAGTTATTTAACAAGATAATACTCGTACAATAATTCAAATTAAATTTGACCACACGCAATAATAATGTCAACTAATAGAGTCCTGAACAATAATCACTTTTCACTAATAGCCATTTGAAACGCACTGAGTAATCGGCGGAAGTAAAACTGACTGTCCGTCGCTGAATGCTTACATTTATTCCCCGCTGAGATGTCAGAATAATCGGCCACTTTCTGGAAGACGTGTCGAGCAAACTGCGTAGTACAGGCGCTCTAGAATCCACTAGAAACCTTGCAAACTGTCTCTGGCCTTGAACACAGTGCACGACTGGTGCGGCCTGGAATAGCCTCGATTGTTGACGCATGATAAGTGTCACGTAATTGTCTTTCATCTCAAAGTAGCAGCAATATGTACGCATATTAACATTACAGCCGGACTCTGCTGGGATAGCCGAGATACTTGTAGAACGTTCCGTGTTACGTAACATTATTGATGGTTTCGCGTGTTAACTGTGTTGTGTGTGGACTAGCGTTATCATGAAGGAGAATGACGCATTTGCGCAGAAATGTAGGACGTTTCTGCATCACTGCAGGCTTTACTTTATTGATAAACATGGCAGAATTCAAAAGGGGACGGGAAGCAATAAATATCTCGCAAGAATATTGGTTTAGGGTTATTCTGATGCTGAATGAAAGACCATGGCATTTATCATCGTCATCATCATCTTCAGGGATTAAACCAAGGACGGTTTGTTCCAGTCTCAAATAGGCAAAGATTAGAGCTGGTCAATCCAGCGCTTCCTCGGACGTCCCACACCTCTTCGTCCCCTCGGCTTATAGTTCCATTGTTGTTTGGGGATGCGGCAGTCATCCATTCGGCAAAGATGTTCCCATCAATTCAACCGATACTGGACGATCCTGTCGAGTATACTCATAATATTCAGTTCCTGCCTTATATCTGTGTTTCTTCTATGATCATGGAGAGTATACTCTGCGACGTGCCTGAGAAATCTCATTTCAGCCGCTTGGATGCGATAGGCACGGCCTTTCGTTAAAGTCCAATTCTCAGACCCATAAAGAAGTGTGTAGACTTATCACCTTGTAAAATTTTAGGCGTGTTCCTTTACTTGCTGACTTAAGGGTTCGCCTAATGATCCCGCACGTAAGGTTGAACTTATGCAACTTATTCACAACGTCGTTGCTTGCATTATAAGACACACTGTAGCCCAGGCGTTCAAAATTGCTAACTTGTTCCAGGACAGTACCATCTATAACAATCTTTGCCCGTACGGGATCAGTTCCAAGAAAAGCCATCACCTTGGTATTAAGTGTGGATTTATTGATTTATATGGGATTTATTGATTGGTAAATACCTCAGCGCGACTAAAATAGTTGATCAAGACCAAACTTGCTTGTCAGAATGTGGTTTTAATATTGTGAGATGTAACATTTCTATAACTCTGATAGCGGTAGGAATCATAAACTGTCAAGATGTAGTACAATCCGCGGGATACTTAATAGTGAGATGTAGAACTTGGATGGACACCCGCATGATATTCTGTAGAACAATAGCCGTTCCAACATGCATTTATATATACCATTGAGACATCCTCGGTATCCTCGGTAGAAGGACGAGGAAAGAAGAGACAGCTGTTAAAGACAAGTTTTAAGAAGTGTTTTAGATAGAAAATAAAACGAGAAATTAGACGGGAATCCAGTTAGGCTTTGCTCATGGTGTGAACATTTCATTCGAATGCCAGTTGTTAGGGTTCTCAAGTAGCACGAAATGCAAAATTTAAAATTTACAAAACACTTATCAGGCCAGGGCTGACATATGCTTCAGAAACCTGGACAATGACAAAAAAATAGCGAGAGACTTTAGGTTGCTGTGAAAGAGGGACTCTAAGAACAATATTTAGAAGAGTAACTTACAAGAAAACGGAATGTGGCGCATGCACTATAATTATTAACTATACCATCTTTACAAAGAGCCGGACATTGCAGGATAATCCAAATATACAGAGTAAGGTGCGTTGGACACATAGAAAGAATTGAGGAAGGACAGCCTACGAAACGTATTTTCTACCGGAAACCAATGGGTAGTAGAAAAGGGGGAAGGCCCCGAAGTAGATTCAAAGACGGATAGAGGAAGACCTCGTAAAACTGAACATAAGAAACTGGAACGCCAGCCCACCTAATAGGGAGGAATGGAATCGACTTTTTGAGCAGGCCAAGGGTTGTAGAGCCACGGCTGATGATGATGATTATGTCAGTTGTTAGGTTGCAAATAACGCGTTACAATTGTAGGCGTATGGAAAAGAGATACGTTGTAGGCAGACCGAGGAAGACACGGGTTGTGGAAGAGACAATTAGGACCTTATCCTTAGAGTGTTAATGATGATAACGAATTATTGCGAAAACTTCCATGAATAATTCTCACGTGTTGTTTATTGTTGTAAAATACCATGTGCAGACCATTATGGGAAAACGTAAAACACACAATAAATGGTTGTTTATGTTTCGTAAGAAATAATTGAAAATTCCCAATTAAAGTAAACAACAAATATCTCTTTACAAACAGAAGTCTTCCACGTAGGTCTTTTTATGCGACATCCACAGGTTTAATTGCCTTACGAATGTCGTAAATATGTCACTCTGCTTGAAAAATTACATTCATAAAAATTTTCTTTTGACGTCATTCCAAGAATTTTTTATTTTCCTTTTAGTTATACAGTAATTATAATGGATTTGTAACTTTATACAATAACTTATATCTGCCTAGCAATAAGTTATATTTTTTAAGAGAGAACGGTCCCTCATCTGCATATAAAGGTCAGAAAAATATATGATTGGATGGAAATACTATTCCGTATAGTGGATAAGATTTTCCTCTATAAATCTTCTGTACACGTTTTCCAAGTTAGAAAATAACTAACGTGTGCGTTTCTCGCGAATATTCAGCTAAATAGACGTAAAATAAAGCGGAACAAGCGAACAATGACGACCGTTCAACATGATGATGACGACACGACCAGGATGTTGATTATGATTAAAATAATAATAATGGTACGCTTCCTTCGGGGAACCTCGCTTCCTCAAATGCCAACCTCACCTTCTCGCGGTGACCTTTTATTAACGAGGCTTTGTTGACCGATTGTCATCCGGTAAAGTAAGGTGAACCCACCTACCAAGTGCCAACGGCCTCCTAGGAGGGCGGATGAGCGGGTAGAGTTTAGGGCACCCATTTGCCCTTGGGATGGGAAACTGTCCCTAAAGGCGAAAGAGCCAGCGGATGGTCAACGGCATGGGCCTCCAGGACTAACAATCTTGGTTGTATCTTGGATTAGCTGAAATACTGTTAACCTACCAGTGAAATGCCCAAGGTTTTCAGGGAAAACCCATGAATAGGACAGGTACCATCTGGACTAACAAAAGGAGGGAGAAACATCGATCAAGAATGAAAGTGATACGAGAGAGGAGGAAGAGAGAGAAGAAATGAGGAACCAGTTGAACCAAACGTAGTCCACAGTGGCTCATACGCAAAAAGAAAATGGTACGACGGTCTCACGGATCGTCGTATGGTACAGTGGAAACAAAATACAGACACCAATGAAGTCGCTAATTACCAGCTTTAATGAGTCATAAATAACAATTTGAAATCAACAAGATAGATTACGCAATTCACAGAATTCGCATAGACGAGAAAACAACGGCCCTCTCAAATATGCAGAGATATCCTATCATGTAGGCCCTACCGTGGTACAGTGAACTCGATAAAATTTGCTCTGGAAGCGGGACCGTTGTAGATTGAGTAGATAGACATTCAGTGACTAGGAATATCGGTATGGAGAACCATAGATGACACCCACGTTCTAAGATTTATATTTAAAATCATTTACTTGAATTCGGTTCGATAATTGCCAAGAAAAAAAAATATCGCCCACCCTCAAATTATTTTCACTATTAATAGATATTTTTGTTATTATGGGGTAGTCGTTTAATATAATGTTATTTTCGAGTCACTTTATCTATAAAAAGTAGGTACTTTATTCTTATAAAGAAACTGAACTACGCAGACAATCATTCCTCCTACTCAACCGATCCCCACCGTTAATGATATTTACACTTTCATATATTAATAGTTTTACCATATGTAATTGCTAAGGTATCCTTCAAAATTAAATACTCGTCCTTTATTTGATACCAGCACAGCAATTTTCAGAAAATAACCTCCTCCCCCTTCAACTACCCTCTCCATTTATAGATATCTGATTTACCACTTTACAGTGGATTAACATGACTTTATTTTCGGGGCACTTATTTATTAAAATTAAGTACTTTACTCTTGTTAAAACGTAAAACGTTGCAGGTAAACTACCCTCCCCCCTTAACCGATCTTCACCAAACTCAATAGGCCTTGAGTCCTCTACAACTCGGGCACACATGCAAAAAATTATTTGATTCTGTTTGAATTTGCGCCAGTTATCGTTTGGCATCGAAAAATTCTACACACCGGCTCTTTTCGGAAAATTACTTTTCTTCATGTTTTGAGGGTAGTACAATCACAAGCACCCCCTACCTCGAACACGATTTTTTTCGCAATCATCATACTGCAATTTCCTTACGGAACATGGAAGTAAAAATGATAATCGTGATGAGATATTTTATGTAATATGGGTCAATTCAAAATGGAACTCTGTTAATGCACCGTTTTGTTAAATTCACAATAGTTTGACATAATTGTACGGTGCACTTTTTTAATTATATTTGCTTCTTTTGTAAAGCTTAGAAATTGATTAGACTTAGGGAGTCTCAGGCGTACGGTCGTTGGTAGTTTCCTCTACTCCATCGTACAAACCGGAGAGTTGAAAAAATAATTCCGTTAGTTTTACGAAAGGACGACATGGCCACCTAATGCGTTCAGGAATTCTTCAGAATTTTAATTCGCGTTTTCTCTTTGCTCGGTTATTGTTAGGCAACTATAGTCTGTTTAGGCTTATGCATCAGAGAAGTCGAACTGGGACTTTAAGTTAAGTCTTTCTGTTAAGAGTATGAAATAGGTTGATAGGTAAATGCCTTGCAGTACCGTCAACCCATTATAGGCTACGCGCCGTAAATTACTACTTCAGCTTTCGACAGTTTGGTGCGTTGGACATTACTTCAGGCTGTGCCTTTTGTGGGGTAGTACGAGGGTCATTCAATAAGTAAACAAACAAACAGCTGTGGAGCAAAAACGTTGTATTCAATCAATACAATTTTTATTTACTTTTCAACGTAATCTCCAGCAACGTCTATGCACTTGTCCCATCTCTTTACAAGTTTTTTTATCCCTCAGCAAAAGAGTGAAGTCGTTTAAGATTCATAATCTGATTACAATCTATCTTGTCTTCTGTTTCGGCCTACTTTAGAACAGTCTCAAGTGTTTCAAAACCTTTTGCTGCCGTCGGTGGTTTTGTATTAGTAGCATTCTCGCCGTCTTTATAGGCTGTAAGGCTGTATAGATACAGCGTTTATTTATTACTGTACAGTACTATATAATTTGTAGTATACAATTTGTTATGTTCAATAAATATCCAATACGTGTCCAATACATTACTGTAAAGTACAGTACATAATTGTACTTTTTATTGAGTTCGGATAATAGATTGTTCGGTTAATTGATGTTCGGATAATCGATGCTCTACTGTATTATCATTATTGCTTCCCACAGCCGTAAACTTTGTTTTATTTTCATTTATAACAAGCCCCATACTCTTAGCCGATGATCCAAGTGCGCTAAAGGCATTCTTCAGATTACTTTCATTTCTGCTGAGTCAATATTCACGGCCGTATAAAGTATGGAATAGCGCGAGCGTCTTCATGTGTGTTTGTCCGTTATAATTACACGCAGTCCGACAGTCGTATGTTTGTGTGGGGTCGTAGACACGACGACGACATTGTCTCGCTGTACACAATGCAATCAGCGACCATGAATAATAACTGACTGTAAGTGTTCACGGTCAGTAAAGACGAAAACAAGGCAGAAGAGAAGTGAAAGCTCTAGACACAGAAGACGATAATTGTCCGGCTGCCTCGAGCCAACGGAACGTACGCCTTCATTGGGACAGCTTGTTTTCTATTAATGGATTTCTTTGAACGTTCACATCTGGTAGGCTATTTGTCTCATAACTCGGTCAGTCCAAAAGGATAACAGTCGGAAGCCTTCTATGTGATAATGTTAAAATGGTATACTGCCTCTGTGCACAATCAGAAACGGTCCTGTTAGTGAAATGCAAGCCTTCTATGTGATAATGTTAAAATGGTACACTGCCTCTATGCACGATCAGAAACGGTCCTGTTAGTAAAATGGAAGCCTTCTATGTGATAATGTTAAAATGGTACACTGGAATACTGCCTCTTCGTATGGTACAGTGGAAAAGAAAGACACCAATGAAGTCGGTAAAAACCAGCTTTAATTATCACAATTAACAGTTTGTAATCAACAAGTTATTCAACAATATTATACTCGTACAATAATTCAAGTTAATCTGTCCGCACAAATAATAATGTCAACTATAAAGAATTCCGCACATAATCACTTTTCACTAATGCACCACTTGAGACGCACTGTCTAAATCGCCCGACATAAAACTGAAAACTAAGCGGGAGGTATGGGCTATTTATAGTCTGCAGGGTTCCATAGTATGCGTCCGTATTTTCCATAATTAACAAGCAATTTAAAATTGTGGAGGATACTTGAGCGCGGCCTTGGCAGAAACACACGCCGGCAGGGCTAGTCGAGAAGCTGAGAACGACTCCATCGAACGCTCGAGACGTTCCGCACTACGTAACATTGTTGACGCATGTTAAGTGTCGCTGGGCTCTGCTGGGATAGCCGAGAAACATGTTGACCGTTCTGTAATGGCGTAACGTATGTATTTCAGATACGACGCCACTGAGGCCCCAGTCAGTTGTTCCCTGAAGATGGTTACCGGCTTTCTAGTGTACCCGAATCGCTGCTTTAACTCAGTAATGGCGTACGTCCGTTGTTTAGTAGATATTTACGGTACAAGTGGGATAACTGCATTATTAACATACGCGTGTGAAAGTTTGGACGACGAGCGCGTAGCACGAGTCGTCTAATCACACAAGTGTATTAATAATGCGTTATCACTCGTGGGTCGTACAATATTTTATCTACACCCGCTGAAAAATAAAATAATGTGAGAATCAGAAATTTTTAAGCTATCTACGTAGCAGTTGAAATAATGTATTGTGACGTATACGTTCCCATAGCAACCACGTCGTTGTGATTAAAAATAGTTTGTTTTTGCTGCAAATTAGTAATTTGTAAGTTGTTTTAAAATGAGTGAATCTGAAAGTTTGCCTTCAGATATTGAAGAGGAAGCTTTAAAAACCATACCCAACTTAATACCAGAGAAGTCGAGCTTGCAACTACTTCTGACGATCAAACATGTAACTTGGTGACGAAAAAGTTCCAATCTTCTTCTACAGCAGGAATTTACTTAAATAACTCTAAAGACTGTGTTATTAATATCTGCAATAAGTAGATAACATGTTTAGATTGTAATATTATGTTGTATTTTGTGTTATGTTTCAATAAATTTTAAAATATAAACGAATGGGATAACAAAACCAGTGCGATAATGAACTTGTTATCCCACTCAAAATGAGTCGGATTACAAGCTATTACGTTACAGGTGTAGATACATATTATTAAGTTTCCGTATTGTTTTTTATTATAAGTCGTTGTGTGACTTTACTGTAAGTAATTATAAAAGGTAAACATATTGAAACAATGTGCAGTTTTAGTACCCGACTTTCACTTAATTCAAAAACTTAATTCGTCATAGTAATAAATCGTTCAATATACGAGAAAATTTATGATTTTATACACAGTAGTACGTATACGTGCAACCTATGGATTAATGTCACCTAGCGTAGTAAATCTCCTGTCGAGAGTATACTCAATATATTCACTTCCTGCCGGATGTCTACATTTATATTTCGATCTTGTAGAGCAGCAGTCGGCAACTCTGCGCCCGTCGATAATGTTTGTCACGCCCGCGAACCAATTTGTAATTTTCGTTTTTATTTTGAACGAAGGAACGCACTCGCATTGTACCTGCTTCGAAGTATTGTATTATAAAATAGTATAGCCCGTTTCAAATTTTACTTTTTTCTCATACAATAATTACTGTACGTAAGTTAGTTTTTTTTTTTTCAAGAAAAGGAACTGAAACCTTCATTTATGTTTTAAACGTGATTTCTTTCAAGTTTTATATTTCTGTGCAATTTATAAAAATAAATAGTGTTATTGTGGTAAGTTCTTTAATTTATTTTTATTGAAATGTGTTCCTGTTTAACTATTTTTTTCGTTTAAAATTTTGTTAGTTTTAACGTATGCACGATGACAGATTGTTGATGACCTACTCCTAATATGAAAAGTTTCAAAAATGTACATAAAAATACTGCAAAGTTTTTTTGATTATAAACACGTCGCTAAATATAAAAGCGCAGTGGTATTATAAAGCGACAGTTAACGTTTGTAACTTCCGGCTCCGCATCTTTCTATTTTCCATTGAAGGGGTGGGGAGGGGTGCACCCATCGAACTGGCCCTCAGTTATATATGCCCACCCATAAATTCAAAGGTTGCCTATGGCTGTTGTAGAGTATAGCCTACAAAGTGCCTGAGAAATCTCATCTCAGCCGCTTTAATACAACTGGCCTGGGATTTCGTTAAAGTCCAATTCTCAGACCCTTCTAAAATGTGAGTAGGCCCATCACCTCGGAAAATTTCAAGCAAGTTTTCCTTCCTCGTTGATTTTAGAGTTGCCCTGATGGCCTCGCCAACATATGGTTGAACTTGTGTAGATTCTTCACCACGTCATTTTTTGTAACGTAAGGCATATTATAGCCCGGATATTCAAAATTATAGCCCGGAGTGATCTGCTCCAAAACAGTATTGTCTGTAACAGTTTTATGCTCGTGTGGGATCCGCTCCATGAAAAGCTATCACCTTGGTCTTCAGCGTGAAGATCTGTAATCCGGAATCCTTGCACATTCGACTCAACGAGAATATAACAGTTTTTTTCCCTAAAATCTAAATTTCTTCAAAAACTTACTTCTCTTCAAAAACTAATCGCATGCTCAGTTGGTACGTTGAGTACTATGATGATACGACTCACCAATATCTACAACGAGCAAGAAAAAACAGTTTGCTTTAATAACACAAAGAGAGGATTTAGCAATCCTGTTAGATTCAGTAGAAACAGCCAGTAGACATGTGAAATTGCTGATAGTACAAGCCGAAAGAGTGGGTTTACAAATTTCTTTTCAAAAAACCAAGTTCACAATAAACATCAAGACAATATACAAGAAATGAAAACTCGATACTAGCAAGTCTATAGAACTGACAAATTCAAGTATCTTGGAGAAGTTACTGAACACAATGTCTCAGAGAAAGAAGCCATTACAGCACGCGTTATTAAGATGAAAGTTGCTTACCATTTAACCAGGGATACAGCCATTTAATCAAGAAAGCAATGTACATTATAACTTAGGCATTACTCAACAGTAATTCGCCCGGAAGCTCTTCATGCAGCTGAGTGTCTGACTCTGAAGACGAAAATGATGACGGAAGAACTGGAAGTCACAGAAAGGAAAATATTAAGAAAAATTTTGGGATCAACAAAAGATGGAGAACAGTACAGAAGACGCCACAATAATGAGCTGTACACACGTGTTGAGAAAATCACAGACGTATTTTAGAAAAAGAAGAATTACTTTCTATGGACATGTTCAAAGAATGAATCCTGACAGGCTAACAGGGAAGCTATTTAACTATTTCAAAAAGCTCAAAATGTTGAATACGTGGTTCAAAGAAATAGAAAAAGATATATAAGAATTCCAGATTAATCAAGAAGACATTGAAGAATGCTTGCCACTCAAAAATAAATTAAAAAATGCCCAACGTTTCCAGGAAAACCCCAAGAAGAGGACAGGTGCCATTTGGATTGACGAAAGGAGGGAGAGACATCGATCAAGGATGAAGGAGATGTCGAAGGGGAGGAAGAGAGAGGAGAAGACGGGAGGAACCAGTTAAACCATAGTCCACAGTGGCTCATAGGCTAAAAAAATAAGAGAGAGAGAATATAGACGAAGAAACACATAATCTTTATATATATATATATATATACATATACATACATACATACATACATACACTCTGTTGCCGTTTGAAGTAAAGCGAGTGTAACGTGGAGCATATTACAGTGTAGGGAGTAAATGAGGTTTTTTTACCCCTACAGTAATACGGATTTGGAAACCTTATTACTGCCATAGACCCCCAGTCGTTTACGTTCGAACAACGCACGCAGGTCCATTAAAATAAACCGATAAATCTTTTGTTAGAATTAAACAGATTCATCAAGCAAGCAGCTCTGTGTAAATGATGCGGGACTTAACAATCCATCCGTAAAATTTTGTAACATATATATTGTTAAACGAGAGATCAGTAACTTTAGCGATTTACATATATTCGACTGTAGTCATAACAGGTATGTACATAAAGATAGATCCACTGTTCACTGGGTGGGTATGTGGAACAGTCGCTGCGACAAGGTACAACCTGCTTCGTTTCGTCCGCGAACCTCCACTCCAGAACACTAGTCTAACGCCCGTGTTCGTTTTAGACAAGTGTTATTAAAGTTGTGAGTATCGTTCTCCGCCGTTCAATAACATATTCGCTATTATAAGCTCATATCCATGCTTTCCACAACAACAACAACGATAACAATGGTGTCAGAAATGAGACAGTGGAGACTAGAGAACAAACATTTTTTAAGAGACTTTATTGTGCGTTATTAGACGATTAGTAATCAGTGATCTGCAAAACTAGATGTAAAAAAGACGGAGAATACTGATACTACAAACAGTGGAACAGCAGAGTGACGAATAGCAGAAGAAACGGAAAAAAGTCGGGGTTAGTTACATAAGCAGGAGGCAAACCTAGCAGCCGCTGGGCTTCTATAACCCCCCCCTATAACCCGCTGAAAAATAGCCGCCCTCAACCCTCTTCTCAGATTCTCTAGGACATTGTCTTAGGGTTGTTCAAAATTTGATTTTTATAGAACTCATATTTGTCGATTCAACTTTACTTATAGAACTAGAATTCATCATCTCCAACAAGGATAAAACCAGAAACGGTTTGTTCGGGTCCCAAGCAGACAGACTAGAGCTGGCCACTACAACGCTTCTGCGGACGTCCCACACCTCTCCGCCGTTTCGGCTTATAGTTCCGTAGTTGTTTGGTGATGCGGCAGTCGTCCATTCGGTTCCAACTATTTTAGCCGTTATTCGGCGATTCTATCGAGTGCACTCCTAACATTCAGTTCCTGCCGTATAACTAGAATTCATATTAGACGTAAATAGAAGTTAATCGATTTTAATGCAACGTATAATAGAATTAATATACTACTCTCAGTAAAAGTTAATAGAGTTCGTAATCAAAGCTATTAGAACAGTTGCAATACCCACGTTGGTTTATGCGAGCGAGGTGTTGGTAATGACACAAAAGGAAAGCGGCAAGATTCAGAGTGCTGAAATGCAGTTTCTTTGAAATACTTTAAATTATACATTGCAATATAGATTAAGGAATGAAGATATTAGAGCAGACCTCGAAGTAAAGGACATAAATGAAATTATTTCAATTTACAGAAGACAATGGTGGGATCATCTGCAAAGGATGACAGAGGATCGATTACCGAAAGCAGGTACTGAACTATAAAGCCATTGGCAGAAGAGACGTGGGTCGTCCGAGGATGAGATGGGTGGCGGGACAGGTTTATATAACCTAATCCTTGAAGATGAGAAGAAGAAGAAGGAGCTATTAGAACTATTGTTAATTTTAGAGTAATAAAAATTTAGTAGAAGTAAAAAGAACGCATTTCAGAATAGAACAGAAATTTTAGAGTCCATGCGTTCAGAGGCCTAGAACGGTTTCAGGAAGGGCAGATCATGTTTATATTGTATATTTACAATAACCCATCTCATTGAAAAGCGTAGAGAGTATCAGTTGCCCACATACATAGATTTCATCGACTTCGAGAAGGCGTTTGACAGAATGAATCGGAGCAAACTATGGACAATAATGGCAAGGAATAGGATCCCACAACACCTAATTAGAGCTAAACAGAATAATTAGAGTCCTTATGTGGAGAATAAAATATTCATTGAAGCAGGGAAACGGAGAACAGCTCCTAGATTTGGCCTGATCAATTGTGGAGTACGACAAGGGTGTCCATTATCACCTTCTCTTTTTAATTTACTGTATATACTGACGATGTCACACAAAACTGGCAGATGTGTCTTCCAGAGCATTTTATGACTGGTAACTATGTAATTGACACTTTGTTGTTTGCGGACGATCAGGCTATGCTGTCGGACTCGGAAAACAGATTGCAGATGGATATCCATTTGTTAAAACGAATCTTCAAAGACTCTGCCTTACAAATATCCACACCTAAGATCAAGGCGATGGCTTTTCGTGGAACTGATTCCCTACGGGCAAAAATAGTTATAGATGGTATACTGTCCTGGTTAGCAGTTTTGAATACCTGGGCTACAGTGTGCCTTATAATGCAAGCAACGACGTTGTGAATAAGTTGCATAAGTTCAGCCTTATGTGCGGGACCATTAGTCGAACCCTTAAGTCAGCAAGTAAAGGAACACGCCTAAAATTCTACAAGGTGATGGCCCTTCCCACACTTCTTTATGGGTCTTAGACTTGGACTTTAACGAAAGGCCAGGCCAATCACATGCAAGCGGCTGAAATGAGATTTCTCAGGCGCGTGGCAGGGTATACTCTCCATGGTCATAGAAGAAACATATACAGCAAAACTCCATTTATCCGAACTCCAGTTATCCGAATCGATATCAGAAAATTAAAAAAAAAAATCAATTTCTAAAAAATAAGTTTATTCAAATTGCACTTGGCGTACAAATAAAGAACATCGTAAGTAAATGAAATACATGTCACTCACCTATCTCACATTTACAGTTGATCAGTATCTTGCTGTCTATTGTGTGGTGTATGTCGTGCGTTCTGTTTATACAGCACAGTATTTTCCCAAGTTGTTTTCATTTTGTGTTCACGTAGTGTGTATATAAAATGTCTTCGTTCTTATCGTATCTTCGTATATAAAAGCAAACGTATGGTATTATTGATGACGGACAAAGTGAAAATAATTGAACAATTAAAAAAAGGAGTGTTTCGCAAACAGTTGGCCAAAACTTATAATCTAGGTGCAGCCACTATTTCTGACATAAAAAGAAAATAAAGAAAGTTCTTTGATTTTGAACTTTGTTTCTAATTTTTGAAGTGAAGATGGTATGTTGTCCAGAAAAGTGATGAGAACGGCTGAAAATAAAAACTTTTAAATGTTTTTTGCAGCAACGGTCACTTGGAAATTCTCTTTCAAGGCGTAATAGAGTGTATGAGATGACATTACAGAAGGCAACGTTTACGTAAGCTGCTGTTAGCAGATGAAGATGAAGAAGATACAGTAGCATACCATAAGAAAATTCATTTAAAGGACTGTTGTTACATTGTAGCCGATTCGTGAAATTTGTTAGAAACCGTAACATTAAAGAGAGCATGGAATAAAATTAAAGGAATTTCGACAAAACAAATGCAGGAAGGAAAAGAAGAAACAATGAACAAGAAGGAAGAGGAAATAAGAGCAAAAGGAAGTGTCGAAGAAAATGAAACGGTATCAGTTGAAGACATCTAGAAAATCATTGTACAAATTCCTGGCTGTTTCTAGTGTGACGTGGACGACACAAACGAGTGATTGCAGTGTGATTCACAGGATCCTGGATACGAAATTTTGACGATGATGAAATTATCCAAAGTGTAAACGATGAATCTCAGCAGGTGGGCGAAGACGTTGACAACGTTGCTTTAGTTGAACCGGAAAAGGAAGCTACGGCGAGTGACGCTTTCGCTTGTTTTGACACTGCCATAAGGAGACGTTTTCTTCCATAACATAACCTTTTTCTTATGTTTGTCCGAATTTCTGCATATCCGAATTACGTCTGGGACTCATTAGTTCGGATAAATGGAATTTTACTACACACACACACACACACACACACACACACACATACTGCAGGAACTGAATATCATGAGTATACTCGGCAGGATTGCCCAGTGTCGGCTGAATTGGTGGGAACATCTTAACCGAATTGATGACTGCCGCATCCCCAAACAGCTACTGAAAAGACGGAGAGGCGAAAAAGCGTTGGAGTGACCAGCTCTAGTCTACCTGCTTGCGAACGGAACAAACTATGTTTGGTTGGAAACATTATTAGGCCGTGGTCTAAAGTTTACGTTGACTGACGTTTCGGCCTAAACGTAAGCTAATAATGTTTCGAATTATTTGGACGACTGCCGCATCCTCAAACAACTATAACTATAAGGCGCGGGGACGGAGAGGTGTGAGACCAGCTCTGATCTTTGCCTGTTTGAGACCGGAACAAACCGTCCTTGGCTTAATCCTTGAAGATGATGATGATGATGAACTAGAAATTTTAGAACAGAAACTAGAATAGAATAGAAACAAATTAATATAACTTAAAGTAGATTCGAACGGATCTCGTTGGAAAAGTCGCTACGCTTCTACAGAATTAAATCGAACTCATAGTACACGTATATATGACGTACAGAATAGTTAAGTTATCTGGTTCTTTGTAATTAAATCGTCCGAATGTGGAACAGTTAAATTTATTGATTTCATATAAATTACCGCACGACACACATTTCCTTTTTAATAACTTATCAACAGCCCGCTGGAGACCTGTATACTGTATCGATGGATAATAATCGATTATCTCGCGCCGCTTCCGAATATGCACCGCCTTATTAATTATCGTCACATTTAATTAATTGTGCGTAATTAATTACCGGCAATGTCTGTCTGGCGTAATTTGCAGTCAACAGTGTGTCAAGAATCTTCTCCGCGGTATTCAGCACGGACACGAGCAGCCTCTGTACTTGACAAGCGGTTCGTCGTTGCCGAGTCAACTTGTGCGGTCTGATCGAAAGCTGTTCCTTTTGATTTAACACGTTATAAATGTAAAACTTCTCGTCTTGGTGCAACTTTTCTCTTCCAAATAAAGCAAACGTCTTGCAGTCTCTTGCACTTTCTATACAACCAGATGTCGGTTCCAGCGTTAACGCGTTTTTAGCGCGATTTCACTGTAAGAACAATTCTTCTTTGTGCTGCTTTTCAACACAAGGAAAAGGTGAAACTTGTCTCCTCACTACACAGTCATTGTCTTACATCTCTCTCAAAGCGATTTTCATCGGCTATTGCCGCATACCCACACCTAACCGCCATCTATTTCTGTTCTGTGCATCTTCTTCTGCCAAGTTATTATGTCCCATGGTCTTCCACATGTTTACGTACCAGGACAGTCTAGGTCTGCCCATTTTTCCTCTGCCTGGGGGCCTCCACTGAAATATTTTCCTCGGCCATCTCTGTATATCCATTCGGAGTAAGTGACCGAACCACTTTAGGCCTCTTCGTTCTACTCTGTTAATAATTGTGTCTTCTCCGTGCATCCTTCTTCTGGTCTCCTCGCTGGTTATTATCTCCCTTCTTGATACTCTGGCACTTCTACGGAGATAATCCATTTCCACGGCATTCAGTTGTATAATTTCCGTGCTCAACGTCCATACCTCACAGCCGTAAGACAGAACTGATTCAACAAAAGCTTTTCCTATATGAATTTATGTGGCTGTCGAAATATGTTTGTCCCACCAAATAGAGTTTAAGCTTCCTAGAACTTTCCTGCTCTCATCTATTCGTTTTTTGATTTCAGGTTTTCCTAGCCTTCCAGTGTTATTAGCGCTCCTAGGTATTTAAATTCATCGACCTGTTCAATTGACGTACTGTCTTTAATCAATACTTCAAATCTGGCATCGGAATTAACGACTAGATATTCTGTCTTATTTACATTAACATTCAATCCCCACGTTTCATATGCCTTGGATAGTCGGGTGAGGATAAATTCCAGGTCATAAGAATCATCTTGTGCTATTACTGCTTGGTCATCAGCAAACTGGATATTAAACAAGCAGTCTTCTCCGATAGTGATACACATTCTACCACAGCTTCTTCTCCATTGTTGTAGCGCGACTTCTAAGTATATATTGAATAATAATGGCGACAAACTACAGCCCTGTCTTAAGCCCTTGGTGGGATAGATCACCTCTGATAGTTTATTACCTACTCGCACATAAGCCTTGTTATCTTTATAAAGCTCCTTGATTATATTTACAGTAGGGGATGTAACTTCCATGGCACTTAGCGTCTGCCACAGCTTGACTCGGGGGATGGAGTCATAAGCTTTCTCCAAATCAACAAATCCTATGTGTGTTTCTTCGTTTCAAATATTCCTTTTTTCCGTAAGTTGTTGAATAAATTATCCACACATGATCTTCCTGCTGTAAACCCACTCTGGTCCTCACTTATCCTCCCTTCTGTTTCCAATTCTAATTCGTTCTTGATTAGTTACTGTACATAATTCGTTCATTGTCTTACGTAATTATTTTTCTTCGCAATTATCGCGCCAACCAACCAAAAAAATACTTTCAGGCAAAATTTGAATTAAAGCATATTGAAACGAACGGAACCACCTAGAATAGCCCCCTATGGCCCCATAGAGGCCTCGCCCTGTTCCCCCGCCTAGTGTGTGGCAGGCGTTGCCTCAGTCAAGGGCGCGTTCAAGTACGTTCCAGAGTACTCTACAGAACACTTGAATACGCATCAAGTGGCGTGCACATTGAGATAGAAGATTTCTCTTAGGCGTGCACTACCTATAAAAAGCCTTAGCAGTCGGGTAGTCAGTTCAGTGGTGTTGAGCGATTTCTTTAGCGCGGCTCGAGTGTTTGTAGATGCGAAGTGTTGTGCGGAATTCTTTATAATTGACATTATTATTGCGTGTGGACAATTTGTACGTGAATTGTTGGGTAAGAGACTGTCTTTTTTATTACAAATTATTAATTGTGATAATTAAAGCTGGTTATTAGTGATTTCATTGGTGCCTTGTATTTGTTTTCCACTGTACCGTACGACGATTCAGTTAGACTGTCGTAAGAGTATTATGTTTGATTAAAAAATTTCTATGTTCTGGTGTACGCGTGCGTATAACAGTCGCCTGCATTGCTCAGCTGTTTAATTTTTTAATCTCTTTTCTTGTTCTTTATATATGCCTTGTCCCCCCTTCTCGTATCTGTGTTTTGTTAGCAGCTTTTCATCAGGCTGTTGGTATTGATGCCCTACCAGCCTCAGGTTTTCAGTCGGTATGTTCTTCAGCCAACCTACCTTGGACATGGTGCAGTAAAATCTTATCTCGCATCTATGATGTTGTATAGGCCTGACAGCTAGTCTTTCTTAGCTGTTTAATTCTAATTCCCTTGTTTTTCCGGTGTTTATGATTTCAGTATTTGTATTAAGGGCACCCTGTACCATGGTTTCGGGTGAGATTTTTGTATTTTGTATTTTTGATGTATAATAGTATTTTGAAAGCGTTGTTTATGATAAAATAACATTAATTTGCTGGGAAAATGTGCTGTGTTTTAATTTTCCAGTCTCTTGCCAACAACCGTATAGCTACACTTTTAAAGGTTTGTTAATTTCAGTATTTATCATAACAACAAAGTGAATTTGACACGTGGTTTCGGGGAGGGGTATTTTTGTATGTAAAGGAAATTTTTGAGCAAAGAAGGGAATTTTTATTTCTGACTGAACCATTGATAAAAAGCGAACCCCACTTGATCCTGAGTATGGAGCAACAATGCACTGAAACTACAACTCGGACACATGTGCAAAAAATTGATTCGATTCTGTTTGAAGTTCTACACACAGACACTTTTCGGAAAATGACTTTTCTTCATGTTTTGAGGGTAGTAGCCTACAATCAGAATGCGCCCTTATCTCGAACACGTTTTTTCGCCATCACCATGCTTCCATTTCCTTACGGAACATGAAGTAAAAACAAAATTATGATTTTACGAACAACACCGGTTGCAGATACGTAAACAAGGATGTGTTAAATTATTTATTTAAACCAAACGCAGACCGCAAGTCCGGTGTCAGTGATTCGGTCTGCCGGTCGTTAGAATTAACGCGATCGTTTCTCAACTCGCTAATAAGAAACAATTAATTTACAATCGGGTTTCGGTCTACTTAGAAAGGCGAATAATTGGTTGTATTTAGGTCAGAATCTACGGCTCAACCTGTTTCGAAACTGGTTTACCGAAACGTGGCCGTAACCTTCTGCTCCTCCTCCCCTCCCCTCCTGTCGTCTTTGAGCCACATTTAAGTGTTGTGTTGTGTTGTCCAGTTATCGCACGTGTGTGTGTGTGTGTGTGTCATGTAGACTTTGGACACCCCGTGTCATTGCGGTTGTCACTAGTAACACGTGTATGCTTAATGAGGCCTCTAATTGCAGCACATATTTTGTTAATTCAATAAATGTTATCAACTAGTTAGAATTTTTAATTTTTTTTCGTATGTTCCAACGTTTGGTTCAAATGGTTCCTCCCTACTTTTCCTCTGTCTCCCTCCTCTCCCATATCTGCTTCATTCTTGATCGATGTCTCTCCCTCCTTTCGTCAGTCCAGATGGCACCTGTCCTCTTATTGATTTTTTTCCTATTTTTTGTCGGTCATATATTAGTATTAGTATTTATTAGTATTTTGTGTATATACCACAATCACACACAATAATACCAATTTAAAGCACCAGAGACCAACAGGAAACCAAAGCAACAACCAGCCAACACATAAATACCTCACAAGACTCAAAATTAGGAAGGCTGAGGATGGGAACACAGGGCTTCCCGAAACATGTTCCAAATAGAGAGAAAACATCTTGAGGTAAAGTAATTATAAAATGTATATTATATACATCAAGAAACGGACTGTAGTAGAAAGTGCTACAGTCCGTTTCTTGATTTATATAATATATTTATTATTTATACTGAAATTACCTCAAGATGTTTTATTTTCCTTACTAGGAACAGAATCGCGAAGGCTGAGGATGAGAGCACAATAGCTCTCGAAACATGTTCCTAGTAAGGAAAATAAAACATCTCGAGGTAATTTCAGTATAAATAATATATATATATATCCGGTTTGAGAAAAATGAAATATTTAATTGTATTACGGGAACCAGACGAATCGTTTGTACGGACATTTGATTGATATTATTCATATATACGTTTTGGTGATTCCCGATTAGATCTCGGAAGTTTTTTACCGGTCGATTTCATTTAACTTTTTTTTTTTTTTTTGTAATTCCCTTGGCGGTGTAATTCGGGCAGAACAAAGGATGACGAATACTTTGTGGAGGAAATTACCTGACAACAACAACATGCAGAAAGTAAACAGCGGCGGCACCTGGGTCTTGCGAGCGCCGGAAACGGTTTATTTTTTACGCTCTGCGAAACATCCTGTTCATAAAGTCGCTTTGTTTTGATCGCTTGTGTGTGTATGCTGAACGGAGTGTTGGCGTTTGGCGGATAGAACATTTGAAACACATGCTACTGATGGGTATTATAACGTGAGTAATCAAGGTGGGAAACATCATCATCATCTCCAAGGATTATACCAAGGATGGTTTGTTCCGGTCTCAAACAGGCAAAGATTAGAGCTGGTCACTCCAGCGCTTCCTCGGACGCCCACACCTCTCCGTCCCCTCGGCGTACAGTTCCATAGTTGTTTGGGGGATGCGACAGTCATCCATTCGGCAAAGATGTTCCCACTAATTCAGCCGATACTGGGCAGTCTCATAATATTCAGTTCCTGCCGTATATCCATGCTTCCTGTATGATCATGGAGAGTGTATCCTGCCACGTACCTGAGAAATCTCATTTCAGCCGCTTGGATACGACTGCCGTGGCCTTTCATTAAAGTCCAATTCTCAGACCCATAAAGAAGTGTGGGAAGTGCCATCGCCATGTAGCATTTTAGGCGTGTTCCTTTACTTGTTGACTTAATAGTTCGCCTAATGTTGAACTTAAGGCACGTAAGGTTGAACTTACGCAACTTATTCACAACGTCGTTGCTTGTATTATAAGACACTCTGTAGCCCAGGTATTCAAATTTGCTAACTTGTTCCAGGAGAGTACCATATATAACAATTTTTGCCCGTACGGGATCAGTTCCACGAAAAGCCATCACCTTGGTCTTAAGTGTGGATATTTGCGATCCAGAGTCCATATAAGGAGATCGAACTTCAAAGGGGAACTTAATTTAATGGATGTAGATATTGCCCATCATTCCTGAAACTAAGAAGAAGCGTAAAGGTTCGACCGAATTGGCGGACTACATATTAAGGTGGGAAACAGCATTTTCCTAAAACCTCCTGCCCAACATCTAATACGCCTAGACGGTGGGGCCTTGGGGTGTAACTTCCTGAGGGCAAGAGTTAACGGCCTTTACCGACATCCACGGTGGCCCCGACCTCTGTCATCTCGGAGCCTCCGTCATGTTCGCAGGGCTGGTGTGAATCCGTGTATGTGCTGAATTGGGACTGATTGACACAGAGCCTAGCCCACCTTAAGGTGGGTGTCAAGCGAACGCGATCCAGGGTTGTCTGGTCCCTGGCAAAGTAGCTGCACTAAGAAACCACCCCTGACCACTGCCACCATCAAGTGCAGTGAACCCTAGTACCATAGTCTCCACGCGGCGTACCCTTGTTCTCTTCTGATGAGGGGGAGGGGGAAGGCAGCTCAGAGTAAATCGTCGCGTCACCGGCTGAACCCCGCCAGGTAGGCCTGGGTGGTTGTGAGCTGGAGCTATGCCACTGATTACCGGTGTCTCCTTCCGTAAAAGCCCACCCTGGTGCACGCTGCCTTCAGGGACGGGGCGCGGCTACCGCTTTCACGTAGGCCATCTCTTCCTTGAGGTGTGTATCGTATTACTTGTCTCATACGTATCTTTCATTCTATTGATATACTGCCTCCATTTTATTTGTCCTTCCCTTATTCTGTTGCCCATAGAGTATACCTACATTTAGTGTAATGTATATGTGTAGTATATGGCATTTTATTTTATTGTTTTTTTTTCTGTTTCAGGTGAGTACCGTATTCCTTTTCGCTAGTGCTGAGTGATTGAATGGGTTTGTTGGACAGAGTAAGTATAAATATATAGCAAGTGTATAAGTAGCCTGTAGGCCTACATATTTACATACTTTAGCAGAGTGAAGTGTGTGTACAGATTTGCGCACTGTACTATAAAGCTACATGATGCGTCGTTATGTGAAATCGCGGGATTCACGCTTCCGCTACTGCGCAGAGAGCGCGCTGTTCACGCTGCGGACGGTCTCGATGGAGTGAGTGGATGTGGACCAGGGGCTGTGCGGGACGAAGGGCATGTCCGTCGCCCACTCGTATACTGCGTCCCGAGCTTCAGTTAGAGCTCCTGCCGCAGGGTCTGGATTTAGGGTGTGGCCTGCTACCGGCCGTGGGTTTTCAATTAATTAATTAATTGAAGGTGAATGTGCGCCGAGGCCGGGTCCAAGATTCTCCTGGCACAGATTGGTAGCGACCGAGGGCGCTAATCAGGTGGTTGCCCTGAAATCTGGCGGTGCGGCGATAAAATTTTCGGGACAGTGTGCGTATAATGGTGTCCAGGGAACGGACACGCAGGGAGTCACGGATCGTTTTGTTTGATGTCAGGTAGTGGGCTTTACACGCCCAGCGCAATCCTCGGTCAAGGAGACACTGAAGCTTTCGCTTATGGGTCTTGGCCAAGTAGCCCCAAACGGGTATCGCGTAGGTGGAGACGATAAGCTTCCCTAGGCGGCGGGTGATGGAGTGAGTTAATAGCCTAGTAAGTGAGAAATTGGTATTCGGCAAAGATGTTCCCACCAATCCTGTCGTGTATACTCGTAATATCCAGTTCGTGTCTGTGGCCGTTGAGTGTGTATATCGGTTGATGCGTTCAACAGTTACCGTGAGTCATACCCCAAAATGGACGGACAGATAAACTCCATACAGTCGAGTTAAAACTGAGAATTCGCTTCCCTCGTTCAACTTCATTCGTTCGTTCTCGAAGAACCTTGGCTTCCTCAACAACTCGTTCACTTTTCCCTGTCTTGTGCACGTTGTCTCCACCTTCTGACTTCCAGTTGTCTGAAGTCACTCTCCACCTTCATCAGCTATCTTATTCGGCACTCTTCAGCACTCCATCCTTCGAACAAGCCCAATCCACATTAAACTGTTGCATTTCATACTTCCCAACAAGTCTGTGACGTTAAATATAGACTTCTTAGGTTTAGATTGGGCCTAATCATCATCATCATCAACCTCAAGGTTTAAACCAAGAATGGTTTGTTTTGGTCTCAAATAGGCAAATATTACAGCTGGTCACTCCAGCTCCAGCGCTTCCTGGACGTCCCATACCTCTCCGTCCCCTCGGCTTATAGTTCCATAGTTGTTTGGGGATGCGGCAGTCATCTATTCGGCAAAGATGTTCCCACCAATTCAGCCGATACTGGGCGATCCTGTCGAGTATACTCATAATATTCAGTTCCTGCCATATATCTGTGTTAGATTGGTCCTAATCCTCCAGATATTCCACTCCTTAACTGGTTCATAGAGTCTTCTAAGAATGTGATGTTATCATCTATTAATTTTTTTTCATCTTCAGTGATTAAACCAAGGATGATTTGTTCCAGTCTCAAACAGGCAATGATTACAGCTGGTCACTCCAGCGCTTCATCTGACGTCCCACACCTCTCCGTCCCCTCGGCTTATAGTTCCATAGTTGTTTGGGGATGCGGCAGTCATCCATTCGGCAGAGATGTTTCCACCAATTCAGCCGATACTGGGCAATCTCATAATATTCAGTTCCGTATATCCGTATTTCTGCTATGGCCATGCCTGCCACGTGCCGGAGAAATCTCATTTGAGCCGCTTGGATACGACTGGCCTGGCCTTTCGTTAAAGTCCAATTCTCAGACCCATAAAGAAGTATGGGGGGAAGGGCCATCACCTTGTAGAATTTAGGCGTGTTTCTTTTCTTGCTGACTTACGATTGTTCCGCACATAAGGTTGAACTTGTGAAAATTATTCACAACTTCGTTGCTTGTAGGCCTATTATAAGACACTGCAGCACAGTTATTCAAAATTACTGACTTGTTCCAGGACAGTACCATGTACAACAGTTTTTGCCCGTATGGGATCAGTTCCACTTTCAGTTAGAGGTGTGCTAAACTAGTATTTGAAAATAACAGGTACAAACGAAACCGTTCCAAAAAAATAACACGTGCAAATACCTATTATTATATACCTAATATACGAGAATCAGTTGAAAAGTTCATAGGGTGTGGGAAGACCGCATACTGAGGTGTGGATGACGTTGCTAAAAATCATATGTATCTCGTGTAAGCGTGTGCATCATACTTGATCTCAAGAACTAGATGTGAAAAAGCGTTGTGCAAGACGGCTGCCGCATCTGGAGTTGTTGCATTTTTTGGGCGTACAGTGAGACTACGTTTTCAATGCTCGTATGACCACGTTTAAACTCAAGTGTCTACTTACAAACCGTTGGTTTTGAAGTCGCAGCGTCTCCTGACACGTTTACAATTTCACATAAAATACAAATCTTGCAGCACACGAAAAATTTTAGTTTTACCGCTGAGCTACAGATGTCGCTCCGCGAACTTTTCAACTGACCCTCGTACATATACCCTGTCTTATATAATTTGTTATAATAAATAGATTAAAACTAAAAGCATTAACAGTGTTACTTTACACTGTGACTTTATTAAGCTGTTACTGTTTAAAAGAAAATAAAAAGCAAGACAATGTATAGGCCTATCTCCCTTTGGGAATACTAATTTACGTTTTCCCTGGGAGTAAACAAACTGACACAGATTTAATATTAAATTATTGATTCCATTTCTAGGTGATGAAATTTAGAGTACACGTGATAGCACAACGAATAATGTCAGAAAAACATCAGAAACATATAATAAAATAACTAAATCACCTTAAATTGTACGCCTTGTGACTTCTTATAATTTTTCTATGACGCGTTTCAGAGCTTATGCTCCATCATCAGATATAAATTAAAATAACACTATCACTCTTACCGAGGTCGTTACATAATATAAAATGTCAAACATTTTTGCATATAAACAGCGCGCGGAAGTAGGGTGCGCACCCGTTCACGTTCAATTTTCCACTCAAAAATTTATGTGCAAAAATTTTTGACATTTTATTTTATGTAACGACCTCGGTAAGAGTGATAGTTTTATCTTAATTTATATCTGATGATGGACCGTAAGCTCTGAAACGCGTCATAGAAAAATTATAAGAAGTCACAAGGCGGACAATTTAAGGTAATTTAGTTATTAATTCGTACAAGTGACTTGGATACAGCATTCAACATGAATATTAAAATATAATAAAAACGTAACAGTAAGCCATAAGAATTACTACAATCTCATCATTTACGTGAGATGTGCAGTGAAGTTAAAATCATCTCCGAATCACATTAACGAAAAGTACTATATGGCCTATCAACTGTCAGCCACTCTGTATGTTATAACATAATGTAATTTACTTTTTCAAAATTTACCAAGTTGGTGACTAGTATAATATATAATTTGTTATTATAATCTGTATTATATATATATATCTGCATAACACACGAGAATAAATGTAACATCAGTCTGAATTTTTTTTTCATTTAGGTCTATTAAAAACAGCGTCGTTTTTGGCATAGAGATATTCTGAACCTCACTGTTTTGTTATTTCTTTTATGAATTTGCTAACTGCTACAATTTTTATTGTTCGACAAAGCTTTTCGTCATCACTGACATCATCAGGTCTTAAACAACGAACATCATCAGGTCTCACTGTTTTGCTTCGGTTCGTACTTGTATGGCTATCGGCACATGCGCAGAATGAAGTATTCAGCACCAAAAAGCGACTTTGTACTCGTGTACTCGTTTATTCGTTAGTTGCGTAGGGGGTCGGTCCCGCGACTAGGAACAGCGAGGCCGCGAGTAATCGGAACGTGTATTCCGACTATTCAGTTATCGTTGAATCGGAACAGGTATTTCAACTTACTGTTACTGTCACTGTTATATCCGTTCCACAAAAATAATCGTTCATAAATACCTGTTATAGGTATATCGGCCACCTCTACTAGTACTAATAACACGCCACAAATGTTAGGATCTCAGAAAATAAAAACATTGTCTTATTTGAAAGCACAGTGAACTTAGGTTGACGTGTGGAGCGAGTCGCGAGGCGACACTTGCAGTGACGTATAACTAACTATTGCGTGTGAGGTAGAGCGTTGAGAAGCCAATGACATTCAGTACATATTGATTTTTTGTCAGGAAGTAACCGTCTGTCTGTTCACTATTCTTAACTGGACACTGCGTGACGAAAGTGACAAATAGCTTCTTGTCGGTGGTCAGCATTTGTAAACGGGGGGGGGGGGGTCGTCTATGTCTTCGAGGCAGCGATCGAAATAAAAACATTCGTATCACTTCAACACCCTGAATATTTATTGTTGTCATAACTAATTTTTCATATAAATTCATATATAGCGGAACACAAGTATTTAAGGGTGAAAATTATAGCCAATGGGAAACAAGACAAAGAAATACAATCCAGAATTAATTTGGGAAATATGGCTATATCTACATTAAATGGAATCCTGTGGGATAAGCAAATTACAGCAGAAACTAAAACCAAAATATTTAGAACCATTGTTAGAAGTATCATGACTTACGGCTCAGAAGTTTGGACTACTAATAAACACACAAGAACAAAATTAATGACAGCAGAGATGGACTTTTGGAGACGTTCGGCAAGAGTATTCAGCAGTGAGAAAATTTAGAAATGAAGTTATTAAGGACAAAATGAATGTGGAAAATTCAATTGTTGAGTTATAATAATAATAATAATAATAATAATAAAAAAAATAACTAATTTTTTCTATTACATCATCATCAACATCATCATCTTCACAACACGGCGTAGGCAATTTGCTGCCTGTTCCGCCTTCAAAATTCCTCCAGCCATCTCTCTCTGGGTCTACCCACACACACTTGTCCTATAGGTTTGTATTTCCAGACTTGTTTGGTCAGTCTGGAATATGACATTCTTTCTAAGTGTTCTCTCCACCGTTGTTTGTAATCTTTTAATTTGTCATTCAAGTGAAAAACTTGTAACTCTTCTCGTATGGCATCATTTCCTTATACGTTCAAGTTTAGAACACCTTTTAACTCCTCTTAAGAATGCCATTTCCGAGCCCTGTATATTACTTTCTTGTTTCTTGGTTGTTGTCCATAATTCACTCCCATAAGACAGTACAGTGACTGCCATAACTTTGTAGAACTTTACTTTTGTGTCTTGACGTACCTTGTTTCTAAAGGTAAGGTACCGAAAGGTTGGTTTCAAGGTGTAATCAACATACGGTTGATTGTCCTACAGATCGTCTGGAACTTACCTAACTTAACATTAATATCACAATTTCTATCGTAGCCAATATCATATCACAATTTTTTACAATCAAAAATATATATTTCGATTCACAACTGTGATATCGATTATACTGTTATAATCGTAATTTATACAAAAAAACAAATATAATAATAATAATAATAATATAATACTATAATAACAAATATAATATTGAACCACAAATGTGGTATTAAACTCACACACTGGCTCCACATCTCACTTAACCGAACTCACAATAAATACTGCCTGATCCAAACTCTGTCTACTACTGTTGTTTATATAGGTATGGCAATGATGACATTCACCAACTTGCGTCACTTACCAGAAAGTCTAGTAAATTCCAGATATAAATCCAGAATCTGGTAGAATATCGCTTTGTTGCCGTTCTTCTAACGTTGACACGGGACGTTGAATGTTCTGTTCGTCGTTTCATTACAGAACGAGGAAGAAGGTCTTAACAGTTACGTAGTTATGAACCTTCGCACCTACATTACGTGCTACACCTTTTGAACCAGGTTAGTGGACCACAATATTTTCAGCTCTTGTTCGTCCTCTCCTTGGAGGATCCATGGTATGCTAATTGCAGCCAGATTTTCCGGTAAAAAGCGTATAATATTCATTTTTTAACCTGCCACCAGACAATATTCAGGTAAAGTGGGTGTAATGTATTCTTCAATACATTCACTTTCTTCTGGATCTGAAGGCTCTTGTGTTTCAATGAAATCAGCATCATCAGAGCTGTCATCACCAAAATCGACTTCAGATTCACCTTTCAAAATTTCCACCCGTATCTGATCTTCAGTTAAATAACGCAAAGTCACATCAAAACTGATTGTTTCTAAATCAGTTTTCTAGACAAAATACGTACAAAACGTGTGTGTCTTCAAAAACAACACTTAAAACAGATATAGCACTGCATAAAAAGTATATGCGAACCTCAAAGTGGGGTCTAGAGAACCCCAAACAATTTTTAAACACTCACTACTCAACTGCTGAAGGTCAGGTGGCTGAAAAGTGGTTGTAGCTGGGATGAGAATAATACTAGCATGGAATACAAAAATTCCCTGCTGTATATTACAGTTCTTCTTCTGATAGTTCCTATCCGTTTCGAATGTTGGATATCATACAGACTATTTTAACTTTCTGTACTGCTGCACGGAATAAGTCTGTTGTATTCATGCTAAACCAAGTCCTTAAATTTCGCAGCCATGAGATTCTCGGTCGCCCAACTCCTCTCTTTGCAAGTACTTTTCACTGTAGTAAGGACTGCAAATAAGTAAAATCTCTGTTCATTTCTCATGATATGTTCCAGATACTGAAGCTTTCTTATCTTCACTGTGTTAATAACTTCCCTTTCTTTCTTCATATTTCTAAGAACTTCAACATTAGGTATATGCGCTGTCCTTGAAATGCTCAGTATTCTACGGTAAAGCCACATTTCGAAAGATTCCAATTTTTTAGTTGTGGTTTCAGTCAAAGTCCAAGATTCTACACTGTAGAAGAGGACCGAGAATGCATAGCATCGTAGAAGTCTCATCTTTGTGTTTATTGTTAAATCGTGACTTTTGAATAAACTGCTCATTGTAGTGTACACTGCTCTTGTCTTTTCAATTCTGCTCTTTATTTCTCGAGAGTGGTCCCATTGTTTATTGACTATAGTACCAAGATATGTAAATTAACTTACACGTTCAACTAGCGTTTGGTTTGTATGAAGGGTGCAGTTTGTGAACATGTTCTTAGATACAATCATTAGCTTCGTTTTATTAACATTGATGTCTAGACCATATCGACGGCTGCTTTCTGCCATTCTATTCATTAGTTGTTACAGCCCCTCTAAGCTATCTGCGAATATGACGGTATCATCCGCATAACGTACGTTATTTATTCTTTCACCGTTCAGAGAGATTCCCACATCACATTAATCTAAAGCTTCTCTAAAAATACCTTCCGAGTAGATGTTGAATAAAAGCGGAGATAGTATACATCCTTGTGTTACTCTACGCAGAATCTGTATCTCATCAGTTTTTCTCTTTATGTACTCTAACCACTGCAGATTGGTTCCAATATAGTGTAGCTATTATCCTTATCCTTAGGTCTTAGGTCTTAGAATTTCAAAAACAAAAATCTGCTGGGGTCTACTAGACCCCCACGGTGAGCTGTGAGGGTTAAAACAAACAAGCGTGACCAGTTAAGAAGAAGGAACACGTTGGTACACATTAAGATGTACATAAAAAGACAAACACGGGTGTGACGTGTACTCACCTGTTACGGAAATTCGCAGTAATCAATAAATTCCAAGAATTCACAAGCTTGACCGGTGACAACACATGAATAAAGTGCCACAAACAGGTACTATTATCTGTATACACTACGTTGGCGTCTGGGCCGGTTGTGAATGCCAGGGGATTACCCGGGCCAGCCGCCAACTTAGTGTATACAGATAATAGTAATCCTCCAACGCTTTTTTATCTTTTGACTTTTCCTCTTTTGAAATTAGTCTTTAATGAAATTTACCTTCTTCTATTACACAACTTCTCGTCCGCCTGCCTCCTTCTCGAGCAACGTACTGTTCCTAGAACTGAAGTCATTTTCCTCTGCCAGTTCGTCTTGCTGTAGTAAACTTGTGGACATCTTGTTACGCGACAGTACACAACACTGTAAAGACCAAAACTGACATTGTTACGCTTGCCCTCCCAGTGATTGATTACCTTGTCATTTAGGTCAAATATAATACCGCTGTTCGGACGGTAGTATTCTCAAAATAGGCAAGATACGCATACAGCCTATAGTGTCTAAAGTAGTCACTAAAGCGTTGTCAGTTCCATTAAAGCTTTTCATTATTTTAATGATATAAAAAAAGACGTTTACTGTTTACTATAATTAATAACTACAGTGAAACTTGCTTATAACGAGATTCAAGGGACCGGACAAATGTGCTCGTTAAAACCGGGTGCTCGCTACATCCGAGTTGTCGACCTACAAGCGTAAATTTTTATACCGTGATTACAGAACACACAACAACAACAAAATCTACTATAGAAGAGGCTTTGCGCAATAAAATTTGACATGTTTTACATTCTACGCTTAAAAGTGAAATTTAGACTAAACATTTTTTAGACGCTAACATTCTTTGCTGAATATTGGTGTATAGTGCATTGACGAAATATAGTAACTGTGTAGTAAAAACTTCCAAAAATCAACCGGCTATAATCGCAGAACTTTCCATGTCACATGTACAATATTTATTTTTAAATTACAAGAAAATTCACTCTAATTTATTTGTCTTTTTGTTCTTCGTTCTAAATGGAATCGTCAAAGTTAATCGTTAAGCACGTTAAGCAATGGAATCGTTAAGCACACAGAACTTAACTAACCTTAAAAGTCATCTATTTTTGTTTGTTTTGTAATTTTATATGTGTATATATCAAACACTTTAGTAATTTATTTAAGTATTCCACGAATTCATCACTTACATTTCACAAAATTCCGTTAATGATTTTCAACGAATGCTTAAAATCCTGAATTGTAACGAACTTTTTTAGGCCTTAACCCATGAACAAGCCTTCGATAAAGTGCTCGTTATAACCAAGTATCTAGTGAGTTCCTACTCGTTAAAACCGAGTTCATTACTAAGATACAAAACCAAACAAATGTACATTTGCTCGTTACATCCAAGTTTTCGTTATAAGCTAGCTCGTTATTCGCTAGTTCCACTGTATTTTGTCAGTAAGTGGATTATTTCGCATAAAGTAAACAAAAATCACAACTTTGAAATGATTTTGTTGCTAGGCTATAATTTGATGTGATGGAAGCTGTTATCATTTTAGACTTTTTTAGAAGTTCTACACTGTTAAGCTTCAATTTGTAAAAGACTGCCACAACGAGCACGGAGTCTTTAGTTAGTCCGCATATTGGTTTGTAACAGTTCTCCACACCCATCTTATCTCTGTTTTCCGTTTAATCTCCTCGTAGGAACTACAACTTACATCACCAATAATCTGTTTCACATATTGGAGTCTCGGTGTTCCTCTTCCTCTTTTCACTTCAATATAACCTCCTCCTCGAAAACCGCGAGAAGCATGAGGTACCTCGTCCTCGTCTCATCAATATTAAAATTGCGAAGGCTTATCGCACAGTGTCCCATGAAGCTTTGTGCATTTTGACAGGACTGACTCCAATAATAATAAAGTTGAGAGAGATTGTTAGTGCTTACAGAGTTGCTAGAGGTTGTGATGGTGCTAATATTTTGATGGACACAGTAATTCCGTTCAGGGATTGGCCTCATCCGGCAGATACAGTTCTTATAAACTCGAGCCATGAAAGTAAAGTATACACAGTACAAGCATATACAGATGGCAGTAAGCACAACAATGGGGTTGGGTCGGGTATAGCCTTGTTTGTTAATGGTGAGCTCAAATATGAGATGCAGTATAAGTTGGGTGTTGGGTGCTCTAATAATCAGGCTGAGCAATTGGCAGTCTTGAAGGCCCTGGAAAAGATAGCTGAATTAAATTATATTATAACTAATTTGAGAACGGCAGCTGTTTACACCGACAGCAGAGTGACGCTGGACTCACTTAGGAGCTCGAGGAATCATAGCTACTTGATAGAAGAACTAAGGAATAAGTTAAGAAGTTTAAAGGCGGTCAACTGGTCAATTGATTTTGGTTGGGTTAAGGCACATGTGGGTATTTGTGGTAATGAACTGGCTGACAATCTGGCTAAAGAAGCTGCGTCCAGTAGCAGTATGGTGTGCTATGAACGAATACCAAAAAGTGCAATGATTAACAAATTCCGTGAGGTGAGCCTAATGCAGTGGCAAAGTGAGTGGGAACAAACATTAAATGGAATGGTGACTAAGTTGTTTTTCCCTAGTGTGAAGCACAGACTGTCCTCAAGGTTTGCACTGTCTCCTAATTTTACCACAATGGTGACTGGTCATGGCAGGCTTAGAGCCTACTACTATCGTTTCAAAATAAAAGATGATCCAATATGTGTCTGCAACGACGGTGACCAAACAGTGGAACATTTGTTATATGAGTGCAATATGTTGAATGAAGAAAGACGGGTTTTCAAAAATAGTGTACTAAGGAGTGGTGGACGATGGCTTCCGAATAGAAGTGAATTGACATCAAAATATGTTAATAACATTGATTTTGATTCTTTGTAGTGTTTATTGTTATTGTGCTTGTCTATCTATTTTGAATCATTGTATGCGTTTGTTATTATGAATTAACTTACATATTGGTCGAACAGCTTTATCATGCGTACGATACATAGGCCTACATGCATACAGTTTTAACATGTTAATAATGTAGTACTAATTCATTGTATCATTGTCAATGATTGATTTTTATTTTCTTGTTTATTTTGAATCTTTGTAATTGTTGTACTACTGGAGTTGTCTTTATATGTATTGAGAATCGGCTTGTAATAAGTTTATATATAGCATGTAGTATTACTTTATTTGTAATGGAGCATGCTGAAAAAAAAACCCTCCTTCTTCTTCTTCTTCTTCTTCTTCTTCTTCTTCTTCTTCTTCTTCTTCTTCTTCTTCTTCTTCTTCTTCTTCTTCTTCTTCTCCCTCTTCTCCTTCTTCTTCTTCTTCTTCTTCTTCTTCATGGCTTGGGGTACAGCCCGATCCGAGTCTCTGACCATTTTTCCAGGGTCTTCCACGATCTCTCGTTTCCACTGTCCTATATTCAAACGCGTGTTTAGGAATACGCGTGTCTACTATGCGTTCCACATGGGACTTCCAATTCTGCCTGTATTCCTTTATTCTCTCCAGAACCGTCTGTAACTTCAGGTCTTTCCTTATGTCGTCGTTTCGTAGATGATCTCACTAACCGCGTCCCTTAACTGCAGGTCTTACAGGTCTGGTAGAAATGTGTTTTGTTTCCGTATGATAAGTCTCATTCAGAGTAACGATAAATAATTTTGTCACGCCTTCGGTTTTTTCTTTTTCTTTTGATTTGAGCACTCATAAATTTATTATTGCAATGCGTATTTAACCGTTTCAAAGTGGACTCACTTGCAATGTCAAACGTCACAAGCATGATGTAAAACATGAATCGTGAACCACACTACAGTTGTTACGTGGCTGGCGGCCAATACACTCTTATGGGTGGACAGAGTAGAAACGTTTAAATTTCATATTCGATATAAATAATTTAAATATAATATAAATAATTTCATTTAAATAATCGACGATCAGTTTTACGTTTATAAAACCAAACAGTTAAAGTATACTTCTTTTTTTATCTGTTAAGTAAAATACGAATAGAATAAAAATTGCCTCTTTTATCCGTCTAGTGGCTTTTTTTTTTGTATTTCACCTCGCGTTTCTGGACACATGTCCTATCTTCACGTGTAATCTCTCAGTAAAGTTCGTGAGATAATTAAAACAAATTACGTATAATTTATACACATGTCGTAAATAAATATAAAATATATGAACACGGAACACACGCGGTGTTATTAGTGCGCACTACGGTTGTTGGTTCGAACTCTTCGACAGCCCTCATATAGCTGCCTTTTTTACATATATGGAGGAGTTGAAAGTTACAACAGATATATGAGTGCTGTCGAGGAGTTCGAAATATATAAGGCCTTTAAAAATAAAAACACCAAAGAAGTCCTGCTGAATGAACAGCTGAACTTTCAGTCCAGTTCTCTATACGACACAGCGATAAGATTACAAGACGAGGTTCGTAGTGCACGGTCAATAACAACGTAAGCATAACAGTCGATTATGGTGTTACCGTGGTGCGCACCAACAACACCGCGTGTGTTCCGTGTTCATATATTTTATATTTATTTACGACATTTGTGTAAGTTATACGTAATTTGTTTTAATTATCTGACGAGCTTTACTGATGTATTACACCTGAAGATGCGACATATGTCCAGAAACGCGTAGTGAAATATAAAAAAGGGAAAGGCACTAGACGGATAAAAGAGGTAAATTTAATTATATTCTTATACTTGTAAGTGGTTTGGATACTGAAAGCATGAAATTAAAAATTGTTAAATAAAATTTAGAGATATTTTCATTTCTTCATTTCTGTCGTGTCTCGCCCGGTATACAAGTGGCAAAGGTGACCAAAACGATTCTCTGTGTATTCAATTAGACCCGACCAATTGAATTAGGAAACCAAATTTGGTATCTGTTTATACGGCGATGTCTTCTCGATGAGGTCATATGTTAGCTCATCCAAAAGTTTTTGTGCTAGTCCGTACACTGGAAATGATTAAAATAGCCATCGAGTGTGACAGTATCCGTCAAGGTCGTTTTTTTTTAGTGAAAAAATTGGAAAAAATTTAATTTTCAGGGCAAAATTAGTAAACATCTTACACATTTAGTAATTTATCGTATATTTTTATTTGTTTACATTTTATCGCCGACGTTTTTTGTACAGTCTAGTGTCATAGATTTCTGAAATAAACATTCGGTAGGCGCCGGTACGATTTCAGGTTGTGGTGTAAAGATTGGTTTTCAACGGTCTCTGACGTCTTCCTGTCGCCAGTTTTCATCTTTATCGATTGTTCAATAGACCAACCCCTCGAGACCCCGGTCCCGCATCTCTGTGAATTTTTTCTGCCTTTAACCTGCTAGTTTAGTATTCAGGGGGCTAATCGTTTTCATGTCCGCAGCAAATTGTTAATTTCTGATATCATCTGTAATGGACTTTGTAATCCCCGCCATTTGTCTTGTTACCTTCTTTCTTGTCGTTTATTTTTTTGACCTTCTGACTCCAAACATCCGTTTGGTTGCTCTTAACAACACTTTTTGTTGCACCCCGGAATATTTATGTTCTTTGAATAACGAGATGTGATTTAATAATTATCTATTTATTAATTATTATTATTGTTAATTATTAATGTGAAAACATGTGAAATTAATACTACCAATTTATATTATTATTATTATAATTACGTTTATTATTAAGATATGCCAAACTTGAACTGAACGGACAGTAGAAGATGAGGAACAGCTAGAAGGAGCCCGATGAGGGCGTAATAGGCATCCTGAAGTAATACACTAAGTGGTTCCAGGATGGATATGAATGCCTGAATTACAGGTGGGTTTTTTTAGTGGGTGAGAGTCCCACACACCAGAGAAAACACGGCCTCCTCTGACGGTGCATAAAGCATCCCCCCTCTATAACAAAAAGAAAATTACGTTTGAAGTGCTCTTCAGCTAGCAACGGCCTTCCACGCGGTTTTCGAGCCGGCGGTCCTTCTTCTTTATCGGAGATCGAAGGATCGAAGCCGCCAAGGACCGTTCCGTAAGATCGTTTTCCAGAGGTGGTGAAAGTGCACGCCGTGAACTACGAAGCCAGATGATGGAAAGCTGGCAGAGAACTTGGGAACAAGAAGAGCGAGGTCGCTGGATGAGAAGGCTCATCAAGCAGGTGAAGCTATGGATGGAGAGGAAGCATGAAGAGATCGACTGTTATCTTACCAAGTTTCTGACTGGACACGGGTATTTTCGATCGTATCTGAAGAACGTGCCTGTACTGCCCGGGAGCCGCGGACGGTGTTGCAATACAGGAGATCGTTGCAAAAGGATATTAGGCAGATCTCCCCGATAACATGGTCGAAGCGATGGTTCGAGGGGAGGACACCTGGAACTGTGTGGCACTTCGCAGAAGATAGACTTGGACAGCATAATACAGACCAGCATTACAAACACAAACAGGTCAGTCATGAGGCCTAACCAAGTCAAGTAATATGTCAAACAGTTCCAGGTTAGTGTTCTAGAAGAGGAAAGGGAGGGTTTTTTTTTTAGTGGTTTGGGTGTAATACCCTAAAACACAGACGTCGGAAGTGTGCACCCTTCCGGACGTTCGTTTAGCAAATTTTTCACTTACCCTCGGTAAAAATAAATAAATAAAAATTTAAAAAAAATTATTACGTTCGGAAGTACTTAGTATCTCTGTGGAAGTCGACATTTCAGATTCTTCATGATGCGTAGACAGTTGCTTGAATCGCTTTGTTCTAAAAGTTGTAGTTGTATTTTCTCTTCGGCCGACTTGTTAGCACCCCCTCCCCCTTCGAAGTTTTGGTCACAAATTTATACCGTTTTCATGATTCGCTATTAGCCTATATTGATAATCCGGTAGTGAGTTGGTCATTTCTGTTCATTGATAAATAAACTTTACCGAAAATTTGAATAAATACATCGGTTTTAAAAACACTTGGTAGTTTCACAATTTATTCTTAATCTCTGACAATTGTTTCAGCCTGTTAGGTTATTCTCAAAGAGCTGCTAAGTAGAACTAAATACAAATAATGTGTAGAGTGGTGAACATGTGTTAAGGGTGTGTATGTGGACATGTGTGTGGGGTGTAGGAGGGGGTGTAGGAGCTAGTATAGGGAAGGTCAGGTGGCTGTAAGAACTAAGTATAATAGGAATGAAAATTGTAAAAATTAACTAAACTAAATAACAGTTTTTAATAAAGGAGATACAAACAATTCAGTCTGTCTGTTCGTTTGTTAAATTTTTGTTACTTGTAATTGCTTTTCTAATTTATAAAATTGTTAAAAAATCGTTCTTTTAACACAACCACATGATAAACACAAAAAACGTAACACTACTGCTAGACTAGAGAGTAGTCTAATAGGCTGAAACAATTGTTAAATTTTGAAGCAACCAAGGTTTTTGAAACCTTCGTAGTAATATGTTTCACTAAGTACCCAACGTGTCTTCAATCAATATCTTGAATAAATAAAATACGGCACCGAATAACTTAATTGAAGATTTAGACACACGTCAGAGTGGTTCGTTTATTAACACCAGTGGACCATAAAGGCGGTCTACGCGTAGTTCTTAGCCACTTTTTTTCGTGTTATTTGAGAGTTGTCTCGAAGGACAAGTCTCGGGCTGATCTGGAGCAAGCCCCCTTGAGCCGAATGATAGAAAGCGAGGAGACGCACGCCAGTGCAGGCCGGAAGTGAAGTAGGTGGAGTCACATTGGACGTAGAGTAGTGCGTGTGTGTGTAATGTAGTGTGTAGCCATACAGGTGATGGAAGTGGCTGAAGGAAGTGCCATAAAGATTATACATGAGGGCGCCCAAGACAGGTACGAGTAACGCAGGCCGCCAAAGCTGGAGGGAGGCGTCAGGGTTGGTGGGGGACACAAAGAAGAGGGCTAAAGAATAAGGTAAATAGTTAGGGAAAATTTAAATTGTTATGTGATCATGAAGGATGGCAGGTTGAGTATGTTTGAAGATGGGAATTAAGTGTTTTTATTTCTAGGACGCAGGAGGCGAGGATGTCCATCGGCTATGGTAAGGAGGCGGTTTATGAGGAAGGAACGTCTGCGGGTATTGCGGGTAGTTCTGTTGATGGAGGTGGCTATGGATTGTATGGAAGTGCGTTGTTTTGCAGTTTGTGAGTATTTCCAGTTGACCTTGTAGAGGAAGGAGTCGAGGTTTGGGAAGAGTTTGTTGAGTGCATGCAGAGCGCTATGGGAGGTTTTGGTAAGTGGAGGTCTGCAGTAGATAAGTCGAAGGGCTCGCAGTTCTGTGATTCGGTAGGGCGGGGTCGGCAGTCAGGAGTATGGGATGGACGTATGTCATGATCGCGTGGATACAGGCTGTGTAGATCCGACTAACTAGTCCGCTAGAGCAACGATCGTGCGGTGCTGAAGGAGGGCTTTAAGAATATCGTGGACGGAAAGAGTGCCTAATGATGAGATTTTGAAGAGAGTGAGTGAAAAAAGTACGCTGATTGGGATGAAATCATGAGGTTTGGGAAGAGTTTGTTGAGTGCACGCAGAGCGCTATGGGAGGTTTTGGTAAGTGGAGCTCTGCAGTAGATAAGTCGAAGGGCTCGCAGTTCTGTGATTCGGTAGGGCGGGGTCGGCAGTCAGGAGTATGGGATGGACGTATGTCATGATCAGGTGGATACAGGCTGTGTAGATCCGACTAAGTAGTCCGCTGGAGCAACGATCGTGCGGTGCTGAAGGAGGGCTTTAAGAATGTCGTGGACGGGAAGAGTGTCTAATGATGAGATTTTGAAGAGAGCGAGTGGAAAAAAGTACGCTGATTGGGATGAAATCAATTTGAAAAGGAAGAGCAGTGTGGTCGGTCACTAGGTACAGCGTTCAAACAGGTTCCCCACTCTGATGGTGCGGCTTAGTGGGAGCGTGAATGGGGTAAAAGAACATATGATCAAGAGGTTGTCAACGCAATGTCTGCGGGTAGTTCTGTTGATGGAGGTGGCTACGGAGTGCGTTGTTTTGCAGTTTGTGTGGGTATTTCCATAATCTGAGAGCCTTTATATTTGACCCCGTCAAGGTGTGAAACTCATTAGAAGGTTATAAAAGGCGGCATAGAGGACATTATCATTTATATATTCAGTGTACTACGTTTGACCAGATGTATTTTAACGTGTGTTTAATTTTGAGAAGTAATTTTGTAACCGTTGCTGCGTTGTGTCATAGCCGACAGCTCTAGTGTCGGCCTGGCCGGTGTGTGTGTGGTAATTTGGGTAAGCGAGTGTTAAGGTTGAAGGTTATTCTGTGTGTCTATCACAATGCATGGGACGTAGGCATATGTTGTGTCATACAGACAACGTGGTGATCCCACGCAGCAGAACGCGTTAAGGCCACCACAGTCATCTGACGGAAAAGAAAATCAATTTTCATGTAGCATTGTTTTTTTTTTATGAATAATAAATGGCAGATTAGGTACAAGAAACCGCAGTTCACATAATTGAGGTCGTTTTTTTTTTGTTATATACGGGGTACCTCTACTATGCGGTGTAGTACCGGTCCGGCCCGATAGAAGTAGTGTGAATATTGTTGGTCACTGTTGGAGCATCGTGTTTTATTTTTTACTTCCATGTACCATAAGGAATTGGAAGTATGGTGATGGCAAAAAAAAAATTGTGTCCGAGATAAGGGCTGATTCTGATTTTACTACCGTCAAAAACATGACGAAAAGTCATTATCCGAAAACTGTCTCTGTGTGTCTGTGTAGGGCGAACGATAACTGCCGCAAATTCAAACGGAATCGAATAATTTTTGGAATATGTGCATAAGTTGCAGACGACTCAAGGCCTACTGATTTTGATGAAGATCGGATAAGGGGAAGGGGTAGTTTACCTGCAACGTTTCACGTTTTAACAAAGAGTAATTATTTCTATGACGAACGATAACTGCCGCAAATACAAACTGAATCAAATGATGTTTTGCATATGTGCCCGAGTTGTAGAGGACTCGAGGCCTTTTGATTTTGGTGAAGATCGGTTAAGGGGAAGGGGTAGTTTACCTGCAACATTTTATGTTTTAATAAGTGTAATTTTTTCAATGACGAACGATAACTGCCGTAAATTCAAACAGAATCAAATAGGCTAAATTTGTGTACATGTGCCTGAGTTGTAGAGGAGTCTAATAGGCTTATTGATTTTGGTGAATATCGGTTTAGTTGATTGGGGAGGGGATAATTTTTTATATGTGTACTACGTTGTCGGACAAAGAAGTAGTTTGATGTTAAAATTCCTTCTCGGACTGTTTGGCCGTGGTCCAGGTTTTCTCTGTAAAACCAGACGTTTCGGCATTGCCATCGACTACCATCATCAGTGAAAATCGAGTGCGCTAACGTGAGGTGGTATACGTTAGTGACCACAGTACTGTGGTTAAGGCTGAAGAAAGTAGTTTCTATGGAAATATTTTTCATTTCGAAAATGATATAAAATATAAATCTTAGAACATGGAAGTCGTGTATGGTTCTCCATACCGATATTTTTTGGTTATATGTGGTACCTCTACTATGTGGAGTAGTGTCCAGTGTGGCCCGACAGAAGTCGAGTGAATATTGTTGATTTCTACTGGAGCATCGTGTGTTATTTTTCTTCATACAATACGGTTTGCAAGTTCTTAAGCTTTCACGACCGGCTTCAACATGTAGAAATCATATTATTATCAGTCGGGCTGTTAGGTCGTCGTACGGTGTTTGCTATTTAGAGCAGCATACTGTGTAACGCATTTCCACTTTACTTCCATGTTCCGTAAGAATATCGGTATGGAGAACCATACATGACTTCCATGTTTTAAGATTTATATTTAAAATCATTTACGAAATGAAATGTTTCTATAGAAACTACTTCTTTCCACTTATTTGCTTCAGCCTTAACCACAGTACTGTGGTCACTAACGTATACCACCACACGTTATCGCACTCGATTTTCACTGATGTTGGCAGTCGACGGCACTGCCGAAAAGTCTGGTTTTGCAGAAAACATTGGACTACGGGCAAACGGCCCGGGAAGGAATTTTAACAACAAACTAGTACTTTGTTGCCGATAACGTAGTACACATATAAAAATTACCCCCACCCCGTTCAACTAGCCTCTTCATTTATAGATATTTCATCTACGTTTCTACAGTGGATTATTAAGATCTTCTTATCAGGATACTTTATTTATCAAAATTAAGTGCTTTACTCTTGTTACAACAAAAAATGTTTCAGGTAAACTGCCCTTTCCCCGTAACCGATCTTCACTAAAATCAACAGACATTGAGAACTCTATAATTCAGGTCTGTATGCAAAAAATTATTTGATTCTGTTTGATTTGCGGCTGTTATCGTTTGCCATAGAAAAAAAATCTACAGACACACACAGAGGCACTTTTCGAAAAGTGACTTTTTTTCATTTTTTGAGGGTAGTACAATCAGAATCTGCAATAATGTCGAAAACGATTTTTTTTGCCATCAACATACTTCCATTTCCTTATGGAACATGGAAGCAAAAATGGAAGTATGGTGATCGCGAAAATATCGTGTTCGAGATAAGGGCTGTTTCTGATTGTACTACCCTCATACCGTGAAGAAAAGTCATTTTCCGAAAAGTATCTGTGTCGGTGTGTACAATTTTTCTATGGCAAACGATAACTGCCGCAAATTCAAACAATCAAATAATTTTTTTGCATATGTGCCTGAGTTGTAAAGGACTCAAGGCCTATTGATTTTGGTGAAGATCGGTTAAGGGGAAGGGGTAGTTTACCTGCAACGTTTTGTTTCAACAAGAGTAAAGTACTTTATTTTGATAAATAAGGTCATAATACTTCACTGTAGAAAGGTAGATGAAATATATCTATAATTGAAAAGGGTAGTTCAAGGGGGAGGGGGTAATTTTCTATAAATGAAAATGATAGTTGAATTGGGAGGGGATAATTTTTTATGTGTACCACATTATCGGCAACAATGAACTAGTTTGTTGTTAAAATTCCTTCCCGTGCTGTTTGGCCGTGGTCCAATGTTTTCTACAAAACCAGACGTTTCGGCAGTGCCATCGACTGCCATCATCAGTGAAAATCGAGTGCGATAACGTGAGGTGGTATACGTTAGTGACCACAGTACTGTGGTTAACACTGAAGCAAGAAGTAGAAAGAAGTAGTTTCTATGGAAATATTTCATTTCGAAAATGATTTTAAATATGAATCTTAGAACATGGAAGTCATGTATGGCTCTCCATACCGATATTTTTTATTTAACATCGTAAGTTCCGTTTCATGTTTCGATAGACATACTTAGTTAAGGCACTGAGGATGCCTCGTCAAAGAATGAGCAAATCGTATTGTTGACAAAATTATTGTCAGCCGGGCTCCACAGGCCGTGGGCCTAAATTGGCCTCTTACCCCGTGGTCCACAGCTGTTGCTATTGACAAACGTTTCGGCCCCACCGTCGGAATCATCATCAGCGTCTAGGTTGGCACGATGCACCTCAGAGATGAGGTAGAGTCTTCTCATGTCCTTTCTTGCTAGCTCGTTGGGATGTGCTCATGATCTGTTTCCATACTTCATGTGATGATGCTTAATTTCTTCTCGAACTGAAAGTGACGTGAGGTTAATAGTGTATGCCTTGGTTTGGGACATACCACCGGAACACGACCGCTGTCCTGAGTACCGTGTTCTGGAATGTTCTGTTATGAATTTCGATGTCTAAACTATTTGCTGACCCCAACACCTGAATGCGCCGCACCTCCAGATTAGTTTGAGAGTTGTCTTGTAGAAGAGGAGTTTATTCTGCATGGACGTTTGTGACGTCCTTGTCAGCAATGTGTACACATCATGTCTAAAGGTGTGCTGAAGCTGAAAGAACTTATAATGTGTGTGTGTGTGTGTGTGTGTGTGTGCGCGCGCGCGCCGGATTTTTACAGCTCATTTGGTTCGTCATTGCTACTTAAGCGCTACTTTTCTTTGGTTTCCGAAATATCTTCGCTTAATTTTCCTCCATCCCCTATTTTAACTCCCGTCTTCCCATTGTATTCTTTGGCTACCCCTTTTCCCTCCTCTAAAAACGTTTTTACGTGACCTTTCCGCCTACATCCGTTTTTGTACCGTGATACTTGTTTCTCCTACGGTCTTTAATATTGTGTTTCCTTTTTATAAGCTTTCTTTAATTTTCTCGTTAATAGTGTACGAGGGTATATTCTATTAACGCAGCTGTGAGTGAGGCATACATAAGCCTGAAAAGAAATTCAAAAGGGGGTGGGAATCTCAATAAATGTGGATAAGACTAAAATTATAAACCAAACACGATCTACCCGACCGAAGCAAAACCTTATTATAGAAAAAGACCGCATAAAAGGGGTCATATGTTCTTCATACTTAGCAGCAACTATATGAGAAGATGGAAATGGAGAGCCAGAGACGAGAAGAAAGTGATTTTCCTCTGGCCAGCAGAGTGATTTTGCACTTATCACCACGTATAAATCAAGAGATATTCGTAGGCATAACAATGCGCCTATATATAAAACTATTATACTACCCGTCCTGTGATTAATCTCACTTGGAACTCGTTCCAAATTGTCTAGCCTGTTTTATGGTTGTGGATACAATTGTGAGTGTGTGTGTGTGTGTGTCCTGCATAACTTTATTCATGTGTTATATAAAGAATACGCCCGACATAACGAACGAGCCATTAGACAATAATTCCAGCTGTGTTATGGAACCTGTAATGGCCTAATACAAAGTCGATGTAAAATGTCGTCGTTGATTTGGGTCATGGAAACCTGACTGTATGGTATCCCGTGAGGCGAGGTCGATTTCTACATTTAGTCATACTGTACCGTTTGAGGCGTCGTCGTCGTCGTCGTAAACTTTCCTTCTTCAGTCACGTACGGGTTTCCCGTAGTCGGTCTGTCTGTCTGCGTACACCTGATGTTTCATTTCCTGCACTATGTGACCAGGTGAATGTATGATGACGGGCCCAACTGTTAGGCACGTAAAAGTAATCTTGAAATTAACATTCTGTCATCAACCTCTATTTATATATGACAAAACTGCTAAAAAGTTATAATTCATAGACGCCCGTAAGTCTTATTTAAATTTCTCTTGTGACTTAATTAGAAAAATTAGGGGTGCATATTTCATGGGTTCAAAAAAAGATAATGGCGTTTCGAGCCAAGGATCCAGTAAAAAGCAAAAATAATAGTTGATGTTTAAATTTTTGAACAGATGCCATATTTTAAATGTTTGGGAAATGATACCGTCTGTGATAAGAATGATGAAATCGATGTTAAGTTAGGCAAGTTCCAGACGAGCTGTGGGACAGTAAATCACATTTTCGGAAACAAGGTACGTCGAGATACATAATTAAAGTTTTACAAAGTTATGGCGGTCCTTGTTCTCTGTCCTATGGGTGTGAATTGTGGACGAGAACTGAGAAACATGAAAGTAAAATACAGGGCTCGCAAGTGGCGTTCTTAAGAGGAGGTAAAAGGCTCTAAACTTGATAATATAAAGAATGAAGACATTAGAGAAGAATTAAAAGTTCTTAACTTAAATGAAAGATTAAAAGATTATAAACGACGGTGGAAAGAAGAACACCTAGAAAGAATGTCAGATTCCAGACTGGCCAAACAAGTCTGTAAATACAAAACTATAGGACAGAGGTATGTGGGTAGACCCACGTAGAGATGGCTGGAGGATATTTGAAGGCGGAACAGGGAGCATCTGGTCTGTACCGTGATGTGAAGTTGATGGTATTTCAGAGAAAGGATAAGTGGGGGGGGGGGCAGAAGAGTGAAAAGACAAATGAATGAAGCACAGCTGCTGGCTAATATAAAAAAAAAAAACGAAACAAGTATAGTCTTTTAAACATACGATGTTAGTTGTATAGTGATACAGTTTGTGAAAACCGTAGAGTAGTAAAAGTTTATAGAAATAGATTTAAAATGGATTATAAATCCGATAGATCTGATAAGGCGTTGCCAAGGATCAGGCTGCGTAGGAATACCATGTAAATATATCAAAGAGTTAATAGAAACAAGTCCATACAACCGTGTGACTCACTGGCATCGGATATAAGTGTATATTGTTTTAAATTCATCACCATTTTGTCTGTTTTCTGTACATCTCTACCGCATAACATAGCTAATAAACTTCAAGGTCGGAAAACCAAATCACCTAAATCGCACATCGTTTTTTTACGTTCTTCTTTCATTTTCTGTACACCCTATTAATAAATCTCAAGGTCGGGGAAACCAAAACACCCCTGCAATGTGCTCACATATGCGTATACTTACAACATGTAAGTTGCAGTCGTACGGAGTTGTATGGATACCTTTCTGTAATAAGTAACGTTTTGTCCATTGCTCTCTCTCTCTCTCTCTCTCTCTCTCTCTCTCTCTCTCTCTCTCTCTCTCTCTCACACACACACACACACACACACACACACACACACACACACACACTTCATTCAGTGGAACATAATGGAGACTGTTGAATCAAATGCATTTTACCTCATTGAATCAGGGTGGAACACATGCCAGAGGTTTCACACAAAACGAAAAAATGTTAAATTGCGTGACAGAAAGTTGGAACATATTATAGTTGTATTCAACAGGAAGTGACAACGTCCTGCCGGAAGATGAAGGTAATTGCGTCAGTTTTGACGATTGACAAATTGATTAGTGATTAATTTTTTTTTCTATTTCTCGATCCTGCAAACTAACATTAATATTCCATGATTAAAACAATTACCACAACGTTTTTTTTACTTCCATTTTCCGTAAATAAATGGAAGTATGGTGATCGCGAAAAAAATCATGTTCGAGTTTAGGGCTGATTCTGATTGTACTACCTTCAAAACATGAAGAAAAGTCATTTTCCGAAAAGTGTCTGTGTGGAGAATTTTTTCTATAGCGAACGATAATTGCCGCAAGTTCAAACAGAATCAAATAATTTGTTGCATATGTCCCGAGTTGTAGAGGACTCAAGGCCTATTGATTTTGGTGAAGATCGGTTAAGGGGAAGGGGTAGTGCAACGTTTTACGTTTTAACAAGAGTAGAGTACTTAATTTTGATAAATAAAGTATCCTGAAAAGAAGGTCATAATAATCCACTATAGGAAGGTAGACGAAATATATATAAATGAAAAGGGTAGTTGAAGGGGAAGGGGTAATTTTCTATAAATTAAAATGATAGTTGAAGGGAGAGGGAATAATTTTTTATATGTGTACGACGTTATCGGCAACAACGAAGTAGTTTCTATGGAAATATTTCATTTCAATTTGTCAAACATAAAACTCGATTTACAAGGAACACACCTAACTTGTTAGAAATTCTCGAACCGAATTGAAATAAATGATTTTAAATACAAATCTTAGAACATGGAAGTCATGTATGGTTCTCCATACCGATATTTTTGTATACCTTTTCTTCTCGATAGAGTAACAGATTTTACAAAAGTATTATAATTTTCCACTGGACTCATGTTGATTCATTGCACTTAAGAAAACAGTCTCTACAGTGTTGCCAGGTCTAAAAATTTTTTCCGGAAGATTGGACGTAACAATTACGGAAGAGTACTAAACATTTCAGCGGCCGGTGGCGCCTTGTACTAGCCTTGCAACCGTCACATTGCACACAACAGCCGCGCGGTACGCCTTGGTCCTTTCAGGGACTGTTGAGCGGAGGTTTGACTTTTTGACTAAACATTTCAGAAGTTGTTTGGATAAATCACAAGAAAAAACTGTGTAATAAGCTTACATGAATAAGTAAGTGAATATACGGTATAATTATTGTAGGAAAAATAATTTTCACCCGCCAAAGGTAGTGTTAAGTCTTTTCGTCTCCATCTTCCCCGCTAATAATGTAAGATACTGTTGTCCATCAAACTTATAAACTCCGCGCCAACATTGTAATCATACCAGGATGAAGATTTTATATTTCTTTTGGAATCCAGAAGTCCTGAGGTCGTTTGGGTGCTCAACCTATTTCTTATTTTAGTTTTCGTACTGTTTATAGTAGAAAAGTAACCTCTCACTACCGGAGGATGAATGGGGTAAACGCAAAAGTGACATCGTCATGTTTGGCAACAAAATAAAATAACTGATAATTGAAAAATCATCGTCTTCAAGGCTGGCAACTCTGCATCTCTCTATCTCTCCTAGAGTTTCGTCGGATTAACGCGAGGTCTACTGTATTATTTTTAAATTGTCGAAATGAACATAATTTTAACTAATTATGTCTCGTTTTAGGCTACATGTGGTTTGTGAACACACAACTGGTTCGTTAGTTGCTCGGTTCCTTGCTGATCTTGTTCACTTTAGCAATCCTCAAGAACGTAATTCAGTCGCTTAGCTGGTCGACTCATAACCTATAATTTTCCGCAGCAGTTTACAATTTAGTAATTGTGGTTTCAGTCGACGTTATGTAAAAGTTTAATATATAGTCTTCTTTTTCTTCTCCTCTTTAAATGAGCATAACGTCTGTTCTCTGTTATAATAGGTACAACAACCTCTGGCCGTCTGTCCACTTTTCTGTGGTTTTCGTGAATTTCTACATCGCTGTGGTTTCCACACTCGGGATTTTTCATTTAATCTTACATTCTCATTATATTCTAGAGTAGCGAACGTTGCACATTATCAAAAGCTTTCGAGGCATCTATGAATTCGAGAAATTTTATAAAACTGGCTGTCACGACATTCCTGTATGCTAGTGAGACATGGACTCTTGGTAAAAGGGACGTACAACAGAGGATTCAGGCATCCGCGGACCCCCCTCCCCAAATAATTTTAAAACTCACGGACCCCGTCTGAGTTCTGAAATAAAACAAACGGAAATATGATAAAATCTCTTATATTTTTTAATTAAAATGTATTAAAATCAAAATTCTATTAACTTGCAAAATTATAATATTATTGATATCAAACATAGTTTAATGCTTTTGAAGAAATGAAGCTGCTTTTGAACAGTTAGCTCTGCAATATTGGGTTTGATGTCTGAGAATTTCAACATTAAGTCACTCTTGACATCAAGTTTATTTCTTAACTTTGACTTCAAGTACGTGATCAGGGAGAATGCGGTCAAACAAATAAGTAGAGGGAAACACTGTTAAAGCTTCAAAGCTTTTTTTGTGTGCTCAGATTCTTCAGGATAGTCAGTCATATAACCAGAAGTCAGCCAACTGTATTTGCGAAAACTGTAATTTTAATGAACTGTCAGTTGAAAGTCCTGCCAATAAATCTTCTTTTTGTAGTGTAAGAGAGAGGTCTAGTTCGGCTGACAAACGGATCTGCTACACAACATGATTTAAAGACATTAATAAAGCCATTAGTTTAAAATTACTTTTACAATTACAATTAGTTTGAACACACCCTATAAAAAGAATCTTCTACTAATTGTTTTAAGATTCTAAAATTTAGATTTTAGAGCATAAAGAAATCGGAGAAAATTTTTCTTAAAAGTGTCTGCGGACCCCCAGGGGTCCTCGGACCCTACTTTGGGAACCACTGCTCTACGACAGTTACCAATCAACTTTTCTGTGCTACTGTAGAGTGAACTTTACGCTGTCGTAAGCTAGTGTCGATCGTTACTAATATTTTCATGTTATTATTATAATAATACAGAAATTATCATTATAAATTTATTCATTCCCAGTCTAATCTAACCTAACCTATTCCAACTAACCTAACTTAACGTAACAAAAATATTGGAAGAAACAGGTACAGAACTGAAACTTTATCAAAGTTCAAAACAGGAACTTTTCTACTATGTGTCACAAAGTACGGGGCGCAATTGACCGGGTAAGAAGAGGTAAAAACGTCGTTTTGTTGTAACTGACGGAGACCGATACAAATATATAGATATACTTGTAGAGTTGCAGTATATATTTCAGCTCTAATGTAGCAGATTGTGGGTGCTAAACGTGAAGTTTAAATGTAGATTTCAATCAGTCGGGAAGGTAAACTTCGCGAGGAAGTAAAAGGGGAAAAGAAGAGATGCCGAATTAGGAATGATGAATTAAAAAGAAGAGTAGGTGTAAAGACACGAGGAGGCGTATTCGACTTTGAGAAAATTAAACAAAAATGTCATAAGAATGTATGAGTATAACAAATTTTTCTTCTCTCTCTGTTAAAGATAAGTGCAAAATTAAGGAACTCGGTAGGTCGCTTCCCGTTTTAAATATTAAACAGAAACATTCAACTATCCTTGTATTTTAACTATATATTTTTAGAATAATTTACACATAGCATAAAGACAACTTAATATTAGGCCTACTAAAAGTTGTCAGTAGTTATCTCTTCATGTTGCGACCCACCCCGTGGGTTATTTGGAATGGGATAATTGCTTTTATCTTAGTAGAAACATTTACACATACCCTCAACTGTCAGAACCACGAGCCGCCACTGAGTCAAGGGCTCTTCTTGAAAATCTAGTTGGACCCATTTTCTCTACGTGTAACCGCCACTCCGTTTTGTACCGAGAGACTTTCTGATTTAAGCTTATATTAAGCTCATATTAGATATGCCTAGCTCCATTCTAATATGATCATTTCTGATAAGATCTCTCATGGTACAACCCTTTACAGCCCTCAAGAACATCATTTCCGCTCCTTGTATTCTAGATACGTATATCTTTGGCCTTTCTAATCCAAGTCTTACTACCATACAGTAGTTGAGGTATGGCCATTACATTATAATATTTCAATTGCCGCAGTGGCATGGCGTAGGTATAGAACAGCTGTTGCCGGTTTTGATAGGCCTAAAACTTAACATAAAAATTAATTCGAATGTTTTCTAGTACCAAGTGTTCTTTATAGGCCCAAAACATTTTTTAGAGCCAAATATTTTTTAAGAATATTTTCTGTCATTCGCTGGCAGAAGAAGAGGGTCCCGGTTCAACGGGATCTGACTCCATTATACTTACACAGAATAAACCAGGACTCAAATAATCGAATTAAAAATAATAAAGACAAACAGAGAAACACACGACTAAACGAACGAAACACAAGTAGGTACGTACTGTCTGCTGCACGTCAATTCCGAAAATAGCTGCTAACTGAGGGTTTTGCCGGTTTATACAGCGACAACACATTGGGTGGACGAGTTTGTCCCATCCACTGTACAGTGACAACTAGTACGAGGTCAATGACCGTACGCAGTAAAACATTGCCGACATCTGAGCCGGCAACACAAGACGGTGCAAGCGCCCAGCAGTTCGAAAGCAATGCTATGCTTTTCTTCAAGTTCCCCTACTAATATTGTTCGGATTTCAAATTATTCAATAACTAAAGTATTTATTCTGAGATACAATTAATAGGCTATTATTTTCTCTTATTTCCGGTACTGTTGCCGCCGGCAACAGCGGTTACATGGACGCCACGCTACTGCAGTTGAGTCTCCTTGTAATAGAATAAATGTTTACATTAATCAGCATGTTGTAAACAATTTTGTTTTGGCATTTACAAAAGTCAATAAACAAATGTAAACGTGTATTACATTATATAATGTAAACGTAATGTAAACCTGTTACATTAGTTATGATTAGGGGGCAGATTTCTATGACCTAAAACTGTAGGAAATATGCATGCATTTATGACCTAAAAAACATTAAAACATGACCAATAAAATCCAAAATATGACTTTATTAATGACACGTATGTGTTACATTTTTATTTATCTACTTCAAATGAGTGTCTTTAAGATAGTCACACAATGCAGGATTCACGAACTCTTTTAACTGCATTCTGCAAAACAGCACCAACCCTGTAAGGGAGAGAAAAGTAGTTAAATAATTTTACTTGCTCAAATCCCATTTAACACCCCCTGTTAAAAATATTCATACCTGATCTCAGTCTTAATTATCAGCTGAATTGTTGCACTTGATGACGACATGCATTTTCAGGTTGTGAAATGAAAATCCTCTCTGTTGTCGCTGAGAATGCTCTTGTAGCGAGAAAAACGTCTCTCCACATCACACGAAGTAACGGGGGCGTACTTAAATAAACTTAGGTCAAAGGATGAAAATTCATTTTCGAAGTCTGAACCTGGTTCATTTCCGCACAAAATCTCACTTATGCCACACAGTTGCAAAAATCCAGGATTCTTCTCCAGTACACTCACTAATTTTGCACGAAATTTAGCTGCTACTATTCACTTTGCATGTTTTAACGCTTGTTCTGTGTATTTTACAATATTCAGAGCATCACTTAGTTCAGAACCTGAAGCTTCTAGCTGGGTGATTTTGCTCGGTAAGAAACCGAAGTTGGATTTCAAGTAAGCCAGGTCAGTTTTTATAGTGGAACATGCAAACAAACCTTGCGTTATTTTCACTGATGAAGAATCTGTAGGGTCCAAGGAGTTCATGATCTTCTCCACGGTGTCGCAATTGTTGCAGTAATATACCGTAGCTTCAGTCCAGGTACCCCAGCGTGTTAGGACAGGCTGGGGAGGAAGGGGCAACGAAGGAGCTGCATCTTTAAATGCCTGCAGGGGGAGTGATTTCTTAAAGGCCTTCTTTCCATTTGATATTAATTTATCCACTTCCGGGTAGTTATTGCGAATTTCTTCGGCCACTCTATGGAAAGCATGCGCAAGGCATGTTACATGTATCATATTCGGACCATCTTTAGTCCCTTGGCTGCTTTCATTATATAAGGAGTCGCGTCAGTAATAAAAAGAAGAACAGTCTCTCTTTTTTCCCCATTTGGCCACAGTACATTCAAAGAATCGTCAAATAAGGCAGCAATACTTGAATGATTTGTCCTCTCTAACACTTCACATGCTAGGAGGAATATTTCTCCAGGTCTGTCTTCTTTTAGTGTTCCAACAATCACGTTTGCAACGTACCTCCCATCAACATCTGTTGATTTAAAAATTGAAACCCATATTTTACAGTCCCCCACACTACATCTTATTTTATCCAACACCTCTTCGTAACACCCATTCAGATAGTTCTTCCTCAGCGTCGATTCATTTGGAACCGGATGTTTCGTATATTTCTCCAGAAACTGTCTCAAGCTTTGATTGTTAAGCTTTTTCAATGGGATGCTGGATGAAATCATCACCCTGCAGAGATCCTTTGTAAACTCTGAAGTGTTGGAAGATGAAGTGGAAGTACTAGCAGATTTTTCAAATAATAGAAGTTGTCTACTTTCGACTGCTGACTGTCTTTGTAAGCAATTTTTATGTTTTGCCGTATTACAGTGTTGCTGCATAGTGAAACGTTTCTCAGCGGCGACTTTAACTTCACATAACTTGCAAAATAAAATAGTGCCATCGGTACTAAATATTTTATCGCCAAATTCTCGAATAAAACCTCGCAACTTTTCATTCACCGAACTCTTTATTCTAGGCTTGATGGAAACAAACTGCAGACACACGGAATGAGTGACTGACCATTACAGGGGAAGGTGAAAGTTAAAAGCACTTTACAAAATGTAAGAAAAACCCTCCCCCTCCCTTCACTTCTGCCCGGTAGCATTATCGCTCACGGAGGCAAACAATATTTTGTTTGTACAGTATTTGAAAATCCGCATTCCAAAAGCACTTCACACCTTATTCACCATTCTCCGAATATATAGGTACAGTATTTAAGGATATCCTGACAGATGTTTTTACTACTTTAACACACCACAATTTGGTACGGAACGAATAAATGCAGTTTCGTGTGAAAAATACATGAAAAATGCCATTATAATCCATTTTCACTGTAAATATGCTGTAAAACTTCATAAATGTCTAAATATGCATATGAAAAGTCAAAAACTATAACTTAAATATGCATTTTAGTGCTAAATATGCTACAAAACTTAAAAATACCGAAATATGCAATTATATGCACAATAAAACACTATCAATCTTCATCAGAATACTTGGAATCACTTACCGTGCTTGGAATCAAGTTTAAATCTAGCTGAAACCAGAAATAATGTCAAGGAAAAAATATGACATATCATAAAAATCCGCCCCCTAGTTATGATATTTGTGATTTATACCATTTTTGTGTGTGACAGTATCAATTCGATATGTCGCAAGCCGTTTAACTCGATACAAATTTACTGACGTAGAATTGTTTACTGGCGTCGATATGTGTATAGTTTTTAAAAAGAAATTAAAAAGAGTCGTTTCATCATTACGTGTAAGCGTTTCCATTCTTTCTTTTATGAAATTTGTTCATAACAGTCTTTTGTTTGTGCAAAGCGACCGTTAGTGAGACAAAAACACAAACTATAGTTCATTTTATTTTTCACGTTTCATTAGTCAAGCAGCTGTAATTATATCGCTCGTTATGGTAACGTTATCACTAGTCATTAACACTTCTATTATTATCGCCGTTCTTGCTAACTGCCAGAATGAACCGACTTTGTCAATCGTCAGGCTTCTGTTATTAGTGGTGGGCGTTTTTGTTGTTTTTTCAAAACGAAAACGAATTGTTTATTTAAAACAAATATCGTTATGGAGAACCATACACAACTTCCGTGTGCTTAGGTTTATATTTAAAAACATTTTCGAAATGAAATACTTCCATAGAAACTACTTCTTTCTTCAGAAGTACTGTAGTCACTAACGTATACCACCTCACGTTAGCGCAGTCGATTTTCGCTGATGATGGCAGTCGATGACACTGCCGAAACGTCTGGTTTTGCAGAAAACATTGGACCACGGACAAACATCTCGGGAAAGAATGTTAACAACAAACTACTTCTTTGTTGCTGATAACGTAGCACACACATAAAAAATTATCCCCTCCCCCTTCAACTATCATTTTCATTTATAGAAAATTACCCCCTACCCCCTTCAACTACCCTTTTCATTTTTAGATATTTCATCTACCTTTCTACAGTGGATTATTATGACGTTCTTTTCAGGATACTTTATTGTACTTTACTATTTTTTAAAAATAAAACGTTGCAGGTAAATATACCTTCCCCTTAACCTATCTTCAGCAAAATCAATAGTTCTTGCACATATGCAAAAAATTATTTGATTCTGTTTGAATGTGCGGCAGTTTTCGTTCGCCATAGAAAAAATTCTACACGCACACACTTTTCGGAAATGACTTATTAATGTGTTGAGGGTAGTACAATCAGAATCAGCCCTTATCTCGAACACGTTTGTTTTTTGCTATCACCATACTTCCATTTCCTTATGGAACAGGGAAGTAAAAACAACTGTTTTTAAAAACAGTTGTAAAAAAAACAGGTTGAATTAATGAACTGTTGTTGCTATTTACATTTACTGATTTTATCATTATATTGTTAAAACGTTTTGTTTAGAGCATTTAAAAATAACTCTTCATTTTAGTATTTTTCACAAATGGATGGTTATGTAATTTAAACAATGGCATTAAGTCAATATTTCTCTTATTTACCAGTATCTTAAAAGGCATTTTTTGTTTATATTGTTTCATCAAAACTCATGGGGATATCTCAATAATATTGTTATAGTAACTGAAATAAAACTGAGTATAGCCTAATTCTGCGTTAAACAGAACGAGGACAGTACAGTAATCGAACGCAAGTCAACGAACGTTGCAGTAAAAACAATCAGTTTTATTTTTATCGCGTATCCCCGACGTAGGAAGGGCCCGAATCACGTGAATGATACAAAACTATGAAAACCGCACAGAGAAGCGTAGAAAGGGCTTTGGTGACTACATCTAGGAAAAGTGAAACAATAGAATTCCCCCACCCAGGGGCGGATCCAAAAACAAATTTTGGGGGCGGAAGAGTTGATTGGGGGGGGGTAGATATGAAAAGTTGGTCTATTCTTTAATGGTCTAAAGTATAAACGATTGAATGAGCGAAGATAGAAATACAGTGTGTTATATCAGCTCAGTACGTTTATTTACGTACAAGTATAAAGTCATAATCTGTGTTTGTTAGTACATCGTTCTTTGAATACTATTCACTTGCAGTTGAAAATACGCACTATTCATTTCAGTTACGTATCAAGCAAAAAGTAACATACTGCTATGCTAAGTTTACAATTTAAAGTAGGCCTAATTTCACAGTAAAACCTTGAACCTGCATAACGTGATATAAATTTTGTATCATATTCACAATCACAAAACCATTCTACAATCACAAGACAACGAAAATAATTCACCTGAAGCGAACATTGAGGGAGGGATTTCCCCTATTCCCACTCGTGGATCCGTCTGCCCCCACCAATCCAGAATTATACGGCGTTCCAAGTCTCATGACACCTGAGGGATTAGGAGACCCTTACTAACACACACACAGCTGGCTCGCACGTATGATATATCATCTACTGAGGTGTCCGCTACGCAATTGCAACTTTTATAATATGAATTTTTGTAACAAACGATCTTAACATATTTGTAATCTCCATAAAATTTTAAAGAAAATGACACCAAACATGACGTGGTCGTGATACATTTTAGATGTACAACTAAGTCTGATTTAATATTGATTTTGGCTTTAGAAATTAGTATTTTACAAATGTTATTTAATTTTCGTTGGTAATCACCCACAATTCTACTTATGTTTGTTTTAATAAAGTGTGTTATGTATGTACATTGCATGTATCAATAAAATTTAACCCTGTAGGATTCGAAGTGTTTCAACAACTTACTTATCGGTAAATGTAAAATATTTTCCCAAACTACCTAGGTTTTCCTGAAATACGAAAATTATTTTTTTATTATTTTAGCATCAATATTTTTTCATTTTTTTTATATAAATATGTTTATTAATAGTTATTTTAGGTATAACATTTTTAGTGTTTCATACAAACATTGTAAATTTGTACATTTTAAGCGTAAATTTGTAATTTTTAGGGCTTTATAATTAAATTTCAATCAAGTACTGTGCTTCAATTTTAATATGATATTTATATTTTAAATATATTATGTAAATAGGTAACTGTATGTAATTGTATAAAGTTGTATAAGTTATTTTATCAATCAATTTTTTTCTATTTCTCATTGAGATACATTTTTAAATAAAATAATTTTTTGTGAATATTACATACAAGACAGCATTTGATATTGTAGAAAGAAAAAGATATCACCAACATACTTATTACTTTATAATAAAATCTTTATTAAGTACTCTGCGTTTTGCTTTAGAAATCCGTAAAATACTCATATTTATCGCAATTATGTGTTGTTTGGACTCATTTTTCTCACAATTTCACGTAGATTACAAAAATTATATTTCAATTTTGATTATAAGCTAAATTAAAAATTTTATAGTTTTGAATTGGACCTGAACATACTTGAACAGGTATATATGTTGTAACTGAACGCGTTACAAATGAAAATCGTGTTATTTAATTTACGAAAAAATTAAATATTTTGTTTTGAAATTAAAAAAAGAAATTTATGTTTTAATGTTTAATAATTTAGTAAATAATTTTTGTAAGGGTGTAGTGTTGAAATTTTATGTTTGTTTAAGTTAATTGTGTCAATAATCCTTCTTGTGGTTTACTGTAAATAAATTCAGAGTTAATAGGATTGTCTCACTTCACTAATCGATTGGCGATATTTCTTCTTTTTCGTATAGATTACTTCCCCTTGAGTAATGGTCGCCTTTCTTGTAATCCTGTTGTTAAATAAAACTCTATTTTTTAAATTTATAAATAAATTTAAATCAAAATAATTGAATTACGATATTTTATTGACAAGTGTTAATATGGATCGATTTAAAATCGATTATCAAATTATTGCTTGACTCTTTCACAGGGCGATCGATTGTTAATACAGGTTATTGAATATAAATATTTTCTTAGGTTCTTTTAACGGTTATAATTAATAGTCAGAGAAGGGGCAAGGCTAGAAAGTATAACATTCACAATAAAATACTTAATAGTTAACAAATACAAAATTGTTTGATAATATATATAATGTTTATAAATTGAAACGTTTATACCAATGACGAGCTGAATTCTAATAGGAGTGTTCGCTATGCATGACGGGAGCCAACATGGCCGTCTTCCGTGCTGCTGTGGTTAATGTGACTTCGCTCAGACGAAATTTCTTTCAATAAAATCTGCCTAGTTCACGTTCCCTCGTCTCTGCAGTATGGAGAATTCCTTTTCGTATTATTAGAGTTGTCCTGTTTAAGTGTTCTGTGTTCACTTCGATTAAATGTGTTGGATTATGTGTATTCACTTCTGTCCGTGTGTGTGTGTTGAAAATTGTAAAGTTCGTTTGGTTATGAATAATTATTGTTGTACAGTTTTAAGTCCTTATATCACTTGTATTCAGTTCAGTAGTAATTGATTTCAATGTTTGTGGTTGTCGTGTTCACTGAATTTAGGTTTAAAGTAAATTTTTTCGTAACTCTCGATTTTTATACTGTAGGCTAGGCTCTACTGTTATACGCCATTAACGATTCTGATATATGTTTTATTAGCGAGAGCTTCATCAACCGTACTCGACGAATGGTAATTAAGAACTGTTTTACTTCCTTCGTCTTCTGAAATATCTTGCCAAGTTAATATTAGAAAAGTATTGTTTCAATGTTTTTTCGTTTCCGATACATGTAAAAAAGGTACATTATACTCAGAATATATTTTGGTTATTATTTACTTTCATGAAATTGTAAATACAAAATCGGTTTCTTTAATTCCTTTTGCTTAATTTGATACCCATTAATCTAATTTTACAAAGTTTTTTATTAAAATTTCCATATTTCTTTCATTTTGGAAAAGTAGGCTCAATTTTTTGTTTCCTGTCCTCCTCCAAACATTAGCCATTTTAATATGTCATAATTAGGACTATAATAAATTTCAGATGTACCTAAAGGTTTATCTTTCCTTAATTTCTTGCAATTTTATCAATTGATTATCCTTTTAAATATATTTCATGAATTTATGACTTCCCCCTCTGAAATTTTTAGTTAATACATTTACAAGATTTTCAATAATTATATCTATCCTTTTATATTATCCTATTAAAGTCTAGTTTTAGTCATAGTGTTTGGTGATTGATTCACCTTATATAAATTCCATCTATTTACTTGGTTTATTAAACTTAATTAATCAATTATCATGTTGTTGGAATTGCCTATTTGGCCTAGATTTTCTGGTTTTACATATAATGTTTTTGCATAATACTGTTTCTATACCCCTTCTGACTTTCTTATTGTAATACAACATTATTTAAAATCTCCTTAATTAACAAATAAAACATGTAGTATTGTATTCCTACTCATAATCTAAACAATATTTAAAATTAACAATATGGTCTTCCAAGTCAGACATTTTAGTTTTTTAAACTACTATTAACAACATATTATAAATATTTTAAAAAGAGTATGGTATTCATACTTAAACATTTTATAATTTGTGATGTTTTCAATTTGTTTCTTCTGCAAGTAGATAATATTGTATATTCTTTTTAACACCTGACGCACGTTTCACTGAAAAATATCAGTATCATCAGAGGTTTCTAAGTGAATTAATAACAATCGAAATAATTCTATTAATATGAATATTAATATTATTTTTTATATTATTATATAATTATAAATATTAATATTTATTATATATTAATTATAGATATTAATAGAATTATTTCGATTGTTATTAATTCACTTAGAAACCTCTGATGATACTGATATTTTTCAGTGAAACGTGCGTCAGGTGTTAAAAAGAATATACAATATTATCTACTTGCAGAAGAAACAAATTGAAAACATCACAAATTATATAATTACTGCAAGAAACATCGAGTTACTTATATAGAAAATGATGGTTAAACATTTTAGTATGGATTAACTTGGTTACACATAATAAACATTTTTCTAATAATAATAAAATCTTATTCTATTCACCACATTGAATTATAGAGTTCATGGGCTTAAATATATACATAACAAGCCATTTATTTTTATCTATTGCTTAAACTTATGGTTGCAGTCTTATCTGTTTCTATTTTGGGTATTACATTTTTATCACCTGTCACTTTATTTAATCACCACCTGCTTAGAAACATTAGTAATGTTTTCATAATAATATTTTATAAAATTTTATTCCTGTATAATAGAAAACATTAAAGTTGTTTTATGGTATACATATACTCAGTTGAAGTATTAGTTACACTTCTACTTGAAGTTTATTTAATATATTGAAATAACTTGCACTGGTTCATTTATATTTTGGGTCTTATCTCTTAATTGAGTTTTACTATGTTTCAAGACCAAAATCTTAGTTATAAGGGATTATGAAGATTTGTTTATTCCATTACACAATAACTTTAGTGGGTGCACTTCTACTCACAACACTAAACACTTTGTTTATAACTATTTTACATTTAATATCAGGTTTTGGGGTGTTATACTTTCTTTGTGACATTGATTCTTTTTTGGGGTTGGTTATATTCTTTTCAACAGGTTTCCCTTTGGTACATCTTGTAGTCCTTCCATCCTTACAATTTGGTTTCTTGGAAATTCTTTCTTCTTGGTTTCTTCAAGGTCATATGATTTTACCATGTTCGATGGTTTGTTCGGGGTATCTTCCTTATCTACTCCTATCCTACCTGGGTATTATTCTTATTTTATTTTAGTGTTTTAGGGTTTATATATCTTTATACAATTTTGTTTCATTTTGGTTCTTTATTATTATTTTTTCCATTCATGGTGGTATTTTATTTTGATATTTATATGTTCTCATTTGAATTTTCCTTTATATTTATTGTAATTGATATTTCATCATGATCATATCTGAATCTTTATTTAGTGGATTATCTGTCATGCTACAATGTATATATTATAGGGTCGTCCCTGGCCGGGTCGGGCTGGTTGTGAGTGCGCGTGCGAGAGTAAGGGTCTTCTAATCCCTTAGGTGCCATCCGGTTTGGAACACCCTATAGTGATGTCTAAATTATGCTTAGGCTATGTAACAACGGTATCTTGCCGGATTGTATTTTTGTGATATGACGATTTCAGCATTTGATTCGCGCGTGTTATCTGACCGGATGTTTTGAATTACATTTAATACATGTACTGTATTTGAAAAAAAGAAACGAAAATTGTATAAGAATAAACAGTGCAATTTATAAGATTGTGTTTTGTTTCGTTTTTTAACATTGTTATTGCTTGTTTCAGGATTTTTATTCAGACTGTCAGTCATAATTTTATCGTTTTCCGGTAAATTGAACGAGCTCGTTACGTTGTGGTTCGAGTGTAATTTCGATGTTTGCGTAATGTAGGTACATCCGGCGCTACTGAAGCCCGTTCAGTATTCGTGTCAAGGATAGGATTAAGAGCCACAGTACTGTTGACATTGACCGTGCCTGCCGATGGTATTACCGCTGCCTCTGTACCGTTCCTCACGTCGATTACAAAACCAGATTCGATTATATGACTATATGACTTTCTAAATGTGTCTGTTTATTTAAGGGCAGCCGTAACCGGCTATGATTACCATGATAAATTCATCAGTCGTGAGGCCCATTACCTCAGAACCTGTAAAAGATATATGTTTGAAGTTTTAGCAAGCAGGTAAGCACATTATAGGCCTATACTACAAAACGCTATACAGTTATGAAGATATCTCAGTTTTCTGTTTTTTACTTCCATGTCCCATAAGGAAATGGAAGCATGGTGATGACGAAAAAAATTATGTTCAAGATAACGGCTGGTTCTGATTGTACTGCTCTCAAAACATGAAAATTCATTTTCCGAAAAGTGTGTCTTTGTGTAGAGTTTTTTCTATGGCGAACGATAACTGCCGTAAATTCAAACAAAATCAAATAATTTTTTCCACATGTGTCTGAGTTGTAGAGGACTCAAGGCCTATTGATTTTGGTGAAGATCAATTAACGGGAAGGGGTAGTTTACTTGCAACGTTTTATGTTTTAACAAGAGTAAAGTACCTAAATTTGATAAATAAAGTATCCTGAAAAGAAGATCATAATAAGCGACTGTAGAAAGGTAGATAAAATATATATAAATTAAATGGTTAGTTGAAGGGGGAGGGGGTAATTTTCTATAAATGAAAATGATAAATGAAGGGGGAGGCGATAATTTTGTATATCTGTACAACGTTCTCGGCAACAAAGAAGCAGTTTTGTTAAAATTCCTTGCCGGGCTGTTTGGCCGTGGTCCAGTGTTTTCTGCAAAGCCAACATTTCGGCAGTGCCATCGACTTACATCATCAGTGAAAGTCGAGTGCGCTAATGTGAGGTGGTATACGTTAGTGACCACAGTACTGTTGTTAAGGCTGAAGAAAGAAGTAGTTTCTGTGAAAATATTTCATTTCGAAAATTATTTTAAATATAAATCTTCAAACATGGAAGCCATGTATTGTTCTCCACACCGATATTTATAATTTTTTGTTTCTCTCTAAAAATTTGAATACAAAAAAAAACATACTTATAATTTTTTTACGTTTTTATTTTTCAGTGAAACTGTATGGTTTTAGTAGTATAGTTACACCTCCATTAACCCAATAACTATAAAAACAATTCAGCGTGATAGTTCACTTGGTTCCTGAAATAATGGGGCATTTATCTAAAAAAAAAAAATAGATTTTCAGAAAAACGCAATCAAAGTTTTTAAAACAGATGTTTGTTGTTTTCCCTGATTTAAAATAGTCCAGCTCTATACTAGGGGTCTTCATGTATGTCCACTTGGTCCTGTAGTTTTCTCTTCACATTTCTAGTTGACTGTCTAACCTTTTCCATCAATTCATCTACTGCTGTCTCTGCCTCAAAAGATTCCTTGTGTGTCATTTTTTTTTATTATCTTAACCTTATTTGATCATATTTTGATCCCTAATGTTTGTAAAACTTGATACTTATATTACCTTCATTGAAGGTCAGCATCATGTACACCGAAAACCAAAGTATCCTTCCAAACAACACATTTTTGCCAAACTATTCCAAAACAAATGGTTCAGCGAGTCGTTTACACTTTTTTTTAACAAATTAGGATGACTCAGATCAGCGAACATTGGCTTTATCACAGACATTAGTAGGGAATGTTTATTGAAATTTCCCTTTCAGAGGTAAAAACTGCATGTCTCTACAATTTGTTATAAGGGAGTTACAGATTTTTAAAAATGGTAATATTATCAGCACTTTTGAGAGAACTTTTCCTACGATCTCAATTTTTTTTAATCGTAAAAAATTTATTATTAGGCATAGTTACATAAATTTGCTATCAAATTACTCAGAAAAAATTGAAGATTTTTTTTAAGACAAAAAAAGGTTTTTTTTGGTCGATGTACCGGTGACGAGTGCCCTTAACTCTAATAGACAAAGCTCCTTGTTTCACTTCCGTGGATGCACTTTTTAGCCAAGAAAAGGGGACATTGTAATGAAAATCTGAATGTAGTGTTCGTTTTTGAAAATTTCAAATTTTTTATGCCATGGCTCCAAAAAGTGAGCCAAAATTGTTATAAGATGGCAAAAAATCCATGTGGGGTATATGATCAAAGAGAATTTTAACTAAAACCTTAACATAATATACAGTAGGCCTAAACTAGCTCTTAATTGGCGAATCTGGTGAATTGGCGAACAGCTGCAAAACACTTTTGTCACTGAAGATGTCCTCCGATGCGATGGTGGGGCCAAAACGACTGTGATAATCAGCAACAGTCGATCACGGCCTAACAGCCCGGTCGTGAATAATAATAATAATAATAATAGTATACAATTATTAACATTTCAAAATTTTGGGATACTAGGTATTAAAAATTGAAACACTGTAAAAATCCATTGTGGTGTCAGACTAGAGAGTATTATAAGCCAAATCCGAATGTAACGTGTAAGCCTACTATGAAAACTTTTTAACTTTAGGGAATCGCGGGTCAAAGATAGAACTCAAAATTTTAATAAAAACAGTGGAACTCAAACAGGTTTAGCTTATTACACACCATTAGCGTATACGTTTGGAATATGAAATATAGGAAAATCAATTCAGTCTATTTATACTTATTAGTATCTTGTAAACAGTGTTTCAGTAACGCATATTTTTATTGAGTTATTACTGTTTAGTTTAATGCGACTGATTTCAGCCACTTTAAAGGTAATTATGTTGATTAGTCATCACTTGTTTTTTACTTCCATGTTCCATAAGGAAATGGAAGTATGTTGATGGCGAAAAAAAACGTGTTTGAGATGAGGGCTGATTCTGTTTGTACTACCCTCAAAACATATAGAAAAGTCATTTTTCGAAATGTGTGTGTGTGTGTGTGTGTGTGTGTGTGTGTGTGTGTGTGTGTGTGTGTGTGTGTGTGTGTGTGTGTGTGTGTGTGTGTGTGTGTGTGTGTAGAATTTTTTCTATGGCGAACGTTAACTGCCACAAAATCAAACAGAATCAAATAATGTTTGCATATGTGCCTGAGTTGTAGAGGACTCAAAGCCTATTGATTTTGGTGAAGATCGGTTAACGGGAAGGGGTAGTTTACCTCCAACGTTTTATGTTTTAACAAGAGTAAAGTTCTTAAATTTGATAAATAAAGTATCCTGAGAAGAAGGTCATAATAATCCACTGTAGAAAGGTAGATGAAATATCTATAAACGAAAATGATAGTTGAAGGGGGAGGGATAATTTTTTATATGTGTACTACGTTAACGGCAACAAAGAAGTAGTTTGTTGTTAAAATTCTTTCCCTGGCTGTTTGGCCGTGGTCCAGTGTTTTCTACAAAACCAGGTGTGTCGGCAGTGCTATCGACTCCCATCATCAGTGAAAATCTAGTGCGCTAACGTGAGGTGGTATACGTTAGTGATCACAGTACTGTGGTTAAGGCTGAAACAAGAACTAGAAAGAAGTAGTTCTATGGAAATATTTCATTTCGAAAATGATTTTAAATATAATTCTTAGAACATGGAAGTCATGTAGCCGACCCGACACCGGACGCCCCCCTCATTCTAGATACGCCACTGCAGAATAGAGATGTGTTACGAGGGAAGCTACAGCCCACAAACGGCCGCGTAACGCTGGAGGAAGAAAAAGAAAAAGAGTAATACATTCATTTGACCGTGAATACTACTAAACGGTTGAATTTTGTTTCTTCCGTAACTGAATTCTGTTTGTTTCGTGTGTATGTGTTCGATACGCACGTAGCAAACAATCGACTCTCGCGGTCGTGACGATTCGATTCGAGTTTACGTAAATTGTAACAAAGCGCGTAATTATGAATACTGTTAAGTGAGCCGCGGAGGCGGTCAGCACGTGTTGTGTAACAGCGGTCGGTTAATAAGAACTGACAGTAGGGAATCGGACGTCTGGACAGGACGGATAGCGTTCGTTCGGCTCTGGGTAATGTTTTATCGCGTCGCAGTCGTTACATTCGATTCGTAACTGTCAGTAACATACTATTGCGATAACAATTACATCCGCGGGCGCGTGTATTACATATTTCGTGTCCGTTGTCTCGTCGCATCAGTTTCGCTTGGTTCGCGACCGTTTCCGCTTGCCTCGGTGGTGACAGGTGTGTTGCGGCCCCGTACTCAGCATTCCGCGCACGCTGTCCCCCCCCCCCGATACAGCAAACTGAAATTTGGAAGGAGTGCGTAAATATGTTATCTATATGTTCATAGACTTCAGGCTCAGAAGGATGTTGAGTTCTGTTAATTAATTGTATTAATATTAATCGATTCGTAATCATTATACGTTCTATCAATTACAAACAATTGGATTTTGGTCCACAAAGAATGACGGAATCCCCCAATCCCAAAGTTACACAAATTAGAACTGTACCTTTGTCCGTTCCTGCAGTACATTTTCGATGTTTTTAATATTCAATTGTATCTATCTATTACGATGTGGCAAAGAACTGTACTAATTCTAAATTTCCTCTTTCTTACTTCACAGTAAAATGATATATTCACAGAACGAGTATTAATGAGAAAATTAGTACTACTGGGAAACGAGTTCCACTGAAAACCGAGTTCTGCCTCAAAAAAGGAGACATGTATAGTAATAAGCAAGGGGTGACCCCGCCTTACTTTCGAGTTGGGTTTTTGGATACCCTGAACGGCATTGTTTCTTCATCGGAAGGCAAAGCTGAGGTCTTCGCCGACTGCATGGAGACTCAATTCACCGTTCATCGAGGCGTCTCGGACCCTGCCCACTCGGCAGTGGTTCGGGACTCCCTATCTGTTATTCCTCCCGCTCTCTTCGACAGAGACAAACTAGTTTCGTTTATCTGTCGTCTGAATCGCCGTCGCGCCCCCGTTCCTGACCGGATCGGGGCCGCAGCTTTGCAGTATCTCCCTCCCTCGGGGGTTGAACTCGTCCTGGACCTGTTCAACCCTTGTCTCCGGCTGCACTACTTCCCCCGCCTGTGGAAAAATGCCAACATCTGTATGATTTCCAAGCCCGGTAAGCCACGAATGCTTGCTGACAGCTGTCGTCCCATATCTTTGTTGCCAGTCATTTCAAAGGTGTTTGAGCGTCACCTACTGGCCCGCACCTGGTCACTGTTGGATAATTTTATTCGGAGCGAACAGGTCGGGTTCCGTAGAGAGCATTCGACAACTTTACAACTCGTCCGAGTTGTCACAGCATTATCCGACGCCGCCAACAAGAAAGTCTACGGGCGTTGTCTTGTTGGACGTGAGCAAAGCCTTCGACAGAGTCTAGCACGAAGGCCTTCTCTACAAACTCGCTCACTCCCCAGTACCACCGTCCATTCTGCATTTCTTGCGCTCCTACCTCAGCGATCGCACCTTCAGGGTTAGCGTCGACTGGTCCTGTTCATCAGTTCGACCAATCGCCGCTGGCGTTCCGCAGGGATCTGTCCTCGGCCCCGTTATGTACCTCGTGTACACGAACGACCTGCCTGTTCTTCCTGGAGTCACGTTGTCTTTATTCGCTGACGACGCAATGTATCACTGCAGCTCCCTGTCCCCGCGATTTGCGAGTACAAAGCTGCAGCGTCAGTTGACTCAGCTTCCGGGCTGGTTACGGAAGTGGCGGGTGATGATCAACACGGATAAATCCGAGGCGATCTGCTTCACCCGTAAGTCCACTTCCCGGTGCCAGTCCCTCTCCCTAGAAGAGAGGAAGGAGTCGGTGAAGGATTTGGGCGTCCGGCTTGACCGGCGTCTTAGCTTAAACGCCCACGTGACTGACACCCTCAATAAAGCTCGCTCAGTGTTGACCTGTGTTTCTCCCGCATGGTGGTCACTTTTGTCGACAGTAGTAGTAGTAGTACTACTGTCGACCACTAACAAGTGTAGGCTGGAATCTTTCCAGTCCCGTACCCTCCGATCCTTGTCGGGGTCTCCATGGTTTGTGAGGAATAATGTTATTCGTGGAGGCCTTCGAGTTTCCACCCTTGCCGACTTTGTCCGGTCGCTCGCCGAAACTCTCTTTGCTTCTGCAGCGACCTCGTCCTTTCCTTACTTACGAACCATTAGTACGTCTGAACCGTCTCCCCCTATAAGAGTCAAACGCCCTCTGGAGGCGATTTTAGACGATCCCCCATAATTCTATTTGCTGCTATTTAGGTTACCCCAGCAGCTTTTACTTCCTTGTTACCTTCTTTCTAGGTGGTATCCTTCCCCAAGTACGTTGGCACACTGCTTGGAGTTGTTACCGTTTGCCACCGGCACGGAGGTTCCCTGCCTCGCGGGGAACGACCGGCGCCTCAAGGCCTACTGGGCCGGGCGCGTGCGGCACTGTCGTTCGCCTCGCCACCAGTGGCAGTGCTACCATGACCTAAACCCTACATAAAATAAAGCTGTTTAAACATTTCCGGCGCCTTCTCAGTTAACTAGTTGGCGTGGCCTTCCTTTGATTTTAGGTACCTATCAGGTAGAAAGTTCAGCACTGTTTTCATCGGGTACGTCCTGGAAGCTGCAATTCACCCTTGGGAGCAAATACGCCCCAGTACCTCAACGCAACGCAACAGTCACCATCCTTAACCACAGTTCAGTGGTCAGTGACTGTGAAAACTGGGCCAGTGTGTAGGTGACTTCTGCACTGAAGAAGATGGCCGTCGCACGGGCGAAACGTTTGCACCGAACAACGTTGGACCACGGCCTTACAGCCGGGCAAGCCGAAGTTCTTATAACGTTAAAGCCTCAGACAGAATGTAAACACCAAATCAGTTTAATAACGTGTTAATGTATAAATGTGTATTTATAAACACGATTCAGTTAAGTGAGACAACGAACTCGTACTGCAATATAAAATGTATCCGACCTGAGCGTCAATCGGTGGCTCGCATCTATTAAACGGTAACGAGCGTTAAAAATCGATCGCTTGTAATCGATCACAAAACAATGTTTGGGGTGCTTTGGTAGTCGCTTTCGTTAACGGCTGACTGAGCGCATCGACTACTGTGCTATGCACATGGCCGCTCGTCTGCAGCCGTAAAATTTTAATTAATTCATTTTACAGTTTAGTTAACACAGTTAAGTCAGGCTGTGTGACCACATCGAAGTGTGGTTTCCTGTGTCGCAGATGGCGCGTGTTTACATTTCCCGAGTTATGACTTACAGAAGCAATGAAAACCTAAGACGTACCATGGCTCCGTCACAGCGTTCCACAGTATATTAATCATTTTGTGAATCAATTCAATGTTAATGTGAGTGCAAACAATATTAAGTCAAGCGACTAGTTTATCAGAAGCGTTAGGTCGGACAGTTACCGTCGTTAGAATTGATCACACAGCATTTCGACTACTAAACAATCTGTGGTCGTGTTTAGCTAAACTAGTATACTTTTTTAAATACAGACTTCAGACTACCCAAGATTCGCTCACTAACAAACGTGAACGGCCAAAAAACATTAATAAACCATCACGACCTATAGGAAAATCATATAAAAAGAACCGCTACTTAGCCTCTAAATCCGCTGGTCAGCACCACCACACTAGCGTAAGTTTGCAAAGCGAACTGGGCACTCCTCGACGCATCAACTGGTGCGCTTCGTGGAGACCGTGGCCGAGGCCGGTTGCTCGCGAGAGCACACCGTCGCCGTTTTCCTTGATATCGAGAAGGCTTTCGATCGTGTTTGGCATCCAGGCCTTCTATACAAACTCACGGAGATTCTGCTTCCGGATTGCTACATTCATGTGATTGCTAGCTTCGTTCGGAACAGAACCTTTCGCGTGAGAGTAGATAACACCCTTTCTTCGGCAAGGGGTATTACTGCTGGTGTACCTCAGAGAAGCGTCTTGGGCCCCCTGCTTTTCTCTGTGTACGTCAATGACGTCCCCAAGTTGCCTGGCACCAGGTTGGCCATGTTCGCTAACGACACGGCGGTGTATGCCGTCGATCGTCGAGCTGAAACGGCAGTTATCTGGCTCCAGGAACAATTGGACGAGTACGTTGAGTGGGCAGAGAAATGGAGGGTTGCCATCAACGCGGCCAATAGCACAGCAGTAGTCTTCTCCAGACGCTTAAGGCTCCAAGACAGAATCTACGAAGGCGATACTCCGTTACCCTGGTCTCGAGAGGTCAAGTACCTCGGGGTTCACCTCGACGTCTCACCTGGCGGACACACTCTGCACAAGTAGCCCGAAAGACCGCCAATCGTCTCTATCAACTCCGACCCGTGTTATGCAGCAACGCCATGACCCGCCGCCTAGGAAAGCTTATCGTCTCCACCTATGTGGTGCCGATGGTTACCTACGCGATACCTGTTTGGGACTACTTGGCCAAGACCCACAAGCGAAAGCTTCAGTCTCTCCTTGACCGAGGATTGTGGTGGGCGTGTAAAGCCCATTACCTAACATCTAACAAACGATCCGAGACTCCGTGCGTGTCCGATCCCTGGACGCCACCATACGGACACTGTCCCGAAAATTTTATCGGCGCACACTCACCCTCAATTAAGTAATTAATTGAAAACCCACGGCCGGTAGCAGGCCACACCCTAAATCCAGACCTATCAGTCGTCCCTGCGGCAGGAGCTCTATTTGAAGCTCGGAACGTAGTATACGAGCGGGCGACGGCCAAGCCCTTCGTCCCGCACAGCCATTGAACTTGTGTACAAAGCAAACAACGTCAGAGACAAGCAATACAAAACTAAGCTCCTGGGTACGTCTTTACCAGGCTGACTGTTACAATTATCATTTACAATCATAAACAATTACGTTTATTTTATGTTTATGTTCATTAGTATCAGTTTCCCACCTAACGATATGTACTTGATCCCACAGGATTTTATGTTGCTAATCTCCGTTAATGTTTTTCCTACGTTCTCCTAGACGTACCTCCAGAGGTCTTAGAAGTTTCGCTGAAGTACGGAGAGCGTATAAATATTTCGCCGAAATAGGGTACACAGCTGTTCCAAGTCTTACTGGAAAAGTAAGGAAGAGGAAAGTGTTATTAAATTTTACAAAACTGTGACCGCCCTGATGGTGCTGTACGTTCTGAAACTGGGTCCACACATCACGTCAGTACCAACGGATTGAAACAACGGAGATGCGGTTTTTCCTCAGAATGTCAGGAGTGTCATTAAAGGATTATATACGATGATTGTTCAATAGAAACACCTTTAGAGGCTGTAAAGAATTCTCTATTCAGCGATTTTAAAACATGTCGTCATTAACATTAAAGTATGAGTCCCACTGTTGGACTAATCTGTACCTTCCCTGCTGGTAAAATTCTTGCTGCTGTATGCGGAACCATTCGCTAACAGCAAACTCAACCGCGGCATCCGATTTGAACCGCCGCCCTTTTAGCGATTTCTTTACTGGGCCAAAAACATGATAATCGCACTGGGTCAAGTCGGGACTGTAAGGTGGATGTTATAAGACTTCCCACTTCATACGAGCAAGTAGATCTTGAATCGTCTGGTACATGGGGTCGAGCATTATCATGCAGAAGAATGACACCATTTGTGAGCTTCCCGGGACGTTTATTCTTGATGCTGACCCGTAAGCGTTTTAAGCTGTCTGCATATCGCTCAGCGTTGATGTTGACACCAGGTTCTTTAAAATCGAAGAGCAGCACACCCTGATAATAAAAAAATACGGTCACCATTACTTTTCCTGCCGAAGGTTGGGACCGACATTTTTTCGCCTTCGGAGATTGTGCATGCTTCCACTCCATACTCTTGACGTTTGGATTCTGGTTCGTGGTGATAACACCAAGACTCATCACCAGCAACCAATTTGGTGTTGAAAGGCATTTACCTTGTTGTTGATAGCGCATCAAATGCTGTAATGATAAGGCCGAACGCAAATGTTTCTGCTTATCAGTAAGCAGTCGTGGAATCCACTGAGCAGCAACTTTGTGATAGCCAATACTATGAATGATGGAATGAACAGTTCTCACGTTGATGCTCAACATTTGAGAAAGTTCTCTAACTTTGATGCGCCTATTTGCGCGTAAAGCAGTTTCCAGCTGTCTCACATTTTCATCTGATGCTACAACACGTGCAGGTCCGGGACGGGCCAAATCTTTAATGGATTCTCTTCTTTGTCGAAATTTATTGGACCATTCGACCATTGCCGTATGAGAATAACTATAGCCACCATATACAGCTTTCATTCTCGTATAAATTTCCATTGGCTGACGCCCCTCACCGGCAAAAAGCTGAATAACGGCACGCAGATTATCTTTGGACGGATTTTCTATCATAAATGCAATTTTTTAATCCAGTCACAACGCTTAGAAAAGAGCAAACTGCAAATATTTTTTACAGACGCGTCACTAGTACTTAAACAGACAATATAAACAAATGAGTTCCGTTGCCATGGCGACGAAGTCACGGCTGTACAGATCAAACGTGTTTCTATTGAACAATCCTCGTAAGAAGCGATATTATTAAAAACGTTTGATGGTAAAAGGCATTCTAAATACGCGCCAATATACAGGGTGATTCACGAAGATATGGAGAGACTTTAGGAGCTCATTCTACATGTAAAAATAAAGAAAAACGTTCATATAATTATAGGTCCGCAAACGGTTCGTTAGCGAGTTACGGCTCGCGAACCAGTTCCCCTTGATTTCTATTCCCACGGTAAAATGACACCATATTGAAATTCTTGGGGTATAAAGTGAAGGGTAAATTTGGTGGTTTCTTATGGTTTTTGATCTGAACAATTGAATAAAAGAGGTCCCAGAGCTCTGTCTCAATTAGTTTCTAAGATGAACTGTGTAAAACTCAAAACACTGGAGTCGAAAAACACAGATTTTTAGATTTGGGATACAATAAATTTGTTAATTTGCCAATAAACAAATAAAAGTTTCTAACTAACCTTGTAGAGAATTTAATTATGAATAAATTGATGTGTATAATGTCTAATAAAAATAGGTACAAATTTGAGAAATTTGACTTTAATTAAAAACAAGACAGACCAAAATGCGCCAGAAAAGTGTTACATTTTAAACAAAACGAAGATTTTCGTAAACGTGTTCACAACAAACGTGATTCAAAACAAATTAAAAACTTACATTATTGATTTTTCTTCAAATAATTAAATATTAATTTTTTTTTAATTAATAAAAGCTGCAAAAGTTCATTCAAAGCAATAATTGTTCACTGTGGCCGCCATTTTGTTGAACGCAGAATTCAGCTCGGCGAATCCAGGCAAACCGTACACGTCTTATAGCATCTGAATTATTCTTACCAGTAGCTCCAGCTTCTATTATGCGAAGTCTCAATTCTTTTTGTGTGCCAATACGAGCGGAATAAACTAACGATTTCATCCAACGCCAAAGGAAAAAGTCTGCTGGCGTGAGTCAGGAGAGATCGAGGTGGCCATTTTACTGGTCCGTTTCGACCAATCCATCGCTTATATGTCTTATCCATCATCCATCGCTTATCCATCATACACGTCTTATCGCTTACATGTAATCCATCGCTTAGGTCCATATATTATTTAAAGGGTTCATCACATCACGACAGTAGTGAGCAGATTCAAAAAACCCATCTACACTCTATCTCCAAGAGTTCCATCAGTTCGTTTGCGAAAAATGTAATTATTGTCTTCCCTTAAGCCTTGGTGGTAAGGAAAAAGGGCCTAAGAGATTACCCAGAAGACACACCACACATTAAATAACAAAGTATGTTGACCATGTCTTGCAGCAGTCTCATGTGGGTTTTCTCTGCCCAAATGTGGGTGTTTCGAAAGTTTACAATGCCATTTCTTGTAAATCGTAACACTTTTCTGGCGCATTTTGGTCTGTTTTGTTTTTAATTAAAGTCAAATTTTTCAAATTTGTACCTATTTTTATTAGACATTATACACAACAATTTATTCATAATTAAATTCTCTACAAAGTTAGTTAGACAGTTTTATTTGTTTATTGGCGAATTAACGAATTTATTTTATCCCAAATCTAAAAATGTGTGTTTTTCGACTCCAATGTTTTGTGTTTTACAGTTTTTCTTAAAAACTAATTGAGGTAGAGCTCTGGGACCACTTTTATTCAATTTTTCAAATCAGAAACCATACAAAACCATTAAATTTACCCTTCACTTTTTACCCCAATAATTTCAGTATGGTGTCAGTTTACCGTGGGAGTAGAAATCAAGGGGAACTGGTTCGCGAGCCGTAACTCGCTAACGAACCGTTTGCGGACATATATTTATATTAATTTTTTTTTATTTTTACATGTAGAATGAGCTAAAGTCTCTGCATATCTTCGTGAATCACCCTGTATAAGGAGGCATGGTGGAACTTGGCGTATAAGCAGATTATCTGGAGTCACAAAGCGTATGGTGAAGAGGAATGAATAGTAGAGTCGTTGAGGAAACGGAGCGATCGGTTGTTCTAACATCTGAACTGTGGCTATGAAACATAATGTCCCGTCCTATTCACGTAGCGTATGAATTTCTTGCTTGTATTACACGAAATTAGTGATAATAAAAAACATTTTTCACGTCTTCGTTGTTTATTATATGCTTAATCGAATCGAATCTTCGTTTCATTTGAAAGTGTTCGGTGAGAGGAGATTTCACTTCAAAAAGGTGCAAATTAAATTAGCAAATATACGAGTACTGTATATGTCTAATTAAAGACGCGCCTGACTGATATATGTTTATGTAGCACGGCGGGTTTCACTAGCCTCGTATGTTAATCGACTCACTCGCGAAACGCAAAGTAACATTCAAATTCATGCCTTCAGTATCCAAGCCACTTAGGCCTATACGTATACGAATAGAATAAAATTTACCTCTTTTATCCGTCTAGTGGCTTTTCTTTTTTTTATGTATATTTCACTACGCGTTTCTGGACATACGAGTATATCCCATCTTCAAGTGTAATCCCTCAGTAAAGTTCGTCAGTAATTAAAACAAATTACGTATGTTAATTATCTGACGAACTTTACTGAAGGATTAGACCTGAAGATGAGACATATGTGTAGAAACGCGTAGTGAAATAAAAAAAAAAGTAAAAGCTAGTAGACGAGTAAAAGAAGTAAATTTTATTCTATTCAGTAACAGTCAACTGATCTCACGCGTATGCTTTCTCTCTTTTCGTAAAAAAAAACTACTTTTCGTGTTATCACGTTTGGTTTTCTGTGAATAAAGGCAAACATAAATTCCATTTATTGTCTATGAGGTGTTTGAGGAGTTCTCGTTGCCACGACTGGGATTCGGTGATATATCCGATTCCATCCGTAATTTACAGTTGCAGAAACACTCGTCGTCGTCGTCATCCTTTACGGCTTAGGCTAGTAGCCTGTCTCAGTCTCGTTGGAAGTCAACCAACCATCGCTTACGGGGTATTCCCACACTTCTCTTTCCCCTTGGATGATAGTCAAGGGATCTCCTTAAAAACCTACTTGGATCCATTCTCTCTACGTGTCGCCACTCCGTTTTTTACCGGGAGATTTTCTCATTTAAGCTTTTCAGCTATGCCTAGCTCAATTCTAATATGATCGTTTCCGATAAGACCTCTCCTGGTACAACCCTTCAAGAACCTCATTTCCGTTCCTTGTATTCTAGATATGCCTTTGGCCAGTCTAATCCAAGTCTCACTACTATACAGTAATTGAGGTATGGCCATTACATTATAATATTTCCATTGCGTCTCTTTCTTTGTTTTCTTCTTTAAATGTTTAATGATACAACCACAAAGCGACCGCAAGAGACTAATTTTGCTTTCAACCTCCTTATCATCTTGATATGTGATGCTACATCCTAGATACTTGAAATCAGACGCCTGTTCTATTGGCGAGTCCTGTATGACAAATAAGAGTCTTTGTTCAAATAAGATTTGCCCCAGAGAAAGCCATAACTTTTGTTTTGGATAAGTGTGACAGGGAAATGGTTTTGGGTTTGTTTTGGTTTGATTTGGACAGGGAAATGGTCAGACAGTTCAAAAACTGTGTGTTCCGCAAATTTCATGTGTATTTCTTAAAAAGCCGTTACTAATGAATTACAGTACTTTCATTGCTGCCGTCATTACGGTACTTATTTAAAAATCGGTGTTCATTAGGGACAGTTTATAAAGTACGTAGGCACAGAAGGAATGTAGCCAATATAAAAGTACAGAAAACAAATACTAGGAGTGTCACTGACACAAATGGGCGGAATATTTGATATTGGTAATAATTTATTTATCAATATTTTTACAATCAACCGTCTTTGATCCGTTAGATAAATAGATTCGTAATAATTTATTTATCAATATGCTTACAATCAACAAAATATATACACTTTTATGATACACACTTTTTATTGAATGCACTGCATTATAGTACAATATACATTAATTGTCATTATACATATTCCACGACCTTTGCAACTCATCTCTACGATCAACCATTGATGGACTTTTATTAATTTTTAGCAGTCTATCAAAATTAAACGCCGGTTTTAATAATAATTCTAATGTTTTCACTCTTGAAAGAGCAACGTACGTTAATCCAACCTGAAATTCATTGTCTCCTAAATTAACAATTGCCTTATCTAATGTTATCCCTTGCGACCTATGTATACTAACAGCATATGCTAACATTAACGGAAATTGTTTGCGAGTACAAGAAATTTCATTTTTCTTGAAAGATGCCACTACTGGTACAATGGGTATTGAATTCTCGTACAGAACTGGTCCTGTATATTTTTCGAAAGATACAAGTATACATATTGGCATGTGATTGTTATAATTTTCGCATTCAACTGTCGGGTCATAAATAATGTCAGTTACTGTCCCAACTGAACCGTTGGCTAGCCCTTTTGTGACCCAAAGATTTCTTCTAAGGATAACTCGAGCACCTTTACATAAACGTAATTGGGCAAATAATCCCAGCCCAAGATCAGATTGCATTCTGAGCATCGTCAGATTTTCCTAGAGAGGCTTCTGGGCAATTATGGATTGCATTGATTAGAGCCACGGGTTGTTTATTGCTTTCTAGTTTTTCATAATTAAAGCGTTCGATTTCAGCATTTTTCGACATTATACAGACAGTATTTTTGAAATTGTCCCCGATATTGTTTACATAAAATCTTTTAGATAAGAGCTGATAATCTTGTTCAGTGATTGTTCTATTTGCGACTCTATTTAAAGTATCTCTGAAATTTGTTTGATCATCACCTTGCTGTCTCATAATCTCCGTTAAAAAGAAAACTTTTTTGAACTGTTTATATAAAAGATTCGATTGAATAGTCTGAACATTATTACCAATATTGTAAAGACTCCTGTCACAAACCGGTGGAAGTGGGGACCAATCACCAACTAAATACACGCAAAGGCCACCAAGAGGAACAGGTGAAGAACGCTCCTTTGCTTGTTTGAGTCGCATATCCACTTTGAAAAACAAATTCAAACCCAACATAACGAACCTCAATAATAACGAACCTCACATTTTTAATTCTTCTTCAAAAGCAATTTTGGATTCACCTTCTAAATCTTTGAAAGTTCCTCCCCTTCTCTTTGAAGCATTTATTCTTAGAGCTGAATGAATAGTTTGTCCAGCAATATTGTTAGCTGCCACACAAGCAGGAGCAATTAAAAGAGTTGCATCGCAGCCAAAATATGAATTAATTCTCCTAACCATTTCATTAATTACACAGCTTTTACCAGTTCCAGCTTTTTCCTGAATAACTGCAAGTCTTTGTTTTTGCATCATAGTCATTTAGCTGATATTCTAAGAAAGATAATATCTTATTTTGTTGGTCGTTGAAAATAACATTGTATGATTCATGAGAATCATACTGATTCCCAAACGTTTCTCGATTCCTTTCGATGAAAGAAGTTTTGTCTTTACATCTGGATATTTGTAATAGGTTGCTTCCCAATTATGAAGTAAATCGATATCACGATTACGTAGACCAACATGAGTTGGTAGTACATTAAGCATTACTGCTGCTATAGCCATCCAGTCTCTATCATCAAAAATATCAAACTCGTTATTATTATCCTGATAAATTTCAGTTTCTTCTGTAATTAAAGAAATGTGTAAATGTTCGTGAAGCTGTCCAAACTTTTGTCGGGTATAAGCCATGAACCATGTTTTATCTGTACTTTTCAAGTCTTCTTCATTACGCCAATGCTTATGTAAAATCAACTTTTGTTTACAATATAATTCAGTATTGACTGCATTGTTATTGTTGTTGTTGTTGTTTACTTTAGGGCAAACTTGTACAATTCTTTCTTTTCTGTTTGTGCTAATTGAGTTATTTCTTCCCTTAGAAAAGTTTTTAGCAAATTCGAATAATGTTATTTCTTCCATGTCTAGTAGTCTACTCCTATAAAACTGAATGAATGAATTACTGACATTTTCACTATTGGTTCCATTAATTCCAACATAGTCTTCTATTGTTATGACAAGTATTCTAAAAGTTTTGGTACATTAATACAATGGAATTCCATGGAGTAAATGACATGTTTTGCAAACCCCGATGTCTCTTTCTCAGATCACTCGTATCATCAAACTTTTATATGCTGGACGAGATTCTTCATCCGGGGCTCTCGATTCAACGATTTCTGGAAACATTCCCGTCAAATTTTTCGAAGCAGGTTCTGACTTTGAAGCATATTTGGACACATATTCAACCACCTGGTATAAGGAGGTGATTATACTAAAATCAGTATTTGCTCTCCATGTTTGTGCGATGACAGGATTATACTGATTCAGGAGTTCATCATTACAAATCAACCCATGAGTCGTGCCAGATCAGGCCACCAAATATCAGCTGCACTTAAAGGAAAAAAAACCCGTAGGAAGATTATCACACTGCTCAATCATTGATTCACGTTCACCCCTTCGTTGAAACCAGTAAGATTTTGATCCTCTTATTTTTCCACACCAATAATATAAACTTCTTATTATTTGAGGATTACTCGACACCATGTTTCTCAGTTGCTGTATTGTTCCATTGAAATTAGATTTTCTAGCAAATATTGTCCCTCGTTGAATAGCTTGATGACGCTGAACAGTGTTCAATGCAAAAAATCTGAACCTAGGGTCTTGTGCAAAACGTCGGTCTTTATATTCCGGTCAACAATTAAAAATATTCAAGTGCTGTAAGTTTCATACTACTTGCTCGAGTATTATCGTTTAGTTCAGCAGATCCGTAAGGTAGTAAAGCGGGAAATGCCATGCTTACATATCCTTCGCACGAGAATTCATTTATGATATCAGTACCTTGTGGCCATGGAATTATATTCTTCACTGCAGATTGCAGTCGATCAACTTCTGTGATTCGAATATTCTCCGGGATCATACTTTCATAAATTTCTTCAGAAAAGTTCTCTTCATCTGTATTCACCTCAGGTAAATCAACAGTGGGTATCATTCCATAAATACTATCATTTAATGGAAATTGAGATATTTGTTCCATTTCAATGATGATATCACTTAGAATGGATTATTCATTTTCAAAAAATTGAATGCTTCTAAAATTTTATCACGTCTCACATGAAAATCCTGATATCCATTAACACTTTCCTTTCTTACAACTATAGTGCTCAGTGAAGCGGGTGTAGGGGGCAAAGAAATGACAATCTCCGTTATATTTTGACCAATATTTATAATATTTCATTTAGTAAAATAAAGTGACTGTATTTCCCTTATAAGCATATTGACCGGGAAAGCCTCTCGATTTCACCCTATACACAGGCATCACTGGTTGTACTCTTGCTATCAAGAGTTGTTCTACATAAGTGAGATCCATCAGTTCTATAGGTAGGCCTACATCTTTAGGATCCATACGATTAACTGCAGTTAACTTATTTGGGTTTCGCGTACACTGTGGACACATACCAAAAAATGCTTGCTGCATCAACACTCGAGAAAAATTTACACTTTCATAGAACTCTAGAGATTGTAAATTCTCTTCAAATTAATTCTGAAGACTCCTATACCCTGTGTTGTTTTGATCATATAACACATGATTCATGTTATGTTCTGCAGGGCCTTCAACAGTTGCTGCAGCAACATTTTGTCGCTGTCTCATCCGTCTTTGATTTGTAGTTAAACGACCAATATTTGGACCTCTTCTCCGTCGAGGCATACTATATATAATACGTATATATAAATTGATGAATAAGAATGTATAGAATATTTGTTGCAATATGTAATGGAAAGTTGCAGTTCCATCAGCGACTACATAGATTCTCGTCTAAAAATTGACACTTGTTCAACACTTAAGTCCAAACCGTACATCTGGCTACACCATAGAACAATGCTCTACTACTGTTTGAATTAAACACATGTGAGACATGAATACAAAGTGTATACAGCAAAATCTTATCGAGCGACAGCCAGCGCGGGCGGCGCGGCGGGAGCCGCACACGCACACGCACCGGCATTTGTGTACAACAAAATTTATCTTATCGGGCGACAGCCAGCTGGGCCACGATATCTATCTCTTTCCCTCTCACGCGTTTAAGCTAAGATTTTAAAAAAATCATAATATCTTTTGGACCAAATAATTTAGAGAAATAAAAATTACGTATGTGCATTCTACAATACAGTCCGGATACGTATGCAAAATTTTATAACATTCGATTGAGTAGTTTCGGAGGAGTTCGCGGTCTAAGTTGTGCACCGAGTCGTGGATAGAGGGCTATGCCTGATTTCCCTACGCTCATCAGGCTCCGCCCAATCAATTGATAGAAATTAAAATTAAAATCACCGTCAAAGCTTGTCGACCAGTTTCAGCTTCAGTTATTCCTCCCTCTTCATCGTTTTTCTAAGCCTTCTACTCGTGGGTCTAGAATTGCGAATTAACTTTGGGATCCTGTCGTCCGGCCGCTTATTCACATTCATTCATAGGTTTATGTTGAGTAAGACTCTCCTCCTCCTCCTCCCCTCCCACTCCAACCCTCCTCCCCTCCTCCTTCTCCTTAAGGATATAATATAAAGGTTATATAAACCTGTTCCGGCACCCATCTCATCCTCGGACGACCCACGTCTCTTCTACCAATGGCTTTATAGTTCAGTGCCGCTTTCGGCAATCGATCCTCTGTCACACTTTGCAGATGATTCCACCATTGTCTTCTGAAAATTTAAATAATTTCGTTTATGTCATTTACTTCGAGCTCTGCTCTGATATCTTTATTCCTTATTCTATCTTGCAATGTACGCGTATAATTTAAAGTATTTAGAAAAATTGCATTTCCGCACACTGAATCTTGCCGCTTTCCGTTTTTGTCACGACCCACGCCTCACTCGCATAAATCAACGTGGGTATTGCAATTGTCTTATAAATTTTAATCCATGTGCTGTGTCTTGAATGGATCATATTCAGATTCATAGATTACTGCACAGTCGAGATGCTCACTTGGTGTAAAGCGCTGTTGTTTATAACTATCTTAGTCCTCACTGGATATTTAGTCTGCAATTCTTACCCTTATTTCCTCATTTTCATCAAGGTCTTCACCAACTGTAGAACCAAGGTATTGGAAACTAGATAGGCTACCGCTTCAAAACAGTATTCACCAAACACGTAATGCTGCTGATGTTGTACATGGCTCTTCCTTCTCGACACCGTTATCTTGGTCTTAACTCCATTTTGCGCGCCTCTACATCCAATTTTACGAAAGCTTACGGGAATATACGGAGCGTTGTATTAACGGAAGTACAGGTAGGATATGACAGAAAAGTGTCAGCTGAAGGTTAAGGTTGGCTGTACTTGTTCTATCGGCACTAATTATTGGGCTCAGTAATTGGCATTACCCGTGGAAACTACTAACGCATGTTTCCCACCTCTAGTGCAGCCTTGTAGTGACTTCGTTAACGTGTATTTTATTTAATTATCATAACTAATTAAAATTTGTAAATCGTTTGACTGTATATGTTTAGGTTGTGAAAAACTTTTTTATGTAACTAATGCAGACGGAATATTCTGGGACTTACAAATATATATCATTTACATAATTCCAAACAGAATTATCACTGTTGCACACCACTGTAGAAAAATTATTCCGATTAGCGCTTTCAAGCTTCTCGACTCATCGTCAGATCGGAATTAATAAGAAGAGGGTAAAACCAAACCCTACACACCCCCACCCCCTACTGTCCGTACACAACAAGCTATAATTCAAATGTCCCTTTTCCCAACCTCTGAGCCCTGTCACCCCGTCTGTACAGTTACATATTTTCCTAGCACATTCCTTGTGTGTGTGTGTGTGTGTGTGTGTGTGTGTGTGTGTGTGTGTGTGTGTGTGTGTGTGTGTGTGTGTGTGTGTGTGTGTGTGTGTGTGTGCAGACGGGGGTGACAGGGCTCATAGGTTGGGAAGGGACATTTGAATTATAGCTTGTTGTGTGGCCAGCAGGGGAGTGGGGGTGTGTAGGGTTTGGTTTTACCCTCTTCTTATTAATTCCGATCTGACGATGAGCTGAGAACCTTGAAAGCGTTAATCGGAATAATTTTTCTATAGTGGTGTGCAACAGTGATAATTCTGTTTGTGATTACTGTATAACCACTAACACAACTTTCTTCATTAAATTACATAATTCCGCCGACCCACTGTCAGTAGAGCTTTGGAGTTCCGCGAAGTGGAGTAATAAAAATCACAGAGGAACTCAACAACTCGTTCACGTTTCCCTGTCTTGTGCACGTTGTCCCCACCTTCATCAGCTATCTTATTCGGCACTCTTCCGTCCTCCATACTTCGAATATGCTGAAGCCGTTTTAACCTTTTGCATTTAATACTTCCCACCAAGTCTTCTGTGGCATTAAATATAGACTTCTTAAATCTAGATTGGTCTTAACCTCCAGATATCCCACTCCTTAACTGGTTCATAGATTCTTCTAAGAATGTGATCATTAATTGTTTTGTAAATTATTTCTTTCAGTTTCCTTGAGGCATTTTTATTTCCTAACAGAGGCTGTACAGCATAATAACTTCTACTACTGCCAAAATCCTAGCATTTATATTTTTCTCTGTATCGTTTTGTACAGTTGTTATCGAAACCAAGTATTTAAAACTTCTGTATTGCGTTAAAATAAAATTCATTTACACGTAATTATGTCGAAAATAAAAATTAAACCCAACCCTTCAAAACCTAGAAATAGGCAGAAAAAATGTAGAGGCAGTAAAAGAGTTCATATATCTTGGCTCCCAGATAAACAGCACTAACGACACCAACACTGAAATAAGAAGGAGAATATATCTCGCAAATAAAACATATTGTGGATTATAAAAGCACCTAACATAACATCTCTAGCTTCATCTCAAGAAGTACGAAATGCAAAATTTACAAAACTTATCAGGCCACTGCTGACATATGCTTCAGAAACCTGGACGATGACAGGGTTGAGAGACTTCTAGGTTGATGTGAAAGACGGATTCTAAGAACAATATTTAGAGGAGTACAAGAAAATGGAATGTGGCGCAGGCGCTATAATTATGAACTATACCATCTTTACAAAGAGCAGGACATTGTCAGGATAATCAAAATATACAGGCTAAGGTGGGTTAGACACGTAGAGAGAATGGAAGAAGGACAACCTACGAAACATATTTTCTACCAGAAACCAATGGGTAGTAGAGAAAGTGGAAGACCCCGAAGTAGATTCAAAGACGAGGTAGAGGAGGACCTCGGAAAGCTGAACACAAGAAACTGGAAAGCCAGGGCACGCAATAGGGAAGAATGGAATCGACTCTTGGAGCAGGCCAAGACCCACCAAGGGTTGTAGAGCCACGGCTGATGATGATGAAGAGCCTAGTTTTGCCCGCTCGTAAGTGAATACTAGGCCTAAGAAAGAGGTGGATCGTGGAGCAGGACCTATACGCATATAGGTATCGACGACGTCTGGATGATATCAAACAGAACTGATCATGTCGTAACATCCAGAAAACTCTTTGTGTCGTGTTTCTACGTACATAAAACAGGAATGGCAGCAGCGTACATGTCGCCTATATAAACGCACCCAACTTTTTCCGACCGTATACTTACACGGTTAAGCGATTAATGGCGAACAACACATGAATCCGACAGGCTTTGTTAAAGCGGGAAAGTAGAACGTATTACCGATGTGACCTTGTCGGTTTGATTTAATTACATACGTATTGTCATACTGTGGACTGTGGGAAATACTACAGACTGACTCACGCACCCACTTCCCACTGCACACCGACGTCTGGGCAGAAACGCGGTAGCATGTCATCTGGCAGTCCAACGTTGCGAGGCATCCAAGTTTACTGTCCTTCTCGAGACATAGTAAATTGCCATTTTGAGACATCGAATAAAGATTCAGCGCAATATTCAATACTGAATCATCAGCCGTGGCTCTACAACCCTCGGTGGGTCTTGGCCTGCTCCAAGAGTCGATTCCATTCCTCCCTATTGCATGCCTTGGCTTTCCAGTTTCTTATGTTCCACTTTCTGGGGTCCTCCTCTATCTGGTCTTTGAATCTACTTCGGGGTCTTCCACTTTTTCTACTACCCATTGGTTTCTTGCAGAAAATATGTTTCGTAGGCTGTCCTTCCTCTATTCTTTCTAAGTATCTAACCCACCTTAGCCTATATATTTTGATTATCCTGACAATGTCGTGCTCTTTGTAAAGATGGTATTGTTCATAATTATAGCGCCTGCGACACATTCCATTTTCTTGTACTCTTCTAAATATTGTTCTTAGAATCCGTCTTTCACACCAACCTAGAAGTTTCTCAACCCTGTCATCGTCCAGGTTTCTGAAGCATATGTCAGCACTGGCCTGATGAATGTTTTATAAGTTTTGCATTTCGTACTTCTTGAGATGAAGCTAGACGTCAGATGCTTTTTTAATCCGTAATATGTTTTATTTGCGAGATATATTCATCTTCTTATTTCAGTATTGGCGTCGTTAGTGTTGTTTATCTGGGAGCCAAGATATATGAACTCTTTTACTACCTCTATATTTTTTCTGCCTATTTCTATGTTTTGAAGGGTTGGGTCTAATTTGTTCAAAAAGCTAGAGTTCAATACTGAATAGTTTTTTTTAAATGCATCGCTTTCGGTACCGATCTTCTCTGTGCTTTCCATTTCATCTTCTCACGGGAACTACAACTTATATTGGAGTCTCTGTTGTCTTCCACTTCCTCTTTTCCCTTCAGTGTAACCTTCTGTTGTTTTGATCAAACTCTCGTGACGCATAATGTGGCCAATAAGTTAAACCCTTGGTTTCACAATATTTTGCCAAAAACTTCGTGTTTCCCCAACTCTAGTCAGGATCTCATCATTACTGATCTTGCCGACCCATCTTACTTTCAGTAACTTCCCATAACGCCCCATTTCCAATGCTTCAAGTCTTCTCCTTTCATCGTTTACAGTTATCCACGTCTTACATCCATATAGAGTTCTGCTCCATTTGTAATTCCTCAAGAACTTCTTTCTTGTTTCCAGAGCTATTTCTTTAGAAGTCAATAATTTCCGTTTACTGCTAAATGCAACTTTAGACTGTCCGATCCTACTCAAAATTACTCTATTACTTCTTCCGTCTTCTGTGATTTTACTTCCTAAGTAGGTGAACTCTCTAACTTCCTCTTTTTCCCATTCAGCGATATCTTCATTCTGGACTGTCTGTGTTTACTACAGACCATCACTTTAGTTTTATTAACATTTATTCTCTTTGCAAATGAAATAAAATTAATTATATCACAGACTAAATACTTTAGTTATTAAATATTTTGAAATGCGAACAATATTAGTAGGGAAACTTGAAGAAAAACCATAGCATTGCTTTCGACCTGCTGGGCACTTGCACCGTCTTGTGTTGCCGGGTCAGACGTCGGCAATGTTTTAGTACTGCGTACGGTCATTGACCTTGTACTAGTTGTCACTATACAAACTGTGGAGGGAGGGGGGGCACATTCGTCCACCCAGTGTGTTGCCGCTGGATAAACCGGCAAACGCTCTGTTAGTAGCTATGTTCGTTTTCGGAACTGACGTGCAGCAGATACTACGTACCTACTTGTGTTTTGTTCGTTTAGTCGTCATGTGTTTCTCTGTTTGTCTTATTATTTTTAATTCGATTATTTGTGTTCTGATTTAATCTGTGTAAGTATAATGAGAGTCAGATCCCGTTGAACCGGGACCCTCTTCTTCTTCCAGCGAATGATAGAAAATGCACTAAAAAGAACACTTGGTACAAGAAAAAATTCGAAATAGATTTTAGGTTAAGTTTTAGACATCACAACCGGCAACAGGTCTTATGTACTCACGCCACGCCACTAGTGAACTCTCTAACTTCCTCTTTTTCCCATTCAGCCAAACTACTTCTTTCTACTTATTGTATCAGCTTTAACACAGTACTGTGGTCACTAACGTATACCACCTCACGTTAGCGCACTTGATTTTCACTGACGATGGCAGTCGATGGCACTGCCGAAACGTCTGGTCTTGCAGAAAACATTGGACCACGGCCAAACAGCACGGGAAGGAATTTTAACAACAAACTACTTCTTTGTTGCCGATAATGTGGTACACATATAAAAAATTATCCCCTCCCAATTCAACTATCATTTTCATTTATAGAAAATTACCCCCTCCCCCTTGAACTACCCTTTTCAATTATAGATATATTTCATCTACCTTTCTACAGTGGAGTATTATGACCTTATTTATCAAAATAAAGTACTTTACTCTTGTTGAAACAAAACGTTGCAGGTAAACTACCCCTTCCCCTTAACCGATCTTCACCAAAATCAATAGGCCTTGAGTCTTCTACAACTCGGGGCGTATGTGCAAAAAATTATTTGATTCTGTTTGAATTTGCGGCAGTTATCGTTCGCCATAGAAAAATTCGACTCACAGACACTTTTCGAAAAATGACTTTTCTTCATGTTTTGTTGAGGATAGTAGAATCAGAATCAGCCCTTATCTCGAACACGATTTTTTTTTTCGCGATCACCGTACTCCATTTCCTTACAGACCGTGGAAGTAAAAACGTTAATTACAGAATTGTATTAGTTGAGTTGGTGTTGGGCACAGCTAACGTTTGTGTCACCGTACGACTGTGTTAGAGCTTCTCTTGCGTGTCCATATCCTGTGCCAGTGTCCTGGATCCGTTCGTGGTTGACGCACCTGGCGCGAGTGCGTGTCATTGAACCACCACTGACTCACGCACCATTGCACAGTTTTGCGTAACGTTTACAATTCTTCATAATCTTCTTCTTGTGCTTTTCCGTTTCCATGTTCCATTGCCCTCCATTTCTCCAACGCCAGCGACCATTACATGTCTCCCATCCCAATGTTGGCCTTTTTCTCTTTGGTTGCATGTGGCCCGGCAAATGTTGAAGCTGTCATATATTGATGGGTCTCCATGTTTCCTCATCCCTTATACCGGTCTTTTTGTTTAAGCTTCTCAGGTAATCCGGGTCGGCTTACAAGTTAAGGCTAACCAACATTACTATCTTTGAAGTGGATGTATTGAGTCCCATTAAAATGAACGGTAATAACACAATAAAAATACGCCGTCATTGAAGCATTGTTTACAGGATACTTGGTGATTGAATTGATTTTCCTATATTTCATATTTTAAGCGTATACGCTAATGTGTAATAAACCTGTTTGTACAATTTACAAATTAGTTATACAAAACACTCGCACAATCCGGGAGATATCAGCCCAGGGTAGTGCCTGATCAGTGAAAATGTCAGATTAATGGAAGGTTATTAGAAAAAAAACGCATTTAAATGACAAAAAGTAGCGGATATTGTACATATTGGTAAAATATGAAAAGAACTTGCACCTGATTAAGACATCGGATTAAAAATATAATAAATTATCTTCTGTTTTTTTTTTTTTCTTAAAATTATTCATATTAGTTTTATGTTTACAATTTAGTCAAACGTAGAAAAAAATGAAACTCGCAGAGTAATGTACAGGAGGCCTACTTTTCCATTGGAATGAAAGACTGTCAATTTTCTTCTGTTTCGGTTCGACTGCGTCAACATCACATAATAATCTTTCGCCCGTAGTACTCGACAGCCGAATTCCGAAACGCTTTTTGAATTTTTCCAACTAAACTTTACTAGCCTGAAAACCATCTTTTTCCACAATTTCGCTGTAGAAGAATTTTGCTTTTCCCTTAAGAATTTCTCCCGGAATAGACGTACGTCGATTACGCTCTTGAAGGAACCAAGTGTATAGGCTATCTTCAACTTTAGGGTACTCGCCCGTTTTTAATGTTTTTCTTACACATTTCTTATTTTCATTATTTTTGAAAACATTTTGAAATTTTTTGTTTTTCTTTCTTATGTCGTGTATCGTAGCACGGCCAACACCAATTCATTAGCGAGGTTAACTAAGTTAGCCCCCTTTTCAAGTGTTTTTAAAATCTTTTTTTTTCTGAAATAGTGTTAATGTGTTATGTTTCCTTTTGAACTATGACGACATTTTGCACTTACAATCTTTAATTACGTAAACGGCACTGTACTCAGCGAGTGACACTAATGACACAACTGATGGCTATGGTCTGCTATTTGCTTCCCCCTCCACGCTCCCCAGCACCAGCCTAAAAACGGCGGACTACTGGAGCGGCCGGACTACCACAGTGCCGGATTACAGAGGGTGTACTGTATTTCTATTACCGTAGACAGCTGAAAATATAATAAATCAGCCTAAAAATTAAGAGCCTAACAAAATACGTCAACTTTTTCAACTCTCTGGGTGAGGGTCTGGTCCCGTTCCATCCCCCCCCCCCTGGAAACACGCACTAGTCCTCGATGCCGCCACCACCACTACTACCACTTCTGTTTATTTACTACTTATTAATTTATCTAATGAAAACGTATTTCGTAATTTGTAGTGCATCAATAAAATAAACTCTTCGCTAATCGTATTGATGAGTGTCGCATTGTTTGGTTTGTAACCTTTCTTTCTGGTCGGTCTCTGATGTTGGTACGACTTCCGAAACTCGTATCGCTGTGAGTGGAATGTCTATCCGTTTCGTGGTGTATTTTATCATTTTACTTTTACTTACTTACAGCGGCGCGACAACCCATTACTGAGTCAAGGCCTCCTTTAACAGCCTCCGCTAGTTTTCCCGGTCAACTGCAGCTGCTCTTCAGTTACGGGTCCCAAGGATATGGCGCGCATCATAATTCACACCGTCTTCACAACGTAGTTTGGGTCTACCAACTCTCCTGGCTCCATAGATCTGTTCTGTGAGCGCGTTTCTGGGTATTTCATTCTCCCCCATTCTGATCACATGTCCAGCCCACCTGAGTCTACCAAGTTTTATAACTTTCACAATATCTGGTTCGTTCAGAAAAGTGTTCAGTTCTTGGTCGGCCTTTTCCTCCAGTCACCTCCCACACATGTTAGAACAAAAATACTGCGGAGGATTTTGCGTTCATGAACCAGCACGCTTGACTCAGATTTTCTAGAAATGGTCCAGGTCTCAGAACTACAGGTGAGAACTGGGCGTATCAGTGTTTTATACAGAAGGAGCTTGATCATTTTACTTTTTATATACATAATTGTTGTGGTCTCCAAGTTGCCTATATAATTAAATATTAGAATTCCCTTGGTTTCCTTCTTTGCAACTTCTTTGTGTTCTCAATATACACTAGGCGTTTCGGGACTTAAAGTCCCATCATCAGGTGTATAAACTTTTCACTCATATAGAGCACGTCAATAGATAAAAAATATATAAAGGTCACGCACATCTCGCTACTCAGTCGATTTCCCCACTCGCGTTATCTCACGATGCGCATCGCTACCGACCCCGCGAGCGACTGACAAATCTATTCGGCCTGTACCTACTTGTCGTGCTGTTTCAGCATGCGTATAGCAGTATCATACAGTTCGTTTGATTTGAACGACAGTTTCTCGTTCAGAAGCTGATCATTGTGTGTTGTAGAGGCTCTGTAAATTTCAAACTCCTCCAGTGCGTCCATGAGTTTACCGTTTTTGCAGAAATGCAATGGTTTGAAATTATTTCTAAAACTGGAATAGTTATAGTTGTGATCGATGATATGCATGGCAAAGTTTGATTTGACGTTCCTGATGTTGCCCCTAGGCAGGTGCTCTTTATATCTGTCTAAATATTTTCTTCCTGTTTGTCCAATGTAAAAACTATTACATACTTCACATTCTATTTTATACAGCCCTGAACAGCTTTCTACTGGTTTATTGGATTTTGGCCTTAAAGTTTTTAAAATGCTGTTATTCGTCTTAAAAGATACTGTATAGTCATACTTTCTAAAAACATTATAAATAGTATTGGGTAAAAGATTCGTACATTCAGTTGCTATGTATTTCTGAACCCTATTGTGTGTTTCATTGTTATTTCTATGCAGGTTCTTTTTTTGCTTTTTTACTAACCTATCCACAATCACGCTGTTATAACCGTTGACCATCGCTATGTACTTTATAGTACTAAGTTCTTCACGGTAGTCCTCCGGCTCCAATGGACTTTTCAATAGCCTGTTGACGAAGGAGTTAAAAGATGCCATTTTCTGAGCGAATGGATGAAATGAGGACGCATGGATAGTAATGTCCGTAGTGGTCGGCTTTCTGTAGATTTTAAATTTAAGGTGGTTATTTATGTTTTGTATCATCAGGTCAAGAAAATTTAAGCTATGTTCGTTCTCCAACTCGAGTGTAAACTTTATGTTTGGATGTATACTATTTATATATTTATTCAAAATTTCTGTCTGCCTACATGTGCCATCAAATACAAGAAATGTATCATCTACATACCGCGTGTATGAAATGATCTTTTTACAAAACCTATTCATATGAGACAATACATATTCATTTTCAAAGTGGTTAAGATAGAGGTCAGCCAAAAAAACCACTAAGTGGCGAAGCCATTGCAAGTCCATCGTCCTGGGCAAAAAACCTATTATCAAACGTAAAATAGTTCTGGCCCAGTATTACTCTTAATAGCATGATAAGTTCCTGTACTTCTTGTTGATTCAAGCTGCCCGAACTCTCCAGATTTTCCTGTACAATATTGATGGTTTGGGTAACTGGAACATTGGTGTAAAGGTTCACAGTATCAAAGGACATCAGTTTATGTTGTGGCAACATTCTTAATGATTTTACCCTATTCACAAATTCAATATTATTCCTGATACTGTGGTTATTGTTTATTTTTATATTATTTTTTAAAACCTGTAGAAGTTTTTTAGCCTCTTTATATCCGGGTGCTGTGGTAAAATTAACTATGGGTCGTATGGGCATATTCCCCTCATGTATTTTTGGCAGACCATTAAGCGCAGGGGCGCGAGTATGTATTTGTTTGAGTTGACGCATGGTACGTAAATCAAACAGATTCGTACATTTATTTATACTGTGGTTTATATCTTTAATATAGTTTGCGGTGGGGTCCTTCGTTAATGCGCGTATATTATTATCCGTGATAAATTCGTAAACTTTCGCTTTGTATTCATGTTGATCTAGAATTACAACTGTACTGCCTTTATCGGCTTTTGTTATTATGGCATTGTTATCTACAAGTTTACGTTTAATGTTGTGTATAGTTTTCATATCATTACGATATTTGCCAACCGATGGATGCCTGCACTCATTCTTTAATACACGGTTCAATTTATTAATAATGAGGACACGAGGCTCGTTCTGTTTAACCTGTTCACTTAATGTCTTTATAGCCGCTTCAGCGTCAATACGTATTGTCTCATACGAATAGGTTTTATAAAAAGATCATTTCATACACGCGGTATGTAGATGATACATTTCTTGTATTTGATGGCACATGTAGGCAGACAGAAATTTTGAATAAATATATAAATAGTATACATCCAAACATAAAGTTTACACTCGAGTTGGAGAACGAACATAGCTTAAATTTTCTTGACCTGATGATACAAAACATAAATAACCACCTTAAATTTAAAATCTACAGAAAGCCGACCACTACGGACATTACTATCCATGCGTCCTCATTTCATCCATTCGCTCAGAAAATGGCGTCTTTTAACTCCTTCGTCAACAGGCTATTGAAAAGTCCATTGGAGCCGGAGGACTACCGTGAAGAACTTAGTACTATAAAGTACATAGCGATGGTCAACGGTTATAACAGCGTGATTGTGGATAGGTTAGTAAAAAAGCAAAAAAAGAACCTGCATAGAAATAACAATGAAACACACAATAGGGTTCAGAAATACATAGCAACTGAATATACGAATCTTTTACCCAATACTATTTATAATGTTTTTAGAAAGTATGACTATACAGTATCTTTTAAGACGAATAACAGCATTTTAAAAACTTTAAGGCCAAAATCCAATAAACCAGTAGAAAGCTGTTCAGGGCTGTATAAAATAGAATGTGAAGTATGTAATGGTTTTTACATTGGACAAACAGGCAGAAAAATTTTAGATAGATATAATAAAGAGCACCTGCCTAGGGGCAACATCAGGAACGTCAAATCAAACTTTGCCATGCATATCATCGATCACAACCATAACTATTCCAGTTTTAGAAATAATTTCAAACCATTGCATTTCTGCAAAAACGGTAAACTCATGGACGCACTGGAGGAGTTTGAAGTTTACAGAGCCTCTACAACACACAATGATCAGCTTCTGAACGAGAAATTGTCGTTCAAATCAAACGAACTGTATGATACTGCTATACGCATGCTGAAACAGCACGACAAGTAGGTACAGGCCGAATAGATTTGCAGTCGCTCGCGGGGTCGGTAGCGATGCGCATCGTGAGATAACGCGAGTGGGGAAATCGACTGAGTAGCGAGATGTGCGTGACCTTTATATATATTTTTTATCTATTGACGTGCTCTACATGAGTGAAAAGTTTATCCACCTGATGATGGGACTTTAAGTCCCGAAACGCGTAGTGTATATTGAGAACACAAAGAAGTTGCAAAGAAGGAAACCAAGGTAATTCTAATATTTAATTTTACTTTTATTTCGCAAAACTGTTTTCACACGTTCGCTTACGCAAAACACTGGTACGTCAGACAGTGCAAACATTTTTCGTTATCATTTTCCTCGTCGACAAACGACATGGTTGTAATTTTTAATTTTTAATTTCGATATCGCTGTGAAATATTACGTATATATATGTATAGTAATGTAAGTTAACACAAAACATATGAAATCATATTTCTCATTTTACTATATAGTCCTATTAGAAGTGTGTGTGTGTGTGTGTGTGTGCGCGCGCGTGTGTGTGTGTGTGTGTGTGTGTGTGTGTGTGTGTGTGTGTGTTATGCAGACCCTCGAATGGAGATATGTTATTTTCTTGTTCTTCTTCTCCTCTTCAAGGATTAGGTTATATAAACCAGTTCCGGCACCCATCTCGTCGTCGGACGACCCACGTCTTACTCCGAGGCTGCTTTGGGTACTACAAGTATTTTAAAGTTTTACGTGAACAGGTTACTGGCCTGTTGCACAACCCCCTGCCAGGAGGACCTACCAGAGACTCTTCTGTCAGGGTTACTATACCTTGGCATACCTTGGTTTTGGGACCCAGGAGATTCGCCCTCACCCTTCTCTTTCTGAGATAGGATTTGGTGGCTTTGTATCAGTTATTCTGATACTGAACGTTTCTTACTATTTCCAGTGCTCACCTATCGGCATCAGTGACACTATAAGAATCAAAGCCACCCAAAATTAAAAAATTAGAATTGAAAAAGGAAGACAACACCCTAGCCCTCTATTACTCTAATAGCGTCGGGGTCAGAAAAGAACAAGAGAAAGTCAAGAGAGATTAGACAGAAAAGACTAAAGGAAGGGCTCTCGCCCAAGACAAGTTGAAGCAAAGTGATAATCCAGATAGGGCACATCGGGATTGCCAAACCCGTATCCACAAGATGTGGACCCCTGCTTTTTTCTTTTCGTATCGGTCATCTAAGGACCACATGCCAATTTCAATTCTTTACTCTTGTCCTTTCCTTTTTTCCAATATTCTTTCATCTTCTCACTGTGTCTCTTCTTCCTGTCTTCAGTCCACTTTGAACCTGCGTTTTTCTCTCTCCTACCCTGGACTCCCTCCATTTTTAACACTTTTGCCTGAAAAACTTCTCTTTCAATTGCTTCTTCTGCGTGTATATTATTTTTTTTTCTAAATCCTTTTGGACTACTTAAATCCAACTTGATGTTGACTTCTTCCCCCACAGATATTTGAAGATTTGCTTTGTCAACCTATTGTCGTCCATTCTACATAAATGTCCAAAAAAATAATAGTCTTCTTTTTCTCATTTGTTTCTGTTATATTTTCTATACTTTGATATATTTCAACATTACTTCTTAATTTCCAACCTTCTGAAGTTTTTCGTGTGCCTAATATTTTCCTAATAATTCGTCATTCCAATATTTCTAGTTTGTCTAAATTATAATTCAATGCTAGACACTCACTTGAATATAGGCATTCTGGCTTCACTACTGTACTACTGTAATGCCTTATTTTCGCATTTTTAGATATGCACTTTTTATTGTAAGTGTCTTTAGTTATACCATATGCCCTTACCATCTTATGAATCCTTTCTTCTATAGGAGATTTTTCCAAGCCATTCTCTTGAATTATCTCTCCTAGATACTTAAATTTATTATACTCCTCCTTTATTATATATTATTTTTTGTTATAAAAAAATACATTTTCTGTTTCTTACGCTTCCACGGCCGGCGTCAGTAGTATTCAAATTATTATTATATAATAAGACGTTTCGGCCTCTGGAGGCCGTCTTCAGTGAAAGGTTTCTGAAACGACTTACAAGATGTGCGACAGTCAACCACAGGCCGAAACGTCTGATTATAACATCGACATCGATCAGCATGAGAATTTTAGTAGACCACGGCCTTATAGCCCAGATGATGATCATCATCTTCTTCTTATTCACGGTTTCAGGCTTTAGCGGCCTGTTCCTATTCCACAGTCCACCTTTTCTTAGGTCTACCAACTTTTCTTCTGCCTCTAGGGTTGTAATATTTCGCCATCTTCGTATTCTGATTTCTTCAATTCTATTTATGTGTTGAATCCATTTGTGCTGTATTCTTTAAGCATTTCGTTAACTGAAAAAATATCTAAATCACTTCTTATCTCTTAATTTCTTATATGATCTCGTTTATTACACCTTTTAACTGATCTCAGAAATTTCATTTCTGGTGTTTGTATCTTCTGTTCATAATTTTTCTTTATGACCCAAGTTTCAGAACCATACAGTAGTGTAGATATTGCCATTGTTTTATAAAATTTTATTTGGATTTCTTTTCTACATTTAGTTCCCAACCTTCTCCAAATCGTTCCCCACATTCTTGTGAAATTCGTCATTTCATAATCTACATCTCTATCTTGATCATAAGTAACGTCACGTACATGGAATGAAGAATAAGAAGAAGATAATCAACTGTTTAACCTCTTTAATAAGCAACCAGAAACGCGCGAGTTCAGTTAAACGTTACATTTGCATAACCGGAAGTGTATTTACATCGATTGTTCCGGATAATCGACGTTTCACTGTATATTGAAACGCTGCGTATTCAGTTGTCCTCGAGGTCAGATCAAGGGGAAACCCCCACTGTAAAGGCATCATCGTCATCCACAGTAACGCAATTCTCGTCCAAACTGTGAGGCGCCACGGCCCCCTAGACTCATTGACTGTCACGGAGGCTGTGGACGTGCTGCCTATACGCGTATCGTGTGATGATGTAATCGCGTGTTTGATAGGCGTTTTGATGTGAGAGACGAGAAGGCAGCAGTAGTGTATCCTGTGTGACCTTCAGCGGTGACGCAGCGTATTTGCATTTGGGTTATACATATGTATACCTACGTGTCAATAATAGAATTGTTACGCAACTCTGAATCTGTAATGTCAATCATATTCACAACTCGTACTGCGCATTCGTAAAATATTTATCCTGTGTAATTAGAAGACGAAGTTTTTAATGAAAACCCCAGACTGACGTTTTGATCATTTGACCATTCTAAGCATGAGCGGGATTCGGGGGTGGCAAGGGAGGCACTTGCCCCCCCCCCAATATGTATGAAATAAATTACTACTCAGTGAGCCGTAGCTTTGTGCAGTATTTGACAAGGCATTGGAAGGGTTTTCAAATCTTGTTTTCTTGCGTAGTTTAATTTTCGCGCCTGTCTGTTCGGAGGTTGGCATTCTCGCTAACCCGTCTTTCCGCCCCGTTTGGAGGTTAGAATTCTCGCTAGCTCACCTTTCTGTCTGCTCGAGGTTAGAATTTTCACTAAGGCGCCGTCCATATATTACGTCACCACTTTGGGGGGAGGGGGGTTCGGCTAAGTGTGACAAATGATGACAAGGGGGAGGGAGGGGGTTTCAGCAGTTGTGACGTAACCACTTTTTTATTCTTCGTTTTATAAGGATGAGTTTTGTAAAGAAAACGCTTATTTATGCAGACAGGCGTTTAAATATTTACATTTTCTTCACCAATTTGTACTGGGGCGTAGAACACATGCACACAAAAGTTCGATTTCCCTGAACTCGGCTACCGCGTGTTTACTCACATCATACATTCTTCGCAGCTAGCACTGTGTTGTCGGTGTCTCGATTTCCCCGAATTCGGCCACCACGTGTTTACTCACATCATACGTTCTTCGCTGTGAGCACGCTCTTTGTTTAGTCTTCTCTTGATTTCGTGTCTCGAGTCCTCCTATCGCGCGTTTTGCTACAACCTTCACTCCCATCATACATACCATCATTGTGGTCGTTCGTAACATGAATCGCGGCAAGCTTTACGAGTCTCTTTTCGACGTGTATAAGAAGGCCTACCCCGACAAACCGAAAGTGAATCTCCAAAATGACTGCAATACCTTCTGGGCGGAAGCAAAAAAGAAGTGCGGCAAGGATGATTCGTCTTTTGACGCTAAGATTAGTGCGAAAGTGAAAGAGCTTTTGGTGAGAGGGACTAATAAAGTCAAGGGTTTGTTTTCGTATTTTACTTTACATTCCGCGAATGTGAAAACCGCAACACATGCACCTGCAACAATCACGGCTCCGGCTGCGCCGACCAGTCAGCTCACAGTTACTGATACACCTAAAAAATGTGAGATCGGAGACTCTGAAAATGAAAAAAGGCGTACACCTTCCCAGGATGTATCTCAGACGATGATTGCGAATTTGCAAGCCAAAATTTGTACTTTACGTAATGAAATTGATAGTGGTCTTGCATGCGACGACTCTTCTAAAGAGTTGGAATCTCTCAAGAAGGAACTGAACAGCGAAAAAAATGCTTTAAAAAGGAAGCAGTCGAACGCAGCGCGTCAATAAACGTGTCGTAAGAAAAAAAAATAACAGAAATTGGACGAAATTTGCCGCGAGCATCCTGACATTTCAAAACAGCTAAAATCTAGAGACGCTTCAGGTAGACCACGTACCGAAGAGGAACAACCGGGCCTTCTAAAGGCAATCTGTGATCTCGCGATGTTCGGCGGGGGAGCCCAGGTAAGACGACAATCTGAACAGGTGCGAAGCTGCAAGACGCTCGACGATTTAAAAGATGCTTTGGAGAAAGCCGGATTTCATTTAAGTCGGAGTGGGCTATATTTGCGACTGCATCCCCGTCATTCTGACACATTGGAAGGTAAGTCCACAAACTTCTGTACTGTTAAATTAGAAAATATGCGGATTTTGTTGTACCGGTATTTAATTTGTTTGTAATTTGTTCAAAAGTGTTTTAATTTATAATATTTAAATTTAATAACTATTTAATTTGTTTAATAGTTTTAATTAAATTAAATACGGTACTTAATTTAATTTAATGTGTTTAAAAGTAGTTGTAATAAAGAAATAACTTTATTCAACTGTGTCCTAGAGAAGATCGTGAGAATTTGGAACTTGGAACTGGAGAGTCGAGGAATAAACCCAATATGCCTCGGAAGAAAGTCGGAAGGAATTAAAGTCAACTGCCTGGCGTTTGCAGATGACTTTGCGGTACTATCAGAAAACCCAGAAGAAGCAACCGTACAAATCAATCTCTTGGAAAAGATAGCCAGCCAAACAGGACTAAGGATCTCAGTTGAAAAGACCAAATTTATGACAAATGACAAACATGGACCAAAATTCCTTGAAACGGAGATAGGACGAATTGAAAGAGTCAAAAAGTTCAAGTACCTGGGTGAGACTATACAGGAGAATGGGTTAGAAAAAGCAGCTGTTGAAGATCGAATTCTAAAAATGGAAAGAGCATATGGATTAACAAAAAATATCTAAAACAAGAAATGCATCTCCTGGAATGCCAAAATAAGGCATTACAACACCGTCGTAAAAACGGAATGTCTCTACGCCAGTGAATGCCTCTCGATGAACTATAACCTCGACAAACTAGAAGTCTTGGAAAGGAGAATTCTAAGAAAAATCATGGGTGCAGTTCGGACTGAAGATGGATGGAAGCTGCGAAGCAATAGGGAAGTCTACCAGAACGTGGAAAGAATCTCGGAGACTATGCGGAGGAGGAGGCTGACATTTCTCGGACATCTATACAGAATGGACAAAAATCGATTAACCAAACAAATATTCGACTACCTCTGGAAGAAGAAGACCACTACAACGTGGACTAAGGAAGTTAGAAAAGATTTAGAAAAGTCGAATATCACAGAGTACCAAATGTTAGAAAGAAGTGAATTTGGGAGTGCAGTGAAGAATCTGGAATTGTTTCAAGATGCAGGAAGACCTAATAGAAGTGGACGAACTTGGACAGAAGATCAAAGGAAACAAGCCAGTGAGCGTATGAAGGAGTATTGGAGACAGAGGAAACTCCAGGCAGAGAAAAAGAAATAAAGTTGTAGCGTGATCCTAAGTGGTCAATTCACTTAAAAAAAAAAAAAAAAACTTATAATTGCTGGTACGTAATTTTTCATTGAAGATCGCCGACTTCCAACAAAGAAGGGAAAATAAGGGGGGGTCTGACCCACCGTGGTGACGTAATATTATGGGGGGGGTTTCGCCGAGTGTGACAAATGGTGACAATTTTGGGGAGGGGGTCCAAAATGCCGAATTTTGTGGTGACGTAATATATGGACGGCGCCTAACCAGCCTTTCCACCCATTCGGAGGTTAGAATTCTCGCTAGCCTCTTTCTCCCCGTTACAGGTTAGAATTGTCTTCAGCGTGTTTTTCTGGGGTAATGCCAACGCTTTTGCTAAAAAATGCGCCGAAGATATCCCCCCCCCCATCGCGTAGTTGAAATCCCGCCCATGATTCTAAGCCTCCCCTACACATGGCGTTAATAGTAACGGATTACACAACTATTAAAATATCGGTATGGAGAATCATACATAATTTCCATGTTCTAAGATTTATATTTAAAATCATTGACTTGGATTCGGTTTGATAATTTCTAACAAGCTTAGATGTGTTCCTTTGTAAATCGATTTTTATGTTTGACAAATTGAAATGAAATATTTCTATAGAAAACTACTTCTTTGTTGCCGGTAACGTGGTATACATATAAAATATCGGTATGGAGAACCATACATGACTTCCATGTTCTGATATTTATATTTAGAATCATTTACTTGAATTCGGTCCGATAATTTCTAACAAGTTAAGGTGTGTTCCTTGTAAATCGATTTTTATGTTTGACAAATTGAAATGAAATATTTCCATAGAAAACTACTTCTTTGTTGCCAATAACGTAGTACACACAAAAAATTACCCCCTCGCCCCTTCAAACACCCTTTTCATTTATAGATATTTCATCTACCTTTTTACAGTGGATTATTATGATCTTCTTGGCGGGACACTTTATTTATCAAAATTAAGTACTTTTGTTAAAACGTAATTGGCGAACACCTTCCCTATCGTTTCACACACTGATGATGGCCTCCTATGGTAGGGCCGAAACGTTTGTCAGCAACATTTGTGGCCTACGGCCTAACGGCTCGCCGGCTAATAGTAGCAGTTTCAAAAAAGACGGAAAACGAAGCATTTTTCGACCTACGTTTATTGGACACTTTCCTTCAGTTCAATCGTTAGAATCATTTTCCGCAGTTTGGCACGACGGATCTTCTAGAAACACCCTGTACATGTGATGAAGTAAAACATTAGGGTGGGAAACATTAGGACTCTAAAAATCTGTTGCAGGAAAAAAGTGACTAGTTTTGTATGCTTCAGTGACATGAACATCCATACACAGAACATCAAGAGCCACTGGTCAAAATGAAAAAAGACATGAGGCGACGGGTAGGAGGGACGCCGGTGAGTTCCTTTGTAGGAAGGCGCAGTCTGTGTTACATGTTATCTGAACAAAATTAAATGTCTCCTATCACAAAATTAAATAATTATTTTATTACTAAATTAAACCTATAAATGAATAATAATCATCATTCGTCATTTGTTATTGTTATTATTATTATATGTAATATTGTCATTAATATTTTACATACTATTATATAATCGTTGCGCTGTTATCATTATATAATAATAAAATAAATGTTTTTGAACCGACTAAAGTTACATACAACGGACTAAAATGCCACTCAATCCGCTGGATGGGGCCGCCGCAGTAAATCTACTGTAAAACCCTCTTAACAATAGGTGCACCTTTTTAGTGGTCATAAGAATAACGTTTCTTAAAGAGAAGGGTACAAACAGGTAAGCGGACGCTGTCGGCCCCTTCCAGTACCGACAACCCGAATTGTAAGATGATCTGAACATCGATGTATAATAACATATCGATGTGTTATTATACGTCGATGGGTCTGAAGGGCCGAGAGGCGTGACATCCGTAATTCTCTGTTAGCTGTCACTGAAGGGTATGTGTGTGTGTGTCACGTAGAGGAACATATCGTTTCGTTACTATCGCGTCATCGCCATCTATGTGACTTGCGGCGTACACCACAAAACTAGTTCCTGAACCACGTCTGACTCAGCCTCTGCGTTAGAGAGAGGCTTTCACTTTCTTTTACCCCGAGGAGAATAGTACAGACGGAATCGTCAGCAAGTATCACAGGTTACTTAGTTCTTTACAGCAGCGTACCAAAGCAACGTAAACGTTAAGTTTCGCTTGTCTCCCACAACACAGGAAGGAAGCTAATTTTATAATAATATAGTGCACTTCTTTTTCTTTTGTATAGGCTTAATTGACTGTTTTTCTTCACGTATCCAAGTGGATTCACTAGAGGTCGATTTCAAGTCCCCCGTCGGCCAACATTTCGTTTTCCCAAGGGTCTAGAAACTCGCACTATTTTTGTTAATCTACCGTCGCTCGCTTCTCCCGGTGGCGTATCTAGAATTTGGCCATAGGGGAGGGGGGATCTGGTCGAGTCGGCTTCATACACAAAAAAAAAAACAATTTAAGACTAATCAGTATTACTATCTTCAAAGTGGTTGGAAAAACGTGTGGTTACATCCTGAAATCAATCCCATTAAAGTAAACGGTAATAACACAGTAAAAATACGCGTTATTGAAATGTTGTTTACAAGATACTCATTGACTGAATTGATTCAGTATATTTCATATTTTAAACGTATACGAAAATGCTCTGTAATGAACCTGCTTGTATATTAAAAAAAAAGTTGCTACGTATATTAGCGTACGAAACTAAAATAATAATAATAATGTAGCCTAAAATTTCGACCCGGGGGGGGGGGTTCGGTCCCGTTCGCCCTTGGCTTGCCCTGTCAACATGGTCATTCTATTCTCTTTTTCGCCTTCAGAGACATTTGACTACATTCTCCATCTGACACTGTCGTTTTATCATTTCGTATTCTATCACGTCTGGTTTTTCATGATCATCATCTTCAAGGATTAAACCAAGGATGGTTTGTTCTGGTCTCAAACAGGCAAAGATTAGCTGGTCACTCCAGCGCTTCCTCGGATGTCCCATACTCCTCCGTCCCCTCGGCTTATAGTTCCAGAGTTGTTTGGGGATGCGGCAGTCATCCATTCGGCAATGATGTTCCAACCAATTCAGCTGATACTGGGCAATCCTGTAGAGTATGCACATAACATTCAGTTCCTGCCGAATACCTTTTTTTCTATGATCATGGAGAGTATACCCTGCTACGTGCCTGAGAAATCACATTTCAGCCGCTTAAATCCGACTGGCCTGGCCTTTCGTTAAAGTCCAATTCTCAGACCCATAAAGAAGGGTGGGGAAGGGCCATCACCTTGTAGAATTTTAGGCGTGTTCCTTTACTTGCTGACAAAGGGTTCACCTAATGGTCCCGCACATAAGGTTGAACTTATGCAACTTATTCACAATCGTTGCTTGCATTATAAGATACGCTGTTCAGAATTGCTAACTTGTTCCAGGACAGTACCATCTATAACAATTTTTGTCCGTACGGGATCAGTCCACGAAAAGCCAGTATCTTGGTCTTAAGTGTTGATATTTGCAATCCAGAGTCTTTGCAGATTCGATTTAACAAATGTATACCCAACGTTTAGTTTTTTCAACAATTATTGTCCTGGGTCGATTCGTTTCTATTGTCCTTAACAGTCGGTTTGTTCTACTAGTGTCAACCCGCTTGTCAGCTCCGTAAGTCAGCACCGGTCGTACCGTCATCTTGTACATCTTCGCTTTACCTTCAAGTCTGAGCTATTTACTTTTTCAGGTTACATCCTTTAAATATTTATAAATACGACCTCCTTTCGTTGCCCGTCTTCTTATTTCCTCGTCATCATCATCAGCCGCGGTTCCACAACCCTCGGTGGGTCATGGCCTGCTCCAAGAGTCGATTCCATTCTTCCCTATTGCGTGCTCTGGCTTTCCAGTTTCTTATGTTCAGATTTCTGACGTCCTCCTCTATCTGGTATTTCAATCTACTTCGCGATCTTCCCTCTTTTCTACTACCCATTGGTTTCTGGTAGAAAATATGTTTCGTAATCTGTCCTTCCTCCATTCTCTCTATGTGTCCAACCCAGCTTAGCCTGTATATTTTGATTATCCTGACAATGTCCGGCTCTGTGTAAAGATGGTATAGCTCATAATTGTAGCGCCTGCTCCACATTCCATTTTCTTGCACTCCTCTAAATATTGTTCTTAGAATCCGTCTTTCACATCAACCTAGAAGTCTCTCAACCTTGCCATCGTCCAGGTTTCTGAAGAGTATGTCAGCATTGGCCTGATAAGTGTTTTGTAAACTTTGCGTTTCCTGCTTCTTGTGATGAAGCTAGATGCCAGGTGCTTTTTTAATCCGTAATATGTTTTATTTGCGAGATATATTCTTCTCCTTATTTCAGTGTCGGTGTCGTTAGTACTGTTTATCTGGGAGCAAAGATATATGAGTTCTTTTACTGCTTCTACATTTTTTAAAAGAACGGAATTATCTACTACTATAATGACGTAGTACGCAATCTTCCACTCATTTCCAGACGCCTTCAATTACGCGATTATTTTGGACGCATCATCCAAGAAGCGGCAGATTGCTGCATGTAGATACCGCGTTTTGAGTCAGTCAGTTTTCAAGACAGCGATTTAGCGTTTGTTACTTACTGTGTGAAGATAGCCTACCTATAGTTCAGAAAACTTCTATTAATTACTGTGAAAGTATTAAATAGGTGATACGTATTGTATTTACTGTCAGCTGCTTTTTTAATTCATGAATCCTCGTAGGTATTTATTTAACTTCACTCTGCGCACCTCCTGTTGTTCTCTCTTTAGAATCGTTGGTTTATAGAACGGACGCAGAGTCCGTTTCTCGGTAATCTAGAAGAGAAACGACGACGGGAAACTTTGACAGCTAGTCTGAGCTGTCTTTCGAGCATGCTTTGCAGCTTGCGTTTATGGATAGGGACAAGGTAGGAGACCCCGTACGCGTAGGGACTCTCTTCCCCGGGGTTAGCGCGTAGGAGGTAAGAACGGCCACCTTCAGAGTACCGATGATACCACTTTAACATCTCTATGAAGCCAACAAATTAGTGATGTCGTCAGATCCGTATGACAAGACGTGATTCAGCGCGCTCAGTCGTGATTCAGGAAATAATCGCACTAGCGATTCGCGCGTCAATTTTGCGCGCGATAAGACCCTGCTCCAAACTGATAATAATCAGTGTTCTTTGTTTTCTTTCTTATCGTGTCACCTTGTTTACTATTAACGCCTGAAATATTTGTCTCCTTCGCTATTTCGTCATGTTCTTGGTGACACGATTTACAGAAAGATACTCATCTTTGATCGATTCACAGGTTTAAAAGGATTGCGTATACGGACGGAAAAGTTTACCCTTGAGAACCAGTCTGTCGCAGTAAGTAAACATGGAATATATAGATCAAACCAAAAACGGTATTCTCCCAATATCCGTACCCACACTACATTTTCGATATTTCGATTATACTATTGTATCGATATACCTCGATAAGAAGAAGGAGAAGGAGGAGGAGGAGGAGGAGGAGGAGGAGGTACTAAATCTAAAGCAATAATACATGTTTTGGTCTGTGAGGTTGGGTAATAATGTTTTTTTAGTTTTTAGTTTACTTTTTAAAAAATAAAAGCCATGTAAAATTATGACGTTATGTTATTGGAAAAAATATGACGTTAAAATAAAGAACGTAACTTTTTTTTAAACTAAACAACAACAGAAAATATAAAGTTAAAAAGAAATACTATTACAATTATTTCTGAATAGTAAGATCAAAACAGAAAAAAAGATTGTTGTTCGTCAGGTAGCCAAAACATTCTTTTATGTTGTTCAGTGAAATCTCCAAAACTTCACTGGAAGCGAGTTTTGTGCGAAAGAAAAAATCGGAATAGAGAACCATACATAAATTCCGTGTTCTAAGATTTATTGTTAAAATCATTTAAATATAAATTGACGAATTTGACAAATTTAAATTAAATATTTCCGTAAAAACTACTTCTTTGTTGCCGATAACGTAGTACACATAAAAAATCGGTATGGAGAACCAGACATGACTTCCATGCTCTAAGATTTCTATTTAAAATGATTTACTTAAATTCGGTTCGATAATTTCTAAAAAAATTTCTCAAACTATTTTTACTATTTATAGATATTTTTGTTATTATGGGGTAGTCGTTTAATATAATGTTATTTTCGAGTCACTTTATCTATAAAAGTTAGGTACTTTATTCTTATAAAGAAACTGAACTACGCAGATAATCACGCATTAATAATACATGTTTATATAATTATGTGGCCACAAATTATGCTGGGCCGTGGTTGCGGATCTTCACGCATAGAGATTTAAATTGAAATAAAAAATTATAATTTTATTGCCTGGCAACAAAATTATTTTATTTTTAACAATTACCGTTGTTTGAAAAGGATTAAATGCATTTTTATTTAATTTCGTCAAACTCATTAAATCAATACCAGACGTCAAAAATCAACCCCTCCCCTTTTAACTACCCTTTTCATTTATAGATATTTCATCTACCTTTCTACAGTGGGTTATTAAAATTAATAATTCTTTATTTTTAAAATATTAACAACTATGTGCAATTCGTATTTTGATTATCTTCCTCAGCGTTTTTACCAAAAGCATGCTGATATACCTATTTAATTTCGTTCTGAGTGTACATATTAGAAATAATTTTATGATTAATTAGAACATAGAAGTCATGTATGATTCTCCATACCGATTTTTGTATTTCTAACAGAATTCACACTTTTGCACACCACTATAGAAGAATTATTCCAATTAGCGCTTTCAAGGTTCACAGCTCATCATCAGATCCTTTTTTTAATTTGACTTTTAACTTAAGATATTTAAAGACTTTACTTACCTTATTGTTATCGTCCATTACCTTTCGTCGATTGTACATCTTATCAGAATATTTAATTAATAAGTTGTATTATTAATAAATAATTAATTAATATTATTCAGAATGTTGTATTAGTGGTTACAATCACAAACAGATCGATGATGAGCTGTGAAGCTTGAAAGCGCTAATAGGAATAATTTTTCTATAGTGGTATGCAAAAGTGTTAATTCTGTTTGTGATTATAACCACTAACACGACTTTTTTTTCTTTCTACACGAAGGCCAGCCGTGGACCACGCGAATATCATTTCCTTTCCTTCTCCTACCAGAAGGCCCTCATTCGCACACTATGCGCCGCCTTCCTTTCCACTGTCCACCCCTTTCTCGTCTTCTTCTCACCGCAGAGAACCTCAAGATTTTGAATTTTGTTTCTGTATGTATTATTATCCACACAGTCGTTCCAAGAGATACCCATTTTCATCATTTCCTCCTTGAGTTGTTTGGTGTATCCGTTCAGACTATAAAGTTGCCAAATATAGTTGAAAATTTGTTTATTTAATCTGGACCGATCCATACGAACCATAAGGTAGTAGGTGCGCCAAAGGTGGCCACAGTTAAGGTTGAAAAAATTATTAAAAATACTTTGACTGATTTGAATGTCTTGAAACTTATGAATCAAATACTTGGTTCAGTGCTCTGTCACTTCCCCTACTCGTGTTCAATAAAAATTGTATTTTCCTTTTTATATGATTTTTTAAAATTTATTTTACCCGTGGGCTACCTTAAGAACAGGGTGCCCCAAAAGTGGCCCGTAAATTGAAAGTTCATTTGAGTCATTACTCGTGAGGCTATTAATAGGTGATTTCAATAAAAGCAAGTTATAACCATTAAAATATATTTTTTATTCTTAAAAAACCAATTTCAATGTCAAAGTGGCCTTTCAGTTACCTCACTGGGAGCAAAGGCTTCATCTTTGATAGCAGACGGGTCAAACGGGTATATACCGATCGCTTTGAAACCAGCTATTATATTTGAAGGTGTTGGTGCTTTTGCCCGTGCCCGTGAGAAGATTTTTCCGAATTTGCTTATTCTTATCACTCGGTCGGCACCTATCTCGTCACTAGCTTCAGCTGAATTGCGAGCCTGTTGGGCCCAAAGTAGCAACACTTCATCGTCCCAGTAAGTTTCATATGCGCGGAACACACTTTTATCCATTGGTTGTAGCTCATGAGTTGTATTACTTGGGAGACAACACAGTGTAACTTCATGAGCATCTGCAGCTGCAACAATGTTTGCATCCAGGTGAGAAGATACGCCATCAGAAATAAGAAGTGCAGGACCTGGTGCTTTATACTTTGCAAAGTGATCTAGCCACTTTGCAAAGGTCTGAGTATTCATTGAACCTTTAGGTGTCATAAATATTTGACTGCCAGGTGGTAAGTCTTCAGCCCATTCTGGTCTCGTACGTTCTCCTTTGAAGAGAATAATGGGAGGAATAACCTGCCCCAAGGCATTTCCACATGAAACGGTTGTCACATTTTGTCCATGTTCTGAAGCGATGATGTGGACTCGTTTAGTCCCTTTTCGAGCCAAAACAACTGGAGCCTTATGCAAGCACAGACGATTGCCTTTTTCATCCACATTGTAAATAGACTGAGGTTTTTGCATATTTCGAGCATTACACTCTTCAATTTATGAAAATAATCCTTTACAATGAATCTGTTTAATTTTTGGGCTCTTGCAGGGTTTAAATGTTGAGCCTTTCTCTTGCTGATGTCAGGGTGTCTTTGCATACAAATCTTAAACCATTTTCTTCCTGCGGCTCCTAATTCATCATTAAACGGGTGTTTAATACTGTTCATGGCACAAAAAGTCTACACAGTACGTTTGATAAACTTTGGTGTAACAGGCATTCCTATATCAGCTAAACGATGAATTCTCTTACACAATTAAAACTCTTGTTCTATGGATAAAACAGGATTCCTTCCTGTTACCTTAGTAAAATTATTAGAGGCTATATGGTTCCGTAGAGTTCTGGATATACCAAAAGTAGCTGCTGCTCTTCTTACAGCCCACTTCTCGGTCAACACAGCATTCATCGCTCGTGTCAGCTGGTCTTGGGTCCATTTTCCCAAAATTCGACCCACATTTCTGTAAAATAATGAAATATATGCCTGTAGATTTTTGCACTGAAATATCTAAAATGCATTTTAAACACTTGTTACTTAATATCATCAACTTCCGTAGTCTTAAATAAAAGTTAAAAAATTGTTTTTACTAGCTCGGTTTATATCTTAGTGAATTTTCCACTTTTCAAATTTTAATTTGTTTTTATAGTGCAGTTTTTTATATTGATTATAAAGTATTACAAAGTTTAATAACAAAAATAACCTTTCATTCATTATAACTAACATACACAGGTTCCTAAGGTGGCCCACTATGGCCATCTTGGGAACCACGCCAATGACTATTTTCAAAAGTTTTTACACATAAAACTATTTCCCTGAATAGTTAAATTTTAGTATAGTTACATAATCAAAAAGAGCGTTAAATAAGCTTCAAGAATATGTATCACAAACATCATTTACTTTACTATTCTCTAAATAAATAAGGTAACTCTGCTTACCGTAATATAATAGTCCCCAACGCCAGATCGCCTCGTGGTAAACAAACAATCATAAAATGGCTGTGGCTTCTTCAAGTCTAATTAGTTCATATATATTGCGCTAGGATGGGACACTGTCTAAGGAGCTGCTGCCGCCTGTGGAGTTCTAGTGTAACTAGTACCAGAACTCGCTAATGGGCCATCTTAGGAACCCGGGCTACCTTTGGCGCACGTACCTTATGTCCAAGGAATCTTAGTCTTTTCCATCGGAAAGCCGTTTCCAGATCTACCAGATCCCTGTACAGCTCTTCGGGTCTATGCCTGTACCCATCTTCAGTTTTCTTGGCGCCATAAATTTTTCGAAGAATTCTTCGTTCAGTTTTAAGAAGAGGTTCCAAACTTTGAAACCACATTGTTTCCACATGATCACCGGCGTGATCACAGTGCTATAATGGCGGACTTTCGCACTTCTGGAAAGATTTTTCTTTCCGTTCAGTTCCCGGGTTATAGTAAAGGCCTTTGCTAATTTGAGTTTCCTTATCTTAAAAGGATTCTTTGTCTGGGGCGTTTCGGGATATGTGTTCCCCAAAATATTTAAAGTTGTTAGTATATTTTATTTCTCCATACGTAGTGTCCAGGCACGTTTTCGGGAATTTAATTACCACAACTTTGTTAATTAAATTTTGTTATTTCTGTATGTGGCGTGTGTTTTACGACCGAAAGTATCGCCTTCAGTGTACGGTAGCAATAGTAGTCAAGGGTTTTTTGCATTTATAATACCTAATTAATTACAATACATAAAATCGACTTCAGCATTTGCGTTGCAATAAAAATAATTGCTAACCGTGTTGTTAATTTGGCAATAACAGTAAATAACTGTTTAACAAGAGAGATAACAACGTCTCATTAGGCGGTTGCTGTCAGCTCTTTAAATTTCTACAAATTAATTTCAGTGTAACTGAACTTTTGAAGTTCTCAGAAACCGGACCTTCAGCATCCGAAAATATCGTCAACATGATTTTCCCCGTGCCAGGTGTCCTCCCCCCCTTGAAGCATCACTTCACTTCATTGAACCAATGAACTTATAAAAAATCGTAGTAATTAATTCAGCGTAATGTTTACTAAATATCAGGTTTATAATTCATTGTTCGTTTCTTTTGTTTCAGGTGAGTACAATTTTCCGTCGCAACAGTGATTAGTGATCGAATGGTTCTGCTGGAGTGTAAGTATACTTGCTTAAGAGAAATATGTAGGCCTACGTATCCTTGTTTACTTCCATGTTCCATAAGGAGTGATGGCGAAAAAAAATCGTGTTCTAGATAAGGGCTGATTCTGATTGTACTACCCTCAAAAAGTGAAGAAAAGTCCATTTCCTGAAAAGTGTCTGTGTGTAGAATTTTTTCTATGACGAACGATAACTGCCGTAAATTCAACGGAATCAAGTAGTTTTTTGCATACATTCCTCAATTCTAGAGGATTCAAGGCTTGTTGATTTTGGTGAAGATCGGTTAAGGGAAAGGGGTAGTTTACCAGCAACGTTTTATGTTTTAACAAGGGTAATTTTTTCTATGACGAACGATAACTGCCGCACATTCAAACAGAATCAAATAATTTTTGCATATATCCCTGAATTGTAGAGGATGTATTTTGGTGAAGATCTGTTACGGGGGAAGGGGTAGTTTACCTGCAACGTTTTATGTTTTAACAAGAGTAAAGTACTTAATTTTGATAAATGAAGTATCCCGATAAGATGATCATAATAATCCACTGTAGAAAGGTAGATGAAATATCTATAAATGAAGAGGCTAGTTTAACGGGTTGGGGGTAATTTTCTATAAATGAAAATTATAGTTGAAGGGGGAGGGGATAATTTTTTAAATGTGTACTACGTTATCGGCAACAAAGAAGTAGTTTCTTGTTAAAATTCCTTCCTGGCCTGTTTGGCTGTAGTCCAAAGTTTTCTGCAAAAGCAAACGTTTCGGCAGTGCCATCGACTGTCATCATCATTGAAAATCGAGTGCCATAACGTGAGGTGGTATACGTTAGTGA